>JAUDYJ010000017.1:2622500-3822500 GCA_030761175.1 Masticophis lateralis | reverse complement strand
GTGTATGCAGCTACTTCTAAAATACAGGCAATACAAACATTTTGGACATATTTCTCCTTCCCACCAGACAGAAATCTAAGGTGTATATAACTTGCTGTGGCAACCACTCCCAAATACAATTCTTACAATAAACTGATTACAATATAAATGAGACAAGAAAGAAAACCTTACAATGAATTTCCACCCTCCTATTGTCTTTCCAGCTGTCTTCTGGGGATTGAAAAGAGTCTTTTGGTCTTTACTTGTACATCTCAGGGTCTTTTCTTTCATGTCTGCTGGGTAGCATGCTTGGGGGTAAGGCTGCTCAGTCAGGCTTGGGAAGGTCTGCTCCACTCTGGTTGCTGTGATGACTTTCAGTGGAGGCTGGATTCCAACCCAATTCCTGGCTCAAACAGATGGAAGGTCTCCTCTGGAGGCAGCATCTGGATCCACATGCTCTGCTTCCACAGTTGCAGAGTCCTTTGTGCAGGGCTGAAAGACATTAGAACAGGGTCCCCTCCCCCTTTGTGGCTAATCTTCCCAGGAAAGGCATTGTAAGAGGATTAGAGATGGAGGGGGTGGGGAGATAGCTTGCAGACAGAGTTTGAAAAGAAACACAATGGTATTACAGTTACTAAACAGATAATTCAATTTCAACATAATGGAGACACAACAGATGAGAAAGAAAACTGGATTCACATACTTTGGGAAAGAGATGAACAGGTAAAATCATTTAAACGCATACAGTAAATGCAAGACTGAATTTTTTTTCTCTTCTTGTAAATGAACTTAAAACGTTTCCCCATAAACTTGAGTTGTTACTTTAAGATATAGGGAGGGAAGGAGAAAAAAAAAC
Source organism: Masticophis lateralis (assembly GCA_030761175.1). Lineage (NCBI taxonomy): Eukaryota > Metazoa > Chordata > Lepidosauria > Squamata > Colubridae > Masticophis > Masticophis lateralis. The sequence continues at coordinate 3,821,665 of JAUDYJ010000017.1, read as the reverse complement.
AGAAGTAAAATGTCTCCTTACCCTGTTCTTGTTGGCCAGACAAATACAGGGCAAAGACGCTTTCTTTCTTTTTCTCTCTCTCTCTCCCATTTTTCATTGCTTCAACCTCTTTTTTTTCCTTTTCTAACAATTTAAAATTCTTGTCTCTAGAGATCAGATACATTTTACAGTTACAATTACCTCGAGGGTGCACAAAGACTTAGACACACACACACATAAGAACAAGGAGGACAAAGAGAAGAAAACAGAACTCTGAGATTTACACACACACTGATCATTCCCGCCATAAATCTCAGTTAAATTAGAGAAGGCACAAATCTTAACAAACATACCACGTGGTCCCAGAGAAGACAGAGAGACAAACAAACAAAACAAACAAAACCCCCAACATTCCTATTTATACATTTCCTTTTTCTTTTAAGTACCTTTATTTAGCCAAATTTGTCTCCCAGTGTTATCTCTTAGCAAAGCCCATTTCTGACACAATTTTCCTGCTCTCTTCTTATTCATGCCACTCAAAATGGGCATCCAACTGGCGTCCCAGGCCTTGAGCAATTCTCCCAAGGGATTCCTGCCACCCTCCAACTATCACTACCCATGACCCTTTTGGTAGAAGGATCACTTTGACTTAGCCGGGTGGCCCGCCATCAGTTTTCAGAGAAAAGGCTCTGGGAAGGACTTTGATTCCCTTATGAAGTATGGGCCCCTTCCTTAGGGAACTCACCATAGGTTTTCAGATCCAAAAAGGGGATCCGGGAGGCCCTGCTGCCCCCAGCAGTGAGTACTGGCACCTCCTCACACTATCTCCATTTCTGGGCTAGACACACCGGGATTCCCTTCTACATTTTTATTACCCCTTTCACTTTCGCTTGGCATTCGCTCGGCTTCCGTTCCTTTTAAACACAAAGTTCCACGTTTGGCGGCCCCCCCTTCCTTTCTCTATTCTACCAGTCACAGCTCGGTGGAGCTAGAAGTAGGTAGAGGTGCAGCTAGGGTCACTCAAAGAGATGAAATCAGACTGTTTTCCAGATGGAAACACACACACACACACACACACACACACACACACACACACACACTTCCTCCTTCCCTAACAGAATGTCCTGTGCTCTGGCAAAACCCCCATGCTCTCCAGACTGTTGGTCTTTCTGCGGTTAGGAAATGCACAGAGGAAGCAAGATCCAGCTCTGATTGGGAGAAGGGCCCTCACACACATACATGTAAGCATACACCCATTTCCCATGCTTTTCCATGCTTCAAAATTAAAATTTGGAGCTACTCACCTTCTTTCCAAGCAGCCTTTGAGCTTAATACTCAAAACCCCTTTAAAACCTAGTTCCAAATGGCCAAGGTCCAAGGAAACATACCCACAGACTCAATGGATCTGCTGCTAGCAAGGGAAGCTTCCCTGGGCCTGGTCCATTGGTTAGGTTAGCTTGGAGTCCCATCTATGGGTGCCAAATTGTTGGAAGAAATATCCTTCTGGGTTCTGCTCCAAGTGGGGAAAAAGACACTGGAAACACGGAGACTGCTTGGAAAGATGGTTTAATGATGGACAGGATCACATGGCTTGAATTCCTGAACAGAAAAGGGGGCAGATATAGCGAGTCTCCAGGTTTTATGCTTTCTCTGGCTTTTAATTTCCTGGGGCCCAGAAAGAGTGTCCTGATTGGTTGTCAGACTCCCAGGGGGTGGGGGTCTTAGCTAGCCTTGCTGGCTGATGTAATCTTCCCAGGTGCCATGTGGTGAATTTCTGTCTAGATGGGTCCCATTGTGTTAGTTTCTGTTGCTATTGTGTTGCAAATGTCCTTTGACAAAGGATTGGGTTTGTGCCTCTGGCCCATTAACAAACGGTGGGAGGCAGGTAGGTGAGAGCTGCTTTGTCTGTAAAACATGCTTCTCCATTTCTCAACCAGGGGAACATAATATTCTGCCTTTTTAATATTTCCTAAAATATTTCATTCTTCCAGGAAAGGGGTGAGTGCTAACTTCCTACAGCAGAAAAACAGTCGAGCTGGCTAAGAAACAACTGCAAAAATAATAATAAAAAATAGATTTATTTCTTTATTTTGGGGTTAAAAGTATTACAGTACTATCAGCATGTCATCAGGGATATAAGATCACTGACTGGAGAACCACACACACAGACACATATAAATGCATGTAGCCCAGGGGTGAAATGCTCCTGGTTCGGACTGGATCGCCCAATCCGGTAGCGATGGCGGCGGGTGGTTCGGAGAACTGGTAGCAAAAATCTCTGCCCCCCCCCCCTCCATGCCCAGCTGAGCCGCACAATCATCAGAGGCTTTTTTTATTATTTTTAAAAGCATTTTTTCTTCGGTTGAAAAAATGCTTTTAAAAGTTAAAAAAAGCCTATGGTGGTTGTGCAGCTCAGCTGAGATCGTCAGAGGCTTTTAAAAGCATTTTTGCTTTTAAACGAGGGTTCTACAACCTCTTGAAGAGGCCTGATCATCAGAGGCTTTTTTTTCTTTTAAAGGCAAAAAAAATGCTTTTAAAAGAAAAAAAAAGCCTCTGACAACAGGCAGCTCAGTTGGGATTGTCAGAGGCTTTTAAAAGCATTTTTTTACAACTTCTTCAGCCGAAAAAATGCTTTTAAAAGTAAAAACAAAACAAAACTGATGATCATGCAGCTCAGCTGGGATCATCAGAGAATTTTTAAAAGCATTTTTTCTACAACCTCTACGGCCGAAGAAGTTGTAGAAAAAATGCTTTTAAAAGTTAAAAAAAAAAAAAGTTGGCCATGCCCACCCAGTCACATTACCCCCCCCCGAACCAAGCCACGCCCAAAGAACCGATAGTAACAAATTTTACATTTCACCACTGATGTAAATATTATATACATACAAAGTGAATCAGATTGAAAAAGGACAGAGGGAAACAGTAAGAAATCTTAACTGCTTTTAATTTAATGCAACTTTCCTTCCCTTCAACCATCTAGATTCTAGAACATGGATGGCAAACCTTTTACTTACCGAGTGCCAAATAGGAACGCACTTCATACCAGCATGCAATGTGTTAAGGATATTGTTGTTGTGTTAGCAACCGGCAGAGTATAGTGCACAGAGAAACATTGCTGAGAGCAATGAAAGAAGAGATACGTGCAAACTGGTTTATCAAAAGTTTTCTTTATAGTGGAAAATAAACAAACTTGTAGTCTTTTAAACAGTCCAAGTCTTTGCCAGTTAAATCACAAAAAGCTTCTGACCACACAAACAGTAGTTGGTTAGAATAACAAGCCCACTCTGATTCACAAACCACCATGGTAGCAGATCCACCCACACACATGATGATAGCACAATGGTAGCATATCATCAACTGAATACATTACAGTACCTTTCTTAAATACGTTTACAACTAATTACAGCATGACTCAGCATTACAATGATGCAGCATTAAAACTTAAAGTCACAGAACACATATATTGCCTGGACAATCTGTTAGGCTCAAACCATATCCTAACACAATGCGCATGCACAAATGCTGTCTGCGCATGCGTGCACAATCTCACACGCATGCGCAAACACGCGCACATGCGCAGGGGAGCTCCAAAGTCCAGCTGGGTCCCCTGAATTGTGCGCATGTGGACCAGGGGCGCGTGTATGCACAGTTACAGGTGAGCTTGGCGATGGCTCGTGTGCCCAGAAAAATGGCTCTGGGTGCCACTTCCGGCACGTGTGCCATAGATTCACCAACACGAATCTAGGTCTTGGATGCATTAGTGCGGAGTTCCTCCATCACAGCAACATTAAGATGTCTGGACTTCAGCTCCCAGAATTCCCCATGTTGACTAGGAAATTCTGGGAGTTGAAGTCCGCCCATCTTAAAGCTGGCTGGCTGGGGAATTCTGGGAGTGGAAGTCCACCATTTGAAAGCAGGCTGACTGGGGAATTCTGGGAGTTGAAGTCCGCCCATTTGAAAGCAGGCTGACTGGGGAATTCTGGGAGTTGAAGGCCACTCTTCTTAAAGCTTGCTGACTGGGGAATTCTGGGAGTTGAAGTCCGCCCATTTGAAAGCAGGCTGACTGGGGAATTCTGGGAGTTGAAGGCCACTCTTCTTAAAGCATAGTTAGCTGGAGAATTCTGGGAGTTGAAGTCCGCCCATTTGAAAGCAGGCTGACTGGGGAATTCTGGGAGTTGAAGTCCACCTCTCTTAAAGCATAGTTAGCTGGAGAATTCTGGGAATTGAAGTCCACCCATCGTAAAGCACACTGGCTGGGGAATTCTAGGAGTTGAAGTTTTCCCATCTTACAGCATGCCAGCTGGGGAATTTTGGCAGTTCCGGAGAACTGGTAGTAAAAAATGCCTAAAAAGTAAAAAAAAAAAAAAAAAAAAAAGTTCTGATGATCAGCTGAGCGACACACAATGTTCGGAACTTTTTTTTAAATTATTTATTTTTTAAAGCATTTTTAACTACCAGTTCTGGAGAACCAGTTGTAAAAAATGCTAAAAAAGGGGGGGAAAAGTTCCGACAATCGCGTGTTGCTCAGCTGATCTTTGGAACTTTTGTTTTACATTTTTTACTACCAATTCGGGCGAACCGGACCGGACCGAATTGGTAGCATTTCACTCTGGAAGAACGGCTGCAGGATTTGGGTCTGGCTAGTCTAAAGAAAAGAAGAATTAGGGGTGACATGATAGCAGTCTTCCAGGATTTAAGGGGTTGCCAGAAAGAGGAGGAGGTCAATTTATTTTCCAAAGCACCAGAAGGCAGGACAAGAAACAATGGATGGAAACTCATCAAGGAGAGAAGCAACCTGGAATTGAGGAGAAACTTCCTGACAGTGAGGACAATTAACCAGTGGAACAGCTGGCCACCAGAAGATTTAGGTGCTTCATCACTTGAGGCTTCTAACGAGAGATTTGTCTGCAATGGTATAGGGCAGGGATGGCTAACCTTTTTTCCATCGCGTGCCAAAAGCGGGGGTCACGTGGAGTGGGGGAGTCATGTGTATGCCCACACCCATAATTCAATGCCACACTGCCTGCCCCCCCCACGTGTGCGTGTGTAGACACCCCCCACGCTCCCCCCACTTTTGGCATGCAATGGCAAAAAGGTTACTGGTGGGCCCAGTAGGTCCGTTTTTCACCCTCCCCGGGCTACAGGGCCTTTCTAGGATCCTGGGGAAGGTGAAAATGGCAAACCCTCCTCCAGAGGCCGCCAATGACCCATTTCCCAATTTCTGATGGGACCGGAAGTCCCAAAAAATCAGGTGGCCAGCGCGCATATGCGCCCTGGAGCTGAGCTAGGGCAACGCTCACATGCCCACAAATATGTGGGCACATGAGCCGATCAGAAAGTTCAGCAGTTCAGCGGTTCGAATTCCTAGTATAGGTTCTCCTGCGTGAGCAGGGGGTTGGACTAGATGACCCCCACCCAAGGTCCCTTCCAACTCTGTTACGGTTACACAACGCACACCAATCTGAAAGTTAGAGCAACAGTTGTGCTGTAGTGGCAAACCTGGGCGAGACAGGCGGGGAGCACAGGTTGCAAATAAGGCCTTTGGGTTAATGGGCCTGCATGCCCCCGAGTGTGTTTGTGTGTGTGTGTGTGTATCTCCCTCTGTGTGTGTGTCCCCCCACTTTTTTGTGTTTGCCTGTATCTGTCTGTGTGTTTCCCTCCCTCTGTGTGCTCGTGTGTCTATCTGTGTGTCTTTCCCTCTCTCTCTCCCACCTCGCCCCCACCCCCATTTGTCTGTCTGTCTCTCTTCTGGTGTGTGTGTGTGTGTGTGTGTGTGTCTTCTTCTTCCCCCCCTCCACTTGTGTGTGTGTGTGTGTCTCCCTCCCTGTTTGTATGTTTCTGTGTGTCTGTCTGTATCTGTGTGTGTGTGTCTCCTTGACTGTCTTTCTCTCTCTCTCCCTCCCTCCCCTCACCTGTGTGAATGTGTTTGTGTGTTTTCTCTGTGTTTCTCTCTCTCACTCTGTGTAGGTCTGTCTCTGTGTGAGGGAGTGTGTGCGCCTGATCTAACAGTGTGTGTCTGTTCCTGTGTATCTCTGTGTGTCTCTCTACCTCTGTTTGTGTGTGTATGTGTGTCTTCCTCTCTCTTCCTGTCTGTTCCTCTTTCCCTGTATGTGTGCGTGTCTGTGGCTCTTCTTCTCTGTCTCTCTCTCCCTGTGTTTGTGTGTGTGTCTCTCTCTGTGTGTCTCTCTCTCCCCGTGTTTGTCTCTCTCTCTGTCTTTCTCCCTGTGTTTGTGTGTGTGTTTGTGTGTCTCTCTCTTCCTCTCTGTGTGTCTCTTTCTCTCTGTGTGTGTGTCTCTTCCTGTCTGTTCTTCTCTCCCCCTGTGTGTGTCTGTCTCTCTCTCTCTTCCTCTGTCTGTTCTTCTCTCTCTCCCTCAGTGTGTGTCTGTGTGTGTGTGTCTCTCTCTGTCTCTCTCTCCCTGCCTGTTTGTGTGTGTGTGTCTCTTCCTCTCTCTGTTTGTGTGTGTGTGTGTCTCCTCTCTCTTCCTCTTGTCTATTCCTCTGTGTGTGTGTGTGTGTGTGAGTGTGTGTGTGTGTTTGTTTTCCCAACTCAGAAACCGGGCGGGCCAAGCTCAGCCAACCGGCCCCCGCAGCTCTTTTCAGGGACTCCACCTGGGCTGGTCAAACAGGTTTGGGAGTCCAAAGGACAAAAAGCTAGAAAATCGAAGTTGCGCACTGGACAAACTTGCGGAAGGGCTGCCCAGACGGGGCGTTCCTGGCACCTAAAGCCGCTCTGGTTTATTCTCCACACACACACACCCCACACACACACATCCCGGGATGAAAAAGCGAGCGTGCAAGGCGTGAGAAAAGAGAACCAAGTAAAGGACTGAGGATTTCTCTCCATCTCCCTGGTAAGTTTTCTAACCAGCAACTTTAATTTGGCTTCTCTCGCACTTTTCTTCTGGTCTTTCCTTCTAAATTCCGTCGGATCCTGCCTGGGGCTCAACCAGTTGGGTTTCTGCCTGCTTGGCTTTTTTGGCCGCTCAACCTGGTGTGACACCGCTGATTCACATTGTTTAAGCGTGAATCGTTCCGTGTATTGTGCAAATCCATGTTTCCGTGTTTGTTGATCCAGTAGCCAAGTTAAGTGTGTAAACCCAACTGAAACACAGGTAGTCCTCGACTTACACTAAAGTTCACCGCTGCTGAACAAAAAATGACTTATGAACATTGTTTCACACTTATGACCGTCTTCACGATTCATGGGATCAAATTTTGGATGCTTGGCAACTGACTCATGTTTATGACGGGCGCAGCACCTCCCTACTTTTGCAACCTTCTTGTCAAGCCAACTCGCCAGGGAAGCCAGGTTCACTTAACAACCGTGTGACTCACTTAACAATGGCAGTGATTCAGGAAAGTTGTAAAACAGGGCAAAACTTTTCACTTAGTAACATAAACGTTGGGGACCAATTGTGGTCGTAAGTCAAGGACTATCTGTACCTTCACTCCCCACCCCCCCAACCTGATGAGGAGGGGAGCTGAAATACTACACTGGTGTGTAGTTGTATAGTTACTTTCTTCAAATGCAGCCAGTCGTGTTTGATGCATTTTGCTACACAACTTTTTGCTGTTTTTCTGTGTTGGGTTCACATATAATGGATATTGTTTTTTAAAAATGTAACCACGACAACTTGTTTGCACATCATGTTAGGCCAGAAAAGAGTTCCTTAATAGTAGTTTGTCTGGATTCCTACTTTATGTAATTTGCTTAGCCATGCTTAGGATAAATAAGCCACAATTGGATGTGGCTGGATGCATGCAGCCAACTAATCTACGTTTAAGATACAATGACTAAGTCGGTGCGACATGCTACATAATCTTGACATTTCTGTGCCTTTGTGTATAAATACAAACAGATCCAGAATTATGAAGTCTAGCAACTTAAACTAACACTCCACACATCTAATGAAGTAAATCCTAATTTATGGAAAAGTTTAACGCAATTCTACAACAGTTAAGCTGTAGGAGGAGAGAGGTGTGTTAGCCTACCAGTAGCAGGAAATCACATTTGATGAAGCTTATAAAACTTGGTCTGTTTAATAAAAGGGGTTACTAGGTTTGACGGTTACGGCCCTCTTGGTTTTTATAGCAGGAGGCAAATTCTGCAAATTGGATATCGAAATGAAGATAAGGGCGAAAAACTGGCTGTTATTTGGATGTGGAAGTTGAAAAAAACATCCCAAAAGAAACCTGTGACAAACCAAAGGTGCTTTTTTCCCAGAGGCACCAGGACTTTCTGGTTTTTCTTTGAAGACGTTTCTCTTCTCATTCCAGAAGCTTCTTCAGCTCTGACTGGATGGTGGAGAATGGAAGGATTAATACTCCTTGCAGATGGCTAGTCATTTGAATCCTTTTAGAGGGTCGTTGAGGCCACTTGGAGGTTGACCTGTGTCCTCAGGGTCACCTGAGTGGTGGCAAATGGGGTGCGGAAGGACCCTTTTACCTGAGGACACAGATTTATCTGAGGATACAGATAAACTTCCAAGTGGCCTCAACGACCCTCTAAAAGGATGCAAATGACAAGCTGTCTGCAAGGAGGATCAATCCTTCCCTTCCCCACCAACCAGTCAGAGCTGGAGAAGCTCTTTGGATGAGAAGCAAAACGTCTTCAAAGAAAAACCAGAAAGTAAACAGAAAACAGAATAACAGAGTTGGAAGGGACCTTGAAGGTCTTCTAGTCCAACCCCCTGCTTAGGCCCAGTTGCCTCTGAGGGGGAAAAACCATGACCTGGATGACTGAGAATCTCCCTAGACATTTAGGACAAACCACTTTAATATTGTTGCCAAGGAATTAACCAACATGGTTATTAAATTAACAAGCATGGAACCTAATCTAAGGCACAGTTAACAATACACTATAATTTATACTTGAGCATTTCTCAGCCACAATTATTTTAAGACAACTGGACTTCCAGCCAACACCCTAGAAGGCAGGCTGAAGATACAGAAGGATCTTGACAGACTTGAAAATGGGGCGCTATCTAACAAAATAGATAGACAAAAAACAAAAGAACCTCAGATAGCTCAACGGGCTAGATAGCCTGTTATTAACACCCAGCTGTCTGCAATTATGCGAGTTCGAGGCTCAAGGTTGACTCAGCCTTCCATTCTTTCTAAGGTAGGTAAAATGAGGACCCAGTTTGTGGGGGCAATAAGCTGACTTTGTATAAATATACAAAAGTATGAAGGCTATTGCTTAACACACTGTAAGCCGCCCTGAGTCTCCGGAGAAGGGCAACATATAAATCTAATTTAAAAAAAAAGGAAATTCAATGATGAGAAAAGGGAGGTTCGACATTTAGGCAAAAAACCCCAAATGCACAGGTATAGGATAAGTCTGTAATGATGAACCTATGACACGTGTACCATAAGTAGCACGCAAAGCCATATCAGTGGGCCTGCAAGCATTGGCCTAGTTCAGCTCCAGTGCACATGCGCGCACTGGCCAGCTATTTTCAGGCCTGCCGGGCCTACCGGAAGCCGGGAAACAGGCTGTTTCTGACCTCTGGAGGGCCTGTGGGGGTGGGGGTGGGGAAGGCCCGATTTTCACCCTCCCCATGCTCCAAGAAAGCCTCTGGAGCCTGGGGAGGGTGAAAATCGGGCCTACTGCGCCCACCGTGCCATCACATGTCAAAAGCGAGCGGAGCATGGGGGAGTTGCATGCATACGCGGGGCACATTGAATTATGGGTGTGGGCACATGCGCATGTGACACCCCCCCTCCCGTGCTCCCCCCACTTTTGGCACGCAACAGCAAAAAGGTTACCCATCACTGGGATAGGTGATACTTGGCTCAATAGTAGGAACTGTGACAGGGATCTTGGGAATCTTAGTGGACAATCACTTAAATATGAGCCAGCAGTGAGTGGCAGCTGCCAAAAAAGCCAACACAGTTCTGGGCTGCATAAACAGAGGGATAGAATCAAGATCATATGAAGTGTTAATACCACTTTATAAGGCCTTGGGAAGGCCACACTTGGAATATGGCATTCAGTTTTGGTCGCCACAATGTAAAAAAGATGTGCAGAGAAGAGCAACCAAGATGATGAGGGGACTGGAGGCTAAAACACATGAAGAGCAATTGCAGGAACTGGGCCTGGCTAATCTAGGGAAGAGAAGGACCAGGGGAGACAGGAGAGCATCTTCCAAGATTTGAGGGGCTACCCCAGAGAGGAGGAAGGGGGTCAAGCTATTCTCCAAAGTACCGGAGGGCAGGACAAGGAACAATAGATGGAAACTAATCAAGGAGAGAAGCAACTTGGAATTAAGGAGAAACTTCCTGACAGTGAGAACAATTAACCAGTGGAACATTAAACTAGACCTACTCAATTCCTGCAGCCTTTCTTCATATGTTTTAGCCTCCAGCTCCCTAATCATGAAAATATTTCCGTTTTGCTGCTTCTTGCAGATTTTTGTTCAGCGGGAAGGCCTCAGAGCCCTCTCTGTATCCCTTGGCTGTCTCCAAACCAATTTATTTATATTTTTCCATCCCTTTTGCAGCACCGAGAACCGGCCACAGCATATCCTGAGATTTTTTTCCCAGAGCCTCCTCCCATTCTGGGGAAGAAGGGATGGAGACTGCCAAGATTTAGCAGAAAGAAGCTCAACAAATACAGAACAAACTTTTTCTAAAACACTTGAAGATGTCGTCCGTTGCTCCTTCAGAAGATTTGGCGATGGTGCCCCTGGGGAAGAACTCATCCCCTGATGCCCAGCTGGCCCAGCCTCACACCCAGGAGCCGAGTTCGGATGACGCTGAGGCGACTTTGCCCTGGGACCGAGTCCAACACGACGTAGCAGGTGAGATGCCTGGGGTTTTGGAGACGGACGCTCGGCCGAGCCCAGAAGGGAGCATGAAGGCAGCTGCATTGGGCTCTGGGATTGACCATCAAGCTTTCCTGAAGCCTCTGGAGGATGACGAGTACAGTGGGATGCCCGCTGTGGCATCCCATGCCTTCATCCCCATCGACCCCCTCTGCATCGAACGCCGTCCCAGGAGCCACAAGAAGCAGGCGGAACAGCTAGGAATTCCACCACAGGACAGGGCACCATGCCAGGAGGAGAAGGCCGACCACGATCAGCACCCCTTCCTCGACCGAGGCTGCTCGGGCTGTTCGCATGACTTTCCCGATCCTGCCGGGGAGCCGTCCCAGGACCCGTGTTGCCGGACAAAGGGCTGCTGCAACTCGGCCAACCTCAAAGCCGTAGCTTCCATGTCTACCGCTCTGATCATCTTCCCGGGCTTGATCTACAGCGCCTATGTCTTCCTGCCTTTCGACGTGCCCGTCATGGAGAGCATGAGCGCCCGGTTGGTGTACACGCTGCGCTGTGGGGTGTTTGCCACTTTCCCCATCATTTTAGGTGAGCGGAGTCTGCTTGTCGCGGAGAAAGTGTCAGGCAGGGGAAGCCGGCGTTCATCATCAGCACAGAGTCCCCCCTCAGGTCATTCCCCAGGGTTGGCGAGAGGCTCCATTGAAGCGCTCCACGAGCTATGAAATCTGCATGTGGAGTCCCCAAAAAAGCAATAATAATAATAACAATTGCCTTATTGAACGCATCGTTATGCTGGCCATCTTGCCATTTTTGGCCACCCGGAAAACCAGCTATAAATTCTACAACCAAGTGCCGGTTGGGCTATTTTCCAGATAGTTCCCTTTATTTGTATTTATTTATTTATTTATTCGGAAAATTTGTATGGCTGCCCAACTCAGTGACTCTGGGCAAAATAAAGCCCCAAATATAAAAATCAAATGAACTCCTCACCCATTTACGATGGCTGCAATGTCCCAGGGTCATGTGACTAGCTATTTGCGACTTTTCCAGCTGGTTTCCCACAAGCAGCGTCAATGGGGGGAGCCAGATTCCCTGAACAACCATGTGTCTCACTTAATAACCATAGTAGAGGTAGTTCTCGATTTACAACCACAATTGAGCCCAAAATTTCTGTTGTTAAGTTAGACATTTGGCTGCTCCCAGGCCCTCCCTCCCTTTATTTATATATTATATCCTATATTTATATTATATTTTATATTATATTATATTATATTATATTATATTATATTATATTATATTATATTATATTATATTTTAATCGAATTTGTATACCGCCCTACTCCCAGAAGGGACTCAGAGCGGTGAACAGCCAAATAAAATACAATGACGTACAAAAGTTAAAATTATTTAAAATAAATTAAATAATTAGGCTGAAACGATTTAAAATCCAATTATATAAAAATCAATTAAAAAACCCATCTTAAAACCCATTTATAAAGGGAGGTTTAAGCCAGACCAGCCTGATGACATAGGAACATTTTTAGGGCGCGGCGGAATATTATATTCATCTTCTTCTTGTGTCTGGATGTTGGCGATCATGTTGGCAATCCTATTTTTGTCAACAGCCATATGAAAAAGTGCTGCTGAGTTTTGTCCAAACCAGTCCCTTAGATTTTGAAGCCACGATGTTCTTCTTCTGCCTGGACCTCGTTTGCCTTCAATCTTTCCCTGGAGGATTAAGTGCAGGACGCCATATTTTTCTGGGTGTCGCAACACATGTCCAAAATACTCTAACGTTCGCTTTTTAATGGCTTTATTTATTTATTTATTTGTTTTATTTGTTTTAATTTTTATACTGCCCTTCTCCCGGAGGACTCAGGGCGGTGCACAGTAAAAACACACCCAAATGCAAAATTTAAAAACAGTTTAAAAACGAATTAAATAGTTTGGCCCTACTATCATTAAAATGAACCCCAATTAAAATTCGTGTTTAGGCCAGCCCAGCTTGTTGGAACAGTAGCGTCTTGAGGGCACGGCGAAAGGTGCATAGGTCAGGGATTATCCGTATCTCCGGGGGCAATTCGTTCCAGAGGGCAGGTGCCCCCACAGAGAAGGCTCTCCCCCTGGTGGTCGCCAGTCGACATTGTTTGACCGACGGCACCCTGAGGAGTCCCTCTGTGGGAGCATATTGGCCGGTGCGAGGCTATCGGCGGCAGAAGTCGTTCTCATATGTACTCAGGCGCGTGGGTACTTGATTATTTCCCTTTGCTTTCCCAGGTGGCTTATCACCTCCTCATTTGTGATTTTGTTATCTAATCTAATCTAATCTAATCTAATCTAATCTAATCTAATCTAATCTAATCTAATCTAATCTAATCTAATCTAATCTAATCTTTGACCGGCATGTTATAAGACAGTGATGACTAACCTTTTTGCCATCATATGCGGGGGGGGCAGGGGGAGTCGCGCACATGCCCACAACCATAATTCTATGCGCCCCACCTCATGCATGCGTGTGCTTCCCCCCCCCCAGCTCTTCCCGCTCCTGGCATGCGATGGGCCAGTAGGCCCGTTTTTCTCTTTCACCTGGCTCCAGAGCCTTTCTAGGAGTCTGGGGAGGGGGCGAAAACGGCCTTCCCCATCACCCCAGAGGCCAGAAATGACCTGTTTGCCAACTTGTGGGACCACAAGTTGGCAAACAGGTCGTTTCTGGCCTCCGGGGAAGTTGGCAAATGGCCCATTTCTGGCCTCCGGAGGGCCTCCCATGAGGTGGGGAGGCTGTTTTCACCCTCCCCAGATTCCTAGAGAGGCTCTGAAGGCTGACAGCAAAAAAACCAGGCCTTCCAGTCCCACCGGAAGTTGGCAAACAGGCCATTTACGGCCTCTGGGGGTGTGGGTTGAGGAAGGCAGTTTTTGACCTCCCCAGATTCCTAGGGAGGCTCTGGAGGCTGGGGACAGCAAAAAACGGGCCTTCCCCACCAACCCCCGAGGCCCTCCAGAGGCAGGAAACAGCCTGTTTCCCTACTTCTGGTGGGCCCAAAAGACCCGAAAATCAGCTGGCCAACACACGCATGCACGCCAAAGCTGAGCTCGCATGCCCACTGATATGGCTATGCGTGCCATCTGTGGCACATGGGCCATAGGTTTGCCATCAGAGTTATAAGTTCTGCTTGAGCAGGGGGTTGGACTACAAGATCTCCAAGGTCCCTTCCAGCTCTATGATTCAATCAGCTCTCCTCTAAGCCAGCCTTTCTTGACCTCTTCCTCCTGTCCCTCTTCCCCTGCAGGGATGATGGTTTATGGGGTGTCCCGCCTTTGTGCCTCCTCCCTGCAGCCTTTTGAGGAGCTGAGCCGGGAGGTGGAGATCCATCGGCATTTCGTCTCCCAGTCGGTCGACCTCTTCATTCTTTACTTTTTCAACATCGCTGTCCTTTCCACCTACCTGTCCCAGGAAGGCCTCAAGCTGATCCCGCTGCTGACGGGCCTTTTTGCCATCTCACGGTAAGCCTCTCCTCTCACTTCTGGATCCTTCCTCCGGGTTGGATCCATTTGCCTGGTAATGGGTCTCCTTCTTGAGCAGCAGGTTTCATGCCTCTGAATCTGCAGAGGAGGAACCGGAGTTGGAACTGACAGAGATGGGGTGGGCAGCTTCATTGGCATGTGGGGAAGAGCAGGCTGAGGCAGCCTAGGGCCCCTCAGGATTAGGACAGTTTATAGACAGGGAGGAACAGGGGCAGGATGACCAAGAGAGGGTAAGCTATGGACACGAGAAGTGACGGAGCTCTGGCAGCAAAGACAGTCCCCTCCTGATCCCCGAGCATGGAGAGTGGAGAGAAGGTGGGAACAGCGCAGGCCGACCCGATGATTTGGGAGGAGAGCGCCCCGCCCCTCTTCACAAGGCACACCCAGGGACTGATATTTAAGGAGACACTATGGGGAGAATTTGTCGGGAACAAACGCTGAATTGGTAGAGTTGGGTGTGCCAGTACAGACATTTGGAATTTGCAACACTGCTTGCTTCTTCCTGACTTTGTGACTTACTTTATGGACTCATTGCTTGTTCCTTGATTTGTGGATTCCTTTCTGTTCCTTTGGTTTGCTGGACTGGGCAGTGAGAGGTTGCTCTGTGTGTGTGTGTGTGTGTGTGTGTGTGTTTCTTTAAGCCAGGTTTTTCCTATTTAACCAAGATTTTTCTGCAAGCCTAGTTGAGTGAAATCATATTCACTACTTTTTGGGCTTTTTTTCTTCTTTTCCTTCTGGCAGCCAGCAGATTTTGTGCTGCCCTATGGGAGACTTATATAGCTATTTCTGACTCATTAGCCATCATCAGTAAGCCACACCCACATCTCATGTATCCTCCCTGTAAAGGTACAATATCTATTTTCTCACTTTTCGTAGGTTTTATGTGTGTTTTTCTTTAAGCCAGGTTTTTCCTATGTAACCATTCTGGCTGCCAGAAGGAAAAGAAGAAAAAAAGCCCCCCAAATATATACATATATACATATATACATATATACATATATACATATATACATATATATACATATATATACATATATATACATATATATACATATATACATATATACATATATACATATATACATATATACATATATACATATATACATATATACATATATATATATATATATATATATATATATATATATATATATATATATGACTGTTACAGGGCAGAATTAAGAAAAGTGGGTGTGGCTGGCTGAAGAAATCAAATAAGATAGAAATAGATCTATACCAGTCTCCCTCTTAAATTCAAACAGTTAGCATGATAGCTGCTGGAATGTTTAGGAAGGCCTAAAAATTAGTGAATGGAGATTTCACTGAAAATTAGGCCATGAAACATCTTGATATATGTAGGAGAATCCCTGTCATAAAGAAATATACACATAAAGACGTACGAAAATAAAATTTTATATATATATATATATATAGAGAGAGAGAGAGAGAGAGAGAGAGAGAGAGAGAGAGAGAGAGATTTGGGACACTGAAAGGAAAATGGGCAGCGGTTTTTGGTGGCAAGAAGAATCCATGGGAGTCTGCTGGCATTTTTTTTTCTAATTCAGATTTTATAACTGGGTGTATCCTTTTGTGAGCTATAACACCATTCACCAGATACATGTAGTGGCTGGACCAAAGTTTCCCAACCTTGGCAACTTGCAGAAGGGTGGATTTCAATTCCCAGAATTTCCCAGCCAGTTAAGTGTTATGCAACCGGTGTGCAGATACGAGCGACGGGTTCCTGGATTTAGAGATTTAGAGAAGAGCAGGGGTAGCCTGCTGGGGGTTTGTGAGAACCTCTAGCTAAGATTCTGTGCAGTTTGGAGAACCCCCAAATCCTACTCTTGGCTGGCCCCGCCCACCCCGACCCACCTCTCCCAAAAGTCCCCACCCAGCCCATTCTGGATGCAGGAAAGTGCAGAGTGTGCATGGAGACTTAGGGAGGGTGAAAATGGGCCTACCGGAAGTTCAGGAAGAAGGCCCGTTTCTGGCCTCCAGAGCCTGGGGAGGCCATTTTTGGCCTCCCAGAGACTTGAGGAAAGCCTCCGGAGCCCAGGGAGGGCAAAAATGCTTCCCCCCACCCGCCATGGTGTAGGAGGCGGATTAGGCCACGCCCGCCATGGCCACGCCCACCCAGCAACCAAGCAGAGAATCCCTTGCTAAAATTTTTAAAGCCCATCCCTGGAGAAGAGACACAGTAGATCACAGGCAATTAACAGTTTTAATGTGTTGTGTCTTTCTGAGTTTCCGGGAAGTGGCTTCCTCGCTAAGACAAGGGCTGGATTTCCTCAAGACAGAAAGCCCAAACTGGCAAAGCCCTCGTCACGTGCCCTGGGAGAATCCAAACCCGCCTTCCTCACAGGGCGGTTGTTGCAAGGCTCAGCTGTCTTGAGCTCCAGAGTGGGAAAATCCTGCAAAGACATAACATAAATTAACAAAAAAACCCTATAACCCAATTACCAAACATAAATATAAGACGTTGTTTGATGGTCCATCCGTAGAGACTGAACAGCCATCTGTTTGAAATGGTATAGAGCTGTGATGGAGAACCTATGGTACACATGCCACAGCTGGAATGCAGAGTCCTCTCGGTCGGCATGCCAGCCGTTGCACGTGCGCATGGCCAGCTGGTCTTCAGGGGGGTGGGGTGCATGCACAGGGGTGCAGGTTGGTTCAGGAAGCCTTCCAGGGCCAGAATGGGGCGCAGGAGGCCCTTGTGTGGCACCCACACTCCATTTGGGCCTGGAAAGCCTCCTGCACCAACCTAGAGGCCAAAACGGGGCACATTCACGGGGGATGGGCCGCATGCGTTGGGGATGTGCACACATGCACAGGAGCGGGACATATGCACGGGGGTTTAGGCACGCCCATGTGCATTCGCACACTTGCGTGGGCTCTTTGGACACTTGAAACCAAAAATCTCTGGTATAGAGCAATGATGGCTAACCTTTTTGGACTTACGTGCCCAAAGTGGGTGCATACGCACGACAGCACATGTGCGTGTGCTCACACCCATAATACAATGCATGCATGACACACCAGGGGTGAAATATAAAATCTGTTACTACCGGTTCTGCAGATGTGGCTTGGTGGGGGAGTTAATGTGACTGGGTGGGTGTGGCCAACTTTTTTTTTTTTTTAACTTTTCAAAGCAGTTTTTCTAAGGCTTTGAAAAGCCTCTCTGCCGATCAGGCAACTCAGCTGGGATCATCAGAGACTTTTCAAAGCATTTTTTTTTAACCACCTCTTCAGCCAAGAGGTTGCAGAAAAAAAATGCTTTGAAAAGACTCTGAGGATCCCAGCTGAGCCACGTGATCATCAGAAGCTTTTTTTTTTTAACTTTTAAAAGCATTTTTTCATCGGAAGAGGTTGTAGAAAAAATGCTTTTAAAAGTTAAAAAAAAAAGTTCTGATGATCGCGTGGCTCAGCTGGGCATGGCGGGGGGGGGGCAGGGATTTTTGCTACCGGTTCTCCGAACCATCCACCGCCATCGCTCCAGTCCGAACCAGTAGCATTTCACCCGTGACACACCCCTGCGCATGCACGTGCCACCCCCGTGTTCCCCCCGCACATGCACAGGCAACCCGCCCCGGCATCATTTTGGGCCTAGCAGGCCTCCCTGAAGCCTCCTGCGACCAAAAACAGAGCACGGGGGGGGGGGGGTGCCACACCCCCCTGCACTTCCCCCCGCTCCCCGTGCATGCCTACGCTCTTACAGGTGTTATCCACTTTGTATGCAATCTTATTCCTCTCCATTGTTCAATGATGCATTTCCTGCCTCTCTAGGATTTACCTCTCTCTGCTCCTGTGAGGCACTTCCTATTCCTGTTGGATATATTCTTGATGGCTTATTTAGTGTTTCAACTGCATTGTGATTAAATAACAGCGCTGCAGAGACCCGAAAATGAGGTGGCTGGCGGGAGGCCCACGCGCAGAGCTCAGCTGGGCCAAGGGCTAGTGTGCCGGCAGAGAAGCCTACACATGCCACCTGTGGCATGCGTGCCATAGGTTTGCCATCATGAGTATAGAGCAATGTTGGTGAACTTTTTCGGCACTGACTGTCAAAACCAGAAGCCGGAAACCATAAGACCAGCCGCCCAGTGCGCATGCACACACCGGGAAGACGGTCGTCTGGGTTTCTGGCACACACACGGGTGCCGACCAGTGGCTGCAGCACATTCGCTTGTTGGAAACCAGAAGATCATCTTCCCGGTGCGCGCATGTGCACCGGGAGGCTGCTCTTCCAGTTTCCGGGACTCCCACGTGCATGAACATCACCTGGTCGGCGCGCTGGAACCCAGAAGAGCAACGGGCGACGGGTCGCGTGCCTGGAGAGATGGCTTTCCATGTTACTTCCGGCACGCGTGGTATGGTTCGCCATCACGTGTATAGAGTCTCCAGCTTGAGCAGAGAATTGGACGAAAAGACCTCCAAGGTCCCGATTTTCTTTTTCTATTATCTGTTAACTGGAATTGTTCCTGTGAAATGCAAGCAAGGGCTGGAATTTTGACAGGATGCCCACAAGGACGCGATGGATGTGACGCTAGGATCCTGCCATCATGGCTGCCATGTTGACCATTTTTCTTTCTCGCCCTTCCAGGCTTCTCTACTGGCTGGCATACGCCATGGGCCGCTCGTTCCGAGGCTTCGGATTCGGCCTGACCTTCCTCCCCCTGGTCGCCATGTTGCTCTTCAACCTCTACAGCATGTTTCTGCTGGACTCGGAGAACATATTTGCTGTGAGGAGTCCCAAGGCAGCTTCTCCATTGAAGAAGGAAAAGGAGTTGGACGTCTCCAGGCCCTGGTACTGGGGGTGAAGCTGGGCAGAGTCCCAAGCCAAGGAATGTCCCAGTCTTCTCTTTCTGAACTGCTGCTGGGCTCATTTCCACCCTTGGCCGACTGTAGAATTGGGAGGAGCCCCCCGAGGCCCTGTAGTCTCACGCCGCCTCTGTCCAAACCAGTGAAAGCATCCCAGTTGAGAAAACTGGCCAATCTCAGCTCCTCAACTCCTTGGAGAGAAGCCCATCTCTGCTCGGCACCCTTGGCCAGCTTATTTAGAAGTCCTTTCTGACCTTCATCTGGGTGCTTTCCTAACACTTAAACCCATCTTCTGTTCTTGGAAGGAAAGAACCCAAGTCTGGTCCTTCTTCTCTCTTTAGAGACGGGAGGTGGGCTGGCACATTCCATATCCCCTTCAATATTTTTCAAGAAATTCAATATGTCCCCCAATCGAAGAGGAGAATTAGGGGAGACATGCTGGCTGTCTTCCAGTATTTGAGGGGCTGTCACAAAGAAGAGAGGGTTGATTATTAATTAACAATTAACGTATTTTTTCAGATTATAAAACGTTGTTTTGTCTCCCAAAAAGGGGTGAAAATCTGTGCAATTTATAGAATGAATATTGCCGAAACTCCACCCTCTTGCTTTTTTGTCCTCCGTATGCCCCATTTTGGCCCTTTTTTTCAGCCTTTTTCAGGCCCTTTTTCCATGGCTTTTTTCAGCCCGTTTTTGAAAATTAAAAAAAAAAGCCTCAAAACAGGCTGAAAAAAGCCTTGAAAATGAGCTGAAAAAAGCCTCAGAAACAGGCAAAAAAAAAAAAAAAAAGCCTTCGAAACGGGCCAAAAAAAGGCCCCAAAACAGACAAAAGTCCATTGCAAGTCCGTTTTGTCTTTTGTGCAAAAGACAAAAAACAGCCGGCGAGTGGTTTTGGCAATATTCGGTCTATAAAATGCATAGACATTCATCCCCTTTTGGGAGACATAGAACTGTGTCTTATAGTCCAAAAAATACAGTAATTGTTAATTAATAATCAACCCCCTCTTCTTTGTGACAGCCCCTCAAATACTGGAAGACACCCAGCATGTCTCCCTTAATTCTCCTCTTTGATTGGATGGAACAACTTACCTCTTGGGATTGTGGATGCTCCGTTGCTGGAAGTTTTCAAAAATAATCGGGACAGCCGTTTGTCTGAAAAGACTCTTGGCCTGAGCACAGGGTTGGACTACAAGACCTCTGAGGTCCCGTCCAGCCCTAGGATTCCATGTTCTATATAAATTAGGTTCTCTTCGCTTCCATTTCCCTGCTCATTCCCCATGACCTTTTCTGAATCTCTTCCAATTTCTCAGAGTCCTTCCTGAAGTGTTTCTACAATGGAAGAATGGTTGGAAAAACTAGCAATAAGACTAGCAGATATGGCCAAATTAAATGCCTTAATATCGAAGAGAAGAATACATCTAACATCATTTCTCTCTGGAAACCACTTCTGGGCTTTGTTCTTGAGATAGGAAAAAAATGAATCTTTGATTCAGGGATTTACTGCACGTTTATTGTTTTTTGTTAGAGAACGGGCATGTAAAGTAATGTATGTAAAGTTGGGGCTACAGCAAAGCATTATTATGATGTTCATTCTACTGTTCTGAAAGGAGTCTGAAGTTACAAGTTTCCCATCCCCCATTTTTTCCCTCCTTGATTCTACTATTTTCATTGTTGTCGTATTTTGTACGGCTGCTAAATTTAATAAAATTATATTATCAAAATCCTTCGTAAACTTATTCTCCAAAGTGCCTGAGGCAAGACAAGAAGCAATGGGTGGAAATTCCTCAGAGGTAGATCCAACCTGGAGAAATTTCCTGACTGTGAGAACAATTAACTAATCGAACAACTTGTGTCCAAGAGTTAGAGTGCTCCATTGCTGGAGGTTTTGAAGAAGAGATTAGACAGCCGTTGTCAGACAGCCGTACTTGAGCAGGGGGTTGGACTAGAACATCAGGGTTGTGTTTGACCTTGGAGCGCTGGGGTGTGTGGGGGGCATGGGTGGGGTGGGCGTAATCATGGTGGGGCATGGGTGGGGTGGGCGTGGCTATGGTGGGTGTGACATGGAACCACATCTGCACACAAGGTTTTATCTATATGTATAAAAATGGCTGTATGTGTGTGTGTGTGTTCCAGCATAACTCTGGAATGCCTCGAGCAATTTCAACCAAACTTGGTACACAGATGACATACTCTCTGGAAGAAAATACTGTGGGAGTAAGACACCCCTAACACTCTCGGGGTGTGTGTTCCGTTAAGATACAGCCTGTTGTGCTATAAAATAGCTTCTACTGTACCGCCTTAAAATGGCTTCTACTCTACAGCACAGTGGATTTGCCATGGTAATGGCTTCACAGCACAAGGGGGCTCTCTCTAGTAAGGGGAAAAATCCAACATTAGAAATTACATTTGGCCCACACATTTTCAACAAGGCTTTGATTATTCTTTTTTTTGGAGTTTTTTTTTTATTTTTTACAGACAAACAAACACACAATGTATTATTTCTCAACAGAATATTTGCCAGTTCACAAATTTAAACAGTTTTTAGTCATTTCAACTAAATTTACAATTTATATATTTCCTTTTTGCCATAATATTTATTCTTTCTATTTTTTTAAAATCAATCCTAACCTCTAATCTTAACCAAATTCAATTTTTCCCTTCATCTCTATATCAAACCCCTTAAATTTAAAATCTCACAAACATAATTCCTAGTATTTCCTTATATTCCTTTAATATAATCACTAATGTTTTCCATTGTCAGCTGTTTCAATATCTAACATCTTAATAAAAATCAGTTAATTATGTGGTGTTACAATCATTCATTTCTTATAAAAATAGTAAACCCAATTGTTTTATACCATATACAATCATTTCAATTTTTCCTTTTTTGATTAGGTTCCAAATATGCAAATAAAAATATTCCAATTGTTACAATTACCCTAATTAAATTTGAAGATATTCTACCTGTTATCCTCTTATTCAACTTATTCATGTTTCTAAAGCTTATCATTATATAAATTCCAACAATACAGTTAAAATATTCCAATTGTTACAGTTCTCGTAATTTTAGTTTACAATATTCAAACTATTACATATTTCTAAAACTTATTTCAATTCAATTATTTCAATTCTAATTATATGTAACATATTCCTCTTTCATTTCCTTCTCCCTTTCCCCCTTTCTATTTCTATTTTTTCTTTTTCTTTCCCCTTTTGTGTTTTAAAATCCTGAACTCTCCTGTTTTGCCCTGTATTTCCCATTATTTTCCATCTCTTTTCCCTTTTTCTTATTTTTCCACTGTTAATCCCAGTGT
The DNA here is from genome assembly GCA_030761175.1 of Masticophis lateralis. NCBI lineage: Eukaryota > Metazoa > Chordata > Lepidosauria > Squamata > Colubridae > Masticophis > Masticophis lateralis. The sequence goes on along the minus strand of JAUDYJ010000017.1, from coordinate 3,799,257 downwards.
AAACGTTTAAGTTTTTTATATTCTTTCTATGCCTTTTTCCCCTTTGTTTCTTTCCACCTTTTCTATTTTTTCCATTGTTAATCCCAATGTAACCATTAAAATTCTCCTTTTTATTGTTACTACCCACATAATCATTTAGTTTTCCATAGTCAATCTTGTTGTCTTTGTCTTCTTCTTTATTTTCAATCTCTGTGTCTTGTTTCTCATTCATTATTTCCTTGTCAGCTTGAGTATACTCTTGACACAATTTTTGGATCATCAGGTTTTAGTTCTCCATGCATCATTGTAATTATTTCCCTTACTTTCATTTTCAGTAACAAATACATCATTTTCAAGGCTTTGATTGTTCTTGAGGACAAATGCATGGCCATGATGAGGGGAGAAATGCTCCAGGTTCAGACTAGATCGCCCGATCCGGTAGCGATGGAGCAAGTGGTTCAGAGAACTGGTAGAAAAAATCCCTGCCCCCTCCCCATTGCCCAGCTGAGCCGCGCAATCATCAGAGGCTTTTTTTTAATTTTTAAAAGCATTTTTTCTACAACCTCTTCAGCCGAAAAAATGCTTTTAAAAGTTAAAAAAAAAAGCCTCTGATGATCATGCAGCTCAGCTGGGATCGTCAGATGCTTTAAAAAAAAAAAAAGAAAGCCTCTGCCGATCAGGCAAGTCAGCTGGGATCGTCAGAGGCTTTAAAAGCATTTTTTTAACAACCTCTTCAGCTATGATCAATAAAACATTACTGCAACTCGGCCTGCCTGCACCACTACGAGACCGACACAATGTACTTCACGCAGATTACATACGAGAAAAGAACTACAACGTCAAACAGCTTAGTGCGTATATCGTGGACAAGACGCCACTTCTAAATCAAGATCAGAAAAAAGCATACCAAATTATCAGCTAGCCAAGCAACAAGGTGGTATCATTTTAACTGAACTAATTTAATCCTTGCCGAAATCAGGGCTCAGGGTGAAGTTGCTCTTGCCATCCTCTTCAGGAGGTCAAGATATGTAAATTATATGGGATGAATGCACTGTTGCTCACAAGAAAGCTCTCGAGGCCCTTGACGTCACTATGAGAGGACAACTTTATGTTGTTTGTTCAAGGGTGGGTTCACCCATGAATTTATTTATTCTTGGCTCCTGGAGGTGAAATTAAAAACGTTCATAATCAAGTTTTGTGTTAAATTAATATTATAGGGAATTTCTGAAACATTTCACTTTATAATTTGTATACTTTTAAAAGCCTGTGAATAAAATTACTTTGGTTTGACACTATACATATATTCTAAGGGAGTGAAGGGACAGTGGTCATGTGAGGAATATGACCAGACCAAGCTCATCGAGTCAGACAGCTAAGAAGCTCCTCCTCCTCCTGTTGCTGCTTCCCAGCTTTCTGACTCGATCTGCTCGTGATCAGACGCACTCTCCATTGCTCTCTTAGAATTGATCTCAAATACTTTAAATAATTATTTTTTAAAAAAATCGGTTTTAATTGGATATTTAAAATAAAATAAATTGATGGATTGGATTAAGGTGCCTCAGCGAGAAGGACTTCGGTCCAAGCCCGCTGGACTCTCGTGATCAGGGGATTGAGGCTCCCAAAGGGTTGAGCCTCTCCTCTTCGCAGCGAGACAGGCTCACGTCTAAAACCGCTGCTGAAGCCTTCCCAGAAAGACCGGCTCTTCTTAATTGAGCGCTGCGAGCTTGGGCGGCTATTTCTAAGGCTTTTCACCTCAAACGGCACCTTTTCAATTGCGATTCAGCCACCCACGCAGCCAAGCCGCTTTGCCGCCCAGCCTCCTCTCCCTCGCAATCGGAGTGTTTCCTTCGAGCGCCAGAAGCTCCACAGCGGCTGCAGTGTTCCTGGGCAAGCCCTCCATACGCTGGGACCTCTTAACGGCGTTTCTGGAGCTCCGGTGGTAAAGTACAGGCTTTTCTTCTTCTCCGGGCTCCCTTTCAGCCTCCTTTGTACTGGCGGCCGCCATCTTGGACTAAGTCATAGCGGCCGCCATTTTGGGTATTACCTCGTGGCCTTTAGAGGCCTACTAAATTGCTGAGGCCTAATATTTCCAGAAGCCTTATTATATAAAGAAGCCCTCCAGAAGCCTTATTTCCTTCAGAAGCCTTATTCTTACATCTTCCTGTTGAGTCCTCGCTAGAGCGACTCCACTTTTCCGGGTATTGTTGCTAGCCACCGGGGATTGGTTCAGACGCGAGCTGGAAATTAGCGGGAGAACTCCTGCTCGCGGATTGGTTAAGCTGTCTGACAGCCGGAGTTCTTAAGCGGCTGTCAGACGAGAGTTCTCTTGTCTTGTTGCCTGAGTTCCGAGCATGTTGTTTAAACTCAATAAAGTTACGTTCCAGATTTGACGCCTCACGATCCTTCTTACCCACAACAAAACACTGGCGACGAAGGTGGGATTTTGCTGAGGCGAAGCGTAACCTTCTCAGTCCTAACTAGGATGGCGACTGCCCTGCCAACGTTCACGCCTTTTGAGCCAGCCTCTGAGACCTGGGAGGATTACCTGGCTCGCTTTGAATGCTTCCTTCAGGCGAATGATTTGGCTGACCTCTCTAATGAGCGGAAGAGGGACTATTTTTTGAGCTCGTGCGGCCGTGAAATTTTCGGGACAGCCAGGGCTCTGGCTGCCCCGCAACAAGTGTTTGAGGTGCCTTGGGAGACCTTATTGGCTAAATTAAAGAACCATTATTCGCCTATGCCTTCCAAGATAGCGCGCCGTCATGCGTTTCATCAACGATCCCAGAGAGACGGCGAATCCGTAAATGAGTATATGGCGTCCTTGCACTCAGCTGCCCTCTACTGCGAGTTTCGCGATCTGGATGACATGCTGCTGGACCAACTGGTTTGCGGTGTGTGTGATTTGAAGTTACAGTGGCGGCTGTTGGCTCGGGCTGATTTGACACTCCCGACGGCACTAGACGAAGCCAGAGCTGCTGAGATGTCAGCGAAATCCTCCGCAGACATTCAGCGCGCACAACCCGGTGGGGCTCCGCCAGGATTCAAGACTCTGACAGTCCATCACGATGAGCTAGAGCCGGGCGAGTGCTCGGAGGACGAGGCAGATGTGAGCCTCTTAAAGGCATCTCTCCAAAAGAGAAAACCGCCCAGCGGTAAAGCTCCTAAAGGACTTTGCTTGGGTTGCGGGGGCCCGCACAGCTGCGCGGAATGCCATTTTAAATCTGCCATGTGCCGCTGATGCGGAAAGAGAGGCCATCTGTCCAGGGTTTGCCGAGTGGCGTTTCCATTGGAAGGAGCGGAACCAGCAGCCAAGCGCCAACGAGGGAAACCAGCCGGCCAATTCTTTGAGAGATTCCCTGAGGCCCGGGGCGATGGGGTTGCTACGGTTGCCATCAACCATGCCTTTTCGCCAGGTCCCGTTCACAAATTATATGTCACTGTTGATGTGGAGGGCACCCCTTGTAGAATGGAGATAGACACGGGTTCCTCCAAGTCTTTGATTTCTTGGGCCACTCTCAAGACCTTATTGCCTGCTGTGTCCAGGAAGTGGGTGAAGCCCTGTCCTCTTAGACTCAGGGATTACCAGGGAAATTTGATTCCCATATTAGGGTGTTGTTCCGTTCTGGTGGGTTACAGAGATTTTTCAGGCTACCTCCCGCTCATTATTGTTAGGGATAACCTACCCAGTCTATTAGATCTAGATTGGCTTGCTGGTCTCCACCTAGGCATCACTGAAGTGCATGTGACCCGTTCTGACCTGACTGCCCTGTTGGCTGCCGAATTTGCTGATGTGTTCGATGGCAAGTTGGGAACATATACCGGGCAGCCGATTTCATTTAGTTTAGACCCCCAAGTGGCGCCCATACGCCTTAAATCGCGGAGGATGCCACTAGCGCTGCGGCCCAAGGTTGACAGGGAGTTAGATAAGTTAATAGCACAAGGGGTTTTGCAACCAGTAGAATACTCCAAATGGGAAACCCCCACTGTTATTCCCTTAAGCAGGACAGGTCCATCAGGATCTGCGCCAATTATAAGGCGACCCTGAATAAGGCGCTACAGCCCAATCATTACCCGGTCCAGTGGTCCAACATGTTCTCCATTCCCTGGGCCAAGGGCGGATCTTCGCGAAGCTGGATTTGGCCCAGGCCTATCAGCAGCTTCCCGTTGATGACGCCACGGCCCTTGCCCAGACCATTGTCACTCATCACGGGGCATTTAAATGCACCCGCCTACAATTTGGGGTGAGTGTTGCCCCTGGTATTTTTCAGAGCCTCATGGAGCGGCTGCTCCATGGGCTGCCCGGGGTGGCGCCCTATTTTGATGACGTCCTGATCGCGGCTGCGAATCAGGATGAGCTCATTGAAAGGCTTAGGGCTGTGCTTACCCGGTTCCGGCAGGCAGGGCTTAAGGTAAAAAAAGAGAAGTGCAGCCTGGGCATGCCTCAGGTCGAATTTTTAGGGTTCCTGATTGATTCCCTGGGCATTCGACCGGCCCCCGCTAAGGTGGAAGCAATTAAGAAGGCCCTCACGCCAAGGTCTAAGGCCGAACTTCAGGCTTTCCTGGGCCTTCTTAATTTTTATTCAGTTTTTGTCCCGCATAAGGCTTCCTTGGCGGAGCCTTTGCATCGGCTTTTAGATGCCAAGAAACCTTGGCGTTGGGATCGCAAAGCTGCGGGCGCTTTTCAGGCAGTAAAGGATGTCCTTTCGTCTGAGGCTGTGTTGGTGCAGTACGATGAAGCGTTACCGTTCTCATTGACGCGCGACGCTTCTCCTTTTGGGATGGGGGCCGTGCTCAGTCACGTCCTACCGAACGGATTAGAGGCCCCTATAGCTTATTATTCCCGGACGCTTTCCCAAGCGGAACGGAATTATAGCCAAATTGATAGGGAGGCTTTGGCAGCCATAGCCGGGGTCAAGCGATTCCATAATTTTCTTTATGGCCATTTTTTTTTACCTCATCACGGACCACAAACCGCTCTTAGGTTTGCTGGCCGGTGATCAGCAAATGCCGTCAGTTCTCTCGCCACGCGTCTCGCGCTGGATGGAGTTCTTGGCGGCATACTCTTACCAGTTGCTGTATCGCCCGGGCAAGGCCATCGGGCACGCAGACGCCCTGAGCCGTTGCCCCATTGCCCGCGATGAGAGTTTCCCTCGGTCTGACGACGCACCAGTCTTGTTGATCTCTGATCTCCCTGATTTGGTAACGGCGGATGACATTCGTTCACTTACCGCATCAGACCCCTTCATACTTCAACGGATGTCCAGTCTCCAGCAGTTCCTCCGACTCGCGGGGCTGACACTCCTCCTGCGAGCGAGCCGGTTCTGCGCAGGTCCCGGGTATGAAGGGGTGTTGAGTCCTCACTAGAGCGACTCCACTTTTCCGGGTATTGTTGCTAGCCGCCGGGGATTGGTTCAGACGCGAGCTGGAAATTAGCGGGAGAACTCCTGCTCGCGGATTGGTTAAGCTGTCTGACAGCCGGAGTTCTTAAGCGGCTGTCAGACGAGAGTTCTCTTGTCTTGTTGCCTGAGTTCCAAGCATGTTGTTTAAACTCAATAAAGTTACGTTCCAGATTTGACGCCTCACGATCCTTCTTACCCACAACAAAACACTTCCAGCAGCCTTATTTCTATAAAGTGCTCTGTTCTGGACTGACTATATCCTGGTAATTGGAGGTTTATTTGCTCCTTCTAATGGCTTCTCAACAAACCAGGGCCTCCAAACGCTCAGCTCCTGAGGATTCTGCCTCAGGCCCATCCACTAGAGGGCATCATAAAAAACCTAAAAAGACTTCCTCAAAGGAAAAGAAGGAGGCAGCTACTAAAGCTAAAGAGGAGCTTCGTTTGCAATTAGCAATAGAAAGGTCTATACAAAAGGCCATTAAGGAGGCTTCCTTAACAGACATATCAACTCCTATTCAATCTGTAGCCCCTGACCCTGGCCTAACCTCTCCTGCACCTCAAGCAACTACTGAAATGGCTCAAGCTCCTACTCAGGATATTCCCCCATTATCCCCTGATGGGGGCACTTATGCATCTTGTAAGATCGGCGCAGGGAAAAGAAGACGTGACCAGTGGAGTCCATGCAACAAGTTTTATTTAACAGGAACAAGACTGGCACTGCGCTGCCGGAGCTCTCCTTATATTCGCTCCGGCAGCCGCACCGCCCACTAGACAGCGATTCAAAATTCCCGCCGGAGGATTTTTTAACCAATCCCTGGCGGATGTCCTTATAAGGACATAACACATCTCCCCTCCAAGGGGAAGATAGGGCAGTTCTTTTTGGGGCACAATCTGAACCTTCTCCTTCAAGAGCCATTGCTGATGTCATTCCTTCTCAACCTTCTGAATTACAGGCCTCAAGGGGAGGGGCTGCTCAGCAAGGGGATAGTATCTCCCCAGAATTAATATCATTCATTCAATCTGCTATTCAAAAAGGAGCCCAGGCTGAATTACATAAAAGGACCAGATCCCACCAGGATCTTAATAAAATTCTGGCAGCCCTGGAATTTTCTGCGGACGCGACTCTCAATTCGTCCCATTTCGCAGCTAAATCGATTGGATCCTCTGTGACCTCTCGACGATTATTGTGGCTCCGTAATTGGCAGGCGGATGCCAAGTCCAAGTGGTGCTTGGCCACTTCCAACTTTGAAGGTCCTTCTTTATTTGGGGCTTCTCTGGAACCCTTATTAGTCGAAACCAAGGACAAACGATGTATCCTTCCCAGTGTCTTCAGGCGACCTGACCAACGGTCCTTTCCTAACCAGTCCTGTTCCTTTCGGACATTTAACTCCTATGGGGGGGCCTGCTCTCCCAGAGCATTCCCCTCCCGTTCCCGGCCCCCGGACCGTCAAGGCCCCCAGAACCAGAGAGGGCAGGCCAGGCGCTCCTTCCGGGGCGGCAGGGGTCGCCTGTACATCAGATCCTGCTAACTGTACGTCCAGCCCTCCCATTGGGGGCCGCCTGGCTCTCTTTGACAGCCAAGGGGAGGCCGCTTCCTTGGATGCTTGGGTCAGAGAGACAGTCAGGTGGGGCCTCTCGATTGAATTTTTCTCCACTCCTCCCGACAGGTTTCTTCGATGCCCTCTTTCTCGGGATTGGCAGAAATGACTCCTGCTGGCAACAGCCATTCAACACCTCCTTGATATTCGGGCAATTGAACTTGTTCCTCAGGAGCAGCACGGACAAGGCTACTATTCTCACCTGTTCGTTGTTCAGAAATCATCGGGAGGCTGGAGAGCCATTCTCAACCTTAAGTCTTTGAACCGCTGGGTCCTCTACTGGCGGTTCAAGATGCAGTCCCTCCAATCAATCCTGGAGGGAATCAGGAGCAGGGATTTCCTCTCATCTATCGACTTGATGGAAGCTTATTTACATGTCCCTATTCATCCGGCTTACTCTAAATTTCTTAGGTTTTGTTATGCGGGTCGTCATTATCAGTACCGTGCTCTCCCATTCGGACTTTCCTTGGCCCCCCGAGTCTTTACTAAACTTATGGCCGCCATTGCGGCACACCTCCAAGCTCGGCCGGTCCACATCCAATGTTATTTGGACGACCTGCTTATCCTCTCGAGCTTGGAGGCACAGGCACGGCAGGACCTGGATTCCACCATCCAGGTCCTGACGGCTCATGGTTTTTCCATTAATGAAACCAAGAGCCACCTGGTTCCAGCCATCCGCATCCAACACCTAGGGGCTGTTATCAATACGGTTGAGAGCAGGGTCTTTCTTTCCGAGGAGCAGCTGTCCAGTCTGCGGTCTCTGGTCAGTTCCGTGGCCAGAGGGAACCCTGTTCCCCTGGCCATGCTCTCCCAACTCTTTGGAAAGATGGTCTCATGCATTGGCTTAGTCCCTTGGGCCAGGCCCTGCAGTGGTTTCTTCTCCCGTATCAGAAGTCCCTAATTTCGGCCTCCAAACGGATTGTTCACCTTAACCCGGCTGTTCTCCAGTTCCTCCGATGGTGGTCTTCCCAGGCTCTTCTCAAGGGGAGAGAGTTCAGGGAATCCGATCCCATCATTTTGACAACCGATGCCAGCTTGCAGGGCTGGGGGGCTCATGTCCAATCCAGCATGGCTCAGGGATTCTGGACTCCAGAGGGCCGCACACACAACATAAACTGGCTAAAGCTCTGGGCCATCCACCTGACTCTCCGGGTCTTCAAGGACATGGTCAGAGATTGTCATGTGCTCATACGCACGGACAACGTAGCCGCCAAGGCTCATGTGAACCGCCTGGGAGGGACCCGATCTCATCCTCTCATGGAAGAGGCAGAGAGGCTGGGAACCTGGGCAGAGGCCAACCTAAGATCTCTTCGGGCGTCCCACATCTCTGGGCTGAACAATACACAAGCGGACTGGTTGAGCCGGTCGTTCATGGACCACGGCGAATGGCAGCTGGACCCAGCCTTGTTCCTGCGAATCACCCATCGCTTCGGCATTCAAGCAGTAGACCTGTTCGCGACGAGCAAAAATCATCAGACGCCCAGGTTCTTCTCCAGATTTCCGGATCCAGGGGCGGAAGCGAGAGATGCCCTTCACAGCGCGTGGCTGACAGGCCTTCTCTATGACTTCCCCCCCCCCCTTCCTCTCCTTCCCAGGGTCATCCGGAAACTCTTGGAGGAACGGGCAGAACTGATTCTCATCGCCCCTCACTGGCCCCGCCGGCCCTGGTTTGCCGACCTTCAGGCCCTGTCAGTACGTCCTCCCTGGCGTCTTCTGCCCGACGTCGTCCTCCATCAAGGAGCCCTCTGCCATCCGGACGCCGCCTGGCTTCAGCTGACTGCCTGGCGGTTGAGCGGCAGCTTCTAGCGGGCTCAAATCTCCCGGACAATGTGGTCAATACCATCTTAGCTGCTCATCGGCCGGCCACAATCAGAATTTACGGAGCAACATGGCGGTCTTTCACCAGATGGTGCTCCTCGCAGGGTTTGGAACCACGGTCAGCCTCCACTGAACAGGTACTGGTTTTCCTCCAGAAAGGATTGCAAGCGGGACTTGCTCCAAACACTTTACGCAGGCAAGTAGCTGCATTGTCTTCTATACTTTGCCTGGGTTCTCGTAGATCCTTAGCTCAGCGACCATTGATACAGCTGTTCCTAAGGGGGGCTTCCAACCTTTGGCCCCTGCCTGTCCATCATTTTCCTACATGGAGTCTTCCCAAGGTTTTAGACGCTTTCACAAGAGCCCTGTTTGAGCCCTTCCGTACGGTGGGCCTCAGATTTCTTTCATATAAGGTTTCATTTTTGGTTGCCATTACATCGGCCAGACGCATTTCGCAGTTGGCAGCTCTTTCCACAAGGGCCGACCTGTGTGTGTTTCACCCAGATAGGGTCATCTTAAGATTGGACCCTACCTTCATACCAAAGGTCAACTCTCCCTTTTATAGGGCTCAGGAGTTGATTCTCCTGGACTTTTGCCCCCATCTGTCACATCCGAGGGAATGAGTTTGGCATTCCCTTGACGTACGCCGCGCCTTACGCATTTATATATGGTGAACGTCGTCACTCCGTAGATCAGAAGCCCTATTCATATCTTTCCAACCTTCTTCCCTGGGGCTCAAGGTTTCCTCATCCACCATAGGGCGTTGGCTGCGGGCGACCATCGCCTCAGCTTACGAGAGCCAGTCCTTACTGGTCCCCAGGCGCATCACTGCGCACTCCACTCGGAGCGCAGCTACCTCAGCGGCCTGGGCTACCGAGGCCTCTCTGTTTGATGTTTGCAGGGCGGCTACCTGGACATCGCCAATGCCTTTCATCCAACATTATAAGATTGATCAGTTTGCCTCGGCTGAGGCGGCCTTTGGCCATCGAGTGCTACAACAGGTTTGCGCGGACCAGCCTTCCACGTCTCAGGCGGACCCTCCCACTGTAAGTAGCGGGCTTTGGCAAGTTCCTCACATGACCACTGTCCCGTCACTCCCTTAGAATGGGCTTTGTCTTACCTGAAAGCCCTTTCTGAGGGCTGAAGGGACAGTGGTCATTCCCACCTCTTGTCCGCTGGTCTGTGTATTTTTCTGTGGCATTCTCCCTTTCTTTTTCTTCTGTTCAGATGGCGGGTGCATCGTCAGACATCGCATTCCTCGTACGAAAGCTGGGAAGCAGCAACAGGAGGAGGAGCTTCTTAGCTGTCTGACTCGATGAGCTTGGTCTGGTCATATTCCTCACATGACCACTGTCCCTTCAGCCCTCAGAAAGGGCTTTCAGGTATGACAAAGCACAATTCATTCCTTTTCCTGTCTAATACAGGATTGGGATAAATAAAATACCCGGGCAATGCTGGATTATCAGCTAGTATAGAGATGCATATATTTCGGTGAATTTGTTTTTTTAATACTTATTTGATCTACTGGATCACCCTATGAGAGAGACCAGATCAAGAAACTGGCTCCATAGGAAGACTAGAACTATAAGTTATTGACATAGTAGGCTGACTTCCGGCAGTGATGTCAGAGCAAAGTGGGTGTCGCTCCCGAAAATCCCAATTTATCCCCGATAAGGAGCCCTTTAAGGGCATTTCTGATCCTGGAGATCAGAAAACAAAAGGGGAAGATCGGAAGACTTCGGGTGACTTGCTATCGTCCTGGAGGACAAGACCAAACCCCTTAAATCCAGCGGGGAAAGAGTTCGTCTTCAAGGCGGACCGAGATCGATGGTAGCCGCAGAGTGAGGAAGCGGAAAAGTGAAATCAGCATCAGGTGGTGATCATGAGTTAGAAAAAGGAAGGCTGAATCTGGCTGAGTAGAGACACGAGAGGAGAGAGACACGGAGAAGGAAAGGCGGCGACAGAGAGGAAAAAGTACAAGACTGAGAGAGGATCAGGCGGAGAGGTTAGTGCAACAGAAAAGAAGATCCCATAAAGTGTATACAAAGAAACGGAGAAAAACTAAGACTGGAGCGAAGGACTTATCGTAAAAAGGAAAGTGGACAGGGCACGAAAAGGAGACATCGAAGGGGATTCAGCGGAAATAGTGCAAGAGACTCAAAAATACTGGTTTAAATAAGACTACTATAAGAACTAATATAAAGACTAGTGATTGTGGAAAAGATAAACTAAGGGCAGAATAAGGACAGAAAATACAAATAAACTCAGAGACATTTTGGCGGATAGCTATGGATTTATAACTTTGGATAAAAAAGGAAGATTGTATTGAGCAGAGAATAAAAACCGAAGGACTCAGAGAGAGTACTGCGGAGAAGTCGGAGACTGATGCAATACGGACTTAAAAGGAAACATACAGAAAAGGAACAGGAAACTTTGGAAAGACTCTAAAACAATTGTTGATTGTGTAATAAGGGGGAAATAACTGTTAAACGGTCTTAATTTATTAATCAGTCTATTGACATTGAAAGATGGGAAATTTGAAAAAATCTTAAAGGACTAACGAATTGTAGAAGGATTGTTTGGTTTGGAGGTGAAGGAACTAAAGTAAATTTATATATCTGTATTACTGTTATAAGATAAATATAGGAAAAATAATAAGACAAGTATTGATAGAGATTAAGAGGATAAAATATATAGATTGAATATTATTAAAAGTTTTTCTTGAAAAGATATTATTATAACTCTTCCATTGAATAGGTATAATTTACCTTAAATATTAAATAAGTATTTGAAAAGTGAAAAAGAATAATACAAATCAACTTCCTATGAAAGAAAGAGATTAATCGAGAGGCTTATAAGAGAAAGAGTAATAATACAGAAAAGAAGAGTATAAATTTAAATAGAATATTGTGTTTGTATGATATTGTGGAAAAATTTCACCTGGAGTTTAAAAATGTCATCCATGGCAACTGTAGATAAAACAGGGGAAAAACCTACTACCAACTCCCTACCTATGGCCTCCCCATCAAATCAAAGGTCAATAGAAAATATGTTGGGGAAAGAAAAAGATAGAACAGAGTTGACAGTAAATAGCATGCAGAATATGTTACAGATGATACAGGAAACTCTGATGAAATCACGAGAAAATGGCCGACAACCACGAAGAGGCGAAGGAACATCACAAAGAAATCAAGAATGAGATAGGAGAGGTGAAAGAAGACATCAAAAATACGAATGATAAGATTGAAACTATACATCAAGGAATGCTAGAGAATGAGCAAAGAATTAAGAAAATGGAAACAAAAATAGATCAAATAGGCCTTAAAATAAAAACAGTGGAACAGAAAACAGTACAATTGAATAAAGAGCTCTCAGATTCAATTGCATTTCTTGAAATGGAGAAAGCTTCATACTTCTTACAATTTCAGAATGTTGTGGAGAAGAAAGAAGAGGACCTGGGTGAAAAAATGGCTGAAATATTGGCAGAACTAACACAAAGAAATAAGATGGGAGATGAAAGAATATATAGACATAATTTGTCGCGTGCACAATAACTATATAAGAAGGCATCGGCTGGCAAGAGAAGTCCATATAAGATTCACGAAAAAAGCAGTCAGGAATGAAATCTACAAGATATCAAGAGATGAAACAATAACTTATAGAGGTAAAGAAATTATAATTTTGAAACAAATTCCACGAAGAATTCGGACTCAAAGACAACAATATCAGTTCCTCACAATACAATGTCAGGTGAAATGTCTAACTTAAGTTCATCTCTGTTTCATCCTCCCCAGCAAGGGTTAATTTAATCTCAACATCCATAGTCCCACCTTACCTCTAAGCTCCTCCCTCTGAGAATAAAAGGGATTCTCCCACGTGATCCTCAGGTAATTCTAGACATACATCTGTAAGAGAAAGACATAGATCATAAAAGGTGTGTGTGTGTGTGTGTGTGTGTGTGTGTGTGTATAAAATATAATATAATCAATATAAAATAAAATATTTGATAAAAGAAACGTTTCAAATATTTCGTTATTGGGGTAGAACCATCAATCCTAACAAAATGGTAGCCAGAGGATGGTTCCCCAATAAATAAAAGAAATGACTGAACCAGCTGAATTACAAACGAAGAAAAACAGAATAAACACCAGAGCCTTCACCAGACAAATGGCAGCACAACTGTCTCCATCTGGAGCCATCCCGAAGGCCACTACAACTGAAGGCGAAAAGAATGATTACAGAGGTACTCCACATAAAACCGATAACCTCAAAACAGAGGTACTGAGAATCATGGAGCTACTGGCCACAGAAGACCTTGCTGCAAAACTCCAGAAATTACTAAAGAAACATAGAGAAGAAAATAAAGAAAAAGAACCGAACTATGAAGAAATGGACCCTGTGAGGGAAACGCCAGAGATGACAGGATCCATTTTCCCCGCCTTTTTCCCGGTGGCCATCTTTGAATGGCCAGTGACCAATGGGAAGCCCAGATTTAAATTCATTGGCGCAAACCTACCAAAGTCCAAAAACAAATGAGGACTCAACCAAAACTAATGATGAAAATGTTGAACAAAGCTCCAGGAGCTCACCTACTGAGCTCAAAATCAAAAAAGCAATAAAAACACTTGTGGCAGCCTTCGGCTCCGACTTTAAGTCACCTGGCAACTTCCAGCAGAAAATAAAGTTCGCACATGCTCAGTCTTCACCTACAGAGAAAAAAAAAATCTGACTGCCTGTCCTTTTAAATTTACCCCAAGCATACCAATTCCTTATTGTGAGTTCACTCACATCCAAGACCATGGACTGCAGCCTTCTGTAAGTAATAATACACACAATTCTGGGACATTACCTATTAATTTTCCTAAATTCCAAGTAGATGGAAAGAATCTTTTAGAATGGAGTCAACAACTACAAATAATATTTATGAGAGAAAATGTACTTTTTCTAATTTCCAAGCCACCAAAACAGCCTTGGTCATTTGAAATTGATTGTATTCATCATAAAGCATTTTGTTTATTGTTAACTAGTATTTCACCCACCATATACCCTAGCATAGATAATCATCTAACAGTATATGAGGTTATGCAAAAATTTTATGCTTTATTCTACAGCAGAAGCGGAGCCATTACTACAAGAATATCTAGAGAATTTCAGTCTGCAAGACTCAGACTAGGAGGCCCCATGAGTGAACACTTAGTAAAGCTCAATGCTACCAGAGCTGAATTACTTCAAAGAGGGGAAGCAATCATGGAGGAAAGTATGATGAGTGTAATTATAAACTCATTAGATCCTAGCTGGGACAACTTTGTAACACAATTAGACAGTCTCAGTATAGAACACATATCTTTAGACACACTCACTAACCGTTTAATAGCAGAGAATAACCTAAGGAGGGATCGCCATCTTTCAAGAAGGGACCCCAGAACAACAAAAGGGTTGAATTCCAAGATAGAATAAACATTATCCCAGAAGGTGCACCAATGGGATCACCATTATCACCGGTTATCGCTAATCTTTTCATGGAAGATTTCGAAACCAATGCTTTAGAAAAAACTGTTAACAAGCCAAAATTGTGGCTTAGATATGTGGATGACACTTTTGTGATCTGGCCGCATGGAAGAGATAAACTGAAAAACTTCTTAGTATATTTGAACAGCCTCCATCCCAATATAAAGTTCACCATGGAGATAGAATCAGAAAATCAGTTGCCTTTCCTCAATGTATTAATTTATAAAAAATCTGATGGCACCTTAGGACATACCATCTATCAAAAGAAGACACATACAAACCGCTATCTCAACACTAAATCACATCACCATCCAGCACAAATAAACTCTGTTGCCAAAACATTAACCACAAGAACTCAACGTCTCACTGATGAAGCACATTTACAAACAGAATTATATACATTAACTAACGTACTGACATCAAATGGGTTCTGTAGAAATAAAATCATCAGTATGATCCAGCATGCAACACCTAGACAGAAGAGAAATCAACAAGAGGAACAAAACAATGGGAAAGCCGTCTTGCCCTATATAAAAGGAACAACGGATAGAATTAGCAAAGTATTGCATAGACACAGCATCAAAACCATATTTTGCACAGATAGAAAGATATCGTCTATTCTGAGAAACCCTAAAGACAAAATAGAATTAGAAGATCAAGGCATATACAAAATACCGTGTGCTTCCTGCCCCACAACGTATATTGGACAGACCAACAGAAGAATGAGTGTGTGCACTGAGGAACATAAAAACTCAGTACAAAAGAAGGAACAGACATCATCATTAGTACAACACATAAATGCCACAGGACATAAAATTAATTTTAATAACACAAAAACAATTGCAAAAATAGAACATCTCAATGGCAGAATAATCAGAGAGGCCATTGAAATAGAGAAAAGACCATATTGTATGAATAAACGTGATGACACTTCCTGTCCGCCTACTATTTGGAAACCTGCTCTCATAGACAGACGAATCTTAATAAACCATAGATCAAAGGTTCATCAAAATGCCTGTGTTGCCACCAGTTCCAGCATAACTTATCCATCGATCCACAACCAAGCAACAGCGCTTCCACCCAATCAAAATACAGCTACGTCATCAGCCAATCAGAATACAATAACACTGTCAACCAATCAGAATACACCTTTGCCTCTTTTCATAGAAAAACGTCAGTTACAATCATACAGTTTGCCCGTAACCACCGAACCGAGAACATCAGCCAGAAGATGACGAATGTGATTTCGTTGAAACGTCGCTACTACCCTTTTAAAGATATGTCTACAATTACACGGGAAGAAACCCGAAATATTAACTGTACACACATATATACCCGTGAAAACTTACATGGACAAATATCATCATTATAAAATAAAATATTTGATAAAAGAAGCATTTCAAATATTTCGTTATTGGGGTAGAACCATCAATCCTAACATACAATTTACCAAGTATAAAGTGATGTTTAGATGGATAATCCCAGAAGGCAGCCTTATTATGTGGCAAGGTAGGAAGTAAAAGGTAGACTCGACAGAGAAGGCACAAGAATTTTACAAAAATTATCTCTCACAGGAAGAAGAGCGAGAGTAAAGATGAATCGGAAAGCAAAAGTCGAGAGGAAGATCAGTCAGAAGAAACAAAGGGAGAGAGAGATAAGAAAAGTACAGAACACAAATTTACACAAAATGAAAGAAACTCGATGTGATATGTCTCCAACAGGTACACATTAAAAAAGGTTTTCAGAAGCTATTAGAAAATGCAAAACTAGGAAGACTATATACATCACTAACACAAAAGAAAAAAAGAGGAATCACTATATATGTAAGAGAGAGAATAAAATCAAACTTAAAATACTCAGACAAAGAAGGTAGAACTTTGATGGTAGAATTGGAGACAGCAAAAACAAATACTATTAGTAGTGATATATGCCCCCAACAAAAACCAACATGAATACTTTAGGAAATTACATAATAAAATCATAGAACAAGGCCACGAGAATATCTGCTTAGTAGGGGATTACAATGCTATAGTAGATACTAAAAAAGACTATAATAGTAATAGGAAAAATTAAAAAAGGCGATCTTACCCAAAGAATTTTTTAATATAGCAACAGAATTAAACCTGCGGGATGCATGGAGAGAAACACGCAATGAAGAAAAATAATATACATTTTACTCCCACCCGCACCAATCGTGGTCCAGGATTGATATGGCCTGGATGACAGCAGAGATACAAATAGGATTGGGAAAAATAGAGATAGGAACTAATGAATGGGCAGATCATAATCTGATAAATATAGAATGGAATGGACAAAAAAAAAAATAGAAGACAGACAGTTAATCAAAATATATGTAAAGATAAAGAGTATATTCAAATGCTGGAAAAGGAGTTGAAAATATTTCTCAGGGTAAACAAAAAAGAAGATACGTCAATTCAAAATCTTTGGGATACGTTAAAAGTATATTATCAGAGGATTAACATTAGCCTATAACGCAAGAAAAAAATAAAGAAAGAGAACATGAACAGGATGAACTTCAGAAAAGAGTTTAAAAAACAAGAAGGAAATATGCAGGAAGACCTTCAAAATAAAAAAATAAAAGAGGAATGGAGGATAGTTAAACATAAAATAAATTTAGTAACTCAAAAAGAAGTGGCACAGAAAAACAGAATTATTTCAAACACACAAATAAAGTAAGTAGATGGTTAGCCTATAGCATGAGTATTTTTGGAAGAAAGGCAGGTTCGTGACTTTGGACCAATAACCAGGAAAGAGTGAGTATTTTTGGAATATTGTACAGGAAAGCCAGGTTTGTGACTTTAGAAAAATAACCAAGAGGGTGAGTATTTTTGGAATATTATACAAGAAAGGCAGGTTCCTGACTTTGGGCCAATAATAACCAGGATACGGTGACTATTTTTGGGAATAATAAACAGGACAGCAAGATTAGTGACTTTTGCCCGATAACCAGGAGACAGTGAGTATTTCTGGAGTATTATGCAGGAAAGCCAGATTTGGGACTTTGGGCAAATAACCGGGAAAGGATGAGCATTTTTGGAATATTGTACTTCCGCCTAGGACTTCACTTGCCCAAACACCAAGGGGGAGAGCAAAGAGGACGGTAGAGTGGGATGAAGACGCCAAGTGGAGGTATCTGGCTGCTAACCGCAGTGTGTCAATAAAGCAACTGAGGGAGGTTGAACCAGATAGAAATGAGCAGCGTGGAGCAGCAGGCTGAAGCCAAGATTCCACCTGACCCAGCCACCCCTGGTGTTCATTGGAGCCCGAGCCCGTCCGTAGTGGCCAGAGCAGCCAGCCCGCCCCTTAGGGACGCCTCCACCCCAGCAAGACCAATCCCGAGACTGATCCCTGCGAGGCAGCAGCGAGCCCACGTGAGCTAAGCACCCCACCCCTGGGTGGCTGGAACCCTAACCATGACCCTACCACTGGGAGCCTGTTTGGTTCCCTGGGCACTGGGGCCCCGGCCATTCTACCTGTGGATCGCCCTATAGATATAGATAGATAGGTAGGTAGGTAGATAGATAGATATAGAATGAGACTAGCTCTCTACCTGATTGTTTTAACATCAGAGGATAGGCAGAGATCCCAACAGGCAACCAGTGGTGTTGTAACGCCTGCCAGAATCCTTTCCTCTTTGCAGATGACAGCTAGCAATAGGGAGAGAGAAAGAACTGAACCAGAAGGTATGCTGAGATCTCAACAGGCAACCAGTGGTGCTGTGATACCTACTAGAATTCTTACCTCTTTGCAGTTTACAGTTAGTAATAGGGAACCAGAGAAAACTGGGCCCTTAACACGCAGTCAAGCTGCAGCTAGGATAATGAAGCAAGACCCACAACTTCTAAACTGATAGTAAAGGCCAGAAGATGACAAGGTAGAGAGCTTGTCGAAACGTTGCCAAACCTTTAAAGTGTTGGTTAGGATTTTAGCCAGAGTTTTAAAAGACCTTACTGTTGAGTCCTCACTCTTACAACAAAGTCCTCGCACTTACGATGAGGTCCTCGCACTTATGACGCGCGGCCCTGATTAGCTAAGATGCACCATCCAGCCGGCGGGAGAATACTAAATCCTTATTGGTTGTTAGTTTGACAGCTAGGGTATAAATAGCTGTCAAACACCTAGCTCTTTGCTCTGTTTCTCTCTAGCTGTTCTGTTAGCAATGAATGTTCTTGTTTGACTTTTTACCTGGTCTCGCCTCAGTTACTGATCCTCGGGTTGCCCTACAGAGCACTGGCGACGAAGGTGGGATTTTGAGGACAGAGACAGGTGGCCAACAGCTGAAGTCACTAGCGCCAAGCCAAAGCGCTCAGCTGAGTCACTAAACGACGAGACGTCGTATTAGAGGAAAATTCCCCTCAGAAACAGAGCCCATCCGTCTAAAGGATGGCACCTCCAACATTTGCCCCCTTCAATCAGGCTACAGAAACCTGGAAATCTTATGAGGCACGGTTCGAATGTTTCTTGGAGGCGAATGACTACACGGAGCTGACCAGCAGCCGAAAAAGGGCGCGCTTCTTAAATGCCTGCGGTCCTGAGATGCTCTCTGTCGTCATGTCCCTGCTAGCCCCGGTTTCAGTACAGTTGGTGCCATGGGAGGTCCTGAGGGAAAAGCTCAAGTGACACTACGAGCCCACCTCATCGCGCATCGCCTGCAGGTACGCTTTCAGGCAAATTTTGCAAGCAGAGGGAGAGTCCGCTAACCATTACATCGCCTCCCTCAGAACTGCTGCTTTAAATTGCAAATTTGCTGACCTAGAAGACTCTCTGCTGGAGCAGTTCGTGTGCGGTGTGAGGGACCTGAGGGTGCAATGTCGCTTGCTCGAGAGAAAGGAGATCACCCTCACAACTGCCATTGAAGAGGCGCAGGCTTGCGAATTGTCCAGCAAGTCCACCTTAGAGATCCGCAAATCACAAAACAGCGCTTCTGTCCACAAGCCCAGCACCGTCCACTCAGAAGAACTAGACCCTGAGGTAGCTGAAGAAGAGGACGACGAAGTTAGCCGCCTCAGAACTGTCAAAGGACAGGGAAACCCCCCCCAAACAAAGTCTTCTCGGGGTCTCCCTGTCAGGGATGCGGAGAATCGCATCCTAGAGCGGCTTGTCATTTTAAGACCACCATCTGCCGCAGATGTGGTATGAAAGGACACTTGGCATGAGTCTGCAGGGCCAATCTGCTTGGCACACCCTCCAAACCATCTAGCAGACCATTCCAGAAAGGGCTGAAGCCGGGCAGTGACTGTTTTGCCATTTCCAGGCCAACAATGCCCCTGTGAGGTAGGCCCGCCAAGCAAAAATCAGTCCCAACAAAAAAATTTACCTCACGATGACCATTGAAGGAACCCCTTGCCAGATGGAGCTGGACACAGGGTCATCTAAATCCCTAATCTCCTGGGACACCCTAAAGCTGCTAGTTCCAAAAATGCGCAAAAGCGCTCTCCTGTCAAGCCAAGTTCACAAGGCAACGATATTCCTATCCTAGGTGGCGCCAATCTCTTGGTGGAACACAGAACCTTCACAGGCAAGCTACCCCTGCTCATCGTGAGAGACCCTCGGCCCAGCCTGCTTGGACTTGACTGGTTTGGCGCTCTGGGGCTAGGCATCACAGGCATCCATTCCACCACCCCGCATAACTTTGACGACATCCTGGCAGAATTCGCAGACGTCTTTAACAAAGACTTGGGTAAATATAAGGGTTCACCCATCACCCTCAAGCTAGATCCTAAGATAGCCCCTATTAGGCTTAAGCCTCGGCGAGTGCCTTTTGCACTCAAGCCTCTAGTTGACAAGGAGTTAGACAAACTCATAACCCAGGGCATCCTAGAGCCCATAGACCACGCCTCCTGGGAGACCCCTATTGTCAGGCCTGTCAAACCTGACGGGTCAATCCGCATCTGCGCGGATTAGAAAAATACCGTCAATAAGGCACTCCAGGCCAATCCATATCCAGTGCCCGTGGTGCAACACTTGTTGCACTCCCTGGGCAAGGGCTCCATTTTTGCCAAACTGGACATGGCGCAAGCTTACCAACAGCTCCCCATTGATTCGGCCACAGCTGCAGCCCAAACAATTGTTACACACAGGGGAGCATTCCTTTGCCACCGTCTCCTGTTTGGCATCAGCGTTGCCCCGGGCATCTTTCAGAGCCTTATGGAGCGACTCCTGCAAGGGCTGCCTGGAGTCGTTCCATATTTTGACGACTTCATCATCTCAGCCTCTAACCCAGTAGACTTCAAGGGGAAGCTAAGGACGGTGGCCTCAGGCTCAAGAAAGAGAAATGCAGGATTGGGGTGTCCCAGGTAGAATTTCTAGGCTATCTAATAGATGCCTCTGGCATACCCCCTACACCATCTAAGATAGCTGCCATTAGAACGGCCCCCACCCCCACTAATAAAACAGACCTGCAAGCCTTCCTTGGCCTCTTAAATTTCTATAGTTCTTTCCTCCCTCACAAGGCCACTGTAGCTGAACCCCTTCACCGCCTCTTAGACAAAAAGACCCCTTGGCGTTGGGGCACCCAAGAAGCCACTTCCTTCTCTGCAGTCAAATCTCTTTTGACATCTGAGGCGGTCCTCGTCCAGTACGCGGACAGCCTCCCCTTGATTTTAGTAGCCGATGCTTCCCCCTTTGGCATTGGGGCAGTCCTCAGCCATGTCCTCCCTGAAGGCACTGAAGCCCCAATTGCCTTTTACTCCTGCACGCTCTCCTCCATGGAGCGCAATTATGGGCAAATTGATAAGGAGGCGCTGGCTGCCGTGGCAGCCATCAAGCGCTTCCACGAATATTTATATGGCCGTCCGTTCACTCTTGTGACGGACCACAAGCCCCTTCTAGGCATACTGGCTGGCAACATTGCAACACCCCAGGTTCTCTCCCCCCGCATGTCACGCTGGGTTGAATTCCTGGCTGCCTATTCGTACACCCTCCTTCACCGCCCTGGGAAGCACCTTGCCCATGCTGATGCTTTCAGCCGCTGCCTCCTTCCCATCTCTGTATATGATCCCTCTCCCATCTCTCCTGTCCTTCTCATTGACTCTTTACACCTGCCAATCACCGCTGCTGACATTGCAGTCCACTCTGCCAAGGACCCTACTGTCCGCAGAGTATTAGACTGGGTGTGCAGGGGATGGCCACCTGGGAATGTGAGATCTGAGTTCAAACCCTACCATATCAGGCAGCACGAGCTATCTGTGCTGCGAGGGTGCCTGCTATGGGGCGATAGGGTTTTCGTGCCTGCCAAACTACAACAGCCAGTCCTAGAAGCCCTGCACGAAGGACACCCGGGCATAGGTAGAATGTCCCTAGGCCGCAGCTACGTCTGGTGGCCGAACTTCAACCACGCAGCCTCCCAGTGGGTTGCAGGGTGCCAACCCTGCCAACTCTCTAGACCAGTGGCCCCCGCTGTTCCAGTTAAGGAGTGGGAAATGCCCAGGTTGCCCTGGTCAAGGATCCATGTGGATTTTGCCAGGCCATTCCATGGGCAAACATTTCTAGTGGTGGTAGACGCCTACTTTAAGTGGGTAGAGATAGTCACCATGGCATCTACCACGTCTGCTGCACTCATAAGAGCCCTACAAAGACTCTTTGCCACCCATGGGCTGCCAGACGTCATTGTCTCGGACAATGGCCCCCAGCTATCCTCCGCAGCCTTCCAAGTGTACTTGGCAAGCCATGGGATTCGCCATGCCAAGGTGGCACCCTTTTGCCCTGCCAGTAACGGGCTGGCAAAGAGAGCCGTGAGGTCCGCCAAAGAGACCCTGTCTCATTACGGCCATGGGGAGTGGCAAGAGAAACTAACCCGCTACCTGTTGGCCCAACATGTAACTCCATGCCCCTTGACCAACAGGAGCCTCGCGGAACTTTTGATGGGCTGGCGCCTCCGCACTGACCTCAACCGCCTTCATCCATCCTACGCCCCAGAAAAGCCCCCAGACTCCACTGGGTGGCACCACAGCTTCATCATGGGCGACCCTGTCTATGCCCAGAACTTTGGGGGCGAGCCAAGGTGGCTCTCCGGGACTATTGAACAAGTCACCGGACCCTAACTTACCAGGTCCGGCTGGCCGATGGCTGGCTATGGCATCGCCATATAAACCAACTAAGAGCTTGCTAAATGCCCAGGCCGGAACCCCCAGCCGACCTGGAAAACAGCGCAACAACTCCAGTCCCTGCCTCAAACCCACTTCCGGAACCAGACTTACCATTCCAGCCGCCTGCCGAGGAAGTCGACGTCAGGGTTCCAGACGAGTCGCAGGGAGTTCCGCTGATACCAGGGCCACCTCCAGCTCCTGCCGCCGGCGAACCCGAACTGCACAGATCTACCCGGCTGCGCAGGTGCCCTGCCTATCTGGCCGACTACGCCTGCTCCATCCAAGGGGGAAGGGGTGTTGAGTCCTCGCTCTTACGATGAAGTCCTCGCACTTACAACAAGGTCCTCACACTTACGACACGTGGCCCTGATTGGATGCACCATCCAGTAGGCGGGAGAATACTAAATCCTTATTGGTTGTTGGTTTGACAGCTAGGGTATAAATAGCTGTCAAACGCCTAGCTCTTTGCTCTGTTTCTCTCAATAAATGTTCTTGTTTGACTTTTTACCTGGTCTTGCCTCAGTTACTGACCCCCGGGTTGCCCTACAGAGCACTTACATAGTGTTTTGTTGGGATTTTGGAGGATTTTGAGCTGAGATTTTAGCCAGGATTTTAAGCATTTTAACTAACGGACTTTTAAATGACGCGGAAAAACACTCGAGATTTTACCATCTCTCTCTCTCCTCTTTCTATACATGTAATTCACAGCCCCTTGTAGGGGTGGGCTGCTGGAGGTTCACAGGGGTTCGGGAGAACCTCTAGTTAAGATTCTGTGCAGTTCGGAGAATTCCACCCCTCATCCCACTCCTGGCTGGCCCCGCCCACCCCACCCCTCCCAGGAGTCACCACATGGCCCGTTTTGGATGCAGAAAGTGCAGAGCACGCATGGAGGCTCGGGGAGGTTGAAAAACAGGCCTACCGGAAGTTCGGGAAGGCCGGAAACGGACTCGTTTTCAGCCTCCTGAGGGCCTCTGGCTCCTGGGAAAGCTGTTTTCGTCCTCTCGGAGGTTCAAGAAAAGCCTCCAGACCGCAGAGAGGGCAAAAACACCCCTCCCGCTATGGTGCAGGAGGCAGACTAGACCACACCCACCATGGCCACACCCACTCAGCAACCGGGCAGAGAACCCCTTGTCAAAATTTTGAAGCCCACCCTGGACCCCTTGGTATGCCTTAGCTATCCAAAGTCTCTTGTTCACAGCCAGGTGAAGCTCCCAAGAGTTTGGCAGGTGGGGGGAGGGAGTTAGGAAAGGCATAGAGCATAAAATCAAAGAGTAGTGAAAAGGAAAAGAAGGAAGGAAGGAAGGAAGGAAGGAAGGAAGGAAGACAGACAGACACAGACAGAAAGAAAGAAAGAGGAAAACTCAAACACATGCACACACAATGCATTCCCTCTCTCCCTGGCACAAAAACAAAACAGAAATTTGGAGGTACTTACCAGATTCTTCTTTTCAAGCAGCTGTCCGATTCAAACTGCAAGCCCTTTTACCACCAGTGCCAAGCGCTCAGAGCAGAACCCACCGACAAAAATGGTCTGCTGCTAGCCAGGTGAACTTACCTGAGCTAGATCCCACTGATCAGAGTCTCGAAGTCCCACCTGGGGTGCCATCTAGAAGACTAATCTGGGGTTTTAATCCCAGAGAACGCCGCCCATGAATGAATAAAAATGAGATCCAGAGAGCTGTGAGGAAAAAAGAAATATTTTTCTTCCTGAAAGCAAGACAGTTTGCCTTTTTTAAGGGGCAGAAATGGGGTACAGCAGAAGATTTTTTTTATAGGGGGAGCTTGTCCAGGGTATGGGAATGTCTACATGCAGATTCTCAGGTGACACTTGTGGGGTGTGTGCATAGGTATGTTTATTCTTGTGGACATGCAGTTCCTCTGGGAGACGAAATGTAGTTAACTCTGTATTTGCAGACTTTATCCTTTGATATGTGGATTAGGTCTGGGTAACTTATTTGGGGGTTTGAGGAAGTTTGCTCATTATAGTTGATTCACTAGTTGCAGCTTGACTGTCAATTATCTAGTGGAGACGCCGATAATCATTTCCATGGTAGATTCTCTTAATGTTTTAAATGAGAATGGAAGCAATATAAAGAATAAAACAATATTTTTAAATATAGCTTCTCAATCTCTTCCTTTTCTTCTATTTTTGCTTTGTAAAATAGTGACATGGTTAATTAACTTCTGGGGCTCTGATCCCCTTGCTATGTGAAGCCCTTTTTACTTGCTCTCCTGTAAGTTTTCCCATGGCTTTTTCTGAGCAACCTAAGAAAAAAAAACTCTCCTCCCCTAGGATATTCTCCAATCTCTCCGTCGTGGCCCGCCAGCTGCCAGCAGAGCTGGTGGCAGACTCGGACAATGAGGAGGCTGGGGAAGAACTTGAGCCAATTCTGGAATCTGGGGAATGCTCTGATGGATGCTCAGCGTCAGACACTGAGATAGAGCCAGGGCCGTCTGACCTTTCCCAGCCACTGGAGGCAGCTGCCTTTGGAGGCTGAGATGAGTGAGGGGGAAGAACAGCTGGGGCCTGTTCCAGATGCACATATGCGCAGAGCAGTTAGGAGAGGAGAACAATGGAAGACAAGGAGTCGACACAGGAAGCAAAGCACACGTGGGCGCTGAATGGCCCATCCCTGGCTGGGGAATAAATAGAAGGAAAGGAGATTGGTGGTCGTAGGAGACAACCGTTCGTATTTCTGAAGATTTTGCTCATTGTGTTTCGTGCATCAAAGGCTGCTTGCCAGAACTTAATTTGCAGCCTTTCGGATGGGAGCTCCCAGCCTGGCAATTATCGTGAGTAACTGAGAAAGTCTGTTACTGCAGTTAACTCTTTGAAGGACACTTGCCTGGACTTTTTGATGTGTGACTGCCATTAATTCAAAGGAGATAAATAAAGAGGGTTTTTTTTTTGTGACAAGGAGTCTGTTTCTTGTTTCTGCTAAGTCTGGGTCAGAACACTCTCTCTACCCTTTTCTTTCTGTTCTATTGAGCTCCCACTCCCACCCACCCCCATCAGCCCCTTCTACCACAAAGATCCTGCAGGAGAAAAGTACGGACACCTGTGGGATCTGGCAGGGCAAGAACCGTGAACCCCAAACACAAAGCTTTCGCTGCGTCCCCACATAACAGACACAGTTGCTCTTGATGATCTTAATAGGGATACTAAGGCGGCAGGTCAAAGTAGCTGCGGCGACGACAGTAACTCACATGACCAGGATAATGAAGAACTCGTTTTGGATAGGGGAAAGCGTGAATCAGGGTATTACACGTCAGTCACACAAGCAGAGCAAAGTATCCACAAAAAGAAAAGCCACCGTTTGGTTGGTGATTCACTTGTAAGGGGTGTCGATTTAGGAAAGAACGCAGAGGATTTGAAAGAGGCCAGGATACTGCCAGCAGAGACAAGAGGCCTATATTTAAGATAGTCCAGAATGCCTATAAAGGACCGTTGTCAGCGTTCCAAGTAATGCACCCATTCAAAGCAGAACTCCGAGGCAGGTAGATTCCTCCAAGGACATGTTTATTGGATACATCGTATCGGCACAGCCGGTGAAAACCAACTCTAACAGTTCCCGCGGTTTTCACCTAATTGAAAGAGTAAAACCCTCCCAGGTTCACCAGTCAAATTGTCTAATGAAAATGGAAGACAGGCTCCTCTCCTCCTATAAGAGTCACCTATTCAATGACCTTGGTTCCCCATAGAAAAACCTTTTGTTTTGACTGTTAGCTGGGCTATCTACTCCAGTGGCGGGTTGCCCCCAGTTTGGACCAGTTCGCAACAACCGGTAGTAAACCTGGTGTGAGGCTCCACCCACTGTCCCAGATATCATCATAGGCGATCTACGCATGCGCAGAAGCTCGGCACATGTGCAATCCTGTTGCGAACCGGTAGTAAAGATAAGTAGAACCCACCCCTAATCTACTCCCCCCTCCCTTCCCCCACTCAAGATTTCCTGGCAACTATGAGGCAGCACAAGATGGCTTCAGCCAGGTTCGCTTCAGAGTTGACATGTGATGTTGATGCTGGGAGCCTGCGGTGCCCCTACTGGTGAAAATGGAGCGATTGTTGGGATAAAATTGAGGCCGGCTAGAGGTTAGGGGCCTCGCATAAAGGTGCATCCAAAGATCCGGTGGGGATCCGTGAGGGGGGATGAGTGGGCAAGCAAAGGAGCTCAGCTATGCCCAAGGGCAGAGCCTTGAAAGATGCATTTTTGGGGGGGCGTCTCTATGCAAGAATGAAGAATTCCGTCTATCCGGCCGCAATTTTTCCCGAGAACCGCTGCCCATCCTCAATCCTTTGACTTCAAAACCCCACAAGAAGCAGGCTGGCAAAATCACCATGGCTAGCAAGTCCAGTGCTCATGACCTAACCCAAGAAAATCTTCCCCAACCTCACCACCTTCAATCCCCTCCACCCACAATCCTTCCGTAAAGAAAGCCAAGGGCAGCATAGAATTCCCCCAAGAAAAACCTCCCCAAACTTCCACCGGTGAGTCCAGCGGTCTGTCAAGGAAGAAATCCAAGAGCAGCAAGCACTGTGCTGCATCCTCCCACAAAGATCATGTGATCCTGCCCTCCCTTAGCTCCCTGCCACAATCTCCCACCACTCCTGACACCTGGAGGCCTTCGGCTCCTGCATGCTCCCCCAGTGATCCTCCGCCCAATCCGTCTCACCGCAACACCCAACAAAATCTCCTGCAATGCCAAACTCCACATTCAGAAGTCTGAAAAGCTACACCTGTCTGACATAAGACTCCCAGAAATACTTCCAAGCCGGCCACCCACTCTACCACACACCTCACAGCCTTTAGGCTTCGGAAGACCACAGCTGAGGGGCTGCTGAACAGAACACAACGGCTGTCGGAAGCAGCCATTAGCCGGCAAACATTGACTGGAACCACTGGCAGAGCAAAGGAGCTCAGCTATGCTCAAGGGCAGAGCCCTGAATGATGTGTCTTCTGATGCCCCCCGCTCGCCCACTCATCTCCACTGGATCTTTGAGGCGTGCCTTTAAGCGAGGACCCCAACATCCAGCTGGCCTCAATTTATCCCGACTATCTATCCTTCGACTTCAAAAGCCGTTGCCCACAAGAACCGTAGTGCCAAAACCTCCATGGCCAGCAAGTCCGGTGCTCGTGAATTAACCTCCCCCCCTCTCCTGCCCCCCACTCCCGCCAACATTCAACTCAAAAAGCCATGAGCAGCAAGCACTAGTAACAATAGTAACAATGTTGTAATACTAATGAATGTAACACAGAAGGGGAAAATAGTAATGTTGGTAACACTGATGTTGAACATGTTGTAACTGAACCAATCAATAACAAATATATTTCTATCGGTAAACCTATACATGATAATTCTGCCCACCTATTACACCGAAGATTGGGACACATTGGGTTTCCGATTATAAAAAAAAAATGTTAAACTGTTCAAAAGGTCTTAAAGTAAACAACTGTGATAATTATTTAGAGTGTTCTATTTGTAACAGCTCAAAATTAAAAAACAGATCCCGACCAAAGAAATCTATAAGGAGCACCACATGCATTTTTCAGCTGGTGCACATGCAGTGGTGGGATTCTGCCAGTTCTATGGGGTTCAGCCGAACCCTTTGTTAAATTGCTGGCTCGCCCCGCCCCTTGCCCCGCCCCTCCGCACTACTATTTATTGCCAATAAATGGGACAAGCGAGCCAGTAATTTAACGAACGGTTCGGAGGTTTTTTGTAATTTATTGGCCCCGCTGCACACCGAACCGTTTTTTAAATTGCTGGCTCACCCGCCCCTCACCCTGCCGCACCACCATTTATTGGCCAGGCAGCACACCAAACTGTTTGTTAAATTGCTGGCCCGCCCGGCGCCCGCGCCTCACACGCCCCGCCCCTATTTATTAGCCTCCCTCGCTGTGTTGCAAAGCTTGCCTTTGTGACACACCGAGGCATAGCTTCTTTTCATCTTTGGCTCCTCTCAACCACCTGGCCCAGGCCTACCTTTGCCCACGGCAGCCTCTCACTCTATTCCAACCTCAGACTGCCCCAACCGCTCCAGCAGCAGAACAGGCAAGTACAGCCGAGTGCTGCCTTCAGGGAAGCGGGGCTGGGAAAGGTGGTCGACCTGCAGCCGCCCGGCTACCGGCCACGGCCTACCCTTTTTAAAAATGTAGGAGCAGAATCTTGGTGAACTGGACAGGATAATAAAATTATATTTTGGCTTTTTTTTTTAATTCGTGATTCCCATGGTGGAGGTAGCCCCACCCAAGCCTCGTTGGCCACGCCGGCTTCCTCCATCCAAGCACCTCGCCGGCTACCCCCACCCAAGCGCTTCACCGTTTACCTCCAAGCAAGCACCTCGCCGGCTTCCTCCACCCAAGCACCTCGCCGTTTACCTCCAAGCAAGCGCCTCGCCGGCTACCCCCACCGAAGCGCCCACTGGCTACCCCGACCCAAGCGCCTCGCCGGCTACGTCCATCAAGCGCCTCGCCGTTTACCTCCACCCAAGCGCCTCACCAGCTTCCTCCACCCAAGCGCCTCGCCGTTTACCTCCAAGCAAGCGCATCGCCGGCTTCCTCCACCCAAGCGCCTCGCCGTTTACCTCCAAGCAAGCGCCTCGCCGGCTTCCTCCACCCAAGGTCCTCGCTGTTTACCTCCACCCAAGCCTTGTTGCTGAGAAGACCCAGGAAAAGCGTTCAATCGGCCCCTCCACGACTGGATGGGGTAGGGTAGCCGGCGAGGCACTTGGGTGGAGGCTTTTTCAACAAGAAACCACGATCAGAACCAGTTGTATCAGATTTGGCCTCGGATGATACAGAACAGTCACCCCAACTTGGAGAAAGCAGCATATCAATTGAAATAGATAGTTCAAAAATTAAAAATAGTCTTCCTGAATGCTGGACAATGCTACAATATAAGAGTTTTAAAGAAAAATACGATGGATTGGAAGTATCGAACAAAAAGTTAGATTGTGTGTATTGCGTAAAACAAGATTCCATAAAAGAGAAAAGCAGTCATCTCTCCAAAGAATGGAAATATTTTCAAATTTATTTTATTTTATTTTATTTTATTTAAATTGAGGCATCGGGGAAAACCAAAGAGATAAAACAAGCCTCTCTTAGGAAAAAAATGAAGCAGCATTTTTCATCAAATGCACACAATGTTTGTAAAGAGACTATAAACCAATGTCAACAGGATTCTATGACAAAAGCAATTGATAAGGTGACTGAGAAGTATTTATCTACAACTTGTAGAGTGTTTAATATGGTTTACAGTCTGGCACAAAGATATAAACCATTTTCAGATATAGAAGATGAGATAGAATTGCAAATTAAAAATGGATTAGATATGGGAATAGGTTTACATTCACGTAAAACTGCAGTGAAACTAGTAGATTACAAAAGAAATTTAAAAAGAAATATTTGCTAAAATTATTGAAAACAATCTGAAAATATGTTTAATTATTGACAAAGCCTCAACAATATCTTCCAAACCGGTTGTTATGCTTTTCTTAAAAGTTGAGGATTCAGTTACCTCACCAACAATTTTTGTTGAGCTAGTTGAATTAGAAAAACAAGATGCAGAGACAATATGTTCTTCAGTTATGGGCAGTTTAAAAAAATGTTGGGTTTACCAAGAACTACTTACAAAAACATTTAATAGCATTTTGTTCTGATGGTACCAGCGTTACGCTTGGGAGAAAATCTGGAGTGAGCACTAGAATAGCAAAAGAGTTCCCAAACATAATAATATGGCATTGTTTAAACCATCGTCTTCAACTTGTTTTAGATAACTCCATCAAGGAAATAAAGCAAGTAAATCATTTTAAAATATTTATTGATAAGGTATATACTATTTTTCATCAATCCAATAAAGAACCAAATTGAACTTACCAAAATATCTGAACAACTTGGAATTGGAATAATAAAGATTGGTAGATTTTTGGGACCAAGATGGGCTGAACCATTTAAGGTCAACCCTAGCTGTGTGTCATGCTTATCCAGCGCTACATCAGTACTTTCATACAAATGAAAAATACTCAGGTTATGGCTGCCCGTCTTGAAAATATATATTTTTGTGAATGATTTGGCATTGATGATTGACATTCTAAATGAAATCTCTCTTCTATCAAATGCATTGCAAGCAAGAAATATAGACATACTAAAAGCTGAAAAACTTGTAATAAGATCTGTTAAAGCGTTTGAAATGCTTAGAAAAGAAAAGGTTGTATATGAAAAAAAGTTGATATATTACTTACTTCAGAAACCTTCAAAAGTATAAAATTTGTAGAAAATCGTTGATTTCTTGGACTTCCTCGGGAAAGACTTTTGAAAACCATCATTATGAATTTGAATAAAAGACTAATGGATTGTGAACATTTAAAAACATGTAGCCAATTTCAAGACAGGAACAAACTACAATTTCTCAATTTTTTGGAGCCAGATTACTGGAATATTGGTGAAGTAGTAATTCCATGGAAAGCAGCTGAAGAAGAATTGCTTGAATTTAGTGACATTTTTAATCATGAAATTAATATTTATGATTATTGGGACTTTGTAGAAAATGTTTTAAAAGATTCCAAGAACTATGCAATTCCTGACAGTATTCAAAAAGCTAAAAATATCGTCAGAACAATTGCTGTAAGTTCAGCAGGAGCAGAAAGGGGTTTTTCAAAAATGAATGTCATATGTTCCAAGAAGAGAAATCGCCTGGCTGTTTCCAATATAGCAAACATAATGACTGTTAATTTAATTGGCCTACTGCTAAAGGACTGGGATCCTATTCCTATAGTAAAAAAATGGTTATGGGTAAATCACACAGCTGATGATGCCCAAATAAAACTGAAGAAAAATGAAAGTGAGGAGGACGCCAATCAAGCAGCAATTTGGAGATACCTAACATAAGTTTAATTTTTTTGTCAGATATTATTTAAAAGTTTTTCATTCGTATTGTAAAATTCTTGTGTAGTTTTGTATAATTAATTTTTATTCATATTGTAAAACTTGTTTAGTTATGTATGGTTTTATTCATATTGTAAAGCGTATAATTCTGTATAAAGTTTTTATATTGTAAAACTCATATAGTTTTGAATAGTTTTTATTCATATTGTAAAACTTGTGTAGTTATGTATGGTTTTATTCATATTGTAAAACTCTTGTGTAGTTTTGAATAGTTTTTATTTAATTTTAAATTTGTTTCTTTATTTTATAAAACTTGTGTAGCTATGTAGTGTTTTTATTCATATTGTAAAACTTGTATAGTTTTGAATAAATAGTTTTTATTCATATTGTAAAACTTGAATGGTTTTGTATAGTTTTTCATTCATATTTTAAAACTCGTAACAAAATCAAGTTCTGTGTACCTCTTATTCTTAAGTATTAAATACTTATAAATAAACAACCTTTTGGTATATCTTTTTTATATTTAAAATAGTAATTGGGGAAAAGAAATGATGTCGAGTTGGCCACGCCCACCCAGTCACATGGCCACCTAACCACACCCACCCAGTCACATGGTCACCTGGCCACGCCCACTTGGCCACGCCCACAGAACCTGTTGTTAAATTATTTGAATCCCACCACTGCCGGTATCCCTCCTGGGACCTTTCCCTGGTATTGGACTTTCTTATGGGGTCTCCATAAGACGCTTGTTGCGTCTGTTGTCTAGTAAGGTGGCCTTTTTGGTTGCAATCATGTCTGCGCGTCGAATTTCTGAACTGGCAGCTTTATCCATTAGGAACAATTTGTGTGTTTTTCAGTGATCGGGTGGTCCTTAGATTGGACCCTACATTTGTGACTAAGATTAACTCTCCTTTTCATCGCTTGCAGGGGGCTGATTCTGCTAGATTTCTATCCCTGTCCTTCGTCGGACAGAAGCATTGTTCATTTCCTTTCTCCCTCTTCCCTAGGGCAGAGAGTGACTTCTTCCACGGTGGGGCGATGGATCCAGGCGACGATTACGACAGCATACGAACTTCGTTCCTTGCCTCCTCCTGCTAATATAACAGCCCATTCTACCAGAAGTGCTGTGACCACGGTGGCTTGGGCGTCTAAGGTCTGAGATCTGCAAGGCAGCAACTTGGACTTCTCCTTCCCCTTTTATTAGACACTATAAGATAGATAAATTCGCTTCTGCAGAGGCTGACTTTGGGAGGAGAGTGTTGCAGGGTGCTGAGGTCTGGGGGGAGTCTTCTGCCCAGACTGTTCCCTCCCATGAGCTGGGACAGTGAACTTTGGTATGTCCCATGTCTGGCTGCTGTCTCCACCTTCAATGGAGAAGGGGCATTGGTCCTACCTGATACGCCCCTTTTCGTTGGGTGGAGACAGCAGCCAGCCCCACCCTTGCTGTCAGTCTGGAATATTCTGTTTCCACGCTAATGGTCCTGTTGTCTTGCAGTTTCTATCCACACACAGAGTCTGTCTTCCTCCTTCGACAAAAGCTGGGAGCCCCAGCAACAGGGGCAGAATTTAAGAAGGATCTGACAGGCTCAGTCCAACTCCTGACCATATCTGGCTGCTGTCTCCACCCAACGAGAAGGGGCGTATCAGGTAGGACCAACGCCCCTTCTATATTCAAATTATACATTGAATAGATTATGGTCTAGTGTAATTCAAAAAATCCCATATGAAATCACGTATAACTGCAAACCCCAAGTACTCCGTGACCCTACCCCGGAGGTTTTCCCGTGGCTTTGCAAATTCCTTTTTCTGAGCAATCAAAGAAAAAAACTTCTTTTCTGTGAATGGCTTCACTGGTGCAACAAGCTAACTCCTTGCTGGGTGAAGCAGATTTTCCTTGCTCTCCTGCAACTTTCCCCGTGGAAAGTTTGCAAATTCCTTTTTCCAAGCAACCTAAGCAAAAAACTCTTCTCTACTACGAATGGATCCACTGGCGCAATGGGCTGGCGAGGGAAGGAAAGAGAAAGAACGAGAAAGGGCGCTCAGGATATGTGTTTCTTCAATTCTCTCCCCTCCCCTACCGCCTTTCCCCTCCTCCTCTTCCTTCATCTGTACTGCATTTCCCCACAAGTAGCCGCTCGCTACCTGGGGGAAACTCTTGCAATGTAGCAGCCTTCTCCACCAGCCTCCAAATGGAACAAAATGTGGATGTGGCTGTATGGTAACCACATAGAGTCATCACCAGGGTTGGCTGCCATTTTCCAAGGCATCCTTCACAGGGTCCAATGAGCAAGAGGAAATGTGTGGCATGGAACCTGTTACCATCTCTGCTATTCAAACTTTCTTCATTGGGATCCTATTTGTGGCTTTAAGAGCTTGGACCCAGCCAAAGAGAAGTTACCAGCTTCAAACATTAATTCTAAAAGGAATACCAATTCTCCTGATGTCAACAGTTAGCCTATTAACAGATAAAATAAGTATGTTTATATTGCTAGGAAACCAAATGGGAGGGAAATTTTCCTCCTAATGGAATCAAGGGTGAAAGGTTTTTATGCCTGGAGAGTAGCCGGAAAACTGAGGCACTGGCCGGAGTGAATGTTGATCAATCACTTCAGAGAAGGCTTGAATTGGGAGCTCTTCCACCCCTGCTTGTCCCAGGGGATGCCTGTGTGAATTCGGGGATTGGTACCGGATGGTAACGATGATAAACCTAGACCTGAGGGAAGACAAAAGGCACGGTGCCCCAGAGTTTAACCCAAAAAAGGAGCCAGGAATGACTCCGCCAGCCTTCGTTTCTTCACTTGCAAGATCTCCTTTCTCATGGCTATCACCTCAGCGAGGCGCATCTCCGAGTTAGCAGCCCTCTCAATAAGGAAGGATCTATGCGTTTTCCATCCCAACAGAGTTATTCTGCGCTTGAACCCTTCGTTCCTTCCCAAGGTCAAGTCCTTATTTCACAGGGCATAAGAACTGATTTTACTGGACTTCTGTCCTCGTCCGACCCCATGCTCTAGAAAGGAAATGGCACACCTTGGACGTCATGAGGGCAATAGGTGAGTTCTAGTCCAATCTTAGGAACTGCAACCAAAAGCAAGACTTTGAGCCAATGACCTGGATGCAGTGAGTATTTTTGGAATATTGTACGGGAAAGGCAGGTTCATGACTTTGGACCAATAACCAGAAGACTGTGAATATTTTTTGAATATTTGTACAGGAAAGCCAGGCTTGTGACTTTGGGACAATAACCAGATGCCCCAACGTAAGATCTTTATATACTGTTGTTGCTCTCTAGCCCCGTCTAGTGGCCTGAGGGACAAACATGCCCCAATGTACAGGCATATATTCTTCTAGCCCCATCTAGTGGCCGGAGGGACAAATACCAAGTATATTGTTTGAAGCTGAC
Organism: Masticophis lateralis; assembly: GCA_030761175.1. Classification (NCBI taxonomy): domain Eukaryota; kingdom Metazoa; phylum Chordata; class Lepidosauria; order Squamata; family Colubridae; genus Masticophis; species Masticophis lateralis. Next base: position 3,764,562 of record JAUDYJ010000017.1, on the reverse strand, counting down.
CCAACCCATTTTACCCATCAGCCCACACTCTCAAACCAAGTGCACACTGGGGAGCCAGACTCCATTTCCTTTAGCATTGGGAGAAGGCAGGGAGCACAAAGAAGCATCCATCTTAATCTGTGGCACATGGTCATCCAAGGACAAACCCACACCCCACACAGAGCATCGCCGGTGAGACTTAAATTGCTTGCATTTATTCATTGTTATGTTCAGCAGTAACTTAATACTCTCTATCTTGTATTTGATTTTCATTGTACGTATTCCTATTTTCCCCAGTTTCACCATATCCAGATTCCAGCTGATCCAGCCACTCTGGTCCATTGAAGCCTGAGCCAGACTGTAGAAGCCAGAGCAGCCATCCCTCCCTAGAAATACCTCCAACTGGCCACCCACTCCTCACCACACACCTCACCCCCATCACACAGCCTTTAGGCTTTGAAAGACCACAGCTAAGGGGCTGCTGAGCAGAACACACCGGCCATTAGAAGCAGCCATTAGCCGGCAAATATTGGCTGGAACCGCTGTTAGAGCGAAGGAGCACAGCCATGCCCAAGGGAAGAGCTCTGAATGATGCATCTTTTGATGCCCCACACTCACCCTCTCATCCGCACCGGATCTTTGGGGCACGCTTTTATGCGAGGCGCCTGATATTCAGCTGGCCTCAATTTATCCCAACTACAGTTGCCCACCATCCATCCTTCGACCATACTGCCAAAACCTCCATGGTCAGCAAGCCCAGTGCTCATGAATTAACTCAGAAAAAACCTCCCCGCCCCCCACTCCATACAACTTTTGACTCAGAAAGCCATGGGCAGCAAGCACTGTGCACCTGCATCTTCCCCCAACTACTCTGTGACCCTACCCCGGAGGTTTTCCTGTGGCTTTGCAAATTCCTTTTTGTGAGCAACCTAAGAAAAAACCTCTTTGTCATGAGCAGCCTCACTGGCGCAACAAGCCTCACGGCATTCTGCTGTGAGCAGCTCCTCAGCGCAACGAGCCTAACCCTTTGCTGTACGGAGCACATTTTCTTTGAACTCCCATAAGTTTCCCCGTAGCTTTGCAAATTCCTTTTTTCTGAGTAACATAAGCAAAAAACTCTTCTCTACCGCGAATCGGTCCACCGGCGCCACAGGCTGGCAAGGGAAGGAAACAAAAAGGACAGGAGGCACTCAGGATGCGTGTTTCTTCAGTCCACACCCCTCCCCTCCCCTGCCGCCTTTCCCTCCTCCTCTTCCTTCGTCTGTGCTGCATTTCCCCACAAGTAGCCGCTCGCTAGCTGGGGGAAATGCTTGAAATGTAGTGGCCTTCTCCACTAGCCTCCAAATGGAACGAAATGTGGATGTGGCTGTTTGGTAACCACATAGAATCATCCCCAGGGTTGGCTGCAATTTTCCAGAGGAGCAGAGGAGATGAAAGCAGTGGAAATCTGTGGGCCGGTCCTTGGGATGGAGCAAAGCCCCACCCTAGCTCTGGGGATAATAGGTAGGGGGCAGAAATGAATTGGTCATCACACGACATCTGATGTCATGAATAGATGACAACTATTCATCTTCCAGCCAGAAGGACTTGTCAGCCTGCGAGATAAACTTTTTGCCGGGGTTGCTGGCATTACTAATAAAGGAACCTTTTGAGTTTGGAGAGTTGGGTCAGAACACTGGCCCATTAATAATTGTCACGACTGCCTTGTGACGAGGATTCAGCGAGATCACCTGGCTTAAGGACTTCCACCTTCTATTCTCCCGGACATGTTAATCAAGTAGAGCATAGGTGCCTCAGAGGTGGGAGAGCCCCCCGCTTCCGGGTCCAAAAAGGGAGCAGACAAGAAGCTGAAAGTTTTGTGTGTTTCGCCAACTGCAACATCTTCCAAACCATAGAAGGGGGGAAAAAATATGGTCATTTTTTTTTAAAAAAAAATGCAGGAGTCCTTCTGAGCTTCTTAGCAGGGCCCGTCTTAATTCCACGTTTCTGGAATGTTTATTCCATCTGGATACACAGAGAAATTCAGTTTCCTAAGTCTTTCCAAGTGGCCTGTTTTGGTAGAGCATCAGGTGGTTTCTGTTTTATAGCTAGGGAGGGGTCTGCTGACACTGTCACAGGAGGGTCTCACAACTATAGAAACCACCAGAGGAGCAGCAGCTGGGCCCAGTGCCTGATGCGCGGCTGCAGAGATGACTGGAGCGGAGTGGAGATAAAAGCAGTGGAAATCTGTGGGCTGGTCCTCAGGGCGGAAGAGCCGCCGCTGCTAGCGAAGCCCCACCCTAGCTCTGGGGATAAAAGGCAGGGGGCAGAGATGAATTGATCATCTCACGACATCTCATATCATGAATAAGTGAGAACTATTCATCTTCCAGTCCAGCTGTACTAACAAATGACCTGCCAGATAATGAGGGAATTAATACAGCCCATCTGGCAAGATCCTTGGAAAAAGAGCTTATCAGCAACAAAACAAAACTGTGCCAGAGCTGCGCCCCTTTTGCAAGCAAGGGGGTCATTCCCCCAAAGCCTTGCAAGGGCCAGCAGAGGCCTGAAATCCCCAGACTGCCAGCAGATTGGGACATAAACCCGACCCACAAGCCAGCTTCCCTCGTTTGCAAACCGCCACTTGTGGATGGATCATGGAGCTTCCTGCCAGATGTTGGAAAGTGCTGGGGCTTCCCATGGACAAACATGGCAGCTCGTATGGAAGACTCGTTGGCACCGAACATGGTGCTTGCCTCAATTTCTCCTTGCTCCATTGAATTTTGGATCCTTCTCAACCTACAGGTTGAGAATCACCGGTATACTGTGCCCTGCTTGAGAAGTGAGGTTGAGACGAGGGTTAAGCCACCCTACCAAAAGGTAAAGCAAGCGAACACGCCAGAAAGGAACCTGGTCATTCAGGAAACACAACTACAAAAGAAGTGGGAACTAAGCCCATGGGTAGCCCCTCTCCACCAACAAAACAAGGACTTTGGTGGATAAAAGGAATCCTGAAGCCCTCCTGTCCCTGTGGTTTTTGGACCCATGATGCAGCCACGTGCTTCCAGGCTAGAAGGGGAGGAGGGGGAAGGGCTGCCGCTGGCTTAGAAAGAAGCGCTGCTGCCTACAAAGCAGCTATGTGCTCCCGAGCCGGTGGCAGAAGGGCTGCCACCGGCTTTACCGCAAGCGGCTTCACTGGTGCAACAAACCTAACCCCTTGCTGGGTGAAGCAGATTTTCCTTGCTCTCCTGCAACTTTCCCCGTGGCTTCGCAAATTCCTTTTTCTGAGCAACCTAAGGGAAAAAAACTCTTCTCTACCGTAAATTTTGCTCCACCGGTGCAACGGGCTGGCAAGGGAAGGAAAGAGAAAGGACCGGAGGTGCTCAGGATGTGTGTTTCTTCAGTTCTCACCCCTCCCCTCCCCTGCCTTGCTGCCTTTTGTTAGATTGGCGCAGGGGAAAGAAGACGCGACTCAGCAGAGGTCCGTTCAGCACTTTATTTGTCTCCAACAGAACTGCCGGCTGAGCTGCTGAGCCTCCCTTATATGCGGCTTCGGCAAGCCAGCCGGCCAATGACAACTATTTAAACTTCCTGCCGGTGGATCAGCCAATCCCCGGCGGATGTCCTTCTAAGGACATAACACCTTTCCCTCCTCCTCTTCCTTCATCTGTGCTGCATTTCCCCACAAGTAGCTGCTCGCTACCTAGAGGAAACTCTTGCAATGTAGCAGCCTTCTCCATCAGCCTCCAAATGGAACGAAATGTGGATGTGGCTGTTTGGTAACCACATAAGAGTCATTCCCGGGGTTGGCTGCCATTTTCCAAGGCATCCTTCATGGGGGTCCAACGAGCAAGAGGAAATGTGTAGCATGGGACCTGTTCCCACCTCTGCCACCCAACCGTTCTTCATTGGGATCCTATTTGTGGCTATTAAGAGCTTGGACGCAGCCAGAGACAAGTTCCCAGCCTCAATCGTTGACTGTACAAGGAATGCCATTTTTCCCGATGTCGACAATTAGCATATGAACAGATAAATTAGTACATTTATATTGCTAGGAAATCAAATGGGAGGCAAATTTTCCTCCTAATGTTATCAACGGTGGAAGTTTTTTACGCCTCTAGGTTATCCATGTATTGACATGCAAGTGTCTGTATATCACAGTATAAATACACACTGTGCTATTTTGTCTTGATTTCAGACAAAGAAATCCAGAGTCAATCTAATAGTGGGCCAATAATGGGACCCACTTATCCGCTTCTTTGCTTAGCGTGTTGGGATGGCTTATGTGTTTTACTTCCATAGCCACTGAACACTGGAGAACATGGTAGGTAGAAAATCAGGAGGGCAAGAAAAGAGATGGGCATCTGGAGAGCGTATTCTTTGCCCGGCTCTCATCTAGATAACACATATGCCCACTGTGTGAAATTCACTGCAGACCTCACTGTACTGCCAAGAAATTTTATTTTCTTAGCTCAGGACATTCCAAAGGTGCTTTTTTAGGAGGCAGTTGGACTTTCTGGTTTTTTTCTTTTAGCTCAGGATGCAATGCTCTTGTGTTGCATTGTGGAGAGTGTTGGCCATCATCTTCATGAGTTTTGTCAACTGCAACATCTTCCAAACGGAGGGGGAAAAATTTGCGGTCATCTTTTTTAAAATGTGGGAGTCCTTCTGAGCTTCTTAGCGGGACTCGTCTTAATTCCACATTCCTGGGACGTTTATTCCATCTGGATGCCCAGAGACATTCAGTTTCTGAAGTCTTTCCAAATGGATTGTTTGGTAGAGCATCAGGAGATTGAAGGGGCTATTTCTGTTTTATAGCAAGGGAGAGGTCTGCTGATCCTGTCACAGGAGGGTCTCACAAACATGGAGAGGAAATGAAGATGTGGCCCCAGAAGAGGAACTACTGAGAGCAGTTGATGTTCTTACAAACCGTGGTTCTTTTATCCAAAATGACATCCAGGAGAAAAAGGAACCTCGATGCAACGCTGAAGAGTTTCCATCTGTCTTTTGTGCCGATGGAAATCAAGGTTCTGCACAAACAATTCCAAATTGGCTTGAGGATGCTATGAAATCCCAATTATATTAGTGACGCCACACATGGAACAACATGGGCTCCTTGTCCATAAACACACCATAGCAAGTACAAGTAGTCTTTGACCTATGGCCCTAATGGAGGCTTCCTGTTGTGGCCTGTCAACCACTGACCCCTCCAGGAGCTGACTCAGAGGAGGAAGAGGAGGAGGTGTGGGAGTCAGGATCAGCATCAAGGCAACCTGAGGAGAACTCCAAGGGGGAAGAGGGAATAAAGCTGGCAGAGAGAGAAAGAGAGAGGCGGAGTCTGGGCCGTCCATCAGCCTTCAGATGGAGAGTCAACAGCCCACAGGACCGGAGGTGGCTGATGAGGAAGAGGAATAGCTGGGTCCAGTGCCTGATGCGCGGCTGCAGAGAAGAGAGGAGTGGAGGATATAAAAGCATCTTCCAGCTGGAAGAACTTATCAGCCTGCGGGATAAGCTTTTCGCCAGGGCTGCCGGCATTCCTAATAAAGGAATCTTTCATGTTCACATCAGAGGATTTGAGGCCTGATTGCCAGCTGATCAGGGAATAAAGCTGATCCACGAGCTGGCTTCCCTCTTTTGCAAACCACCAAAGGGGGAACAGCTGGCCCCAGTGCCTGACGCGCGGCTGCAGAGAGGAGCGGAGGAGATAAAAGCAGTGGAAATCTGTGGGCTGGTCCTTGGGACAGAAGAGCCACCATTGCTAGCAAAGCCCCACACTAGCTCTGGGGATAAAAGGCAGGGGGCAGAGATGACTTGGTCATTTCACGACATCTCACGTCATGAATACATGACAGCTATTCATCTTCCAGTCCGGCTGTACTAGCAAATGACCGCTAGATAATAAGGGAATGAACACAGCCCATCTGGCGAAATCCTTGGAAAAAGAGCTGATCAGCAACAAAGCAACTGCTCCGATTCCTTCACAGAGTTATCCTGGTTGCTTGTGCCAAACAGTGGCTAAGAGAAGCCGAGAGAGGGAGAGAGAAGCAAGGAAAAAGTTTGGAGAAGCTATCCCAGAGCTGCGCCCCCTTTGCAAGCAAGGGGGTCACTCCCCCAAAGCCTTGCAAGGGCCAGCAGCGGCCTGAAGTCCCCCAATTGCCAGCGGATCAGGACATAAACCCGACCCACAAGCCGGCTTCCCTCTCTTGGAAACTGCCACCTGTGGATCGCGGAGCTTCCTGGCAGATGTTGGGAGAGCGCTGGGGCTTCCCACGGACAAACATGGGGGCTTGTATGGAAGACTCGCCGGCACTGAACATGGCGCTTGCCCAAATTTCTCCTTGCTCCATTCAATTTAATATCCTTCTCAACCCACAGGTATACCGTGTCCTACTTGAGAAGTGGGGTTGAGACGAAGCCTAAGCCACCCTACCGATAGGTAAAGCAAGCAAGCAAGCATGCATGCCCGGAAGGAACCCGATCATTAAGGAAACACAACTACAAAAGAAGTTGGAACTAAACCCACAGGAAGCCCATCTCCACCAACAAAGCAAGGACTTTGGTGGACAAAAGGAGTCCTGAAGCCTTCCTGCTCTCCGTGGCTTTTGGACCCAGACTTGGCGGCTTCTGTCCCGCTGGCTAATGAATGCCACCCTAGTTGAGGATGCTGTTTAAGTGTGGACAAAAGTGTTTGTGTGTTTGTTTGTATATGTGTGTGTAAGAGAAAATAGATATTTATCTATTTTTTGTATTCAAAATTTTTATTGCGGTTTTTTTCCTTTTCCAAAATTCCAAATATCTATTCCAAAATAGATATATATCTATTAACCAGTAAAGTTTACTGTTATTTTAAATCCACTTTAAAATTTGAAACGCTTTGATAGAAGAGAGCAGAGAGTTTGAGACCCTTCTGTTAAAAACAAACTTCCTGGGAGAGGAGCTCAGAAACTCTAAACGCAGGGATCCTTAAACTACGGTCCGTGGGCTTGGATACAACCCACCAATGCGAAGTATCTAGGTAGCAGGGTGGTGGGATTCATCCTTGCCCTGCCCCTTGCTGCCAGCCTTATCTTCAAGCGAGCATCCACTCCAGCCGCACATCTGCAAGGGTTGAACTGCACTTCTCATTGCATAGCTGCTGCCAAAGGCCGAAGGGCGCCTGAGAAGGCTGGCTGGCTATGGGGTGATGATGCAGCTTAGAAAGAGGCACTGCTGCTGGCAAAGAGGTCATGGCTTCCAGGCCGGTGGGAGAAGGGCTGCCGCCAGCTTAGAAAAAAACCGCTGCTGCCGGCAAAGCAGTCAGGGCTTCTGGGCCGGTGGGGGAAGGGCTGCCGCCAGCTTAGAAAGAAACACTGTTGCTGGCAAAGAGGGCTTCCGGGCCAGTAGGGGAGGGACCAGCTTCAGTGGTGGAATTCACCCCTGCCTCCCAATCTCCGGTTAGCAACCGGGCCAGGCAAACAGATTCATATGAATGGCCAAGTGTCTTGTCAAGACCAGAACTGGTAGTCCTTGTACAGTTAAGGATGGAGGTTTAGCACAGATCTATGGTTGCGTCTTAAGAGTCATGAATAAAGACCCCCCCCAAAAGAAAAACTGGATAGCTGAGGCAGCAACATGTCCCATGCTGCACATCCTCTCTTGCTCATTTGACTCCAGTTAAATTGAATCTGCATTGTAAGTATCTCTCCAAATAAGTTCATCATGGCTCCGCAGATGCTGACGGAGCTCCTTTTTGGAGCTCCTGCCCCGAAATCCGTAAAGCTGCTAGAACAGTGTAAATCAGCTGTCTAGCAGCTAAAAATTCTCCCCCTGGGAAAAGGGGGAAGAAAAGAGCCGAGGAGCTTGGGTAGAGCTCCCCAAGACCCCCAGGCTCTCTTTTTTTTTAAGCCTGGGAGCTGAAGGGTGAGAGTTCCCTGGAAACTTCTCAGCGCTCCGGATTAGGGACGTGCCTGCCTGGCTTGGCAGAACAGGACGTCGCGACCACAGCAGCAGCATAGGAATAAAGTTCCGAAGAATTTTTCTCAAAGACTGCAAGAAATTTGGATTTTGGATGCTGGCAGAGCAAAATCAAGACAGCGGGATTTGCAAGTATGCAAGTAAAGCTTTAACTCCATATGAAAAGGGAAGGGGAAGATGGCGCTAAGGAAACGAAACTTACCAATGAAAGTGCTTGTTAGCCCCTGCTACATTGTTTAAGGTATTGGACTATATAATAAGAAGATTTAAAGGGGAAGTGGAAGAAGACAGGAAAAACTATGATGGGGATTTTAACTAACATATATTCCTCAAGATAGTGGAAAACAATTGGATTTTGATCTGACAGTTGAATATATATATAATAAAAATTGAAATATGGCTGCCATTAAGGAAAGAAGGGGTGAGTCAGCAAACACACAAATGGGGACTTTAAAGGATTCACAAGAAACTTTTGATCTCTTTATTTTGGACATTGTGGACATAGTTAAAAACACTATCCAGGAGTGGAAGTTGGAATATTTTAAGGATCTGCTGGCTGGGAAAGAAAGAAATCATACAGCTTAACGTGATTATGGAGAACAAAGAAGAGGCAGTCAGAAAAAAAATGGAGTCTAGCATTTTGGAAACAGAAGTTTTGGTGGAGGCTTCCACGCAATTAGTTGGAGCGTATCAAAAAGACTCATTATTGCAGACTGCAAAATACTATGAAAATTTTTGTTTTTATGGACAAGAGTCAATTCCTAGAGAATGAAGTGACTGATTTTACAAGCAGAAAAAGTAGAGATGGGAGTTTTAAAGCGAAGGGAATAACTTTGAAAGGGGAATGGACTCTCAAGAGACACCAGTTGCAATTTCAGCTTCAAAATTTCTTGAAAATAAAAGCAGGGGGACGAGTAATGCTTCAAAAATTTTCGAAAATAAAAGCAGGGGGACGAGCCATGTTTAAGAAGAAAGTGTCATCTAAAAAGAAAGACTGGAAGAAATACAGAAAGAAAGGAAGAATGTGCGATGAACTCTTTGAAGGTTATACCTGGTAGATTTTGGATGTTTGATATAAATGTTTAACTAAAAAGGGGCAGTTTCTTAAGAGTTACTAAGTTATTAAAATGGTTAACTAAAACTCAAGTGATACTTTATTGAAAGTTTTGGGATTTATATAGATTTTCTAGGATTATATTTGATTGATATTTTACTGAGGTTAAAGGTTTATTAAGAAATTTTAAATGTTTAAGGTGACAACAGAATTTTTAAAAGGTTTATATGTATAAATATGTATATGTATAAATATGGATAAGGTTTAATTAAAACTGGATAGCTTTTTAAAAATTACTGCAGTTCTAAAGTGGCTAGCTTGAAAATAAATGGATGGGTTCTTAGTATTAAGAAATTTTATATGCTTAAGGGGAGATATTAGAAGTTTTAAAGGCTCTATGTGACGAAATGTTTATGTTTGAGGTTATTCAGCTCAATGGTTAATAATACTGTCTCAAAGACATGTTTTAAAGAACTTTTTTTTAAAGTTAATGCTATGAGAAAACTTATAAATGAAATGTTAAAGAATGTTAATTAGGAAAGTTAAAGAATATGTGGGATTTTTTATTTTTTGGAATTTATAATAAGGTAGTATATGTTAGCTTAGGTTTGTTAGATGGTATGTCCCGTCTTTGCTCTGGGAAGTCGGGGGGGGGGGGGGTTGGGAGGGAGGGTTGTGGGGGGGGGATTTTGTTTTATGATCTTTAATAAAATAAAAGACAGGTAGATGGATGAATAGAGAAGTAAGGAATTTGGGGGAAATGTTATAATAAATGAAATGATGATATTAAGACATGATAAATAACTGAGGGTAAGAGAATATAAAAGTTGTACTAGATACTATATTTTGTTGATTGACTATGTACTGTTCCTATGCTTACTTGTTTGTAGGTTTGCATGTTTGATTATAAAAATAAAAAACTTTTTCAAAAAAAAAAGAACCAGTTGTAAGTTAGGGTTAGGGTTTGGGCTTAGCTACATGGTTACATGGTTCCAATCTAACAATTGTAGCTTCTTACAGGACTTTTGAGGCCTATTAAATGTATTTTGGTGTGCCCATTGCATTCTTAAACCAAGTTTGCCATAGACATTTGTAATTGATTAGCCTGCAGGGAGTCAACTTACAACCATTCATTTAATGACTATTCAAAGTTACAAAGGCACCGAAAAAAAGTGACATGACCAGCTCTCACTTATGACCATTGCAGCATCTTCCGGATCATGTGATCAAGGGTGCTTGGCAACCAGCATGCATTTACAATGGCTGCAGCGTCCCAGGTCATGTGATTGCCATGTGTGACCTTCCCAGCTTCCAAGTCAATGGAGGAAGCTGTGTTCGTGTAACAAAAGCGTGATTCACTTAACATTGTAAGCTGCCCTGAGTCTTTGGAGAAGGGCGGCATATAAATCAAATTTAAAAAAAAAAAACAACAATCACAATAAGTGTTAAAAAATCAGGCACGACTAACTTAATAACCACCTTACTTAGTAATGAAAATTCTGGGCTTAATTGTGGTCTTAAGTTGAGGAACACCTATATTTTTAAGTTCTCATCATACACCCCTAGTGGTGGGAATTTATTTCAAAGCCAGGGTGTAAATTCTTACCTGTATAAAACTTGGTTTGCCAGATGTATTGGCTTAGATTAAACTTTTGTCTAAGAATTGTTCTGGGACTCAATCAGGAAGGACAATTTGCCAGCTTTCCATGGGACAATTCAATGTGGTATTAATCATTTCATTCAATTTATTTGTATTATTGGTGACCACATTTTTGTCGAAATTGTTCTATTTATGGGTTCACTTTATTATTACTGGTCACGGTTCTGTTGAAACTAATTTAACCATTTTTTTATGCGTTGAATTGTCCCGCGGCGAGTTGTCCCATTCATTTTGCCAAGGAAGGTTTCGGGGTGAGCGTTCATCAGTATGCTGATGACACACAGCTATACCTCTCCACCCCAGACCACCCCAATGATGCCCTTACTGTGATGTCCCGTTGCCTGCAGGCCGTGCGGATCTGGATGGGGAGAAACAAGCTCAGACTCAACCCCTCCAAGACCGAGTGGCTGTGGCTTCCAGCGTCCCGGTATAGTCAGCTGGTACCATCACTGACAATTGGGGATGAGACCTTGCTCCCCACAGAGAGGGCCCACAACTTGGATGTCCTCCTGGATTCGTGGCCGGGGGGGCCTTTTATCAGGTTCGCCTGATCCGCCAGTTGCGTCCCTTTTTGGATCGGGACGCCTTGCGCACGGTCACTCATGCCCTAGTCACATCCCGTATGGACTACTGTAATGCTCTCTACAAGGGGCTCCCCTTGAAAAGCACCCGGAGGCTCCAACTGGTCCAGAATGTAGCTGCGCAGGTGATTATGGGCGCAGCTCATTGCGCCCATGTAACACCTCTCCTACGCGAGCTGCACTGGTTCCCGGTGGTCTTCCGTGTGCTATTCAAGGTGTTAGTCATCTTCTTTAAAGCGCTCCATGGCTTAGGACCTGGGTACCTACGAGACCGTCTTTTGCCACCAATAGCCTCCCACCAACCAGTTCGTTCTCACAGGGAGGGACTACTCAGGGTATCGTCAGTCAAATTATGCCAACTGGTGACTCCCATGGGGAGGGCCTTCTCTGTGAGGGTTCCAACCCTTTGGAATGAACTGCCCCGAGATACGAAATATCCCTGATCTCCGTGCTTTCCGCCGTGCCCTCAAGACCCTGATGTTCCAACAGGCGGGGCTAAACATATGTTAATTAGCAATTTTATGATGTTTGTGTATCTATATTTTTTCCTGACTGTACACCGCCTTGAGTCCTACGGGAGAAAGGCGGTATAGAAATATAATAAATGAATGAATGAATGAATGAATGAATGAATGAATGAATGAATGAATGAATAAATAAATAAATAAATAAATAAATAAATAAATAAATAATAAAGGACAATGCTGTGAACTCTGATCTTTCCTCTCAAGAGAAAGCAACACTTCTGGAATTGGCATCAGGACCACAATTTGAAGGAACTTTTTAATGAAAAAACACTGACCGAGTTCTGGAGGCAAGTTGCAAAATTTATACCCCGAAGTGCAGGCGGAGGGGAAAGCTATGGTAGCATTACTGCCGTATTGTTCCACACATTTGTGCAAGAAGGAATTTTCTTCATTGACGTGTATAAAAACTAAGAAATTTTCTTTGATGGAATCGGTTAAGCATTCTTCAGACACAAGTGCAAAGATTAATGTCAGAGAAACAGACAAAAGTGTGGTAAGTGGATGTACTTTTTTCACTTTTTGGGGGTCATCAGGCTTTGGATACCTTGCTAAGCTGCTGGTGGTACTGTCATGTCCTAAAACGGTACAATATGGGGAAAGGTTGAAAAGTGCTGCTCTAGCTAATTCAGAAACAGAAATAAAAGGTTTGAAGAAATCCAGTGGGCTAAGTTGGACTTGTGACAGATCATTTTATGAAGGAAAAGAAGAAAAATAACAGAAGAAAAGACTTTAAAATTTGGATAATTGGGAAGGTGTGAATTGAAAAAATATAAAGACTGAAAAACATAAATTGATAGCATTTAAAGAGTAGAAAGTTAGGGGGTATGGGGAAATAATCTTGGGATCGACCAAACTTTATTAAGAATTGATTTTTTTTCTGGAGTCTTTAGATATTGGGATTTCAGAGGTATATTAACTTGTTGCAAAATGACTCAGCGGGAGATAGAAAAGTTTTATGAAGAAATGTTAGAAATAATGACAAAGAATTATAAGAAGTTGATGGGAATATGTAAAGATAAAGATGTGAAAGTAGAAGATTCTCACAAGGAGATGATGGGACTGTCCAAAGATAAAGAAGTGAGTGTAGAAGATCCTCAGCAAATAGTAGGAAAAAATGAACAAAATATTCAGAAGATAGATGGGAAATCAGAAGGAGTGGTGGAGGAGACACCCAAAATCAAATGTAATTCAAAAAAGGCTGAGAGATCATGGATAGAGATACAATATTTTGTAATACTGGGATATGAAAAATTAGTAGAAACAAATAGAAATATAATTTGGGAAAATAGTAATACATATATAGATATGTAATAGAATTTACTATACTCATAAACATACTAGAGTTAGGAGGTGGAAGATTGTGATTAGGCATATTATGATTAATAGTGAACAAAATGTTTTGAAATTTATACCTTTTAAGGATTACAAATTACAAATTCAGGGGAACCCTGTGACCGATGTTTTATTAATAAATGGTTTTATTGGTGTCTACAAAAAATTGATATATGGGGAATTTGATGGCATTTGAGTAATATTTAAAATATTAAAATATTGGTGATCTAATAGGGGTCAATAAACATATTGTAAGACATGTAACTGATGTTTAAATATATCATTGGAGAAAGTGATAAAGAATCATTAAGAGAAACCAGTACTGTTTAAAGATAAAAAGATGAATATGGAAGGAGGAGCTGTTTTTCCCTCAAAATGGCTGCTGGGCAACTTCTGGCCTTCTGCAAGTTGTCTTCCCTTTTTGGGATCCCACAAAGTCTCTCTCCGGCCAGGGATCTCTCTTGGTGGTGGCTCCAGAGCCATGAGAAGAAAATACAAAAGAAAGGAAGGAAGGAAGGAAGGATCCTCTATCTCAAATTACCAGCGCCAGGGAAACTGAGTCAAGCTTTGCCTTTTTTCACCAGGACATTTAAATATTTCTAACAGTGTTTGAAATGGGTTAACCGCAGATCTGCTAAGTAAAAATTAATGAATCCCCAAATAAAGCCTATTTTCTCTATAACGCGGCTATAAGGGTGTTCTTGGTGTTTCAGAAATAATATTGGTCCTTTCTGTCTTCAGACTCGAGCGTTTTTTCCCCAACCTCTCTTACTGCCATTTTCTGCAAAAACAAACAGAAGCATAAGATGGCTCCTTTTTTGATCAAGGAACATTTCCCCCTCCTTGGAGAATTCCTATTTCTCCTCTCAAAAGCTAGGGACCAATATAGAATCGCCATTACTGATTCTTTAGACCAACATTTTGTGCCAGGGCAGGCTTAAATTTTAGGCAAAGATATTGGAGAAACCAGTGTCCTCTTCCTTCCACCACGGGCTCTTTCACAGCATGTTTCATGTTTTATCATGTTTCATGTTTCACAGCATGTTTCATGTTTTATCAAAGCTTGCTACTAACACTCCCACCGCCCATTTTAGATATTCAGGCAATAATATCTACAGGGGCTTTGCTAGTCCTGTGATGCTCAGCATCCTCCAGACCAAAACCACCCCATTTTAATTCTTTATAACCAGAGCCCGTAGGGATAATACAGAAAGTCAACAGGCAGGTCCTCCAAATGTCTTCTAGAAAGGAGGATTTAGAGCTTTATTGGATAATTGGATGAATTATTTGATTAGGCTCTTTCTCTGAAATCCAGAAAACCTTTAGTAAATTTAATAAATGAGCCGAGGTGGCGCAGTGGTTAGAGTGCTGTACTGCAGCTGCTTCAGCTGACTGCTAAATCAGCAAATCAAATCTCACCGGCTCAAGGTTGACTCAGCCTTCCATCCTTCCGAGGTGGGTAAAATAAGGACCCAGATTGTTGGGGGCAATATGCTATTTAGTATACTGTCGATTGTTGTTAAACTGCCCAGAGTCCTCGGAGAGTGGGCGGCATAAAAATATGATTAATAAAATAAAAATAAATAAAGAGTTAGGTTTTTGGGTGCAGTCCAGAATCTGATAAATCCAATGAAACTCTGAATACAAGGGCAGCCGATAATCGGTTTTTTATTTTGATCAAAGCAAAGACGGGGTGACCTTAATCTCCCCCTACCCCCCTTGAACAGCAAGGCAAGGAGAGAAAAGCAGGCACGTGCGGGGAAAAAACTTTTTCCTTCTTCTTGTAGTCTACACACTGCTTGCATAGATTGTCATTGCTATAGAAACATTTAATATCCACGGTTTTATGCAAAGCTCATGATTCTCTCAGCGCTCTGAAAAGAATAGACCTCAAATGGGGAAAGGAATACACTTTCTAGCATATTAGACCACAGTTTGTAATTTTCACATTATGTTACAGCAAACAGGCAGAATTCACATTTTGAAGTTAAGAGCAAGTTACTTGGAGGCTACTTGGCTAAGCTTGGCAATTAAGCCTGGAGGCTTTATCTCCTCAGTTGGCATATTATGGTAGCAATGGAGTTTCTTTCAGCAGCAAGGAATATCAAAAGTTGAGTTAGATGCACTCTGTGTATGCTCTAATAATTCTTTCAAAATGCTTCAAGCCATTCCTGAGGGTGTAGATGGGGAGATTCAGGTGCTTCCTTTTAGCATGAAACCTTGTTGGAGGAAATGTCCATCTGGGTTCAGTTCCAAGTGGGGAAAAAGACTCCGGAAACATGGAGACTGTTTGGAAAGATGGTTTTAATGGTGGACAGGAGGATCGCATGCCTTGATGATGTTGGGTGTAGAGGAAAAAAGGGGCAGAAATGCTGAGCGTACCTGAGTTTTATACCCTCTCTGGGCTTTTGAATTTGAGCTTGTATTCTGATTGATTGTCAGACTCTCTTGTGGCCATGCAGGGTCAACTCTGTAGGCTGTCCCGAGTCCCAAGCTTGGTTGACTCTTGCTGGGTGATGATGTAATGAAGAGGCTTTAGGTAATTCCTGTTATGGCTCTGCTAGGAGGTAGATCTTTGTTATTTCAGTTTCAATTATATAGAATGTAAAGGATGTATGATTGTTTTTATTTTTATAGTTATAATGCACTGAGGACAGCATTTAATTACGCTGTTATCGTGTGCAATGACATTTTATTTTTTATTAAGAGGTTGGATGCAGCCAGAAGCGCCCAGCCTCAAATAGTGACTGCAGAACTACACATTTGACAATGTGCCTATTCTAGAGATTTTGGGTCATTCCTTTGAATTCCAAAAACTATTGATTACTTTCCAGAAACCACATAGTGCTTCGGTTCCTTCCTTTGGGAGATTTTTAGATTATTCAATCTTTTTTTTTTTAAATATCTGGTTTGGAGATGCAAAGAGATTAGGGTGATCTAACAGCATCTCCGTTCCCACTTGGTCTATTTTCAGATTTTGCTACCAAGATAGGATAAGGAAATGATTAAAATTGCCCAACTGGTCTTTTGATAACCTTCAGGGTTATCAATAGAGGAATTTTTTTTTTTAAGTTTTAAAAACTTTTTATTTAATATTTTATTTTACATAAACAGTGTGTTGTCTTGAGTACAATTAATTTTGAGAAATTGTAATCATAATACTATTCATAACATTAATATTGATCACATATTTGCTTATCCATTTTAATAAACCTTTCTTATGCAATTAATTATTGTCTTATGCTTCCAAATTTCTCACTTGTCTCCGCTAGTTAGCCATTGATAAAAATAAGCCCTGTTTAAAAGGATTCAGCTTCTTCCTTAAGTGCTAATCTACCCATTTCTGTGCATTCTAATATTTTTTAATTACATTTTCCTGTGGGGGATTATTCTTTTTATTACATTTTTTTTTAAATTACACAATGGAGGAATCTTCTAATGCCTCAGTTCCCTGTTTATGTTAAGATTTTGCTATCAGGGCAGAAGGAGAAACAAGAGTTTCACAAGAGTTGCCCAACTGGTTATTTTTGAAAGAGAAATCTCAGTTGAGGGGTTTCACATTCTTCGGGATGTAAATGTCTGGAGAAATCACCGACTGAAGGGATTTCTTGCTGGCAGGAAGGAGAAATTTCTATGGACTTTGCTGCCACCTAGGAGGGTTTTTCTCATTTTCCTCCTTGGCTTGTCCAAAAACAGGCCCCAGGGGCCAACATGCTCTTAATTAAAAAAATTATGCCACCAATCTCCCATATAAAAGCTGACTCTTTAGGTAACTCTTAAATCTGCTGTCCCCTTCCAATATCCAGCTAAAAATGGAGAAGGGGAGTTATTTTTGTCCAATTTTACTGTCTTGGTTTGGGATTGGGATTGAGCAGGAGCAGGGAAAGCGGACTTCCATCCCAATTTAGAAACAAAATACAGGTAGAGGAGTTTGGCCCACTCTCTCTGAGCCCCAGGACTGAGAAGACCAGGCCAAATACATCAGCCAGACTCAAGACTGACTCTAGGGCATTAAAAGAGGAAGGTAAGGAGTGCCTAAAGTGAAATGGAACCTCTAGCTAATTAGAAAACAAATAAAATAGCAGTCAGATGCCAAACACGCCTAAAACCTCCTTCCCACAACCTCCCCAGACATGAGACTGAGACAACTGAGGTGGAGGGGGAAAAAAATCACCAACTGCCAAGATCTCCCCGCCCCTCCCTGGGATTGGCTGGCTGGGAGTTGGCCTGACTACTCCGCTTCCTCTGATTGAACAAGAGGCCTGTCACTCACGCAGCTCCAGGCCCGCCTCACAGAAATGGTGAAGAAGGAAGAAGCTGTGCCTCAAAATGGCGGCCGGGTTATTTCTGGCCTTCTCCAGTTTTTCTTACTCCTCCGCTTCAAACGACCTCATGAATTTTTCCCTGAACGGCCAAGGGAAACTGGGTCAGCTTTGCCCCCCCCCTCTTTTTTTTTCTTCCAACAGGACATTTAAGTATTTCTAATAGTGTTTTGAAATGGGTAACCACAAATTTGCTAAATAGAATAGAATTATAGAATAGAATAACAGAGTTGGAAGGGACCTTGGAGGTCTTCTAATCCAACCCTTTGCTTAGGCAGGAATGAATCCTCTCAAATAAAGCCTCCCCTATCAGGAACAGGCTATCTCAACTTATGTCTTTTTAAAGAAAACATTTTGTGGAAGATCACACAAAGTCCTCTTAATCTGCTGTTCCTCAGGGCATGTGCAGAGTTCTTTTTTCCTATCAAGCCCTTTTTTTGCCCAGGTTTTCCTCTATAATGCCACAAGGCTGGGAAGGAGGTGGTGGTGGGTTTTTTTTTTTTTTTTTTTTGGTGTTTCAGAAATATTATTTTTCCTTCGTGTCTTGAGACGTATCTTCCTTGCTGCCATTTTCTCCAAAAAAACCCCAAATGTTTTCCCTTGGGAAAAGGGATTCACACTGATTCCTATTTCTCCTCTCAAAATTTAATAAATAAAACCACTGAAGGGGCAAAAATTGGATTGTTTTTACTGACTTTTCAAACCCACAGTCTAAATTTATGTCAGGATATGCAAAACAAAAAAAATCACCGTTCATTACTGCATATGCAGAGTTCTTTCCTGCTGAGTTTTTTTGGTCCCAATTTTCTCCATATAGTCCTCAACGTATGACCACAATGGAGCCCAAAATTCCCTTGGCTAAGCAAGGTAGTCCTCAAGTGATTTTTTTTGCCCCATTTTTCAAACCTTGGTTCCCACCCTTGTTAAGGGAATCCCTGCAGTTGTTCAGTTAATAACACGGTTGTTAAGTGAATCTGGCTTCCCCACTGACGTTCCTTGTCGCAAAAGGGGATCAACATGATTCCGGGACACTGCAACCATCATAAATAGGAATCAGTTGTCAAGCGTCCCAATTTTGATCGCATGACCGTAGAGATGCTGCAACGGTCATAAGTGTGAGAAACAGTCATAAGTCACTTTTTTCAGTGCCGCTGTAACTTTGAACGGTCACTAAATGAACCATTGTAAGTCCAGGACTACTTGTAGTGTATTACAGTTTAACAGTAACCTTCCCCTGCCATGCCCACCAAGCCACACCCACAGAACCGGTAGTAAAAAAATGTGAAACCCATCACTGCCCTCGTCCAAGCAGGAGACCCTACACCATTTTCTGACAGTCTCTTCTTGAAAGCCTCCAGGGATGAAGCTCCCACAACTTCTGAAGGCAACTTCTGTTCCACAGGTTGGTAACAAATTTTAAATTTCACCACTGGTGCCATTGTAACCGCAAACAGTGTTGGGATTGCCAATGCTTTGCCAGATGCCCGTCTGCCAGACGGGGAATTGAAACTACACAACATGCCGTCCCATGAGACCATGGGATGCAACTCCCTCCAGCCTGCCAAGCCAGGGACTGTTATCAAAAACCATTTGTTTGAATGCAATTGCAGAAGGGGAGAAATTCATGGGGAAAGGGGGAAGAAGGGAAGAGTTAACCAGATGCTTTGGGTGTGAAAAAACCAGATTTGGCTTTGCCACGCTGGAACCACTTGGCTTTAGTAAACTGTCCTGCTCAAAGAATAGGGATGCAGTGGCTCAGGGGCTAAGACGCTGAGCTTGTCGATCAGAAAGGTCGACAGTTTGGCGGTTCGAATCCCTAGCGCCGCATAACGGAATGAGCTCCCGTGACTTGTCCCATCTTCTGCCACCCTAGCAGTTTGAAAGCAGGTAAAAAATGCAAGTAGAAAAATAGGGACCACCTTTGGAGGGAAGAGAACAGCGTTCTGTGCGTCTTTGGCATTGAGTCATGCCGGCCACAGGACCACGGAGGCGGCTTCGGACAGCGCTGGCTCTTCGGCTTTGAAACGGAGATGAGCACTGCTCCCTAGAGGCGGGAATGACTAGCACATATGTACCTGTATCTTTTACTGTTGGAAGAAATATCCATCTCGTCCAGTTCCAAGCGAGGAGAAAGGAACTGGAAACATGGAGGCTGATTGGAAAGATGGTTTAATGATGAAGCAGAACCACATGGATGGCCCTGGGCAGCTGACCACATGGAGTTGAAAATGGGGGGGGTTTATACCTTCTCTTGGGCTTTGCATTTGAACCTCCTGTTCCTGTGCAAGAACATGTATTCTATTGGCTATTGTCAGACTCCCATGGGGCCATGTAGGGGTCATGTTTGTCTGAGCTAAGTTTGGTTGAAGTTTGGGCTGATGCAATGAAGGGGCTTATTGTGGCTGAGGGCTAACCATACATTTGTCCAGACCTTGCTGCAGGGAATTTGCTTATGAATAGAGCTAGCTATCTCTTTATCTCTTAAGTGCTGACATCTGCTGTGGGCTATTAAGGTGGGAGGTATTAAGAGTGAGTCTGCTTCCTACCTCTAAAAAAACATGTTTCTTCATTTCTCATCCGGGGAAATATAATATTCTGCCTTTTTAATATTTCTCAAAATATGTCATTCTTCTAGGTGAGGGGTGGGTGCTAACTTTCTACAATGCTTTCACTAAGAATGGAGTCGAGAGTCTTTCTTTTCTAACTTTCCAAGTTAGACAGACTGCTGACAAACCGTCACTAAATGAATGGCTATAAATCGAGGACTTCCTATAACCCATCATATTGGTTATTTTGTTTTTTCAGCTCTTTTCAGCTCTTTTTTTGTTGGAAAATGGCAAGGGTGAGAAGGATTTGATTGATTAGGTGTAAAAGTCCCCATCACAGGACTAAGTTGCACGGCTGCGTCTGCGTGGGTCTAAATTTAATTCCTCCGTGGTTGGCATCCCATCGTACATCAGCCCCACTGAACCCCTGGAGTTAAGGGCTAACAGATGCTTTCCAATCAGTTGCAGGGTCTTGTTTAAGGGGCCATTGATCTCTTTTGCGGTTGCAATGGTTGGGAAAGAAATAGAATTTTGCAAGGAGCAAAGGCGAGAGACTCAGCGGGTCAGTTACATGGCCAAGCTTTTATTTTATTCTCCTATTTCAGGGCAAGGGGAGCAAGAGGGGGCTACCGGCGATTCTAGCATGAGGTGGGGCAATAGTAGTCGTCATCTTTCTATGGCTGTCTTCCAGCTTGCTTCATCACATTCGCTTAGGATTTTTACTAAGAATAAAACGCCTATCGATCACTTTCACTGGCTCACAGTCATGGCTCACTACAGCCTCACCGAAGGATCTTTCATTTTGAAAAATGTCAAATTTGCATTCCAGTTGCTGAAAATAGAAAGGGAGAGAGGTAGGCGGGGAGGGAAACCAGAGAACATGTTAGAAAGTTCAATGTGCAGTAAAAAGTTTCCCATCACAATTGCAAATGAGCTTTACCCGTCACTCTTGCCGGGAAACATAAAAACACAGGAGGTTGGTCCAGGGGTGAAATGCTCCTGGTTTGGACCGGATTGTCCGATCTGGTAGTGATGGCAGGTGGTTTGGAGAACTGGTAGCAAAAATCCCTGCCCTCCCCCATGCCCAGTTGAGCCACGCGATCATCAGAGGCTTTTTTTTTTTTTACTTTTAAAAACATTTTTTCTATAACCTCTTCGGCCAAAATAATGCTTTTAAAAGTAAAAAAAAGCCTCTGATGATCGTGCGGCTCATCTGGGATCGTCAGAGGCTTTTAAAAGCATTTTTTCTACAACTTCTTTAGCCAAAGAGATTGTAGGAAAAAAAAATGCTTTAAAAGCCTCTGACAATCCCAGCTGAGTTGCCTGATCGTCAGATGCTTTTAAAAGCATTTTTTTTTACAAACTCTTTGGCTAGTTGTAGTAAAAATGGTTTTAAAAGTTTAAAAAAAAAAAAAAGTTGGCCATGCCCACCGAGTCACATTGCACCCCCCCCAACAAGCCACGCCCACAGAACCGGTAGTAAAAATTTTTACATTTCATCATTGGGTTAATCCCTTCCATCTCTGATTCTAAGGGGCTCATGATACCCTTTTCCCCCCAAAATAAGACATCCTCTGATAATAAGCCCAATCGGGCTTTTGAGCACATGGCAATAAGGCCAAGCGCTTATTTCAGGGTTCAAAAAAATATAAGACAGGATCTTATTTTTGGAGAAACACGGTAGTGGAATCACAATTCAAGGCAGGAGAACTTAGGCAATTCTGGAAAAATGAATGTCCTCTTTTTTCTTGAAAACCTTCGAGTTATTTTTTTCCAAAAGGTGAGCAAGAGTCATTTTAAACATGCTGCTCAATGCAGTGCGGTTGGAACCCGTTTTTGTCTAATTTGATGCATTTCTGTACATTACAGGCAGTCCTCGACCTACAACCACAATTGGCCCTCAAATTTCAGGGGTCAGCAACCTGCGGCTCTGGAGCCACATGTGGCTGTTTCATCCCTATACTGCAGTTCTCTGTCACTCAAAATATGTGTCACGATCGCCAATGTGCGACACCTGCCAGTACGCGATTTATTGAGATTTTCAACCCCCGGTAGGCCAACCATGGATAAATAAAAAAATAAATAAAACTCAGAAGAAAACAGAACATTTATTTCAACTACATATGCTAGTTTTGTGGCCGCTCAAGAAATAGTCAGGCACCGGAAGAGTTTTTGTGACTCCCGGTGTTTTCTTTTCTGTGGGAAACGGGTCCGAGTCTTTAAGGTTGCCGACCCCATTGTTAAGTTAGTAACACAGTTGTTAAAGTGCACCTGGCTTCCCCATAGACTAGGCTTGTCTGACGGTCACAAAAGGAGATCACATAACTCCGGGGACGTTGCAACCGTCATAAATATGAGCCCGTTGCCAAAGCATCTGAATCTTGATCACATGACCACGGGGATGCTGCAACAGTCTTTAAGGGTGAAAAATGATCACCGGTCACTTTTTTCAGTGCCGTTGTAATGCTGAATGGTCACTAAACAAACTTGTAAGTCGAGGACTAGCTGTTTTGTATTATTTTTCAATTTAGGCTTGCAAATCATTTGGATTTTAGGGAGCCCTAAGAGGATCTTGGGGCCTCCCAGGGTCCAAGGCCAAACTTTAAGAAACCCTGCTCTAGATTAAAAATAAATAAATGATTGAGCGTAAATCCAGAGTTCAACCTCCAGAAAACAGGGTAACACGCACATTGCATGGTCTAGTGCAGGGGTCTCCAACTTTGGCAACTTTAAGACTTGTGGACTTCAACTCCCAGAATTCCTCAGCCAGCAAATAATAAACCAACAGAGATTAACAGAGATTTAAAGCTGGCTGAGGAATTCTGGGAGTTAAAGTTCACAAGTCTTAAAGGTGCCAAGGTTGGAGACCCCTGGTCCAGGGGTGGGCATCAAAAATTTTATTTATGGGTGGTGCCATGGTGGGCGTGACCTAGTCGGCCTCCTGCACCACGGGGGGAGGGGTTGTTTTTGCCCTCCTTGGGCTCCGGAAGCTTTTCTTGAGCCTCCTGGCGGGCAAAAAGTGCCTCCCCAGGCTCTGGAGGCCCTCTGAGGCTGGAAACAGGCCCATTTCCAGCCTTCCCAAACTTCGGGTAGGCCCGTTTTTCACCCTCCTCGAGCCTCCGTGCACACCCTGCACTTACCTGCATCCAAAACGGGCCACATGGGGAGGGGTGGGGTGGGTGGGGCCAGCCCAGAGTGGGATTTAGGGGATTCTCTGAACTGCACCGAATCTTAGCTAGGGGTTCTCCCCAACCCCTGCAAATCCCCAGCGGCCCACTCCTGCCCTGGTCTAGTGATTAAAGCATCAGGCTAGAAACCAGGAGACAATGTGTTCTAGTCCTGCCTTAGGCAATAGGCACGAAAACCGGCTGAGTGACTTTGGCCCAGTCCCTCCCTCCGCCCAACCCACCTTATAGGGTTGTTGTTGTGGGGAAGATAGGAGGAAGAAGGACTATTACATACGTTCCTGCCTTAAGTCGTTTAGAAAAACAATAAAGGCAGGACATTAAAATATCAAAAATAATTAAAAATGAATCAATTTGCCAGGGATCCTGTCGCTGGAAGGTGTCACTGTGCTGAGTTTTCCTGTCGTGGGGTTCCCATGCAGCCCCATTAACGGCCAAACCCTATTTCCTCACCTCCTTGTCTTCACCAGCAAGTGGCCCACAATGTTTCGGGGGTTCTTTGTTTTCAGAGTCCGAAAATCTCGGGAAGGGAAAAAACCTGCGAGAGTTTATGTCTTTTTTGGTGCAGTTGGTCTTTTCCACGGTCATCCGCAGGTACACCATGGATCCAATGGCTTTCTAGGAAAACAATCAGCGGTGTTTTGACTGTGAGATGCTCCCCAAAGGGCAAAGTCATCCTCCGAGAGAGAGAGGTTGAAGGGACATAACAATAATAGAACAGGTAGAATTGTGGGAAATAAGTCAGTAGAATTGGTTTGACTTGCTGTATTGCTTCTGTAAGAATTGTTTTGCTAAGAATTGGAATTGCCTCTGCCATTTGTTTTCTACCAGTGATCTCACCTCTGTGTTATCTTGTTTTTCTGTACAACTCAGTGCCTGGAGTGGGTTATGTCATGGCAGGGTTACATCAGGCAAATACCTGTGTTGCTAAGCACCCAGCCCCCTTGTTCTTTGCTGCACAGCCAATGCAGGGCTACAAAGAAGGCATGGGCCAGGGGGCCAGAATTGGGTACTAAGCTGATGTCTCTGAAGGTATAAAAGGACGCCATACCTTTCCCAAGTGTGGCCTTCCTTACATGCCCCTTGTCTGTATGTTCATGGCATGGTCTATCCAGCCTTTTGCTTTGATCAAAATAAATGCTGATTCTTTCTCAAGCTTCCACTTAAGTTCTTCTTTTGGCTCATTGTTGATTTAAGCATATCAACAAACCTTACAAGGTCAAAAATGTCGAGATGGCACCTGCAAGCGTGCAGTCACAGCCACCATCTTGGCTGCTTCAACCATTCCCTTCCAAGCAGGAAATTAAACGTCTCACAGTGTGCGAAAAGTGCTTTTCTATCACGGGGGGGGGGGGGGAATAAAGATTGTACAACCTGCTAGGCTTGGCTAAGATGGGGCTGGG
Organism: Masticophis lateralis; assembly: GCA_030761175.1. Lineage (NCBI taxonomy): Eukaryota > Metazoa > Chordata > Lepidosauria > Squamata > Colubridae > Masticophis > Masticophis lateralis. The sequence goes on along the minus strand of JAUDYJ010000017.1, from coordinate 3,740,041 downwards.
GTGATTGGGCTGCAGTCCAATGTCATAAATCACTTTTTCTCTTGGAATGTTGGGTGAACCTGGAATCCTTGCCAATCATAATTGTAGAGGATTCTGGTTTGCCCATGTGACTTGAAAACCTAAATCAGGTTTAGGGTTGTGTGAATCCCATCCCATGTGTGAATGGAGTCAGAGCAAGCAACCACATCATGGTCGACAATAGTTTAGTGACTGGCCACTAAACAATTGTTTATCCCTGTCTGCTTCTCCTATAGTTCATTTCTCCTGTTTCCATTTTAAGTCAAGAACACTGCCTTGGTGTATTCAATTTCTCCTCCAGTCTTTCCCTCTTGCTACTCTTTGCTTTTTTTTTCATTTGTCTTCTCATTGAAGAATCTCCAGGGGATGGAAGTGATTAGGGCAGACTGAGCAGATTACTCAGGAGAAGAGTGCCCCACCTATCTTCACAAGGCACACCTGGGGAATGATACTTAAGGAGATGCTGTGGGGAAGGGCATTTGTCGGGAACAAATGCTAAGTTCCTGAAGTGTTGCGTGCCGATGTTTGAACTTGCCAAGAGTCCTTGCATTCCTTTTGGCGTTATGGACTAATTACTTGGATTTTTTGCTCCCTGAATGCCTTGATTTGCTCTTGTTTTGCCAAATACATTTGGAATTTATTGCGTGCAGCCTTGGTGCAGACAGCGCAGGGCTGGACTAATTGCAGCCAGAGGCTGCTTGAGGTTTGTGTTGGAGTTTGTTATCATTCTGCTCTGGAACTTGCCAGAAACGTGGGAGCATTTGGGGAAATTTGGAGCAATAAACGGGCAGTTTGAACTGTCAGCTGTTTATGTTATCTCTGTGCCATGCCCTGGGTCATCACCTTAATTCTGCAACTGACAAGACCGGGAATTATGGGAACTACCGTCCAGCCTTCCTGTGGGGCGAGAGAGAGGGTGCTAAATGATCCAATGGCTATAGTCCTCACCGAAACAGCCATCAGATGGAGACCATCTCTGGCTTTGAGACGCTCCTTACCTCGGCCGTCACGGTTGCATCCTCCAAGGTTGTGAACACGGACCCTTTCCGTGAGTTAAAATATTCCAAGGCAATGTCGCGAATTTCATCTTGCCCCGTTTCCCTCAGGGAAGCAATTCGTTGCTCGATGTTCTTCTCCAGCTCTTTGTCTGGGTCCACCGCAGAGGTTGAATTGTCGTTCACCGCAGAGGTTGAATTGTCGTTCACCGCAGAGGTTGAATTGCCTTTCACCGAGTCTTCTGCTGAAAGACTTTGGACAAGTAGGCAGCAGACAAAGACCAACTGCCAGTAGCCTCCCATGGTGCCAAAACCAACACCACAACTCCTTGGGCAGCAATGGGCTGGCTGTGGGTGGGGGGCACCGACTGATATAGGTTCAGTGGCTCCACCCCACAAGTTCAGACAGCCCCACCTCCCCTGAGACACATCCCAAAAGTTCATTTGGTGAAAGCATCTCAGGCTGGGCAAGCGAATGCCACTCCCTTAAAAGAAGGCTTTGGTTGGCCATGAAATTCCCTTTCTTTGGTCCAGTCACGTGCCTTCTCCTCTATAGGCATGGATCTGACCCCACAATGGATGTCTTTGGGTAGGACATTCCTGAACCAGCCTTCGAAACCCAATTCTCACATTTTTTTTCTCCCCTGGGCTTAAGTCAAAATTCAAACATATTCATTCAATACGCAAAGAGAGAGAAGTTATGTTTGCTTGACTTCTCCACTCAGACCAATTTAAAGATTTTAGATGCCGCCAAAGCCATCCTTCTATGATGTATTTTTTCCCCTCTTTAAATTATTAGTTTAATCAATCAATAAATTTGGCATTCGTGGTGTCGACCCAAAAAATGGCCTTTAAAAAAAAGAAGAAATGGTGACATTTCTGGTTCTTTTGGTTTATATGTCAAATCCTACCTTGGCTCTCCACACCCACCTAAAATTTCTGTGAGAGAGGTAGATTGTCCTTGCAAAGAAACTTCTCAGCCCATTTGCTTTTTTCTTGCTGGAAAAAAAGAACAACAAAGAGAAATTAAGTTTAGACATTCCCCCCCCCCCTTCCCCCTGGAAGATGAAATGGAAAGGATAGACTTGGGGAAAGGTGTTTCGGTTGGAACAGATATCTAAAGCAGGGATTTTTACAGGTGTCTTTTGACACCAAGATGGAAAAAATTAACCTTTTGGAGAATAATCCAATGTTTTTCCAGGTCACCGGAGATTTTTCTTGGCCGGTTGGAATATTTGTGCTTTGATTATCTTTAATGTGCTTTAAATCGGCTCCAGCCAAATCTTTGCCAAGTCAAACCCAGGTGAATTGGGGCTTTCAGAAATGAAGGCCCTTCCTTGTTCATTGTTTGGAATTGTCTGTCTTTATTATTATTATTATCTTTGGCTCCTTTTAAAAACACAAACGTTCTGAAGATGCTTCTTATTTCTGGTCCCTCAATGACTTCAATGTATTCTGGCCAGAACTGGCCATGCATGCATGGTCCAGGGAAGGGTCTCCTTGCCAGAAATAATAACAACCTGTCCAGAGAAAGAGGTTGAGCAATCTGAGCAGTCCCCAAAAATCAGGCTGGGAGAAAGTTCAAAGGCGAGTCCAAAACAGAAGAGGCAGAGAATGGTGGCCAAGAAAATTGGTCCATTGTCAAGAAATCAGAGAGGGAAGGGAGGATTTCTGGAAGAATTTCAGCAATGAGACTGTAGCTTCCTCAGTGTCCAAGTATCTTCTTCATGGGTAGAAGATCCCACATTCAGATCCCAGTATCTCCATCTAGGAAAGCATGGAAAAGAATTCGGCCTCAAATTGGGAGACGTCAGGGACAGCTAGCAGAGAGAATACCAAGAATTTCACAGCACAGAGAATTCTGAGCTAATTTGAAAATAAATCCTTCCTTCCTTCCTTTCTACTTTCCTTCCTTTCTACCTTCTTTCCACTCTCTCTTCCTCCCTCCCTCCCTCCCTCCCTTCCTTCCTTCCTTCTTTCCTCCCTCCCTCCCTTCCTCCCTTCCTTCCCTTCCTTCTTTCCTTCATTCCTTCGTTCCTTCCTTCCTTTCTACCTTCTTTCCTCTCTCTCCTCCTCCCTCCCACATGTCCCTCCATCCCCTCTCTCCCTCCCTTTCTTCCTTACTCACTCACTCACTCCATGTCCCTCCCTCCCTTCATTCCTTCCTTTCTCCCTCTCTCCCTCCATGTCTTCCCCCACTCCTTTTGTACATCCCCTCCACCCACCTCACACAAATGACTGAGCAGCATGCCAGAATTAAAAATACAAAAAAAACCCCACCCCATAACATATATGCTCCAAACACTGGAAGTTTTTAAGATGTTGGATAACCACTTGTCTGCAATGGTATAGGGTTTCCTGCCTAAGCAGAGGGCTGGACTAGAAGACCTCCAAGGTCTCTTCCAACTCTGTTACTCTATTTCTAGTCTGTTTCTAGTCTAGTGAAAAGGGGTGACATAATACCAGTCTTCCAATATCTGAAGGACTTCCACAAAGAAGAGGGAGTCATGCTATTCTCCAAAGCACCTGAAGGCAGGACCAGAAGCAACGGGTGGAAACTAATCAAGGAGAGTATCAACCTAGAACTAAGGAGAAATTTCCTGACAATGAGAACAATAAAGCAGTGGAACAAATTGCCTTTAGAAATTGGGAGTGCTCCATCACTGGAGGCTTTCAAGAAGAGACAGGACAGCCACTTTTCTGGAATGGTACCGAGCCTCTTACATGTGCAGGGGGTTGGACTAAAAGACCTCCAGGGTCCCTTCTAACACTTATTCTGTCTTCCTGTATTGCCACTACACAAATTTGCTGATGAGATGAAGGAAGAAAAGTCATTGTCTACGGTGCCTTGCCATCCCCAAGTGAGGTCTTCTTGGAATGACGAGGGACAATGAAACCATGGGATGGACTTATTCAGCCTTTCCTTCCTCCCAGATCTTGCCAATGGGCGGACCTGACTTAAAGGAGATGGAGTTATACCAGCTGGTGGGCAGAACCAACCAAAGGGGCAGGACTTCCTGAGAAGTATATCAGCCTCCGTCCTCCAGCCAGGATCGTTGGCTTCTTTCAGCATCTCCTGGCCACCATGACGAGGTCCTGGCTGGGTTTACAGCTGGTTCTTCTCAGCTGCGCTTTGCTGTTGGCCTTGGTTGCGGTGGAAGGGAGACACGGCAAGGAAGAGAGTTCCTCCGAAGAGGAGTGTCACTGTGAAAAGAGGCACTGCTGCATGGAGGAATGTTGCGAGAAGAGATGCCACCACGAGTGTTGTTGCGAGAAGAGGCATCACCACAAAGATGAAGAATGTTGCAAAAAGAAGCATTCCCACGGAAAGGAAGATGCTGGCAAAAACAAGGCTCCCCATGATGGGAAAAAGCAATCTAGAAAGAGGCACCCCTTTTTGGAAGAGTCGGAAGAAGCAACTGCGGACTCGAGGGAAATTTACAAGCACTACGCCAAGGAAGAGCAAGAGAGGATAACAGAACTAGCAGCTCAAACCTCCCATGCTGTGCCATCCTACTGGAGGGAGCAAGCCATCAGCCACTTCAATCAAGGAAGCAAGGGAACCTACTACAAACATCTGGAGGATGATCAGCTGGAGTACAAGGTGAGCAGGAACCGCCTCTGCCAGCCAAAGCTCCTTCCATTTACGCACGTACAAAGAATTACCTATCAAGTAATACGTCATTTGGTCCAAAGTCACCCAGTTAATTTTCATGCCGAAGGCAGGACTGGAACTCCCAGTCTCCTGGGGATTAGCCCAAAGTCACCCAGCCAATTTTCACGCCGAAGGCAGGGCTAGAACTCCCAGTCTCCTGGGGATTGGCCCAAAGTCACCCAGCCAACTTTCACGCCGAAGGCAGGACTAGAACTCCCAGTCTCCTGGGGATTGGCCCAAAGTCACCCAGCCAACTTTCACGCCGAAGGCAGGACTAGAACTCCCAGTCTCCTGGTTTCTAGTCTGGTGCATCTGCAGCCTTTAGCCCTCCCTTTCATCTTTTTTATATAAAGCCTATTTATTCTGTTCTTTTTCTACTCCCCATCAAAATTTGTTTCCATTTGTCATGTGTATGTATGCAAATATTGTACAAACTCTACTTCCCTGATGGCTTTGCCCATGGTCCAAAGAGGCCCTCCCTTACATTTTTAATTTTTATCCGAACCCTTAAAAGTTTCAGGGTTTGGACAGAACTCAACACAGTTCAAAAATCTCCCTGGGGTTTGTAAGGGCGAGTGAGTGAGAGACGCGGCGATCCAGATCCACCTTTCTGAAATGCGATTCCTTCTTCCTCTTCTTTGACACCAGAAAGCCATCGGCGTCATGGTCCACGTCAGGATGCTTTTGGCTGAGACGAACTGCACCAAAATCAAAGAGCAAGAAGAGGCTGGTGTGAAATATTCCAGAGCCAACCTGGAAAAGGAGGGTTGCCAGCTTCTACCGCAATTGGAACAGGAGGTAACGGTTATGAGTTCAAATTTCGGACAACTGGCCCTGCCTAACAAAAACGATGGTCGGTTTCAAATGGGGATGGTTGAATTAAGGCTCGGCGATCCGGCTTCGCTCTTTTTGTACATTTATGTAGCTGCCCAGCTCACAAAAAACTCTCAGAATCTCCTTTATCTCTGGGATGGGTGGGATATGATAAATAATAACGACATGAGCTTCCTTAAGCAAAAATTATCTGGATTCTCCAAGTAACTGGCGTTGAATTAGATGATCTGCAAAGGTCCCTTATTAATCCGTTAACCAAACCAGCTGGTTTTGTGGCACACTATTGATCGCTTGATTTGTATTTTATCTTTATTATTTGGACAAATAATTCATGGCAGCGAACATAATCAGCACACCATCAGAGAGCTGTTGGACAGCATTACTTGGTCTGTTGTGTGGATGCTTGGGTGGTTTTAGGGGTGGGGAATTTTTGGTGGGTAGGGATGTGTCTGGGGATTGTCATGTGAGTTGGGTCTGGTCTCTGGGTGTTATGTGAATTTCGTTGTATGGGTATATTGTGTATACACGTACAATCACAATAAACTTTATTTATTCCTGTTTTCCCCATAACAACAACCCTGCAAGGTAAATTGGGTTGAGAGATAGTGACTGGCCCAAAGTCACCCAGCCAGCTTTCATGCCTAAGGCAGGACTAGAACTCACCGCCTCTTGGTGATTGACTTAGTCACTTAGCTTTCATGCCTAAGGCGGGACTAGAACTCACCGTCTCCTGGTGATTGAGTCTCACTTAGTTTTCATGACTAAGGCGGGACTAGAACTCACCGTCTCCTGGTGCTTGCCCCAAAGTCACCCAGCTGGCTTTCTTGGCTAAGGCGGGACTAGAACTCACCGTGTCCTGCTTCCTAGTCTGGTGCCTTCACCACTAGGCCAGACCGGCTCAATGCCACAACCTCTCACTTCCTGATCCAAAACCTCGGCATCCCTGTCTTATCAGGTACCCCTCCCCATTTTCTAACTCTTTTGTTTCTTTGCTGTCTTTAGAAATATAACTGCACCTTCGATATCTTCCTCGACATGAGAACCGAAAAGAAAGCTGTCATCAGCAAGGACTGCACTATAATCCCCTGGATTAAACAGTTATCCAAACCTTGAAGGGTCTCAGCTTCTGATGCTCAGCTCTGGGACGAAAGCCCCTCCCCCCGGCCTTCCCTAATAACCACATAATCACTTAGACACAATTACTCACGCTCCCCACTCGCCCACTCTAAGTGGAATCCATCGCACACCCATCTCATTCCCCAAATCCCCATAGCTCTCTGCCTTTGCCTTCGTTCTGAAATAGGAGAATAAAATTAGCCTAAATTGCACAGATCTGACCATGCGTTGCCTCTTCTTCCATTTTTTGGGTCTGGGTGACACTTGTGGGATTGGATGAAGGATGCGGCTGCAGAACCCAACGATGGAGAGCCGATGTTTGGAATTTGTGCCTGTGTGTGGTGACAAAGAAACTGGAAGCTAAACCATAAAGCACTTAGCAATAGCACTTACACTTATATCCTGCTTCACGGCGCTTTTACAGCCCTTTCTAAGCGGTTTACAGAGTCAGCCTCTTGCCCCCAAGAATGGGTCCTCATTTTACTGACCTTGGAAGGACAGAAGGCTGAGTCAACCTTCAGCCAGTCAGGATCAAACTCCAACTGTAGGGAAAGTTTGCTTGCAATTCTGTATTTATAACCACAGGGAGGGAGGGAGGGAGGGAAGGAAGGAACTAAAGAAGGAAGGAAGGAAGGAAAATAGCAATAGCACTTAGACTTATCTACCACTTCACAGTGCTTTCCAGCCCTCTCTAAGTGGTTTACAGAATCAGCCTCTTGCTCCCCAACAATCTGAGTCCTCATTTTACCGACCTGGGAAGGACGGAAGGCTGAGTCAACCTGGAACCTGGTGAGATTCGAACTGCCCAATTGCAGGCAGCTAGCACGCAGCAGAAGTTGCCTGCACTACTGCATTCTAACCACTCTGCCACAGCAGGTCATGCTGAACTCTTGCGGGAACTCTGGTCTAACAAAGTTTAGGGATGACATGATAGCAGTCTTCCGATATTTAAGGGGCTGCCCCAAAGAAGAGGGGATCAAATTATTCTCCAAAGGACCAGAAGGCAGGACAAGAAACAATGCATGGAAACTAACCAAGGAGAAAAGCAACCTGGAATGAAGGAGAAACTTCCTAACAGTGAGAACAATTAACCAGTGGAACAGCTTGCCACCAGAATTTCACTCATCACTGGAGGTTTTTAAGAAGAGACTGGACAGCCACTTGTCCAGAATGATATAGGACCGTGATGACGAACCTATGGCACTCATGCCCAAAGTGGCACGTGAAACCATGTCACCCGGCACACATGGTCTTGCCAGTTTGTCTTCTTGGTTTCTGGTGTGCACGCATGCGCGACGATCATCTATCCTTCGTGTGCACGGCAGTGCCGAAAACCGGCTTGCACATGCACACCGCGCAGCTGATCGTCGAGTGCGCATGCGCCAGGGTTGGGTTCTACTTACTTTTACTACCGGTTCGCAGTGGGGCCACATGTGCGCAGAAGCTTTGCTCGTGTGCGTGCACGCTCTTCTGCAAACGTGCAGAAGCGTTTTTGTGACGTCGGGGTCAGTCGGCGGAGCCTCTCGCCGGTTTTACTACCGGTTCTATAGAACCGGTGCGAAATGGGGGCAAGCCACCACTTTCATGCAAACTAGTACCCGGAAGTTCAGCTTTTCCAGAGCCATCGCTGGTATAGGATCTCCTGCTGTAGTAGGCGGTTAGACTAGAAGACCTCCAAGGTACCATCCACCCCTGTTATACTGCTGCTGCTGTTAACCCTGGGCACTCTAAGTATCTGCAATCACAACAACGAGGACAGTCGAGCCACGAAAAGCCCATTCATCCCTGGACTTCCCACCACACAGGAAGACCCAGTGAAGAGGAAGCCAGCCTGGCCAAGTTTTGGTTTTGGCAGGACACTGTCCAACTCGGCTATTTCTCAAGCTCGGCTTCTTTAAGATGGGCAGGCTCAAATCCCAGAATTCCCCAGCCAGCCAGCATGGGAATTGTAGTCCACGCATCTTAAAAGTTGCCAAGCTCGAGGGACGCTGCCCCCGATGGCGATGCCACGTTTCCAGCCACGTACCAACACAGCAAGTTTGTGCGCTTTTGTTGTGGTTGCCTGGCACGGTCCTTCTTGGCCATCTTAAGCTCCCCCAAGCATAAAATCAGGGCTTTGAAGTCAAGAAAAATTAAAGCACAGGTCAGGCATGGCCAGGTTTCCGAACAATGGAGAAGGGGCACCATTCATTGCGATCTTTGTCAACAAGATTTCGGCCAAGGGCCTTATTTGGGGCCCCTGAAAGATGCTCTGTTTCTAAGCAAGCCGCGGTCTAAAGAAAAGTTCACGGGGGATTATGAAGGGCTTGGCTGAAGCCAAAGTCAACCTGGCCTTTTCTGCGGGGTTTCCGATGCAAAATGTCACTGCCCTTCAGTGCGGTTCATCGAGCAGACCTCTGGGCCTGGTGTCCGGGTTGAAGGAAGGATGACAGGCGGCCACAGATAAGCCTGATTGTGCTTTGTCTTCGGCTTCAGGATGGGACGTCGTGTTTTCTCTTAGGAAGCCGGTGTCCTGGGTTGCTTGGTTGGTCTGCAGGCTGAGAATTGTATTTCCTCCCTCCCTCCTGACCGTGAGAACTATTAGCCAGTGGAACTGCTTGCCACCAGAAGTTGTGAATGCTCCAACACTGGAGGCTTTAAGTGCCGCGTAACAGGGTGAGCTTCCGTGACTTGTCCCAGCTTCTGCCAATTTAGCAGTTCGAAAGCACATAAAAATGCAAGTAGAAAAACAGGGACCACCTTTGGTGGGAAGGGAACAGCGTTCTGAGTGCCTTTGGCATTGAGTCCTGCCAGCCACATGACCTTGGAGATGTCTTCGGACAGCGCTGGCTCTTCAGCTTTGAAACTGAGATGAGGACCGCCCCCTAGAGTCGGGAACGGCTAGCACATATGTGCGAGGGGAACCTTTACCTTTCTCCAGAGTCAAGATTAACTCGACGGCATGTTCAGCCACAAATTGAAAAGATGAGCTCTCCAACGTTCGGTTCCATTGATATCCTTCAGGGAGACCTACAGCATGGACTCAAAAGGGCTGGAAGGGAATCTTAGAGGTCTATTAGCCAAATGGTCCCCAACCTTTGTGGCTTGGCGATCCGGTAGGGGAGGAGAGGGGAACCAGGCCGTGTAAATGGCGGGCCAGTGCACACGTGAGCAGCTCAACTTGCACGAGCGGTGGGCTGGCGGCGCACATGTCCAGACATGCAAAACGCAATTTGTGCAAGTCGAGCTGTGTGCCAGCCCGCCGCTTGTGCGAGTTGCCTGCCGCTCCCGCTGCCCCGTTACAAATAGGCCACGGCTTAGGAGTTGGGGACCCCCGTTCTTGCCCAACCCCTACTTAAGACAGAAGAGCTTGTACCATTTCAGTCAAATGGCTGTCCAGTTATTTTGTAAAACCTCCAGTGATGGAGGTCCCACACTTCAGCGGGCAAGCTATTCCATTAATTGTCCTCCCTGTCAGGAAGTTTCTCCTTAATTCCAGGTTGCTTCTCTCCTTGGTTAGTTTCCATCCATTCCTTCTTCTCCTGCCTTCAGGGGCTTTAGAGAATAGGTGGACCCCTTCCTCTTCTTTCGGGCAGCCCCTCAAATATTGGAAGACTGCCATTACACCACCCCAACTTTTCACGAAACTAGCCATGCCCAGTCCCTGCAACTGTTCATCGTATGTTTTCGCCTCCAGCTCCAGGTTCTATCCGGGTCAGGCAAACGGGCGTAGCAGCTGCAAGTGGCTCTGCCCACCCGCCCGGATGTAATCACATCCCATTTATCCACAGTTTTGACACTCTGCGCATTCCCGGAAGGCTCTGTGAATGTGTGGAAGTGGCGCACGCAAGCAAAACAAGCACACTCACATTTACAAACCGGTAGCAAAGGTACTTGAATGCCCCCCATGCTCCAGCCCATTAATCATCTTTGTTGCTCTTCTCTGCAGTCTTTCCAGAGTCTCAACATCTTTCAAGAGTTGTCTTTTCTAGAGTACAACGTTAAGGGTGTGTGTGGGAAATCCCATTTTTCTCTGCCTGAAGAAGGCCTGTGAACCTTGGGCCTTTTTCGGGAACCTCCGGGATGTTGGTCAAACTCAGACATCAACATGAAAACAGCTGGCAAGCTGCAGAAGAAATTACAATCTGCAACTTTAAATTCAGATCAGGCATCCCTGGGGTTCGATCAGAAAGGGAATATTTGTAGCTCAGGATGGATGGGTCCCACAAGGATTGTAAGATCCTTGCGGTCGTTTTCTTCAAGACGTTTCATTACCCAACTAGCTAGCATCATCAGTGCTGGAAGGAAATGAGGTTTGTGGAGAGGAGGAGGAGGAAGAGGAAGGAGGAGGAGGAGGAGGAGGAGGAGAAGAACTACTACTACTACTACTACTACTACTACTACTACTACTACTCTGGGGTCTTGGTACTCTCTGAGCTTGGTTGTTCACTTGTAGTTGTTTAATGTCCCAACTAGGTAGCATCATCAGGGCTAGAAGGAAATGGGGTTTGTGGAGAGGAGGAGGAAGAAGAAGATGATGATTCTGTGATCTTGGTATTCTCCTTGATTAGTTTCCATTTGTTGTTTCTTGTCCTGCCTTTGTGTGGCTTGGAGAATAGGTTTTCATAGAATAGAGCTGGAAGGGACCTTGGAGGTCTTTTAGTCCAACCCTCTCCTCAAGTAGGAGACCCTGTACCATTTCAGACCAGTGGCTATCCAGTCTCTTCTTAAAAGCCTCCAGTGTTGGAGCATTCACAACTTCTGGTGGCAAGCAGTTCCACTGGCTAATAGTTCTCACGGTCAGGAGGGAGGGAGGGATGGAGGAAATACAATTCTCAGCCTGCAGACCAACCAAGCAACCCAGGACACCGGCTTCCTAAGAGAAAACACGACGTCCCATCCTGAAGCCGAAGACAAAGCACAATCAGGCTTATCTGTGGCCGCCTGTCATCCTTCCTTCAACCCGGACACCAGGCCCAGAGGTCTGCTCGATGAGCCGCACTGAAGGGCAGTGACATTTCGCATCGGAAACCCCGCAGAAAAGGCCAGGGTGACTTTGGCTTCAGCCAAGCCCTTCATAATCCCCCGTGAACTTTCCTTTGGACCGCGGCTTGCTTAGAAATAGGGCATCTTTCAGGGGCCCCAAATAAGGCCCTTGGCCGAAATCTTGTTGACAAAGATCCCAATGAATGGTGCCCCTTCTCCATTGTTCGGAAACCTGGCCGTGCCACTGACCTGTGCTTTAATTTTTCTTGACTTCAAAGCCCTGATTTTATGCTTGGGGGAGCTTGAGATGGCCAAGAAGGACCGTGCCAGGTAACCACAACAGAAGCGCATAAACTTGCTGTGTTGGCATGTTGCTGGAAATGTGGCATCGCCATCCGGAGCAGCGTCCCTCGAGCTTGGCAACTTTAAGATGTGTGGACTACAATTCCCATGCTGGCTGGCTGGGGAATTCTGGGATTTGAGTCAGCCCATCTTAAAGTAGCCGAGCTTGAGAAATAGCCGAGTTGGACAGTGTCCTGCCGAAACCAAAACTTGGCCAGGCTGGCTTCCTCTTCACCAGGTCTTCCTGTGTGGTGGGAAGTCCAGGGATGGGCTTTTCGTGGCTCAACTGTCCTGGTTGTTGTGATTGCAGATCGCCCAGGGTTAATAGGAGCAGCAGTATAACAGGTTGGATGGTACCTTGGAGGTCTTCTAGTCCATTTGTGGAGGTTTATGGAGAGGAGGAGAGGGGGGAAGAAGAAGGAGGAGAAGGAGAAGGAGGAGGAGAAGAAGAAGAAGAAAGAAGAAAGAAGAAAGGACGACTATGGAGTCTTGGTACTCTCTGAGCTTGGTCATTCGCTTGTAGTTGTTTCATGACCCAACTAGGTAGCATCATCAGTGCTAGAAGGAAATGGGGTTTGTGGAGAGGAGGAGGAAGAAGAAGATGATGACTCTGTGGTCTTGGTACTCTCTGAGCTTGGTTGTTTGCTTGCAGAGATTTCATCATCCCGCTAAGTAACCTGAGTAGCGTAGGAGGCTAATGCCTCCTACTAAAGGCAGCAATTAACATCCAGCTGCCTGTAATTCTGCGAGTTGAATCCTAGCCAGGCTCAAGGTTGACTCAGCCTTCCATCCTTCCTAAGGTAGATAGATTGAGGACCCAGTTTGTTGGGGGCAAAAAGCTGACTTTGTATAAATATACAAAAGTATGAAAGCTATTGCTTAACGCATTGTAAGCCGCCCTGAGTCTCCGGAGAAGGGTGGCTTATAAATCGAAGAAAGAAAGAAGGAAGGAAGGAAGGAAGGAAGGAAGGAAGGAAGGAAGGAAGGAAGGAAGGAAGGAAGGAAGGGCCTATAAGAGCCTTGGTGGTGCAGTGCACTAAAGTGCTGTTAAGTAACACTTAGCTGCCAGCTGCCTGCAATTACTGTAAGTTCGAATCTCACCAGGCTCAAGGTTGACTCAGCCTTCCATCCTTTCTAAGGGAGGTAAATTGAGGACCCAGTTTGTGGGGGCAATAAGCTGACTTTGTATAAATATACAAAAGTATGAAAGCTATTGTTTAACGCATTGTAAGCCGCCCTGAGTCTCCGGAGAAGGGCGGCATATAAATCAAATTAATAATAAATAATAATAAATAATAATAACATCCTAAGTGCTAGACAGAAATGGGGTTTGTGGAAAGGAGGAGGACAAGAAGAGCTACAGATGTCCTTCATGCTCTCTGAGCTTGACTGTTTTCTTTCCAAAGTTTCATGACCAAACTAGGTAATAAAATCAGTGCATTGATGGTATTCCCTAGTTTGGTGACAAAATGTCTGCAAGACAACGACCAAGCTCAGAAAGTATCAAAGGACCCCACCCTTCTATAAGAAACCTTGATGTGTTTTCAATCACCCTTGCAATGCCACCTAACCATGGCATTACGCACAATGTGTGAGAGGAAAAAACCCTCTCACACATTGGTCGAACTGTTTGAATGAACCAATCCGAGCACAGCTTCCTGGCTCTGATTTTCCCGCGCTTTCCAACGGTCAGGGAATGAGTATATAAGTAGCAACAGGACTGCAGTCAGCAGAGACCCTCAGAGAGAACCTCCAGAGCTGAAGTCACTGCCTTGCTCCTGAGAAGACTGACAAAAAACACAGAGAGCCTCCCATGTTTTGGGAAGAAAATTAGACCTAATGGACTTTGCTAGGAGGAGAACCTTGTAGGCTGTTGCTGCCTTTGTTTTTATCTGTTTTTATTAAAAATAGTTTCTCAAGACTTCTCAGTCAATTTCCATGCTAGTGCGTTTGTGTGCGTATCGTCCAAGGTCCACTCGAACCCAGAAAATCTTCCTTCACACAATGTAATACTGAGATTATTCTATATATAGTTATAATCATACCTAAACCAGCCTGCCAAGGGTGAGCTTCCAAGCTAAACATCAATCATACCTGGGGAGGGGAAGAATTCCAGGAAGAGGCCCATTAAGACATACAGGTGTGCTTTTGAATACGCCTGTCCTCACTGGCACAAAAATAAATTGGCCTGAGATTCTTCCCAGATGCTGAAGGACATGGATCACCAGGTAAAATGGTATATAATTTCAAAAAGGCTTAACCTCATCTGAGCTTGAACGTCAAACTCAGCTTCCACCAGTGAGTCAGAAGAAATACATAAATAAGATTAAATAGGAGCCAGCCGTGTGCAGCAGCTGCCAAAAAAGCCAACACAGTCCTAGGCTGCATCAACAGAGGGATAGAATCAAGACCCCGTGAAGTGTTAATACCACTTTATAAGGCATTGGTAAGGCCACACTTGGAATACGGCATCCAGTTTTGGTCAAAAAAGATGTTGAGACTCTGGAAAGAGTGCAGAGAAGAGCAACCAAGAGGATTGGAGGACTGGAGGCTAAAACATATAAAGAAGAACAGTTGCAGGAACTGGGTATGTCTAATTTAATGAAAAGAAGGATTAGGGGAGACATGATAGCAGTGTTCTGATATCTCAGGGGCTGCCCCAAAGAAGAGGGAGTCGAGCTATTCTCCAAAGCACCTAAGGGCAGGTCAAGAAGCAATGGGTGGAAACTCATTAAGGAGAGAAGCAACTTAGAACTAAGGAGAAATTTCCTGACAGAACAAAAGTTATGAATGTTCCAACACTGGAAGATTTTAAGAAGAGATTAGACAACCATTTGTCTGAAGTGGTGTAGGGTTTCCTGCCTAAGCAGGGGGTTGGACTAGAAGACCTCCAAGGTCCCTTCCAACTCTGTTATTCTATTCTATTCTATTCTATTCTAAGAGGAGAAAAGGACGAGGAGAACCTCTGAGCAAGGTAGGTGGTTGTGTTTGACCAACACTTCTCTTTGGATCAAGCTTAGCAGAAGAGAGAGAGTCCCAATCTCAGGAGGAGGGCTTCTTCTAGATTGAAGGTGGAGCTTTCCTGGAGGGTGAGGCTTCCTCGGAGCTTATATCAATACCCATCCTTCCTCCAGCCCACGGTTTCGACCTTCGCTGCATCTTCTGGCCATCATGAGAAGTTCCCTGGTGGGCCTGCAGCTGCTCCTGGCATGCGTCCTGGTCTGGGGGACCTCAGTGGTGGAGGAGAAAAAGAAACAGACTTCGGAAGAAATGGAGGAAAGAATAATGGAGTATCGCGAAATGATGGGCCCCAGAGGCCCACATGAAGCCATGTTCTTGAAGCAAATGGCCCTGGATTACTTCAACAAACGCAAAACCGATGCTTTCTACAGACCCATAGAAGACACAGATGTCAACGTAAAGGTAATTCAAGGGACAGCTTTGGAAAGGGGCGCAGTTGGGATGATGGGCTATGCAATCCGTAGTGGAGTTTGGCTACCCCGACCCATCCCAAACTAGCAACTACGCTATCTGTCATTTGCCCGCTCCCACTCCAAAAACGAGCCCCAAGAAAAAATCCCCTTCTGGACCCACCCACAATTTCTGGTGGCAAGCTGGTTAATTGTCCTCACCGTTAAGAAATTTCTCCTTAGTTCTTACTTCTCAATTCCTTCACTTACCTGCATGCCATTGGAAGAAGGAGTGACTGTTTCAGATTGATTTTTGATAGTCCTTTGGTTTTCTTTTTCTGAAAAGAGGGGGACTACATTTCCTGGAGTTTTAACACGCTTTTCTAAACTACAGTACAGGTGAAAGTCTGTAGAGTTGTCCCAAAAATGCTTTTTTCAGCAGGCAACTGGACTTCCTTTCTTTCATAATCCATCATATTTTTATCCAAAATGCCTTAACTTTTTTACATGTCCACCAAATATGAAAATAGGTAGCATCAACACAATCACATCTCCAACATTTAGGTTGTAGGTTCGGGTACGTACAGGCTAATTTTTTTGGATCCATATGCCATCTATAAAACATTTTGTAAAAGTTCTCTCGCAAATTCTGTGCTTGCGTAAATTTTACATTTCTAACCCAAATCGTTTCCCAAGTGTCCATCATTCCTGGTTCTTCAAAATTTTGTGCCCATTTTATCATACAATCTTTAATTCTGTCTCTGAGTCAATGTCTATCAGTATGTTATACCATCTTTTTATGTGCATTGGCCTCTGATCTCTAATCTGTTGTATCAAATACTCCTCACTTTGGGCAATACCAGTTTTTTGATTTTTTTCCCCACCTATTCTGTAGCTGTACAAACTGAAACCATGTTTGAATTACCCTTTCCTCTCTTAGTGTATTCAAAGACTTTAACTGTAGGACGTTCTTTTTTATGAACAATAGTTCTTTATAAGTAATTGTATCCTGTCTTTGTTCTATACTTATGTTCTCTATCGCGTGTCTGGGAACTGTCCACAAAGGTATCTTGTCCTTTAATTTATATTGGTACTTCCTTTCTTTTGAAGACGTTTCGCTTCTCATCCCAGAAGCTTCTCCAACTCTGACAGGATGGTGGGGAATGGAAGGATTGATACTCCTTGCAGACAGCCTGTCATTTGTGTCCTTTTAGAGCAGTGTTTCTCAACCTTGGAAGCTTGAAGATGGGTGGACTTCAACTCCCAGAATCCCCCAGCCAGCTGGCTGGGGGATTCTGGGAGTTGAAGTCCACCCATCTTCAAGCTTCCAAGGTTGAGAAACACTGGTTTAGAGAGTCGTCGAGGCCACTTGCAGGTTTCTGTGTCCTCAGGGACACCTGCAATTTTTTCCTCTGGAAATCCATTCCCACTCCCACCCCATTCAAAGGGTGTTTGTTTTTTGCAGAGGGAGCAACTTTTGAGAGACGTGGATTTAAAAGTTCAGTAAGACATTGGGACATTAAAGGTAGAAAGATCGAGACTGGAAAAAGGGACGGGAAGGGTCTGCGATTCCGATCAGCGACTCAAGTTCGGGCAAGCAGATGAAGTTAACCATTTTAACCCCACCGTCTAATATGTAGACTGCCTCCATTTATTATGCTTATGCTGCCAAGTTTGTAAGGAAATACAGGTTAAGAAATTTAAAAAGGGGACAAAAAATAGTCTAGAAAAAAGGGGAACTGGGCAAAAGGCAGGGAACTAGATTAAGCATGGGGGGGGGGAGATTCGTGGAGAAACGGGCGTTCTGGGAAGATTGCAACCCTGTGGTTTTTGTCAAAGGGGCTGCAGGGGGTGGGATTTGTGGTTCGGGTGGAGGGATTAAAAACTTGGAGAAATTTATTCTTCTGTGTGCCTCCATAGCTGGCTACCTGCTCTTGCAAGAACGTATTTTTATAATTAAGCAATAGCACATAGACTTATCTACCGCTTCACAATGCTTTACAGCCCTCTCTAAAGCGGTTTACAGAGTCAGCCTCTTGCCCCCAACAATCCTCATTTTACATACCCATCTCGGAAGGATGGAAGACTGAGTCAACCTTGAGCCGGTCAGGATCGAACTGCTGACAGTGGGCAGAATTAGCCTGCAATACTTCATTGTAATCTAACCGCTACAAAACATGGAAGGAAAGGAAAGAAAAGGAGGGAGGAGGGAGGGAGGAAGGAAGGGGATGGGAAGCGAAGGGAAGGAAGGAAAGAAGAAAAAAAAGGAAAGGAAAGGAGGGAGGGAAGGGAGGGAGGGAGGGGAGGGGATGGGATGGGAAGGGAAGGGAAGGGAAGGGAAGGAAGGCAGGCAGGCAGGCAGGAAGGCAGTTTACAGAGTCAGCCTCTTGCCCCCAACAATCTGGATCCTCATTTTACTGACCTTGGAAGGATGGAAAGCTGAGTCTACTTTGAGCTGGTCAGGATCGAACTGCTGACAGTGGGCAGAATTAGCCTGCAATACTTCATTCTAATCTAACCACTGCACAACATGGGAGGGGAGGAAGGAAGGAAGGAAGGAAGGAAGGAAGGAAGGAAGGAAGGTAGGTAATAGCACTTAGATTTATATACCACTTCACAGTGCTTCACAGCCCTCTCTAAGCGGTTTACAGAGTCAGCAAATTGGCCCCAACAATCTGGGTCCTCATTTACTGACCTCGGAAGGATGGAAAGCCGAGTCAACCTTGAACCGGACAGGATCGAACGTCTGGCAATTGGCAAAACTAACCTGCAATGCTGCATTCTAATCTAACCATTGCACACCAAGGAAGGAAGGAAGGACACTTAGACTTATATAACACTTCACAGTGCTTTATGGCCCTCTCTAAGCAGTTTACAGAGTCAGCCTCTTGCCCTCAACAATCTGGGTCCTCATTTTACCCACCTCGGAAGGACGGAAGGCTGAGTCAACCTTGGGCCTGGTGAGATTCGAACTGCCAAACTGCAGGCAGCCGGCAGTCAGCAGAAGTAGCCTGCAGTACTGCGCTCTAACCAGTACACCCCCGAGGCTCAGTGCTTGCTGCTTCACTTCATGACTGGTGAGTCTGTTTCTCACCCATTTTCTCCAGCTGCGTGATAGTTCCTTGTCTGAGGATTTCTCCATTGGGCAGCAACGGAGCGGCATAGATGACCGCCAAGGTCCCTAGAATTCAGGAGAGAAGCAACCTAGAACTAAGGAGAAATTTCCTGACTGTGAGAACCATTAACCAGCGGAACGGTTTGCCTCCAGAAGTTGTGAATGCTGTAGCGTTTGGAGGCTTTCAAGAAGAGGTTGAAAGAAGCCGTTTATCCGAAATGGGATAGGGTATGCTTAAACGGGGTTGGGCTAGAAGGCCTCTGAGGCCCCTTCCAACTTTTGTTATTCCTCTTCCAGAACGCCATTGGCACTATCGTGGCCTTCACGCAATTTTTGGCAAAAACCAACTGTACCAAAGAAGAAGGCCGAAAATATTCAGTCTCATGGGACGACTCCATAGAATCATTTCCCTGCGCAGCTTTGCCCAAGCACGAGCAGAAGGTAAGAAACACAGCCCAAATGTCTGTGTTGCGTATTGCCAAGAATGTCCGCCCAATTAGCGCTGCCGTTCTTTCGCAGTCTGCATCGTAGCTCTCCAATGGCACGACCGGCTTCAGGTAAGAGGCAGGGGTGGGCTTCAAAAATGTTAGCAAGGGGTTCTCTGCCCAGGGGCTGGGTGGGCGTGGCCTTGGTGGGCGTGGCCTAGTCGGCCT
The DNA here is from genome assembly GCA_030761175.1 of Masticophis lateralis. NCBI lineage: Eukaryota > Metazoa > Chordata > Lepidosauria > Squamata > Colubridae > Masticophis > Masticophis lateralis. Next base: position 3,720,938 of record JAUDYJ010000017.1, on the reverse strand, counting down.
CCTGCACCACTGCGGAGGAGGGGCACTTTTGCCCTCCCCAGGCTCAGGAGGCTTTTTTTGAGCCTCCGGGAGGGCGAGAAGGCCCGTTTCCGGCCTTCACAAATTTCCGATAGGCCCGTTTTTCGCCCTCCCTGAACCTCCGCACCAAAGGTGGGTTTCAGCAGGTTCTGACCAGTTCTGGAGATCCGGTAGCGGAAATTTTGAGTAGTTCGGCGAACCGGTAAATACCACCTCTGACTGGCTCTGCCCCCATCTATTCTCTGCAGTGGTGAAATGTACTGGGTGGGCGTGGCTCTTTATTTATTTATTTATTTTACTTTCAAAAGCATTTTTTCTACAACCTCTTCAGCCGAAGAGGTTTTAGAAAAAAATGCTTTTAAAAGGCTCTGACGATCCCAGCTGAGCCACCTGATCGTCAGAGGCTAATTTTTTTACTTTTAAAAGCACTTTTTTGGCCGAAATTAAAATGGTTTTAAAAGCAAAACAAACAGCCTCTGATGATCGCACTGCTCAGCTGGGCATGGGGAGGGGGGGCAGGGATTTTTGCTACCGGTTCTCCGAACCACCCGCCGCCATTGCTACCGGATTGGGCGATCCGGTCCGAACCGGGAGCATTTCACCCCTGATTCTCTGCCTCCCGAGTCCCAGCTAATCGGGAAGAAATGGGGATTTCGCAATATCCTTCCCCTAGAGCGGGGAGGGAATGGAGATTTTACAGTATCCTTCCCCTGCCATGCCTACCAAGTCAGGGCCACCAAGCCACACCCACAAAACTGGTAGTAAAAAATTTTGAAACCCACCCCTACTCCGCACTCATCCTGCACTTACTTGCATCCAAAATGGACCGCGTGGGAACTCCTGGGAGGGGCAGGACGGAGTGGGCCGGGTCCAGCCAGGAGTGGGATTTGGGGGTTCTCCAAACTGTACAGTATCTCAGCTAGAGATTGTCCCAAACCCCAGCATCTCACCCTTGCACACCCTCATCTCTCTGCTCAGGGAGCTTAAGAGAAGTTGGGTTGTACTTCCTGTGTCGATAACTTCAATATGGATAGAGCCAGTTTGGTCAGGTGGCGAAGGCACCAGGCTAGAAATCAGGGGACAATGAGTTCTAGTGCCGCCTTAGCCATGAATGCTACCTGGGTGACTTCTTATCAGTCACCAGGAGACAGGGAATTCTAGTCCCGCCTTAGCCATGAAAGCCGGCTGAGTGACTTTGGCCTGAGCTCCATTTTTCGCTGGCAGAAGCATCTCAACAGAGGTCCTTTGCTGTTTCCAGGGCATCCCCTCAGGCCAGATCTTAGCACCCTGTGGGCCACATCCGGCCTGCAGTCCTGGAGTTTGACACCCCTGTTCTAACTCATTTTCCCCTTTCTCTACTATCTTCTCAATTTCCAGAGACTGAAATGCAGAGTTTCTATGTTTGTCGACGCTGTGAGCGGTCATTCCGCCATACTTCAGCAGAAGTGCGAGCCGGTGGTGTTTTTGGACGATTCCAAAGCCGAATTGGATCGTGACCACTTGATGGATTTTTCAGCCGGGCAATTCGAACCTTTCTTCTGATGTCTCCCGCTTTCGTCCCTCGTTTCTGGGTAATCGCTTAGTAGACGCAAAGCCTCAAAATTTCTCCCCCTGGAAAAAAAGGAATCTAGCGCCGCTTCAGCCAAGGATCCCCTGTAGTTCTCGGTCTCTTTCTCCCGAAATAGTTGTGAAGATTAAATGGCATAAATGTTGTCATGTTGTTGAATTGTGGTCAGTTCTTCGTTGTGAAGCCTGAGCTGCTTTGCCTGCCTAGGCTGGTGAAAATCAAGGGAGGGTCTTTGAATGCAGTGGGGGGGGGAGGGAGAGAGAAACGTCTACAGGGAGTCCTCGACATATAACCGGGATGAAATGCTCCGGTTCAGACCGGATCGCCCAATCCGGTAGTGATGGAGGCGAGTGGTTTGGAGAACCGGTAGCAAAAATCCTTGCCCACTCCCCATGCCCAGCTGAGCCTCATCAGAGGCTTTTTTTTTTTTTTACTTTTAAAAGCATTTTTTCTACAACCTCTTCGGCTGAAAAAAGGCTTTTAAAAGTAAAAAACAAACAAAAGAAAGCCTCTGATGATCGCGCGGCTCAGCTGGGATCGTCAAAGGCTTTTAAAAGAAAAAAAGCCTCTCTGATCAGGCAACTCAGCTGGGATCATCAGAGGCTTTTGAAAGCATTTTTTTACAACCTCTTCGCCGAAGAGGTTGTAGAAAAAATGATTTTAAAAGTAAAAAAAAAAATGGCCACACCCACCCAGTCACATTACCCCCTCCCCCACCAAGCCATTCCCACAGAACCGGTAGTAACAAATTTTAGATTTCACCACTGAACCGGTTGTATAGTTCAAAGTTACGACAGACCTGAAAGTATTTGCAACCAGCGGTGAAATCCTCCGCAAATTGCCACCAGTTTTCTACCTGCGCATGGGCGGTGCATGCCAAATGCAAGCATGCGCACGCATGCGCAATGCGCCCCAAAAGCACACGGCACACACATGCACACTGCACACCGCACACCAAACTCACGCTTCACGCAGAAAAAGGAGGCTTGGGAAGGTAAGTAGAATAGTGAGGATCGCTGGAAATAGTGATTCGGGTGAGCTTTTTTTAACTATTGATTCGCTCAAACCGGTAGTTTTTATCACAACCGGTTCTCTCAAACCGGGGCGAACCGGTAGCATTTATCCCCTGTTTACGACCCATTCCTAAGTTTCAACAGCTGCTGCTCATCCCCACCTAATTATGTGGCTGCATTTTGGCCACTAGGCAACTAGCCACATTTAACAGAATAACAGAGTTGGAAGGGGTCTCGGAGATCTTCTAGTCTGACCCTCTCCCTACTCAAGCAGGAGACACATATCATTTCAGGCAAGTGGCTGTCCGGTCTCTTCTTAAAAGCCTCCAGTGATGGGGCACCCATGCATTTTTAAGGCAAGCTGTTCCCCTGGAATTGTCCTCACTGTTAGGAAGTATCTCCTTAATTCCAGACTGCTTCTCTCCTGGATTAGTTTTCATCCATTGTTCCTTGTCGTGCCTTCTGGTGCTTTGGAACATAAATTGACCCCCTCTTTTTGGGGGGCAGCCCCTCAAATATTGGTACACTGCTCCCCTGGTCCTTCTTTTCATTAAACTTTTCATTAAGCCTGAGTAGCGTAGGGGGCTAATGCCTCCTACTAAAGGCAGCAATTAACATCCAGCTGCCTATAATTCTGCGAGTTCAATCCTAGCCAGGCTCAAGGTCGACTCAGCCTTCCATCCTTTCTAAGGTGGGTAAATTGAGGACCCAGTTTGTGGGGGCAATAAGCTGACTTGGTATAAATATACAAAAGTATGAAGGCTATTGCTTAACGCATTGTAAGCCGCCCTGAGTCTCCGGAGAAGGGCGGCATATAAATCAAATTAAAACAAACTAGACACCCCCAATTTCTGTAACAGTTCTTCCTATGTTTTCACCTCCAGCTCCCAAATCATTTTTATTGCTCTTTTCTTCACTCTTTCCAGAGTCTCAGAGTAACTTGGTGACCAGAATTGGATGCAGGATTCTAAGTATTACTTAAATACTTACCTAAACATTTAAATATTTATGTAAATATTGACATTAGAACCATAAATGACATAAATAACAACTTATGTACAGGTAGTCCTCGACTCATGACAGTTCATTTAGTGACGGTTCAAAGTTACAACGGCAGTGGGAAAAGTGAGTTATGACCATTTCTCACAGTTACGACCTTTGCAGTATGATCCCATGATCGTGGGATCAAAATTCAGGTGCTTGGCAACTGCTGATTCATACTTACGACCGTGGCTGAGTCCCAAGGGGGTCATGTGAGCCTGCAAACTTCTGACAAGCAAAGTCAAGTGGGAAGGCAGATTCATTTCACGTCCAGGTTAATAAGGTATCAACTGCGGTGATTCTCTTAACAACAGTGGCAAGGAAGCTCACTTAACAACAGCAATTTGTTCTGTTGTGGTCATAAGTCAAGGACTACCTGTCCTCGATGATAAATACCGCATTTAAGGCGGTATAGTGCTGTGACTATAATTTGTGCCATTTTTGCTGGTCACCGAGGCCCTTGCTTCCAGTTTTTGGCAAAAAAAAAACAAAACCCATCACAGAGGATTTGTTTTACGACCACCGCATCAGCTTAATGACGGCCACAAAATAGCTTGTAAAATCAGCTTGGTCCCAGGGAGTGACCCGCTTTACGACTGACTGCCACACGTTAGCTTAATGACCGCTACAAAAAGATCACAAAATCAGGTCAGTCAGGTGGGTGACCTGCTTTACGACAGTCAGCACTTGCGACGCTAATGAGCAGGCTCCATGACCGTTGTAAGTCAAGGACTACCTGTATAGTGGGAGCATAGCGGGAGAAATTGGTTTAACGTGATTTGTGAACTTCATCTATTTGGTTAATTTATAAGTGTAATGCAGGATTATTATTTTTTAATTAGGAAGACTTCTCCTTTTAGGGACAGATAATCCTCAATTTACAACCACAATTATGCCCAACTTTTCTGTCACAAAATAAGACCGTCGTTAAGTGAACTTTGTCGCACTTTCTGACTTTTCTTGCCACGGTTGTTAAGCAAGCGACAGGGTTGTTAAGTGAATCAGGCTCCCCCCTTGACTTTTGCTTGTCAGAAAGTCACATGATCCGGGGACACCGTCATAAATACGTACCAGTTGCCAAGCGTCTGAATTTTGATGATGTGACCCCGGGGATGCTGCAATGGTCGTAAGTGTGAAAAACAGTCGTAAGTCCTCTTTTTCAGTGCTATCTTTGTACCTTCGAACGGTCACAAGGGGTCGTAAGTCGAGAACGACATGCAACCCCAGAAAATAAAGCCCTGGATAAGGGATAGGGTGTAACCGACTTCAGTTCTTGGTTGACACCACAAAGGAATCCTAGCTAGAGAATTAAACACTTCTACACGGTGACAATAACAATCCATTCCTAAATTGTTGACCAAGAAGCTGTACGGATGGGTCCGTGAAGGAAAGGTCCCTTTAAAACAGGGTTGTCAAACTCAATTTCATTGAGGGCCTCAGGGGTGTGGCCGACTGAGTGGGCGTGGCCATCTTGACACTGATATTTGTCTCTCTGGGCACAGTGAGAATATACCTGCTGGGGGAAAAAAACCTCCGCGTTGGCAGCAGGGAAAGCATCCGGCCAGTAAACAATCAGCTCTGTTCAATTGCCCCAACTCCACCCCGCAAGGGATTATGGGGTCATTAAATCACTGGGTGGGCGTAGCTGACTGGGTGGGCGTCGCCATCTTGACATTGACATTTCTCTCTCTGGGCACAGTGAAAATATATCTACTGGGGAGAAAAACCTCTGCATTGGTGACAGGGAAAGCATCCGGCCAGTAAACACTCAGCTCCATTCAATTGCCTCAACTCCACCCCGCAAAGGATTACGAGGTCATTAAACCACTGGGAGGGGCATGGCTGATGGGGAGTGTGGCCAGCTTGACGCAATGCCCCAAACTGTTCGCGTGTTATGTCTTCGCACTGGGTAGACCGGCCCAAAGCGATATGGGCCGGCCGCTTTCATTTTCCAGGATGGGCCCGCAGGCCAGATCTGATCACACCGTGGGCCAAATCCGACCCGCGGGCCTTGTGTTTGACACCCTTGCTTTAAAAGAAATTCCACCTGTAATACGATCCCAATGCCACTTAAGCCTACATTGCAGGACTGTTTTGCATTGCTGGGCGCGAAGCCCGAAAGAATGGCGTCAAACGCTTAGAAAGGGTTTATAAAGTGCAAAGCTTTTATTTCTTCCGAAGATGTAAAGCTGACTTTTCATCATCGAGGCTTCCCAAGAGGGCCAACAAGAACACAGGGTCATTCGGCCACGGGTTCGAGAAAGGAGGCAGCGTTTTCCACTGCTTGGATAACCACCGTCAGATGTTTATGGACGTCGTCCCACTTGTCCTTCTTTCTGGCAGCAGCCACGGCGTCAGCCAGGCCTGGGAAGGTAGCCACGGAAGACGAGCGGGAGGCCCAGATGACGTGGCTGCGGGGACAGAGGGAGAGACCCAGATGCAAATTGAATTCAAAGGCAACAATAGATACGAATTCTTATCAGCCGGTTCTATTGGAGTGGAGCCAGAGGTGTTTACCAAATAGGGTCAGAAAAGTCAAGATGGCAGCTACACCAGTTCACTCAAAACACTGCAGATCCCATCAAAATTACCGGTATAGGGAGGGAGGGAGGGAGGAGGAAAAGGGAGGGAGGGAGAGAAGGAAGGAAGGAAGGAAGGAAGGAAGGAAGGAAGGAAGGAAGGAAGGAAGGAAAAGAGGGAGGGGAGGGAGTGAGGAAAGAAGGAAGAAAAGGAAAGAAGGAAGAAGAAAGGGGAGGGGAGAAAGGGAGGTTAAAAGGAAGAAAAGGAAGGAAGCAAGAAGAAAGGAAAAGGGAGAAGAGAAAGGGAAAACGGAAGAAAAGGAAAGAAGGAAGAAAAAAGGAAAAGGGAAGGGAGAGGGAAAAAGGAAGAAAAGAACAGAAAGAAGAAAAAAGGAAAAGGGAAGGGAGAGGGAAAACGGAAGAAAAGGAAAGAAGGAAGAAGAAAGGAAAAAGGAGGGAAGAGAGGGTGGTTAGAAGGAGGAAAAGGAAAGAAGGAAGGAAGAAGGAAAAGGGAGGGGAGGGAAGGAAGAAAAGGAAGAAGGAAGGAAGCAATTAGGAAAAAAAATCAGGAGGAAGAAAAACAAAATGAGAAGAAGGAAGGAGAGGGAAAGGAAAGGAAAGGAAAGGAAGAAGAAACAAAACAAGAAGAAGGAAGGAAGGACATACAATTTCAGATTGCAGGAGAACTTGACTGTTTTGAGCCTACTAATAGCAATGGGCTACTAATCGTTGTAGCTGGACCAAATCCAACCTTAGAGAGGCTCAGACTGAGCAAATCGGGGGGGGGGGGGGGACACGAGGTGGGGGTGGAGGGGTGGAGGGTTTGAGTTACCTGTAATAATGCTGGTCTGGGAAAGCTCTGGGGTTCAGGAATGTCCTTTCTAGCAGCATCAGCTGGTCGTTCACCGTCCTCAGAGCAAAAGGGCTAAACGGATGTCAGGGTTGAAGGAGAAAGACACTGGTTACCCACATGCCCCCGAAGCAGGGGTGGGCTCCTGGGGGTTCGGCAGGGTTCGGCAAACCCCCAAATGCCACCCTGGCTGCCACCCCACCCCTCCCACGAGTCTCCACGCGGCCTGTTCATCATTCCAGGTAAGTGCAGGAGCCATGCAGAGGGTTTGGGAGGGCAAAATACAGCCGTTCCAGAAGTCTGGAAATGGGCCTGTTTCTGGCCTCTAGAGGGCCTCCGGAGCCCGGGGGAAGCAATTTTCTCCCTCCTGGAGGCTTGAGAAAAGCCTCCGGAGCCTGGGGAGGGCAAAAAACATGGTGTAGGTGGATGACTAGGCCACACCCACCTAGCAACAGGGCAGTAAACCCATTGCTAAAGGATCTGAAGCCCACCCCTGCCACTAAGCCTAACTGTGGCTTGTTCAGGAAAAGGGACTCCACCCCGATACAAGGGATTACAGGGGTCATTAAATGATGACTGCAGTTCTTAAATCTGTTAAATGAATTACTACGATTGTGACGGGAATCCGGCTTCCCCCTGGACTTTGCTTGTCAGAAGGTCGCAAAAGGGGACCACATGACACCCCCCCCGGGACACGGTAACCGTCATAAATGTGAGTCAGTTACCGCAAGCATCCGAATTTAAATCGGGTGACCGCAGGGGATGCCGCAACGGTCCTAAGTGTGAAAAACCATCCCGAATCACTTTTTTCACTGCCGTCGTAACTTCAAACGGTCACTAAACAAACCATTGTAAATCGAGGACTGCCTGTACTGTATGGACATGTTCTGCCCCAGCTATGGACCCCAAAGAACGCAGCACACACAAAGTCCGTACAAACCTTAGTTTACTAATTAAGGGCTACTAATGAGGTTTTTTAGTAGTTGTTCGAACACAAGTACAGTTTAAATCAGTCTTCTGAACAAGGGCTGTTCATTTAACTTCATGAACAGCCGACAAGAATCCAAAGAATAATAACTCAGTTCTGAGGCACAGTCTTTCAGACAACCGTAATCTTACTGTGGTTGGCAGAATGCCCAGAAGCAATTTGCAGGAAAATTGACGAGAGAGAAACAAGGGCCGAATCAAACGTTTCTGGAATCAAGACGCAAAGGAATATGAACGAAGTTGTTCCCTGCAAATTGCTTCAGTCAGCATTCCTCCTTAAATAGGCTAAGGGAGTGGCCAATTAGCCCCAAGCCTTACTCTTGAGGAGACCTTCTCCTGAGGAGCCACTCCTGCCTTTTAACAGCTCTGCACACTCGCACATCGAGAAGAGGCTCCTCCTCTTCGTCCTCTTCACTTATGGGAGCTTCTGGAGGTTCTGAAGGCCCTGGCTCAATCCCCACCTCTGGCATCACATCTTCTCCAGCCTCCACATTGTCTGACTCAAATGCCAGCTGCGCAGGCTGCTGGCGCAGCACCACACCAGCCTCCTCGCTATTGGAATCAGCTACTAACTGCACAGGCCGCTGACAGGCCACAACAGGACGGGATTAGAAAAACGAAACAAAAATAATCACCTGGGAGAGTCTTCATTTTGCAAACTTGCGATGTGCTGGTTGAGGTTGGCAGCTGCAGATTTGAAGCGAACAACTGCATCACGGAGGGGAACTGGAAGGATGGGAAGCAAAGAAAGGGAAAAGATTGATAAATCCCTTTTAAATTTCCTTGACATATAATAATTTGAATTATGGGACAACAGATGACACCTGCAATGGCATGAAATCTTTTTTTTTCATCTTTTAATGACCCTATAATTCCTTGCAGGGTGGAGTCTGGGCAACTGAATGGAACTGAGTGTTTACTGGCCAGATGCCCTTCCTGTTGCCAGTACGGAGTTTTGTTCAGCAGATATATTCTCATCGAACCCAGAGAGACGCTGAGCTTGTCGATCGAAAGGTCGGCAGTTCAGCTCTCCGAATCCCTTGCGCCGCATAACGGGGTGAGCTCCCGTGACTTGTCCCAGCTTCTGCCAACCTAGCAGTTCGAAAGCACATCAAAAATGCCAGTAGAGAAATAGGGACCACCTTTGGTGGGAAGGAAATAGCGTTCCGTGCGCCTTTGGCGTTGAATCATGCCGGCCACATGACCACGGAGATGTTTTCAGACAGCGCTGGCTCTTCAGCTTTGAAACAGAGATGAGCACCACCCCCTAGAGTTGGGAACGACTAGCACATAGGTGCGAGGGGAACCTTTACCTTTACTTTTACCCTGGATCGAACTCACAGCCTCCTGATTGTGAGGCGAGAGCTCCACCTACAGGCCCTTGTACCACTCAGCATGCTTAAAGATATTAAGATGTCAATTTCCACTCTGCTAGCGATTCGTCATAAAGCCCGTCTCCAGTCACAGAGAGGAAAGGGACCACCAGAGACCATCTATTTTTACCCCCCCCCCTGCTCAGAGCAACTCCCACCTGAATGTCTCTGACAGAGGACCGTCTATTTCTCACTTCATGGGGCAGGTTGTTCCTCTGGCTAAAAGTTGGTATGGCCAGAAAGTCTCTCCTGATGTTTAGCCTGAACTTTCCTTATTAAATGTCTTGTGGCAGGCATTTCATGACCCATCTAGGCAACCTCATCAGTACTAGAAGGGAGTTGGGTTTGCTTTCTGTTTATATACAAGGGTTCGAGGGAGCATCCTTGGTGGTTCCTTGATTAGGCTGTTCTCTATGATTCGATTGTTAGACAAACAATTCCGTGAGTGTCGTATTATTTACTGCTTGGTTGACAGAGCAAAACCCGCTCCCTTCTAGCACTGATGACGTACCTTAGTTGGGTCATGAGAGGTCTGCAAGAAAACCACCCAGCTCAGAGACCACCAAGGACCCCTTCTCCTTCTCTCTCTCTCTCTTCCTTCCTTCCTTCCTTTCCTTCCTTCCTTCTTTCTTTCCTTCTTTCCTTCCTTCCTTCCTTCCTTCCTTTCCTTCCTTTCCTTCCTTCCTTTCTTTCTTTCCTTCTTTCCTTCTTTCCTTCTTTCTTTCCTTCTTTCCTTCCTTCCTTCCTTTCTCCTCCTCCTCCTCCTCCTCCTCTCTGCAAACACCTCTCACTTCTAACACTGATGATGTTCCCTAGTTGGGTCATGAAACTTCTCCAAGAAAACCACCCAGCTCAGAGACCACCAAGGACCCCTTCTCCTTCTCTCTCTCTCTCTCTCTTCCTTCCTTTTTTCCTACCTTTCCTTTCTTCCTTCTTTCTTTCCTTCTTTCCTTCTTTCTTTTCCTTCTTTCCTTCCTTCCTTCCTTTCCTTCCTTCCTTCCTTCCTTTCCTTCCTTCCTTCTTTCTTTCCTTCTTTCCTTCCTTCCTTCCTTCCTTTCTCCTCCTCCTCCTCCTCCTCTCTGCAAACACCTCTCACTTCTAACACTGATGATGTTCCCTAGTTGGGTCATGAAACTTCTCCAAGAAAACCACCTACCGATCGTCCCTCCCTGTTGGTTTAGTTAGTTAGTTTATTACATTTCTGTACCGCCCTTCTCCCAGGGGACTCAGGGCGGTTCACAGCCATATTAAAACAATCAGACACAAAAATTAAAACTACTAAAATAAGCTAAAGCTATTTGGCCGTAAATTTAAAACCCCTTACTAAAACCCCTTTAAAACCAATGTAAAACCCATTTAAAATTAATCTATTCGGTCAGGCCGAATAGATTAGCCCTCTGGTCCTGATCCGGCCTGCTGGGGTCCCTGAGAATAAACCCACTTCCCCTTCTGAGTGACAACCTGGCAGATATTTGAAGGGGTCTCCAGGGGGCTGCATCCATAGCTGTTGATCAGAGTTCAATCTGGAGGAAATTGTGAAAAGGTGCCCCAAAAGTGCATTTTTTCCAAGAGGCAACTGGACTTTCTGGTTTTTCTTTGAAGAGGTTTCGCTTCTCATCCCAGAAGCTTCTTCAGCTCTGATAGAATAACGGAGAACGGAAGGATTGATCCTCCTTGCAGACGGCTGGTCATTTGCGTCCTTCTCTCTATCCTCACATAAATGGGTCCTTTCACGCCCATTTGCACCACTCAGAGGACACAGAGAAACCTCCCAGTGGCCTCAACGACCCTCTAAAAGGACGCAAATGACCAGCTGTCTGCAAGGAGGATCAATCCTTCCGTTCCCCACCATCCAGTCAGAGTGGAAGAAGCTTCTGGGATGAGAAGCAAAACAACTTCAAAGAAAAAACCAGACACCATTGGGACAACGGTGACCCTGGATGGCTGAGAATCCCCATAGACACGTGAAGCCATTGCGATCTCCTTCCTTGCCGTCTCTCCGTACTACAGCCCTGCGAGGCAAGCCGCTCCTCCGCTTCCTCACCGAGAGAGAGGCTGTGGTTGAGGAGGTCCGCCTGGAACGCCCGCTCGGCCGTGTCATACATGGCTTGCAAGGTCTCCCCGTAGTCGCTCACGTTGAAGGGCAGGATCGTGGCCTCCGCCAGGCGCAGCAAGACATTGCCGGCTGTTTGTGCCACGGCCCGGTGGCTGGTGAATCCTGTGGGGAGAGGGGAGACTGACGGGGGTGTCTGGGAATCTTGCAGTATACCCTGGGCGTGTCAATAAAGGCAAGATGGCGGCCATCAGAGTTCCACCAGCTTGTGACAGTGAGAATGAATCTTCATCACAGGTGGGATTCAGTCGGTTCGCACCAATTTGGGAGAACAGGTAACGCTTATCGCTGGTGGACCTGCCCCAGTTCCAAGTTGTGCTATTTAGGCCCGTTTTCAAGGCCAGGTGCATGCACAGACAGTGTGTGTGTGTGTGTGTGTGTGTGTGTGTGAGTGTGTAAACCAACTGCGCACATGTGGGGCGAACCTGTGGTAAAGGTAAGTGAAACCCACTGCTGATCTTCATCCTATCATTTGGGCGACAACAAACCATCATGTGGGAATCAGGCAGTTTCACTCCAACAGGGAAATTAGTGCTGCAATGTTTGGGTGCGATAGTGCATGTATCAACACAACACACACACACAAAAAGGGGAAGTTTGTTTCCTCATTTGCCTCACACACACACACACACACACACACAGAGCCAAATATCTATGGGTCCATTTCTGTCTGTAGTTCTTTCTCAGTTGGCCAGTTATTCAGGGACTCGCAGCCGAATTTTATGCCAGGGTTGTTAAGTGAATCACACGGACATTAAGCAAATTGGGCTCCTCCCCCCCACCCCTTGACTTCGCTGGTTGGAAGCTGCCTCAGAAAGTTGGAAAGGGGGTCACAGGAGTTTTGGATCACGCAACCATCACAAATGCATGTTGGTTGCATTTTGATCACATGTTCACGAGGGCACGGTGATAGTCGTAAGTACGAGGACCGGTCACTTTTTTTAAAGTGCTGTTGTTGTAACTTTGAATAGTCGCTAAATCTAGGGTTGAAAGTCAAGGACTATTTCTATCAATCTCAAAGTGGGACATATTGTCGTATGCCAAAGGCAGGGATTTGAGAAACGTCTCTGCCCAATAAACAGAAAAGCGCTTGGTAGAGAATTGGGCAGGAGACTGTTTGGCCTAGTGGTTACAGCACTGGTTAGAAAGCAGAAGACCCTGAGTTCTAGTCCCGCCTTAGGCATGAAAGCCAACTGGATGATTTTGGACCAATCATCAGGAGACTGGGAGTTCTAGTCCTGCCTTAGACATGAAAGCCCGCTGGGTGACTTTCGGCCAATCACAAGGAGATGGTGAGTTCTAGTCCTGCCTTAGACATGAAAGCCAGCTGAGTGACTTTGGACCAATCACCAGGAGACAGGGAGTTCTAGTCCTGCCTTAACCATAAAAGCCAGCTGGGTGACTTTGGGCCAATCACTCTCTCAGCCCCACCCACCTCACAGGGTTGTTGCTATGGGGAAAATAGGTGGAGGGAAGATCTGTGTTGGATCTGTTTGCCTCCTTGCGTTGTCCAAATAATGCAGGTGGGAGACAAATAAATGAAATAAATAAAATACAAACAGTGGCCTTGAGGTACGGCTATCCCACCGCCCACCAATCCTTACCAGGATCGATATATCGGTCTGCATAGTCAAAGGTATCGAAGGCCGTGTGGTAGGCAGGGTAAATGCGTGCCGATGTTTTGCTCTGGACAAAGAAAAGACAAGACATCACAATGGGTTTTCTGGCTTATCAGAATGTTTTTCCAACTTTCAGCTGTGATTTCCTTGTGGTGCCCCATCCACCTGCTAAAAACTGCCTTTCTCCAAATCAGTCCATGAGAGCTAGATGATGCTACCCAGCTGAAGTTGTTAAGACGTTAAGCAGGTCTTAAAAGGATATGTGGTCCAGACGTAGAATCCAAAATACTGACTATAAGCAATCCTCGACCTACAACGGTTCATTTAGCGACCATTCAGAGTTACAACGCCACTCCAAAAAGGGACTTACGGCCGCTTTTCACAATTACAAGCTTTGCAGCCTCACTTAATGACCATTTTGTTTAGCAACGGAAAGTTTGGGCTCAATGGCGGGCGTCAGTCAAGGACGAGGGGCATCATCTTTTCTCCAATTTCCAATTTTTATTGTCCAGGTGCTCGAACGACCGGGCGGGGGGGAAATGTGAAATAAAGGGGGTGAATTATACCACCTGTTTCTTATTTAACCAAAGGAAATGCATTTAGAGCTTTTCTTCTCTCTGGACTTCTTCCATTTCTGGCCTCAGCCACCCTCTCTGGTGTGCAAAAGACACACACACACACACACACACACAGAGGAGTGGGCTTCAAAAATTTAGCTAGGGGTTCTCCGCTTGGTTGCTGGGTGGGCATGGCTATGGTGGCTGTGGCCTAGTTAGTCTCCTGCACCAAGGTGTGTGTGTGTGTGGTTTTTCCCTCCCCGGGCTCTGCAGGCTTTCTTTGAGCCTCCGGGAGGATGAAAATGGCCTCCCCAGGCACCGGAGGCCCTCCAGAGGCCCGGAACTTCCAGTAGGCCTGTTTTTCACCCTCCCTGAGCTTCCAGGTACACCCTGCATTTACCTGCATCCAAAATGGACAGTGTGGAGACTCCTGGGAGGGGAGGGGAAGGGAAGGGAGGGGAGAGGTGGGCGGGGCCAGCCAAGAGTGAGATTTGGGGGTTCTCCGAACTGCACAGAATCTTAGCTAGAGGTTTTCCCGAACCCCTGCGAACCCCCAGCAGCCCACCTCTTCACACACACACACACACACACGTGTGCCCCAGGGACTCACCCGATCGTAGGTGTAAGCGATGTCCATCGCGGTGATGCCCAGATAGTGGATGAAAGGAGCAAAATCACTTCCAGCCCCCAGGGACCCCAAGCTGCAAAAGAGCAAGCAACAATCCCAGCTGAGTTTGCCCAGAACATTTCAAGAATTGAGGCTGCATTGCCATCACGTGGGTTCGTTTAAATCTGGGTCACTTTAGTTGTGCGAACCCAAGTGCTTTGGTTTGTTTATGGGGCAATGTGTTGAAGGAGGTGATTCTCTCCCCTTTTGTATTTATTTATTTATTTATTTATTAGATTTATATACCGCCCTTCTCCTTACGGACTCAGGGGAGATCAAGAACTGGGGGCGGGTGTTTATGGGCACGCACTGCTCTTTTCTGGGTGGGTTTGGGATTTCTTGGTGGCCTCCTTTCCACGGGGCGCACCAGATTGGATCACATTCTGTGACAGTCTATAGGGGTGGGTTTGAAAAATTTCAGCAACCAGTTGGCTGCCCGGTTGCTGGGTGTGCGTGGCCTACTCGGCCTTCTGCACTACGGCGGGAGGGCCTCCGATGCCCAGGGTGGGCGTTTTCACCCTCCCCAGGCTCCAGAGGCTTTCCTGGAGCCTCCAGGAGGGCAAAAACGGTTTCTCCTGGGCATCGGAGGCCCTCCAGAGGCTGGAAACAGGCCCGTTTCTGGACTTCTAGTAGGCCCATTTTTCACCCTCCACACACGCCCTGCATTTACCTGGCATCCAAAATGGGCCACGTGGAGACTCCTGAGAGGGACAAGGTGGGGTGGGCAGGGTCAGCCGGTCCTTGGAACAACCAGTTCAGCGAACCAGATTAAAATTAGCATCCGATTTGTCCGAACCGGTCTTAACCAGCTGAATCGCATCCCTGCCTGTCTACCTAGAGAACCAAGTTACTCCGTGGCTTCATGCCAATGCAGAGTGAGTGGCCTGGTCAGTTTAGAAAGCTACTGGTTGTGTTTGGACAAAATGAAAACATTGGTTTATTTTGTTATCTGTACAAATATGTTGTTATTTTGTTATCCGTATCTGTGCCTTGTAGGTATGTATGTGAGAGAGAGAAAGAGACTGTGAGTTCTTGTTAGAAATTCTGTATATAGCTCTACAGAACAAACAGTGCACCGTCCACATGTGCCTTTCTGCTTAACTGCCAGAAGGAAGCAGGAAACTTTATGCAGAGAAAAGTCATGGAGGATACCGTAAGATGCAATTACAAATTATATAAACACTGCCATCTACCGTCTCTACTGAATACTGCTGTAGCAGTTGCACAAAATACAGGAACAATGTATTCCAACAATTCTCACTGGGATTTAGGCATGAAATATCTCTCTCTTTCTCTCTCTCTCTCTTTCTCTCCCCCTCTCCCTTTCTCTCTCTCTCTCTCTCTCTTTCTTTCTCTCTCTCCCCCTCTTTCTCCGATCTCTCTCTCTGCCTCTTCCTCTCCCTCTCTCTCCCCCTCTCCCTTTCTCCCTTTCTCTCTCCCTCTTTTTCTTCCCCTCTTTCTTTCTCTCTCCCTCTCTATTCCCCTGTCTCTTTCTCCCTCTCTTTCTTTCTCTCCCGCCTCCCTCTTCTACTTTCTCTTCCTCTCTCTCTCTCCGCCTCTCTCTTTCTCCCTCTCTCTCCCTCTCTTTCCCTCTCTCTTTCTTTCTCTCCCCCTCCCTCTCCCCCTCTCCCTCTCTTTCTTTCTCTCTTCCTTTCTCTTTCCCCCCTCTCTCTCCCCTCTCTCTTCTTCTTCCTCTCTCTCTCCCCCTCTCTTTCCCTCTCTTTCTTTCTTTCTCTCCCTCCCTCTCCCCCTCTCTTTCTCCCTTTCTTTCTTTTTCTCTTTCTTTCCCTCTCTCCCCCTCTTTCTCCCACCTGTCTCTCTTCCTCTCCCTTCCTTTTCTCTCCACCTCTCTCTTTCTCCCTCTCTCTCTTTCTTTCTCTCTTCCCTTCTTTCCCCCGCCTCTCTCTCTCTCCCTCTCTCTCTTTCCCCCTTTCTTTCTTTCTTTCTTTCTTTCTTTCTTTCTTTCTTTCTTTCTTTCTCTTTCTTACTTTCTTTCTTTCTTTCTTTCTTTCTTTCTTTCTTTCTTTCTTTCTCTCTGGCCAACCAACCTTGCAGGATTGTTGTCACGGGATGGGATAAAAATCTAATCAAGAAAACCAGCAAATTTTGCGTAGTTTCTACGAACTCCAACCCCAAAGAAACCAATTCAGAAAATTGTGTGATGCCAGCCACACAAGGATATTTCTAGACACGCTGTGGTGATGGGTAGGCCGGCGTAAGGACCGGCATTAATGCAACCCCAAGATCAAAAGCAACAAACCATGGTTTATACAGCCACGATGGATAAAATGTAGTCAAACTACAGTTTTGGGAAGTTAATCAACAGATATTTAAGATCTAGAGTTGTCCTCAATTTACAACCGTTACTGACAATTACAGTCATAAATCGTAAGAGTCGTAAAGCGGGTCATCACAGGATCAACCTGATTTTATGACCTTTTCCGTGGCAGTTATTGAGTGCTTTTTTCTTAGAAACCAGAATCAAAGGCCAATTTTCAGCAAAAATACTCTAAATTGCAGTCACGTGACCACAGGATGCTGCAAACAGGTATAAACGTGGGCTGGTTGCCGAATATCCAAAATGTGGTCACATGACTGTGGGAGGAGGGGCATCAAAACTTCAAAACTGGGTCACCTTTCGGGGTATCTGTCATAACTTTGAACAATCATTAAGTGACCAGTTGTAAATTGAGGACTACCTGAAATTAATTCTGTGTGGGCTACTTGAAGAAATGAATGTAGGGTGGTATAAAGTCCACGCACCCACCTACTTACATACACACACAGACACAAACACACAAACACACACACACACACACACACACTTGACACAACCTCTCTTACCTGGGGATTATTCCGTGGACCGAGCTAGTTCTATTGAAATGGCGTTTCCAGTTTTCATAGATGGATACCGAAGCACTGCCTGGGGTCTTGACCTAAAGAGAAAGGAGCTCTTAAAAGAGGATGCAAAATTGGCATTTTTTAAAAAATACAATGGTGCTCCCCAGCTAGAGAGAAGAAATCCCTTTGGGTGGTGATGAAAAGAAATCTGTTTTTCACTTTCGTGCACAGAGTGTTTCTCCTTCTTGGCAAGATGGGTGGACTTCAACTCCCAGAATTCCCCAGCCAGTATGCTTTAAGAGGGGTGGACTTCAACTCCCAGAATTCCCCAGCCAGCATGCTTTAAGAGGGGTGGACTTAAACTCCTAGAATCCCAGAGCCACCATGGTTTAAGAAGGGTGGACTTCAATTCCCAGAATCCCCCAGCCAGCATGCTTTAAGAGGGGTGGACTTCAATTCCTAGAATCCCCCAGCCAGCATGGCTTAAGAAAGGTGGACTTCAATTCCCAGAATCCCCCAGGCAGCATGCTTTAAGAGGGGTGGACGTAAACTCCCAGAATTCCATGCTGGCTGGGGAATTCTGAGAATGGAAGTCCACCCATCTTCAAGCTGCCAAGGTTGAGGAACTGCCCACATTTAGATGTAGAACAGAAGAAGAAAATCATTAATCTCTACAGATCTGTGCTGGAGAAGACATTTTCTCTCTTCCTTAGGCTCCCTCCACCATGAAAAGTTTTTATTCTCTAAAATCCCCTCTCCTGTTTTGCTAGATCCCAAAACTCGGAATCTGCTTCGCTTCTGCATTTCATTGGTTCATCCCAGTCTTCTCCCATCGAGGGCAGAAACTTCAAAGGGTTTGGCAGCTGAGATCCTGCTTGAAATGACCAGCTCTTAATAGAATAGAAGTAGAAGTAGAAGTAGAAGTAGAAGTAGAAGTAGAAGTAGAAGTAGAAGTAGAAGTAGAAGTAGAAATCGATTTGAGTAGAGTAGCATAGCATACTATAGAATAGAACAGAAATAGAAATAGAAATAGAAATAGAAATAGAAATAGAATAGAATAGAATAGAATAGAATAGAATAGAATAGAATAGAATAGAATAGAATAGAATAGAAATAGAAATAGAAATTGATTTGAATAGAATAGAATAGAACAGAACAGAACAGAACAGAATAGAATAGAACAGAAATAGAAATAGAAATAGAAATAGAAGTAGAAGTAGAAGTAGAAGTAGAAGTAGAAGTAGAAGTAGAAGTAGAAATAGAAATCGATTCGAGTAGAGTAGCATAGCATTCTATAGAATAGAACAGAAATAGAAATAGAAATAGAAATAGAAATAGAATAGAATAGAAATAGAAATAGAAATAGAAATAGAAATAGAAATAGAAATTGATTTGAATAGAATAGAATAGAATAGAATAGAATTGAATAGAATTGAATAGAATAGAATAGAATAGAATAGAATAGAATAGAATAGAAGTAGAAGTAGAAGTAGAAGTAGAAGTAGAAATAGAAATCGATTCTAGTAGAGTAGCATAGCATACTATAGAATAGAACAGAAATAGAAATAGAAATAGAAACAGAAACAGAAACAGAAACAGAAACAGAAACAGAAACAGAAACAGAAACAAGAATAGAATAGAATAGAATAGAATAGAATAGAATAGAAATAGAAATAGAAATTGATTTGAATAGAATAGAATAGAACAGAACAGAACAGAATAGAATAGAACAGAAATAGAAATAGAAATAGAAATAGAAGTAGAAGTAGAAGTAGAAGTAGAAGTAGAAATAGAAATAGAAATCGATTCGAGTAGAGTAGCATAGCATTCTATAGAATAGAACAGAAATAGAAATAGAAATAGAAATAGAATAGAATAGAAATAGAAATAGAAATAGAAATTGATTTGAATAGAATAGAATAGAATAGAATAAAATAGAATAGAATAGAATAGAATAGAATAGAATAGAAGTAGAAGTAGAAGTAGAAGTAGAAATAGAAATCGATTCTAGTAGAGTAGCATAGCATACTATAGAATAGAACAGAAATAGAAATAGAAACAGAAACAGAAACAGAAACAGAAACAGAAACAAGAATAGAATAGAATAGAATAGAATAGAATAGAATAGAATAGAATAGAATAGAATAGAATAGAATAGAATAGAATAAGAGAGTTGGAAGGGACCTTGGAGGTCTTCTAGCCCAACCCCCTGCTTAGGCAGGAAACCCAACACAAATGGTTATCCAATCTCTTCTTTAAGCTTCCAGTCTTCAATTGGAAAGCAAAGTTTGATCCCTTCTACGTTAGGTTCCATTCGAACCACTTTTAATATTTCTCCTCCAGTCTGAGGCCCTGAAGGTTTGTCCTTTCTCCAGCACCTGACTCTGTGAGGTATGCTGCTCCTGGAGAGGGAGGCTCAATTGGGTCTCCCAGGCTTTTGTTTCCCCAAGGATCAACTGTATTTCAGCAGCTGCCCTCTTTCCTCGCCTTCACCTTCTCCGCTTACCTCTTGAGTAGCTGCAAAAACCACCTTTTGGGCTGGGGGTGTTCCTTGGACTCTCAAGGTGGCATTAGCTGGGGAAGGAGACACTGAGCATTAAAAGATGTTGAAGAGTTACACTCCTTCCTTCCTTCCTTCCTTTTTTCTTTTCTTCCTTCCTTCCTTCCTTTCTTTCTTCCCTCCTTCTTTTCTTACTTCCTTTCCCTCTTTCTTTCTCTCCTTCTTTCCTTCTTCCTTCCTTCCTTCCTTCCTTCTTTTCTTTCTTCCTTCCTTCCTTTCTTTCTTTCCTCCTTCTTTTCTTACTTCCTTTCCCTCTTTCTTTCTCTCCTTCTTTCCTTCTTCCTTCCTTCCTTCTTTTCTTTCTTCCTTCCTTCCTTCCTTCCTTCCTTCCTTCCTTTCCTCCTTCTTTTCTTTCTTCCTTTCCTCTTTCTTTCTTTCTTTCTTTCCTTCTTTTCTTCTTTCCTTCTTCCTTCCTTCCTTTTCTTTCTTTCCTCCTTCCTTCCTTCCTTTCTTTCTTTCGTTCTGCTAAACAACTAATTCCCACAATACTGTTAACCTATTTACTAAGGCTGTATTACTATTATTCTTCTCATCCTTCCTATTACCTATCTCCTCCCACTTATGACTATAACCTTGTTGCTTGTATATCTTTATGATTTATATTGTTTTATTTGTTTCCTAGTATGATTTGATTGTTTATTAGTAACCTGTGACTATCACTAACATAGCTTATGATTCTTGACAAATGTATCTTGCCTTTTATGTACACTGAGAGCCTATGCACTAAGACAAATTCCTTGTGTGTCCAATCATACTTGGCCAATAAAGAATTCTATTCTATTCTGTTCTGTTCTATTATATGTCTTTCTTTTTATTTATTTCTTTTTCTCTCTCTCTCTCTTTCTTTCTTTCTTTCTTTCTCCTTTCTTCTTTCCATCCACCTTTCCATCTCTCTTTCTGTCTTTCTTTCTTTCTTTTTCTTTCACTTTCTCTTTTCTTTCTTTCTATCTCTCTTTCTACTTCCTTCCTTCTTTCCATCTCTCTTTCTTTCTCTTCCTCTTCTTTCTTTTTCTTTCTCTCTCTTTTTCTTTCTCCTTCCTTCCTTTCTTCCGCCTTTCCATCTTTCCATCTCTCTCACTTTTTCTCTTTTATTTTGTTTCTTTCTTTCTATTTCTTTTTCTTTATCTCCCTCATCTGTTTTTCTTTTTCTTTCTTTCTCTCTCTCTCTCTTTCTTCCTTTCTCTCCCTCTTCTTTTTCTTTCTTTCTTTCTCTCCCTCTTCTCTTTCTTTCTTTCTTTCTTTCTTTCTTTCTTTCTTTCTTTCTTTCTTTCTTTCTTTCTTTCTTTCTTTCTCCTTACCCCTACAATTATGAATGTAATTTAAATTAATGCCCAGGACACTGAAAATAGCCAAATCATAATCTTAATCATACAATCTGTGAGGAGCTTACCAAAGACAGCAATATCCACGTTGATGTAGGCTACGCTCCTCTCTTGCAATTTACTGAAAAATTCCTACGAATGAGAGAGAAAAAAAGATTCAGTGCCCTCCAGATGTTTTGGACTACAGTGTCCACAATCCCTTGCCGTTTCACATCGGCAGGGGCTGATGGCCGTGGGACCCCCAAACATCCAGAAGGTACCAAATGATCAAGACGGCTATTGTTTAAAAATGAAATAATATATAAGAAACATAGTTAAGATTTACAAATATCCCTCAGTTTACAATCATTCATTTAGCAACCGTTTTGAGTTACACCAGCACTAAAAGAATTGACTTTATGACTGATCCTCACATTTACGACCATTGCAGCATTTCCCACGGTCACATGACCAAAATTCAGATGTTGGAGACAGGTTGTGTATTTACAGCATTGCAACATCCTGCTATGACCTTCCCAGACGGCGTCCGACAAGGAAAGTCAAGGGGGGAAACCTGGATGTCCCACTTTAACGACTGCAGGATCCACTTAACGACTACATCATCGTATTTTCATCCAATATTTAGTTGCCAGCGGACATGTCCACCATTGGTGGAAGTAGGTTCCATTGCTATGCCCACATTTCCAGCACTGTGGCGATGTCCCGGGGAACATTTTAGCTAATCTTGCTGGAGCTAGGAGGATGCCATAGTTAATTTTAAAATTTTAAGCCAAATCTCCTCCCATTTTTGAAAATCCAATGAATAACCCATATTTCGCCCGCAGGCAATCATGGAGTCTTTGACGAATTCCGTCCCTGCTTTCAATGATAATAGGTAAGAACAGCATTTCGATAAAACTTTCCTGTCATTACCTAACAATATTTTATCCAATTCTTGTTTCCCACATCCATAATTCTATGCGCCCTGCCCCACTATGTATGCACATGTGACCTCCTCCCCATTCTCCCCCTGCTTTTGGCATATGATGGTACAATGGGCCTGGTAGACCTGCTTTTCACTCTTCTCCAGGCTCCAGAGCCTTTCTAGGAGCCTGGGGAGGGCGAAAACAGCCTTCCTCACCCCCCTGAGGCCCTCCAGAAGCTGGAAATGGCCCGTTTGCTGACTGGTGGGCTCAGAGGGCCTGAAAATCAGAGTGGCAGAGCTGAGCTCGCGTGCCTACCGATATGGCTCCACGTGCCACCTGTGTCACGCATGCCAGAGGTTCGCCATCCCGGGGCTAAGCTACATTAATCATTCCTGCCGATCGATTGGGGCTGTGCAAAAAAAAAAAAAATAATAATGGGAAAAGACACCGATCATCATCAACTTCTTCTTTTAACGACTTCAGAATCTTTTGTGGAGGGTGGAGTCTGGGCCACTGAATGGAGCTAGAGGAGTGTTTACTGGCCAGATGCCCTTCCTGTTGCCAATGCGGGGTTTTGTTCAGCAGATATATTCTCATGGTGCTGAGAGAGAGAAATATCTGCTTTTACCTAGGATCAAACTCACAGCCTCTCCTGATTGTGAGGCGACAGCTCCACTTCCACTGCACTACTCCAGGGAAAGGGCACCAATGAGCTCAGCTAACTTGAAGTGTGCTGAAGAAACCGACAGGGTACATCTCCACACATCTTGGCTCTTTTTTATTTCTGTGTACTCTTTTCTTTCTTTCTTTCTTTCTTTCTTTCTTTCTTTCTTTCTTTCTTTTTCTCTCTCTTTCTTTCTCCTTCCTTCCATCTTTCCATCTCTCTCTTTCCTTCTCTTTCTTTCTTTCCTCTTCCTCATCTTTCTTTCTTTCATTCTTTCTTTCTCTCTCTCTCTCTCTTTCTCTTTCCCTTTCTCTTTCTTTCTCTCCCTCATCTGTCTGTCTTTCTTTCTTTCTTTCTTTCTTTTTCTTCTTTTCTTTCTCTCCCTCTTCTTTCTTTCTTTCTCTTTCTTTTCTTTCTTTCCCTCTTCTTCCTTTTTTCCTTCCTTCCTTCCTTTCTTCCTTTCTCTCCCTCTTCTTTTCTTTCTTTCTTCCTACCTTCCTTCCTTCCTTCCCCTCTTCTTTCTTTCTTTCTTTCTTTCTTTCTTTCTTTCTTTCTTTCTTTCTTCCTTCCTTCCTTCCTTCCTTCCTTCCTTCCTTCCTTCCTTCCTCTCTCTCTCTCTCTCTCTCTCTCTCTCTTTCTTTCTTTCTTTCTTTCTTTCTTTCTTTCTTTCTCCCAACCCCGTACAATTATCGATCCATCTCAGCTCTTTTTTACCTCTGTGTATTCTGTCGAACCAATGAGACCGAACTCTTCAGCACCCCAGCTGCCAAAAATGAGGGTTCTTCGCGGACGCCATTTCCCTGCGTGAGAAGAGATGGGAAGACAACTCACAAAACTGGATTCTCAACCCCTTTGTGAGAGGTGCAAGCATGGGAATAACCACCGGACCCACATCCCAGCAAGGGTCCTGACCTATCACCGGCTCAGGACAAGAAACTACAATTCCCGTCCCAATTAGGTGCTTTTTCAAGGGGCAACTGGACTGCCTTGTTTTTTTTCTTTGAAGATGTTTCGCCTCTCAGATGAAAAAAGTCTGTCTCCTTGGTTTCAGGTATATATATATATATATATATATATATATATATATATATATATATATATATATATATAATTTTTCTTAATTTTAATTGTTCCTTCCCTTCCCTTCCCTTCCCTTCCCTTCCCCTCTCATTTTCCTTCTCTTCCTTCTCTTCCTTCTCCTCTCCTCTTCTCTTTCCCTTCCCTCTTAGCTTCTCTTCTCCTCTCGTTTTCCTTCTCTTCTTTCTCTTCTTTCTCGTCTCTTCTCCTCTCCCCTCTCCTCTCCATTTTATTCCGTATTTTCTATTCTGTTCTGTTCCATTTTCACACCACACGCTAAAATCAAATTAGCAAAGGGCCTCACATTTGTTCCATGTTTTATCTATTTGTTACCTTTTTAAGCCACGCTTCTTCCTCACATGCAAACTCACCTTCCTTCACCATCTTCCCCAAAATACGTGTGATTTCAAGCATGACCGCCGTTCCACTGCTGGGGTCAATAGCTCCATGAACCCAACTGTCCCGGTGGTTCCCATACAGGACATACCGATCTAGAAGAAGAGGAGGAGGAGGAAACAGCTAGTAATTGTGGAGTAAACTAAGAGAAAATTATGGGAAGAACATACACATAGCGGTTTATATGATATCACGCTTCACAGTGCTATACAGCCCTGTCCGAGCAGTTTACAGAGTCAGCCTCTTGCCCTCCAACAATCTGGGTCCTCATTTTACCAACCTCAGAAGGATGGAAGCCTGAGTCACCCTTGAGCGGGTCAAGATCGAACTGCTGGCAGTGGGCAGAGCTAGCCTGCAATACTGCATTCTGACAACTGGGGATGGAGGGAGGGAGGGAGGGAGGGAGGGAGGGAGGGAGGGAGGGAAGGAAGGAAGGAAGGAAGGAAGGAAGGAAGGAAGGAAGGAAGGAAGGAAGGAAGGAAGGAAGGAAGGAAGGAAAACAGGTAAAATCCAGCAGGTTCTGGAGAACCGATAGTGGAAATTTTGAGCAATTCAGAGAACGAGCAAATACCACCTCTGGCTGGCCCCAGGAGTGGGGAGGGAATGGAGATTTTGCAGTATCCTTCCCTGCCATGCCCACCAAGCCACACCCACAGAACCAGTAGTAAAAAAATTTGGATTTCACCACTGAAGGAAAGGTAAAATCAGAGGAGGAGGTAGGAAGGAAGCAAGGAAGGAAGAGCAATACCATTTAGACTTATATGCCGCTTTACAGTGCTTTCCAGCCCTCTCTAAGCGGTTAACATAATCAGCCTCTTGCCCCCAACAATCTGGCTCCTCATTTTACCCACCTCGGAAGGACAGAAGGCTGAGTCGATGATGTTGAGAGAATAAAACCTGGAGGTGAAAGCCATTTCCAGGATCCAGAATGGATCCTCCCAAAGAGGGGGTGAAATGCTACCAGTTCGAGCGAACTGGTAGCGGCGACGTTACAAGGCTGCGCCCACCCACCCGGACATTGTTACTGCCTGGTTTTAACCAGGAAGTAAACTGTTTTTGACTCTCTGCGCATGTGCAGAAGGCTTTGGCATACGCAGAGGGTCCAAAATCACATGTGACGCGCACACGCGCATTTCTGAACTGGTAGGGAAGATAAGTAGATTTCACCCCTGAGGGAAGCACAGGAAAAGAAGACAGGATAGTAGCTCACCTGGTTCTACGCTTCCCCGTATCACCCCCAGGACATTGGATGATGGTTTGATCTGTCTCTTGTTATAGACCTTCACCTGCACATTGCTAGGAAGCAAAGAGATTCTGGGTTTAATCAATTGCAATGGGACGTAATTTGCAACTAATTTGGGATGAGTCAATATCTCACCCTATCCCAGGGGTCTGCAACCTTAAACACTCAAAGAGCCATTTGGACCCATTTCCCACACAAAAGAAAACACCGGGAGCCACAAAATCCTTCCCGTGCCTGACTATTTCTTGAGCGGCCACAAAACTAGCATAGGTAGTTGAATTAAATGTTCTGTTTTCTTCTGAAACTTCTCTTTTATTGGATTTATCCATGGTTGGCCTACCGGGGGTTGAAAAGCTCAATAAATCACGTGCTGGCAGGTGTCACACACTGGTGGTTGTGACCCAGATTTTGAGTGACAGGGAGCCGCAGCAGAGGGGTGAAAGAGCCACATGCGGCTCCAGAGCCTCAGGTTGCTGACCCCTGCCCTATCCATTCCAGCTGCTTGACACACACCCATTTAACCTCTTGTAGGTGTAACTACCTGGTGTTAGGAAAGCGCCCATTTTCTCGGAATCCGGGTCCAAGGTGGTAATCACAGCCCAAGGCCCCTTGCCAGTCCTTCCCTGCTTTGGGTCCATCAAGGTTACTGCAAACCAAGATACAAAGAAACCACAAAAGCTGGATTAATTCACCAAGGGGAAAAATATCCAGAAATCACCATGGGTCTGTATGTTTTCGTCTTAGAACATACAACATAGAAGAACAAGACTGAAAGAAACCTTGGAGGCCTTCTAGTCCAACCCCCTTTTCAAGCAGGAAACCCTATTTCATTCAAGACAAATGGTTATCCAACATCTTCTTAAAAATTTCCAGTGTTGGGACATTCACAACTTCTGGAGGCAAGTTGTTCCACTGGTTAATTGTCCTCACTGTCAGGAAATTTTTCCTTAATTCCAGATTGCTTCTCTCCTTGATGAGTTTCCATCCGTTGCTTCTTGTTCTGTCCTGAGGTGCTTTGGAGAATAGCTTGACTCCCTCTTCTTTGTGGCAGCCCCTGAGATCCTGGAACACTGCTATCCTGTTTCCCCTAGTCCTTCTTTTCATTAAACTAGAAATATCCAATTCCAGCAACCGTTCTTCATATGTTTTATCCTCCAGTCCCCTCATCATCCTGCTTGCTCTTCTCTGCACTTTTTCTTGAGTCTCAACATCTTTTTTATACTCTGGTGATCAAAATTCTGGGAGTTGAAGTCCACACGTCTTAAAGTGGTCAAGTTTGGAGACAGCCTGATATAACCCATCCGGGCTCTGCCTATTCTGTGTAATTTGATTTGATACCCACCAGATCAGCTCCTTGGCATCCTCAAAGCCGATGGGTTGGACCGGGATTGTGGAAAGCCCAGTGATCTGATCCTCTGGAATCCGGTAGGTGAAATCTAAATATCAAAAGGAGAAAGTGGAACAGAAGATAAATGGGAAGAAAATTGGGGGTGTTTGGGTATCCAGCAAGAACTGAGGTTCAGGAAAAGATTAAAGAACTGCTGGGGAGCAGACAGCAAACAGTGCCGAATAGAATAGAATAGAATAGAATAGAATAGAATAGAATAGAATAGAATAGAATAGAATAGAATAGAATAGAATAGAGAAACAATAGGAATAGAATAGAATAGAATAGAATAGAATAGAATAGAATAGAATAGAATAGAATAGAATAGAATAGAATAGAATAGGAATGGAATGGAATGGAATGGAATGGAATAGAATAGAATAGAATAGAATAGAATAGAATAGAATAGAATAGAATAGAATAGAATAGAATAGAATAGAATAGAATAGAATAGAATAGAATAGGAGAAACAATAGGAATAGAATAGAATAGAATAGAATAGAATAGAATAGAATAGAATAGAATAGAATAGAATACCAGAGTTGAAAGGGACCTTGGAGGTCATCTAGTCCAACCCCCTGCCTAGGCAGGAAACCCTACACCACTTCAGACAAATAGTTATCCAACCTCTTCTTTAAAACTTCCAGTGTTGGAGCATTCACAACTTCTGCAGGCAAATTGTTCCACTGATTAATTGTTCTCACTGTCTGAAAATGTCTCCTTACTTCTAGGTTGCTTCTCTCCTTGATTAGTTTCCATCCATTATTCCATGTCTGGCCTTCAGGTGCTTTGGAAAACACCTTGGCCCCCTTCCTCCTTTCTGTGGCAGCCCCTCAAATATTGGAAGATGCTCTCCTGTCTCCCCTGGTCCTTCTCTTCCCTAGACTAGCCAGGCCCAGTTCCTGCAACCGTTCATCATCTGTTTTAGCCTCCTAATCCTCTTGGTTGCTCTTCTCTGCACTTTTTCTAGAGTCTCAACCTCTTTTTCAAAGTGTGGTGACCAAAACTGGATGCAGGACTCTAGGTGAAGCCTCACTAAGGCTTTATAGAGTGGTATTAGTACCATCACTTGATGTTGATTGTATCCCTCTGTTAATGCAATTTAGGATTGCACTGGCTTTTTTGGCTCCCGCCGCACACTGTTGACTCATATTTAGCTGGTTGTCCACTAAGAGGAGAGGGTTCAAAGCCCATCATCTGACATCCAAAGAGACCCTCTTTATGCCTCCTCTTACTTTTGGCTGGAAAATAGGGCGTCAGAAGATCTCCGAAGCCAGTTTTGAAAGAGCCTCTCTCTACGCCGGAGCGGGGCATGTACCACGAATTAGGATAGGTCTCCTTGGGTGAAGATTTCCCATCGTTGATGTCTGCGGGATCTGTGTACACCACCACACCAATGACGCCAAATTTTGCCCCGTTGATCGCCTGGAGATAGAAGGGGAAATCCATCAAATCAGGGTTTAATTCCATTTAAGCATCTTCGGCAGACTTGTGACAAAGCAAAGGAAGATTGGGGTAAAATCAGTGGTAAAATCCTGCTGGTTCTGTCCGGTTCGCACAAGCCAGTAGCACCAGCAGTGCATGGATTGGCGAACAGGTAGCGGCGGCAGCGCATGGTTCGGCAAAGAGGTAGCGGCAGCAGCACGAAGCTTCACCTACCCGCCCGGACATCATAACTTACTGGTTTTAAAAATCGGACATGACAGACAGCGCACACGCTTCCGAACTGGTAGGGAAGGTAAATAAATTTCACCCCTGGGTAAGATCCTTGACTTACAACCATAATTTAGCCCAAAATTTCTGTTGGTTAAGCGAGACAGTTATGAGGTGAGTTTTGCTCCATTTTAGAATCTTTCTTGCCACCGTTGTTAAGCGAACCACTGCATTTGTTAAGTGAGTTACACAGTTGTTAAGTGAATCTGGCTTTCCCCCTTGACTTCGCTCGTCAGAAGGTGGCAAAAATTACCTCAGGACCTTATGGCAACCGTCATAAATCTGAGTGAATTGCCAAGCATCTGAATTTTGGTCATGTGACTGTGGGAATGCCGCCATAATTGTAAGTGTGAAAAACGGGCACACAAGTCCCTTGTCGCAGTTCAAATGGTCACTAAATGAACTGTTGTAAGTCGAGGACTACCTGTATAAAAATCAGACCAGAGACTTTTCTTTTAGGTTTAATGATCTTTTTCTTTCTCTTTCTCTTTTATTAGATTTATATACCGCCCTTCTCCTTTCGGACTCAGGGCGGTGAACAGTCAGAGTAAAAACATTTGTACACAAAAGTTAAACTAATTCTAAAAGTAATTGAATAAATTTGGCCCATAATTTAAAACATTTCAATTAAAAATCAGTATCAAACTTTAAAATCAACATAAAATCAGGCCAGCCCAGTTAACTGAAAAAAGTAAGTGATCAAGGAACTTGAACTTTACACACACAAAAAAGTCCATCAGAGGTTTGTGCTCAGCAAGAAATGCTGATTTCTCCAATCAAAGAAGTCAATTTATCCATCCAAGCAAAATCTGTCAACATCACCAGCTGTATCTCCCCATCTCTGTGGGAAGTACACAGCAATAATCTCGTTTCTATGATCATATTTTGAAGTAATCTCTGGTGGCTTTTTTTCCCCCAACTGTTTATTCATTAACCTTATAGGAAAAGCTATAGCCAATTTTCGTATAGCCAATCATTACCATTTATTAGAACCCAAATATTTTAAAACATCCATCCACCCCAGTTTTATTTCAATGATAGCTCAGCATAAAATACAGCCAAGGAAAATTGCAGCAATTTCAATAAATCCACTAATACTTATGAGGTCAAAGATAAATCAAAGTTAAGAATGAAAATATACTATAAAATTAAAATAGGGAATAAAATCTCTAATATAATTATATAGTTATGGATATTATATTATATTATATTATATTATATTATATTATATTATATTATATTATATTATATTATATTATATTATATTATATTATATTATATTATATTATATTATATTATATTATATTATTGTTCAGTGGTTAACCGTGATCACAGGGCCTTTTTTGCATCTGTAGCCATCATATGTTGGGAAAACCTGATTTATGTGGATTTGTTTATTGATCGTTGGACTGTACAGCTTAACCAATTTGGTGTTTCTCAATATGGAGCACTTTAAGATGGGTCGACTTCCACTCCCAGAATTCCCTAGCCAGCATGCTGCTGGCTAGGGAATTCTGGGAGTGGAAGTCCACCCATCTTTAAAGTGGTCCAGATTAGGAAATACTGATTTATCCTTTAAAATGAATGGACTTAGATTTTTGAAGTTCTGGTCCTGTGCATTGAAGACCATCCTATAAACATCTGTCACTGCAGGAGGAAAACATCTTCCCTCCGTTACAAGATTACCTTCGCAACTCTGCCAGCTCCTCCGTAGCGAGTGATGGCAATGGTGCCGTTGAGCTCGATATTTTGACTAAGAAGGAATTCATAATCGCTCGTTTTTCCTTGGTTGGCATAGACCAGTTTCCCCTGGAAGACAATCAAGCGCCACGGAGTGGCAAGGAAGCCATGTTATTATTGATATATTGACATTATCCTGATATTAAGGCACTAATACAGGCAGTCAGTAACAATAATAGAATTGGAAGGGACCTCGGAGGTAATCTATTTTAACCCCCTACTCATGCCAGCGTGAATTAGGGATTCAAACTGCCAAACTGCCAACCTTTCTTGACAAGCTCAGCATCATAGTCACTGAGCACCTAGCCAGGCAATTTACGACCACAATTAGGCCCAAATTTATGTTACTAAGTGAGACTAAGGTAGAACATAAAATAAAATTGGATATAAGAGTGAAATAATACGGGGTCAGCCTAGAGCAGTGATGGTTAACCTTTTTGCCATCACGTGCCAAAAGTGGGGGGAGCACAGTGGAATCACACGCACGTGTGCCCACATCCATAATTCTAGGCGCTCTGCCTCTCCCCGTGCTCCCCACGCTTTTGGCATGCAATGGCCCAGTGGGCCCGTTTTTTGCTCTCCCCAGGCTCCAGAGCCTTTTTAGGAGCCTGGGGAGGATACAAACGGCCTTCCCCACCCCCACCCCCAGAGGCCCTCCGGAGGCTGGAAACAAAATGTTTCCTGACTTCTGGTGGGCCCAGAAGGCCCGAAAATCAGCTGGCTGGCGCACGCATGCGTGCCAGAGCTGAGCTCACAT
This sequence comes from Masticophis lateralis, assembly GCA_030761175.1. Lineage (NCBI taxonomy): Eukaryota > Metazoa > Chordata > Lepidosauria > Squamata > Colubridae > Masticophis > Masticophis lateralis. The sequence continues at coordinate 3,690,009 of JAUDYJ010000017.1, read as the reverse complement.
GCCCACCGATATGGCTCCATGTGCCACTTGTGGCACCCGTGCCATTGGTTCGCCATCACGGGCCTAGAGGATCTCTGAAGGGTCCTTTTAACTAGTAAATGCTGGGACAAAAAGTTAAACCTCAGAATTAACACCCTTTCTACAGTTGGAGAGTTCAAGAAGTCAAACCACAGAGGTACTATGTTAACATGCAGAACTAACCCACATAGAGCTTCCTGCCTAAAGCAATAGGGGAGGGGAGCTAGCTAAAGAGGCAGATCTAAGATACTTCCTCTTTTTTGTTACTATAAAGATACGTATCTTAAACAAGGTCTTTTGTTCAGATGTTAGAATTTATATTAAGCTCTCTGAACCTTTTGGCCAAAATAAAACTTCTTCTGATTTCGAAATTCATCTCTTTTATTTTTCTGCGACAAGACACTTGTGAGTTTTGCACTTAACAACCTTGCTTGCCACGGTTGCTAAGTGAACCACTGCCGTTGTTAAGTTAGGCACACCGTTGTTAAGCAAATCAGGCTTCCCCATTGACTTTGCTCATCAAAAGGTCTCAAAAGGGGGGATCGCGTGTCCCCGGGGTATTGCAAACCATCGTAAATATGAGCCAAGCTGCTAAGTGTCCAAATTTTGATCTACGTCGCGGTCTGCCACAGTCACTAAGTGTGAAAAACAGTCATAAGTCTTTTTTTTTTCCCAAAGCCGTTGCAACTTTGAATGGTGACTAAATGAATGGAGTATCTGTGGCCCTTGGGGTCAGGGGGGGGCTGCAAAAAATATTTGCAAGGGTTTCTCTGCCTGGTTGCTGGGTGGGCGTGGCTATGGTGGGCGTAGCCTTGTTGGCCTCTTTCACTACAGCGCCGGGAGGGGGCTTTTTGCCCTCCCCAGGCGCCAGAGGCTTTTCTTGAGCCTCCAAGAGGGCGAAAATGGCCTCCCCAGGCTCCGGAGGCCCTCTGGAGGCCAGAAACGGGCCTGAACTTCCCAAACTTCTGGTAGTCCTGTTTTTCATCCTTCCTGAGCATCTGTGCATGCCCTGTACTTACCTGCATCCAAAACGGGCCGCGTGGGGACTCCTGGGAGGAATGGGGTGGGGCAGAGTGGGTGGGCTCAACCGGGATTTGGGGATTCTCCAAACTGCACAGAATCTTAGCTCGAACCCCCAGGAGCCGACCCCTGCTTGGCGTGAAATATTTAAGGAAAAGTTTTTTGTGTTAAAAGGGAAAAACAATATGAAAGCCAATCGATCAAACAAACAAACACACTCAGTGAAATAAACATTCGAGATGTCTGGAGGATGTGTGCAAAAAGTTCAAGATGCGTTTGTCCTTCTTGGTTCTCTTCTAAAAAAAACCCAGTGAGCTGAACAATAATTTTAACAACCCGTAAAGCTGATTTATTGATTTAAACAGCAATTAGAAGAGGAACATGCTATCTCAGGTTGGATCATAAAACTGAGCAAATTCCAGCCCGAGATGCGATAACGAAGATGAGAGATTAGATAAAAGGGGGTTGCCCCATTCTATTAGCCCATTGAAGATGGGTGGATTTCATAAGTTTTGGTCACCACACTATAAAAAAAAGAGGTTGAGACTCTACAACTGTGATGGCGAACCTATGGCACATGTGCCGGAAGTGGCACGCAAAATCCTCTCTGAGGGCATACGAGCCGTTGCCCCAGTTCAGCTCCACTGCGCATGCATGTGCCCAGTGGTGGGATTCAAGTAATTTAACAACCGGTTCTCTGCCCTAATGATTTCTTCCAACAACCAGGATTTTTTAAAAATTTAGTTTATATGCCGCCCTTCTCCGGAGACTCAGGGCAGGTTACAATGTGTTAAGCAATACCCTTCATACTTTTGTATATTTTTATAGAAAGTCAGCTGATTGCGCCCACAATCCGGGTCCTCATTTTACCTACCTTGGAAGGACGGAAGGCTGAGTCAACCTTGAGCCTGCTGAGGTTCGAACTCACAGTAATTGCAGGCAGCTGATGTCACTTTAACACCACTTTAAGTTGCTGCGCCACCAAACTGCTCAGAAAGTTAACAACCGGTTCTCCCGAAGTGGTGCGAACTGGCTGAATTCCACCACTGCATGCGCCCTTCCCACCAGCCCGCTAGTTTGCGGGTCTCTGCCATGCATGGGAGGGTGGGGCACATGCATGGGGGCTGGGCACGCACTGCATTTTGGGGGTTCGGGTGCGTGCACATTTTGGGCACTCGGTCCACAAAAGGTTAGCCATCACTACTCTAGAAAGAGTGCAGAGAAGAGCAACCAGGATGATGAGGGGACTGGATAAAATAGACGGTGATCAGTGGCAGGAACTGGGCCTGGCTAGTCTAGAGAAGAGAAGGACCAGGGGAGACAGGAGAGCATCTTCCAATATTTGAGGGGCTGCCCCAGAGAGGAGGAAGAAGGTCAAGCTATTCTCCAAAGCACCTGAAGGCCAGAGAAGGAAGAATGGATGGAAACTGATCAAGGAGAGATTCAACCTGGAAATAAGGAAGGATTTCCTGACAGTGAGAACCATCAACCCATGGAAGAGAAGTTGCCTTCAGAAGTTGTGGGAGCTTCATCTCTGGAGGCTTTCAAGAAGAGACTGGACTGCCACCTGTCAGAAATGGTGCAGGGTCTCCAGCTTGGGTGGGAGTTGGATTACACAACCTACAAGATCCCCTCCAACTCTGTTAATCTGTTAAATCTGCTAAATTCCCAGAATCCTCCACGCACCATGGAGAACGTTGGAAGCATGAGGAATTCTGGGAGTTGAAGTCCACCCATCTTCAGGTGGCCGAGCTTGCGACACTGAGATAGAAGAATAAAAAAGGCAAGGGTAGAGTTACCCTTTTAGGATTTATACCTCGGCGGTCCCTGGGGGTCCAAAAGCTGCATAGGGCTTTACTATATTTGGATCTCCTTGATCCGACGTGAGTTTTTCCTCAGTTTCTCTGGACGCAAACAGCTGAGTGTTGTTATGCACTGGAAAGGAAAGAAATGTCGGTTAAAGTTTTGAAATTTTAACATTTGTAGACTTCATCTCCCAGAATTCCCCAGCTGGCATGCTCTAAAGCAGACTCTTCAGAGTTGCAATGGTGCTGGGGAAAAAAATGACTTACAATCAGTCCTCGCATTTACGACCGTTGCAATGTCCCCACTGTCCTGCGATCAAACCTGTAACTCCAAACCACTGTTATTCGTTGTTGTTGTTGTTGTTACCACTGTTTGAGTGTGACGATTAATATTACCATTGTTTTAAGTCTCCTGCTTGAGCAGGGGGTTGGATTAGAATGTACCAGGGACAGCGTGTCATCACATGCCAAAAGCAGGGGAAGAACGGTGTGTGTGTGTGTGTGTGTGACACACACATGCACGGGGGCCGGGGCGCATAGAATTATGGGTATGGGCACGCATGCACCTGACCCCCTCCCCCGCTCCCCCCACTTGATCCTGCATGATCCAAACCTGGCTTAGCATTTTCCAATCCAGCTGTGGGAAGCCCGCCCCGCACCCCCCCCAAAGAATGAAATATTTTGGAAAATATTTTAAAAAGACATAATATTATATTTTCCTATAACGAAGAAATGGAGAAACATGTTTTTAGAGGCAGAAAGCAGGCCCCAAGTCTTTCTTAATAGCCCACAGCAGATGCCAGCACTTAAGGAAATTTATTGAAAGAGGAAGCCAACTATCTAGATGGCTCCGTTCATAAGCAAAGCAAACCCTGCAGGTAGAAACCCATTCAAGGCAGGAGTGTTGCCACCTAGGCTCACTTTGTCATTGCAGGACACAGTTAGTCCCAAACAAACCTATTTTATTATAACAGCTGAGAATTACTTCATTCCCAGCTTAGTCCAAATTAATTGCAAAACAGTCCTTCAGAAAAAGTCCTTCGGGTTTATCACAAACCTTTATCTTCTTTGGCACACTGCCAAAGGCCTTTCTTGGCAAAGCCCCATGAAGTTCAGAAACAAGAGACGCCGACGGGAAAACAGATTTAGCAACGTTGCTTTCCTACAAAGAGCTCAAGAGCCTTTGCTGCTCTTTTAAGCCTTATGGAAGAGGCCAATCATCTCCTGGCTTTACTCCCAAGTCGTCCCTTTTGCTTTAGCTGCTCTTGCCTTCTGGCAGCTGTTCTCATACGTGCACTAGGAACAGGCTCCTCCTGTTCCTCTGCCTCTCTGCTGTCCAACTCTGGAAGCTCTGGAGTCTGCACATCATTCCCAGATGGCCTTGGCCTCATCTCTGCCTCTGACGCAGAGCCCTCGTCCGAGCCTTCCCCAGACTCCAGGACTGTCCCATGATCCCAGCCCCCTCACCATCTGACTCCGCTGCTAACTCCGCGGACTCCTGGCGGACCACAACAAGAGATTTCAAAACTCCTTTTGGCAAAGTTTGACAGCTAACAAAGGTAGAAGGGCAGGATCCGTACAGTAGCCCCTCACTCAACATCCAACACAGGACGAAAGCCATTAGCAACAACAGGAATCACCCCAACACCCTTTCAGAATACAAGCTTCCTTCATTGCACAATCCTCCCCACCAGGGGTGAAACCTACTTACCTTCCTTACTGCGTGCACACCTTCTGGGCATGCGCAACACCTTCTGGGCATGCGCAGAAGGTAAAAAAACATTACTTCCTGGTTAAAACCAGGAAGTAAGGACACCCGGGCAGCAATCACTACCGGATCGCCGTACCACAGAGAAATTCGCTACCGGATCGGGTGATCCGGTCTGATCCAGGAGCATTTCACCCCTGCTCCCCATTCCTACCCCAGCAGCATTTCAGGACCTGTATAAAAATCCTGGCACTCATCCAGCTAGTTGTTCAGCTGACCCAGAACTGCACGCCGTCTTCATCTGTGTGTGTCTGGTTGTGCTCATCATTAAACTTTCTTTCCAATCAGCCGCCATTTTATTTTATTCCCAGATTGGACTTGAAACGGATGGATTTCTCCTTCCAGCACAGCTAATCGGCATTCATCTTGCGTGGTATTGCATGGAAACCAGCGGTGAGTTTCACGTTTTGTTACTTAGCGGTTTGCCGCGTGTGTTCACGCTCGCTTCGCACACGTGTGCACCTTTGGCTTTGCTCACACACGCACCTTTCGCACATGCCTGGCCTCAAAAATGTGCCTAAATAGGATGACATCGTGCCAGGGCAGGTGGGCAGCCACCCATGATCTCCGCTACTGATTCGCCCGAACCGGCCCGAACCAGCTGTTCTGATCTAGGCTTCCTGAGCCCATAAAAAGCACATGATTCGTCCCAAAAACCCTCTTTTTATCTCAACAGCTGTGAATTCTGTTCATTCGCAGCCCGTGATGAGTCACAAAGAGTTTGTAAAGAGTCCGACAGAAGTCTGCCACAGTCCTTCAGGATAAGGTTGATAAACACCCACCTTTATCTCCCTTGACACACTACCAAAGACCTAATTGCCAATGAGCTTTGCAAGGCCACACGGAACAGAGTCAAAACGGAGCTTCAGAATTTAATCCGACCAGCACGAACAAAGTTGCTTCCTGCAAAGGCTCATATGCCTTTGCTCCTCCTGTATGTCTTATAGGAAGGGCCAATCATCTCCAAGCCTTACTCCTGAGTCTTTTGTCTTAACTGTTCTTGCCTTCTGGAAGCTCTGCGCAGATGTGCACTGGGAACAGGCTCCCTCTGTTCCTCTGCCTCTGGAGGTCCAGAGTCAGCACACAACTCCCAGATGGCCCTGGTGCCAACTCTGCCTCTGACGCAGAGCCCTTGTCTGATCCTTCCCCAGACTCCAGGACTGGTCCATGTTCCTCCCCAGCCTCCTCATTGTCTGACTCTGCTGCCAGCTCCACAGGCTGCTGGCGGACCCCAACACTGGCTGTAACCACCTCTGATGGAGACACCCCACTAATGGGGAATTTAGGCAGTCCTCCCTAATGGGAAGGAGAAAAGCTGCAAGTGGGGGGGGGGATATCCCCAAAACTCTCTGCCCAACACCACCTTGTCCTTTCCCCCCATACTCACCCACAGCCACCCTGTTGGGTTTCTCTGGATCTGGGAAGGACAGAAAGACGTCGTACTGCATCTCCATGGCCTTGTCAAGTCCAGATTTCGGGTCTCTCCAGCGTTCGAGGAGGAGTTTGACTAGATCTTGGTCCCCCTTAGTGGTTGCCATGTGCGGCTTGGCTGACAGCTTCCTAACATGTGAAGGACAGAATGTTGGAAGCACATTTCAGAGCTTTTTGGGGGTTTTTTTGCACAATTGCTTCTTTCAACAGAGAATTGAAAAAGCAGGAAAAGGGCTATTCTTTTTATTCTGTTATTTTATTTATTCTGTTATTCTCTTTATTCTATTATTTTATTTTGTTATTTTGTATTCTGTTATTCTCTTTATTCTGTTATTCTGTTTTTCTTTTTATTCTGTTATTTTATTTATTCTGTTATTTTGTATTCTGTTATTCTGTTATTTTGTATTCTATTCTTCTGTTATTTTGTATTCTATTCTTCTGTTATTTTATTTATTCTGTTATTTTGTATTCTGTTATTTTGTATTCTGTTATTCTCTTTATTCTGTTATTCTGTTATTTTATTTATTCTGTTATTTTGTATTCTGTTATTCTCTTTATTCTGTTATTCTCTTTATTCTGTTATTCTTTTTATTCTGTTATTCTGTTAGTTATTCTGTTATTCTATTATTCGGTTATTCTGTTATTAATTTGAGGCTGACCAGACTGGTAATCTCCACATATTTTGGACTACCACTCCCCTCAGGCTTAGAGTATAGCCAGTGGCAGGGGATGATGGGATTGTTAGTACAAAATATTTGGAGTTGTCCAGGAGGTCGCCATCTTGCATTTATCACAATATCTACCTCATAGTATAAATTAGTGCTTCTCCATTTAGGCAGCTTGAAGATGTAGGGATTTCAATTCCCAGAATTCCCCAGCCAGCCATGCCATTGCCATTGTAACTTCAAACTGTTGCTAAATGAATGGTTGTAAGACAAGGACTACCGTATCATTCAGCTAAATCAGTGATGGCGAACCTATGGCAGGCGGGCTAGAGGTGGCATATAGCGCCCTCGCTGCGGGTACGCGAGATATCGCCCCAGTTCAGCTCTGCCACGCATGTGCGTTCTGTGGGCGTGGCTTGGTGGGCGTGGCAAGGAAGGATACTGTAAAATCTCCATTCCCACCCCACTCCAGGGGAAGGTTACTGCAAAATCCCCATTCCTTCCCAACCAGCTGGGACTCGGGAGGCAGAGAGTAGATGGGGGTGGGGCCAGTCAGAATTTTTACTACCGGTTCTCCGAACTACTCAAAATTTCCACTACCGGTTCTCCAGAACTGGTCAGAACCGGCTGAAACCCCACCTCTGCTTTGGGCACTGGGTCTGGAAAATATTCGCCATCACTGGGCTAAATCATTTCCAAGGAATTTACAAGAGCCACACACAAAAAAAACCTGGGGCATTTTAGTCTGCTCCCAGCAGTGCCAACACCATAACACAATTCATACAATCCGGGATCCGAAGAAGGCTATTTCAGAGTTTGCCTGATGCTTTGAGTGGTTCATTTATCAAAGAGGCTGGTTTTTTTTTATATTATGTGCAACCTGGTTAACAATTAAACCACTTTTTCTCATTTCAGCTCCTACGCATCACGTATCAGGTAGATACGTTGAACATGCTTTGCCAGCAAATGAAGATGAATCCCATTTGGGATATTTTAAGAAGGCGACTGACTTAATCCATGATCTTCTCTGAACAAAACTGATTCGAAGCCGCTGAGATTGAAGATCTGCAGGCAAGAAGCATTCAAACTTTGGATTCAGGCAAGCAGGCAGGCCGGCCGGCCAGATTTCAAGCTTGGATTAATCCTGAATCCAACTGACTAGCAGACACAAAATATGTAACCCCAGCCCTGGTGTTTCTGGAAGTATGAAAGGAAGTTTCCTTCCTCACCTTTCCTTTCCTTTTTCCTTTCCTTTCCTTTCTTCCTTTTCTCATTCCTCCTTCCTCTTTTCTTTCTTTCTCCCTCCCTCTCTCCCCCTTCCTTCCTTCCTTCCTTCCTCCTTCCTTCCTTCCTTCCTTTCTTTCCCTCCTTCCCTCCCTCCCTTCCTCCATGTCCACCCACCCACCTTTCCTTCCTTCTTTCTTTCCATTTTTCTTTCTTTCTCTCTCTCTCTCTCTTTTCTTCCTCTCCTCTCCTTTCTTCATTCCTCCTTCCCTCTCTTTCCTTCTTTCTCCCTCCCTCTCTCCCCCTTCCTTCCTTTCTCCCTCCTTTCTTCCTCCCTTCTTTCTTTCCCTCATTCCCCTCTCCCTTCCTCCATGTCCACCCGCCCACCCGCCCTTCTTTCTTTCCTTCCATCTTTCTTTCTTTCTCTCTCTTTCCTTCTTCTCCTCTCCTTTCTTCATTTCTCCTTCCTCTTTTCTTTCTCCCTCCCTCTCTTCTCCTTCCTTCCTTCCTCCCTTCCTTCCTCCCTTTTTTCTTTCCCTCCTTCCCCCCTCCCTTCCTCCATGCCTGCCTTTCTTTTTCTTTCTTTCTTTCTTTCTTTCTTTCTTTCTTTCTTTCTTTTTCTTTCTCTCTCTCTCTCTCTTTCTTTCCTCTCCTCTCCTTTTTTCATTCCTCCTTCCCTCTCTTTCTTTCTCCCTCCATCTCTCCCTCTTCCTTCCTTCCTACCTTCCTTCCTCTCTCTTCCTCCCTCCCTCCCCATGTACCTCCCTCCCTTCCTCCATGCCCCCTCTTTCTTTCTTTCTTTCTTTCTTTCTTTCTTTCTTTCTTTCTTTCTTTCTTTCTTTCTTTCTTTCTTTCCTTCTACCTTCCATCCTTCCTTCCTTCCTTCCTTCCTCAAGGTGACCATTCCTCCTTCTCCTATTTTCCCCCACAACACCTCTGCGAGGTCAAATTGGACTGAGAGAGATGGACTGGCCCAAAGTCACCCAGCAGCCTTTTGTACCTAAGACGGGACTCGAACTCGCTGCCCCCTAGTTTCTATCCCAGTACTTTCAAAGACAAACACCAGGATCTCACGGGCCACAGGGCCCCCCTGCCCACCCCTCAAATGCTTACTTGAGGTTCTCTCGGATGTTGGCAGCTTCCACCTGGTTCATGAATTCCTCCAGGATTACCGGATCCAGATCCTGGGTGATATTATGGACCCAGTCGGGGGAAGGCGCCCCTTTGGGGATGGCGAAGTGCCCCAGCAAGATCCCCGCGGTCAGCAGCACCGCCCCACCAAAAACAGAGCACAGGATGTTCTTCCAGTTCGCCATGGTTGCCGGTGCCCAGGAAGAGAGGCCTCTGGTTGTGGAAGAAACCCTGGCAGCCCCTTTCTTAACTCCTGGCTCCAGGCAGGTCTTGCTCGGTGCTGGGGCGTGCAAAGACAGGCGTGTTGCAACGATGACATGCCCTTTGGTCGTCCGGGATGGGCTGATCAAGGAAATGGCCTACGTGGTTCTGGGAGAGGAGAATAGTGTGTGGGGGGGGTGTTCTTGGACCAATCGGGCGGAAAGAGGAGAATTTTCCCAGTGACATTCTGGTGGTCCAAAGCCACGTCGAATTGGTCGCCTAGCGGCTGAGTGTGCTACGGGTAGTCAGATTAACAGGGTTGGAAGGGACCTTGGAGGTCATCTAGTCCAACCCCCCCCCACCCAAGCAAGAGACCCCACACCGTTTCTGACAGAGGGCCATTCAGTCTCTTCTTGGAAGCCTCCAGGGATGAAGCTCCCACAACTTCTGAGTAACAGAATAATAACAGATTAAGCGAGTTGCAAGGGACTTTGGAGGTCATCTAATCCAACCCGCACCCCACCCAAGCAGGGGACCTACACCAGTGATGGCTAACCTTTTTGCCATCACGTGCCAAAAATGGGGGGAAGCACGGTGGGGTCACATGAACGCATGCCCATATCCATAATTCTATGTGCCCCACCCCCCCATCCTCCCCCCCCCCGCTCTCGGCATGGGATGGCACAGTAGGCCCGTTTTTTGCTCTCCCCAGGCTCCAGAGCCTTCCTAGGAGCCTGGGGAGGGCAAAAATGGCCTTCCCCACCCGCCAGAGGCTCTCTGGAGGCCGGAAACACTGCATTTCCTGACTTCTGGTGGGCCCAGAAGGCCCGAAAATCAGCTGGCTGGTGCACGCATGCGTGCCGGAGCTGAGTTTGCGTCCCCAGCGATATGGCTCCGCGTGCCACCTGTGGCACCCGTGACATAGCTTCGCCATCACAGCCCTACACCATTTCTGACAAATTGCAGTCTAGTCTCTTCTTGAAAGCTTCCAAGGATGAAGCTCCCACATCTTCTGAGGCAACTTCTGTTCTTTACAGATGAACAGAGTTGGAAGGGACCTTGGAGGTCATCTAGTCCAACCCCGCACCAAAGCAGGAAACCCTGCGCCATTTCTGACAGATGGCAGTCCAGTCTCTTCTTGACGGACTCCAGGGATGAAGCTCCCACAACTTCCGAAGGCAACTTCTGTGCCATCGGTTGATAGCTCTCAATCAATAGTCCTCAACTTACGATCACAACTGAGCCCACGTTTCTATTGCTAAGCAAGACACTTGCGAAGGGAGGTTGGCCCCGTCATCAAGCGAATCACTGCAGTTGTGAAGTTAGTCCCACGCTTGTTAAGTGAAACTGCTTTCCCTGTTGACTTTGCTTGTGAAAAGGTCACAAAAGGGGATCAACCGTCATAAATATGAATCGGTCACCAAGCCTCCGAATTTTGATCACGCGACCCTGGGGAACGGTCCCAAGTGTGAAAAACGGTCGTAAGTCACTTTTTTCAGTGCCTTTGTAACTCCGAAGAGTCACTAAACGAGCTGCTGTAAGTACTGAACTACACAGGACTAAGAGTACTGAAGTTAGGGGTGTTGGACTGGGACGAGGGAGAGCTGAGTTCGAGTGGCTGGCAAAGCCGCCTGCCTCTTTGAGAGAACCAAAAACGACACCAGCACTCATTCAGAATAATTTCTTTATTGTTGCTCACCTACAGAGAGCAAAGGTGCCGGACTAAAGTACTTATCTGCGTAACTATAGATACACCCTGTGAACTACTAGGGAGGGTCCACCGGGCCCTCTTTCTCCCTACCAGACATTTCAAGCGGCGTCACCTCTTTCCTCTTTGGGAAAGACAAAACCGCCCCCACACACCCCTCCTCCTGCCACTCTGCACTAAATTCCACCACATCACAATTTTGTCATTGCAACACAACCAATTGTCAACCCTGAAGTTGGCCAAACTGCGGCCATTTTCCTTTCTACAGTTCTCTAGGGAGGTTTCTAAGGGACGTGGTGGCTCAGCGGCTTGAGACGCTGAGCTTGTCGATCGAAAGGTCGGCAGTTCGGCAGTTCGAATCCCTAGTGTTGCCGCGTAACGGGGTGAGCTCCCGTGACTTGTCCCAGCTTCTGCCAACCTAGTAGTTTGAAAGAAAAAATGCAAGTAGAAAAATAGGGACCACCTTTAGTGGGAAGGGAACAGCGTTCCATGCGCTTTTGGTGTTGAGCCATGCCGGCCACATGACCACGGAGATGTCTTCGGACAGCGCTGGCTCTTCGGCTTTGAAACGGAGATGAGCACCGCCCCCTAGAGTCAGGAACGACTAGCACACATGTTTGAGGGGAACTTTCACCTTTACCTTTAGGGAGATTTTTTCTTCTCACTGCTTCAGGGCTGACACAGCCTGGAGCGAAGGGGCCAGGGAGGGAGTGGGGGGTAGAGATAGCTGGGGTGTTGTAGCCTAATTAAAATTCTTTCCCCTGGGAATCAAGGACGTTGGTACAGGGGTTCGAAAGGTGGAGACGGAGGCCATCTTGCAACTGGACTACATGTTGATTGGACCATGTGACTGTGGGGGAGAAGTGACAATGTTTTAGTTTTAATCAGGTGTAAAACCAGCGAGAACTTAGAGCTGGTTTTCCACCAAGTCTGTGCCAATTTGATATGTCCCAATAAAATGTTCTTTGAGAAAGATGCCTGCCTCGGAATTCTTATTGAAGGGGAGGTATTATTTGGAAACCTGACACCAATACAACCTGCAGCCCCAGGGGTCTTAGCTGGGGGAGGGGTCACGGACCGTAACAGTGACCTTGCCTCTCACAGCGACGTCGAGTCTTGGACATTGGCAAAATTCTGCCTCTTCCTTCCTCTCCCCTTGCTGAGCTGGGGGAGCATAGCCCCCCTATGCTGAAGCCTGGGCCGTAGCTTCCCCTCTGAGTCCGTCTCTCCAGGACTCGAGAGCTCTTCGCCACTCCCTTCTTCGTGCATGGTTACACAATGGAGTCTGGACCAGACAGTCCCCTTCTCTGGAGTCTCCTCTTGGTCTGAGGACTTGGGGATTAAGCCACAGCTGTCCAGCATCTTCGGTCTCGGCTGATGCTCCAGACGGGGTCTCAATTTTTTCTCCACCAAGCCGGGACTCCGGGAGATATCGGCGGGATCCGAGCGGCCCCATCTGCTCCGTTCAGCCGGATGCTCACTCACCACTGGACGACCAGACAGGTAAGATGGATGCAGCATGGGGAAGGCCCCCAGTTCTGGGTCTAGCAAAGGGCTAGCAGTGGATGAGGGTGTCGAGCCCTCCTGCAGATAAAAAAAGGAGGGGGCTGGGGGAGAACCGACCAGCCCCCTCTCTTTCCTGCCATATGCTTCCTCTGTTACACTCGCACACTCAGCACAAAATTTCGTGGGCTTCCAAGCAGAGAGAGGTGATGGATGGAGGTAGCTCTTGGCAACAGGAGGTCCATGGGTCTCGTAGTCCCCCAACGATCTGGCTTGGTCAAATTCCGAGCTGCAGCCCAGCTTGCTGCTTTCAAGGGTCAAATCAGCCAAGGCAAGACTGCTCTGGGTGCTGGAGTCTCTATCCTTAAAAGGAGGAGGGGGAGGAATGACATCCAAGAGAGGTTCAGAAGAAAGATCCATGAGGTTCTCTCCCCCAGGCTGGCCCTGGATGCTGGATTTGGGGAGCAAACCCGACACCTGGATAAGGTTGGGAAAAACAAAAGACAAAAACAAGGATATTGTTTAGATGTCCCAGACTTTTCAAGAACCTGCCATTCATTTAACCATCATGTCACTATTTCTCAACCCTGGCAACTTTGAAGTGGGTGAACTTCAACTCCCAGGATTCTTGGAGTTGAAGTCCACTTATCTTAAAGTTGATAAATCTGAGACACGTTGCTCTATCTACACTCTATCTGTCTGTCTGTCTGTCTGTCTGTCTGTCTGTCTGTCTATCTATCTGTCTATCTATCTATCTATATCTATCATGTCTTATCTATCTATCTATCTATCTATCTATCTATTTAGCTATTTATCTATCAACTCTTATCTATCTATCATCTCTTATCTATCATCTATCTATCTATTTATCTATCTATCTATCATCTCTTATCTATCTATCATCTCTTATCTATCTATATCTATCATCTCTTATCTATCATCTCTTATCTATCTATTTATCTATCTATCTATCATCTCTTATCTATCTATCATCTCTTATCTATCTATCTATCTATTTACCTATCATCTCTTATCTATCTATCATATCTATATCTATCTATCTATCTATCTATCTATCTATCATCTCTTATCTATCTATCATCTCTTATCTATCTATCTATCTATCTATCTATCTATCTATCTATCTATCTATATCTATCATCTCTTATCTATCTATCTATTTAGCTATCTATTTATCTATCAACTCTTATCTATCTATCATCTCTTCTATCTATCTATCTATCTATCTATCTATCTATTTATCTATCTATATCATCTCTTATCTATCTATCTATATCATCTCTTATCTATCTATCTATTTATCTATCTATCTATCATCTCTTATCTATCTATCATCTCTTATCTATCTATCATCTCTTATCTATCTATCTATCTATCTATCTATCTATCTATCATCTCTTATCTATCTATCATATCTATCTATCTATCATCTCTTATCTATCTATCATCTCTTATCTATCTATATTTATCTATCTATATCTATCATCTCTTATCATCTCCTATCTATCTATCTATCTATCATCTCTTATCTATTTATCATCTCTTATCTATCTATCAATCTATCTATATCTATCATATCTACCTATCTATCTATCATCTCTGATCATCTCCTATCTATCTATCTATCTATCTATCATCTCTTATCTATTTATTATCTCTTATCTATCTATCAATCTATCTATATCTATCATATTTACCTATCTATCTATCATCTCTTATCATCTCCTATCTATCTATCTATATCTATCTATCTATCTATCTATCTATCTATCATCTCCTATCTATCTATCTATCTATCTATCTATCTATCTATCTATCTATCTATCTATCTATCTATCTATCATCTCCTATCTGTTAATCTATCATCTCTTATCTATCTATCTATCTATCTATCTATCTATCTATCTATCTATCTATCATATCAACTCATCTCTTATCTATCTATCATCTTTTATCTATCTATCTATCTATCTATCTATCTATCTATCTCTATCATATCATATCATCTCTTATCTATCTATCATCTCTTATCTATCTGTCTATCTATCTATCCTCTGTCTGTCTGTCTGTCTGTCTATCTATCTATCTATCTATCTATCTATCTATCTATCTCTATCATATCAACTCATCTCTTATCTATCATCTTCTATCTATCTATCTATCTATCTATCTATCTATCTATCTATCTATCTACCTATCCTCTGTCCGTCTGTCTGTCTGCCTGTCTATCTAGCTAGCTAGCTAACTATCATCTCTCTCTCTCTCTCTCTCTCTCTCTCTCTCTCTCTCTCTCTCTCTCTCTCTCTCTATCTATCTATCTATCTGTTTGTCTATCATCTCGGGTTTGGTAAAAGCCCTGTCATGGCTGATTAGGGAATTCTGGGAATTGAAGTCCCTCCGTCTTATACTTGCCAAGGTTAAGAAACACTGTGTCATGGATTTTTCCCAAATAATTCCTGGCACAGGCTCAGAAGTAAAATTAGCCACGAGTAATTCATTGTGCATCCCAAATGCACACCATTATTCACCCCAACCTATATTTTTATTATTATTATTATTTTATTTATGTATTAGAATAGAACAGAATTACAGAGTTGGAGGCCTTCTAGTCCAATCCCATTTAGGCAGGAAACCCTACAGTCGTGCTGGTGAACCTATGGCACGTGTGCCCAAAGTGGCATGCAAAGCCATGTTGCCTGGCACGCACGGCGTCGGCCGTTCCTCTTCCAGGTCTCTGGCGTGCATGCGCACAATGATCAGCTGGCCTTCGTGTGTGCGCAGTGCCTGAAACTGGAAGTGCATGCACGCCAGCCAGCTAATCATCCCACGCACATGCATGCCAGAAACTGGAAGACCAGCTGGTTGGTGGGCATGCACATGCCGGAAACCGAAAGTTCATTTCCTGGCGTGTGCATGCCCCCTGGGCAGCTCCTCTTCCAGGTTGCGGCCCCGATGAGCGCACCCCATCACTGCCCTATACCATTTCATAGAAACGGTTATCCAATCTCTTCTTAAAAACTTCCAGAGTTGGAGCATCCACAACTTCTGGTGGCAAGTTGTTCCACTGGTTAATTGTCCTCACTGTCAGGAAGTTTCTCCTTAATTCCAGATTGCTTCTCTCCTTGATTAGTTTCCACCCATTGCTTCTTGTCCTGCCCTCAGGGGCTTTGGAGAAGAGCTTGACTCCCTCTTCTTTGGGGCAACCCCTGAGATATTGAAAGACTTCTATCATGTCTCCCCCAGTCCTTCTCTTCATCAAACTAGACATGCCCAGTTCCTGCAACCGTTCTTCGTATGTTTAGCCTCCAGTCCCTCATCATCTTTGTTTAATACTATATTAATACTATAAGATTCAGAAATACAGAAGAAAATAGCAGGAAAGATAGGGGAGGGAAAAGGGAAGGGAAAAGTGTACAAAAGAAGAGAAAAAGAAAGAAAAGACACGGGCTTCCTGACTCCCTTTGATGCAGTAGAATAAAATAATAACCTCAAACCTCAACTTTTCACTTTTACATAATAGTATAAACTTGCCATTTCAATAGCAACAAACCCATCTCGTCAGTGAAACCCAAAATCAAAAGTTTTGTATTTTTTCCCTCTACCTCGAGCACAAAGTCCAGAAGCGGTTTCCAAGTAGAAACAAAAGTAATTGCGTGGTGTTTTTTTTTCTTTAATCACAGCAATCAATTGCCCCATCTCTGCTCACTCCATCGACTTCTGCAGCCACTCATCCACCATGGGAACCAAAATGCCCATTTTCCATTTTTGTGCATAATCTTGCGCCCATCAACATATAGAACATCAAAGTTCCAGATTTTTCTCCCCAAGTCTTTATCGGGGTGGGACACAGCCAGTTCAGACCGATTCAGGCAAACCGGATGTTAATTTTACATTTGGTTCGCCGAACCGGTAGTTGCAAGGACTGGCTGGCCCTGTGTTCTGCCCCAGCTACGGACCCCAAAGAACACAGCACACACAAAGTCCATACAAACCTTAGTTTACT
Source organism: Masticophis lateralis (assembly GCA_030761175.1). Classification (NCBI taxonomy): domain Eukaryota; kingdom Metazoa; phylum Chordata; class Lepidosauria; order Squamata; family Colubridae; genus Masticophis; species Masticophis lateralis. The sequence goes on along the minus strand of JAUDYJ010000017.1, from coordinate 3,673,511 downwards.
AACAGCCGACAAGAATTCAAAGAATAATAACTCAGTTCTGAAGCACAGTCTTTCAGATAACCGTAATCTTACTGTGGTTGGCAGAATGCCCAGAAGCAATTTGCAGGAAAACTGATAAGAGACAAACAAGAGCCGAATCAAAACGTTTCTGAAATCAAAACGCGAAGGAATATGAACAAGGTTGTTTCCTGCAAATTGCTTCAGTCGGCGTTCCTCCTTAAATAGACTAAGGGATTGGCCAATAAGCCCCAAGCCTTACTCTTGAGGAGACCTCTTCCTGAGGAGCCACTCCTGCCTTTTGGCAGCTCTGTGCGCCCATGCATCGAGAAGAGGCTCCTCCTCTTCGTCCTCTTCACTTATGGGAGCTTCTGGAGGTTCTGAAGGCGCTGGCTGAATCCCTGCCTCTGGCACCACATCTTCTCCAGCCTCCTCATTGTTTGACTCGGGTGCCAGCTGCACAGGCTGCTGGCGCAGCACCACACCAGCCTCCTCGCTGTCGGAATCAGCTACTAGCTGCACAGGCCGCTGACGGGCCACAACACCCCGCCCCACCCAGGAGTCTCCATGTGGCCCATTTTGGATGCCAGGTAAGTGAAGGAGGCTCTGGGAGAGTTTCACTCTCCCAGAGCCTCCTTCACTTACCTGGCCTCCTGGATGTTCCAGAAATCTGGAAACAGCCCCGTTTCCGGCTTCTGGAGGTTCTCCGGAGACCGGGGAAGGCCATTTTCGCCCTCCCAGAGGCTCGCGGAAAACCTCCGGAGCCTGGGGAGGGCAAAAACACCCCGCCCCCTGCCGTGATGCAGGAGGCCGAGTAGGCCACGCCCACCATGGCCACGCTCACTCAGTAACCGGGCAGAAAACTGGTTGCTATAATTTTTGAATCCCACCCTGGTCTTTATCCCAACCTATATTTCGCTGCGAGTAAGGTACTCACATTGATTTTCTCCGAGACGCAAAAAACATTTTTGAACCTGATAAGCCGTTCCAATTCAGCAATTCGCTGGTTCCAAGTCTGCCTTTCCTCGGCCATAGTCTGTACCTGATAAGGAAGGCAGGTGGGAGAGTTAGACAAAGAGATGGATTAGAACAAGGACCTCAGGACAGACATTTATCAAACCCACCGAAATTTAAATGTTGAATTTATTTGTTAGATTGTTTATCTACCTACCTATTTATTCATTCATAGCCTTTCTCAAAGGATGGAAATAACTCAAGGAGACAGACATGTCCCACACACCTTCCTCTTCCTATTTTTGCCAGAACAACAACCCTGCAAGGTGTGTAGGGCTGAGAGAGAGAGACTGGCCCAAAGTCACCCAGATGGCTCTTGTGTGCCTAAGGTGGAACTAGAACTCAGAGTCTCCTGGTGATTGGCCCAAAATCATCAACGAACATTCGTGCCTAAGGCGGGACTAGAACTGTTTCCTGGTGATTGGTCCAAAGTCACTCAGTCAATTTTCGATGCCTAAGGCGGGACTAGAACTCACCATCTCCTGTTGATTGGCCAATTTCCATGCCTAAGGTTGGACTAGAACTCACCATCTCCTGGTGATTGGCCCAAAGTCACCCAGCCAATTTCCATGCCTAAGGTTGGACTAGAACTCACCGTCTCCTGGTGATTGGCCCAAAGTCACCCAGCCAATTTCCATGCCTAAGGTTGGACTAGAACTCACCGTCTCCTGGTGATCAACCCAAAGTCACCCGGCCAATTTCCATGCCTAAGGTTGGACTAGAACTCACCGTCTCCTGGTGATTGGCCCAAAGTCACCCAACCAATTTTCTTGCCTCACCAACTCCTAGTTTCTAGCCTTAATCATTAAATCAAACTGGCTCTACCATCCAGACCCAGAATCATCTGGCATGAGTTGGGCAACTATTAAAAAAATCTAATAAACAAAGAAATAAACAAATAAATTCTGCCGTTATTAGATACCAGTTTTTTCACGCTGATATCTAAAAATGATGTAAGACTTTAATGCCCACAATTCCTCTTAGATGGAAAAATGCTTGACATAGTCAAGTCAGAGAGGACCGACAGGGTTATAACCAAGTTTCCTCAGCATGAAAGCTTATTTGTGACCTTAATTCATTATCATTGGAAAATAGGACACAGAGCTCAGTTTTATATTAATCTTGCAGCTATGAGCGGAACATACAGATAGTATAAAATTTATTCATTTATTTTATTTTATTATTAAAATTTGAATTGAATTGAATTGAATTTATTAAATTTGTATACTGCCCTTCTCCTGACAGACTCAGGGCGGTGAACAGCCAAACATTAAAATACAAGCAATATAAAAGTTAAAATAATGTAAAACATAATTAAATCAATTTTGGCTTTCCCAAATTTAAAACCCCTCATAAAATTCACCCATTAAAATCTACGTTAAGCCAGCCCGGCTTGCTGGAATAGAAAAGTCTTTAATGCCTTTAAAAGTCTTTAATTTGCATGCCGCCCTTCTCCCTTGGGACTCGGGGTGGCTCACATGGTAAAAGCAGACAATAATACAACTAAAACGGTCCAAATTATAAAATCCCCAATTATAAAACCCCGTAACCGGTCATGGGATTTGGTGCAACAGCCAGGTCTTCAAACCAGTACAAAAAGTGCGGAGATCTGGAACCGTTCAGAGCTCAGTGGGTAGCCCGTTCCAGAGGGTCGGCGTGACCACAGAGAATTTAGCATTTAAAATTATCTCTCTGAAATTACATTTAGAAACAGGCTCCCAACCTCAAGACCATCCCCATTATTCCCCCCTAATCTACCATTGACAGGATGCATCCTGTCCTAAAAGAAAAGGGAGGAATGTAGGAACATAATAATAGTAGCATAGGTAGAATTACTGGGACATAATAGTAACTTGCTGATGCTGTTTCGCTTCTGTTAAGAATTGCTTTGTTAAGAATTAAAATTGCATCTGCCATTTGTTTCTACTAGCGATCTAACTCCTGTTTGTGTACAAGTCAGCGCCTGGAATGGAATATGTCAGAGTTTGGCAGGGTTACGCCTGGTAAGTACCACTGTTGCTAAGCACTCAACCTCTCTGTTCCTTGCTGCACAGCCAATGCCAGGCTACAAGGAAGGCATATGCCAGGGGGCAGAATTGGGTATTCTGAAGGTATAAAAGCACGTCATACCTTCCCTGAGGTGTGGCTATTCCTCACATGCAGTGTATCTGTATGTTCTGGATATAGCTTCACCCAGTATTTTGTTTTTGGCCAAAAATAAAATCTGCTTCTTTTTGCAAGCTTTGTCTCGAGTCACATTCTCTTTGGCATCTCAGTAGCTCAGAGAAACTTCTGGGACATTACAGTATGTCATTGTCATCAATTAGGCAACTTAATATGCAATTAACAATATCAATAAGTAATATGACAGGCTTCTTACAATCCGCTGAAGTTTCTCTTCTAACAGCTGGTTGGCGTGACGGGTGTTGCAATACTCTTCTTGAATTCTAATTGAAGAAAAGCAGAAAGTAATGAAAATTGTTCTGAATGAAAGTTCTACTTAGAGAAATTTGGGATTCGATGGGACAAATAAGTGGCCAAGGTTTCTCAACCTTGGCCACTTTAAGATGGATGAACTTCAACTTCCAGAATTCCCCAGCTTGCATCTTTTAAGGGGGATGGACTTCAACTCCCAGAATTCCTCAACTGGCATCTTTTAAAGGGAATGAACTTCAACTCCCAGAATTCCTCAGCTGGCATCTTTTAAGGGGAATGGACTTCAACTCCCAGAATTCCTCAGCTGGCATCTTTTAAGGGGAATGAACTTCAACTCCCAGAATTCCTCAGCCGGCATCTTCTAAGAGGGATGGACTTCAACTCCCAGAATTCCTCAGCTGGCATCTTTTAAGGGGGATGAACTTCAACTCCCAGAATTCCCTAGCCAACATTTTGGGAATTGAAATCCACTTATCTTAAAGTGGCCAAGGATGAGGAACACTGAAACTCCTATAATAATTCCCAAATATTAATGCACTGTGGAAAAATGTTGTGGTACCGTTAATATTTAAATATTAAACTCCTCCCCAAAGTGGGTTGGACTACAGAGAGCCCCACCCCTTAAAGGCCTCCTGTGCTTTCAATTCTTCCTTACCTGTTGTAATTTTCCTTTAAGGATTCCAATGTCTCTTCCCATTTTCTTTGCAGATCTTGTTGAGTAGATACAGATTTGGCATCCAAAATAGGAATTTTTGGTAGCTCCTGCTCCTGAGAAGAGCTAGCATGAGAACAGAAACTCATTTTTATTTGTTAATCGCCCAGAATCACACAAGTGTGCTAGGCAGGACAGCTAGTCTTCATTTTACAATAATTCATGTAGAATTGACTTTGTCAATGGGCCATGAAGGCCTGGGCCAGCCTATTCTACATAATAAAGATCTACCTCCTTCAGGCAGAGCCATAATAGGAATTGCCCAAAGCCCCTTTCATTACATTATCACCCAGCAAGAGTCAACCAAGCCTGGGACGCAGACAACCTACAAAGTTACCCCTGTATGGCCCCATGGGAGCCTGACGACCAATCAGAACACAACTTCAATTTCAAAGCTCAAGAGAGGGCGTAAAACCCAGGCACCCTCTGCTTTGAGCGCTGTGGCCAAGCACGTCGTGAAAATTACAAGCCACCATTCTGCCTCTAAAGTTTCAGTGGGAAATTGGGAGCCACGAGGTTTTACGACGCATAAAATCTAAAAATATGAAATTTAGAGATCGATTAACAGCGGCCTTTTAGCAAACCAACTCAGTCACGCTTGCTCTAGGATCCGAAATCTGACTTTTCCAATTTATGAAAGTTGTTTTCCTTTGAAACAAAAGAGATTTACCATCTTCATCATCATTGTACATGGAATACGGAATAATCAACAACATGAATCTATATACGGTTTCTGGTCTGTAATTGTAATAAAACTTGATTTGATTTGATCAATATTTAAAAGGCCACCGAGACAGCGGCTGGCATACAGTATTAAAGTCCAAGCGATAAACCAACACCCTCATCACAGGTAATCCTCTATTTATGACCACAACACAGCTCAGAATTACAGTTGTAAGTCGTGCTGGTCATTAAGCAAGTCACCACATGACTGTGTTTGATTTACAAACTTTTTGGGCGGGGGGGTCGCGTTGTTAAGCAAATCCATTGGATGCAATGGGGGAATTTTGCTGAAAACTGGAAGTACAGCAGCTGTGAAATCTGAACCGCTTTACTACTGGTTCGCTGGCTGCGAAATGCGCAGTGCGCGCCATGCACCAAATACGAGGTGCGCGCACACACTGCATGCCAAAAGGAGGCATGAGGTAAGTAGAACAGCGCGCAAGCGGGGTGGGTGATCAGCTGTGGCGCGCAATCTTTTTTTTTTAATTTTAAAAGCATTGCTTTTAAAAGTAAAAAAAAAGCCTCCAACAATCGCGCTGCCCAGCTGAGATCGTCAGAGGCTTTTTTTTTTAACCTTTTAAAAGTATTTTAAACCTCGACCGAAGAGGTTGTAGAAAAAATGCTTTTAAAAGTAAACAAAAAAAAGCCTCTGATGATCGTGTGGCTCAGCTGGGCATGGGCGGGGGAGCAGGGATTTTTGCTACCAGTTCTCCCAACCACCCACCACCATTGCTACCAGATCGGACAATCTGGTTCGAATCGGGAGCAGTGGACTAAGTGCTGTTAAAGTAGCACTTAGTTGCCAGCTGCTTGCAATGACTGCCAGTTCGAATCTCACCAGGCTCAAGGTTGACTCAGCCTTCCGTCCTTTCGAGGTAGGTAAAATGGGGACCCGGTTTGTGGGGGCAATAAGCCGACTTTGTATAAAAAAGAACTCTGCTTAGGGGGGGCCAAAAGCCCTACTAAGCAGGTATATACAAAAGTATGAAGGCTATTGCTTAACGCATTGTAAGCCACCCTAAGTCTCCGGAGAAGGGCGGCATATAAATTGAACTAATAAATAAATAAATAAATAAATAAATAAATAAATAAATAAATAAATAAATAAATAAATAAATAAATAAATAAAACAGGGTCTTATTTTCGGGGAAACACAATATGTATTTACTTGCCCATCTCTCTTAGGAGAGTCTTTCTGAAGGAGGTGCAGAATACCAGAATAACAGAGTTGGAAGGGACCTTGGAGGTCCTCTAGTCCAACCCCCTGCCCTGCTCGAGCAGGAAACCCTTATGTTCAGTACGCGTACAACGATGCAGGGCTACTCACCTGGCTGGCTTTGGGTTCACTTCGACCAGAAGTTCCTGAAGAAGAAAAGGAAAATATATATATATCTTTCAGTTTTCATCCCCTTCAACAAAGGCAAACGACCAGCCCGTAAGACTCAGATAATTTAGAAACGGGACTGGATCTGAAATGATTTCCATTTCCAGCCTATCTTTGCAGCTGATTCCAAAACAAGGGATTTCTGGATAGGATCTTCTTTCCTGCAGTTTGGTTTGGTTGTGTTTCTGAAGTGCCAATAACAACAGCAGCTTATTGTGGGGGCAATAAGTTGACTTTGTATAAAATATACCAAAGTATGAAGGCTATTGCTTAACGCATTGTAAGCCGCCCTGAGTCTTCGGAGAAGGGCGGCATATAAATCTAATTTAAAAAAAAAAATGAGAGAAAAGCCATACCTGCTGGAAACTATGGGTCCTGAAGTCCAATGTATCCACTAGGCACCAGGCTGAAAATGGGGGCTGTACATTTTTAGCGTGGACTTTCATTTTTTTTTTTAATTTGATTTATATGCCGCCCTTCTCTGGAGACTCAGGGCGGCTTACAATGTGTTAAGCAATAGCCTTCATACTTTTGTATATATATACAAAGTCAGCTTATTGCCCCCACAAACTGGGTACTCAATTTACCTACCTTAGAAAGGATGGAAGGCTGAGTCAACCTTGAGCCTGGTGAGATTTGAACTTACAGTAATTGCAGGCAGCTGAATGTTAATAACAGGCTTTTACTCTGCTGCGCCACCAGGCTCTTTGCAATCGAGCCAATAGAAAGGTGAGTTTGGCCCTAGTAATTTTTCATCTGTTGATTATTCTCACTCCCCGTTTATCTTTTAAGGTGTCCAGATATTCCCTTCCTGACATTTTATTCTCGTTGTCAAGGCAAGGTGGGCTAAGAGCTGGGCTAAACTAAAATGGAATTTGAGCCCAGATCAGCCCATATTTTTCTCCTGAGTTTTTTTTCTTTCCCTATTTCAAATTTCAAAAAGTAAAGCAAGGATCAGAGCATCCCAAAATAGAAATCAAAATGAAGAACTATTCAAATTAAAGGATAAAAAGTTGCAGAGAGATAGAGAAAGAGAGAGAGAAAATATAGTCTTTCAGTCTTGGTTCCTTTATAATGTGTGGACTACAACTCCCAGAATTCCCCAGCCAGCATGCTTTAAGGCGTGTGGACTACAATTCCCAGAATTCCCCAGCAAGCATGCTTTAAGACATGTGGACTACAACTCCCAGAATCCCCCAGCCAGCATGCTTTAAGACATGTGGACTACAATTCCCAGAATTCCCCAGCAAGCATGCTTTAAGACGTGTGGACTACCACTCCCAGAATCCCCCAGCAAGCATGCTTGAAGACGTGCAGACTATAACTCCCAGAATTCCCCAGCCAGCATCTTTAAGACATGTGGACTACAACTCCCAGAATTTCTAGCCAGTATGCTTTAAAACACATAGACTAAAACTCCCAGAATTCCCCAACCAGCTGCATGGGGAATTCTGGGAACTGAGGCCCACATATCATAGAGTTGTCTAGGTTGTGAAACACCGAATTGGACAAGTGACTGAATCCCTGAAAAAAAAATTGGATGCAACTTTGAAGGGGGGTCAAATTTAGCATCCTGACCGCTAAGTTAATGAAAGCGAGACAGGAATCCCGCCCGTAAAGACAACCCACAGGTCTTCTCCTTCTTCAGGATGTGGAGGACCTGGGCCAAGTTTGCCAGAGAGTCTCTTGTTTTGAGAAAAAGCCTGATAACCTTATACAGGATCTGACTCTTCCCAGCCACGGTCCTTGACCATTCTTTGCCATCTGACTTCTCTGCTCCTCGGGGCACCATCCCCTCGGCTTTCTTGAAGGACCGTTCTTGAGCCTTGGCCTTCAGAACATGCTCTGATGCTCCTTCACCATCCCTCCTTGCTCCACAAGGTTCTTCCAACAGCTCAGGCATGTTGGCCAAAAAAGGAGTAAAGAGGCCCGATTCTGAACTGCTGCTGGTATCATCCAGAGTCCTGACAGGTTTGGCATTTCCCTGGAGCTGGTTGGGACGCATGGAGGTGGCATCTCCTTTGGCTTCGAACGGTCTGACTCTATTCCTCTTGGGCAAGGACATTTTCCCCTCGTTTTTTTCCAGCAGTGATTCCGATGACATAGACTTGGTGCTGGGCGCTCTGTTGGTTGGAGAAGACCTCCGGGACTTCCAGCCTAGGGACATGAGATTTGAAGGGCTCATGATTTGTCGGGTGACTTCATTGAGGAACTCCGAAAAGCGCAGCTTGTCTTCTATCCGTCTGTTTTCTCCTAGGATGAGGGATTTCTTGGGGGGATTCAGATCCAGGCTTTTAGGAGAGGAGTGCTTCTCTTGCTGCTCCTGCTGGCATCTCCTGGGCTTCGGAGCCACGAGAGGCTTTGTTCCTGTTGGCCGTTCAATGATGGTCTCGCTGGATTTGGTTGTGGATTTCCACAACCGTCTATCTTCTTCCACCACCCCATTTCTCAAGACCACCTGGCCGAGAGGATGCTGGATGGTCTTGGAAGGCTGCTGGGGAGCTGGAATCTCAGCCTGTTCACCGAAGGCTGGACCATGTTGCAGACCGGTGGTCTTGTAGAAGATCTGCTCCAGGCCTTCGGCTTGTCCCACCATCAGGTGGCCCTGATGAAGGGGCAAATCGTCCGTCCCTACACCTCTGACGAACGGGGTGAAGGACCCACCCAGCCTTCTTTGCTCCCGGGTGGGGTGGTGGGAGGCCGCGCCCTCTACAGCGCCCTCCCTACTGGGTCCCAATGGAGAAGAACGATACTGAGAAGGCACCATGCACAGGGTCCCCTTTTCGAGCCTGGCTTCTAAAGACCACATGGCTGAAGAGGTGGACGTGGACGAGCTGGAGGAGTGAATGGAGAAGCGGTCATCCAGGCTCTCCATCTGCAGGGGCGGATACACCCTCTCCTTCCTTCGCTTGGCCTGCTGGACGGGCGTGAAGAACTTCTCGAGAACTTGGAGCTTCCCAGCCGGGACGCAGCTGTCACCATTCTCCTCCGACCAGTGGGTTGGGTTGAATGCCGCTGCCTGCTCTTTCTTCTCCAGCTTTTGCCCGATGGTGGAGGCACTCATCTTGAGCAACGGGCTCGTCTGCTCCTAACCACGTCTTCCCTGCTCGTTTAGCCGGGGCCGGCCGATTTAGTGGAGCAGAAATGTAACTTGTCAATACAATCAGCTTTGGACGTTTGATTGAACTAATAGAGGCCAGCGGTTGACCGGAGCATCCGCTGAGCCTCCATCTTCCTCACCAAACCAGGTTTCATAAGCAAATTCCTCCTTTGCCAACATCCTGGTGAAGATCCGAGTTTAATGTAAGAAGGGACTTGAATGCCTTTTTAGTATTCAACGGAGAAACGGGCCGCACCGTTTGATGGATTGGGATTTTAGTTATAGTTAAGAGACCGTTGTATAATTGACAGGCTGGATTTCATCAGAGGTCTTCAGTTGTTATTTTATGATTTGAGACTTAAAAAGAGTTTTTAATTGTGGGTTTACGGAGTGTTTTTATTCCGTTCTGGTCTCGGGCTGAATTGAAATGGAGTTTAATGTAAACTTGGTTGCTATCCAACAGAATGCAGTTCATTGGGGAGAAAAGTAAGGTTTTACACCTAGTCAGGGAAGAAACCACAAATACATAGGTACAGAATTCAATTCTATCTATTCTATTCTCCATTATTTATTCTATTTTATTCTATTCCTTATTCTTTCTATTCCTTATTCTATTCTATGCTATACTATATTCTTTCTATTCTATTCTCTCTTCTCTTCTCTGTTCTATTCAGAATTCTCTTTTCCTATTCTATTCTATTCCTTATTCTATTCTATTCCTTATTCTATTCTATGCTATGCTATACTTTTTCTATTCTATTCTTATTCTCTTCTCTTCTCTGTTCTATTCAGAATTCTCTTTTCCTGTTCTATTCTATTCCTTATTCTTTCTATTCTATTCCTTTTCTATTCCTTATTCTTTCTATTCTATTCCTTGTTTTTCCTATTCCATATTCTTTCTATTCTATTCCTTTTCTATTCCTTATTCTTTTTTATTCTATTCCTTGTTTTTCCTGTTCCTTATTCTTTCTATTCTATTCTCTTGTTATTCTATTCTATTCTATTTTCTCTTCTCTTCTCTTCTCTCTTCTATTCCATTCCATTCTGCAGCAAAATGGCCGTGGTGAGCTAGAATGGTATTTGCACAGCTATAGCTGGGGCAAAAAACATCTGGTTCCAGCAAATTGTGTCTGCGGTGCCACCCGCTTGGATTCTAGGAATATATTTATACAATTTAGAGATCCAAATACTGTGTTTCCCCAATAAAAGACTGTCTTATATTTTTTTGACCCCCGAAATAAGCGCTTGGCCTTATTTTCGGAGAGGTCTTATTATTTTGGGGTGCATGGAGCAAGACGGGGCTCCTTTTGCCATCTTACCTGATTTCCAGCTCTGTCTCCCTAACCCTAAGCAGAGGAAATGGCAGTTGTGTATGCGTTTAAATATTTTCAGGGAGGTCCTTATTTTAGCGCTTGCGCTCAAAAGCCTGATTGAGTTTATTATCCAGGGAGGTTTTATTTTCGGGGAAACACGGTAGTTCTGGATGGATTTTTATGCTTGAAAAATTATTATTATTACTATTATTAGTATTATTGGTTAATCTGTAGTGAGATTCACAGCTTTTGAAGCTGGTTAATAGCTCAGCAGCTTGAGTCCTAACCAAGGACCTAGGAACTGTTAAGGTATCGTCGGAGGATGTAAGCTGTTCCGAGTAAGGTGGTTTTTTGTAGAGTCAAAATGTTCAAGTCCGGTAAATTTAGAATTTTTAAATAGCGGGTTAGTCCTTTGGGTATTGCTCCAAGGGCTCCAATTACAATCAGAACAACACATGATTTCTTTTTCCATAGTCGCTCAAATTCAATTTGCAAGTCCCAGTACTTTGTGATTTTTTTCTTGCTGCTTATCTTCAATTCGTGTATCACCAGGTATTGCAATGTCAATGAACCATACTTTTTTCAACTACTGTTGAAAAGAAAAAAAAAGTATGGTTCATTGACCATATGGTTCATCATCATCATCATTATTTATTTATTTATTTATTTATTTATTTATTTATTTATTTATTTATTTATTTATTTATTTATTTATTTATTTATTTATTTAATTTCTATATTGCCCTTCTCCCGAAGGACTCAGGGCAGTGCACAGCCAACCCATAAAACAAACCAAATACAAAATTTAAAAACATTTTAAGAATACATATTAAACAATTTGGCCCTAATCATTAGAAAACAAACCCCAGTTAAAAATCAGAAGCACGAAGCTTCTAGAAGCACGAAGCCGAAAACACCAGCCTGAAGATGACGAATGAGACTTCGTCAAAACGTCGCCAAGACACTTCCAATTTTACACGGAAGACCCGAATAAACAAAGACCTACATATATATATGGAAATATATATATGCACCCACTATAACTTGTGCAACTGCATTCTGGACCATCACTCTTCAAGGGTAGCCCCATGTAGAGCACGTTGCAATAATCCAACCGTGAGGTGACAAGGCCATGAGTGAGGAGAGCCTCCTGATCCAAGTAGGGTCGCAATTGGTGCACCAGACGAACCTGTGCAAAGGTCCCCTTAGCTACAAATGACCAGCTAGATGTCTCTAAGGCATTCCTTTCGTTCCTACCATCCAGAAGAAGCTTCTGGGATGAGAAGCGAAACATCTTCGAAGAAAAACCAGAAAGTCCAATTGCCTCTTGGGTTAAACATTTTCAAGGAAAAAAAGAACAGGGACGTCCAGTTGCCTTTTGAAAAATACCTTTTTTTGGGACAACCTGGATGATTTGAGAACATCTATGGAGATTTTCTATGGAGAATCTCCATAGACATTTGTAAACTGTGATTTATCCTTCGGTGGGTGGCGTAACCCCAGGTCATTGTCGCTTCCTTCACAAAACCAGGGTTTAACAATCCAGTTAAGCAGACTGAATTGGTGTTCTCTTTCAACTCGGCCGAGCTGAGCAATCACGCCAATAAATTGCACAAAGGTGCTTTAATGATTGAACAACGGTAGAAGAGGAACATGGTATCTGGCCTTTGGATCATAAAACGGAGCAAATTCCACCCCTGAGATTCGATAACAAAGATGAAAGATTAGATAAAACAGGGTTTCCTAATCTTGGGCAAATGAAGAGGTTTGTGGACTCCAACTCCCAGAGTTCCCTATGCTCCCGACATTCTCCTTGCTAGCTGGGGAATTCTGGGAGTTGAAGTCCACACATCTTTTTAAAAAAAATTCAGGCTGAGGAACACTGCTCTATTATCTAATATCTCTCCCTCATCCCACTTCAGTCCATCCGTCCATCCCCTTTGTAATTCAAGTTTGAATCAGAATCGAGCTAAAAGGGACTGTGGAGGTCTATAAAACTTTAGTAAGGCCACACCTAGAGCACTGCATCCAGTTTTATCCACACTATAAAAAAGATGTGGAGACTCTAGAAAAAATGCAGAGAAGAGCAACCAGGAGGATGAGGGGACTGGAGGATAAAACATACGATGATTAGTGGCAGGAACTGGGCATGGCTAATCTAGGGAAGAGAAGGACCAGGGGAGACAGGAGAGCATCTTCCAGTATTTGAGGGGCTCCCAGAGAGGAGGGAGGTAAAGCTATTTTCCAAAGCCCCTGAAGGCCAAAGAAGGAAGAATGGATGGAAACTGACCAAGGAGAGATTCAACCTAGAAACGAGAAATTTTCTGACAGTGAAAACCATCAACCAAAGTTGCCTTTGGAAGTTGTGAGAGCTTCATCACTGGAAGCTTTCCAGAAGAGACTGGACGGCCATCTATCAGAAATGGTGTAGGGTCTTCTGCTTGGGCAGGAGGTTGGACTAGATGACCTCCAAGATCCCTTCCAACTCTTGTTAATCCGTTATCTGGAGGTCCTCTAATCCAGCCCTCTGCTTGAGCAGATCCTAGACCCGTGATGGCGAATCTATGGCATGGGTGCCACAGGTTCAGCTCAGCTCAGCTCTGGCACGCATGCGTGTGCCAGCCGATTTTCGGGCCTGCTGGGACTACCAGAAGTCAGGAAACACACTGTTTCCGGTCACAGGAGGGCGAAGGCCGTTTTTGCCCTCCCCAGGCTCCTAGAAAGGCTCTGGCACCTGGGGAGAGCAAAAAATGGGCCTAGTGTGCCCACTGTGCCAAAAGCAGGGGGAGCACAGGGGGATAGGGCGCACAGAATTATGGATGTGGGCATGCGTGTGTGTGACCCCACCACGCTCCCCCCACTTTTGGCACATGATGGCAAAAAGGTTAGCCATCACTGTCCTAGACCATGTCAGACAAGTGACTGCCCGGTCCTTTCTGGAAAACCTCGAGTGATGGAAGTCTTTGCTTGCAATCCAGTGGGCGTGTGTGCCACATCTGGACGGTTACATAAACGCAAATCCCCCGGGGGCGTTTTTGCTCGTGTTTCAAAGCAAACGGTTTTAACAATAAAAATTGTATATTGACCCATTGCGCTGCACGGGAGGAAAAATCAATCCCGTGATTAGATTTATTTTTAAGCCACAACTTCCCGACGTACGAAAGCAAATTGGGTGCAGCCTTCCGTAAACTCGGCTGGGCCTTCGGCAAGGGTCTCAGCCACGCCCCTCTGCCCCCCCTCTCCCCGAGCTCTGATCGGCCAACATGGAAAGAGTGCGAACCCCCCAAAGGGGTGACCCCTGCCCAAGATCAACAGCCTGGTCTTTGACATTGTCAGGCTCGAGCGGGTGGGATGTCCTGTAGAGCAACAGCAAAATGATCCGATTGTATAAAGGTAGCCAATTCTTTCAAGAGAGCCACTCCGGATTTTTCTTGGATACAGGTAATCCTTGATTTACAACCGTTCATTTAGTGACCATTCAAAGTTATAACGGTAACTGGGGGAAAAGTGACTTATGACCATTTCTCGCAGTTACGGCCGTTGCAGCCATCCCCATGGTCACGTGACCAACATTCAAGACATTTGGTTCATACTTATGACGGTTTGCAATGTCCTGGGGTCACGTGATCCTCTTTTGCGACCTCCCGGCAAGCCAAGTTGATAGGGAAACCGGATTCACTTAAACAAAGCTGGTTGCTAACTTTTCTCAATCGCCGGTGATTCGCTTAACAACCGTGGCAAGAAGCGTCGTAAAAGGGAGAGGGGGGGAAACTCACTTAACAAATTATCTAAATGTTGCGCTCGATTACGGTCGTAAGTCCAGGACAACCCTGTATTTGTTTCAGTCTTTCAGACATCACTATAATTCGCCCCATCTCGCCCCAAAATCTCAAAAATAAATCCCAGCATTCCCTTAGTTGTTCCTAAGGGGGGACGGTTCCGCATCAGAGCTGTGGTTGACCTCGGGAGGGAGGCGGCCCTGGCCGACTGGGTGGGCGTGGCCATCTTGACATCACTGGATGGGTGTGGCCAACTGGGTGGGCGTGGCCAGCTTAAGACCACTCCCCAAACCGCTGGCACGTTTCCTCTTCGCATTGAGTAGACCAGGCCGGCCCCCTGGGCCTTGAGTTAGATGCCCCTGCCTTAAAAATCAGGGGGTCACCAACCTTTCGGACCTCATAATTTTAAATCCCGTGGCCTGCTAATATGAATTTTTTTTTTAAAAAAGATAAAATAGTATTTAGCGCAATATAAAAAATGTGAATAATTTTTCTACGGCCCACCAACACTTTCTCGCAGACCACCCGTTGGGGGGGATCGCTGCCCTAAATCATTTCTTAAACATTACACGTCAGTAGTTAAAGACAACAGGGAAAAACTGAAGGAAAGTTGTTTTTTTAATTTTCTCACAATTATTCTAACAGGGCTGCAACTGTGAAGCGTCCCCAGGAGGACAAAGAGACAAACCGAACGTCAAAAGCTTCGTCACTGCGAGGAACTTCTGTTAAGAAGGACGGCCAGAGAGAGGCTTAAGAACGGGCTGTTCCTTAAAACAGGCCTGCCATAAGCTCCCCGTTAACTCACCCCCCTAAAAATGGAAGCCGGCTGAGCGAACCACAATCCCCACTCCATTTAAGCACATAGGACTTTGAGGAAGGCAAACGCAGAAGAAAAATAATAATGAAAAATAAAAATAAAAATAAAACTACCGGGGGAAACTCGTGAATGGGCGTGCGCTTTCAAAGACTAAAATGCACCTTAACTTCTTTGCCTATTTTTTCTTTTGCCTATTTCTGGGAATAATAGCAGCTGGGAAGGAGAGGTGTGGGGGGAGAAACCAAGCTGTTTCCCCAAAAGTAGCCAAGCCATTTACAAAAATTGTGATGCCACGTAGAATCCGGATCCTTCCGCACATTATTTTCAGGTTACAGCCGAGGGGGGGGGGGGGATTTCCTCGTAAGCCCACAGAATTAATACAGTACCTTTTGTTTTTGGGGAGGGGGGCATTGAGAGAAGTGTTAGCTGCCTTTGGTCAGTGAGTAAACCTCTAGTAAACAAACAAAAAAATTTTTTTTACAGCTTTATGCCAAGAAAGCTTAAGCGTCCTCCTAAGCGGGGAGAGGGGGGGGGTTGAGATTTATGTACAAGGAACATGGTGGCCACCGACGATGCGCTGAAGAGATGCATTTTTTCACTCCACAAGGAGGTCAAATTTCTCCGCTTCTTCGAACTCGGCGTTCATCTGCGCGGCCCACTCGTCCATCTTGGATTTCTATAAAGGCAATAAAATGACTTTTATTTGGATAAAAAGAGGCCCCTGCTACGAGATAAGAGGAGTCTGCTAAGGTTCTGCACTAAGGCAAGCAGAATTCTGCAATACCTCTTGATTAAATTCTTCCACACATTTTTATATAGGTAAGGTACTGTAAAGGTAAAGATTCCCCTTGCTCATATGTGCTAGTCGTTCCTGACTCTAGGGGGCGGTGCTTAACTCCGTTTCAAAGCCGAAGAGCCAGCACTGTCTGGAGACATCTCCGTGGTCCTGTGGCCGGCATGACTAAATGCCAAAGGCGCACGGAACGCTGTTCCCTTCCCACCAAAGGTGGCCCCTATTTTTCTACTTGCATTTTTTACCTGCTTTCGAACGGCTAGGTTGGCAGAAGCTGGGACAAGTCACGGGAGCTCACCCCGTTACGCGGTATTAGGGATTCGAACCGCTGAACTGCCGACCTTTCTGATTGACAAGCTCAGCGTCTTAGCCACTGAGCCACTGCGTCCCTAATATATAATTATTATATATTAGCTACAATTATATATTAATTATACATTATAATATAATATTAAAAATACAACAGCATAAATAACATGATCATTCAATCAGCAGCAGAGGTAAATTTCCAGGATAGTAAATAGAAATGGCTGCCAATTATAGATTGTTGATTTATTTATTGGTTCAATTTATATGCCGCCCTTCTCCGGAGACTCAGGGCGGCTTACAATGCGTTAAGCAATGGCCTTCATACTTTTGTATATACCTGCTTAGGAGGGCTTTCGGGGCCCCCCTAAGCAGTGTTTTTTTTTATACAAAGTCAGCTTATTGCCCCCACAATCCGGGTCCTCATTTTACCCACCTCGAAAGGATGGAAGGCTGAGTCAACCTTGAGCCTGGTGAGATTTGAACTTGCAGTAAATGCAGGCAGTTGGCAGCTAAGTGCTATTTAACAGCGCTTTAGTCCGCTGCTCCACTAAGGCTCCTAGATTAAATTGTAGATTAAATGGACCTACAGTATGTAAAATCGTGCGTGTTAACTCTAGTATTAATGTAGGATGTTTGTTTTCTATCCAGATCAGGCACTTACTTGAGGACACATAATTGTAATACAGGCCAATCCCGTATTCCTGCAACCCACTGCCGGCCGAAAAGAGGCCACACGGAGGTCCCGCACAGCCCGTTTTGGTCAGCAGATGCCCCGTGGGCCGGTCCTTTGATATCTCCAGGCTGGCCCCGTGGGCCAAATTTAAACACCCAATGGGCCAGATTCGGCTCACCGCTCTTGAGTTTGTCACTCCTGCACTAAATACCATACTTTTCGGAATGTAAGACGCATTTCCCCCCTAAAAGAGGGTGGAAATCTTGGTGTGTCTTATATTCCGATGTGTCTTATAGTCCGAAAAATACGGTAAAAAAAATAAGTTCCTGATGCCATCCTCTACTATTTGGAGTGGATCTCTTGGTACGCTGCGCAAACAACAGCTGCTACCCCCATGCCTGCAGAGTGTGGTCCTTCACTCTCTTTGTTGTGTGCACAAGGCAGCTCAAGGGAAATGAGCAGCCCATAATTTTAACACAAAGTTTACAGCCATGGCTTGGCTGTAAACCAGTGGTGAAATCCAAACATTTTTTCACTACCGGGACTGTGGGCGTGGTGTGATGTGGCTTGGTGGGCGTGGCAGGGGAAGGATATTGTAAAATCCCCATTCCCACCCCAATCCAGGGGAAGGATACTGCAAAATCCCCATTCCAACCCCACTCCAGGGGAAGGATACTGCGAAATCCCCATTCCCACCCCACTCCAGGGGAAGGATACTGCAAAATCCCCATTCACACCCACTCCAGGGGAAGGATACTGCAAAATCTCCATTCCCTCCCCACTGTGCGGCCAGCCAGAGGTGGTATTTTCCGGTACTCTGAATTACTCAAAATTTGTTGCCAGTTCTCCGAACTGCTCAAAATTTCCGCTACCAGTTCTCCAGAACCTGTCAGAACCTGCTGGATTTCACCCGCTGTAACCCCCCACCCCCAGCGCCCAAAGTCCTACTCACATCAAACTCAGGCACCTTCTTCTTCCTTCGTTTTTCTCTGCCGAACGAGATGCCAGGGATGTCGGTGTCCGGCTTCCTGAGGGCCCCGCTTTCCTCAACCGCTGTCTTGGGGGCGCTGATGAGATGCAGAGTGGCGGGCTCAGCCAGCTCCCCCGGGAGCAGGAGCTTTTCGAAACCGAAAAAGGTTTGCCGCTTGCCGGGACCACCGGCGGGCGTGGAGGTGCCCGCGAGGCTGAAGCTGGGAAACTCCGGCTTGTCTGTGAAGCTGCGGGACAAAGAGACGTCCAGGCGGCTGTAAGACCGGCGCACACGTTTGGCCATGGTCAGGTCTCGTTCGCAATCCGGTGGAGAACCTGGCGTGTTGGCGCTAACCGGGGACAGGACGTTAGTCTCTTTCGGTGAGTTCTCTGCGTCAAGATTCAAGGAGCAGCACGGGGTTAAAGACTGGCCTTTCCTTGGGGCCTCCCCTCCGTGGGGGCTTTGATTTTCAGGGGCCGCCGGCGGGCTGTTCTCCTTGTTTTCTTTTAAGATCTGTAAAACAGGAATAGGGTTCCGTGTTACTTGCTCTAAGGTGGAAAAGCAGTACAAGGGGGGAATCTGAAGGTTGAGACATTGCAGCCGGAGTAATTTTTCCTGTTACTTTGAGATGTTTCGCAGCTCATCCAACCTTTATCAGTCAGAATAAACCCACTGGAGGCTAAAACATACAAAGAACGGTTGCAGGAACTGGGTATGTCTAGCTGAATGAAAAGAAGGAGTTGGGGTAACATGATAGCAGTCTTCTGATATCTCAGGGGCTGCCCCAAAGAAGAGGGAGTCAAGCTATTCTCCAAAGCTGGTTTGTATAGCTTCACACATTTCAGCTTGTGGGGCGAGTCCAACAAGAGAGACTTAACCAAAATTTGGCAGGTGCATTCACACAACATGGTGGGCTTGCTTCCTTTTAACCTAGACCCTTAAATTTAGGAGAGAATGGGCTGGAAGGGACCTTGGAGGTCCTCTAGTCCAGCCTTATGCTCAAGATTCAAATTAAGAAGAGATATTTGCAGCAGGTGGCGAGAACCCAACTTCTGGGTAAGGTTGTAATTCATTGGGTTGTGCAATCCCAAAAAATTTCAGTTAAGTCGGTCAAGGACCTGCAGTCAGCAAAGGAATTTATGATATGTTGAGACGCTAGCAAGAGTGCAGAGAGGAACATACAAAGAACGGAACTGGGTATGTCTAATTTAATGAAAAGAAGGACTAGGGGAGACATGATAGCATCTTCCAATATCTCAGGGGCTGCCGCAAAGAAAGAGTCAAGCTATTCTCCAAAGCACCTGTAGGTAGGACGAGAAGCAATGGGTGGAAACTAATCAAGGAGAGAAGCAATTTAGAACTAAGGAGAAATTTCCTGACAAGGAGAACAATTAATCAGGGGAACAACTTGCTTCCAGAGCTGTGAATGCTCCAACACCGGAAGTTTTTAAGATAACCATTTGTCTAAAATGGTGTAGGGTTTCCTGCCTAGGCAGGGGGTTGGACTAGAAGACCTCCAAGGTCCCTTCCAACTCTGTTATTCTATTTCTAGTCTAGTGAAAAGAAGGACTAAGGGGGACATGATAGCAATGTTCCAATATCTCAGGGGCTGCCCCAAAGAAGAGGGAGTCAAGCTATTCTCCAAAGCACCTGAGGGCAGGACAAGAAGAAACTAATCAAGGAGAGAAGCAATTTAGAATTAAGGAGAAATTTCCTGACAGTTAGAACAATGAATCAGTGGAACAACTTGACTCCAGCACTGGAGGTTTTTAAAATGTTGGATAACCATCGGTCTGAAGTGGCAGTCAGAGAGTTGACTCACTGATAAAGCTGCCGGGATGAGCAGCGAAAGGTCTCAAGATAACAGCGAAAATTAGTCCAGGTGCAATGACTCAACCTTCAGACAACTGCACCTGGATGACTCAGAATCTTCATCGACGTGTTACAAGGGGAGAGGTTTCGAAATGATTTCCAAATGCTTCAATAGGATTTATCTGATTTCCCCTTTTTTTATCAGTCAGCATGTCGCTAAACCCTCAGAGAACACTCCTGGGATGCCAATTTATGAAATTGTCTGTGGAGATTCTCAGTCATCCAGGCCTTGGTTGGTCCAAAGATGCTTTTTCAAGAGGCAGCTGGACTGTGTTTTTTTCTTTTGAAGGCGTTTTGCTTCTTTATTTATTACTTATTTTATTAAATTTATATACCGCCCTACTCCCAAAGGACTCAGGGCGGTGAACAGCCTCAAGGTAAAATACATCATACAAAAGTTAAAAAAAAAACCATTTAAAAATACATTAAATAATTTAGGCTCAAGACGAATTTTAAATTTAAAACACCCAATTTGTATAAAACTTAGAAGCCAATTTAAAAGGGGGAGTCAAGCCAGACCGGCCTGCTGGAATAAAAATGTTTTGAGGGCGCGGCGGAAAGTGCGTAAATCTGGGATCCTCTGTATCTCCGGGGGCAGCTCCTCCAAGAAGCTTCTTCAGCTATTGCCGTTGTTCTTCAGTCAGAGCCGAAGAAGCTTCTTGGAAGAGAAGCGAAACATCTTCCAAGAAAAATCAGAAAGTCCACTTGCCTCTTGGGGGGGAGGGAAGCACTTTTGGGATTTTATGAAATTGGTAAACTAGTTTTGCCCAAGGTTACGACCTTTTCTTGCCAAAGTCGTTAACTGAATCACTGCAGGTGTTTACATCAGTAACAGGCGTTGTTAAGTGAATCTGACTTCCCCGTTGACTTTGGTTGTCGGAAAGGTCGCAAAATGGGGACGCGGCAACTGTCATAAATATAAGTCAGCTGCCAAGCGTCCAAATTTTGCCCACATGACCCTGGGGATGCAATGGTCGTAAGTGTGAAAAATGGTCGTAAGTCACTTTTTTTCAGGGATGTTGTTAATTTGAACTATAATTAAATGAACTGTGGTAAGTCAAGTAGTCGTATTTCCCATTATGAGAAAGGTATTTCCTCGTCACCTTCCTTCCTCCCACCTCAAAAGAGAGGCTCTCCAACCGTTTGGCCTGCTGGCAGTGGTATTTAGAGCGATTTATGCTGGTTTCTTTTATTCTGTGCAAATGGACCTTCCTCTCCAAGCGTATCTTTGCCAGATACCCATTATTTTAATTCACTAGAAGTCCTTTTGCCATCTGTGTGAATTTCAGAGGCATTCTGGTAGTAAAGACAGGACTTCATTTCCCATTTATCTATATACTAGCTGAATACCGGTGCTCCGCTACGAAACTATGTGATTGGGCTTGATAAATCAACACTTACAGCTTGAAAATTAATGAGTAGTTACAATTGGCCTCTCATCTCCCTCAGCCTTGCCCCACAGAAATGTCTCCTATCCTCTCCCTCAGGTTTTCTAGCCCATTCTATCCCTCAGGCTTGCCCCACATAATCTTCCCCTTATCCTAACCTCTTCTCTCCCTCAGGCTTGCCCCACAGAAATGTCTCCTATCCTATCCCCTTCTCTCCCTCAGGCTTGCCCCACATAATCCTTCCCCTATCCTATCCCTTTCTCTCCCTTAGCCTTGCCCCACAGAAGCCTCTCCTATCCTATCCCCTTCTCTTCCTCAGCCTTTTCAAGTTGGGAGGGGGAGTAGAATGTCTAACTAATTAGCATCAGAGCGTGTTATAATAATATAGGAAACACTAATGCTCTGATGGTCATGTCGAAAAATCCTTTCTTAGTGAGCACCTAGAAGCCAAGAGGAACACATATGGCAAATTTCAAGTTTGTAGACTTTATGGTTCTGGAGATTTCGTGATTATGGCGTGAGTAGTTTTCGCTTTTATATAGAGAGAAGATATAAAAAAGGCTGTGTATGTGTGTATGTTCCAGCATAACTCTGGAACGCCTCGAGCAATTTCAACCAAACTTGATACACAGATGACTTACTCTCTGGAAAGAAATACTGTGGTGGTAAGACACCCTAATACCCCTTGGTGTGTGTGTGTGTGTGTTCCAACATAACTCTGGAACGCCTGGGCCGCTGAAATGAAAAAGAATGAATTTTATCTATAGTGTCAAATCACAGTACTTTTAACAGTGATACTGTGCATTTTGAATTCAAGTTGTTAGGATACAGCCTGTGGTGCCTTAAAATGGCTTCTACTGTACAGCACAGTGGAGTTGCCATGGTAACAGTTTCACAGTACTCCACAAAGATGCTCCCTCTGTTAAGGGAGAATGGTTCTGTAAAAAAAAAAAAAAAAACCCAAAACCAAACACCCTAGCCCTCAGCTTCAAACAAAGAGGGCAAGTTGTCGGAGGATGTGCCTGCTAATGCAGATAATCACCTCAAAGGCCGTCCCGTGTAGAATTTTTCCCAGGCTGTTGGCCAGGGCAATTAGGTCTCTAATTCTCACCACACTGGTTGAGGTGGTCCTTTTCCTGTCTAATACAGGATTGGGATTGATAAATACCCAGGCAACATCAGGTTGTCAGCTACTATAACATTAAAACTGGACGGGGCAGAGAATCTAACGGATATTAATATGTGGGCCCTTCAGGGCATTCTCTATTGGAGAACTCAGGCCAAAGAGAAAATCAAACATGCTTAATCACTTGCAGAATCGTTAATTCTATGCTCTCTCATTAACCTCCTCTGACCTGGAAGATTAAGAGTCTCCAATCTCTGGGCCCTGGACCGGTCCTTGGTCTGTTATGAACTGGACCGCATAGCTGGGGGTGAACAGCTAGCAAAAGAAGCTTCATCTCTATTTGCAGGTGCTCCCCAGAGTTAGCATCACCGCCTCAGCTCCATCTCGGATCATCAGGCATTAAGACTCTCATAGGAGAACAACTACTATAAATTGTGCATAAAGGTAAAGGTTCCCCTCGCACATACGTGCTAGTCATTCCCGACTCTAGGGGGTGGTGCTCATCTCCGTTTCAAAACCAAAGAGTCAGTGCTGTCCAAAGACATTTCCGTGGTCATGGGGTTGGCATGACTCAACACCAAAGGCGCACAGAACACAGTTCCCTTCCAACCAAAGGTGGTCCCTATTTTTTCTACTTGCATTTTTTTAAACCTGCTTTTGAACTGTTAAATTGGCAGAAGCTGGGACAAGAAACGGGAGCACACCCCGTTACGCAGCACTAGGGATTCGAACCACTGAACTGCTGATCTTTAGTGGCCACTGAACCACTGAACTGCTGATCTCAGTGGCCACTGAGCCACTGCATACCCTAAATTGCACAGATGGGGGATCTAATTTGTGTGCTCCTTCTCTCCCCCACCCAGCCCAGTCCATGGAAAAATTGTCTTCTATGAAACCGGCCCCTGGTGCCAAAATGGGGACCGTTGCTCTCAATGTCAGACGTCAATTCCCAGAATTCCCCAGCCATCTTGGGGAAGGCGGGCTTACTTAAAAGTTCCAGACCTTGGCCTTCTTTTAATTCTCAAGAATTGCTATTGCGCCGTGCTTACCCTTGGACTCCGACGAGGAATTAAATCACTTTCTTTCACCTGGTCCTGGGAACAATAGAGCAACAAAAAAAAAAAGTAGTTCATTTGGCATAAGACCATGATTTAATTTCATTCATAGTTTTATTTATTAGTCGCGTGCTATACGTTTTTAAAAAGGTTCACAGCTATGATGATTAATATTTTGATACATATTTTATATGCTGAATTGGTGTTTTTATGTATTATTGCTGGATTCTGTTACACCATATGAAAATATTATTATTATTATTATTATTATTAGTAGTAGTAGTAGTAGTAGTAGTAGTAGTAGTAATAATAATAATAATAATAATAATTTACTATTCCACGGAAAGACAGGTCAATTCGCCACAGTAACAGAACTGGCAGAGATAGCAAAAATGTCTTAATTAAGGGAAATAATATATTTCCCTTAATTTTGTTTCTATTTGGAGATTGCTTCTAGATTTTTACTCGAAACAGAATAAAATGAAACATTTGTCTTTGGATTTTGATGATTCAGTTTGTTGCTGTAGAAATGGCTAGTAAAGAAAAAGGAAATTATATAAAAGGGAAAAGTCTAAGTGTAATTTACTTTTATTACACACTTTACAAATTTAATTACTGCACCAAAATAATTGGGAGGTCAGTGCTTTTCTTCCTTCTTTTCTTTTTCCTTAGCATCTTCTTTCCCCTTCTGTTTCTCTCTCCCCTTTCCTCTTGTCTGTATTTTCATTTGCATCTTTTATTTGGATAAGGCTCAATAAAAAATTATTTTTACAAAAAAAATCACATAAAAGATGGAACATGTATAAACAGCTTCATAACAACTGCCGTGTTTCCCTGAAAATAAGACCATGTTTTATATTTTTTCGAACCCCGAAATAAACACCTGGCCTTATTTTTGGGGAGGTCTTATTATTTCGGGGCGCGTGGAGCAAGACGGGGCTCCTCTTGCTATCTTACCTGATTTCCAGCTCTGTCTCCCTAACCCTAATAAGAGGAAATGGCAGGAACTGGCTGCGCATGCATTTAAATATTTTCGGAGGGGGCTTATTTTAGCACCTGCGCTTAAAAGTCTGATTGGGCTTATTATCAGGGGATGTCTTATTTTAGGGGAAACAGGGTACTCACCTGCTGGTTCCGTGGCTTAATCTTTCTCAGAGTTATCGTGCGCATGACAGAGGCACCTGGGCGCTAAAAAGAAGACGGGGAAAAAAATATTCAGCAGGGCAGCAAAGAAAAATGCAGCTGGGTGAGAATCTTTCTGTTAAAGACCCAGAATCTGAGATTCGTCTCTCTAAAATACATCACATGCTTTGAGAGAACCTGAACAATCCCTCCTACCCCAAATACAGGTCATCCTCGACTTATAACCACAACTGAGCCCAAAATTTATGTTGCTAAGCGAGACAGTTGTCAAGTCAGGTTTGCCCCATTTTTCGACTTTTCTTGCAACAGTTGGTAAGTGAATCCCTGCAGTCGTTCAATGAGTGTCATGGCCCAACGTGGCTTGTCAGAAGGTCGCAAGAGGCTGACTCTGTAAACTGCTTAAACTGCAAAGCACTGAGAAGCGGTATATAAATCTAAGAGCTATTGCCATCTGAATTTTGATCATGTGACCATCGGAATGCTGCAGTGGTCGTAAGTGTGAAAAACAGTCATAAATTTCACTGTCATTTTAACTTTGAACACAGTCCCTAAATGATTATCTGTATGGCTTACCCAACGCATCGCTACCCGAGCAGGATTTTAAAATCATAAAAGAATAAATGAAAGCACAAACAGCAATGCTTTTCTCGTACCGGGGTGCCCGTCATTTTCTTGGCCACCCCACTGGGGTTACCCTGGAACACCGGACAAGTTGAGGAAGGCAAGTTTCTCTCGGATCTCCGCCTGGGGGGAGAGGAAGCAGCATCTGGGGAATAAATAGAAAAGATAAAAGGGTTTGATCAAAGATGTTAAGAAAAATCATGAAGTGAACTCGGGGAATGTTTTCATTTGAAAATAAGAGTCGTGCTACAAGTCAGGGCATTCTGTACAGGTAGTCCTAGACTTATGACCCCAATTGAGTCCAATATTCCTAACTGCTAAGCAAGACATTTTTTAAAAATTTGATTTATATGCTGCCCTTCTCTGGAGACTCAGGGCAGCTTACAATGCGTTAAGCAATAGCCTTCATCCTTTTGTATATTTATACAAAGTCAGCTTATTGCCCCCACAAACTGGGTCCTCAATTTACCCACCTTAGAAAGGATGGAAGGCTGAGTCGACCTTGAGCCTGGCGAGATTCGAACATGGAGTAATTGCAGACAGCTGGATGTTAATTAGGGTGCTTAGTCCGCAGAGCTATCCAGGCTCTTTTGTTAAATGACTTTCGCCCCCTTCTACAATCTTTCTTGCCACCGTTGTTAAGTGAAGCAGTGCAGTTATTAAGTTAGGAACAGGGCTGCTAAGTGAATCTGGCTTTCTCGCGGACTTTGCTTGTCAAAAGGGGATCACATGACAAGTTGCCAGCGCTCAAAGTCTGATCACGTGAGCGTGGGGAATTCCGCCACAGTTGTAAGTGAGAAAAACGGTCCTAAGTCACTTGTTTTCCAGGGCCGCTGTAACTTTGGTCACTAAACAAACCGTTGTAAGTCAAGGACTGCCTATAATGTTGACGATTAGGAAAAGGTGTTGCAAGTTGTTGAACACCTGCTTCCTCCGAGTACTAAGTCTAGAAGCGGTCTCCTAATAGAAACAAAACCAAATATAAAGGTAAAGGTTCCCGTCGCACATACGTGCTAGTTGTTCCCGACTCTAGGGGGGCGGTGCTCATCTCCGTTTCAAAGCCGAAGAGCCAGCGCTGTCCGAAGACATCTCCGTGGTCACGTGGCCGGCATGACTCAACACCAAAGGCACACGGAACGCTGTTCCCTTCCCACCAAAGGTGGTCCCTATTTTTCTACTTGCATTTTTTACCTGCTTTCGAACTGCTAGGTTGGCAGAAGCTGGGAGAAGTCACAGGAGCTCACTCCATTCCATGGCACCAGGGATTCGAACTGCCGACCTTTCGATCAACAAGCTCAACGTCTTAGCCACTATACTTCTCAATAAAGACAGTGACAGTACAACTACCTTTTGTCTTAGCGCACACAACATGCCTGACAGGTTAAAACGTACACACGAGACTGCTTAGTTTACGGGTGAGGATGTTTTGGGAAACTGAGTCCTTGTCCTATGAGATTTTCTGACTGTTGATTGTACGCCATGAAGTCATCGTCGTCGACTCCTAGGGAATGGATAGAGGGCTTTTCTTTGACATGGTGCATTCATTGCCCCTGTGCTGGTCCTTCTCTTTATTTTCTCTCCTTCCACCTTTCCCAAGATTAACGCTGCACATGAGCTGCACTTTCACATCACATGTCCCAAGAAGCATCATGGGGGCGGGGTGGGGGGCAGCATTCACATTAAGCCCCAGTGTGGCTGACTGGGTTACGGACCGGCATGTTAAGTAAAATGCAGCCCTGGTCTATTGTTAACCAGGGATGTTTTGTAAACCATCCTCTGCTTATTTAGAAGAATGGCTGCCAACCTTTTGGGCACCAGGGTACAATTCCGTAGAAAGGTTTTTCCATGGATGGAAATACGTATTTCCTTGAAATACGATATTTCTGTATCGTATTTCAAGGGGCTAACCCTTGATCATACATCAACCTCCAGGAGCCTGGATAGCTCAGCAGACTTAAAGCATTCTGATTAACTCCAGCTGTCTGCAATTATTGTAAATTCGAATCTCCCCAGGCTCAAGGTTGACTCAGCCTTCCATCCTTTCTAAGATAGGTAAATTGAGGACCCAGTTTGTGGGGGCAATAAGCTGACTTTGTATAAATATACAAATGTATAAAGGCTGTTTAACGCATTGTAGGCTGCCCTGAGTCTCCAGAGAAGGGCGGCATATAAATCAAATTTTTTTAAAAAAAAACCTCAACAACTTTAAGCCTGGCGGACTTCAACTCCCAGAATTCCCCAGCCAACCATACTGAGCCAGCCTTGGCAACTTTAAGACTTGTGGACTTCAACTCCCAGAATTCTGGGAGTTGAAGTCCGCCAGGGTTAAAATTACCAAAGTTGGAGACCCCTGCTTTAAGCCACCATAAACCACGGCCAAGCCCTCCCTCCTGCCCCCCAAGTCTATCAAACCTCACTCGGCTGGATTCCCATACGATCTGATTATATAATAACGACAAAGATGAGATAATGTCCTTCTGGAATATTTCCCCCTCCCCCGCCCCCATTGGAGTCGGGTGACTAGATGGCTCAGTGTCTAAGACACCGAGCTTGTCGATCAGAAAGGTTGCCAGTTCGAATCCCTAGTACAGGGATTCGAGTGTAAGCAGGGGGTTGGACTAGATGGCCTCCAAGGGTACCTTCCAATTCTGTTACTGTTAAACTGTTAAACCCTCAGAGCCTTAAGACCGTTGGCTTGGGGGGAACCCCATTCTGCTCCCGTCCACCCCATCTTTAATTAGACCATAGATCTTTAATTAGACCATAGATCTAATTAGATCTTTATGATCGTAAGCCATCCAGAGTTACCCTGGGCAGCCAATCCAGATGGCCCTCAACTTACAACCATCATTGACCTCAATATTTCCGTTGCTATGCGAGACATTTGTTAAGTAGATTTTGCCCCCGTTTTACAACTTTCTTTGCTACATTTGTGAAGTGAATCCCTGCAGCTGTTAAATTAATCACATGGTTGTTAGGTGATTCTGGCTTTCCCGTTGACTTTGCTTGTCAAAAGGTTGCAAAAGGGGATCATGTGATTCCCGGGACACTGCGCCCGTCATAAATATGAATCAGTTGCCGAGTGCCTGAGTTTCGATCCCGTTTTGACCATGGGGACGCTGCAACGGTCGTTAAGTGTGAAAACAGCCATAAGTCACTTTTTTCAGAGCTGTTGTAACTTTGAACAGTCACTAAATGAACTGTTGTACCTCAAGGACAACCCGTAAATGAATAATTCTATCAAATATTCACACCTGCCTATCGCAGGTCCTTGGGAAGGACGCGACAGGTGGATAAAAATGCCAAATGCAGTCTGAATATATGATGATTAAAAAGACGGGATATAATAATGAAGAAAGGTGAAGTATAGTAATAAATAAAGATGGAATATAAGAGTGAATAAAGGCAGGAAATAATAAATAAAAGTGGATGATGAAGATCATAATAATTATTATAAGCTGACTTTGTATAAATATACAAAAGTATGAAGGCTATTGCTTAACTCACTGTAAACCACCCTGAACCTCCAGAGAAGGGTGGCATATAAGTCAAATTTAATAATAATAATAATAATAATAATAATAATAATAATAATGGCAAAGTATAGTAATAAAGGCGGAATATAATAATGAATATAGGCAGGATATACCGTATTTCTCCAAAAATAAGACCCTGCCTTATATTTTTTTTGAACCCTGAAATAAGCACTTGGCCTTATTTCCATGTGCTCCAAAAATATTATATAATTGTATATAATAATAAAGGCAGAATATAATAACAGTAAATAAAGGCGGGATATATTAAGAAGTAAAAACCGGAAATAATAATAAAGATAATAATAATTGTATATAATAATAAAGGCAGAATATAATCACAGTAAAAAGGCGGGATATTAATAAGTAAAAACTGGATATTATAATAATAATGATAATAATAATGGTATATACTAATAAAGGCGGAATATAATAACAGTAAATAAAGGCGGGATATATTAATAAGTAAAAACCAATAATAATAATAATGACAACAATAATAACAATAACAATAATAACATAAGCGGGATATAATAACCGTAAATAAAGGCGGGAAATAAAAAGCAAATAAGCCCCGAAGCCGCCCAGGAAGCGAGGAAGAGGAGCCCCCTCCCCCTCCCTGGGCCTACTCCGCGGGGTCCCCCAACCCACCTTCCCGAGCCTCCCCGGCCGAGCGCGCCCGCCTCCCGGGGCGGCCTCCCGCCATGGCGGCCGCCTCCTTCCTCCTCCCGATCACTTCTCCGCGCCGTTGAAATCGCCCGCCACAGCCTCGCCGGAAGTGACGTCGGGGGACGTCCGGCGGAAACCGCCGTGCGCCATCTTTGGGAGAGAAGACCGGAAGTTGAATGAATGAATGAATGAGAGAGAGAGAGAGAGAGAGAGCGGCCCGGCGTGACGCCATCAGAGCGCGACGTTCCCGGAAGAGACGTGGCAGAGGGGCGGAGGAGACAGGTGAGACTCGCCCCTCGCCCGAAGACCGGCCCAGAGGCGGTTGGGCTGCTCCGACGACGCTCGGACCCTCCTTACCGGCGCTTGGGCCTCCCCGGGACGGTTCCCTCGCCAAGGGAGGCAGGTAGGGTATATCCCCCCCCACCGCCGTGGCTGCAGGGAGGGGACCGGCTATATGATCTCGTGGACCCCTCGGATCCTGCGGGGGCGGGGGGCGGAGAGAGCGATGGGCTTTGACGGCCAGGGAGGCAGGGGATCATGGGGCTGGGCTCCATTTAGAGGACGCTCCCGATTGCATCCTCTTCCCCAGGGGAGGATGGCCGTGGAATCTATCCGCCCCTCGCCATTAGATCGAACCCCTTGCTTCGGAGTTACGGCGGGCGGGTTTGGATGCCCGTCAATCAGGGAGTCATGCCCTGTCAGGTGTTGAGGGCTTCTGGCGGGGGGGTGGAGTGGGGGGTCCTTGGTGCCCTCTGAGCTTTTGTGGTTTTGTAGCAGATGTTTGATGACCCTACCAGGGAACATCATCAGTGTTAGAAAGGAAGGAGGGGGATTAATGGAGAGAAGCAGAGGCAGACAATGGGGTCCTTGGTGGTCTCTGGGCTTGTTTGTTTTCTTGCAGACGTCTCCTGACCCAACTAGGGAGCATCATCAGTGCTACTGGTAGAAAGGAGCAGGGTTTAGGGAGGAAGAGGAGGAAAAGGACTGTGAGGATCTTGGTGCTTCTCTGAGCTGGATTGTTTTCTGGCAGACGTCTCCTGACCCAACTAGGGAATATCATCAGTGCCACTGGTAGAAAGGAGCAGGGTTTAGGGAGGAGGAGGAAAAGGACTGTGAGGAACTTGGTGCTTCTCTCAGCTTGGCTGTTTTCTGGCAAGCGTTTCATGATCCTACCAGTGAGCAACATCAGTGCTAGAAGGGAAGGAGGGAGATTAATGGAGAGAAGGAGAGGCAGACCAATAAAGGAGAATATTTGTAGTTCAGGGTTGACATGAGAGGTCCTGGATGCTCTCTTGGCCTGTTTATTTTCTGGCAGACGTCTCATGACCCAGCTAGGGAGCATCATCAGTGCTACTGGCAGACAGGAGTGGGGTTTAGGGAGGGAGGAGAAGGAGGAAGAAAAGGACTGTTAGGATCTTGGTGCTTCTCTGAGCATGTCCCTACCAGGGAACAACATCAGTGCTAGAAGGGAAAGAGTGGGGATTAATGGAGAGAAGGAGAGGCGAACCAACAAAAGAAAATATTTGTATTCTCAGGGTTGACGTGAGGGGTCCTGGGTGCTCTCTGGCCTTGTTTGTTTTCTTACAGACGTCTCGTGACCCAACTAGGGAACATCATCAGTGTTGCTGGTTGAAAGGAGTGGGGTTTAGGGAGGGAGGAGGAGGAGGAGGAAAAGGACTCTGAGGATCTTGGTGCTTCTCTGAGCTGGATTGTCTTCTGGCAGACGTCTCCTGACCCAACTAGAGAACATCATCAGTGTTGCTGGTTGAAAGGAGTGGGGTTTAGGGAAGGAGGAGGAGGAGGAGGAAAAGGACTCTGAGGATCTTGGTGCTTCTCTGAGCTGGATTGTCTTCTGGCAGACGTCTCGTGACCCAACTAGGGAGCATCACCAGTGCTAGAAGGGAAGGGGGTTTGTGGAGGAGGAGGAAGAGAAAGAGGAAAAGGACTGTGGGAACCTATTTTAGAAATGGTTAGAAAATAGAAGCAGAAGTTAGTAATTTATAATTAAGGACTATCAATAAAATAAAAGTATATATATATATATATAAGCAATAAGCAATAAATACCATAAGCAATATTACCACTGGATTATATTTGATTATAGATTAAATTGTATAGGGCAGTGATGGCTAACCTTTTTGCCATCACGTGCCAAATGTAGGGGGAGCAGGTGTGCGTGCCCACACCCATAATTCAGTGCAACCCACCCTCCCACACATGCACACGTGACACCACCACCCCTTTTGGCACACAATGGCATGGTGGGCCTGGATGAAAACCTGTTCTGCCCCAGCTACAGACCCCAAAGAACACAGCACACACAAAGTTTGTACAAAACTTAATTTACTAAAATAACTCAGCCTTTTTCCAAACAAAGGCTGTTAATAAACTGTCTTAACAGCCTACAAGAAACCAAAGATAAAGTAATCACAATCTTACTAAGGTTGGCAGAAAGCCCAGAAGCAATTTTGCAGAGAATCCACACGCGGAGGAGAATGAACTGAAGGTGTTCCCTACACATTGCTTCAGTTGGTGTTCCTCCTTAAATAGACTAGGGGAGTGGCCAATTAGCCCCAAGCCTTACTCTCAAGGAGACCTCCTCCTGAGAAGCTACTCCTGCCTTTTGGCAGCTCTGGGCACCCGTGCATCGAGAAGAGGCTTCTCCTCTTCTTCCTCTTCACTTATAGGAGCTTCTGGAGGTTCTGAAGGCTCTGGCTGAATCCCCACCTCTGGCACCACATCTTTTTCAGCCTCCTCATTGTCTGACTCGAGTGCCAGCTGCACAGGCTGTTGGCACAGCACCACACCAGCCTCCTTGCTGTCAGAATCAGCTACAATCTGCACAGGCTGCTGATGGGCCACAACAAAACCACTGGAGCCTGGGGAGGAGGAAAACGGCCTTTCCCACATTCCCGGACGCCGGAAATGATCCATTTGCCGACTTCTGGTGGGCCTTGAAGGCCCGAAAAGCAGCTGGCGCGCCGGAGCTAAACTAGGGCAACACTCGCGTGCCCACTGATATGGCTCCATGTGCCACCTTTGGCATACGTGCCATAGGTTCTCCATCATGGGTATAGGGTGATTAGGAGGGAAGATAACATTGGATGTATTATGAGAAAAATGGTTATAATTATGGGGTGTATACTCCTTTCTTGAATGGGTTTCTACCTGCAGGCTTTGCTTTGCTTATGAACGGAGCCATCTAGATAGTTGGCTTCCTCTTTCAATAAGCTCTTTGTTTCCTTAAGTGCTGGCATCTGCTGTGGGCTATTAAAAAGACTTGGAGACTGATTTCTGCCTCTAAAAACATGTGTCTTCATTTCTTCTTTATAGGGAAAAATAATAATATGCCTTTTTTAAATATTTCCCAAAATATTTCATTCTTCGGACGCGGGTGTGTCTGTGTGTGTGCTGGATTGGAAAATTAATTTGGACTAAGCCGGGAATGAAGTAATTCTCAGCTGTTACGATAAAACAGTTTTGCCTGGGACTAATTGTGACTGGTAACGACTAAGTGAGCCTGGGTCACAACTCTGCAGTTTGAAAAACCTTCAGATAAGTAATCCTTCTGTCCGTGTTCTCTTTCTCCAGCTCTTCTCGGCCTAAGCCGCCCCCCCTGCGCCGACTACGATGGGGCTGTGCAAATGTCCCAAGAGGAAAGTCACAAACCTGTTCTGTTTTGAGCATCGGGTGAATGTCTGCGAAAACTGCATTGTCGCTAACCATGCCAAGGTAAATGGAAATAGCACGGAGAGGTCAGATCAGTGGTGAAATCTAAAATTTGTTACTACCGGTTCGGTGGGGGTGGGGTAATGTGACTGGGTGGGTGTGGGCAATTTTTTTAAAAAAAAAACTTTTAAAACAATTTTTTCTACAACCTGTTCAGCAAAGAGCTTGTAAAAAAAATGCTTTCAAAAGGCTCTGACGACCCCAGCTGAGTTGCCTGATCGTTAGAGGCATTTAAAAGAAAAAAAGTCTCTGCCGATCAGGGCAACTCAGCTTGGATCGTCAGAGGCATTTAAAAGAAAAAAAAGGTTTTTTTTCTTTTAAAAGCCTTTGATGATCCCAGCTGAGCCGCGCGATCATCAGAGGCTTTTTTGTTTTACTTTTAAAAGCATTTTTTTCGGCCGAAGAAGTTGTAGAAAAAATGCTTTTAAAAGTTAAAAAAAAAAAAGCCTCAGATGATTGTGTGGCTCAGCTGGGCATGGAGGGGTGCAGGGATTTTTGTTACCGATACTCCGAATCACCTGCCTCCATTACCGAATCGGGCGATCCAGTCCGAACTGGGAGCATTTCACTCCTGGGTCAGATGTTTTGAAATGAGAGTTCTGGAGAAATCAAAAGAGAAGG
Source organism: Masticophis lateralis (assembly GCA_030761175.1). Lineage (NCBI taxonomy): Eukaryota > Metazoa > Chordata > Lepidosauria > Squamata > Colubridae > Masticophis > Masticophis lateralis. The sequence continues at coordinate 3,639,734 of JAUDYJ010000017.1, read as the reverse complement.
GAAGGGAAGGGTATGAAACCATGCAGTCAACGAATAGGAAAGGACCTCAGAGGTTAGTCAAGGCATACAGGAGAAATTGACGCTTGTACAGGTAGTCCTTAACTTACAACAGTTCATTTAGTGACCATTCAAAGTTACAGCGGCACTGAAAAACGGGACTTATGACCATATCTCACAGTTTATTTATTTTATTTATTTATTGGTTCGATTTATATGCCGCCCTTCTCCGGAGACTCAGGGTGGCTTACAATGCGTTAAGCAATAGCCTTCCTACTTTTGTATATACCTGCTTAGTAGGGCTTTTGCACACACACACCCCCAAAGCGGTCTTCTTTTTTACACAAAGTCAGCTTATTGCCCCCACAATCCGAGTCCTCATTTTACCTACCTCGGTAGGATGGAAGGCTGAGTCAACCTCTGCAGCATCCCCACGATCCCCTGATCAAACTTCAAACGCTGGGCAACTGGCTTATACTTAACGACGGTCGCCGCGTCCCAGGGTCACGCGATTCCCCCTTTTGGCGACCTTCTGACCCGCAAAGTCGATGGGAAAGCCGGATTCACTCACCAATCACGTTGCTAACTCAACAACTGCAGCAATTCCCTTAACAACTTGTGGCAAGGAAGGTCGTAAAGCGAGGCACTTAACAAATGTCTCGCATAAAGATAAGAAAAACGTTGGGCTCAGTTGTGTACAGGTGAGCCTCGACTTACGGTTTGCTTGGCGGTTGCGGAGTTATGACCAATTTTGAAAAAGGAGACTTATGTGTTTTCTCGAAAATAAAACCCAGCCGGTTTTAAGTCCTAGCATGATTTTTCAGGATGCTCGTAATATAAGCCCTATCCCACCCCCACAAAAATAAGACCCAGGTAAGACTGTCAGCCAGATGGATGCATTTAGTACTATGTTTCCCCCAAAATAAGATCTAGCCGGATGAATATAGCAAAAATAAATATAAGACCCAGTCTTATTTTCGGGGAAACACGGTATTACCTGGTTGCTACCAGTTTTGTGGGCGTGGCATGGTTTTGTGGGCGTGGCATGGTTTTGTGGGCGTGGCAGGGAAAGGATCCTGCAAAATCCCCATTTCCTCCCGATCAGCTGGGACTCGGGAGGCAGAGAATAGATAGGGGCGGGGCCAGTCAGAGGTGGTATTTACCGGTTCTCCAAACTACTCAAAATTTCCACTGCCGGTTCTCCAGAACTGGTCAGAACCTGCTGAATCCCCCCCCCCCCACCTCTGATCACATGACTTGAGTCTTAACAACGGTTTTGCTGAAAACCCGGAAGTGCCAGGATTCAGCAAAACTCATTCCACAGCGAATCACTGAACAACTGCCAGAAAAGATACAAACATTGGACTGGTGGTGTGACAGATGAATTTTACGATCATTACAACGTGACTTAGAATGGGCAACGTCCATTGTGGTCGTATGTAGAGGACTACCTGTATTAAATCCTTAAATAGAGAGAATTCATCGACATCTTTTGCCGTTAATTAGAAAGCATGCTGCTTTGAATTCATTGGTATACACTTAGTTTAGTTCCAGTAGTGGAAGGGGCCCACTAAGTAATATCCCCTGGAAGTGGGAATAGCACTTAGCAATAGCATGTAGACTTATAATACCACTTTGTAGTGCTTTACAGCCCTCTCTAAGCAGTTTACAGAGCTAGTCTCTTGCCCTCAACAATCTGGCTCCCCATTTTACTGACCTCGGAAGGATGGAAGGCTGAGTCAACCTTGAGCCTGGTGAGATTTGAACTGGTCAGTTCAAATTTGCAGTTGGTCAGAACTGAACTGTCAGCAGTGGGCAGAGTTAGCAAGGGAGGGAGGGAAGGAGAAAGGAACGAAGGAAGGAAGGACAATAGCACTTAGACCTACTGGTATATACCACTTCATAGTGTTTTACAGCCCTCTCCAAGAGGTTTTGAGCCAGTCGGTCAGAATTGAACTGCCGGCAGTGGGCAGAGTTAGCTTGCAATACTGCATTCTAACCACCGGGAGGAAGGCCATAGCCCTGAGATTTATATCTCGGTTCACAGTGCTTTGCAGCCCTCTCTAAAGCAGTTTACAAAGTCTTGCCCCCGACAATCTGGGTCCTCATTTTACCAACCTCGGAAGGACGGAAGGCCGAGTCAACTAGAATCTGATTTATGGCTTCAGCTGTCAAAAACCAGATGCATACAATTTTTTTCCCCTCTGCGTTAGCTCTTGATTGTTGCAAATCACCTTAAAAACTCAAATAATTCAGAATTCCATTCTATGACATAAACAGGTCCCACCCCCCAATTTCCACCTTCCGTCGCACCAATTTATTTATTTATTTTCCTGGGGTTTTTTTTTTCAGTGCATCGTCCAGTCGTACCTGCAGTGGCTTCAAGACAGCGATTATAATCCCAACTGCCGGTTGTGTAACGCGCTCCTTTCCAACAAAGAGACAGTTCGGCTGGTGTGTTACGGTCAGTAGAAACTCTCTGGGCATTGTGCCAGAGAGGCTTCCCCCTTCTGGGGCTCCCCAAAAAGCTATCTGGGACAGGGGACACATCAACTTAAGAACGTCCCAAAGGTGCTTCTTTTTTTCAAGAGGCCACTGGACTTTCTTGTTTTTTCTTTTGAAGACGTTTTGCTCCTCATCCCAGAAGCTTCTTCAGCTCTGACTGAATGGTGGGGAATGGAAGGATTGATGCTCCTTGCAGACGGCTGGTCCTTTGCATCCTTTTACAACAAAGTCAATTCATCAGTGGAACTACTTGCCTCCAGAAGTTGTGAATCCTCCAACACTGGAAGTTTTTAAGAAGATGTTGGATAACCATTGGTCTGAAGGGGTGTAGGGTTTCCTGCCTAAGCAGGGGGTTGGACTAGAAGACCTCCAAGGTCCCTTCCAACTCTTGTTGTTCTAAATAAATAGATAAAAATGCAGTCCATATTTTGGACCAAGAGGACTGCTGGTTTGAAAGAGGTCAAAATCTATGTCAAAATTGAACAGCCCTCTCTTGACGGAGGGGGAAGGATATGACATCATCTGTCTCCACTCTACAACACAGTCCTTTCAGCAGTTCCAAGAAGGCTCCACATTCATTTTAAAGCGGATTAACTTGACCTGAGTAGAATAGAATGACGAGTTGGAAGGGACCTTGGAGGTCATCTAGTCCAACCCCCTGCCTAGGCAGGAAACCCTACACCACTTCAGACAAACGGTTATCCAACCTCTTCAAAAACTTCTAGTGTTGGAGCATTCACAAGCCTCTGCCAATCAGGCAGCTGGGATCCTCAGAGGCATTTAAAAGAAAAAAGCCTCTGACGATCCCAGCTGAGCCGCGCAATCATCAGAGGCTTTTCTTTTTTTTTTTTACTTTTAAAAGCATTTTTTGGCCGAAGAGGTTGTAGAAAAAAATGCTTTAAAAAAATTTTTTTTAAAAAAGCCTCTAATGATTGTGCGGCTCAGCTGGGCATGTGGGGGGGGAGGATTTTTGCTACCAGTTTTCCGAACCACCCACCTCCATCATTACCGGGTAGGGCGATCCGGTCCGAACCGGGAACATTTCACCCCTGGGTCACGCACACATGCGTGGGGGCGGGGGGAAAGTGTAGGGTTCATATGTGCATGCGTGGGGTGCAGGGGGTGTCACTCTTGCATTGCATTATGCGCTTTTGGCACGCAGCGACAAAACGGTTACCCATCACTGGTATAGCTCCTCCAAAGGCAGGACTTTGTTTTAACGGCTCCTTTTCTCTCCAGATCTCTTTCACTGGTCCTGCCTCAATGAGATGGCCAACCAGCTGCCACAGAACACGGCCCCCGCTGGCTACCAGTGTCCCTCTTGCCAGGGTCCCGTCTTCCCTCCCACCAACTTGGTTAGTCCGGTTGCGTCTGCCCTCCGAGAGAAGCTCTCCACGGTCAACTGGGCTCGGGCCGGACTCCGGCTTCCCTTGGTAAGAAATTAAATCCTGCCATTGTTCAGCTGCTTCATGAGAGCAATTTTTCTCAGCGCCAGGTATCACCAATATCTCAGGGGCTGTCCCAAAGAAGAGGGAGTCAAGCTATTCTCCAAAGCACCAGAGGACAAGAAGCAATGGGTGGAAACTAATTAAGGAGAGAAGCAGCTTAGAACTAAGGAGAAATTTCCTGACAGGACAATTAAGCAGTGAATTAATTAACTGTTTGCCTCCAGAATGTCCAACATGGGAAGTTTTTCAGAAGATGTTGGATAACCATTTGTCTGAAGTGGTGTAGGGTTTCCTGCCTAGGCAGGGGGTTGGACTAGATGACCTTCAAGGTCCCTTCCAACTCTGTCATTCTATTCTATTCAGGTCAAGTTAATCCACTTTAAAATGAATCCAGATTGGGATTTTTTCCCCCAGCGGTTGAGAGCCTCAGGAAAAGTGATGAACAGATCTCTGTTGAGATTTGGATATAAGATTTTTCTGGAACCACAATTGAGCGAAATCACATTCACTACTTTCTGGGTTCTTTCTCCATCTTTTCTTTCAAGCAAATTTTTGTGCTGCATTGTGAGAGTTGCTTGCTGCCAGAAAGAAAAGATGGAGAAAGAATCCAGAAAGTAGTGAATGTGATTTCGCTCAGTTGTGGTTCCAGAAAAATCTTGGCTATGTAGGAAAAACCTGGCTTAAAGGAAAAACACATTAAACCTACGGAAAGTAAGAAAATATATATTTATATGTATGTATGTATGTGTGTATATTATGTATATTTTATTAGATTTATATGCCGCCCTTCTCCAGAGACTCAGGGCGGCTTACAATGCGTTAAGCAATAGCCTTCATACTTTTGTATATTTTATACGAAGTCAGCTTATTGCCCCCACAAACTGGGTCCTCATTTTATCTACCTTAAAAAAGAATGGAAGGCTGAGTCAACCTTGAGTCTCGAACTTGCAATAATTGCAGACAGCTCAATGTTAATAACAGGCTATTTAGTCTGTTGAGCTACACACACACACACACATATATACGTGTGCTATATATATGGCTATATATGGAAAAAAAGCTATTTTTGTTTTTAAAAAATAATCCCTACAGACAACCTCCCTATAATTACTTGGCAGCTTCAATCCTGGTCAGGCACCATGCTATTTTAAAAGAGAGGTTTTGCGGGACCCTTCGCAGATAATTCTGTTGTTCATAGGGACCTTAGAGGTCATATAGACCAGCCCCCTTCGGTTCAAACATGCACTAAATCACCTTGGGTATGGAACTGGTATCCAGACTTGGTTTGGAAACCTCCTGCAAGGCAGAATCTGTCCCCCTTCTGTTATGAGCCGTGGTGGTGCCGTACTTAGAATGAAAGCATTGCAGGCTAATTCTGCCGACTGCCAGCAGTTCGATCCTGACCAGCTCAAGGTTGTCTCAGCTTTCCGTCCTTCCGAGGCGGGTAAAATGAGGATCCAGATTGTTACGGGCAATATGCTGACTCTGTAAACCGCCCAGAGAGGGCTGTAAAGGCACTGTGAAGCAGTATTTAAATCTAAGGGCAGAGGTGATATTCAGCCGGTTTGTGCAAAGCAGTCGTTAAAAATTATTGGCTCAAATGGGAAAAATCTGGATTTCTGCCTTGAAAACAATGTAAACTTTTAGGACTTTACATCGTGGGTTTAATTTCTCTTGTTTTAACATAGATGTATTTTTACATCTGTAAGCCGCCTAGAGTTACCTTAAGATAAGGACGGGCAGCCAACAAATTTTATAAACAAGGAAAGAAACACGTCCAGGATGCCTCTGAGACAGGGGTCCCCAACCTGTGGGCCGCAGCCCAATACCGGGGCACGGCCTAATCACCACTGGGCCTCATTGCGGGCCCCCCGCTCGTTTGACTGTTGCTGCAAATGTTGCAGATGCTTGCACATATGCGCTTGTCCCTCCCGCGAAATCATCCCCTCTTCCCCCCCTTCCTCCAGGCCCCCAACTCGAAAAGGATGGAGAACTCTGCTCTTAAGAGCCCGATCAAATCACCCGTCATTTTGACTTCCTTTCCGGATCCCACCAGATTATTAACTTGGATTTTTAATTTTATATTTTTTTTTTCTGCTCAGATTGATGAGATGGAAGTGACTCAAGAGATGGATACTCACAACGCCACAGACTGCAGCGACTGGTCCAGTTTCACAGGTGAGTATATGGGCTCAGGCGAGCCTTTCTCCACTGTAACAATTTTTTAAGATGAGTGGACTTCAACTCCCAGAATTCCCCAGCCAGCTGAATTGAAGTCCACTCATCTTAAAAACTGCTAAGGTAGTGTGAAGTGCTAGATGGGGACAATGGTATCATGTCCTTGACAATGGAGATTTCTTTTGAGTTTTCTGTTACAACCTACCACCTATCATCCTCCTCCTCATTTAACAACCCCATAATCCCTTGCAGGGTGGAGTCTGGGGAGCTGAGTGTTTACTGGCCGGATGCCCTTCCTGTTGCCAATGCAGAGTTTTGTTCAGCAGATATATTCTCATTGTGCCTAGAGAGAGAGAGAGAGAAATATCTGCCTCTACCTAGGATTGAACTCACATCCTCCTGATTGTGAGGCGAGCGCGCTACCGCACCACTCTAAAACCTACCACCTATCCCTGGTGTAATTCCCTCAGGAGTGCAAGCTACGAATCTCATTTACGTGGAGATAGGCCATCCATAATTTTGTGCCTTAGAAACAACTGTATTTCAAAATATAGGGGGAGGAGATTATTCCACTCGTCAGGGTGAGTTTTTCATTCATCTTTCTTTATAAGCAAAATAAATAAATAAAAACTCCCTTTCAAGTCTTATTTGTGGGGGGGGGGATCTTTGTACTAGAAATGCCTCCAAAGCCCCCCCCCCTTTTTTTTACAGTGCACTAAATTGGTCAATGAATTATTCCCCAAATGCTTCACATTGCACATTGAATCATAAATTAATCAGAATACAGTTGGACGGGATCTTGTGTTGTGGCCCGCCGGCGGACAGCAGAGCTGGCAGCAGAGTCGGACAGTGAGGAGGTTGGGGAGGAACGTGGGTCAGTCCTGGGGGCTGGGGAAAGCTCGATCGAGGGCTCTGCGTTGGAGGCAGAGGGGGAGCTAGACAACAGTGAGGCAGAGGAACAGCTGGAGCCCGTTTCCAGTGTGCGCATGCGCAGAGCTGCCAGAAGACAAGAACAACTCAGAAAGCAGGGTCGACTCGGGAGTAAGGCCATGCCTTGGAGGTGATTGGCCCCTCCCATAGGAATCAAAAGAGCGAACGGGGAGGGGGCTTCTGCAGGAAACAATTTGTTCGTTTGTTTGTTTCAAGAGTGGGAAGATCTGTCCGTGAATCCCAGAGACTCTGTGCCAAGTTTGGCCTTGTACTGCGTATGGAAACTAGTCATCTGGCAGCTTTCCAAGCGAGATAAGATCTGTGTTGATAAGTATTCCTTTGAAAGACTGTTTGGACAGGCCTTGCTGACTGTGAATGAAAGGAATTCAGAGTCTTGCTTTTTAGGGAAGCCAAAGTCAGAACCCCTTGGAGGTCTTCTAGCCCAAAAGAAATCAAGGGCTTGCCCAAAGCCCCTGCCCCCCTTTCCCCTAAGGCCCATGTGATTATAACTAATCTTGCTTAACATGTTGTGAAAACAGTCATTCTAAAACAGGGTTCCCCACCAACCCCCCGGCTCTGGCCCGATACTGGGCCATGTAAGCAGTAGACACACGCAGCTCCGTTTGAGCGAGCGGCAAACGCTCACGCATGTGCGGGAAGCTCCATTTGTACGAGCGAGTCAACCCAGGATCTAAATGAACTGCTTTGATCGGAGATAATGGACTAAGCCGCTTTATAAGAGGCTGGAAACAGTTTGTGGACTTTCCAGATGCTAAATATGATAATGGATGGTTAACAGACGGATTTGAAGATTAGTGTCATGTTTAGCTCAAATTGACTGCTTTTTCTTCTTTTTCTGTGTGTGTGTTATGTTTGTATGTGTATATGTTGTATGTGTATCTATCATCTATTATCTACCCATCCATATCTATCATCTATTAGCTATTTAGCTATCATTATCTATCTACTCTATCTATCTATCTATCTATCTATCTATCTATCTATCTATCTATCTATCTATCATCTACCTATTTACTTACCTATCTACCCACCTACCCATCTACCTACCTACCTATCTATCTACCAGTCTATCATCTATCACCTTGATGGTGAACCTATGGCACCTATGGCACGCGGAGCCTTATCTGTGGCCACATGAGCATTGCTGTAGCTCGGCTTCAGTGCACATGCGTGCACTGGCTAATTGATTTTTGGGCGTTCTAGTCCCACCGGAAGTTGGAAAATGGGCTGTTTTCCGCCTCCGGGGTGGGTGGGGAAGGCCGTTTTCACCCTCTCCAGGCTCCTGGAAAACCTCTGGAGCCTGGGGAGGGTGAAAAAAGGGGCCGACCAGGCTCACCGTGCCATCGTGTGTTAAAAGCAGTGGGGGGGAATTGTGTGCACATGCATGGGGCACATTGAATTATGGGTGTGGGCACGCACGTGGGTGACCTCCCTGCGCTCCCCCGCTTTTGGCACGTGACGTTAGCCATCCCTGCCCTATATGTTAAATATTAAATCTAATTAATTACTTTTCCCTCTCTTTTTTTGTACACTATATTTTGTTGTTCTTGTTCTTGTTGTTAGGCTTGGATGTACGTTTTTGCTCTGTTTCCTTTTGTCTGTTTGTTTTACTGTTCTTCATTTTATCCTCTACAATAAAACAATAGATTAATTTTTTTTTAAAAAAACACCCCAGTACCTAAATTCAGACTGTATCTTAACTTTATTGATTCATACACTGATTTAAGTGCTGCCTCCTCAGGGGCAGCGAGCAGCCTACAAAAATTGCAGACGGTCCTAATAAATTCCCAGAAAACCCTTTTTTAAAACACTTAACAGCAAGCGCTAAATGCTAAACGTCTCCAAAACCCCCACTTCTCACTGGAGCTCAAAGCTGTTTTTCTTCTCCCTCGCCAGTCCTAAATTCAGAAGAAGCTGCCCCACAGAATTCGGCCTCCGCCTTCGCCTACAGTGCAAGTTGCAACTTCGAGTCCCCACAGCAGCAGCAGCAAAACCTGAAGAATGGCGGTGTGGTGGACCAACACACGATCGTCAGCATGAGTGACGGAGGTAGAGACGTTCTCACGATCAATGCATTTGAGGGGGTGGGGTGACGGAGGGAGATAAATCGCTTTGGGGTGGAGGCGTCGTAACCTTGCTTGTAGCAGCATCCCCTTCAGAGGTCCCAAGGAAAGTCGGCATTTCCTGCCAACATTTGATTAAAATCTGGGTGCCTTTATTTGATAAAAGTATTGCATAAATCCTTCATTTTTATCACTTGAAACCCCAAAGAACTCCTTTTAGACTTGAGTGAAAAAAAAATTGTAATGCAAGTTCATTTAGAATTAGTTTTTCCACTTTTGCTTGTAATTTCTCTGGGGATGTAGGGGAAAAAAGCTCCTAAAATAAAGAACAAGGAGAATAAAGCATAAAATACCTCTGTTCTGTTGCTGGCTCACTAATATACCTACAGAAGGTCAAGGAAGAAGATAATTTTAAGCATTATATGGGCTAGTTTGCATAATGGGGAGGATTGTCCAATATGCAGTTTCCTTTCCTAGACCTGTTTTTTCCCCCTTTTTCCTTATTCCATCATGATTCATAACGTTGCGTTTACATGATATCTCTGTACTTGGTTTCGTATAATCGATTATCTGCAGAATTTCTCCAGCGAAACTCACGAGTTTCGAGAGGGGGGCGGGCAAGAAAGGGTTACTATTTCTGCCCTCCACCCCCCTCGGGGGGGGGCCTTCCCTTCTCTCTATGCCTGCAGCCTCCTCATCGCGGAAAATTTACGACACCCGGGAAGCCGGCGTCGGCCAGGACTCGAGTACCACCATCGACTTCGACGAGGATAAATACCGCCGGAGGCCGACACTCAGCTGGCTCGCCCAGCTGCTCAAGTGAGTCCCCCAAGAAACAACTTCCTGGCTTGTTCGGTTTGGGAAACCGGATGCTGGTGGTCGAGAGAGCAGCAAGCAGAGATTGGAGAAGGGGCCAAGAGCAACGGGAGGAAAAAGTCATAAAACGAAACGGAGGGTCTCCTTTCTTTGAGAGGTCCTTTCGGTTTTGTGTGGGCTGTTTACGGGCCTGAAAAAAACCGGCCACGATGCCAAACTCAGCCTGGCTTTCAAGCCAGGTTTTGAATGTCTGTGGAGACGCTCAATCCTCCAACTCATGATGGTTACACCTTTTGCAAAAGGAACTGGACTTCCTCAGTTTGTTTTTTTGAAAAAGTTTCGCTTCTCATCCAGAACTGAAGCAGCTTCTTGGATGAGAAGCGAAATGTTTTCAAGGGAGAGAAAAAACTCCAGTTGCCTGTTGGAAAAGCACCGTTAGGATTCCAAGCAGGTTGTAATTACGCTTCAGATCTGGTGGACTTTGGAATATTTTTTTGGTTCTGCTCTCTTGATTATTCTACAGTTTTCCTCATTCCTTTCCCCCGTTTTTAAAAGGTTTCCTTGGCGTAGGATCTGGCTTGAGGGATCTCACGGCAAGCCGGCTAACGGTTCGAAAGCACCCCCAGTAGGCAAAAATCCAATTCATAACCTTAAAGGACGGGGCAGCTTAATCTTCTCTTTCCTTCTGCCGTCAGGAACCGCTTCGGCACCCGAAAGCAGCCACGGTCATTAATGCAGAGATTCGTCATCTTCCTTCTGATCGGCGGGATCGGCTTCCTGACGCTCGTCATCGTCATGATGAAATTCGGCCGGGCCTCGGCCGACAACGACCCCAGCCTGGACCCCAAGTTCAACCCTCACATCCGAGTGGGACAGTAGTTGAGTTAAAGGGCCGGCCTCTCTTTCATCACGTGGGCCCCATATACCCCACTCTCGGTTCTTCCTCTTGGCAGCTCCTTGGCAGAATTTCACCCAGGAGGGAGGGAAGAAGGGAGGGAGGCCTTGGGGTTGCAACTACTGGCTGTTGTCTCCGTGAGCTTCCCCGCCTGGACAGACAAGGTTGTTGAGACATCTTTGAAGCTTGGATGAAGGTATGCCAGTTAAAAAACAGCCCATCTCTTTCTCTTCCTCCTCTCCCTCCTCCTCCTCCCCGTAGTCCAATGGGAATTGCAGATGACAAAATTTTGTCGTCAGCTTTATGCAGAAAGAGCTGGTAAGCAGTTGAGGGACAGGATTGAACTGGCAATTTTGAAAGAGAATGACACCTCCCCTCCCAGTTTTCTTCTCTCGCTGCGACTCAGTCGATGGGTGGGCAAAAGAAATCCCTGTGTCTCCCTTCTCACAACCCGGGTTCCACTCGAGCTCGGCAGAGGAGATGAGGCTTTCCTTGAGGTCAAACGATTTCCCTGAAGTTGCTTTGTTTTCCTTCTTCGAAGGTTGTTTTGAGACAGGAGGAATCGACTAGGAATTGGGAATGGCCTGTTGCCACCCAACCCATAGCAATTTTTACAAAAGAGTACGGCCAAGTTTGGGGATTTCCTCCATCAAGTCCTATCCTAAATCCACTTTGATGCTTCTGCACAAGCTGTCCTTGGTTGCAGGAACACCACAGCTCCATCCCCCCCCCCAAAAAAGAGGGAGCTCTGTCTAAGCTTAAGCAACACCTGTTTTCCACCCCACCTCGGTTCCTTTCCCTTAACACGGCTAGTTTCCAGCTTCTCTCTGCCGCTTTCCTTCTAATTACCTGCTAGATACGGGACACCGGTGGTCTTGGGGAGCCCCACGGCATGTGTCTTCGAGGCCCTCAGGCTTGGGGCCCCATTCTATTAGGACCAAAGGATGCCTCGCTGCCTTTCTCTGCAACCCAGTGGTTGAAAAAAGCCCAGGGTTTGGTTGGCAGGCGGTCGAAGTGCTGCGGAGACAAGAAGGCAACGGCTCCTCGGTGCTTACACATCTCATTCCCTTAATAGCCCAGGTGCTACACATCCAAAAAAAAAGGCCATTATTATCTTATGCCCCACTCTTCCTTGTCCTCTCGGTTCCAGGCAACCTTCTGCCTTCCAGGTTCACCTCTGAAAAAACATCTCCGCTCCGTTTAAACCTTAGTTTCTCCAGAAGGGTGGCATCAATTTTGTCTTCTCCAGAACCACTTATCCTCTTTCTCCAGCGTTGGCAGATTTGGTGGGCCCGAAAGCACCGGTCCTGATCCATTTTGGGGGGCAAGGGGGAGCACCCGGTGGAGGAAAGGCTTCTCACTCATCCCCAAATGTCCGATCAAGAAGGGTGAGGCAGGAGCCCATCCTGCCCATCGTCCTTTGCAGGAGAGCCCTGTTTGGGAAGCATTTTTGGGCTAGTGGAATGCCGGTAAATGACTTGCAACGGTTTATTTCTTGCTTCCGTGTTCTCCGGATGTAGGGCGGTGAGTGTGCAAAACTCTCGCACATCGAAGCAATAGAGACATTTGTTAATATTCTATTAAACTCTCTTGGCTAATCCTAAAGGCTGGAGGTACTCCTTCGTAGCTCCTTCAGAGGTTACCGGCTGGGATAATGTGAACAAGCTGTCACTTTTGGCCTTGCTCTTCTCGTCCCCCAGTTCCTTCTGATCATTCATATTTTTCTTCCCTATATTCGATGGTGAGGTAGTCCATCCAGAATCGGGCCAAGTACAGGGCAAAATTCATGGCTGGATGAAAAGGAAAGGAGTTATACATTCATTTATATCCCCCACTTTTATTATTATGACAAATAACTCAAGGCAGCGAACATATCCAACGTACATTTTCCCCACAACGACAACCCTATAAGCAGTGGTGAAATCTTCCCCGGTTTGCCACCAGTTTGCTGCCCACACGTGCCAACCACGCGCTTTGCACGGAAAAAGGCTTAGGAAGGTAAGCAGAACAGCGAAGGGGGGGGGGAAACAGCTGTGCCACGCGATTAAGATTCACTGTTTTCTAGCGATTTGAAATCACACGACACAGCTGATCATCGGAAATACCAGTTCGAGGAACTGGTAGTTTTTATCACTACCGTTTTGCCCGAACTAGTGCAAACTGGTAGCATTTCACCGCTGCCTGTGAAGTTGGGCTGAGCTGACAGACCACTCTGCCCAAAATCACCCAGCTTTTGTGCCTAAGACAGAACTAGAAGTCACTGTCTCCTAGTGATTGGCCCAAAATATCACCCAGCCGGCTTTTATGGCTAAAGTGGGATTTGAACTCGCTGTCTGCTGGTGATTGACTCAAGGTCATCCAGCTGGCTTTCATGCCTAAGGAGGAACTAGAACTCGCAGTGACATGGTGAATCCTCACAACAATCCTGTGTAGTGGATTGGGCTAAAACAGGGACTGGCCCGAAATCACCCTGCCGGCTTTCCTGCATAAGGCGGGACTAGAACTCAACATCCCCTGGTGATTGGTCCAATCAGCCACCCAGGTTTCATGCCTAAAACGGGACTAGAACTCACCATCTCCTGGTGATTGGACCAAACTCACCAGCTTTCGTGCCTCAGGCAGGACTAGAACTCACTCTCTCCTGCTTTCTATCCTGGTGCCTTAACCACTAGATCGGAGTTGGGCAACTGTGATCTATTTAGATCTGTTAACTTCAGCTTTCAGAATTGGAACTTAGAAAACAGGTTGTGGCAGGGGAAAAAAATTAATGTAGGGCCTAGATCATTGTTTCACAATCTTGGCAACTTTAAGAAGCGTGGACTTCAATTGCCAGAATTCTCCAACCATTAATTCTGGCTGGAGAACTTTGAAAGCTGAAGGCCACAACGTTTAAAGCAAACTAGAATTCTGGGAGTTTAAGTCGTCACATGTAAAACCTGCTGGCTGGGAGATTCCTGGAATGGAAGTCCATCCCTCTTAAAGCATGCCAGCTAGGGGATTCTGGGAGTTGAAGTCCACTCATCTTAAAGCCTGGATAGCTCAGCAGACTAAAAGCATTGTGATTAACAGCAGATGTCTGCAATTACTGTAAGTTCGAATCTCACCAGGCTCAAGGTTGACTCAGCCTTCCATCCTTTCTAAGGTAGGTAAATCGAGGACCCAGTTTGTGGGGGCAATAAGCTGACTTTGTATAAATATACAAAAGTATGAAGGCTATTGCTTAACGCATTGTAAGCCGCCCTGAGTCTCCGGAGAAGGGTGGCATATAAATCAAATTTTTTAAAAAAAAGCATGCCTGCTAGGGGATTCTGGGAGTTCAAATCCACCCATCTTAAAGCATGCCAGCTGGGGAATTCTGGGAGTTGAAGGCCAGACTTCTAAATTTGCCAAGATTAGGAAACGCCAGCCTAGATGGTGGAGGGATGGGAAATCTAAACCATAGCTAAAGGAAGCTGGCTTGTTACCCTGGGAAACTCACTGTTCCTCCTCTTCCTGGTCATTATCTTACCTAAGGAGGTCAGGGCCAGGCACGTCAAGAAGCCATCATCCGCTTGCAAGGTGTAAATGCTGGCTAGGAGGGCCAAATAGAAGCTGGTGACATGGGAAAACTGTCAGAAAGCCAAAGAAGAGCGGGGAAAATATGAATGATCTCCTGTTGCAAAGAGCAGAGCTTTTCTCCTCCCTTCTCTAATGTTGTAAAAAATATTTTAATTTTTTTAAAAAAAAGAAAATAGGAAGCTGACGTGCTACCCTCAGAAACCGTAGCTTCTCACATCCTGCCACTTCACAGCAGGGGTCTCCAACCTTGGCAAAACTTGTGGACTTCAACTCCCAGAATTCCTCAGCCAGCATGTGCCAGCTGAGGAATTCTGGGAGTTGAAGTCCACAAGTCTTAAAGTTACCAAGTTTGGCATTTCTTCAGTCTTAGTCTCTCTCTGCTCTCTCTCTCACACAAACACAAACTTGCCACAAGGGCCTTCAGGAATGACAAAGGGCATTGTGGGAGAAGAGTTGGCCTTCTGGGAAAAGCTGGCCATTTTGTGAAAGTGCCCGCCACGTGTTCTGAACAAACCCACCTGTGCCTTTACCCCAAAATTTAACTTAAAACTTTACCTAGACCTTCTTCATTGCAGCCTTACAGCCCAACTCTCAAACAAAATTGCCACCCAAAAAGAGCAGAATGAGGTGTAGAGACATTTTCTGCCTGCCAATTGATTGATTGATTGATTGGAGGGCAAGAGGTAAGATGTTTTTCTTTCATAAGCTTCTATTTCGTTATTTGCAGGGAAACAGAAGCTCACAAAAGAAACGCCACGGAGATTTGTCCTGGGGCGATAACGCACATGCGTGTCAGCAGAGAGGGCTCTGCTTGCCACCTCTGGCACGCATGACACAGGTTCGCCATCACAGATGTAGAGTTTCCTGCTTGGTTTTTTTCTGGTACCCCAGCTAGAGGTCATCTATCCCCCACCCCCGTGGGATGATTGAATTGCAGAAGAGGTGATTTTTTACCAGCAGCGATACGGTGAACCGGAAGCTCATGAGATCTCCTCTTTGAGAGACCAGGAAGTGGTAGAGGTCCCCAATGATCACTCCAATGTTGATGACAAATAGAACCCATGAGCCAATGATGAAGATGACTTTTCTTGGAAAAGTGACGGTTAGGAAAGGGTCTTTCCATGAGCCCATTTGTGGCATCTTGGCCAGCCAGGTTCTCCTTAGTCTTAGGGGAGTTGCGAGGTAGGAGGCCCTTCCTGGAGAAGGTGCGTCTCACAAGAGATCCTGGCCTGATGAAGTCATAAGGATGCAGAGGTTCTAGAAGCCGGACGATTGGCAGCCTTTCCCTCCCAAAGCAGGTGGGTATCGGGCATCACCCGACAGCAGGTGTCAACCCTGATACTGACCTGACCGAAGTCATCTTGGAAGCTTCGGTGTTGCCAGAGGAACAGGGAGGTGGGATTTTAGACGACTGGGATTTTGCAGTCAAAACAAAATACTTTCTCTTGAGAACTAAGGTCATTCTTACACCTGGTCAGAGGAAAACGGAGTGATGTCACCGGGCAACCAAACAGCACTGTGATTGGACCATGTGACTGGTTGTTTTGAGAAAGTGACAAACTCACTTTTAATTGAGTGAAAACCGCGGGAACCTTCAGAGTCGGTTTTTACCAGATCTGTGCCAATATGATACTGTATGTCCAATAAAGCTATTCTTTGAGGAATCTACCTGCCTCGGAGTTTTGCTTGCTATGGGTCTATTACTTGGAACCCTGACAGAAGGTACAGATGACCAAGGCAAGACAAGACGTCCAAGCACTATGGATAAGTAACACTGACAAAGTGTGTAGGAAATCATGGTCCAAGTGTTACTTCTGCAGTGATTGAGGGACAAGCTCTTTCAATAGAGAGGCAACTTCAGTGGTGAAATTCAGATTTTTACTATCGGTTCTGTAGGTGTGGTTTGGTGGGCGTGGCAGGGGAAGGATATTGCAAAATCTCCATTCCCACCCCACTCTGGGACCAGCCAGAGGTGGTATTTGCCGGTTTTCCAAACTACTCAAAATTTCCACTATCGGTTCTCCAGAACCTGTTAGAACCTGCTGGATTTCACCCCTGGGCAACTTTCAAAAAAAGTGAGACCACACCTGGAATACTGTATGCAATTCTGATCACCACAATACAAAAACCAGGTTCAGACTCTAGAAAAAGTGCAAAGAAGAGCAAGAAAGATAATAAAGGGTCTGGAAGTGAAAACGAATGATGAACAATTGAGAAAATTAGGTATGAAATTAGGTCTTTGGTTATTCAGTTTTTCTCCCGGGTAAAATTGGAAATGTCTTGGCGACGTTTCGATGTAGTCTCATTCATCATCTTCAGGCTGGTGTTTTTGGCTTCGTGCTTCTAGGAGCAATTGCCCGAATAACCAAAGACCTACATATACATACATACATTCATACATACATACATACTTACATATATATTAGATGTTGGTAACATACAAATATATATATACACACACGTGTTTGTGTGTGTGTGTGTGTATATATATATATATATAAAAGTATATAAAGTATGCAGATATACATAAGGTGTCTGTGCATATATACCAGTGTGTGTATGCAGATATAATAGTGTGCGTTTATATACACATATGTATACATACAAATATACATACATTTTTTTTATATACATGTGTATGTACGTGTATATATGCAGACACCTTATGTATATTTGCATACTTTATATACTTTTATATAAACGTGTGTATATAAAAGTATATAAAGTATGCAAATATACATAAGGTGTCTGCATATATACACGTATACATACACATGTATATAAAATTATATACTGCATGTGTTTATACACACGTGTGTATAAAAAGTAGATAAGCGTCAAGGACCTGACTAAACATTATATATGTGTATGTACATATGTGTGTGTTTATATGTATATGTATATATATGTATGTATATACACATACATATATACATATACACATACATCTATGTATATATATGTATATACATGCACATACATAAATACGTAGGTGTATATATATTTGTACAAACAACTCACACAAGTGTGTGTGTGTGTAGATAAATAGAGGATAGATATTTGGACACAGACGTAAAACCCTCACAGACAAGACTCCGGGCTGTGTACAAATAAAACATAAAAAAGCAGGCAGGCGAGGCCCTTAAAAGAAGAACGAAAGATGGAAAAAGGTTTCCATGGTTACGGGCACTCTCTCCTCCTCCTCCCCCCGCCCCTCCAGCCACCCTTCCCAAGCTATTCGCTTCACGCGGCTCTAAAGTCCGCCAGAGGCTCGTTGACAAGCGAGAAACCCGGACGGAGCAGCCCTATTTACGCTTTAGGTCACGTGACGGGGGAGGGGGGAGCGTTTGTGTATCAAACTCAATCGCGTGGAACTTTTCCGGGAGAGAGAGAGAGAGAGAGAGAGAGAGAGAGAGAGAGCGGGCGCGTCTCCATGGAGACGCAGGCCGGACTTCCTTGTGGCTGCGCCGGCGCCCGCGACGGAAGTGCTCCGCGGGGGGCGTGGCCAAGAGGTGTTTTCTTTTCTTCCCCATGGCGGCGGCGGCGGCGGCTCCTCAGCCCGAAGGCGACGGGGAGCCTCCGGGCGGGAAGCGGCGTCCTCACGGGATGTTGAAGCTCTACTACGGGCTGCCGGACCCGGCGGGCGAGGCTTTAGCCGACCCGGCCAGGGGCGACCTCGGCGGCCCCATTGACATCAATGGGCCTCACTTCGACCCGGAAACCTACCTCACCAAGGTGGGGGTGGGGGGGGAGGGGAGGGGCTGGTTTGGGACACGCCCCTCTGCCGAAGGGGCCTCTGGGCATGTACAGAAAGCCCGCATTTCGCCCTTCCCTCCATCCTCCGGTGGCGGGGGGACTACAATCCCCCCCTCGTCGTCCCTTTTGGGCCATAGACTCCTCTGAGGGACTCCTGGAGGTCATCTAGTCCAACCCAAAGACAGGAGTCCTTATTCCATGTCCACTTTCTTCTTGAAATTCTCCAATCTTAGGTCCTTTGGACGCTGGAGGTTGAAATAGAATAGAATAGAATAGAATAGAATAGAGAATAGAATAGAGTAGAGTTGGAAGGGATCCTTGGAGATCATCTAGTCCAACCCAAAGGCAAGAGTCCTCATTCCATATCCAGTTTCGTCTTGAAATTCTCCAATCTTAGGTCCTTTGGAGGCTGGAGGGCGGTGTGGAAACTACCCCTCCATCCGTCCTTGTTGGGCTCTGGTGCCAGGTAACAGTAGCGCGGTAGGAAGGGACCCTTGGAGGTCATCCATTCCAACCCCCTGCTCAGGCAGGAGACTTGCACTAGGGATTCGAACCGCCGACCTGCCTGCCGACCTTTCTGATCGACAAGCTCAGCTTGTCTTAGCCACCTTGCCAGGTAGAGAGGAAATTCTTAGATCAGGTGTCAGCAACCTGCGGCTCTGGAGCCTTATGCAGCTCTCTGCTGTGGCTCCCTATCGGGTGATCCCACCACTGGCTGGCCCCACTCCTCACCCTCCCCTCCCAGTCATTCCTCGCCTGGCCTGAGAAGGTAAGGGCAGAGACAGGGAGATACAGAGAGAGGGAGGGGGAGAGAGAGAGAGAGAGATGTCAAAAGGATTTTGTGGTTCCTGGTGTTTTTTAACAACCGGTTCTCTGCCCTAATGACCGGCTGGGTAGGTGTGGCTGTGGGGGTCCATGTGGTGAGCCCCTCCTCAAGAAGCCTTCTCTGGACCCGGCTGTTTTGGCAAATTTTCGTCCTGTCTCCAACCTTCGCTTTATTGTGAAGGTTGTTGAGAGTGTGGTTGTGCAACAGCTCCCACAGTACCTGGATGAAACCGTCTATCTAGATCCGTGCCAGTCCGGTTTCAGACCTGGGTACAGCACGGAGACGGCATTGGTCGCATTGGTGGATGTTCTCTGGAGGGCTCAGGACAGGGGTTGCTCCTCTGTCCTGGTCCTGTTAAATCTCTCTGCAGCTTTTGATTCCATCGACCATGGTATCATGCTGCATCGGTTGGGGGGTTTGGGGGTGGGAGGCACCGTGCTGCGGTGGTTCTCCTCCTATCTCTCCGACCTGATCGCAGTCTGTGTTGGCAGAGGGGCAGAGGTCGACCTCGAGGCGCCTCGTTTGCGGGGTGCCACAAGGGTCGTTCCTCTCGCCGCTCCTGTTCAACATTTATGTGAAGCCGCTGGGTGAGATCATCCGTGGTTTTGGGGTGAGTTGCCAACTGTACGCTGATGATACTCAGCTGTACATTTCCACCCCTGACCACCCCAATGATGCCCTCGAAGTAATGTCCCAGTGCCTTGAAGCCGTGCGGGTCTGGATGGGGAGGAACAGGCTTCGTCTCAACCCTTCCAAGACTGAGTGGCTGTGGATGCCGGCGTCCCGGTATAGCCAGCTGGTGCCATCGCTGGCTATTGGGGGTGAGTCATTGGCCCCCACAAAGGGGGCTCGCAACTTGGGTGTCCTCCTGGACTCACTGCTGTCCTTGGAAGGGCATATGGCGGCCGTGGCCAGGGGGGCCTTTTATCAGGTTTGCCTGATGCGCCAGTTGCGCCCCTTTCTGGATCGGGACTCCATGTGCACAGTCACTCATGCACTCATCACGTCTCGCCTGGACTACTGTAACGCTCTCTACATGGGGCTCCCCTTGGGGTGCACCCGGAGGCTCCAACTGGTCCAGAATGCGGCCGCGCGGGTGATTATGGGAGCGACAGGGCACTCCCACGTGACACCTCTCCTGCGAGCGAGCTGCACTGGCTTCTGGTGGTCTTCCAGGTGTGCTTCAAGGTGTTAGTTTTGACCTTTAAAGCGCTCCATGGCATAGGACCGGGATATTTGTGGGACTGCCTGCTGCTACCGATAACCTCCCACCGGCCAGTATGCTCACACAGAGAGGGCCTTCTCAGGGTGCCATCAGCCAAGCAATGTCGGCTGGTGGCCCCCAGGTGGAGAGCCTTCTCTGTGGGGGCACCAGCCCTATGGAACGAGCTGCCTCCTGTAATTCGTTTGATCCCGGACCTCCGTGCTTTCCGAAAGGCCCTTAAGATTTATTTATTCAAACAAGCCGGCCTTGCTTGATTGATTTTAATGGAGTTTTAAAATTTTTGGTAATATTAATTTCTGGGTTTTAAATCAGGGGTTTGAGACTTTTATTTTGGAACGCCAACGATTTAATCTAATTTTAAATTTTTAAATATTTGTATTATATGTGTTTTAATTTGGCTGTTCACCGCCCTGAGTCCCCCTCCCGGGGAGAAGGGCGGTATATAAATTGAATGAAATAAATAAATAAAAAATAAATAAATAAATAAATAAATAAATAAATAAATAAATAAATAAATAAATAAATAAATGTGACTGGTGGAAGTGAGTGACATCGAGTTGGCCACGCCCACCCAGGTTTTGTGGCTCCCAGTGTTTTCTGTGGAAAATGGCTCCAAATGGCCCTTTGAGTGTTTAAGGTTGCAGACCTCTGCCTTAGATTGACAGTTTAATTTAGTTGGAAGTTGGGGGATTTAACCCCTTCTCCAAAGCACCTGAAGGCAGGACGAGAAGCAGTGGGTGGAAACTAATCAAGGAGAGAAGCAACTTAGAACTAAGGAGGAATTTCCTGACAGAACAATAAATCAGTGGAACAACTTGCATCCAGAAGCTGTAAATGCTCCAACACTGGAAGTTTTTAAGAAGAGGTTGGATAACCATTTGTCCAGAATGCTATAAGTCTTGAGCAGGGGACTGGACTAGAAGATGACCCGTTATTCTATGTTTTAAAATCTGGACTTTGGAATTAATGAGGGGGGAGCTATAAAACCAGAGCCGTGCTGGCGCAGTGGTTAGAATGCAGGGTTGCAAGCAGACTGCCAGCAGTTCGATCCTGTCTGGCTCAAGGTTGACTCAGCCCCCCGTCCTTCCGAGGTCGGTAAAATGAGGACCCAGATTGTTGGGGGCAGGAGGCTGACTCTAAACCGCTTAAAGAGGGTTGTAAAACACTGTGAAGCGGTATGTAAGTCTAAGTTTTATTGCAAACAAAAACAACCCACATATCAGAGCCTTCCCAAATAAGCCCCTCCCTCTCTGGAGATGTTGATCGGGATTCGGCCTCTGGGCTTTTCTCTGCCAACCTCATGATCTTGCAATGAAGATCAAAGAACCAAGCAAAGTTATTTTCTGCTGCCACCAGCAAACATCTTCTTTTCCCTTCTACCAGCTGCGGAAGGAATGCCCCTTGGCTCAGCTGATGGATTGTGAGACAGACATGGTGAAGCAGATCCGGGCGCTGGATAGTGATATGCAGACCTTGGTCTATGAGAATTATAACAAGTTCATTTCTGCCACAGGTAATTTGAGGAAGGGATACCCTTGTCAGGGTAGTGATTTCAGAGCTGACCAGTTGATGCAATGATGGGAATGAGTCAGCAAGGTTTTTGGCTGTTATCCCTTTAAGAGCCTCTATAATAATAAGAGGCCCTTTTAGGGCATCTCTTTCACCGTGTGGTTTTTTCCTGCTGTAATTGCTGATTGTTTGACCTCTGCATGGATGAGTATGTGTGTATATAGTATATAGTATATATGAGTGGTATATTGGGTACTTACCAAGGAGGCTGGGGATAGCAAAAAACGTCACTTCCTGTCCAACCAAAAGTTGGAAAACAGGCCGTTTCAGGCATCTGAGGGGGTGGGGAAGGCTGTTTTCGCCCTCCCTAGATGCATAGAGAGGATCTGGAGCCAGGTAAGAAAGAAAAACGGGCCTACTGGGCCATCGCTTTATCTATCTTCTTTCTCTTCTTTCTTCTTCACTCATTTCATGACCACATTACCCTATCTCTTCTCTAACCAATGATAAAATTGTCTCCATACTGTAAAATATTCCAGTTCCTCTTTTTCTTTAATTGTCAAAGTCAATCTATTCATTTCTGCACAATCCAATATTTTCTTAATTACTTCTCCCTCTGTAGGGATTTTCTCTGCTTTCCATCTTTGTGCAAATACTATTCTCACTGCAGTTGTAGCATGTATAATTAGATATGCATTTTCTTTACCAAATTTCACTGGAAAGATACCCAATAGGAACAGTTCAGGTTTTATGTTGTTTTATCATTTCTTCTAATCATGTTTTAATTTTAATCTAATAACTTCTCCCTTCTGGACACGTCCACCAAGTACGATAATACGATCCTGGTGTCTGATGGCATTTCCAACATTTAGCGGATTTATCTTTAAACATTTTTGCCAGTTTTTCAGGCGGCATGTGCCATCTGTAAAACATTTTGTAATGATTCTCCTTATAAGCTAGGGACAGGGTCAGGACCCTTCCCACTCTGTCATTCTGTTAACTCCTTTCCTTCCCTCCTTCCCCTCGCCCCCCAGACACAATCCGCAAGATGAAGAACGACTTCAAGAAGATGGAAGACGAGATGGATTGTCTGGCCGCTAACATGGCCGTGATCACCGAGTTTAGCGCCAGCATCAGTGGGACCCTGCAGGATCAACATGAGCAGATCACCAAGCTGTCAGGTGAGCGTGTCTGGCATGCCCAGGTGGTTTTAGATCAGAGGTCTTCAAACTTGGCAGCTTTATGACCTGTGAACTGGCTAGAGAATTCTGGGAGCTGAAGTCCACCAAGTCTTAAAGCTGCCAAGTTTGAAGACCTCTGTTTTAGATGGACAGGAGACCAAAGCATATAATTGCAGCAGTGAATTTTCTTGGATCACAAAAAGGATACGGGAGGCTATTATAATATATTAATCCTTGGTCCATCTATTTCTTTTTTAAATTTATTTATATGCCGCCCTTCTCCAGAGACTCAGGGCAGCTTACAATGCGTTAAGCAATAGCCTTCATACTTTTGTATATTTTATACAAAGTCAACTTATTGCCCCCACAAACTGGGTCCTCATTTCACCTACCTTAGAAAGGATGGAAGGCTGAGTCGATCTTGAGCCTGGTGGGATTTGAACTTGCAGTAATTGCAGGCAGCTGAATGTTAATAACAGTCAATAACACTGCTTTAGTCTGCTGAGCCACCAGAGCTATGATAGGAATGAGTGGTGCGATGGCCTAGAGGTGGAGCTCTCGCCTCACAATCGGGAGGCTGTGAGTTCGATCCTAGGTAGAGGCAGATATTTCTCTCTCTGGGCACAATGAGAATATATCTGCCGAACAAAACTCAGCGTTGGCAACAGGAAAGGCATCCGGCCAGTAAACACTCAGCTGCATTCAGCTGCCCAGACTCCATCCGGCAAGGGATTATGGGGTCATTAAAAGAAGATGATGATCTATGACACGGATGGGAAACGATGGCCTCTTTTACAATTTGTGGACTTTTACTGCCAGCCAGTCAACTCCTGGTTGGCTAAGAAATTCTGGGAATTGAAGTCCACAGTCATAAAGGAGCCATAGTCTTCCCTACAGTAAGATTCAGTGAAGCATAGATCAGGCAGATGTGTTTAGTTATGAATATTATCTCACCTGTGCTGCAAGATAAGAGCTATCTCATTCATAGAAAATCCTGTTTTTAGGATTAATAAATCCTATTTATTTTTCCCTATCTTCATTACAAACAGCCCTATTGTCTCACGAGACAACCCGTTGACTACAGATAGACCTCGACTTAACGACCGCAAGTGGGACCTGAGCTTCTGTCACTAAGCGAGGCTCTTATGACATGTCCAATCATACCATCTGTATGCAAGGCTTCCTAAGCCAGTCGCTGCAGTTGTTAAATGAATCTCGCGGGCATTAAGCGAGCCTGGCTTTCCTCGTTGACTTTGCTTGTCGGAAGTTCGCAATCACTGATCCTTTGTCCCCAGAACAGGGCAACTGTCGTTAACTACAAGCCGGTTGCCAAATTTGGATCCCGTGAGCCTGGGATTGCTGTAACCAGGGTAACTACCGGTCCTCTGATCGCTTTTTTCAGTGCCGTTGTTAACTTTGAACGGTCACTAAACAAATGATTATCTGCAAGTCGATTTATTCCATTAACTCCGTCACTATATAAAGTGCTCCTTACATTATAACCTTATAACCTTTCTATTACAACCTATGTAAAATGGCTGGGCAAAGATCTCCTGGAAGAGCAATAAGGGTGGTGGGTGGGATGTAGGTTTGGAATACAGGTAGTCCTCTACTTACAACAATTCATTTAGTGACGGTTCGAAGTTAAAACGGCACTGAAAAAAGGGACTTATGTCTATTTTTCACACGACCATTGCAGCATCCCCTATGATCAAAATTCAGATATGGTGGCACAGTGGTTAGAATGCAGTACTGCAGGCTACTTCTACTGACTACCGAATTGCTGGCAGTTCGATTCTGACCAGCTCACGCTTGACTCAGCTTTCCATCTTTCCGAGGTTGGTAAAATGAGGACCCAGGTTGTTGGGGAAAAGATGCTGATCCTGTAAACAGCTTAGAGAGGGCTGTGAAGCGGTATATAAGTCTAAGGCCTATTGCTATTGCTATTTGGCAGCTGACTCATAATTGTGACTGTTACAGTGTCCTGAGGGTCTATAATATCTTTTGGTGACCTCCTGACCAGCAAAGTCAATGGGGAAGCGAGACTCACTTAACAACCGGGTTGCTAACTTAATAGCTGCAGCGATTCACTTAACAAACATGGCAAGAAAAGTCATAAAACGGGGCACAACTCACTTAACGACTGTCTCGCTTAACAACCGAGACTTCGGGCTCCATTGTGGTCATAAATCGAGGACTCCTTTTATCCAGATGGCTAGTCTGATATAATACACTGGCAGATTTGGCAACCCTGTTTACACCTTGGGGAGGAATGTGCGGTAGCTCCCAAATGGAGCAGAGCATCACCTGCGTCTCCTGATCTGACTCCCCTCCTAACCAGAGAAGGGATTCATATAACTTACCTACCAGTTCGCCCAGCACTGAAAGTGTGAGCATAGAGCTGGGGTGGGTGGATGGGCCCACCAGTTATTTCCGCTACCAATTCGCCCGAACCGGCTGAATAACACCTCTGCTCCCAACCCCAGGAGTCCATGCGCTACTGCGCAAGCTGCAGTTCCTGTTTGAGCTTCCGGCCCGTCTGACCAAGTGCGTGGAGCTGGCGGCCTACGGGCAAGCGGTCCGGTACTACAGCAAAGCCCGCTGCATCCTCCACCAGTACCAACACATGCCCTCCTTCCAGGGCATCCAGGATGACTGTCAGAAGATCATGGCCGACCTTGCTCAGAAGCTGCGGGAGAAATTCCGGTAAGCGTCTAGAGAAGGCGGTGAGACAGCAGGGGAGACCGTTGTGGTGTGGAAGGTGTCGCGTTCTCTGTCCCTGAATTCGCAGAGGGCTATAATCTAACAAAATGAAATTCAAAGGTGAAAAAAGTAATGTTCTACATTTAGGCAAGAAAAAGAAAATGCACAGGTACAATATAGGTGGTACCTCGCTCAATAGTGGTGACTGAGAGGGATCTTGGAGGCCTAGTGGACAAGCACTTAAATAGGAGCCAGTTGTGTGCAGCAGCTGCCAAAAAAGCCAACACAGTTCTGGGCTGCATCAACAAAGGGATAGAATCAAGATCACGTGAAGGGTGAATTCCACTTTATAATGCCTTGGTAAGGCCACACGTGGAATATTGGATTCAGTTTTGGCCACCACATTATAAAAAAGATGTTGAGACTCTGGAAAGAGCGCAGAGAAGAGCAACAAAGAGGATTAGGGGACTGGAAGCTAAAACATAAAATGAAGGGTTGCAGGAACTGGGTATGTCTAGTTTAGTTCTGGGTATGTCTAGTTCAGCACAATGTGATTATGGGGCTCCTCGAAAGACTATCCAGCATATAGTGAGGGAATGCTCTAACAGAAGATACCCAGGAGATTCTAGGGACTTCCTCTGCAAAACAACGGCAGCTACTGACTGGATCTCCAAACTCGACATCAAACTTTGAAATGTTGTTTCTGTTTTCCTTTTAGGTTTTCTTACTGCTTTTTTTTATTGTTTTGTTTTTAACCTGTAAAAATGAAGTGTTTTAATATTGTGTGTGACCAGCCACACGCTAAATAAAATAAATGTCTAGTTTAATGAAGAGGAGGACTAGGGGAGACAGGATAGTAGTGTTCCAGTATCTCAGGGGCTGTCCCAAAGAAGAGGGAGTCAAGCTATTCTCCAAAGCCCCTGAAGGCAGGACAAGAAGCAATGGGTGGAAACTCACCAAGGAGAGAAGCAATCTGGAGCTAAGGATAAATTTCCTGACAGTTAGAACAATCAATCAATGGAATAATTTGACTCCAGAAGTTGTGAATGGTTCAACACTGGAAGTTCTAAAGAAGATGTTGGATAACCATTCATCTGAAATGGTGTAGGGTTTTCTGCCTAAGCAGGGGGTTGGATTAGAAGGCCTCCAAGGTCTCTTCCAACTCTGTTATTCTATTCTAAAATAACAAGAGCCACAAGGTTTTGCAAAAAAGGACAGGCAGTCCTCAACTTTATGACCATTTAATGACAGGTCAAAGTTACCACGGCCTCAGAAAAGGCAACCTACAGCCTGGACTCACACTTAGGACCACTGCATCACAAGATCCCAATTCCAGAGGTTGGCAACTGGCTTGGATTTACAACCAGTTGCAACGGTTGTGTGAAAAACGGGACATAAAGTCATTCCCCCCCCACCCCCGGTGCTGTTGTAACTTCGAATGGTCACTAAGCAAACTGATGTAAATCAAGGACTACCTGTAAAATGTGGGTTAGAATGGAGCAAGGGGGGGGATTACGACCTTCTGATGAGTTTTTTTTTCCTCCAGGGACGGAGGCTCTGGCGCTAAGGACTTAGCCGAATGCGTGGAACTGCTGCTCCAGCTGGGGGAGCCGGCGGAAGAGCTGTGCGACGAATTCCTCTCTCATGCCCACTGCCGGCTGGAGGCCGAGCTGCAGACCCTGGAGGCCGAGCTGGGAGACGGACCATGCTTAGGGGCATCCGGCCCAGTGACCGACATCCTCGAATTCACGGACCGCGGGTGCAACAGCTTCGTCAGCAACATCTGCCTGGTGATCGCCTCCTACCAGGAGCTGTTCATCCACCGGGAGGGCGCCCAGGGCATCTCCCGCATGGCTCACGACAAGCTGGTGGTCTTCGTTGACAGCCTGATGGAACGCTACTTCGCCCTGGTGGAGAGGCGCATTCAGCTCGAGAAAGGGGTGGGTGACAACTCCCTGCTGGTGCGTGCTCTGGACCGTTTCCACCGGCGCCTGCAAGCCCTGGCTAAGCTTTTGCCGGCCTCGCGGGCGGCCGCCGAAGGGACGGAGATCGTGGTGCGCGCGGCCAAGGAGCGCATCCGGCAGTACCTCCAGGCCTTAGAGAGCTTCTACCTGGACTGCCTGACGGACGTGCGCCAGTCCTTGGCTGCCCCTCGGCTGGTGGGGAAGGATAACCCCAGCCTGGCAGAGCTGCTGGGCACCATCTCAGCCTCCATCCTCAACCAGATCAAGTCAGTCCTCACCTACGTTCACCTCTTCACCGCCAAGGACATCAACTTCTCCAACAAGCCTTACTTCAAGGTAAAAAAGAGGGAGTTGTCCTTTTGTAACTTTCTTCTTAACTGTCTCCTTCTTAACCACTTTAAGATGTGTGGACTTCAATTCCCAGAATTCTGTTGGCTGGGGAATTCTGGGAATTGAAGTCTACACGTCTTAAAGTTGCCATGGATGAGAAACTCTGCTATGGTTGTTGTTAGTTGTGAAGTCATGTCCAACCCATCGTGACCCCATGGACCACATTCCGCCAGGCTTCTTGTCCTCTACCATCCTCTGGAGCCCATTGAAGCTCACTCACCTACTGCTTCAGTGACTCCATCCAGCCACCTCCTTCTCTGCCGTCCTCTTCTTCTTCTTTTGCCCTCCATCGTTCCCAGCAATCGGCTCTTCTCCAGGGAGTCCTTCCTTCTCATTAGGTAGCCAAAGGATTTGAGTTTCCTCTTCAGGATCTGGCCTTCTAAAGAGCAGTCAGAATTGATCTCCTCCAGGACTGACCGGTTGGATCGCCTTGCAGTCCATGGGACTCGCAGGCGTCTTCTCCAGCACCAGAGTTCAAAGGCCTCCATCCTTTGGCCTTCTCAGCCTTCCTTATGGTCCAACTTTCACAGCCATCCATTGCAACTGGGAAAACCATCGCCTTGACTAGATGCACTTTTGTTGGCAGGATGATGTCTCTGCTTTTTAGCTTGCTGTCTAGATTTGCCATAGCCTTCCTCCCCAGGAGCAAGCGTCTTTTAACTTCTTGGCTGCAGTCCCCATCGGCGGTGATCTTGGAGCCCAGGAAAATAAAATAAAATCTCTCACCACCTCCATTTCTTCCCCATCTATTTGCCAGGAATTGAGAGGGCCGGATGCCATGATCTTAGTTTTCTTAATGTCGAGTTTCAAGCCACCTTTTGCACTCTCCTCCTTCACCCGCATCAAGAGGCTCTTTAGTTACAGGCTCTATAATAACATTAAATACAAACTTTTTAAAAAATTACGTTTATTTAAGAAATGCCAAATGCCAATGTGGGGGGGGGGCACTATAGCTCAGTGGTTAAGGATGCTGACTGCCTAGGTTTGAAACCTGAGCGCCAGGCAATAGCGTGAGCTCCCATCACCTTCCTCAGCTCCTGTCCACCTAGCAGTCCAAAAGCGTGCAAATGCAAGTAGATAAATAGGTACCACTTCGATGGGAAGGTAACAACATTCTGTGTTTCACCGCACATCTGTGCTGCCCAGTATCTTGTCATGCTGGCCCCACGTGACCACAGAAACATCTTTGGACAACGCTGGCTCCTTCAGCCACGAAACAGACGAGTTGGAAACGGCTGGACAGGGGAAACATTTGTCTTTACTTTAAATACAAGTATTTAAATACGCAGTGGCTCAGTGGCTAAGACGCCGAGCTTGTTGATCGAAAGGTCCGTTTCAGCGGTTCGAATCCCTAGTGCTGCCACGTAACGGGGTGAGCTCCCGTGACTCGTTCCCAGCTTCTGCCAACCTAGCAGTTCTAAAGCACATAAAAAATGCAAGTAGAAAAATAGGGACCCCCTTTGGTGGGAAGGGAACAGCGTTCTGTGCGCCTTTGGCGTTGAGTCATGCCGGCCACATGACCACGGAGACGTCTTCGGACAGTGCTGGCTCTCTTCGGCTTTGAAACAGAGATGAGCACCGCCCCCTAGAGTCGGGAACAACTAGCACATAGGTGCGAGGGGAACCTTTACCTTTACCTTTTTAAGCACTGTAAGCAGATTATTCACCTATAATTAAGGCCATGGACAAATGCAAGCTTTCAACACTTCTCAGTGCATTTTTAATAAAATGGTTATACAGTGGGAAATGCAAATACAGGTAGTTGTCAACTTAGAACAGTTCATTTAGTGACCATTCAAAGTTTTTTTAAAAAAAAAGTTGTTTGATTTTTTTAAGCCAAACAATCATTCATTTCTTCCATGTGACATTTTGGTGTTATCTTCAAAAGCTTCTTCTCTTCTCTATCTCTTCTGTCTTCAATCTCACCGAGCCCATTACAAAGATTTTCCACTAATATAATATTCTAATTACAACCATTTTTTTTTCAATCTCTTCTAAAAACTTATTTGTATCCCTTTCCTAACCAATAGTAAAAGTTATTCCATATCTTAAAATATTCTGAATCTTCTCTTTCCTTTCTGACCATTCAAAGTTCACGGCACTGAAAAAAGTGACCTAGGACCGTTTTTTCACCGTTAACGACCCTTGTAGCAGCCCCACAGTCACAGGATCCAAATCTGGATGACTCATATTTATGACGGTCACAGTGTCCCAGGCGGGGGTCACGCAATCTCCTTTTGCGACCTTTTGACAAGCAAAACTCAATGGAAAGCCAGTTGTTCACTTAACAAGCAGCTTAGCAACTTATCAATGGCAGAGATTCTCTTAACAAACTGTGGCAAGAAGAAATGTCGTAAAACGGGGCAAAACTTCCAACTCTGTTATTCTGCGTAGAGCCGCCCACTAGCGTGTCCCTTTTGGTTTCCTCCAGGGCGAATTCTGCAGCCAGGGTGTCCGCGAAGGCCTCGTGGTCAGCTTCATCAAGTCCCTTTGCCAGATCGCCCGGCAGTTCTGCGAGAGTTCGGGCGACAAAGGGGGATCCAGCCCTCCGGCTCTCCTGCTGCTCCTCTCCCGGCTCTGCTTGGATTACGAGACGGCCACCATCAGCTACATCCTCACCTTAACTGATGAGCAGTTCCTGGTACAGGTAGGGTCGGAGGCTGGCCAGAGCACAAATTCAGAAGTCCAGATTTTGCAGGCCTCTCTTTGCTTCTGTCAGAACCTCATCGAATCCAAATTCTGGTGAAGAGCACAGAGAAAACGGCAGCCTATTCCTTGAGTTGCAGACCTGACGCTTCAGGAAATCTTAAATTTATTTCGATGGTAACATTACATACGACAGCTAGTCCTTGATTTATGACCTCAACTGGGACTGGAATTTCAATCTTAAAATAGAACACTTGTAAATCAAGGCATCCGTGTTTACCCATTTTTACAATGGTTGTTAAGAGAATCACAGAGTTGTAAATCCATTCTCCTGGAAGTCTGCCCATCTTAAAGCATGCTGGCTGGGGAATTCTGGGAGTTGGAAGTCCACCCCTCTTAAAACATGCCAGCTGGGGAATTCTGGGAGTTGAAGTCCACCCCTCTTAAACCATGCTGGCCAGGGAATTCTGGGAGTTGAAATCCACCAGTCTTAAAGCATGCCGGTTGGGGAATTCTGGGAGTTGAAGTCGTCCCATCTTAAAGTATGCTGACTGGGGAATTCTGGGAGTTGAAATCCACCAGTCTTAAAACATGCCAGCTGGGGAATTCTAGGAGTTGAAGTCCTCTTAAAGCTGCTAAGGTTGAGAGACACTGATTAGACTTTTCACTTTGTACCCTGACTACAAAACCTCCAAACTACAAGGGAAACCCTAGATGATGCTGGTCTCTGACCGTAATAAAGATTTGATTTGACCTGACTGCTGCAAAGCTAAACAAATCCATTGAGGCAAGGAACGTAGAATGAAATAATTTTGATCCCTGATCACTGCTGATCAGAGGCCCAAACATCTTCTAATGGGAAAAACAACTTTTCAAGCATTATGCAACCGCCCGTGAGCTTAATTTTTTGAAATAAAAGCCACAACAAGCTCAGGACAGGAGAAGGAACACATGTACACATTGCCCCTTTTGCACAATTTGTCCTCAGAGTTTCCTTATTGCAATATGTTGAGGGCTGCTTGCGCCATTGCACGGGCTCTCCTGCAATATCTAATTGCAGATTTCCTGTTCTTGAGCTGTGGGGGGAACCCCAAGGAAAAACCCAAAGTGGGTCAGGTTGGGTGCAGCTTCTGAGCTGAGCCCCTTATGCAAGTTCTCTTCAGGATCCAGATTGGGTAGCGGGAGAAAAAAATGTCGAACTACATTAATTTTGGCAAAAAATATATGCTAGGTTCCTTTTAAATAGAACTGAAATCTGGGTCGAGGAAAACCATATCCTCGCAGAAGAACAAGCAGGTTTTAGACAAAGCCGATCCACTTTTGATAACTGCTTTGTCTTGAACTATCTAATTGCCAAATATGCCTATAAGAGGAGACTCCTGTTTGCTGCTTTTATAGAGCTTGTGGCAGCATTTGATATGGTAAACTAGAGAAGCACGATGGAGTAAACTAACATCTCTTAAAATAGAACCTAAACTGCTGGCATTGATTAAAGCCCTTTACACGAGTACCTGTTTGAAGGTGCAGTGTGGGGTTAATGGGACTCTGGACTAACAGGATTCACACAAATAAAGGGATAAGGCAAGGGTATATCCTGGGCCCCTTATTATTTACTATATTTTTCTAAGTATAAGATGCTCTTTTTTCCTCCCTTAAAAGAAGGTGAAAATTTGGGTGCATCTTATACATCGAATGTAGCCCTGCCCACCCTCCGGTCCCCACCTTTTGGCCTCTGCCTCCCAGCAATTTACCTCCTTGCAGCAAACAGCCCCTTTCAGCTTCAGCGCGTCCTGATTAGCACAAGCAGCTGATTGTCAGTTCAGCCTCCCAACCTTCAGCTGTTTCAGGCTGCAGGGATTGCCATTGCCTATTGCCCTGTAAGCAGGAAAATTGCTGGGAGGCATTTTTTTTTTTGTTCTTCTGCTGAAAACGAAAATGAAACTAAAGCAGGCTGTTTTGCTGTTTGCTGCAAGCAGGAAAATTGCTGAGAGGCAGATTTTTTTTCTTATATAATCAGGCTGTCCTGAAAACGAAAACGAAACTAAAACAGGCTGTTTGCTGCTTGCTGCAAGGAGGCAAATTGTTGGGAGGCAGAGGCAGATTTTTTTCCCCTTGTTTTCCTCCATAAAAATGGTAAGTGCATCTTATAAACCGGAGCATCTTAAACTCCGAAAAATACGGGTAGTTTATACATCAGTGACTTGCCAGGGTTAAGGAAGCATCCCATGGTACACAGGCCGATGATCCTAAACATATACTGTAACAGCTTGCTCTATGCTGATGATATAAACACTGCTGTCTTCCCGGAGCCTTCAGGCTCCAATCTCAGGATGATGGGAGCTGAGGTCCAAAACATCTCCAAGGAAAAGGAGGTGCTGTTTAAAATTCCGGTGAGCCAGAACTTCAGTTCGTCTTCCTAACTGCCGGGCTATCCTTTCTCCACCAGGACCATTCCCCTGTGACGCCGGTCACCGTGCTGTGCGCCGAGGCCAGGGAGGCTGCCCAGAAGCTGCTGAACCATTACGTGAAGGTTCAGGGATTGATCATCTCCCAGATGCTACGCAAGAGCGTGGAAACGCGGGACTGGATCTCCACCATTGAGCCTCGCAACGTCCGTGCCGTCATGAAGAGGGTGGTGGAAGACGCCACCTCGATCGATGTGCAGGTGAGGCCAGCCGAGCCCTGGATTTTCCTGGGAAGAAGCTGAAGTAGCCTCTTAGGGCATTGGGGGGGGGAGGGCAGGGTGTTTGACTTTGGAGAACAACTGGAGGTTGAAACAGATGATGAACGGTTGCAGGAACTGGGTCTGGCTAATCTAGTGAAGAGAAGGACCAGGGGAGACAGGAGAGCATCTTCCAATATTTGTGGGGCTGCCCCAGAGAGGAGGAAGAGGGTCAAACTATTCTCCAAAGCCGCCAAAGGCCAAACAAGGAATAATGGATGGAAACTGAACAAGGGGCGATTCAACCTGGAAATAAGGAGGACTTTTCTGACAGTGAGAACAATCAACCCACGGAACAGAAGTTGCTGGGTAGCAAATCAAAGAGGGAGGGAGAGAGGAAGGAGAGATAGATAAAGGTTAGAGTGGAGGAGAAAAAGAGAAAGAAAGAAAGAAAAAAGGGAGGAAGAAAGGAAGGAGAGATAGGGAAAGATTAGAGTGGAGGAGAAAAAGAGAAAGAAAGAAAGAAAAGAAAGAAAGAGACGTTGAGAATCTAGAAAAAGTGCAGAGAAGAGCAACTAAGAGGATGAGGGGACTGGAGGCTAAAACATGCGATGAACGGTTGCAGGAACTGGGCCTGGCTACTCTAGGGAAGAGAAGGACCAGGGGAGACAGGAGAGCATCTTCCAAGATTTGAGGGGTTGCCACAGAGAGGAGGAAGAAGGTCCAGCTATTCTCCAAAGCTCCGGAAGGCCAGAGAAGGAAGAATTTATATTTTTTTAAAAAAATTTTAAAATTTTAATTTTAAATTTTTTTAAAAAATTCTCCAAAGACTCAGGGTGGCTTACAATGCGTGAAGCAATAGCCTTCATACTTTTGTATATTTTATGCAAAGTCAGCTTATTGCCACCACAAACTAGGTCCTCAATTTACCCACTTTAGAAAGGATGGAAGGCTGAGTCGACCTTGAGCCTGGCTAGGATTGAACTCGCAGTAATCGCAGGCAGCTGGATGTTAAATGCTGCCTTAGTAAGAGGCATTAGCCTCCTACACCACTCAGGCTCCAAGAATGGATGGAAACTGATCAAGGAAGAGATTCAACCTGGAAATGAGGAGTAATTTTCTGACAGTGAGAACAATCAACCTGTGGAACAGAAGTTGCCTTTGGGAGTTGTGGGAGCTTCATCCCTGGCGACTTTCAAGAAGAGACTGGACTGCCAACTGTCAGAAATGATGCTTGGGTGAGGGGTTGGACTAGATGACCTCCAAGGTCCCTTCCAACTCTGTTATTCTGCTCTGGATTCTGTGCTGCCACTGCCTGTCCATCCCAGCAACTCGCATCTCCCTGCCCTTGTCTCTTCTCCCAGGTGGGCCTGCTCTACGAGGAAGGGGTGCGGAAAGCTCAGAGCAGCGATTCCAGCAAGCGGACTTTCTCCGTCTCTAGACAGCAGAGCCGCTACGCGCCCAGCTACACTCCCAGGTGAGCTGATGGGGGTGGGGAGAGGGTGGGGAGGCCGCATAGCAAGGTTACCTTCTCTGCGTGAAACACCTGAAGGTGCTCTCCGCCACAATTGGGCCCAACAGGTTTTGTTGTTAAGTGAAACATTTGTTAAGGGGATTTTACCTATGTTGTTAAGTGAATCACTGCCCCTGTCAAGTTAGCAACACGGTTGTGAGTCTGTCTTCCCCTTTGACTCTGCAAGGACTTTATCTCAGTGGTGAAATCCAAATTTGTTTACTCCCAGCTCTGCGGACATAGCTTGGTGGGCGTGGCAGGGAAAGGATATTGCAAAATCTCCATTCCCTCCCCACTCCTGGGGCCAACCAGAGGTGGCGTTTGCCGGTTCTCCAAACTTCTCAAAATTTCTGCAACTGATTTTCCAGAACCTGTCAGAACCTGCTGAATTTCACCCCTGCTTTTCCTGGGAAATGGCACTGGTTCCAAGCTATCTATAAGCAGGTTCCCTCAGTAAAGGTTCCCCTCGCACATGTGTGCTAGTCGTTCCTGACTCTAGGGGGCAGTGCTTATCTCTGTTTCAAAGCCGAAGAGCCAGTGCTGTCCGAAGACTTCTCTGTAATCATGTGGCCGGCATGATTTTCCCCTCTGCGCATGCCCAAGATGGCGATCTACACCTAGGGCTCCGTTTTTGATGATGGGTCGTCTGGCTGGCTTAGAGGGTCCGGGGGGGTTGCGGAACATCGGCGACCCCCCGCCCAGCCAGCGGAGCACTCTGCCAACACGCTGGTGGGTTTGTAGCCCGCCAGCGTGTCTGTAAAGGCCCCCTGCCGCTCTCGCCGTTTCCGGGCCTCTGAACAGCTGAGAGGCGCGGCGGAGATGGCGGCGCGATGGGGGAGCGGCGCGGAGCGGCGCAGAGTGGCGAAACGGATTAGAATGGCGGCGAGGGGCTAGCGGCGGCTGCAGTGAGAGGGCAGCCGCTGCGAAGCCCTCAGCAGGCCCCAGTAGGCCCTAGCAGGCCTCCGGGGGTTCCCGCTGCCCAAAAACAGCTGGGCGGCGCTGCGAAAGATGGCGGCGCGGCGGGGATCATGGAGGACCGAGTGGCGAGCGGCGACGGCGGTGAGAGGGCGTTGGCAGCTGGCGGTGGCCTGAGGGCGCTGGTAGATGCAGGAAAGACCTCAGCATCCCCCCCCCCATCCCGCTTGTCTTCCGCTGGCCCCCTAACCTAGGCCTATTCATCAGTTATTTGGGCCTGGACTTCGGCTTCCCTTAGCCTTTTCTAGCAGCATTCCATCCTTCTGCGAGTTGTCCTCCGTTGGCCCTTTAAACCATGCTGTTTCTCCATCAGCTGCCTGTGCCTGGACTCCTGGCCTTTTTACCATCTTTTTAGCAATATTCCACCATCCGCTGGCTGGCCATCAGAAGACAGACCAGCTCATGGGAGGACCTGTGGAGCCGATTCTGATATTTCCATCTTGAGGGGGTGTCACATCGCAGGATGAATTCGCCGGGCCACGGTGAGAGAGTGGCCTTGGACTTTCCAACGCGCCTGCTGATTGGACCACCGTGAGAGGGTGGTCTGGACATTCCCTCTCTTGAGACAGAATGCGGAGACTCGTTGGCCGCTACCGTGAGAGGGTAGTGGCGTTTTTCTCCTGACTGATCTGGTTCCTGTTTCAGGACATTATCCGAACTATGACCATGGACCTTTGCCATGCCACTATTTTCTGGCCCACTTCTGTTAGATGTTTCCTAGGTCGACGCTTCTTGCCCTGCGAGAGTCCCCCCTCTCGCGGGTTTGGCCCTCCACTCTATCGAGGGCCTACCTTAATGACGGGTTTTGGGACCCCGAGAGGTGGCATGTCGCGAAGAGGGGATTGAGGGGTTTTTTAAGGACTTTTTTAAGGGGTGTTTTAGGGGGTTCTGGGATGGGGGAGAGTGTGGGTTTGGGGGGAAACCCGGGGGGGAAAGGGACAGGCCCGACAGTCTTTGATGCCACGGGGGGCTCAGTTTCTGGAGGCAAGGGGGCTCTTAACGAGCCCTCTGTTGAGGGTGGTGTGATTACTACATTATGTGGGAGGGGCAGATATGGCGAGAGCAGGGGACCATATCATGTGTTGGGGGCGCGCACTCGCTGTCTTCGAGCGATTGCGCGCCCCGGTCCCCGGAGCTATTCCTGTTCCCCGGGTTGTTTGGAGTCTCAGGACCCGGGGCTCCGGCTGTTGTTGTGCAATGCGAGGTCCGTGGTAAATAAGGCCCCTCTCATATGTGATCTTCTTGAAGAGGGGGGTGCGGACCTGGCTGGCATTACTGAGACCTGGTTGGGCCACGAGGGGGGGGTTCCCCTCGTGGAGATGTGTCCACCGGGTTTCCTTGCATTCCACCAGCCGAGAGCCCAGGGCAGGGGTGGGGGAGTGGCGGTCATTATTAAGGAAGGCCTGGGTCCGAGGGAGGCCACTGTACCTCAGATAGCCGGGTGTGAGTCCGCCTTTGTGAGATGGGGCCCTGGTGGGCAGATGGGTCTGTTAGTCACGTACCTGGCTCCCTGCCACGTGGCAACGACCCTGTCCGAGCTTCTCAATGTTATAGCCGAGGTGGCGGTTGATACCCCCAAGCTTATAGTCATGGGGGATTTCAACCTGCCATCTATCGGTGAAACATCTGAGTTGGCTCGGGAGTTCATGGCTTCCATGACGGCCATGGACCTGACCCAGGTAATTCAGGGCCCGACTCACATTGGTGGACACACCCTGGACTTAGTTTTTGTCTCTGGTCAGTGGTTGAGTGGTCATGAGATTGGGGATATAGGTATTGAACCCTTGTCATGGACTGACCACTCGCTCCTTCGTCTCGACTTTCTGACCGTCACACCTCATCGCAGGGAGGCGGAACCAATTAGGTGGTTCCGCCCCAGGCGCCTGATGGATCCTGATAGGTTCCAGACGGAGCTTGGGCCATTCCCTGAGACACTGACACGCGGCTCGACTGAGGACCTGGTGGCTGCCTGGGATAGGGCAGCCGGTGGGGCCTTGGACCGGGTCGCGCCTTTGCGGCCTCTGACCCGGCGCCGAACTCACTTATCTCCTTGGTTCACCGAGGAGCTGAGGGAGATGAAGCGCCGGAAAAGACGCCTAGAGAGTGGTTGGAGGGCTAGTCGCTCTGAATCTGACTTGACACTAGTAAGAGCTCATATTAAGACTTACTTAGTGGCAATAAAAGCGGCGAAATCTAATTATTTCACCGCTCTTATTGCGTCATCAGATAATCGCCCAGCCGCCCTGTTTAGGGTGACCCGCTCCCTTCTCCATCTGGGAGCGCGGGAGGATCCCTTGCAGGGACGTGCTGAGGATTTTGTGCAATATCTGGATGACAAAATAACTCAGATTCGGGATGAGCTGGCCACTGACTGGGTTAGTTCGGGCGAGGTGACTGAGCCCAGTCTTGAGAGTGTTATCTGGGCTGAGTTCGATCCTGTGGCTTCCGAGGACGTGGACAGGATCCTGGGTAGACTGAACGCTACCACATGTTTATTGGACCCGTGTCCCTCCTGGTTGGTGCTGGCCTCCCGGGAGGTTACACGAGGCTGGCTCCAGGAGATTATAAATGCTTCTTTGAGTGAGGGTGTCCTTCCGCTTGCCTTGAAGGAGGCAGTGGTGAGGCCCCTCCTCAAGAAGCCCTCCCTGGACCCGGCTGCTTTAGTAAATTATCGTCCTGTCTCCAACCTTCCCTTTCTAGCGAAGGTTGTTGAGAGTGTGGTGGCGCGGCAGCTCCCCCGGTACCTGGATGAAGCTGTCTATTTAGACCCGCTCCAGTCCGGCTTCAGGTCTGGTTACAGCACCGAAACGGCATTGGTCGCGTTGGTGGATGATCTCTGGAGGGCCCGGGGTAGGGGGTACTCCTCTATCCTGGTGCTGTTAGACCTCTCAGCGGTTTTTGATACCATCGACCATGGTATCATGTTGCGCCGGTTGGAGGGACTGGGGGTGGGGGGCACCGTTCTGCGGTGGTTCTCCTCCTACCTCTCCGACCGGTCGCAATCGGTGTTGACAGGGGGGCAGCGGTCGACCCCGAGGCGCCTAGTATGTGGGGTGCCACAAGGGTCGGTCCTCTCGCCCCTTCTGTTCAACATCTATGTAAAGCCGCTGGGTGAGATCATCCGTGGTTTTGGGGTGGAATTCCATCAGTACGCTGATGACACTCAGCTGTACATTTCCACCCCGGACCACCCCAACGATGCTGTGGAAGTGATGTCCCAGTGCCTTGAAGCTGTGCGGGTCTGGATGGGGAGAAACAGGCTTCGACTCAACCCCTCCAAGACCGAGTGGCTGTGGCTGCCGGCGTCCCGATATAGCCAGCTGACTCCATCGCTGGTTATTGGGGGCGAATCATTGGCCCCCACGGAAAGGGTGCGCAACTTGGGCGTCCTCCTGGATCCACGGCTGTCATTAGAGGATCATACGACAGCTGTGGCCAGGGGGGCTTTCTATCAGGTTCGCCTGATACGCCAGTTGCGCCCCTTTCTAGATCGGGACTCCCTGCGCACAGTCACTCAGGCGCTCGTCACGTCTCGCTTGGACTACTGTAATGCTCTCTACATGGGGCTCCCCTTGGGATGCATCCGGAGGCTTCAGCTGGTACAGAATGCGGCCGCGCGGGGGATTATGGGAGCGACAGGGCGCTCCCATGTGACACCCCTCCTGCGTGAGCTGCATTGGTTGCCGGTTGATTTCCGGGTGCGTTTCAAGGTGTTGGTAATCACCTTTAAAGCGCTCCATGGCTTAGGACCAGGGTACTTACGGGACCGCCTTCTGCCACCTATTGCCTCCCACCGGCCGGTTCGCTCCCACAGAGAGGGCCTCCTCAGGGTGCCGTCAGCCAGACAGTGCCGGCTGGCGACCCCCAGGGGGAGAGCATTCTCTGTGGTAGCCCCCACCCTCTGGAACGATCTCCCTCCAGATCTGAGAACTATTGCTGACCTCCGGACCTTTCGTCGGGCGCTGAAGACTCATTTCTTCCAACTTGCCGGACTTGCCTGATCCCTCCTATTTTTAAATATCTTAAATTTTAAATTATTTTAAATTATTTAATTTTTAGAGTTTTAAATGTTTTATTCGATACTTTCAGCCTAAATTTATATGGATTTTTAGTACATTTTAACTCACTGTATTGTTATTGGTTTTTAAATTGGCTGTTCACCGCCCTGAGTCCGGAAGGAGAAGGGCGGTATAGAAATTCGATTAATAAATAAATAAATAAATAAATGACTCAACGCCAAAGGCGCACGGGTTCCTTCCCAGTAAAGGTGGTCCCTATTTTTCTACTTGCATTTTTTAAGTGCTTTCAAACTGCTAAGTTGGCAGAAGCTGGGACAAGTCACAGGAGCTCACCCCGTTTTGCGGCACTAGGGATTCGAACCGCTGAACTGCCGACCTTCCCACCAAAGTTGGTCCCTATTTTTCTACTGGCATTTTTTACTTGCTTTTGAACTGGTTAGCAGAAGCTGGGACAAGTCATGGGAGCTCACCCTGTTTTGCGGCACTAGGGATTCGAACCGCTGAACTGCCGACCTTTTGATCAATAGGTCCCTTCAGAATTATGCTTGGCTCTTATCTTTTAAGCTTTCAGAAGGGGAGCTAAGTTGACCTTCCCAATTAGGCTATCTGCAATCAGTTAATTAAATTATGATTTTAGGGCTTTTTTGAACTTTAATCACTTTATTGTCATTGTACGTATATACACAGTATACCCATACAATGAAATTCACTTAACACCCAAAGACCAGGCCCAACACATATAACAATCCTCAAACACCCCCCACCCATCACAAATTCCCCACCCTAAACCACTCAAACATCCACACAACAGACCAAGTAATGCTGTCCAACAGCTCATCAATGGTGGCCCTTTAGTTCATGGTTGAGTGCAATTATAGCTCTGGGATAAAAAACTATTCAGAAAACATGTGATCCAAGTTTTAATTGTTCTGTATCTTCTGCCAGAAGGCAATAGAACTTGAAAGTTAACTGCTGTTAATTTTTGCTTTTCCTCGTTTAGCTCTCTGATAAGGATATTCTTGGCTCATAACCGATGTTGTGGGTTATTGAGCAGAGTACCCTTTGAGTAAACGCAGGAAAAGCAACTAGGAGTGGTTGTGAACAATCACAGTCAACATACAAACTCACTGAGTTGTTGTAGTCTTTTACTTTTAGAAAAAAGTAAAGCAAAGTCCAAGAACAATCCAAGTCATACACAGATAACACGAGCGTTAAAAGATCAATCCAGGGATATTTCAAGTACAAAGTCTTCTTACCAGTTGTAGTCATACAGAATAAAAGAGTTCTTGAGTTTCAAAACAGGAACAAGTTCAATATCAAAACATTCAATAAATACTAGAAAGCAACATATAGCTATGATCAAACAGTGATCATGCAGAGAGATCAGGTACAGAGTTACAGCAAATAAGCAGGTAAAATGGTGTAGTATCCACACAAGCCATGATCCTGATTTCCCTTAAGTACATTGGCTACAGAGCTTAGCCAATCAGGATAGATGATGCAATACAGTCTTAAAGCAATATAATATCTTTCTGACTGCAAACACACAGTTGGTTTATATATTGCCTGACCAACTAGTTAGACAAATAACCATTTCCTAACACTCTCAACTCACAACAGTTCATTTAGTAACTATTCAAAGTTACAACGGCACTGTAAAAACTGACCTCACGCATATGACCATTGCAGCATCCCCATGGTCACGCAATTTACATTCGGATGCTTGGCAACTGGTTCACACGACGGTGGCAGCATCCTGGGGTCACATGATTTTGTGACCTTCTGATAAGCAAAGTTAGTGGGGAAGCCAGATTCATTTAACAGCCATGTGACTAATTTGACAACCGCAGTGATTCACTTACCGTGGCAAGAAAAGTTGTTAAAACAGGGCAAAAGTCACTTAACATATTTCTCCCTTAGCAACATAAATTCTGGGGTTAATTGTGGTCATAAGTCGGCCTGGAAACGGCTGAAAAAAAAAGCATGGCTTTTAAAAGAACATTTTTGTGGGTCACCCCAAAAAAAGATCCTTAATTAATTAAGCTCTGAGTCCTTCGGGAGAAGGACGGCATATAAATACATGTAATAAAATAAATAAATAAATAAATTACAGAGACAATCAATTTTGTGCAAAATTGGAAAAGTGAAGAGATCCCTACGGATGAGAATGTTATTCAGAAAATATTAGAATGTGCAGAAATGAATAGATGAACAATTAAAGAAAATTTTTTAGAGTTTTATTCTCTTTTATACTCTCAGCCTAATTTATATTGGTTTTAGTACGTTTTTAACTTTTTTGTATTGGTTTTTAATTGGCTGTTCACCACCCTGAGTCCGGTAGGAGAAGGGCGGTATAGAAATCTAATTAATAAATAAATAATAATAATAATAAAAGGAAGATTCTGATCATTATAGTATATGGGAGTTACTCTGTGGATGGTTAGAGAACAAATACGAAAATTTAGAAAGAAAAGCAGAGAAGTGAAATATAGAAAACATTTTCATAAAGTTAAACAAGCTAAGAGGAGGATTGTTAGAATAGTAGGTATGTAAGGTATTAGGACTAAGTTAAGAATTGACAAAATAATAAATAGGGCTGTAAATCTTAATTGTTATTGCACAAAATATTTGTAGCCAGATGACATACGGTTTAATGAAAGATGAAATGTTTGTATTAAAATAAAATAAAAAATTAACACAGACCAACAAGTGCATAGTGGGAGATCTAACTGGGGTCCTTGGTGCTCTCTGACCTTGCTTGTGTCCTTGCAGTCGTTTCATGACCCAACGAGGTAACATCATCAGTGCAAATGGATGTGTATCTATTTAAAGTAACCAGTTATTTCTTCTCCCCACACCACAATTGCGGCCAGTGCTCCCATGGATACCAATTTGCTGAGCAACATCCAGAAGCTGTTCTCGGAGCGGATTGATATCTTCAGCCCCGTGGAGTTTAACAAGGTGAGGGGACAAGCAGGGTGCATAGAGCCCAATTCTTCTCTCTTTCTTCTCTTCTCTTCACCTTCAGAAGCAAAAAGAGTTGTTGTTTTAAAGGAGGTTGATATGAGCAAAGGCTGAGAGAGCTTTTAACAGGAAAGAAGGGATAGTCCTCCAAGGTTAAGGTACTTAGGATCGTAGTGTCAGACCTGTCCCAGTCTGATCCCTTAAGGAAGGGAAACCCTCAACTCCCATTTGGTGGAAGTGAAAGATACTTTTACTAAGGGATGCTGGTTGCAGAGTCAGGTGGAAACTGAGTTCCTCCGCAAAAAGACAAAAACTATTCCCTTCAGTCTCCTCCCCTCCACCCCCTATAAACCACTTAGAGAGGGCTGGAAAGCTCTGTGAAGTGGGATATGTCTAAGTGCTACTGCTATTGCCCTCCCTCCCTCCCTCCCATCCTCCTTCCTTTTCTTCTAATTCCTCCCTTCCTATTTCCTTCCTTCCTTCCTCCTCCTTCTCCCAATTCCTCCCTCATTCCCGT
The DNA here is from genome assembly GCA_030761175.1 of Masticophis lateralis. NCBI lineage: Eukaryota > Metazoa > Chordata > Lepidosauria > Squamata > Colubridae > Masticophis > Masticophis lateralis. Next base: position 3,596,473 of record JAUDYJ010000017.1, on the reverse strand, counting down.
TTTCTTCTGCCTAATTCCTCCCTTCCTATTATTTCCTTCCTTCCTTCCTTCCTTCCTTCTTTCTTCCCCCATTCCTCCCTCATTCCCATTTTCTTCTGCCTAATTCCTCCCTTCCTATTATTTCCTTCCTTCCTCCCTCCCTTCCTTCCTTCTTCCCCCAATTCCTTCCTCATTCCTGTTTTATTCTGCCTAATTGCTCCTTTCCTATTATTTCCTTCCTTCCTTTCTCCCTTCCTTCCTTCTTCTTCCCCTAATTCCTCCCTATTATTTCCTTCCTTCCCTCCCTCACTCCCCCTTTCCTTTCCTTTCCTTTCCTTTCCTTTCCTTTCCTTTCCTGTGGTTAGAATGCAATACTGCAGGCTGACTCTGCCGACTGCCAGGAGTTCGATTCTCACTGGCTCAAGGTTGACTCAGACTTCCATCCTTCCGAGGTCCATAAAATGAGGAAATAGATTGTTGGGGGCAAGAGGCTGACACTAAAACCACTTAACGGGGTTATAAAGCACCGTGAAGCGGTATATAAGTGATACCGCTAGTCCTATAAAATGGGGCAAAAATCACTTAACTGATTTTTAAGAACAGAAATGTCACGCTCAACTGTGGTCGTGAGTCAAGGACTACGTATAATCAAAAGGGTTCCTTCCAAGTTTGCACATGGCTGCTTCCCAAAAATAAATAAATAAATATCCCACCTCTGATTTTTGCCCTCTATCAAACTCTCCTTCCTCTTCCTCCTCTTCTTCCTCCGCTCAGGTCTCCGTGCTGACGGGCATCATTAAGATCAGCTTGAAGACTTTCCTGGAGTGCGTCCGCCTGCGCACCTTCGGCCGCTTTGGCCTGCAGCAGATCCAGGTAGACTGCTATTATCTGCAGCTCTACCTCTGGCGCTTCGTTTCGGACGAGAACCTGGTGCATTTTTTGCTGGACGAAATCGTGGGCAGTACGGCTCACCGGTGCCTTGACCCCGTCCCCATGGAGCAGAGCGTGATTGAGGTCATCTGCGAACGCGGGTAGAACGGAGAGAGGCATAAGGAGGACGGGGCCTTAATTCAGACCATCCGGAAACGAGAGTTTTTCTCCAACTGGGGAACTTTTAAGAGGGGTGGGACTTCAACTCCCAGAATTCCCCGGCTGGGGAATTCTGGGAGTTGAAGTCCCACCCCTCTTAAAAGTTCCCAAAATCTCTTATCTTTTAAAAGTCCCAACTCTATTCTGCAAAGGAGCTTCCGGAAACATCTACAGGGAAAACATTTCTCTTTCTAACTGTATGCCAAGCGATGTCGGGAAAATTGGGTTCACCTCATGGATGTGCCCTGCAACTTTGAAACTTCAACGGTGGGAAAATTCTGATAAATAAAGAGTAATTTACTTGTCTCAATTATTGCAAGCCAGCTGATTCCTGCACCATTCACAAAATTGCAATTCTGACTACTGTATTTTTCGGACTATTAAGACGCACCGGAGGATAAAACGCACCAAGATTTCGAAGAGGAAAACAAGGAAGTTTTTGCCCTCCCCAGCCTCCAGGAGCACTCTGCAGGCCTCCCAACTCCTCTACGCATCCCGTTTTTGCGAAAAAGAAGCCTGTTTTTTGCAAAAAAGGGATGTGCAGAGGGTTTGGGAGGACTGCAGAGTTCTCCGGTGGGCTGGGGGGGGGGTTTGCCTCCCAGAACCCTCCACGTGTCACATTTTTGCCCTCCCCAGGCCCCAGGAGCACTCTGCAGGCCTCCCAAACCCTCTGCGCATCCTGTTTTTGTGAAAAACAAGCATATTTTTGGCAAAAATGGGACGCGCAGGGCAGGGTTTTGGGAGGCCAAAAATGGCTGTATTGAGTATATAAGACACACCAACATTTCCACCCTCTTTTAGGGGGCAGAAAAAGTGCGTTTTATACTCCGAAAAGTACGGTAAATACAATCCTTGCCCCTCCTCTGATTTTTTACAAGGTATCCTCACCTGCAGTAACCCATTGCAACGGGCTGTAGCAAGATCAGTTAGTTGGAGGCAGCCCTTTCAGTGAACCATGCAAGATCAATTACAGATAGTCCTCAACTTACAAGAGTCGGTTTAGTGACTTAGTGACTGTTTTTCAAACTTGCCCCACCATTGCAGCATCTGCAATGGGTTCTTTTAGGGAGTCGTTGAGGCCGCTTGGAGGCTTATCTGCGTCCTCAGGGTCACCCGAGTAGCTCAAATGGGGTGTGGAGCCTTTTTGGATCTGCTGAAAGGACTTTGTTGTAGGCCGGAGATAAGACGGTGTACATTGGGGAAACAAAACAGCTGTTGTGGCTCCGTTGCCTGAGCTTGCGTCATCAGCAGGGGAGGACTCTTGAGAGTGAGGGAGAGGAGTTGGCAAGGCCTCCTTCTCCAGGACTCTCCTCTCTGGCAATGCCTCCGGAGGACACCGAAGAGCAGGAGATAGGCCCAGAGCCAAGCTCGTCCCCACAGGAGGACATTGATGAGGGGAGTGAGTTTTGGTTGGATCCTCGCCAGCGTCGGAGAGATAGGAGAGCTCAGCAGAGGAAAAGGCGTGGTCGTGATTAGCTGGTGGACCACGCCTCACAGGCTATATAAGAGAGGGATTGCAGCCTATATCTTTGCGACGAACAAAACAAAGATTCATGGATCCCGGTTTTGAATCGGCCCTGCGTCTCAGCTCTGAACATTTTGGTGGTGTGTATTTGACTGACTTATTAATAAAGACGTTGGCAAGCAGCTGCGGATTGCTGCCAAACTTTGTTATCAGCTTATTTGGTTGCCTGCCAGTTCATTAGACTGATTGTCTGAGGGGGGGTTATTTCTGGGAACGGGGCCAGAACAACAGCCACTTCACAAACACCTGGCACAACATAAGAGAACAAACCCATCAGGGCAAAATCCGGCAGTCCATCTGCATTTAAAGGACAAAGGCTGCTCTTTTGAAGACAGCAAAGTCCACATTTTGGACAGAGAGGACCCGCTGGTTGAAAGAGGAGTCCAAGAGGACCAAATTGTGTGTCCAAATTGAACAGCCCTCCCTCAACAGAGAGGGAGGGATACAACATCATCTATCTCCAGTCTACAACACAGTCCTTTCAGTAGTTCCACACACATTTGTGGAAACAGATCTCTCTGAAAAGGATGCCAAGGACCAGCTGTCTGCAAGGAGTATCAATCCTTCCATTCCTCACCATCCAATCAGAGCTGAAGAAGCTTCTGGGATGAGAAGCGAAAGAAAAATCAGAAAGTTGCCTCTGGAAAAATGCACCTTTGGGAACAACCAGGACCTGGATGATGGATAATCTCCATAGACATTTCTGGCCCTTTCTGCTCAGCCTTATGTTTGCTATCTACAAGTCCTCGACTTAACAACAGTTCATTTAGTAACCGTTCAAAGTTACAACGGCACTGAAAAAGTGACCTACGACCATTTTTCACACTTAAGAACAGAGGTCTTCAAACTTGGCCGCTTTAAGACTTGTGGACTTCAACTCCCAGAATTCTCCAGCCAGCAAGCTGGCTGGAGAATTCTGGGAATTGAAGTCCACAAGTCTTAAAGCGGCCAAGTTTGAAGACCTCGGCTTAAAATGGTTGCAGATTCCCCACGATCATGTGATCAAAATCCATCACATGATCTCCTTCTGCAAACTTCTGAGAAGCCAGATGCGCTTAAAAGAGTTGCTATTAACAACCGCACGATCGACTTCACCAACGGTGGCAAAAGGTCATAAAATGAGGCAGAATGCACTTTGCGGCTATGTTGCTTAACCACGAAACTTTTGAGCTCGATTGCGGTTATTGAGCAAGGCTTACAACCCTTTGCTTAGTGACCATTCAAAGTTGCACTTTCAATTTCACTTTGATCAGTGACTTATGACGGTTTTTCACACTTACGACCGCTAATAGCATCCCCCTTGGTTGTTTGTGTGAGCAAAATTTGAAAACTGACTCACATTTATTGGTTGCGTTTATTATAGTTGCAGTGTCCTGGGTTATGCAATCACCTCTTTTGTGACCTTCTCACAAGTGGGAAAACCCCATTCACTTAACAGCCGTGTGAATAATTTAACCACTGCGGTGAGCCACTTAATGACAAGAAAGGTCGTAAAAATGGGGCAACATTCACTCGGCAACAAACTTTCGAGTCGAGAATTATCTATAACTCTCACCCTTTTCCACACCCTGATGTGCCAATGTGCCTCTTGCAACAGCTGGAGTTTGCAGCTGCGTAGCACCATGTGAAGACATCCTGGGGGGGTCAAAAAATAATGGTGGAGACCCTCTCTCTCTTTGGGAGTAAAAAGGTAAAGGTTCCCCTCGCACATCTGTGCTAGTCGTTCCCGACTCTAGGGGGCGGTGCTCATCTCCGTTTCAAAGCTGAAGAGGGTGCAATCCAAAGACGTCTCGGTGGTCATGTGGCCGGCATGACTCAACGCCAAAGGCGCACGGAACTCTGTTCCCTTCCCACCAAAGGTGGTCCCTATTTTTCTACTTGCAATTTTTAAGTGTTTTCAAACTGCTAGGTTGGCAGAAGCTAGAACAAGGAACGGGAGCTCACCCCGTTACGTGGATTACACTAGGGATTCGAACCGCTGAACTGTCGACCTTTCTGATCAACAACTCAGCGTCGTAGCCACTGAGCCACCACTCAGTATAGGAGACTTCTAACCTACACATCCATTCTTCGTTGTGACACGAGTCACAGCAGTGATTCACTTCACAACCACGGCTGTCCATAACTGACCAGAGTGTGTGTTTTTGTTGGGCCACTCATGCATTTAACGGGGAGTCTTACATGAAGCCTGAAATCAAAGAGGAAATGATATCTTTTTTAAAAAAGTTTTATTTATATATTTTTAAAAGTTTTATTTACATATAATACTCAGTTGTGTATTCTCCGTGAGCTGCACTGGCGCCCTATCAGTCTCCAGGTGCAATTCAAGGTGTTGGTTATTACCTTTAAAGCCCTACATGGCTCAGGGCCAGGCTAACTTCGAGACCGCCTTCTCCCACATAGTTCCCAGTGACCGGTAAGATCCCACAGAGTCGGTCTCCTCCGGGTCCCGTCAGCTAAACAATGTTGGCTGGTGGGCCCGTGGGGAAGGGCCTTCTTTGTGGCTGCCCCGGCTCTCTGGAACCAATTACCTCCTGAAGTCCGGAGACCCGGCCACAAATTGGATTGTATGTGTTTTAACGTTTTAATATTTTAATGTCTTCTTTTAACTTTTGTACAGGATATTGTTGCATTGTTTTATTCTCTGTTGTAAGCCGCCCAGAGTCCCTTGAGAATGGGGCGGCATAGAAATGCAACAATAATAAAATGAAATCAAATATTTTTTTTGCTCTTTGTATACTGTAAGTGCATAGTGAACAGCGAACTGTCCGAGTCACCGGATAGATTAGCCAAAATGTTTAAAAACATGTCTGCTAAATGTTGGAAATGTAACCAAACTCCGGGTACATATTATCACATGTGGTGGACTTGTCCAAAAGCAAAAAAAAAAAAAATTTGGACGAAAATGCCTATGTGGTTAGGAAAAAAATGTTAAAGCAGCATATAGATTATAAACTAGAATTATTTTTGTTAGGCGTATTACCAGAGAAATACAATAAAGGGAATGTACGTTTAATATTACTTGTTTTGACAGCAGCAAGAATTGTGTTTGCGCAAACACTGGAAAAATGAAACACCCCCAGAAGAAATAATTTTAAAAAATACTAAGCTGTGTAGAAATTAACATTACCATTGAAAATAAAAAGAAGACACAGACTATTTTTGAACTTGGCATTTGTTTTATCAACGGTTGGATAATAGAGGAAGAAACTAAGAGTTTAATATTGTCATGAAATGATCATTATCTTGAATAAACGTGGAAGAAAGCTGCTTCCTCCAGAGCTGCTCCCTCCGTATCAGCGTCCACAGTGCCTGCCGTATCCTGCTTTACCCAATAATGGAAAATCAATGTTTGCCCCTCAACGTGACTCATGGTTATATTTGAGCCCTTTCTAAATATTTGACCTGGGAAGACCTGCGAAAGGAAAACACGGTGGTGTGCGTGGAGCAACAATCACGAAACGGCTCGGGGAGGGGTGGGGTGGGGGGAAGAGAATTTTCCCTGCCACTTCCCCATTGTGCAACGCTTCGCTTTTTGTCCACGGTCACTTCTGACGTAGGGCTGGGAAGGATGGGTGGTTCCAGAGGCATTTATAAGGGACAATGCCAGGGCCAACCACGCATACAATCAAGAGAGACAGACGTTTGCCATCCTAAAGCGGGAGGATTTGTTGCATTCCACGCAACGGCATGGATGACTTTCTCCAGCGGTGGCCCCGGTGGAAGATTCACAAAGGTGAGATCCAAAACAGGAGAGGGTAAAAATTGAAATTCAGCACTGCTTTTAAACTTGGGAGCACGCTATGTGTAGATAGATAGATAGATAGATAGATAGATAGATAGATAGATAGATAGATAGATAGATAGATAGATAGATGATAGATAGATAGATAGATAGATAGATAGATAGATAGATAGATAGATAGATAGATAGATGATACCGTGTTTCCCCGAAAATAAGACCCTGTCTTATATTTTTTTGAACCCTGAAATAAGCGTTTGGCCTTATTGCCATGCTCTCAAAAGCCTAATGGGTGATAGGAATGATGAGAAGATTAATAGTAATAGTAATACAGACTTAACGAATAGTTTGACAGTGTTGAGGGGATTATTTGTTTAGCAGAGTGATGCTATTCGGGGAAAAAACTCCTTGTGTCCAGTTGTTCTGGTGTGCAGTGCTCTATAGCGTCGTTTTGAGGGTAATTTCCAGATATGAACTAAAATGTGGCTCACCGCTTTGTGGTTTAATAGTGTCAACCCACCCACGGTGATTTGTAAACAACGGCTTATTCAGCTAACGATCCCAGCCAACGGTATTTGGATTCAAGATATTGTTGGCTAAACAAACCGTGACTTAAATGTAATGTGTTAAGAGGCCAGGGGTCTATAGATTTTGCATGAAATCATGCAATTCTGCTACCGATAGCCTCCCACCGGCCAGTTCGCTCCCACAGAGAGGGACTCCTCAGGGTGCCGTCAGCCAGACAATGTTGGCTGGCGACACCCAGGGGGAGAGCCTTCTCTGTGGCAGCACCAGCCCTCTGGAACAATTTGCCCCCGGAGATCCGTACAATACCTGATCTCCGGGCTTTCCACCGTGCCCTAAAAACTTTTTTATTTTGTCAAGCTGGGCTGGCATAACGCCCCCCCCCTCTTTTTTAAGCTTAAAGTTTTATGGGTTTTAAATTTTAATTGCCTATTGGGTTTTTTAAATTTATTGGGCCAAAATTATTTAATTCTTTTATTAATATTTTAAATTTTGTATTGGAGTGCTTTTTATTCTTGGCTGTACACCGCCCTGAGTCCACTAGGAGAAGGGCGGTATATAAATTTAATAAATAAATAAATAAATAAATAAATGAATAAATGAATTAGAAAAGGAAAGGAAATTATTAATGTTTAAATTGGAGGGAGCATGTAGCACATTGCCTATGTGTACATAATACATTTCTCTTGATGGCTGGGTCACTTTGTACTGCACTGGTGAGACCCCACTTCGAATTCTGCCTCTGGTTTTGGTTTCCATGGTATGAAAAAGAGGTAGAGACTCTAGAAAGAGTGCAGAGAAGAGCAACAAAGAGGAATAGGGGACTGGAGGCTAAAACAGACGATGAACAGTTGCAGGAATTGGGTAGGGTATGTCTAGTTTAATGAAAAGAAGGACTAGAGGTGACATGACAGCAATCTTCCAATATTTGAGGGGCTGCCCCATAGAAGAGGGAGTCGAGCTATTCTCCAAAGCCCCTGAAGATGCAGGACAAGAAGCAACGGGTGAAAACTAATCAAGGAGAGAAGCAACCTGGAATTAAGGAGAAACTTCCTAACCGTGAGAACAATTAGCCAGTGGAACTGCTTGCCACCAGAAGTTGTGGGTACTCCATCACTAGAGGTTTTCAAGGAGACTGGACAGCCATTTGTCCAGAACAGTAGAGAGTTTCCTGCTGGAGCAGAGGGTTGGACTAGATGACCCACAAGGTCCTTTCCAACTCTTATTCTGTATGTGCACAATAACATTGAACCATAAAGGAATCAATTGGTTTATAAAACACATTAAATTAGAAAAAAACAGAACACACAAGGGGACTTATTATCACATGTGGTGGTTATGCCCAAAGGTTAAAAAATTTTGGAAAATGATTCAAAAACAACTGGAAGAAATCATTACCCAGAAAGTGCCACTTCGACCAGAAACGTACTTATTAGGAATATTGGCAAAGGACTATAAAAAAGAAATACAATATCTGATAATACATATTCTGACAGCAGTTAGAATTACTTTCGCACAAATGTGGAAACTGGAAGATACGCCATCAGAGGAGAGAATAAAAACACAAAACAAAAAACAATGGAATGTGCGGAGATGGACAGACTTACCAAAGAAATACAGGAAAAAGAAGACTCAGATTACTACCTAATTTGCCAAAAATGGTATGACTGGTTAGAGAAAAAAAAGAGGAAATAAGGGAATACCACCCAACTGTACAAAAACCAGGAAACAAAATTAATTATTGTTACATAAATATCGTTATATAATGAAAGATATATAGATATAGATATAGATATATAAATTACCGAAGTAACTCTACTCAGTATGATTTTTTAGTGTATGTATAGTTTGTTTATATGTGTGTATGTTTGTATGTTTGTTTATTGTTAATAAAAAAATGGGAAAAAAACTAATAAAAAATAAATAAATTACAAAAAATATATGCCAGTTTAATGCTAACCAAGTCTAACATTCTATGTGAGTGCTAAGTTTTAACCGAATTGGTTTGCGAACATAAAACTCTCACCAAAAACGGAACCAATTTATTTGTCCCAGACCTAAACCTGTGTGCTCCTACTATTAGCATCTTCCGCAGGCATCAATTAATGAAGTTAGAAACAGACAGAGGGTGTTCCTTTAATGGCAATTTAAATGAGGGAGACAATTTTTACCTTCTTCAGATTCCAGCATATCCAATTCACAATTCAGGAAGAATGGCTAGCTGATATAGAACATGGCTCATCTCAAATGATAAATTGTTTAGCCATCATTTGGTGAAGTGGCCACCAAGGCCTGGATTTGCACATTACACTACAATAAACCCAAATCTAGTTGTTGTTTTTTTCCAAAACACTAAGCCAAAACGAGAGAAACCAAACCATGGCTTAGTGCCATGGAGGCAATAAGAAAGCTTTGCAGTCAAGGATGGCAAGAGTAACTTAGACACCCATCTAAATCAAGTTATCTGTTTATTGCTAAGTTTAATAAGGTGTCCTGCCCTGGGCAGAGGGATAAAAGACCTCCGAAGTCCCTTCCTGCTTTAAAATTCTATGATTCTAACCACTGGTGGGATTCAACCAATTCACACCTATTCGGGAGAACCGGTTGTTAACCTTCTAAGCAATTCAGAGAACCGGTTGTTGGAAAAAATCTTATTTTGTTTTTTTCCCCACTTTACAGAGCTTATCCTGTAAGGAATTACAACATTCTGGTGTTGTTTCTAGCCTAATCTTTATTGCCCTGCTTACAGAAACTGCCTCTCTAGTTAACCCTTATTACATTGTAACAGCTAACGTGAAGTGCCCATCGATGTGAGTGATGTCGAGTTGGCCACGCCCACACAGTCACATGACCACCGAGCCATGCCTACCCAAATGGTCATTAGGGCAGAGAACCAGTTGTTAAATTATTTGAATCCCACCACTGATTTTAACACATTAGACAAATGTTTCTCAACCTTGGCCACTTTAAGATGTGTAGACTTCTGGGAGTTGAAGTCCACACGTCTTAAAGAATTCTGGGAGTTGAAGTCCACACGTCTTAAAAGAATTCTAGGAATTGAAGTCCACACGTCTTAAAGCAGCCAAGGTTGAGAGACACTGAACTGGACACTAATCCCATGGAGTTGACTTGCATGGTCTACCAACAATCCCATGGAGTTGACTTGCATGGTCTACCAACAATTGATGTGATCAATTGTTAAGGCTCCATCTATCCAATGGATTCCTAGAAAGAGCAATTTTGTAGTGGCAATAAGAATAAGAAGCTAATCAATCCCTTTCCTTTCTTCATTTCAGTTTCCATCAGTGCAATTATGTTAGTTTTGGCAGCCTTGAGTTCGGCGACAGATGCGTTTTTCCGATGCTCCACAACCAAAATCAACAACCGCCTGGTGGCCAACTGCCAAGGCCAAAGCCTCAGGGCCATCCCCAATGTGGACATGTCCACTCAAGTCTTCTTGTTGAATTTCAACCTCTTCTCCACCATCCAGATGTCTTCGTTCCCACAGTTGAGTGCCCTGAAGAGCCTGTCGTTGGGGAAACAATTGGGAGGTCCTCTCTATGTTGGAGAAAGGGCCTTTGCGAATGTGGCCAACATCACCATCCTAGATTTGGGGGGCAACCAGAACCTGTCGTTGCATCCCAAAGCGTTCCAAGGTTTGACCAAACTCAAGGTATTACACTTGGACACTAGTGATTTTGATAACAGAATCTTGGAGAAGGGCTATTTCCAAGAACTTTTATCACTGGAAACCTTGGACCTTAGTGGAAACCACCTTCATCGGTTGACCCCAGATCCAACCTTCCAAGGACTGAAAAAATTAAGCGTCCTTCAGCTGCAACTCAACAAAATCGGGGCAATTTGTGGGGATGACCTCCAATATCTCAGAGGGCGTCATTTGACCTTCCTTGACCTGTCTTCCAATCGACTGTCCAGAGATCGTCCTTCTTCTTGCACCAACCCGTTTCTCAACATCACCCTGGGCACCTTGGACATCTCTTCAAACCCATGGGACGTGGCCCGAGTCGAAGACTTCCTCAAAAGCCTGAACGGCACAAGGATCCAGAATCTCAAGGTGCAACATTCAGGAGCCATTGGCAGTGGGTTTGGGTTCCAGAACTTGAAGGACATCTCCGACACCACATTCTCGGGGCTGCGTCACAGCCGTATCCGGACTTTCGACATGTCGTATGGTTTTCTCAACACCCTGAACGCCTCCGTCTTCTCAAGCTTGCCAGATCTCAACACCTTGCTCTTGAGATCCAACCAGATTAATAAGATTCAAAAGGGGGCATTTTCAGGATTAAGCAAGCTCCAAGTTCTGGATCTGTCTAACAATCTTCTCGGGGAGCTGTACACGAAAGGACTGGAGGATTTGAAGTCCTCTCCTTTACGACGTCTGATTCTGAAGTCCAACCACATCGGGATTGTTCAGCATGACGCCCTGATGGGTCTAAAATCTTTGCAGTTCCTTGACCTGCAAGACAATGCTCTTGACCGAGTTCCCAATGGGAATCTCCCTTCCTTGATGAGTCTTAATTTGGGACAAAACAGGATCCAGAACACCTGGGGCATAGAAAAACTTGGCCCAAACTTGGTTCATCTTGATCTCTCCTCCAACCGTCTGAAGGACCTGGGGAACGTCTGGCTACACCTCGCTGAGATTCCCTCCTTAAAGTTTCTGAATCTCTCCGGCAACCACCAGATGTGGTGTTGGCGAGTCCAGAAGTCTCCGAGGCAACTTACACAACTGGACCTTTCCCACAACAATCTGGGAGACATTTGGGCCACCCAGAAATGCACCGACCTCTTCCAGCATCTGGAGAAACTCCGGATGTTGAATCTCAGCTCCAATCACCTTCGAGACTTGCCTGGGCACCTTTTCCAGAGTTTGGCGTCTTTAGAAATCCTGGATCTCGGGGCCAACAGGTTGCACAAACTACCAGAAGAGATATTCCGTAGTTTGAAATCCCTGCGTGGTCTCAGTGTCCGTGGAAATCCGCTGATGACCCTCTCGCCCTCCATGTTTCAACCAATGGGGCAGCTGCGATTCCTGGATTTGAGGGAACTGTCCTTAGTCTGCAGTTGCGAGCTCAAAAATTTCAACAACTGGCTACAGAACCACAATGCAACTGTGAAGGCACCTGAGCTGCTCCAGACTTGCGTTCAGACCAGCTCCGATTTCCAGAGGCAGCCCCTGCCTCAGTTCCTTCGCAAGTGTGTCTCTTAAGACAACACATTTCCCCTGTGTGTGCGCAAGTTTGATAAATAAAAAATAAATAAGTAATAAGCAGCTTTTGGAGAGAGTTTGAACAAAATGTCTACGATGTCCTGAAAATCCAGCAGAGAGAACAATTTGGCTGGAAAAGAGGGAATTGTAATTGCAATGCAAACAGTCCTTGACTTAGGACCACATTTGAGCCCCAAATTTTATGTGGCTAAGTGAGACAGCCGTTAGGTAAATTTTGGCCTGTTTTACCACCTTTCTTGCAATTAACTGAAATCATTGCAAGTGTTATGTGAGTAACGCAGTTAAGTGAATCTGGCTTCCCCCATGGATTTTGTCACATGACCCTTGGGAATGTCACATGACCCTTGGGACACTGCGTCCGTCATAAACAGAAGCCAGTTGCCTACCAAGGGTCTGGATTTTGACCATGTGTCCGTGGGATGCTGCAATGTTTGTGTGAAAAAGTCGTAAGTCCTTTTTTTCCCCAGTGCCATTGTCACTTTGGATGGTCAGTAAATGAACTGTTGTAAGTCGAGGACTACTGTACAGTACAAAGCGTGTACAAATCATTTGATTGCAATGTAAGCGAATGGGAAAAAATAAAAAGGCGGATTCATTATTTGTCTACGTTGCAACGATCTGAGCTGAGCTTTGTGTATTTGTAAATAAACCAACACTTTGAAAATAACATTCTGCCTAATAACTTCTTTCAAAAGAAATAGGTAAAGATAAAGGTTCCACTCTGCACATATGTGCTAGTCGTTCCCGACTCTAGGGGGCAGTGTTCATCTCCGTTTCAAAGCCGAAAAGCCAACACTGTCCGAAGACTTCTCCGTGGTCATGTGGCTGGTATGTCTCCACGCCGAAGGCGCACGGAAAGCTGTTCCCTTCCCACCAAAGGGGGTCCCCCTGTTTGTCTACTTGCATTTTTTTTTTACGTGCTTTCAAACTGCTAGGTTAGCAGAAACTGGGACAAGTCACGGGAGCTCACCCCGTTACGTGGCGCTAGGGATTCGAACCGCTGAACTGCCAACCTTTCGATCGACAAGCTCAGCGTCTTAGCCACTGAGCTACCGCGTCCCTTTCAAAGGAAATAAAACCAGGTTTAATTGCCAGTCTTGGAAACTTTAAATGGGCATGGAATTAAGGGAGAGAGCAAGGGTGGGTTCTAATTTTTTTACTACCGGTTCTGTGGGCGTGGCTTATTGATCATGTGACAATTCTTTAGCATTTAGCAGAGGTACTGCTCCACCAGGCTTTTAACTGCTTGCAGAGCTGTACCGGTCTACTCATTTTATTTTTGTAGGCACTGGTCTACTCATTTGTTTTCTTTTACCACTGATCAGCAGTAGGGCGGCCCTTTGAAGGCCAGCAGCAAGAGTTTAATTTTTTTTCCCTCTAGCCGATAGCTGGGACTCAGGAGGCAATAGATTGGGGATGGGGCCAAATAAAAGGTAAGAATAATGCAGGGTGGTGGGCAGAACCGGTTCAGTGACATCATATCGTCACAGCCACTGGCTCGGCCGAACCAGGAGGAACCCACCACTGGGGGAAGAGTAATTCTTAAAGGTGTCCTATGGTGCTCCCTGCTATTGGCTGTATCCACACAACGTATTAGCCAAGATTTGCTTAAGAGGATGACTGAAGAAGCCACATTTGGGCACAATCACAAGACGCCCACCTCAAATCATTGCATACTGGCACAGAATTTCCACTCAGAACAAAGTTGGGCAGAGACCAGAAATAACAAAAATTAAAAAGGTGATTTTCACAGGCATAACTGGAGGATACAAAAACTTGTCCTATGTGAAGAGAAACAGATTAAGAGGGCAGTCTTGGCTAGAGTGAAGGTTTGGCAAAAGCGTATTCCTGAATGTAGGAGGGACCTTGGAGGTCCTCTAGTCCAGCACCCTGCTCAGGCAGGAAATCCTATACCATTTCAGACAAGTGGCTGTCTAGTGATGAAGCACCCACAGCTTCTGGTGGCAAGCTGTTCCACTGGTTAATTATCCTCAGTGTCAGGAAATTTCTCCTTAATTCCAGGTGGCTTCTCTCCTTGATTAGTTTCCATCATTTCTCGTCCAGCCTTCTGGTGCTTTGAAGAATAGTGACCCCCCCCCCTTCTTCTTTGTCACAATCCTCAAAGTCCACTTATGACAATTGACCCCAAAATTTTGGTCGCTAATGACTGAACAGCAATACAGTTTAAAATGTTTAGTCTTTAAAATGCAGTTGGTTCAGTGAATGCATTAAAAACACATTTCAGTGAATGCGTTTCAGTGCACAAAATTTCAAGTCTTGCACGGAAATCGAGAAACAAAGTCTTAAGGCAGGAAAAAATATCTTAATTTATAGCCAGGTCAGCTGAAGAATGCAAAGAGAACTCACAAAAATACCTTATATTTTATTTTATGCAGAGTTTTGACACGAGAATCCAACCCCAACAATAATTTATTAGTCTTAGACCAGAACAAATAAAAACACTTGGTATATATACACTTAAAAGTTCTAGTATAAAGTACCGTAATAAATAAGTTAAAGTCTTTAATAAAATCCAGTGCCCATTATACATGGTCTGACTATGATAGTTGCAATCCCTGAACTGTGTGGCTGTTGTAGGTTTGTTAAGGAATTCACAGAGTAACCCTCGGATAGCAAAGGTGTGTACATGAAAGCGATTGAGAGTAGGCACGAATAAACAGTCAACACACAGATGCACTGAATTGTGTTTACTTTCAGGAAATAGTAAGGTACAGTCCATTAAACAGTCCAGGTCATACACATATAAAGTAGGAGATAGCAAAACGACAGTCCAGGGACAATCCAATAACAAAGTCTTCTTACCAGTCGTCGTAGTCATTCACAATAAACAGTTCTTCTGGATTTGCAAACAGTAGCATGCAGAGATATCAGAGAGCAAGAACAGCAGAGAGAAGCAAACCATGTTTCTAGCTCCCCCTTAAGGAGATTGGCTACAGAGCTAACCAATCGGGACACAGCATGATGCAATGCAGCAGTCTTAAAGCTATATTGATGGTTTATATATGGCCAACCCAACAAGGTAATATTCATTTCCTAATAAGGTTCAACACTAAAAGGGAAATGACAGCGCAAAGGGTTATATTGTTATATAACATAGCGAAGACACGTGTTACTGTGCAGAATCCGTCCATCTGTGCCGTAGTTAGGGACTGTTCATCCTTAAAGCAGCCACTGAAGATAGATAGTGCCGGAATGGCCAGGATCAATTTTTGGATATTTTTTTCTAATCTCCGTATAAAAGGAACATCTAAGAAGTATGTGACCCAGTCTCCACCTCTCTTGAGCCGATGGTGCAGAAGTGCACTTGAGAGACAACGCGGCATCTGGACAACTGATCTAATGAATTTGAACTCTTTCTAATGATGTAAAACACGAAGCCGAAGGTCCCATAAAGGAGCTGTGCTAGCGACTTGGCCACAAAAAGCTAAATAGCAGCAGGGACGTAGTATCCTCCCTTTTGTGCGGAAAAATTTTAAGGATGGCGCTTGCTGATCTTTGGCCCACGGGAGCTCCATATTCTCCATGTGCTTTTTTTCAACTTTTGGCCTGAGTGAGCACCCCTAGGGATTTGAAGTTGCTTTTACCTGCTCTGTTTTGTGGCCGTTGGAAGTTTTGGCCTTTTTGCAAAGGCCACGATCTTTGTTTTCTCATAATTTATGTCCAGGTTATTGTTAAGTACAGTACTGGAGAAGGGCTCTCAAGGATCTTTTAAGGCCTACTGGTGTTCCGGAGCGGCATCTGCTTAGAGCCAGGAGGATGATGCTTCGGTCACCTATTTTTGGAGGATGTGAGATTTGGTTTGTTTAGCCATTTTAACCATGTAATTGTAATTGTATTTCTGTACCGCCCCTCTCCCGAAAGACTTGGGGCGGTGCACAGCCAATTTAAAAACAGAGTGTACAAACATCAAAATTTTAAAATAATTAAAATTATTACACAATTTCGGCCCAAATTAAAACCCCAGAAGTTTAAAACACCCAGTTTAAAATCCTTTACAAATAGCCCGGCCTGGCGGAACAGTAGGATCTTGAGGGCACAGCGAAACACACGGAGGTCGGGGATCTTGCGTATTTCCGCGGGCAGGTCGTTTATGTAAACGTTGAAAAGCCAGGGGGGCGAAAATGCATCACCGTTTAAACCCCTTTTGAGTTTTAACTGACTTCGAGAGGGACCCTTGCATATTACACCTCACCTTGAGGGATGTTTTAATATGTAGGGCACGTAATAGATGAGGAAGCAAGCCTGCGGTCATATTGGGGCAGCTTCCAGCTTCTTGCATAACTTAGTCCTGCATAACCTTATCAAAGGCTGCCTTGAGATCTATAAAACCGACGTATAATGATACAGGTCTATTTGGTATGTATTTTTCAATCAGTGATGAAGAACTAAGCACCGATCGGTAACCCTAACCCTGGGGTCTGCAACCTTAAACACTCAGAGCCATTTGGACCCGTTTCCCACAGAAAAGAAAACACCGGGAGCCACAAAAACCTTCCCAACACTATTTCTTGTGCGGCCACAAAACTAGCAAATGTACTTGAATTAAACATTCTGTTTTCTTCTGAAACTTTTTACTTTTCTTGGATTTATCCATGGTTGGCCTACCGGGGGTTGAAAAGCTCAATAAATCGCGTGCCGGCAAGCGTCGCACACTGGCGGTTTTGACACATATTTTGAGTGACAGGGAGCCACAGCAAAGGGGCGAAAGAGCCACATGCGGCTCCAGAGTGCAAGTTGCTGACCCCTGCCCTAACCCATAAGGCAAATGCCACTAGTTTAGCTCAGATCATTAAGTGGGTACATAAATTGCACGTCACCGTGTTCGTTTCAGAGTTGAGTGTCGGTTAATTGGAAGAACCCCGAGTTACATTTAATTTGGACAAGAAATTTGTTGGAAGTTACCCAATTTGATAAATGAATGTGAGGCGCTGCTTACTCATTCCTAGAAGAGTCCCCGTGTTATTCCAACACATCGTTGCCAATTCTTCTGCTTCATCGTGATTTCTTTGGAATGGTTAGCAAGGAAGAACGGTTTTCCCTGCCTATTAAACATCTCTGTGGGGGAAAAAGCACAATGCAGAAATTTAGATATAATTCAAGCACGGATGCTAATTTCAGCTCACAGGTTTGCGTTCTGTGTATTTTGAGAACAGCCCGTCTCTTTAAAGACTTTTAAGTGTCACGTTTGTTGCTCTTTTAGAAATGTGTGACCCCGCAAAATTCAACCGTGTCACAGACGGCCAACCCATCTAAAGACACTTTTGAGTGAAGAAAGATCGTGTTAATATCTGATGACATAAAATCCCACTGTTTGAGGCTTGCAGCAGTGGGAGGAACAGCCATCAATTCAAACATTTATAAAAACTTTTGACCGCTGAAATCAGGGGTCTCCAAGCTTGGGAAATTTAAGCTTTGCTGGCTGAGGAATTCTGGGAGTTGAAGTTCACAAGGCTTAAAGTTCCCAAGCTTGGAGGTCCCTGGCTTATATGCTGAAACGCTGGTACCCATCGCGCCCCGCTCTTCTCCCCCTCTCCTCCCTCCATACTGTGCCTTCTTAAGATTGTGAGCTTGAGAAAGTGATGAAAATAACCCTCTATAACTATCCACTTCTATAACTATTTCAGATTAATTCTAGTCCATCAATAGCCTCTTCTCCAGATACAATCTTTTGTCTCTTATTAAACCAGGAAAAATGCATCAACACTTACATTTTCAAAATGGAGGGAAATTGTTTGCACCCAATTCTTGCTGGAATCGTCAATCTTTAAAAAACAACAACACAGTAATTCTTGAGTTAGCAATCAAATACTTTGATCTACTGGCAGTCAAAAAAAAAAATTAAAAAAAATGTAATACAGCAACCATCCTGCTCTTCATCTTTTATTGTCAAAGGCAGTTCAGAGTGAGACATTTTCAATTGTAAAGGAGAATATTTATATACCGTATTTTTTGGACTATAAAACGCACCTGAGTATAAGACACACCAAGATTTCGAAGAGGTAAGTATGGAGGAAAAAAAGTTTTTTGCCCTCCTCGGCCCCCAGGAGCACTCAAACCCTCGGCACATCCCATTTTTTTCAAAAAACAGGCCTATTTTTGGCAAAAACGGGATGTGCAGGGCGAGGATTTGGGAGGCCAAAAATGGGTGTAGTCGGTGTATAAGACTCCCCTACATTTCCCCCTTTTTAGGGGGTAAAAAGTGTGTTTTATACTCTGAAGAGTACGGTATTTATTTAGTGACTTGGCCCTTGGGCCAGTATTAAAATAAAGGAGAATATTTGTAGCTCAGGGTTGAAATTAAGAGTTCCTTGGTGCTCTCTGAACTTGGTAATAACAACCAAACTCAGACAGCACCAAGGAGCCCTCTTTTTCAATTTTATTTCTATACTTCAAAGCCCTTTGCAGTGTCCCACGGCCATCTGAGCACAATTTACGTGTTTGCAGAAAACTGGAGTTTACTTCTGTTTTTCAAACATGGGTTTGCTAAACAAACACATTTCCTCCCCCCCCCATTGGGTTGGTGTTGTGGCCTGTCAGCGGCCTGTGCAGCTGGTAGCTGATTCCGACAGCGAGGAGACTGGTGTGGTGCTACGCTAGCAGCCTGTGCAGCTGGCGCTCGAGTCAGACAATGAGGAGGCTGGAGAAGATGTGGTGCCAGAGGAGGGGATTCAGCCAGGGCATTCAGAATCTCCAGAAACTCCCTTAAGTGAAGAGGAAGAAAAGGAGGAGCCTCTTCTCTATGCACGGGCACGCAGAGTGGCCAAAAGGCAGGAGTGGCTCCTCAGGAGGAGGTCTCCTCGAGAATCAGGTTTGGGGCTAATTGGTCACTCCCTTAGCCTATTTAAGGAGGAACTCCAACTGAAGGAATTTGAAGGGAACAACTTCGTTCATTCTCCTTCGCATCTTGATCTTAGTTCTCTGTAAATTGCTTCTGGGCTTTCTGCCAACCATAGTAAGATTGTGATTATTTATTCTTTAGATTCTTGTAGGCTGTTAAGAAAGTTAATTAACAGCCTTTGTTTGAAAAAGACCTATTTAATTTAGTAAACTAAGGTTTGTGCAGACTTTGTGTGTGCTGCGTTCATTGGGGTCCGTAGCTGGGGTGGAACAGTTAGTTACATGAGTGACCCTCTTTACAATAGTCACAACTTAAAATGGCAACAAGTAGACTCCGCTAGGGTCTTAAGTCGAGGGCAACCTGTAGGTCTCCCTTTTTTTCCAATGCCGCTATAACTATGAACGGCCACTAAAGGAACGGTTGTTAAGTCAAGGACTGCTTTTAACTCGTTTTGCCCAAGAGGGATGGGTTCAAGAGCTAACACCATCCCCGTGAAGACAGCGGTGTCCAAAAACAGGCTCTGCTCAGGGCATGTTTCTAATCATGGTTTATCAGGTGAAACACGGACAGAACATGCAGTTCATCATAGCAGACCACCGAAAATCGTATTAATATTTCCATGTTAAAATACCTTTTTCCATCCTCTTCATACCAAATATACCGAACTCCCGAAGAGTCGGTGACTTCCAGAATTCTTTCAGTCCATCTTGCGATGCAGCTGCTCCCTCAAGACCCCGCGGCACTCGGGCTCTAAGAGAAAAGATCAAATATCCGAAAATATGTTTACTCGTTTAGAACCTTGATGCCGTCTAAAAATGTTGTGGCCCGCCAGCTGTCAGCGGAGCTGGCGACAGACTCGGACGATGGGGAGGAACTTGGGCCAATACTGGACTCTGGGGAAGGCTCCGATGGATGCTCAGCATCAGACACTGAGATAGAGCCAGGGCCGTCCGACCTTTCCCAGCTGCCAGAGGTAGCTGCCTTTGGAGGCTGAGATGAGTGAGGGGGAAGAACAGCTGGGGCCTGTTCCAGATGCATGTATGCACAGAGCAGTTAGGAGAGGAGAACGATGGAGGACAAGGAGTTGACACAGGAAGCAAAGCACATGTGGGTGCTGAACGGCACCTCCCTACCTGGGGAATAAATAGAAGGAAAGGGGATTGGTGGTCGTAGAAGACAACCGTTTGTATTTCTGGAGATTTTGCTCATTGTGTTTCGTGCATCAAAGGCTGTAGCCAGAACTTAATTTGCAGCCTTTCGCTGGCCATTATCGCTAGGTCTGCTACTGCAGTTAATTCCTTGAAGGACTCTTGCCTGGACTTTTCAGTGGGTGAATACAATTAATTCACAAGAGGTAACTAAAGAGGGATTTTTCATGACAAGGAGTCTGTTTCTTACTTCTGCTGAGGCTGCGTCAGAACAAAAAAGGACAATGTGGCACTCGAGACAGTGGGGGGAAAATGAAATTCTGCTTTGGGTTTTCCTAATTAATTTATTATTAAAGATACTAAGTATGTACTAAGTAAAAAGTTGAGGCTGTAACTTTGTTTATCCTACAGGGAGTCCTTGACTTACAACCCTTACGTAGAGTGATCGTTCAAAGTTAAACCCTAAAAAGTGACTTGACAGATTGTCACACTTTGTGACTTTCTGACAAACCAAGTCAATGGGGAAGCCATGGTTCACTTAGCAACCATGTAAACCATGTAAGCTGCAACTTTACAACTTCAGTGATTCACTTAACAACCGTGGCAAGGTAGGTTGTAAAATGAAGGCAAAACTCACTTTAATAACTGTCTCACTTAGCAAAATAAATTTTGGGCTCAACTGCAATTGCAAGTAGAGGATTACCTGTATTCTCTCAAACAATGACTCCTGGGGTCAGATTGTCTAGAATTACTTTTTTTCAAGTAATTTTGATACGCCTTTCTACATATTGCAAGATCGTTTCTTGCATTTGGCAAGAACATCTACATAAATAAAAATGGCTGTGTGTGTATGTTCCAGCATAACTCTGGAACGCCTCGAGCAATTTCAAGCAAACTTGGTACACAGATGACTTACTCTCTGGAAACAAATACTGTGCAGATAAGAAACCCCTAACACCACTCAGTGTGTGTGTTCTGTTAAGATACAGCCTGTTGTGCCTTAAAATGGCTTCTACTGTGCAGCACAGTGGAGTTGCCATGGTAATGGCTTCATAGTACTCCACAAGGGGGCTCCCTCTAGTACGGGAAAAAATCTAACATTAGAAATTAAGTTTGGTCCGGATATTTTCAACAAGGCTTTGAAATGTATGGCCATGATCAATAAAACATTACTGCACTTAGCCTGCCTGCACCACAAGACCGACATGACGTACTTCACGCAGATTACATATAAGAAAAGAACTACAACATCGAACAGCGTAATGCATATATTGTGGACAAGAAGCCACTTCTAAATCAAGATCAGAAAAAAGCATACCAAATGATCATGGATCAGCTAGCAAAACAAGGTGGCATCATTTTACTTGGCTCTTGTGGGGACACAGGGAAAACATTCGTAACTAATTTAATTCTCGCCGAAATCAGTTGCTCTTCCTGTCTAATACAGGATTGGGATAAATAAATATCCAGGCAACACTGGGTTATCAGCTAGTTAAAAATAAAAGTGCATTTCATATAATGTAAACCTATATAATGTAAAAAATATAATGTATTTTTATTCTCTAGAGCAGTGTTTTTCAACCTTGGTGACTTTTAAGGTGGGTGGACTTCAACTCCTAGAATTCCCGACCCAGCATGCTTCAAGATAGATGGACTTTAATTCCCAGAATTCCCCAGTCGTGTTTAAGACACGTGGATTACAACTCCCAGCATTCCCATCAGTCACGTTCTGGGAGTTGAAGTCCATATATCTTAAAGCATGGTGGCTGGGGAATTCTGCAAGTTGTAGGCCACATGTCTTAAAACACAATGACTGGGGAATTCTGGGAGTCGAAGTCCATATATCTTGAAGCATGGTGGTTAGGGAATTCTGGGGGTTGAAGTCCACCCATCTTAAAGTCACCAAGGTTGAAAAACACTCTAGAACCACAATCTATAATTACATAAAGTTCATAACATTAGAAGCACAGAAATGCCCCTTTACCCAGGCCTTACCCAAATAGACGAGAAATAAAGAAATCTTGGTTTGCAGATCCAGATGCTAGTTTTCCGTAAAGGGACACAACTGCCCCCCGCAACGAGAGACCTCAAAACCAGACAAACCATTTTTACACTGTAAAAAACAAAGGAAAAAGGTCAATGCAGCTCTGAAATATACCTCATGTTTTCAAGCAACACAATGCATTTTTGTATTGTTATTATTGTATTAATTTTACTTCTTTAACATAACCCACAATAACATGTTTGAAAAAAGGATTACATTAATCATATATATTAAATTGTCTTGTATTTTATAAATCCCAATATATTGTATATTATCCTATATATAATTTAGTTTGTCGTACATTAATTTTTATGCTTATATACTTACTTATCCCTTCCTATGGGGTTTGTTTTGTAAAATTTGGTTTTTATATTTATTTTAGTTTCGTTCTCTGTATTTTGTATACATTATCCTACGGTATATATTATAGTTTGCCATATATTAATTTTCATGTTTATATATTTACCTGTTTTTTAAAATCATATTTTAACTGTTAACTGTGTATCTTGTATATGTTAAGCTATATATCGTTACAATTTAAGTTTGCCATATATTATGTTTATTTACTGATCCTTTCCTATAGCTTTGTTTTTTTTTAAAAAAATTGATTTTTATATTTATTTTAGATTCATTAAACTGTGTATTTTATATTCTGTTTAGCTTTAAAAAATTTGCATTTTGCACACCCTGTGCTGGTCTATGGTTTAATTTAGGGTTTGTATCAGAACCAAACGAAGTTCTGGATTCTAATGATGAAACCTCAAATGGGGTTATTGGACTAGAAACTTGAAACTAATAACATTTCTGAATTTCCACACGAGATTGTAACACGGTGGAGTTACGTGCCTGTAAAAATACCTACAACAGATTAAAAAATAAACCACAATACCACTATACTTATAAAGGTACACATTACTAACAAGGAAGCAGAATTAAAGGTCTCTCATCTGATTTAAGCATAAAAATACCAAAACTGCTATTTTAAACCATTTTTAATTAAAAAATTTAAAAAAATATTAAATATAACAAAATATAAAAAATAAAGTCTAAATTTTTCTATACATTAAGCGAATGCCACACAAGAAATACATTATATTTACACATTACATAATCAAAATAAATTTAAATTTGGTTTATTTTTTATCTGGGGTTTTGAAGGTAGAATTTGGGTTTCATTTCAGCATAAAATCTTGGGTTTTAAGAAAGGCAACATAATGTCATCCCAGGCGCCCCGCATGGAACAAACCACGTTGGAATCACGGCTTAAAAATCTACAAAGGGTTTAATAATCTGATAACACCCTGATGGGGATTTCTTCCTTGCGTTGGCTAAAATATTTCCAAGGTTGTAATAAGCACGGATGGCAAAAATATAATTAAGATTATCAATGGATTCGGCAAGAACGAAACAGCCCTCCTTACCTGCGAGATCTCTAAGAAAACGGAAGCAGGTAGGAGGAGCCGGAAATAAGGGTGTCTGCCTTGCTATTGGTTGAGAAGGCGAGCCAATTATTGTTTTAACTTGAGGCGGGAGTATTTATTTGCACCAATTAGGGGAGAGAGAGCGAGAGAGCGACTGACTTACTCAACCTGGGCAAGTTTCAGACGTGTGGACTTCAACTCCCAGAATTCCCCCTGTAGCTTTCAATGACCAATTACACAAATATGTGTTTGCCTACTTGGGGGGGGGAAATTGGGGGGGGTGGCATTTTGCGGGTGGGAGGGCACAGCTCAGGCTTTGGGAGCAACTTTATTTGGTTTATCTCCTCTTTCTTTCCTCCCCCCTGACTCCCTTCTCTATTTTTCTTCCCTCCCTCCCTTCTCTCCCCTCCCCTCTTTCCCTCCCTCCCCCCCCCGTTCTTCTCCCTTCCTTCTCTTCTCCGTTCCTTTTTTCCTTCCTTCCCTCGTTTCCTGCCCTCTTTCTTTCTCCTTCTTTCCTTCCTTCCTTATTTCCATTTTCTTCCTCCTAATTCCTCCCTCATTCTTGTTTTCTTCTACCTAATTCCTCCCTTCCTGTTTTTCCTTCCTTCCATCCTTCCTTCCTTCTCCCTTTCCTTCTTTCCTGCCTTCCTGCCTTCTTTCTCTAGCTCCTTTCCTTTCCCTTCCTTCCTTCCTTTCCTTCTCCAATTCTTCCTGCATTCCTGTTTTCTTTTACCTAATTCCGCCCTTCCTATTTTTTCTTTCCTTCCTTCCTTCCTTCCTTCCTTCCTTTTCTTCCAATTCCTCTCTTTCTTGTTTTCTTTTGCCTAATTTCTCCCTATTTTTTCCTTCCTTCCTTCCTTTTCTCCCAATTCCTCCCTTTCCTGTTTTCTTCTACCTAATTCCGCCCTTCCTATTTTTTACTTCCTTCCTTTCTTTTCTTCTTTCCTTCCATTTTCTTCCCCCAATTCCTCTCTCATTCCTGTTTTCTTCTAATTCCTCCCTTCCTATTTTTTCCTTTCTTCCTTCCTTCCTTCTTTCCTTCCATTTCCTTCCCTCAATTCCTCCCTCATTCCTGTTTTCTTCTATCTGATTTCTCCCTTCCTATTTTCCTCCTCCCTCCCTTCCTTTCTTCCCCCTTTCCTTCTTTCCTCCCTGCCTGCCTTCCTTCTTTCTCTAGCTCCTTTCCTTTTCGTCCTCCAATTTCTCCTGCATTCCTGTTTTCTTCTATCTAATTCCTCCCTTCCTATTATTTCCTTCCTTCCTTCCCCTTTCCTTTCTTCCTTCCTTCCTTCCTCCCTCCCTTCTTCT
Source organism: Masticophis lateralis (assembly GCA_030761175.1). Taxonomy (NCBI): domain Eukaryota; kingdom Metazoa; phylum Chordata; class Lepidosauria; order Squamata; family Colubridae; genus Masticophis; species Masticophis lateralis. The sequence goes on along the minus strand of JAUDYJ010000017.1, from coordinate 3,571,582 downwards.
TCCCCCAATTCTTCTCTCATTCCTGTTTTCTTCTACCTAATTCCTCCCTTCCTATTATTTCCTTCCTTCCTTCCTCCCTCCCAACTCCAGAAGAGCTGAAAGGGATGAAAAGCAATCTGGGGGCCCTCCTACCACCCGGATAGGCTCTTTGCCCCGTGATGTCATTCCATCCTTGGGAGGCGATTGGCTCTCCTTGCCTAGGGCTAGCGTGGGCAGAGGGCGGGGCGGTCAGCTGTCAGGCTCCCTGGCCAGGCGCTCTTGCAGGACAGGTGCATTTCCTGGCATCCTTCGCACAGGTGAGCCTCCCTAAGGGGAGACAAGGGAGGCGGGGGTCTCCATCCTCCTTGGGGAGGTTGCTGAAGAGAGGCAGGAGGGCACCTCTAAAAGGGGTGGGTGGGTTTCACAGGGGCGGATGAGAATCCTGAGAATCTGCAAGATTTGAGTGGATTTGAAATCTCTCTCATTTTTATCCCTTTATTTATTTTATTTATTTATTTAATTCTATTTGTATATGGCCCTTCTCCAGAAGGACTCGGGGCAGTAGACAGCCACGGTAATATATAATAATATATATAAGACAACATTTAAAAACGAATTAAAATAATTCAATCCTTGGCCAGATTTAAAACTCCCAGCTAAAACCATTTTAAAACCACGTTTGAAGAGACTGGACTGCCATCTGTCAGAAATGGTGTAGGGCAGTGATGGCTAACCTTTTTGCCATTGCGTGCCAAAAGTCGGGGTCGTGGGGGTGGTGTTGCGTGCGCATGTGTCCACACCCATAATTCTATGCGCCTTACCTCCCCGGTGCATGCACATGTGACCCCCCCCGCGCAACCTCCACTTTTGGCATGTGATGGCACAGTGGGCCTGGTAGCCCAGTTTTTTTGCCCTCCCCAGGCTCCAAAGACTTTCTAGGAGCCTGGGAGGCAAAAACAGCCTTCCCCACCACCTGCCGGAAGCCCTCTGGAGGCTGGAAACAGCCTGTTTTCCCGACTTCCGGTGGGCCCGGAAGGCCTGAAAATCATCTGAGCTCGTGTGGCCACCGATATGGCTCCACGTGCCAGTGGTGGACATGTGCCATAGGTTCGCCATCATGGGTGTAACAACTCCTGCTTGGACGGGGGGTGGGGGTATTGGACTAGATGACCTCCAAGGTCCCTTCTGACCCTGTTAATCTAATCTAATCTGGACTCACCTGGAAGGAGCCTCGTTCAGGATGATAGATAGAGAGATACAGAGAGGGGGGAGAGAGAGACATAGAGAGATACAGAGAGAGGGAGAGAGAGACATAGAGAGATACAGGGAGAGGGGGAGAGAGGGGGGCGTGGGGAGGGAGAGAGAGATGTCAAAACGGTTTTGTGGTTCCCGGTGTTTTTTAATAACCGGTTCTCTGCCTTAATGACCGGCTGGGTAGGCGTGGTCATGTGACTGGTAGAAATGAGTGACATCTAGTTGGCCACGTCCACCCAGGTTTTGTGGCTCCCGGTGTTTTCTGTGGGAAACGGCTCTTTGAGTGTTTAAGGTTGCAGACCCCTTGCGTTAGGGTCTGAGTTCACAAAAAAAAAATCCTCTCTCTGCAAAGGTTCCTTCCTCCCATTGACATCCTAAGAAATGTAGCTGAGTTTCTCCTATTGAAATGTATCCTAAAATATATATTATAGCTATTTTACCCTTTTTGACTCTGAAAAAAAAGTATATTGGGAGTCCTTGACTTACATCTACAACTGGGACCAGTTATTGACATTGCTAAGCGAGGCAGTGTAGGTGACTCAAGCCTGATTTGAAAACCTTTTTTTGCAGCGGTTGTTAAGTGAATCATTGCAGGCCGTTAAGCGAATCTGACTTCCTCCATTGAATTGGCTTGTTGAAAGTCTGCCCCCACCCTTTTCCCAGAAGATTGCAGGTGGCTATCACATGACCCCAGGATGCCAAGTGCCCAAATTTTGATCATGTGAACATGGGGATGGCGCGATGGTCGTAAGGGTGAGGATCAATGCGGTTGTAATTTCAAACGGTCACTTGAGCAAGAGGTTGGACTAGAAGACCTCCAAGGTCCCAACTCTATTCTGATTGATTGATTGAATGGGACTGGGTGTATGAATTGCCTTTGATCATTGCAGAACGTTTAGAGAAACTAGGCATTTTACAGTAGTCCTCGACTTATGACAGTTGGTTTAAGAGCCTCGGTGGCGCAGCAGACTAAAGTGCTGTTAATTAGCACTTAGCTGCCAGCTGCCCGCAATTACTGCGAGTTCAAATCTCACCAGGCTCAAGGTTGGCTCAGCCTTCCATCCTTCCGAGGGAGGTAAAATGAGGACCCGGATTGTGGGGGCAATAAACTGACTTTGTATAAAAAAGAACACCGCTTGAGGAAGCTGAAAGCCCTACTAAGCAGGTATATACAAAAGTATGAAGACTATTGCTTAATGCATTGTAAGCCGCCCTGAGTCTCCGGAGAAGGGTGGCATATAAATCAAACCAATAAACAATAAATAAATAATGACTGTTTGAAGATATGGCACTGAAAAAACGGACTTGTGACCGTTTTTCACATTATGACCGTTGCAGCGTCTCCACGGTCACATAATCAAAATTTAGACGCTCGTTGGTTTAGGGCCGTGATGGCGAACTTATGGTACGCGTGCCACAGGTGGCACACGGAGCCATAACAGTGGACACGCGAGCTCAACTCCAGTGTGCATGTGTGCGCAGGCCAGCTCATTTTCGGGCCTTCTGGGCCTACCGGAAGTAGGGAAACAGACTGTTTCCTGCCTCCGGAGGGCCTTGGGTGTGTGTGAGGAAGGCCTGTTTTTTGCTCTCCTTTCTAGGAGCCTGAGAAGGGCAAAAACAGCCTTCCCCACCCGGACGGCAAATGGGCCGTTTCTGGCCTCTGGCGGGGTGGCGAAGGCTCTTTTTGTGTTCCCCAAGCTCCTAGAAAGGCTCTGGAGCCTGGGGAGGGCGAAAAATGGGCCTACTGGACCCACCGGAAGTAGGGAAACAGACTGTTTCCTGCCTCCAGAGGGCCTTGGGTGTGTGTGAGGAAGGCCTGTTTTTTGCTCTCCTTTCTAGGAGCCTGAGAAGGGTGAAAACAGCCTTCCCCACCCGGAAGGGAAATGGGCCGTTTCTGGCCTCTGGCGGGGTGGCGAAGGCTGTTTTTGCGTTCCCCAAGCTCCTAGAAAGGCTCTGGAGCCTGGGGAGGGCAAAAAATGGGCCTACTGGACCCACCGGAAGTAGGGAAACAGACTGTTTCCTGCCTCCAGAGGGCCTTGGGTGTGTGTGAGGAAGGCCTGTTTTTTGCTCTCCTTTCTAGGAGCCTGAGAAGGGCAAAAACAGCCTTCCCCACCCGGACGGCAAATGGGCCGTTTCTGGCCTCTGGCGGGGTGGCGAAGGCTCTTTTTGCATTCCCCAAGCTCCTAGAAAGGCTCTGGAGCCTGGAGAGGGCAAAAAATGGGCCTACTGGACCCACCGGAAGTAGGGAAACAGACTGTTTCCTGCCTCCAGAGGGCCTTGGGTGTGTGTGAGGAAGGCCTGTTTTTTGTTCTCCTTTCTAGGAGCCTGAGAAGGGCAAAAACAGCCTTCCCCACCCGGACGGCAAATGGGCCGTTTCTGGCCTCTGGCGGGGCGGCGAAGGCTCTTTTTGCGTTCCCCAAGCTCCTAGAAAGTCTCTGGAGCCTGGGGAGGGCGAAAAATGGGCCTACTGGACCCACCGGAAGTAGGGAAACAGACTGTTTCCTGCCTCCAGAGAGCCTTGGGTGTGTGTGAGGAAGGCCTGTTTTTTGCTCTCCTTTCTAGGAGCCTGAGAAGGGTGAAAACAGCCTTCCCCACCCGGACGGCAAATGGGCCGTTTCTGGCCTCTGGCGGGGTGGCGAAGGCTGTTTTTGCCCTCCCCAAGCTCCTAGAAAGGCTCTGGATCCTGGGGAGGGTGAAAAATGGGCCTACCAGGCCTACCATGCCATTGTGTGCCAAAAGAAGCGGGGTCACGGGAGGTCACACATGCATGCGTGGGGGTGGGGCGCATAGAATTATGGTGTGGGCACGCATACGCTTGACACCCCCCCCCAATGCTTCCTCCACTTTTGGCACGTGATGGCAAAAAGGTTAGCCATCACTGGTCTAGTTCTTCTTGTTTTGGGCGCGAGAGGTCTCGGGTTCAAATCCCAGACGAGCCTCCATGACAGGCAACTGACTCGTATTTATGATGGGTGCAGCATCCCAGGGTCACAGGATCCCCCTTTGTGTCCTTCAGGCAAGCAAAGTCCATGGGGGGAAGCCAGGTTCATTTAACAACCGTATTACTAAATTTAAGAACTGCTGTGATTCACTTAACAACTGTGGCAAGGCAGGTTGTAAAATGGATCAAAGTTCACTTAACCCATGCCTCGCTTAGCTGCAGAAATTTTGGGCTCGGCTCAGTCGTAAATTGAAGGACTACCCGTATAAACAGAATGCTATTCCAAAATGCAAAACGATGTTGTGTAATGTACGACAATCCTGCCCAGGCACACTTGCACACACCCAGGCAGGGATCAAAACAGGAGAGCTGCAAAAGATGATGATGATGATGAAGATGAAGATGATGTGCTGGGATTAGCGGTAAAAATAAGTTGATTATGTTGGGATTAATCATTAAATTTAGGATGATTATGTTGGGATAAACAGCAATGAAGATGATTATATTGGGAGCAACAGTTAAAATAATGTTTAAATGCTTATAATAATTGTAATGATTTATATTTTTAAAATACATTCATCTAAGTAAAAAGTAAAAAGAAAAATGAAATGATATTAGGATTTAAAGATTTAAGTAATGGGTTTTTGGGAAAACGGCATTGTTAAATAGACAGAATTCAGGAAAATAATTGAGTAAAATATTAAGTTGTATTATTTAAAAATTAAGATTTGTTAGTAATGGTACCAATTTATGACCAGATCAATGCTTCATTTTGAAAAGATGTATTTTATGTTTATGTCTTAAAAAAATAAAATAAAATAAATTCAAAAACCAGGAGAGCTGCGTTGTGTGAAAATATTGTGTGAATATTGTGTTTTGCACAATATTCCTGAATCCCAAACCGGAGGTTAAAAATTCCCAACCCGAGTAAGAAGGAAGGAGGAGACCCATTCTGGTTGTCCTTTGTTAGCCCTGTGGGAGACTTCTCATGCTCCCTTTGTGATTAATTTCTAAAAAAAGAAGGCAGCGCATCTCAAATTACAAGCCTGGCTTGCACACCGAGAAAAGGATGCTGACGTAAAATCTATTCTCCACGTAAATTAGTTGGTTCGAAGATGGATTTCAATGGGAAGGGGGATCCTTTGGCCAGCTGGAGAAAGCGGGAATATTCAGTCAAACAAAACTGCGCTTTGTCCGAATAGGATTTTTTTTCTCCCCTGCAGATTGAGACGGTCCCCGGTGTTGGCTATTTAATGGAGATCAAGATATAAAACAGGTGCAGGAGTTCTCCGTGGGTGGAAAAAATCGCTTCGGGATCTGAGCTCGGAAGGAAAAATGGATCGGCTGAAGGTTCTTCGCACCAGAGAACTGGAATTTGGGGGTGTATTTGGTAAGGAAGAGGAGAATTGGGGAGGGGGGAGCCCAGAGCTTGGATATCTCCAATTCTCATATTTTATTGCCCCTTCTAATCCCTCCTTTAAAGGACCAGATTACAGGTAGTCCTCAATTTACGACCACAATTGAACCCAAAATTTATGTTGCAAACTGAGACAATTGTTAAGTGAATTGTGTCCCGTTTTATAATTTTACATTTTACTGCCACATTTGTTAAGGGAATCACTGCAGTTGTTAAATTAGCAACCCGTTAACGTATTATATGGCTTCCTTTTTGATTGTCAGAAAGCCGCATAAGGGGATTGCGTGACCCTGGGGCATTGCGTCCGTCATAAATGTGAGTCAGTTGTCAACCATCCGAATCAGGGGTAGGTTCTACTTACCTTGACTACCGGTTCGCAACGGGGCCGCTCGCGTAGAACTTCTGCGCATACGCAGAAGCATTCTGATGATGTCGGGATCGGCGAGTGGAGCCTCCCGCCGGTTTTACTACCCGTCCTAGAGAACCGGTGCGAACCGGGGGCAACCCACCACTGATCCGAATGCAAATCACGTGACCATGGGGGATGCTGCAACGGTAGTAAGTGTGGAAAAATGATCACAAATCACCTTTTTCAGTTCCGTTGTAACTTTGGTCATTAAATGAACTGTTGTAAGTCGAGGACTACCTGTAAGAGGGAAAGGCTGAAAAATGATGGTGCTTCTAGTCCATCCCCATCTCCACAGGGCCACCTTGGCTGTGGGGCTGAGCGGGGGGGACTTGCCCTAGGTCCTTGCCCAAGGACTGAATGGAGAGTTAGAAGGCCAATTGTTGTGGCCTGCCAGACTCGGACGATGAGGAGGTTGGGGAGGAACTTGGGCCAGTCCTGGAGTCTGGGGAAGGCTCCGATGGATGCTCTGTGTCAGACGCAGAGATAGAGCCAGGGCCGTCTGACATTTCCCAGCCACCAGAGAGGCAGCTGCCTTTGGAGGCTGAGATGAGTGAGGAGGAAGAACAGCTGGGGCCTGTTCCAGATGCACGTATACGCAGAGCAGTTAGGAGAGGAGAACAACGGAGGACAAGGAGTTGACTCGGGAAGCAAAGCACACATGGGTGCCGAACGGCCCCTTCTTGGCTGGGAAATAAATAGAAGGACAGGGGAGGGGTGGTCGTAGGAGACAACCGTTCGTATTTCTGAAGATTTTGCTCATTGTGTTTCGTGCATCAAAGGCTGTTTGCCAGAATTTAATTTGCAGCCTTTCGGCTGGGAGCTCCCGGCCTGGCAATTATCGCAAGGAACTGAGAAGGTCTGTTACTGCAGTTAGCTCCTTGAAGGACTCTTGCCGGGACATTTTGGTAGGTGAATGGAATTAATTCACAGAAAGAGGGTTTTTTTTTTATTAGCCAGGAGTCTGTTTTTTTGTTTCTGGCTTAAGGATGGATCAGAACAACAATCACTTTTCATTGATTGATTTATTATGTTGATGTGCTGCCCATTTTATTTATGCCAAGGGACTCTGGGCAGCTTATTTATTTATAAATTTTATTTTTATTAAATGGATTATACATTGATCGGCTGCCCATCTCACCTGCAAAACGACTGTTGTGTTGATTGCCTTTGGGATGGAAAAGGGAGGATTTGAGCCCAGCTGTGTATCAAGCGCTGTCCTCCCCCACCTTGTCCTCTTCTTCCCTTCTCCTCCCCCTCCTTTTTCTTTTCCCTCCTCCTCTTCTTCTTCTTTCCTCCTCCTCCTCCTCCTATTCTTCTTCTTCTTCTTTCCTCCCCCTCTTCCTCCTTTTTCTTTCTCCCTTCCTCCTCCTCTTCTTCTCCTTCTCCTCCTCCTCCTTTTCTTCTTCTTCTTCTTTCCTCCTCCTCCTCCTTTTTCTTCCCCCCTCCTCCTCTTCTTCTTTTCCTTCTCTTCCTCTTCCTCCTCTTCTTCTTCTTTCCTCCTCCTCTTCCTCCTTTCTTCCTCCTCCTCCTCCTCTTCCTCCTCCTCTTTTCTTCCTCCTCCTTCTCTTTTTCTTTTCCTCCTCCTCCTCTTCTCCTTCTCCTTCTCCTCCACCTCCGCCTCCGCCTCCGCCTCCTCTTCCTTTTTCGTTTCTCCCTCCTCCTTTTTCTTTCCCCTCCTCCTCCTTTTCTTCTCCTCCTTACAGGAGTAGCCCTCCTAATGGTTGTGATGCCCAGCACCGTCTTCTACCTCCTGCTGGTCTGCAGGACGGAGCAGGCAAGCGCGCTGAGCCCCCCCTGGCCGCTGCCCTCCCTCCGCACCCTCTGGAGCCCCCGAGACTTCGCTCTGGTCCTTGCCTGGCTGGCGTTCCAAGCCCTGCTTTACCAGTTGCCCGTGGGGAAGGTAAGGCTCTTGCATGGGCTGGCACTGTCGGCTCTGGCCTCAGTTTTCCTCATCTGTATAATGGGAAGAAGAGTTATATGAGATGTCATCCTGGGTTGTTGTTTTTTTTTTTTCTGGGAGAAATTTCCTAACAGTGAGAACAATTAATCCGCTGGGTGGAAGTTGCCTCCAGAAGTTGTCAGTGCTCCCATCACTGGAGGATTTCAAGAAGAGATCGGACATTTGTCTTGAATGTCTCCTGTTTGAGCAGGGGGTTGGACTAGAAGACCTCTGAGGCCCCTTCCCACTCTGTTATTCTGTTATTCTGCTTGGGCAGAGATGCACCAGCAGAGTATAAAATGGTTATAAAAAAAGACAGCAGTAAATTTGAAGGCATTTCCAATTTTGAGCCGAAGAACGAACCAAAAAGACAATTGGCATTCCATCCCTAATAAATAAGAAGAGTTGGACCCTGTTGCTCAGAATAACTTTTCATTATGACAGATGGTCCTCGACTTACGACAGCCACTGAGGCCAGAATTTCTGTTGCAAAGCAAACGTCGTTAAATTTCTTCCCGGTTTTACAACCTCTTCCTCTTTTCTTTTTGGCCGTGGCTGTTAAATGAATTGCTTGCAGTGGTTAAACGAAACTTTTTTCATTCGCAAGTGCCCATTTGGGTGGCTATTAATTTCTGCTTTGTCGGGCCAGATGGACGGCTGCCAAGATCTTAGGAAAACTCTGATGGTTTCATTTTATTCTTTTTATTTTATTCCCCAACAGATCACGGAAGGAAGCCTCCTCCGGGACAAGAGCCGGCTGCAATATTGCATTAACGGTAGATATTTTATTCATTTATTTATTATTCATTTATTTATTTTTGTCAAGCACATATAAGATAACAGATACAAGTATAAACATGATTATGAATTTATGAAATGGATACGAATAAAAGGAGACAGTAGGACAGGGACGGAAGGCACGCTGGTGCGCTTATGCACGCCCCTTACAGACCTCTTAGGAATGGGGTGAGATCAACAGTGGACAGTCTAAGGTTAAAGTTTTAGGGGTTTGGGGAAGAAACCACAGAGTCAGGGAGTGCATTCCAGGCATTGACCACTCTGTTGCTGAAGTCGTATTTTCTGCAATCGAGTTTGGAGCAGTTTACTTTGAGTTTGTATCTATTGTGTGCTCATGCGTTGTTGCAATTTAAGTTGAAGTAGTCATTGACAGGTAGGACCAGGGGGTGGGTTTTACTTACCTTTACTACCGGTTCGTGACGGGATGCATGCGCAGATCGCTGATGACGACATCCGGGGTGGTGGGCGGGGCCTCCCGCTGGTTTTACAACCAATTCTTGCAAACCGGTCCAAACCGGGGACGACCCACTACTGGGTAGGACATTGTAGGAGATAATTTTGTGTACTACGCTTAGGTCAGACCGAAGGCGGCGTAGTTCTAAATTGTCTAAGCCCAGAATTTCAAGCCTGGTGGCATAAGGGATTTTGTTGTGAGCAGAAAAGTAGAGGACTCTTCTCGTGAAATATCTCTGGACTCATTCGATTGTATTAATGTCTGATATGCAGTGCGGGTTCCAGAGAGATGAGCTGTATTCGAGAATTGGTCTAGCAAAGGTTTTGTATGCTCTAGTTAGCAGAACAATATTACCAGAGAAGAAGCTACGCAAGATTAGGTTAACAACTCTAAATGCCTTTTTGGCAATGTTGTTACATGAGGAAAAACGAAGGAATCAGAAGGGATAGGGGTGGGTGGGAGAGACTTGGCAAAAGATGGCCGTAGCATCACTTCCCCAAATTGGTTTGTTTTAGGCAATTTAATTAAGAAATATACATCGGAAGTACAGGAAGTCCTCGACTTACGACAGTTCATTTAGTGACCGAAGTTACAACGGCACTGAAAAAAGTGACTTACGACCCTCTTTTCACACTTACAGACGTTGCAACGTCCCCGTGGTCATGTGATCAAAATTCAGACAGCTTGGCCACTGCTTCATACTTATGACCGTCACTGTGTTCCCCTTTTACGACCTTCTGACAAGCAAAGTCGATGGGGAAGCCGGATTCACGTGGCAACAGAGTTACTAACTTCACAAATGCAGTGATTCACTTAATAACTGTGGCAAGGAAGGTCGTGCAATGGGGCAAAATTCATTCAAGAAATGTCTCGCTTCACAATAGAAATTTAGCTCTCAATTGTGGTTGTAAGTCAAGGACTACCTGTACAAACTAGCCATTTCTATAACAACAGGCCTATCTAATCAGTAAAACCCAAAATCAGAGTTTCATTTTTTTTCCCACCTCAAGCACGAAGTTCAGAAGTGGTTTCCTTTTTTGTCTGATTTGGTTTTCTTCTGTTTGCTTCTTTCTTCTTCTTCTTCTTTTTTTTTTGAGTTTGTATTTTAACTTTGAATAAAATAAAATATTAAAAAAAAACAGTAGAAAATCGCTAGGACTATAGTAGATATGAATGCTGGAAGTTTCACTCCAAAACTTTGAAAAGAAAGGATGAGGAGTAAATTAAAAAGAAGAGTCATTATAGTTAAAGCATTCAGTCAATTCTACAAAACTCCACACTGGCAACAAGAAAGGCATCCGGCCAGTAAACACTCGGCTCCATTCAGTTGCCCAGACTCCACCCTGCAAAGGGTTATGGGGTCATTAAAAGAAGATGAGGATTTAGTCAATTCTTTGCCTTAGTTGAGTTCCCAGAAATAACTACTGAGCCGTGGGTCTCATTTGGGGTACAAATCCCCCACCTGCTTTTTTCAATTTTGGGTAGGTTTCCACGCCATGTTGATCACAGCGTTGATGTTGGGCGCCGGACTGGCCGGTGGGTTGCGCCTGAGTTACATCTATGACCACATCCTTCAGCTGGCCTTTGCAGCGACCGTCCTGGCTTTCGGCCTCAGCGTCCTTCTCTATTTCAAGGCCCTGCTGGCCCCAGAGACAGCTCTGGCTCCCGGTGGGAACTCAGGTGAGGGTCCTCCCCCAGGGGTGGGCTTCAAAAATTTTAGCGAAGGGTTCTCTGCCCAGTTGCTGGGTGGCTGTGGCCATGGTGGGCGTGGCCTAGTCAGCCTCCTGCACCATGGTGGAGGAGGGGGCGTTTTTGCCCTCCCCGGGCTCCAGAGGCTTTTCTCAAGCCTCCGGGAGGGTGAAAACAGCCTCCCCAGGCTCCGGAGGCCCTCTGGAGGCTGGAAACGGGCCTTCCTGAATTTCCAGTAGGCCTGTTTTTCGCCCTGCATTTTCCTGATTCCAAAACAGGCTGTGTGGGGATTCTTGGGAGGGGAAGGGGTGGGCGCGGCCAGCCAGGAGTGGGATTTGGGGGGTTCTCTGAACTGCACAGAATCTTAGCTAGAGGTTCTCGCAAACCCCTGTGAATCCCCAGTAGGCCCACCCCTGGATTTGTCCCCCAAATCTGGAAAAACTCAATGGGGGCTGTGGAGTGAGGAAAAACCTGGAGGAAGAGGGATCTCAATCCCCGTTGCAATCTTGTCCATCTGTCTTAAGATAGACTAAGCGTAGTGTTTTCCCCCTTTGGAGACTTTAAGATGATAGAATATCAGAGCGGGAAGGGGGCTCGGAAGTCTTCTAGTCCAGAGGAGGGAGTCAAGCTATTCTCCAAAGCATCAGAAGGCGGAACAAGAAACAATGGCTAGAAATTAATCAAGGAGAGAAGCAACCTAGGACTTTCCCGACAGTGAGAACAATTAACCAGGGGAACAGCTTGCCACCAGAAGTTGTGGGTGCTCAAACACTGGAAGTTCTTAAGAAAAGATTGGACAGCCATTTGTCTGAAACAGTATAGGGCAGTGATGGCTAACCTTTTTGCCGTCACGTGCCAAAAGCGGGGGGAGCACGGGGGGGTCACACACATGTGTGCCCACATCCATAATTCTATGCGCCCCGCCCCCATGTGTCCCCTCCCCCGCTTTTGGCACGCGGTGGCACGGTGGGCCCAGTAGGCCCGTTTTTTGCTCTCCCCAGGCTCCAGAGCCTTCCTAGGAGCCTGGGGACGGCAAAAACAACCTTCCCCACCCCCCTAGAAACGTTCTGTTTTTTTTTTCTCCCCTCCTGCAGGAAACCCCATTTATGACTTCTTCATGGGCCACGAGTTGAACCCGCGCTTTGGGGTCTTTGATCTCAAATTCTTCTGTGAGTTGCGGCCAGGTCTCCTTGGCTGGGTAAGCGTCGGGGGGTGGATTTCATAAATTTCAGCCAGGCGTTCTCTGCCCGGTTGCTGGGTGGGTGCGGCCATGGTGGATGTGGTCTAGTTGGCCTCCTGCAACAAGGAGGTGGGGCTTTTTGCCCTCCCCGGGCTCCAGAGGCTTTTCTCAAGCCTCCGGGAGGACGAAAACAGCCTCCCCAGACTCCAGAGGCCCTCGGGAGGCTGGAAACAGGCCTTCCTGAACTTCTGGTAAAGTAAAGTAAAGTAGAGTAGAGTAGAGTAGAGTAGAGTAAAAGGTAAAGTAGAGTAAAAAGTAGAGTAGAATACAGTAAAAAGTAGAGTAGAATGGAGTAGAGTAGAGTAAAAAGAAAAGTAGAGTAAAAAGTAGAATAGAGTAGAGTAAAAAGTAGAGTGGAGTAAAGTAGAGTAAAAAGTAAAGTAAAATAGTGTAGAGTAGAGTAAAAAGTAAAGTAGAGTAGAGTAAAAAGTAAAGTAGAGTAGAATAGAGTAAAAAGTAGAGTAGAGTAAAGTAAAAAGTAGAGTAGAGTAAAAAGTAGAGTAAAAAGTAAAGTAAAGTAGTGTAGAGTAGAGTAAAAAGTAAAGTAGAGTAGAGTAGAGTAGAGTAAAAAGTAAAAAATAAAGTTTGGCCTCCAGCTCCCTAATTTTATTCACATATTTTTAAAATCCAGTATGGTGGGAAAAACAGGGGGAAACAAATAGGGAAATTGAAGATGAGCCTGTTCCCATCGCTGGGCTGACTGTCTCCTCCCTCCCACAGGCCCTGATCAACATGGCAATGTTGGTTAAAGAGACGGAGCTGAGAGGCAGCCCCTCTCTGGCCATGATCCTAGTTAATGCCTTCCAGCTTCTCTACGTGGTAGATGCTTTCTGGCATGAGGTAGGTTAAACCGTGACCAGCAGGCCTGGCCATGGGGAAGGGGAGGGGGATTTAACAAGTTCTCCTTGGAACGTGGGAGACAGAAATATTTCCAGAACTCGGAAACTCCCAAATGATTTGGCTAGCAAATAATTTTAGAGGTATAAGGCTGGTCACACCATCTGGCTTGACTCACTGCTTTGAGTGATCTACAACTGTTTGCACAACTGCATGAAACTAGACCGTTCTTTCTCAACCTTGGCCACTTTAAGATGGGTGGACTTCAACTCCCAGAATTCCCCAGCCAGAAATTGGTGTCTTACATTTATGAATATTTTGCAGGAGGCCGTTCTCACCACAATGGATATCGTCCACGATGGCTTTGGGTTCATGCTCGCTTATGGGGACCTGGCTTGGGTGCCGTTCCTGTACAGCCTCCAGTCCTGCTTCCTCGTAACTCACCCCCAGAAGCTTAGCCTGCCTGTGGCAGGGGGCATCGTCCTGCTAAACGGTGAGTCAGGCTGCAAATGGGTCCTCTGAGCATGCACAGAACGCTTTCCTTATCTCCTGCTTGAGCGAAGGGTGGTGGGGGAAGGAGGGATTGGACTAGATGTCTAAGGTCCTTCCATTATCCTATCCTATCCTATCCTATCCTATCCTATCCTATCCTATCCTATCCTATCCTAAACTATCCCATTCCATATTCTATTCCATTCCATATTCTATTCTATTCTATTTTGAATTCTATTCTATTCCATTCCATTCTATATTTATTCTATTCTATATATTATCCTAACCTGTCCTGTCCTATCCTCCATTCCATTCCATTCCATTCCATTCCATATTCTATCCTATCCTATCCTATCCTATCCTATCCTATCCTATCCTATCCTATCCTATCCTATCCTAAATCCTATTCCATTCCATTCTATATTTATTCCATTCCATTTCATTTCTTTCCACTCTTCTCTTTATTATTCTCTTCTCTTCTCTTCTCTTCTCTTCTCTTCTCTTCTCTTCTCTTCTCTTCTGAATCCTATTCCATTCTATATTTATTCCATTCCATTCCATTCTATTCTTTCCACTCTTCTCTTTATTATTCTATTCTATTCTATTCTATTCTATTCTATTCTATTCTATTCTATTCTATTCTATTCTATTCTATTCTATTCTATTCTATTCTATTCTATTCTATTCTATTCTATTTTCTTTTTACAGAATAACCAGCTATTCCCTCTCCTCTCCTCTCTTCATTTTCTTGTCGTCGTCTTCCAATAGAGCGTGGATGGTCATCCATTTAATTCAGGGTTTTCCAACCTGAATGATTTTTTCCCCCTGTGAACTTCAAATCCCAGAATTCCGGTCAACATCTCCGCTGATGAGAATTCTGGGAATTGAAGTCCACACAGCTGGACGTTTGGGAAGGCATTGATTTGATGGACCCTGTGCTGAGATAAAAGGTTGGGCTGGATGCCCTCTAAGGCCTCTTCTATGCCCTCTATGGCGCTATGATTCAATAAACCGTTATCATCTCATTGTCTTTGTTTTGTTTTGCAGGCCTGGGGTATTCCATATTCCGTGGTGCCAATTCCCAGAAAAACACCTTCCGACGGAATCCCGCTGATCCCAGAGTGGCTGGTTTGTACAGCTTCATGCATTTCAGTTTGTGGGGTGGCTCCAACAAGAGAGACTTAACCAAGTGAATGCTCCAACACTGGAAATTTTTAAGATGATGTTGGATAACCATTTGTCTGAAGTGGTGTAGGGTTTCCTGCTTGGCTAAGGGATTGGACTAGAGGACCTCCAAGGTCCCTTCCAACTCTGTTGTTCTATTTCTATTTCTAAGTCCAAAACTTGGCAGGTGCATTCACACAACATGGTGGGCTTGCTTCCTTTTAACCTAGACCAGAGGTCTTCAAATTTGGCTGCTTTAAGACTTGTGGACTTCAACTCCCAGAATTCTCCAGCCAGCTGGCTGGAGAATTCTGGGAGTTGAAGTCCACAAGTCTTAAAGCGGCCAAGTTTGAAGACCTCTGACCTAGACGATTAAATTTAGAATAGAATGAGCTGGAAGGGACCCTGAAGGTCTTCTAGTCCATCCCCCTGCCTAAGATTAAGATGAAGATGAGATGTTTGCAGGACGACCTTAGCAGGCGGTCAGAAGCCAACTTTTGGGTAAGATTCTAATTAGTTCAGTTGTGCAACCCCAAACAAATTCAATTAAGCCAGCCAAGGACCTGCAATCAAGAAATGAATCTATAATACGCTGAGACACTAGAAAGAGTCTCAGAGAGGGGCAACCAAGAGGATGAAGGGACTGGAGGCTAAAACCTACGACGAACGGTTGCAGGAACTGGGTATGTCTAGTTTAATGAAGAGAAGGACTAGGGGAGACACGATAGCAGTGTTCCAACATCTCAGGGGCTGTCCCAAAGAAGAGGGAGTCAAGCTATTCTCCAAAGCATCCGAAGGCAGGACAAGAAGCAACGGGTGGAAACTAATCAAGGAGAGAAGCAACTTAGAACCAAGGAGGAATTTCCTGGCAGTGAGAACAATCGATCCGTGAAACAGTTTGCTTTTAGAAATTGTGATTGCTCCATCCAGGGAGATTTTGTTTCTTCCCCTTGGGCGACTTTAAGACAATAGAATAACAGAGTGGGAAGGGACCTCCAATCCTCTGCTCAACCAGAAGACCCTAGACCTGTGATGGCGAACCTATGACACGCGTGTCAGAAGTGGTATGCAGAGAGCCATCTCTCCGGGCACGCCAGCCGTCGCCCGTTGCTCTTCCAGGTTCCAGCGTGTACATGCGTGGCGGCCAGCTAGTCTCCGTGCACATATACATGCCAGAAACCGGAAGACCAGGTGACTGGCACATGCGCATGCTTGGCTTCCTGATGCTCGCATGCAAGCCAGCGAACTGCTCTTCCGGTTTCCGGTGCTCCCTCTTGCGGGCAGGTTCCCGTTTCGGCACTCGGTGCCAAAAAAGTCCGCCAACACTGCCCTAGACCATTTCAGACAAACGGCAGCCCTGTCTCTTCTTAAAAGCCTCCAATGTTAGAGAACCCACAGCTGAAGAGGGGATCAAGCAATTCTCCGAAGCCCCGGAAGGCAGGACAAGAAGCAACAGATGGAAACTAATCGAGGAGAGAAGCAACTTAGAACTAAGAAGAAATTTTCCTGATAATGAGAACAATTCATCAGTGGAACAGCTTCCCTCCAAGAGTTGTGGATGCCGCCACTGGAGACGTTTAAGAAGAAACCGGACCATTTCTTCAGAATGGTATAGGGCCGTGATGGCGAACGTATGGCACGCATAGCCACATCTGTGGGCACATGTGCATTGCCCTAGCTCAGCTCCAGCGTGCATGTGTGCGTCGGCCAGCTGATTTTCGGGCCTTCCGGGCCCACCGGAAGTCAGAAAACAGGCCATTTCCAGCCATTTCCAACAGGCTTCCGGGGCGATGGGGAAGGCCGTTTTATTTATTTATTTGATATGTATACCGCCCTTCTCCAACAGGACTCAGGTCGGTGAACAGCCAAAGTAAAACATAGTATACAAAATTTAAAACAATTTTAAAAATTATTATATAATTTCGGCCCACAATTTAAAACAGCCCAATTAAAATCGGTTACAATTAAAACGGAGGATGGGATCAAGCCAGCCCAGCTAGATGAAATAGGTGAGTTTTAAGGGCCCGACGAAAAGTCCGGAGGTCTGATATCCTGCGTATCTCTGGGGGTAGGTCATTCCAGAGGGCAGGTGCGGCCACAGAGAAGGCTCTCCCCCTGGGGATCGCCAGCCGACATTGTCTGGCCGACGGCACCCTGAGGAGGCCCTCTCTGTGCGACTGGCCGGTGGGAGGCTATTGGCGGCAGAAGGCGGTCTCGCAAATACCCAGGCCCTAAGCCATGGAGCGCTTTAAAGGTGGTCACCAACACCTTGAAGCACACCCGGAAGACCACCGGGAGCCAGTGCAACTTGCGCAGGAGAGGTGTCACATGGGAGTGCCCCGTCGCTCCCATAATCTCCCGCACGGCCGCATTCTGGACCAGTTGGAGCCTCTGGGTGCACCCCAAGGGGAGCCCCATGTAGACAGCATTGCAGTAGTCCAGGCGGGAAGTGACGAGTGCTTGAGTGACCGTTTTCGTCCTCCCCAGGCTCCAAGAAAGCCTCTGGAGCCTGAGGAGGGTGAAAAACGGGCTTACCAGGCCCATCGGTAACCTTTTTGCCGTCGTGTGCCAAAAGCAGGGGAGCGCAGTCAAGTTGCGTGCGCATGCGGGTGGGGTCATGTGTGCATGCACAGGGGGCACTGGGAGGGCATTGAATTATGGGTGTGGGCACACAAGGGTGCAACCTCCCCCCCGCCCCGTGCTCCCATTTTTGGCACGTGACGGCAAAAAGATTAGCCATCACTGGTATAGGGTCTCCTGCCGGGGCAGGGTGTTGAACTAGATGACCTCCAAAGTCCCTTGCAATCCGATTATTCTGTGTTGTACATTGTAGAGTAGGATTTTCTTGGGACGGCCCTGATTTTGTTCTTTTTAATGCATCCGTTTCATTGATCAGTGCGCGTATCCTTTTTTTTTAATGGGAATATTTTTGACCGCATAAATGTTCCCTACGTATTTTTGTGAGGTTTAGCTCGAGGGCTGATATTATCGCTCTCTTTTTTTCCCCCGCCAGGGCTCCGGACAATCCCTACGGCAACCGGTCGGCGCCTCCTGGTCTCTGGCTGGTGGGGTTTTGTGCGACACCCCAACTATTTAGGAGACCTGATCATGGCTTTTGCATGGTCCTTGCCCTGCGGTAAGTGGCAGCCAACTAGGAGAGGCTCCGGTTTTGTTTCTCTGCAGCAATCTAAGCTGGCCTTCTGTTGTGGTCCGCCTGGCAGCAGATTCAGACAGTGAGGAGGTTGGGGAGGAACATGGGCCAGTCCTGGAGCCTGGGGAGGGCTCTGATGAGGGCTCTGCATCAGAGGCGGGGCGGGGGGCAGGGCTGTATGCCAGCTATCAGCTGCCTTCGAGTCAGACATCAGTGAGGCAGAACAACAGCTGGAGCCTGTTCCCAGTGTGTGCATCTGCAGAGCTGCCAAAAGGGAACAGCTAAAGAACAAGGGTTGACTCAGGAGTAAAGCCACAGGTGGACGATGAATGGCCCCTCCCAGAGGGAATAAAGAGGAGCGAAAGGGGAGTGGAGTTTACAGGAGACAATTAGTTCACTTAATTGGTTCATGACTCCTTGCCAAGTTTTGAAGATATCGGCCTGGCACCTCTCCAAGCCAGATAAGTCCGTGCCTGTAAATTCTCCCTTTGCTGAAGGTGAATGAGAGGAATTCACTGTTTGTTTCATAAAAGTGGTTTTGTTGGGACCAGGATTCTGCTTCGTGCTTTTTGGGGAAGCCTAAATCCAAAAACCTTCCTTTTGGTTTCATTGCAGGATTCACTCACATCTTGCCTTATTTTTATATCATCTATTTCACCTTGTTGCTGGCTCATCGGGATGCCCGGGACGAGCACCAGTGCCTGAGGAAGTACGGGCTGGCGTGGCAGGAATATTGCCGGCGTGTCCCCTACCGGATTTTCCCGTATCTTTACTGAATTCTTAAATTCCCATTTCCAGATGGTCTCTGGACTCATCTCGGGCCAGAATTGTCTCCTGGTTTCATGGCAGAAGACACTGGTATGGCTTGGAGAATGCCTTCCTTTGACTTCATTGCCCGTCTTCCATTTGTCTAGATTTCGTTCCCGATAGGAAAAAAAAGACTGGAAAAATAGAGCTGGAATCGTTTTTATCGAACTACACTTGATTTTTAGGACACAGATATAACAGAATTGGAAGGGACCTCAGAGGTATTCTACTCCATCTCCATGCTCACGCAGGAGACCCTATATCATTTCGGACAAATGGTGAGTCCTGTCTTTTCTTAAAACCCCCCCAGTGATGGAGTAGCCACAACTTCCGGAGCCAAGGGTTCCTGTCAGACCTGCCTCTAAGTAAGAACGATCCTTAACAATATTGGTTTAAAAAGGTATAGTTTCATAAAAGTCAAGTGAATGACAGTAATGCAAAGCCAGAACTGAGATTTACACGCCAAAATCACTTAAGTTCGTTTTCCCCTGCTTGCTTGCTTGCTTGCTTGCTTGCCTGCCTCCCGCTGCCCACCACTCAATCAAGTTCTTGAAAGATATTTCAGTCTGGGTCCAGGTTGTTATGTGGCCTCCTTCTTCTTCCAGCTCTGTGACTTTGGAGCACTTTCTGTCCCCCCTCTCCCTTCATCCCCCTTCCCCACAGATCATGGCAGATTGTCCATGGCATAATACACCCAGCAAGGCACAAGCAGGTAGAAAGTGACAGCTGACACTGTCAGGAAATTTCTCCTTATTCCCAGGTTGGATCTCCCTCTGACTGGCTTCCACCCATTGCTTCTCGTCCTGCCTTCTGGTGCTTTGGAGAATAATTTGACCCCCTCTTCTCTGTGACAGCCCCCCCACTTTTTAAAATTAGATTTATATGCCGCCCTTCTCCAGAGACTCAGGGTGGCTTACAATGCGTTTAAGCAATAGCTTTCATACTTTTGTATATTTTTTATACAAAGTCAGCTTATTGCCCCCACAAACTGGGTCCTCAATTGACCTACCTTAGAAAGGATGGAAGGCTGAGTCAACCTTGAGCCTCGAACTTGCAATAATTACAGACAGCTGAATGTTAATAACAGGCTACTTAGCCTGTTGAGCTATCTGAGGCTCTGAGGCCCCTCAAATATTGTCCCCCCTTAATCCTTATCATGCTCGATAGGCTAAGCGTGTCCAACTCCCTCAACCGTTGTTCTGACCCAGCTCCCCATATACGAGAAACCCTCTGATGTTAACTCAATGATTCCTTTATTAGGAGCGCCAGCAGTCCCGGCAAAAAGTTTCTCTCTCACCGCAGGCTAACAAGTCCATCCGTTCAGGAGAGGAATAGTTGTCTGCCACATCTATTCATCTCGGCCTCCTGCCTTTGATCCCCAGAGCTAGGGTGGGGCTTCGCTAGCAGCGGTGGCTCTTCCATCCCAAGGACCGGCCCATAGATTTCCACTGCTCTCCTCTCCTCTGCTTTCTGCGTGCCAGGCACTGTTCCTCCTCTTCCTCATCAGCCACCTCCAGACCTGGGGGCTGTTGACTCTCCATTGGAGGACTGACAGGGAAATAAATTGTTGTCTGCCCCATCTATTTATCTCGGCACCCTGCCTTTTATCTCCAGAGCTAGGGCGGGGCTTTGCTAGCAGTGGTGGCTCTTCCATCCCAAGGACCGGCCCATAGATTTCCACTGTTTTCCTCTCCTCTCCTCTGCCTTCTGCACATCTACATCTCAGGCACTGGGCCCAGCTGTTCCTCCTCTTCCTCATCAGCCACCTCCAGACCTGGGGGCGGTTGACTTTCCATCTGAGGGCTGACGGATGGCCCAGCCTTCGCCTCCATCTCTATCTCCAATAGCTCCATTCCTTCTTCCCCCTCGCTCTCAGGTTGCCTTGATGTTGACCCTGACTCCCACACCTGCTCCTCCTCCGATTTGGCTGCTGGAGGGGCCACAAAAAACCGTTCTTCATTCGATGTAGCCTCCAGACCTTTATTCATCTTTGTTGCTGTTCCCTGCACACTTTCCAGGGGTCACAATGGAACAATCAAAGCTCTTAGGAGATGCTTCTTGATGTCCTAACAGTTCACCACAACACTTTGTAAGTGTTTAGTAAGATGGTCTAGATAAAAGCTGAATATTTTTAAAGAGATTAATAGGATATCGGGAACTAAGACTCCACTTCTTAAACTCTACAAATTAACAAAGCAATACTAACCGGCAGGCTGACGTAATAAAGGAGAACTCGATATCATTTGGAGTGTCATAAAAATGATGCCTTTTGGAAACTGGTGTTAGAGATTTTCAGACAGGAACAATTCACTTTTAGTTTTTTAATGATTTAAGTAAGGTCTTTGCGGATTGGATATTATGCCAGCTTTTAAAAAATAACATTTAAAACTCAGACATGTATTTTTTTGCTCTTAAATAGCAAATAATTGGATGGTGGGAATAATAAAAATATTCTTTGCAATGGGAAATAGTGAAATGTTTTATTTGTAGCTAGCTATGAAATCTTTTTTCAAAGGGGATTTCTCTGAATCTCATGATTAACAATGCAGGTAGTCCTCAATTTATGACAACTGTTCTGTTGCTAAGTGAGACATTTTGTTAAGTGAGTTTTTCCCCAGTTTATAACCTTTCCTGCTACATTTAAGTGGATTACTGCAGTTATTAAGTGAAACCAGCTTCCTCATCGACTTTGCTTGTCAGAAGGTTGCAAAAGATGGTTGCGTGACCCCAGGACGCTGCAAACCGTCATAAATATGAGACAGGGGCCAAGAGGCTGAATTTTGATCACGTGATCCTGGGGAAGCTGCAACGGTTGCAAGTGTGAAAAATGGTCATGTCATTTTTTTCCCAGTCCTGTTGTAACTTTGAAACAGTCATTAAACAGTCGTACTGCAAGTCAAGGCTGTATTGGAACAAGGGAGGGAAAATAAGAATCTTGAGGTGATCCAAACTGGACTTGCTCTCTTGGGATCCTTTCAGGGGTGAAATGCTCCCAGTTCGGACCGGATCGCCTGATCCGGTAGCGATGGTGACGGGTGGTTCAGAGAACTGGTAGCAAAAATCCCTGCGCCCCCCCCCCCATGCCCAGCTGAGCCGCATGGTTATCAGAGGCTTTTTTTTTTAACTTTTAAAAGCATTTTTTCTACAACCTCTTCCGACGAAAAAATGCTTTTAAAAGTTAAAAAAAAAAGTCTTTGATGATCTCACGGCTCAGCTGGGATCGTCAGAGGCTTTTCAAAGCATTTTTTTCTGCAACCTCTTGGCCGAAGAGGTGGTTAAGAAAATGCTTTGAAAAGTCTCTGACGATCCCAGCTGAGTTGCCTGATCGGCAGAGAAGCTTTTCAAAGCATTAGAAAAAATGCTTTGAAAAATTAAAAAAAAAAAAAAGTTGGTCATGCCCACCCAGTCACATTACCCCCACCAAGCCACACCCACAGAACCCGTAGTAACACACTTTACATTTCACCCCTGGATCCTTTGGTAGCTCCAGAATTAAGGAATTACTGACTTCTGCAGTGGTTTGAAAGGCAATTGAGCAAGGAAATAAAAGTGATGAAAAAAAACCCCTACTGAATTTGGAATGTAATTTTTTGCAAATTTTTCTACTCTGCATTGTTTGGGAAACACAAGTTTTTAAGAGGCACTAGATACACATCCGTCTATGAATAATCGTTTTAGATGTCCCACTTTAAAACTAATGCAGGTAGTCCTCGACTTATGACAATTGAGCCCCAAATTTCTATTGCTAAGTAAACGACATTTGTTAAGTGGTTTTGCCACATTTGTTAAGTGAATCACTGCAGCTGTTAAGTCGGTAACACGGTTAAGTGAATCTGATTTCCCCAATGACTTCGCTTGTTAGGAAGTTACAAAAGATGGACACTGCAACCGTCATAAATGTGAGTCAGTTGCCAAGCGTCTGAATTTTGATCAAATGACCCCGGGGATGCTGCAATGGTGGTGTGAAAAATGGTTGTAAGTTACTTTTTTCAATGCTGTTGTAACTTTGAATGGTCACTAAATGAACCTGTACTGTACAGACAGTCCTTGATTTATGAACCACTATTCCTCAGCCAACATGGTTTAAGATGTTTGGACTTCCAATTCCCATTGGAATTGGAAGTCCAATTCTGGGAGTTGGAAGTTCCCAGATCTTAAAAGTTGCCACGATTTGAGAAATCAATGCACGACAATTTCACACTCGACTCCCAAGTTAACACGTTTGTTGGGTGTTAACCAGGTTAAAAGGAAGCAGGAAACAAAAGAGAGGGCACAAACCAAAGATTCCTAGTCTTGACTTTTTTTAATTACAGCTTTCCCACTCTTGCCACCAATCCATGTCCATTTCTGGGGGATAGGAGAAAAACAGAACCAATTCTTTCTCATCTTCATGTTTAGGCTTCAACCTCCGAGACCCCTGCCCTGCGATGCAAACCCCATTGGCCTCCTTCTCCCCCAGGTCCACTCCTGTCCCCCAATGTTTCCATCCAATCCTTTGTATGGAGGGCTGGGGGAGGAGCTTCAGTCCAATTCTTCTATCAGAGGCTGTTTGGAAGGGGGCATTTTCCCTCCCCACATTTTCTCCAGCTCCTGGGTGATCGCGCCCACTTCTTTGGCGTCCACCACATGGGTTATGTATTCCCCCTGCACTTCCAAAGCCAGGGAGGGGAGCTGCTCCTTGTTCTCCTTCACCCAAGAAAGCAGGAATTCGCATTTTTTCTTTGCCTTGTAGATCCTAGGCTGGTCCTCGGGAGCTACTCGGCGTTTGCCTCGACCTAACAGTCTGGTCAGGTGGGCGAAAGCCGCCAAGGCAAACCAGCTTTGCTTCTCCAGACTGGGTCCTTGTAAAATCTGGGCCACTGCTTGCATCGTCCCGGCCTTTCCCAGTGGGCACTCTGGGTACCGTCCGTCGACGACAGCCTGCAGGGCGGCTTGCAAGGCTTCCCCGGTGGAGGAGAAGACCCTCTGGGTGGTGCCCAGTGCAGCCGAGAGATCCAGGAGGGTCTCGCAGACTTCGGGCAGCAGCTGGGCATCGTCCACCTCTCCGTTGTAGAGCGAGAGAGAGTAGGCGTAGGCGTAGAGGACATTGGGCAGCTGGAAGCGCACCAGGGGGGAGACGGGGCCACCGGTGAGGCTGCTCAACGGGCGGATCACATCGGGCAAGGCGGGTAGCGTGTTCGAATCCTGGGCAGGAGGCCGGTTTTGGTCCCCCCCAGCGATGATGGTCTCTTCGTTTGGAAGCCGGGATGAAGCTGGATGAAGATCTTGCTTGGCTCCTTCCTGAGAGTCCTGGGCATCCTGAGCTCCAAGCAGCTGGACCAAGGGTGGTTCCTGGCTTCTTGCCACCACCCACCAGGGCTTCCAAGGAGGCAGGATCCCCGAGATCTTCCCGCTGCTCAGCAGCTGTTGGAACCTCTGGCGTTGCTGGGAGCTCAGCTGCTCCCACAGGTCGTCGGATTGCGGGTCGAGGCCTAGCTCGGGGTCCGCATCCCCGGGCTCGCGTAGTTCCCGCAGCCGGAGAAGGGCCTCCCTCAGGCGGCCTCGCGCATCCGCATCCCCCCGCTGGCTCCGGAGCCGAAGTTGCAACTCTCGCGTTTGGAAATCCCGAGCGCAGGAACCGTGCTCCCGGTAGCAAGGCACGGAGCAGAAGCGGACGTGGCAGCGCGGGCAAGTGTAGGGCGCCCGATCGGCCTGGCATAGGCCGCAGGCAGCCGAGGCCTCCATGGGTCACCCGAGCGGCTCCGAGAACGCTCGGTTGTTTCCGGAGGGTGGAGAAAAACGAGGGTTTTCTCTTGTCGCTAATGCGCAAGCGCGGCCTGCAAAAAAAAGCTTCACAGGGTTGATGGGAGATGTAGTCGTGCCGCTGAAGAAAACTACATCGACCGTGATGCACCGGGCCCTGCTGTAATAGTTGCTTAGCGTCCAGCAGTTTTGTAGCAGAGGTCTTGAAACCTGGCCGCTTTTAAGACTTGTGGACTTCAACTCCCAGAATTCTCCAGCCAGCATGAAGTGGTATAGGGTTTCCTGCCTGGGAAGGGGGTTGGACTAGATGATCTCCAAGGTCCCTTCCAACTCTGTGATTCTATTTCTAAGTCCAAAACTTGGCAGGTGCATTCACACAACATGGCCGGCTTGCTTCCTTTTATCCTAGACCAGAAGTCTTGAAAGTTGGCCGCTTTAAGACTTGTGGACTTCAACTTCCAGAATTCTCCAGCCAGCTAGGCTGGCTGGAGAATTCTGGGAGTTGAAGTCCACAAGTCTTAAAGCGGCCAACTTTCAAGACCTGTTTTGTAGAGTTGTGAAGACTACTGCAGCTTTAAGAACCAGCAGTCTTTTTTTTTCCCCCTTCCCCTAAACATGGGTTTTTCCGAAGAAAAGAATTCTGGGAATTGAAGTCCACGTAAC
Source organism: Masticophis lateralis (assembly GCA_030761175.1). NCBI lineage: Eukaryota > Metazoa > Chordata > Lepidosauria > Squamata > Colubridae > Masticophis > Masticophis lateralis. Next base: position 3,546,606 of record JAUDYJ010000017.1, on the reverse strand, counting down.
TTCCCTATCTAGGGGGTTTGGGACTAAGCTGCAAAATAAACAGCTTTTTGACCAAACAGCCCCAGACTCTTAGCAAGAGAAGCCTGGTCATGCGCTCATAGGTAAATCCCTGATTTACGACCCCTTCCATTTAGTGACCATTTCAAGTTAACAAAAGCACTGACTTATGGCCGAGTTTCACACTTACGACCATTGCAGCATCCCAGGGGTGGGGGTGGGGTTGTCTCGCATGATTAAAATTCAGCTGCTGGTAACCGGCATGTATTTATGACGGTGGCATGTGAAATTTTGCAGTCGATGAGGAATCCAAGTTCACTTAGCAACCTTGTTACTAACAACCGCAGTGATTCACTTAACGACTGTGGCAAAAAGGGGCAAAACTCACATAGCTGCCTTGCTTAGCAGAAGAAATTTTTGGGCTCTATTGTGGTCATAAGTTGAGGACTACCTCTGGATGGCCAACAGTTAAAAACAGAATAAAAATAAACGAACGGTATAAAGAAGAAAATTCTTGAGAATCTGAACCGCACCAGTTTTATTTCTGCGAGATTCCAGCTGGCCCCACCACCAAATTCTTAAGTCCTTCTGTGGACTTGGCTCTACTCAAATGTGAAAGAAACTAGATCCTATTAAAAAGTGGTCTAGTGGTCTCCACTAGATCTCTTTTGACAGGTAGTCCTTGATTTACAACAGTTCATTGAGCGACCATTTGCAACAGCAGTGGAAAGTAACTTATGGCTGTTTTTCACGACCGTTGCAGTATCCTCGTGGTCACAGGATCAAAATTCAGATGCCTTGGCAATCAATTCACATTTATGACGGCTGCAGTGTCACAGGGGTCCATGCGATTCCAGTTTGCGACCAACTGACAAAGGGAAAGCTGTTTTAACGGTGTTACTAACCTAATTACAATGATTTCTTTTTAACAGCTGTAGCAAGAAATGCGGCAAAACTCAATTTTTGGCTAAATTGTGGTCATAAAGTCAGGACTACATTAGTGTTTTTTAATGGCTGCCTGGGGAATTCTGGGAGTTCAGTTCTACATATTTTAAAGTGGTCAAGATTAAGAAACACAATACAATCTACACAAAACACTTAAATGCAAAATCTTAAGAGTGATGCGGTGGCTTAGAGGGCGAGCTCTCGCCTCACAATCAGGAGGCTGTGAGTTCAATCCTAGGTAGAGGCAGATGTTTCTCTCTTTGGGAAACGAGAGAATATATCTACTGAACAAAACTCTGCATTAGCGACACGAAGGGCATCTGCTAGTTCCATTCAGGTGCCCAGACTCCACCCGGCAAGAGATTAAAAGATGATGGCTTAAATACCAAATATTCCCGTTGAACTACATACATACAAAGCCTTCCTCCCTCTTTTGCCAATGATCTCAAAAGGTTGACCTGCACTCAGGCCCCAAACAGGAAAAGCAGCAGTAACACCAGGAAATGATCCAGGCAAATATATAGGATTTTATTATACGACTGGGTGCTCTTTAGGAGTTGGCATTCGGACCCTTCTTTTTACCAAAGCCGGGCACGATGTTGACAAAACGGCGGTTGTATTGCATGCGCCTCTTGGCCCGGCCGGTTTTCTTCTTCTTTTTTTCTTGCTTAGCAACCTGAGAGAACATTAAGCAGGCATTAGTCAAAGATATGGCCAGGCTTCTCCTCCCGGAATTCATTTTAGCTCTTGATGTTTGTTGGGCAAGACCCAAGCTCTTTCCTTAAGTCACCCCGCAAAATTACACCCTCACCCCTCGTAGTTTTCTCAGCTGTGCAGCATGTGGAGAAGAGATGAAAGCAAGGAAAAGTTATCCCAACCCCCACCCCCAAATTTTACAAATTATGATTGTCTCAATATTACTTAGGCGTTTTCTATGGGGAGTTGCATCCAATGGGAATGTGAGGAACCAAATATTGCTTCAGGATACATATCAGGGGTGAAATGCTCCCGGTTTGGACCGATCCGGTAGGGATGGTGGTGGGTGGTTCAGAGAACCGGTAGCAAAAATCCCTGCGCGTGCCCACCCCCCATGCCCAGCTGAGCTGCACGATCATCAGAGGCTTTTTTCCCCCCTTTTAAAAGCATTTTTTCTACAACCTCTTCCGATGAAAAAATGCTTTTAAAAGTTAAAAAAAAAGCCTCTGATGATCGTGCGGCTCAGCTGGGATCGTCAGAGGCTTTTCAAAGCATTTTTTTCTGCAACCTCTTGGCCGAAGAGGTGGTAAAAAAAAATGCTTTGAAAAGTCTCTGACGATCTCAGCTGAGTTGCCTGATCGCCAGAGGCTTTTCAAAGCATTAGAAAAAATGCTTTGTAAAGTTAAAAAAAAAAGTTGGCTACGCCTAACCCAGTCACATTACCCCCAAGCCACGCCCACAGAACCAGTAGTAACACATTTTACATTTCACCCCGATACATATATAGTAGACCCGTGATAGTGAACCTATGGCACAGGTGCCAGAGGTGGCATGCAGAGCCTGCTCTGTGGGCATGAGCACCATTGCCAGCTGCTCTTCTGGTTTCTGCTGATCAGCCAGCTGTTTTTTTGTGGGCTTTGGCGTGCCGGAAAGCGGCTTGAAGATGGCCAAAAATGGCCCGAAAACACCCTGGAAACAGCCTGGAAAATGCCCTCCAAAATGTCTTGAAAACGCCCTCCAAAATGGTCAAAAACACCCAAAACACAGGCATGTGTGCACCGGCCAGCTGGTCTTTATGTTTCTGGTACACACAGAGTCTGGTTTGGGCACTTAGTGCCGAAAAGGTTCGCCATCACTGGACTATTTTATTGAGGCAAGTGTGGTTAGACACACAATGAATTGGATGCAGAAGCTCTCAGTGTAGATGCAAAAGAACGGAGTAGTAATCATCATCATCATCATCATCATAATACTAATGATACTAGCAAGAGAAGCTAGCAGAAAAGATGTGGATAATACTACTACGGCTATACAACATGGGTGGACAGACATACGACAGTACTGTGGGAATTAGGTGTTTAGCAGAGTGATGGCACGAGGGGAAAAAACTGGTAGTTTGGGCATATGATCCACCTTTCCCTTTAAACCAAAGTTAAGAAAAGGCAGCTTCTTTTCTGTTGCCCCTGTTTGGTTCTACCAATTGCAAAACCAGCCGGTTTAACTAAGCGGGAAAACGGCTGGACAAATTGTGCTACCAAAACAATAGTACGTCCAGGGCCAAGGCTGTAAAATGAAAAGAGCAGATGGAAGCTTCCGGCCTAAGTAACTTGTCAGCAGGAACTCTGAGCATAGCTTTTCTCCTTTTTACCACCAACAAAATAGACAAGATATAAACAAAAAGCAGAATTTAAACTCTGTTGTAAAGGTCACCCATTAAACTTCTGCTAGTAAAGTAGCATGTCTGTCACACTCAGCAGGGAAAAAGAATGAGATGATCCTAAGGTCTCTAGACTTAAGTAAGTGGGTTGGATTAGAAGATCTCTGAGGTCCCCTTCCAGCCCTAGGGCTCTATGCTCTGGGTTCTAATTTCATTTCTAGGCGAAGGGTCTCCGCCAGCAACTGAAGTTGAAATGAAGAGCCAGCAATTCAGGCGCCCTCAGCTGTCCTTGGGGGTCCACAAACAGCAGGCTGAAGGGTGCCCCAAACAGCCCCACCCCTCCCAAGCACAACTATGAGTCATTTCGAACCGCCTACCTTTGGGGTCTGGCCCCTCACTTTGCCAGCACGAGCCAGGGAACCGTGGACCTTCCCTAGAGAGAAAAGCAAAAGGATACAGGCCATTTTTACAGGGAATAGAAAACAAAGCCAACATGCCTGATGACAGAGTCACAAGGGACCACGAAGGTTAATATACAAATGAATAGTCCTTGACTTACAACCATAACTGACCCCAAAATTTATGTTGCTAAGTGAGACATCTGTTAAGTGAATTTTGCCCCATTTAACCACCTTGCTTGCCAGAGATGTTAAGTGAATCGCTGCGGTTATGTTAGTAACGTGGTTATTAAGTGAATCTGGCTTCCCCATTAACTTTGCTTGTCAGGTGGCAAATGGGGATCACATGACCCCTGGACATTGCAACCTTCATAAATAGGAATCGGTTGGCAAGCATCTGAATATCAGCCAATCACATTTTAGCCTTAAGTACTCTTGTGAAGTTTAGGTGATTACCTCATTGTTTTGTCTGTTATCAAAACTCATAAAATTGAGTTAACTGAATGAAGAGTAGTATATGATTAAGTTCATCATGGCTGTATCTTCTACCAATACAGCAGAGAAATTTGTAGAATAAAAGGTGCAATTTTTTTCTTTTTGGTGTTTTTTTTTTTTTGTATAGAGCAGCTCTGGGAATTTCACAGCTCTTCTATCTTCCATCCAGATCCTCCCTCTTTGGTACTTACCACCAAGCATGCGTGCAGTAACCTCCAAAGTTGTAAGGTCACTGATGCCGCATTGACCAATGACAGAATCATTTTCCAAGGGGATTCCACTCAGAAGAATCACTTGGTCCTCAAGGGCGATGCCCTCCAGGGACTCGATGCGAGCCTAAACAGGGAAGAAAGAAGAGTGGAAACATAAATAATTGACACTTGGCTCACTAAGACAGCAGCTTCCTTTGGGGCAGGGTTTCCCAACCATGACAACTTTAAAACTTTTGGACTTCAACTCCCAGAATTCCCCAGTCAGCATTATAATTTTTCAATATCCACAATAGCTCTTGAATAAAAGGTGATGAAGATGCTGAAAAGACCGCGGAGAGCAGAGGGGAAGGGACATTATATGGAAGTTCATGTGTAAAATGTGACAATATTTAGCAAATGCCTTACAAACACAAAATTCCATTTCACTCCTGCCAGCACTCATCAGTTTTTACACTATGAGTGTTTCCAAGGACAAGGAAGTCTGCAAATATGGAAAAAGGAGGGCTTGTGATCCATGTTGTGTTTGTGACCTGTAATAATCAAAAAACCAAAATTGGGGGGGGGGGGGAGTGTTATGTAGAAATTGTGGAATCAAAGCACAAGACCTATAGTAAACAATCAAGGTTCACTGAAGTACTTATTCTTAACACCACACACTGGAGAGGTCTCCTCGAAAAGAATATTGGGAAACACCCTTACAAAGGCAAAGAGATGCATTCATATTTATTCATTTCAGAAAATGATGAATACTTATCCATAAATAATTACATAATAAATCTCAGGTTACTTCTTAACTTTCTGTTATCTACAGAGTTCTGTAGTCTTAGAAGAAACCTTTGCATCTTGAGATTCAGGTGCTGTTATGGGAATGTTCTGATAAAACTTGTCACAGGCTGCTGTGAGCGAAAGGTAAAGGTTCCCCTTGCACGTATATGCTATTCGTTCCTGACTCTAGGGGGCGGTACTCATCTCCGTTTCCAAGTCGAAGAGCCAACGCTGTCCGAAAACGTCTCCGTGGTCCTGTGGCCGGCATGACTCAATGTGAAAGGCGCACGGAACGCTGTTCCCTTCCCACCAAAGATGGCCCCTATTTTTCTACTTGCCTTTTTTACGTACTTTCGAACAGCTTGGTTGGCAGAAGCTGGGAGAAGTCACGGGAGCTCACCCCGTTACGCGGCACTAGGGATTCGAACCGCTGAACTGCCGACCTTTCGATCGACAAGGTCAGCATCTTAGCCACTGAGCCACCGTTGTTAGCTAGGACACATTTCCTACATTTCAATTTGTCTATTGGACACTCCCTCATCTGAAAACTGATTTGAAGAAATGTTGCCCAAGAATTGTGGTGAAAAGGATCACCTTCACACCTCCAAGTTCCTTCAACAGAATTCTTAGTATGAATATAGGATTATCAAACTATGTTCCATTCTAGCACAGCTGAAATTCATAAAGAATTTAGAATTTAAGATTTAATAATTTAGCTCAAAGAGCAGCCACTGCAATCACCTTTCATCAATAACCTTGAAGTAAATATCTGGAAAATAAGCTGTAAAAGACTAACAGGAAAGCAAGCTTTGCCCTAAAACACTATTTTAAGGCATGATTTCTCACCTGGGTGGATTTGATTTAAATCATGATTTATATCACTAGTAAAAAGGCTTGATTTAAATCAGCTCAATTTAAATTGTAATTTTAAATGAGCAACTGTCCCGCAGTGACTCAATGACAGTTCCAATATTGCAGAATATACAGCCTCATGCTACATAACTAAGCTCCATTTCATGCTGAATAAACTTAATTATTAATGTATCTTAAATAAACTATCTTTAGATAGATTTTTACTCCAAAAGCATTTTGTTAAAATAAATTTAATAAAATAAAAAAAATCTGATTTAAATCAATCTTTATCCACCCTGTTTCTCACCCCAAAGACGACCAACCAGAAACTACAAGAACTAGAGTTCAACAATTAAAAAAGCACAAAAAGAGCAAAATATTCTATGAGCTTCGAGAGTCGTTATTTCTGTGATATAAAAATATCCTTTGAAAATAAAAATACACGGTAAATATAAAATTCTGAAAGAGCTAAGGACCAGGCTCTTTTATACATTGCTACTTCTTAGCCAAAGCTGATTAAATAGAAAACTCATTACAATCGGGTATTAATCAAAGAATAATAACTTATTACTGCAAACTGATTTAAAATGTCTTGGTCTGCAAATGATTTCAGCCCTTGCCCTGGTCTGAAGGAAGGGAGAAACAAATGCTACTGGTCCAGTAACAGTATTAATCAGAATGAAAAGTTCACATAAAGCAAAAAAAAAAAAAATCTTTACCTTGAGATGAGATACTGTTTCATGTCCAGACACCTCAAGGGTGTGCAGATTCTGAGCACGAATGAACAGCTGCATGGTTTCACCTGCAGTGATGAGAAAGCAAAGCACCCATTAAGTTTAGCAATCCAAAACCTCAAAAAATCGAGTATCCTAACAATGGCAGTCTAATAAACTGATCTCTTCCACCCCTTGCTGTTTTTAGACAAAGCAGTGAATAAAATAAAAAGAATGTTGTTAGTTGCGAAGTTGTGTCTGATCCATCATGACTCCATGGACAACATTCCTCCAGGCCTTCCTGTCCTCTACCATTCACTGGAGTCCATTTAAGCTCCTGCTGACTGCTTCAGTGACTGCACCCAGCCACCTCATTCTCTACCGTCCCCTTCTTCTTTTGCCCTCCATTGTTCCCAGCATTAGGCTCTTCTCCAGCGAGTCCTTCCTTCTCATTAGCTGGCCAAAGGATTTAAGTTTCCTCTTCAGGATCTGGCCTTCTACAGAGCAGTCAGGGTTGATCTCCTTTAGGACTGACCGTCACAAGGTCACAAGATGACTTGGATCGCCTTGAAGTCCAAGGGACTCGTGGGAGTCTTCTCCAGCACCAGAGTTCAAAGGCCTCCATTCTTTTGCGCTCAGCCTTCCTTATGGACCACCTTTCACAGCCATCCATTGCAACTGGGAAAACCATCGCCTTGGCTATATCCACTATTGTTGGCAGGGTGATGACTCTGCTTTGTGGGTTGTTAAAGAGAATGTTTAGCAACCCACAAAGAAGAGCTGTGGGCCTCTAACCTCTTTTTCAATCCACTCCATCCTTCCTGACAACAACAAAATGTGAGGTTGGGCTTTCTATCCTGATAATCAATGATCAAGGACTTAGAAAGGTGATGGAGAGAATATATAGGATTATTTTTGCCGAAATGGGCTGGACGTTTGGTTGATAAATATAAATGAGCCATTGTTTTGTTTGGTCGCACAAACCAAAAATAGAAGGTGTAAGATGAAGCTGCCTAGATTCTTTTATTTACTATTTATTAATTTGCCACCCATCTCACTGCAACACCGGGCAATAAAGAGCAATAAAACCATACCAATAAGAACATACAATTATAATTAAAAGAATACAAAATTAAAAGATTTCTTTGAAACGAAACATTTCTCAGAGTAAGAGAAACGTGGAGCTGAGCATCTCTGGAAGTTGTGGGTTTTTCATTGTTGGAAATTTTTAAGCACAGGAAAGTTAGCCATCTAAGATGATTGGATTGGTTTTCTTACATGCAGGTAGTCCTTGACTTACAACAGTTCATTTACTGACCGTTTGAAGTTATAACAGCACTGAAAAAGTGGCTTATGACCATTTTTCAACACTTATGACCATTGCAGCATATTCATGGTCATATGATCAAAACTCAGACGTTTGCCAACCGGCTCATACTTATGACCGTTGCCATGTCCCAGGGGTCATGTGATCCCTTTTTGACAAGCAAAATCCATGGGGAAAGCTAGATTCACTTAACAACTGGGGCAAGAAAGATAATAAAATGGGGCAAAATTCACTTAACTATTTCACTCAGGAACAGCAGCTTTGGGGTCAATTGTGGTCATACGTCGAGGACCACCAGTATAGCAGTGTTTCTCAATCTTGTGATTTTAAGATGGAGGGGCTTCAACTCCCAGAAGAGCCTGGATAGCTCTTCTGGGAGTTGAAGCCTGTTATTAACATCCAGCTGTCTGCAATTACTGCGAGATCGAATCTCACCAGGCTCAAGGTTGACTCAGCCTTCCATTCTTTCTAAGGTAGGTAAATTGAGGACCCAGTTTGTGGGGGCAATAAGCTGACTTTGTATAAAAAAATATATACAAAAGTATGAAGGCTATTGCTTAACGCATTGTAAGCCGCCCTGAGTCTTCGGAAAAGGGCGGCATATAAATCAAATAATTAAAAAAAAATATTCCCCAGCTAGTATGGAGTTGAGGTCCACCCTTCTTAAAGCACGCTGGCTGGGGAATTCTGGGAGCTGAAGTCCACCCCTCATAAAATCACCAATACATCAAAAAGGCTGACCTTAGGCCTCCCTCCAGCACCACAATTCCAGGTTCTTCCTTACCCGTCTCTTCCATCAAATCCGCTTCCACACTTGTCACAGTCTTTTTTTCCCCTTGCCTACACAGGTAGTCCTCCACTTACCACCTTTCATTTAGTGGCCGTTTAAAGTTTAGAATGGCACTGGAAAAAAAAGTGACTTAGGACCATTTTTTCCACACTTACGACCATTGCAGCATCCTCATGGTCACGCGATTCAAAATAAAATAAAATTCAGATGCTTGGCAACTGACTCACATTTATGACGGTCGCACTGTCCTGGGGATCAGGCGATTCCCCTTTTGCGACCTTCTGACCAGCAAAACCATTGGGGGGGGATCCAGATTCACTTAACAACCATGTTACTCATTTAACAACTGCAGTGATTCACTTAACTGAGGCAAGAAACGTTGTAAAACGGGGGCAAAACTCACTTAACAACTGTCTCGCTTAAGGGCAGAAACGGGGGAGGCTCCGTTGTGGTCGTAACTCGAGGACTACCTATATTTCTTCCCCCAACCCCCCCCCCAAACTTCAATTTCAGACACCGCAATGCAGCTCTCAGGTACCCCCCCCCCATTTAAATAGCTTTCTTTCTTCATTCCCGCCCCCCGCTCCCACCGCGATAGCCTTCAAAGCCCCAATTTGTTTCGCCCTATCGGAAGCGAGGCTGGGGAGCATGGGCGTGGTAGTCCAAAACTGTCCAAGGAAAGAGAACCGGGGACGCGCCGATGGAACCTGGAAAGGACTCGCGGGGCGGGAGAGCGAGAGGGAAGGAGAGGCGGCCGGAGATGATAGGTACCACCAGAGCTAAGTTGGGGAAGATTTGGCCGCGGATGATGGGAGTTGAAGGCCTCGAAAGGGAGAGAGGAGATTGATTTCTAACCCGGGCCCCTCAAATAAATGAGACTGTCCAGCCCGCAATACGGAAATTTTAAACTCCTCACCCGCCTCACGCCGAGCCAAAATGGAGGCCAGAGAGAAGAGAAACCGCTGCCGCCTCACGCCGACGAGGAAAAGGAAAGACTGACGGAAGGGGCGGGACCAGGAGAGGCGCAGGCGCACTGCGGAAGGCCCCTTTTCCCTCCCAATGCGTGGCCTGTGCGTGACGTCACCCCGCAGGTCTCCCGTAACGTCATCCACGCGCGCCTCGGAAGCAAAGATGGCGGCTTTTCCCTCAGCTTTCGGACTGAGGAAGACGTTGCTGGTGCTGCGAGCGGCCTGCCGGACGAGTCAGCCCGGGCAAGCGGCTTTGCTGGTAGGGACAGAAGCGAAGGGGAGTCTATGGGCTCCGAGGGGAGCATTTCGGCCTGGGTCGGCGCGGTTGGAACGACCTTTTCGAGAGAGTCTGTGCACCGGGTAGAGTGGTGCGGTGGCTTAGAGGTGGAGCTCTCGCCTCACAATCAAGCGGCTGTGAGTTCAATCCTAGGTGGAGGCAGATATTTCTCTCTGCTAAACAAAACTCCGCACTGGTGACAAGAAAGGCATCCGGCCAGTAAACATTCAGCTCCATTCAGTTGCCCAGACTCCATCCTGGGTCGTTAAATGATGATAAAAGAGCCTTGATGGCACAGCAGCTTAAAGTGGTATTAAAGTGACACCAACTGCCTGCAATTACTGCGAGATCGAATCTCACCAGGCTCAAAGTTGACTCAGCCTTCCATCCTTTCTAAGGTAGGTAAAATGAGGACCCAGATTGTGGGGGCACTTTGTATATATAAAAAAATGAACACCGCTTAGGGGGGGCCTAAAGCCCTACTAAGCAGGTACATACAAAAGGAGGTACATACATATGAAGGCTATTCCTTGACACATTGTAAGCCCCCCCACCCCCGAGTCTCTGGAGAAGGGCGGCATATAAATTAATTTTTAAAAAAATATGGTACCTCTGCTTGTAATCCTTTTCTATTGGTATGATGGGTAGAAGCACTGCAGGCTTATTTTGCCGCCAGACCCATGCAGCTGGCCAGGGCTGTTAAGAGGAGGTTTCCCGCTTTGATTGATTGATTGATTGATTCGCTTTATATGCTGCCCTTCTCCGGAGTCTAAGGGTGACTTACAATGCGTTAAGCAATAGCCTTCATACATTTGTATATACCTGTTTAGTAGGGCTTTCGCGCCCCCCCCCCCCCCAAGCTGTGTTCTTTTTTATACAAAGTCAGCTTATTGCCCCCACAATCCGGGTCCTCATTTTACCTACCTCGGAAGGATGGAAGGATGAGTCTACCTTGAACCTGGGTGAGATTCGAACTTGCAGTAATTGCAGGCAGCTGGCAGCTAAGTGCTATTTAACAGCGCTTTAGTCCGCTGCCCCACCAAGGCTCTTTTGTTATATTTTTATTCCGCCTTTCTTTGGAAATAATTCAAAGTGGCGAACATACCTGATGCTCTTTCCTTCTCCTATTTTCCCCACAACAACCACCCTGCAAGGTGGATTGGGCTGCAGGAGAGACTGGCTGGCTTTTTTGGCTAAGGCAGAACTAGAACTCGGGATCTCCTGGTTTGTATGGCCAGCACTTTAACCACTATATCAGACTGGCTCTCTTTTAAGATGAAGTGGGTGCTTAGCCCCCTGCATTTTGTCCATAAATTTCTCCCCAGTTCCAAAATGCAAAAACATCTTTTTTTGTCTCTGTGCTTCTTAGGAATGTTCTTTATGGGATGGCTCAATTCATTAAACTTTAATTCTGTATGTTATCTAACCTTTCGATTTAAGTTTTATGTCTTCTGCTAACATGCATCTCCATCCTCTCTTGCTTCCTGGGGTAGAAATGGGAAGTCCTGGGGGGGAAAAACACCCTGCTTTCCCCCCAATTTTTCCAGTTTTCTTCCAGGTCTTCCCATCTCTATTCTTGGGGCTCATCAGTGAGTTTCACTTTTGACTTTCACTTCCACTTTTCAGCCACCTTTTGTCTTTCCAGTCATGGGGGTTCCAGCAGGAAAAACCTAATTTTATTCCTCAACTTCTACTAAATTGGGTGCAGCAATTACAAATGAACTTTGTAGGGGGGAAAGTTCACTTCTACCTCATATTTCTGTTTCAGAGACAGGTTTCAGGAAAGTCTAATTCTGCAGACCTGACGTACCCAAGGATTATTGAGTCCACTGAAGAATATAAATTTGTGGAAAGGCTGATACCACCTACCACAGTACCCGTACCTCCAAAACACAACAAGTATCCTACACCTTCTGGATGGAGGCCACCACAAGGTAAAACAGGGCAAAGTATTTCCAGATTTGATTTTCTTAATGTATAAGATTTGAAAAAGTGTTCTAATAAGTTTCTTCCCTCAAAGGAAAATTGAGCAAAATTAGGACTTCTTGGTAGAGTAATTGCATTCATTATAAAATAAAAAACAGCTCCTAATAACTCAATTCTTCCTGAGTCACACCTGTTATAACTTCACATTTTTCATTTTTTAAATTAAGTGTGTACAAAATTAATAGTTGAGGAAGAGGCAGATAGATCTCCATGGCCAGATTCTGTTATAAATTACTTATCATATAAAAAGACAATATAGTCGTATTTTAGGTCTCCAATTCTTTCACAGATCCTCCTCCTGATACTTCCTACTTCGTACGACGGTCACGCATGCACAATATACCTGTGTACAAAGATACTTCTCACCACGGAACCAGAAAGTTGACTATTATCAGGAAAATTGAAGGTGATATCTGGGTAGGTTATACCTTTCTCTATAAGCTGGTGTAAGAGCTGTTGACACTGTGAGTTGATTTTAATTCTTTAAATCTGTCTGGAGGTTCTCAGTCATCCAGATCATGGTTGTCCCAGAGGTGCTTTTTCAAAAGGCAACTGGACTGCCTTTGTTTTTCTTTGAAGGTGTTTCGCTTCTCATCCAAGAAGCTTTTTTAGTTCTGATGATGATGTGGTCCGCCAGCAGCCTGCAGAGCTGGTGGCAGAGTTGGACAGTGAGGAGGCTGGGAAGGAACATGGGCCAGTCCTGGAGTCTGGGGAAGGCTCGGACAGGGCTCTGCATTGGAAGCAGAGAGGGGGCCAGGGCCATCTGGGAGTGGACTCCGGAGCCTCCAGAGTCTGATGTCAGTGAGGCAGAGAAACAGAGAGAGCCCGTTCCCAGTGTGCGCATGCACAGAGCTGTCAGAAGGCAAGAACAGTTAAGACAAAAGGGGCAACTCGGGAGTAAGGCTTGGAAATGTTTGGCCCCTCCCATAAGACATAAAGGAGGAGCAAAGGCACATGAGCCTTTGCAGGAAGCATCTTTGTTAGTTCCGGTCGGTTTAAATTCTGAAGCTCCATTTTGACTCTGTGCTCTGTGTGGCCTTGCAAAGCACATTGCCAGTTAGGACTTCGGCAGCATGTCAAGGGAGATAAAGGTGGATGCTTATCAGCCTTATCCCGAAGGACTGTGGCAGATTTCTGTCGGGCTCTTTACAAACTGTGATTCATCATGGCCTGTGAATGAACAGAATTCACAACCATTGAAATAAAATTAGTTTTTGGGACTAATTGTGTACTTTTTACTGTCTCAGGAAGCCTAGGTCAGAACAGATGAAGTTTCTCAGATGAGGCGCAAAATGTCTTCAAAGAGAATCAAAGAAAGTTCAGTTTCCTTTTGAAAAAGCACCTTTGGGACAGCCATGATCTGGATGACTGGGAACCTGTGAGCAGAAGCGCCCTCTGGTTGCGCGCGTGGAGCTGCACACACAAGGGCACACCACTCGTGCGAGTGGAGCTTCGCGTGCGTGTGCTTGCCCACCACTTGTGAGTGGAGCTTTCCACGGGCTCACTTGCCCATCGCTCGTGTGGCACGGTTTCAAACAGGCCACAGCCTATTAGTGGACTGCGGCCCAGTGGTTGTGGACCCCTGTTCTACCTGTCTGTTTGGGCAATCGCTTGCAGGCTGCAGTTGGTTCAGACCGGGGTGACTGCGGTGGCCAGGGGGAGCTTGTGAGAACACGGCTGCAGGCCCTACACTGGTTATTGGTAGGCTTCCGGGTGCTATAGAAATCAAGCAAATAAATACAGGGAGTAACCTGTAAATTTACATTTTTTCTTTCTTTTTCCAGGCCTTAGACAACGACGTGAAGGCCTTCCTTACAGAATTGTCTGGGCGAACGCCAGCAACCCAAGTCAATGAAAATACCTGTAGTATATGCATCAAGGGCTATTTTGAGGAAGAACTCAAGACGTGGTTGATGGACAAAGGCTTTTAAATAAAGGATAGCAGATGTGGCGAGGTCTGTCCCTTTGCAAAGATGTGTGTTGTGACCCAAGTAAGTAGTAGGAAAATCAGTCCGTGAAAAAACAAAACGAACTTTATTCGAACAGCTGAGAATGACTTCATTCCCAGTGTCGTTCAACTAAATTAAAGCAAATTCCTCCCAACAAAAATTCCTCAGTCCTATTGCAAACCTTAGTCCAATTAGGCAAACTGCCAAAGGCCTTTCTTGGCAAACATTCAGAAGTCCCAGATACAAAAATAAATGCAAGACGTAGATGAAGAAGACGAAGCTATCAACGTTTTCCAGCAAAGCCCAAACGCCGTTGCTGGTCTGTTTTAAGCCTTATGGGAGGGGCCTTACTCCTGAGTCGTCCTCTCTGCTTTAGCTGCTCCTACCTTCTGGCAGCTCTTCTCATGCGTGCATTAGGAACAGGCTCCTCCTGTTCTTCTGCCTCTCTACTGTCAGCCTCTGGAGTCCACACCTCACTCCCCAATGGCCCTGGCCCCATCTCTGCCTCCGATGCAGAGCCCTCACCCGGGCCTTTCCCAGCCTCCAGGACTGGCCCATGTTCTTCCTCAGCCTCATCGCTGTCCGACTCAGCTGCCAGCTCCGCAGGCTGCTGGCGGACCACACCACCATTCTTGGGAAACTTGTTCTTGCCCAATGGGTAATTCTGGCTTAGTCCAGAATTACCCATCGGGTGCGATTGTGTACTTTTTCAGGAGGCAACTGGACTTTTTCTTTGAAGAGGTTTCGCTTCTCATCCAAGGAGCTGCTTCAGCTCTGACTGGATGGTGGGGAATGGAAGGATTTATACTTCTTGCAGACAGCTGGTCACTTGCGTTCTTTTAGAGAGCCGTTGAGGCCACTTGGGAGGTTTGTGTCCTCGGGGTCACCTGACTAGTACAAATGGGCTTCAAGCCTTCTTGGAAAGTCCAGTGGGTTTTTCTAAAATGGATTCCTCTACTGATGACCACAGTTGAGCCCAAAATTTTTGTTGTTAAGCGAGTTTGCCCCATTTTATGATCTACCTTGCCCTAATTGGTAAGTGAATCTGACTTCCCCATCGATTTTGCTGGTCAGAAGATCCCAAAAAGGAGATCGCGTGACCCTTGGATATGGCAACCGTCATAAATATGAACTAGTTGCCACGTGACCATGGGGATGCTGCAGCAGTCGTAAAAGTGAAAAATGGTCATAAGTCACTTTTTCCAGGGCTGTTTTCACTTTGATTGAACTGTTGTGAGTAGAGGACTATCTGACCTGTAATTCCTTCTTAGGACACAGGTATCAAACTTGTGACGTTTTCGCGAAGCTGCGGTGGGCGTGGCCTGTGCATGACACATCCAGCCCGTGGCCTGCCAGTTTGACACCCCTGTCCTAAGATTTCCTCTTGGTTTCCCATCCAGATAGGAATTAGAGCTGACTGGTTCTGGATCTAGGTGTGGCTGACTATTAATACCTGCTGAGACGGATCTTTCCTTAAGGCAGCGTCCACCTTGGCAACTTTTAAGATGGGTGGACTTCAACTCCCAGAATTCTTCAATCAGCATGGAGTTGAAGTCCACTCCCTCTTAAATCATGCTGGCTGGGAAATTCTGGGGAAGTTGGAAGCCCACCCGTCTTAAAAGTTGCCAAGCTTCAGAAACAGTACCTTAAAGCAATTTTACTACGTGTCTGAATAAGACAGGATTGACATGAACAATTCCATTTTATTTACAGCTGCAAAAAGTGAAAATGTACAGAGGAAACCCTTTTACAAAAAAAAAATAGTAATAATAAAATTGCTGTTTCCGAGGAATTGATTTAAAATGAAATGAAATTTGCACCCAGGGAGAGGATGCTGGATCACAACAGTCTGTGGTTGTGCGTCTTCAGAATCAACTCTGCTGGAGTTCCCTTGAGCACGGAATTCTTTCAGCCCTGCCATGGAAAGAAGAAATCTTGCTTCTTCACGCAGGATCTCAGTTTCTCTCTTGTTTCAGAAGTTTTTGGTGGGGAAAACGATAAATCAATACAAAAAGGGCCAGGGTTTTTCTAAAACTAGCAACCAGGCGCTTTACCGCCGCCGCGAATGAGGTGACAGTCAGACTTTTGCTCCTGTTGAGAAGTTGAGCAAAGACAGCCACAGCTGCCCATCAGTGCCACAGACACAACCATCTCCTGTCAGGTGTTTTTAGGTCTGTTGGTAATACTGATTGTAGTTCCACGTGTTCTGGTATCCATAGTTGCTGTAATTCTGCAGTAGCAATGGGGCAGGGGGGAAAAGCATTGATGTTAAGTGAAGAAACGTGGATTATGGAAATGTTATTTCATATAGCTGCTTGTAAGGCGCCCAGAGTCATTAAATACAAGATGGGGCAGCAAATAAAAATACGTAAATCAATCAATAAAGTAGGGTCTCTTCCACCGTATTCCCCCAAACCAAGTTGGATTCATAATGCCAGTCACTTTGACCAGTGAATAGAGGCAGTAAGAGCTGGAATGACGACTAATGTTCTCTATCTTTAGAAGCATTTCATTCCATCCTTTTAGCCAATTTAGCACTAGCGCTTAAGACTTATATACCACTACACTCTGCTTTCCAGCCCTCTCTAAGCGGTTTACAGAGTCAGCCTCTTGCCCCCAACAATCTGGGTCCTCATTTGACCGACTTCAGAAGGATGGAAGGCCGAGGATCGAACTCTTGGCTGTGGGCAAAACTAGCCTGCAATTCTGCATTCATAACCACTGTGCCACCACGTCTGTTGCAAGTCTTACATGGTTGTAAGTCAATGACTACCTGAAAAGTCTATTCACACTAACTAGAGCACTGTGTGAAAATGGTGAAAATTGTGATAATACTCATTATTCCAGCTCTGCGGTCCAATTTGATCGCTATTGATACCTATGAACTGCGCAGACCATGAGGTTGCAGCGGTCACACTTAAAATAGTCAATCCTGTCCTATACTTGAATCTGCAACTGATGCCCCGAGATCCCCTGGTATGGCAGGGCCTAACGCACCCTCCCAATATGGTGGCTGTGCTTTCTGGGAACTGTAGTCTCAAAATGGCCGGGGGGAGATGGGGCAGATGCTTCACAATCTGATGCCAACTGCCTTGGGCAACTCACCTGGTACCACGTGTTATAGTTGTAAGAGCCCGCTGTGCTGGTATCCGTCGCCATCAAGGGCGTGATGCCCGTTGTCGACATGGCTACACTGCCACCCCCCATGGCTGCATCTTCAAGCCTCAATCGTTTGTCATCGGCTTCATCAGCGCTGCTTGGGAATTCCAAAAAGAGTCAATGTCAGCTGGTCACCTTTGGCTCAGTTGCAACACCAGGCCATTCGTGGGGATTGTAGCTTCCTCAAGAAAACGTAGCCAGGCTCTGTGGTGGGGTCTGCCCCATAGCGGAGCAACCCCACTCCCACCTGGAAACCTCTGAGTCTGCTAGCCTTTTGGAAGGTTGACAGGTACTGGCTCAGGATGCTCCTGGAACCCATAATTTGGGGGGGGGGTCTTCCCTGTGGAGTTGGTTCGTTTATTTATTTACTCAGTTTATAAACAGCCAAAAATTCTGGGCAGTTCACAAGAAAACATAAAAGAATAAAAAAGGCAGAGATGGCAGCAATGGGAAGGCATCCCCCTCATCTCAATGTTTCTCAAGCTTAGTAACTTTAAGATGTATGGAAATCAACTGAGCTCTTAACTCTACAAAGAAGATATTCAAATAACAGTTATCTTTTGAGAGCTGAATTCAACGAAATTTCATTTTAATGTATGCTGCTTAGTGTACATTTAAAGTGCCAAAATTTGGTTCCTTTCCTTTTTCCTTTTCCTTTTCCTTTTCCTTTTCCTTTTCCCTATCCTATCCTATCCTATCCTATCCTATCCTATCCTATGCCAAATAGTTTAATCCAGACATAATGCTAATCTATTGGTCAGGGGGAAAGCACTATGTTTTGTAGAAAAACTTTTAAGGATTTTTAAAAAGCCCGTTCAGTGTAATTTACCATCAAAATCTAAACTGTCTCCAAAATATATGTCTTAGAAAAGTATTTTCAATAAATCACCTTGAATTTTATTTTAACTGACAATAAGCGAGAGTCTATACCTCACCGCAAGCCACAGTTTGCTTGATTATGGCTGGATGGGTTTAGTTAAAGAACAAATGTTTGGCATTGTGTAAAAGTGCTGGCTTAGAAACCAGGAGACAGGGAGCTCTAGTTCCATTATAGACATGAAAGCCGGCTAGGTGACTTTGGGCCAATTGCCAGAAGATTATGAGTTCTAATTCCATTTTAAGTCACGAAAGCCAACTGGGTGACTTAGGGCCAGTCATTCACTCTCAGCCCAATACAACTCACAGGGTTGTTGTGGGGAAAACAGAAAGACATAGAAGCATTACGTATGTTGGCTGCCTTGAGTTAGTTATGAAACTAATATGGGCAGGTCAAATACACTGCTCAAAAAAAAAAAAAAAGGGAACACAAGCAGAAGACATCCGAGATCTGAATGAATGAAATGGCCTTATTAAATACTTTGTTCGTTACATACAGTAGTTTTGTGTTCCCTTTAGTTGTTTGAGCAGTGTATAAACTACTATATGTAAAGAACAAAGTATTTAATAAGGCTATTTCATTCATTCAGATCTCCGATTTCTTCTGCTGTGTTCCCTTTATTTTTTTGAGCAATATATATATAATGCAATATATATATAATATGTAATATTATATATTACATATATATATTAGCAATATATATATAATATGTAATATATATATATATACATTACACCAAGCCATCGTATAGATAGACAGACAGACAGACAGATAATCTATATATTTTATATATCTTTATCTTCTCTTTCATCTATCTCTACAACCATATCTATCTGTCTGTCTGTCTGTCTGTCTGTATCTATTATCCATCCATCCATCATCTCTCTATATCTATACCTATCATTCTCAATCAATCAATCATCTGTCTGTCTGCCTATCTATCGTCTATATCTATCTATCATCCATCCATCCATCCATCCATCCATCCATCCGTCATCTCTCTCTATCATCTCTCTCTATATATCAATCATCTATCAATCAATCATCTATGTATGTATCCATCCATCCATCTACAAACTGCACTATGGCTTGGTGCAATGCACAAACTGAGTCTTGGCCAGGCAATCTCTGTTTGTTCCCTCCAAAATGCAAACACAACTGGAGAGGGAAAGAAGGACAGAGTGGCAGGAAGGGAAGTAATTCTTACCCATTTTCCAGGAGCCTCTTCCTCATCATCTGCTGGTTCAGGAGTTTCTGATGCTCTTCGTAGCACATCAGCAGGCTAGGAGGACAAAAGGGAGTGGGTGAACTTTGGTCCTTTGATCTGGGTCGTCAGAGGCTGAAGAGAACATGCTTAGTGCTTCCTTCCTCTCCCAACCATTACCTGTTTATGCTCGACCCAAAATCTTCCAGA
Organism: Masticophis lateralis; assembly: GCA_030761175.1. Lineage (NCBI taxonomy): Eukaryota > Metazoa > Chordata > Lepidosauria > Squamata > Colubridae > Masticophis > Masticophis lateralis. Next base: position 3,527,129 of record JAUDYJ010000017.1, on the reverse strand, counting down.
AACTCCACCCTGCGCTGGGAGAAGATGATCTTGGTCTCCAGGGGCAGCCCGCTGGTCAAGGCTCGGTCGAAACTGCTCATGGTGTTGCCCTCGTTCTGCCGGACATCGGCGCTGAATTCCATCTCCAAGAGGTTCGCATAGAGCTTGGCGTTGTCCTGCACCCAAAGCAAATCCAGCCGTGGCATTTTGGAGAGGGAAGAAAGGAAGAGAAAATTCAGAAGAGCAAAGGGCAGATCCAAGTAACCATCCAAATCAGGACTTCTGAACCCAGCAACTGGGAGATGGGTAGACTACAGCTCCCACAATTCCCCAGCCAATATGCTTTAAGATGGGTGGACTTCAAGTGCCAGAATTCCCCAGCCAGCATGCTTTAAGATGGGTGGACTTCAACTCCCAGAATTCCCCAGCCAGCATGTTTTAAGATGGATGGACTTCAATTCCCAGAATTCCCCATCCAGCATGCTTTAAGATGGGTGGACTTCAACTCCCAGAATTCCCCAGCCAATATACTTTAAGATGGGTGGACTTCAATTCCCAGAATTCCCCAGCCAGCATGCTTTAAGATGGGTGGACTTCAACTCCCAGAATTCCCCAGCCAATATACTTTAAGATGGGTGGACTTCAACTCCCAGAATTCCCCAGCCAGCATGCTTTAAGATGAGTGGACTTCAACTCCCACAATTCCCCATCCAGCATGCTTTAAGAGGGGTGGACTTCAACTCCCACAATTCCCCAGCCAATATTCTTTAAGATGGGTGGACTTCAACTCCCAGAATTCCCCAGCCAGCATGCTTTAAGACGGGTGGACTTCAACTCCTACAATTCCCCAGCCAGAAGGCTTTAAGATGGGTGGGCTTCCCCAACCCATGCTGGTTGGAGAATTCTGGGAGTTGAAGTCCGCCCTGCTTAACATTGCAGAGATTGAGAAAACCGGCCCTGTTTGTATGTTTCATAAATTAATGTTGACCTTCAGATCGAGATTGTCTCAGGTGAGTCAGGTTTTGGCCATCATAAGGACAAAACGTTACTCGGCTGTTTCCAAAAAAATACAGATGTATGAATGAAACCCCAACAGGAGGCAAATCCTCTCCTCCATCCTGCTGCTTTTTGGCAACTCGCACAACTACGCCCCTGGTTCGCACCTGTTCTATAGAATCGGTAGTAGGCTCCACTCACCGCCCCCAATGTCATCAAAACATTTTGCGCATGCTTGCTTCGCTCGCCCCGCTGCGAACTGGTAGTAAAAGTAAGTAGAACCCACCCCTGAACTACGCTTAGTCCTTGACTTACAACCACAAATGAGCCCAAATTTTCTGTTGCTAAGCGAGACGGTTGTGAAGTGAGGTTTGTTTGTTTTTTTAAAAAATTTGATTTATATGCCGCCCTTCTCCGGAGACTCAGGGCGGCTTACAGTGCGTTAAGCAATAGCCTTCATACTTTTGTATAGTTATATTTATACAAAGTCAGCTTATTGCCCCCAACAAACTGGGTCCTCAATTTACCCACCTTAGAAAGGATGGAAGGCTGAGTTGACCTTGAGCCTGGCTGGGATTGAACTCACAAGTAATTGCAGGCAGCTGGATCTTAAATGCTGCCTTTGTAGGAGGCATTACTCCCCTACGCTACTCAGGCTCCTCAGTTTTACCCCATTTCATGTTTTACCCCATTTCATGTCCTTTCTTGCCACCGTTGTTAAGTGAATCATTGCAGTTGTTAAATTAGGGTGTGGCTGGCTGGGCATGGCAGGGGAAGGGTGCTGCAAAATCTCCATTCCCTCCCCACTCCAGGGGGAAGGATACTGCAAAATCCCCATTCCCTCCCCACTCCTGGGAGAAGGCTATTGTAAAATCCCCATTCCCACCCCACTCTGGGGCCAACTAGAGGTGGCATTTGCCGGTTCTCCAAACTGCTCAAAATTTCCGCTACCGGTTTTCCAGAACCTGTCAGAACCTGCTAGATTTCACCCCTGGATAGCTGAGCTGAAAAGGTCATAAATATGAACCAGTTGCCAAGCGCCCGAAATTTGGATCACCTGACCCTGAGGATGCTGCAACCGTCGTTAAGTGTGAAAAACAGCGTACATCACTTTTTTTCAGTGCCGTTGTAACTTTGGAACTGTCACTAAACAAATGGATGTAACTCGAGGACTGCCTGCACAGAACCCTAAACAGACTTGGGGTTTTTGGGGTTTTTTTTTTTACCGGGTCCTTCTCCAAGGCTTCGAGGAGAATCTTCCGTGCTTTGGCCAGATTCTTCTGCACTTTGAGGACTTGTCGAGCCAGCTTGACGGAGTAGAAGGAGGAGATGGGCATCCCCTCGTTGTCCCGTATGGCTTCCATCAGGAGGGCCTCCGCCATGTCCATGTTCCCCAGCCGACGTTCCAGGCTCACCCGCCGCAAACGCACCATGACCAGGCCGGGCACATAGTCCTCGAAGGTCTTCAAGATACGCCGAGCTTCCTCCACCTCTCCTGCGGGAACACATGGAAGGACATCTTCAGGACAGGCAGTCCTCTGCTAATGAGCACAACTGAGCCCAATATTTCTGTCGCTAAGCGAGACGTTGGTTCGGTGAGTTTTGCCTCCATTTTACGACCTCCTTTGCCACAGTGAGTCACCGCGGTTGTTAAGTTAGTCACTGTTCTGCCCCAGCGATGGACCCCAAAGAACGCAGCACACACAAACTCTATACAAAGCTTATTTTACTCAAATAACTTAGTCTTTATCAACCAAAGGCTCTTAATAAACTGTCTTAACAGCCTGCCAGAATTCTGAGATAAGCTAATCACAGTCTTACTAGAGTTGGCAGAAAGCCCAGAAGCAATTTTGCAGAGAATCCAGACGAAGGAGATTGAACTAAAGTTGTTCTCTACAGCTTGTTGCAAGTGGCATTCCTCCTTAAATAGGCTAAGGGAGTGGCCCATTAGCCCCAAGCCTTACTCTCGAGGAGACCTCCTCCTGAGGAGCCACTCCTGCCTTTTGGCCACTCTGCGCGCCCGTGCATCGAGAAGAGGCTCCTCCTCGTCGTCCTCTTCACTTATGGGAGCTTCTGGAGGTTCTGAAGGCCCTGGCTGAATCCCTGCCTCTGGCACCACCTCTTCTCCAGCCTCCTCACTGTCTGACTCCAGTGCCAGCTGCACAGGCTGCTGGCACAGCACCACACCAGCCTCCTCGCTGTCAGAATCAGTTACTAGCTGCACAGGCCACTGATGGGCCACAACACCCTGGCCACGGACCCCTTCCCCCCACAACCTTGATGAGGCCTTCAGTGAAATCGAGTTTGACACCCCTGTTGTAGAAGCATCATTAGTTCAGGGCCTCAGATTATTAACTCAGGTGTTATCTAGTTCAGGGGTCTCCAACCCCTGGGCCATGGCCCACTACCGTGTTTCCCCGAAAATAAGACCCTGTCTTATATTTTTTTGAACCCTGAAATAAGCGCTTGGCCTTATTGCCATGCGCTCAAAAGCCCGATTGCGCTTATTATCAGGGAATAATGTCTTATTTTGGGGGAAACAGGGTACCAGGTTGTGGCCTCTTCAAAACCGGTCTGCACGAGCACGAAGATCCACTCGCACGAGCGGTGAGTCCCGGCATTTGTGTGCAAAGCTTCACTCGTGTGAGTAAGCAGAGGACGCTTAAGCCGAGGGCGCTCATGAGCTCGCCCGCGAAGTTCCATTTGCGCGAGTGGAGCTTCGTGCGCCAGCACAAGGGCCCACCGCTTGCGCCAGTGCAGCTTCGCCCATGAGCACCTACTTGCCGCTACTCGACCAATGGAGCTGGGTGCACATGCGTGTGTCTGCCCCTCTCACTCTCATATTCACACACCGCACCAGACTGTGAAACTACAAAGGTTGGGGACTTCTGATCTAGTTAGTATGTTAAGAGGTTTTGAGCTTAAACTAAAGTTGCTATGTGAATCCACCGATTTTGCTTGTTCTTACCTTGTTTCTCCTCAAAGGCTGCCCACAAGAGGTGAATGTTGGGCTTACGAGGCAGATGGTAACAGCACGCCCGCTGGAAAACGCTCCTGGCTCCAGCTATGCTGTGGTTCTCCAAGTACCTGATATACTAAATTAAGGAAAGGAAGAGGGAGAACAGGGGGAAACATCAGAAAAAGCGGTTTTAGAGTTGCAGAGAGAAAGATGGATGCTTCATAGGACAACATCTACTCAACCTGACCCTAGAACAGTGTTTCTCAAGCTTGAAGATATGTGGACTTCAACTCCCAGAATTCCCCAGCCAGGCATGGTGGCTGGCTGGGAATTCTGGGAGTTGAAGTCCACAAGCCTTAAAGTTGCCAAGTTTGGAGACCCCTTGTTCTGACCAGCTTCCCAAACATGATAAACCCTCGGTAGTCGAAGCACTGATTCCTTTATTAGGAGCGCCAGCAGTCCTGGCAAAAAGTTTCTCTCCCACCGCAGACTAACAAGTCTGTCTGGCAGGGAGATGAATGAGTTGTCTGCCACACCTATTCATCTCTGCCCTCTGCCTTTTATCCCCAGAGCTAGGGTGGGGCTTCGCTAGCAGCGGTGGCTCTTCCATCCCAAGGACCGGCCTATAGATTTCCACTGCTCTCCTCTCCTCTGCCTTCTGTGCATCAGGCACTGGACCCAGCTGTTCCTCCTCTTCCTCATCAGCCACCTCCAGACCTGGGGGCTGTTGACTCTCCATCTGACAGCTGACGGACAGCCCAGGCTCTGCCTCTGTCTCTTTCTCTGCCAACTCCATTCCCTCTTCCCCCTTGGAGCTCCCAGGTTGCCCTGATGCTGACCCTGACTCCCACGCCTCCTCCTCCTCCTCTGATTCAGTTGTGGGAGGTGCTATAAATTGGCTATGCTGCTGGGGAATGCTGGAAGTTGAAGTCAACATATCTTCAACTAATCAAGGTTGGGAAACATTGTTCCAGAGTCTCTTCTATTCTAAGAAGAACAAATGCCTCTCCTTCAGGGGATCTCAGAATGAACGGCTTGCCAGATCCCAACCCCCCGAACTATTCATTCTGAATGGCTCCTAGTACTTACTTATTTCAACTAGCCGGCCTAGTTTGATTGGCTTTAAATTTTGATATTATTAATTTTTGGGTTTTAAATTGGGTATTTTAACTTGTAGATTCGAGATTTTTATACTGAAACGCCGATGATTTAATTTAATTTTAAACTTTTTAAAATATTTGTATTATATGTGTTTAATTTGGCTGTTCACCGCCCTGAGTCCCCCCGGGGAGAAGGGCGGTATATAAATTGAAATAATAAATAAATAAATAAATACATACATACATACATACATACATACATACATACATACATACTGTCCCTCAGCTCCAATTCAAACATGCTCATCCCAACCAAATGATATTTGCAGGTTTGAAAAAGAAAAGGGACAGGACAGGACAGGACAGGACAGGACAGGACAGAATAGGACAGAATAGGACAGAATAGGACAGAATAGGACAGAATAGGATAGATTTGGAAGGGAACCTTGGAGGTCTTCAAGTCCAACCCCCTGCTTAGGCAGGAAACCCTACACCACTTCAGACAAATTGTTATCCAGCATCTTAAAAACTTCCCGTGTTGGAGCATTCACAACTTCTGGAGACAAGTTGTTTCACTGATTCATTGTCCTCACTGTCAGGAAATTTCTCCTTAGTTCTAAGTTGCTTCTCTCCTGGATGAGTTTCCATCCACTGCTACTTGTCCTGCCCTCAGCTGCTTTGGAGAATAGCTTGACTCCCTCTTCTTTGTGGCAGCCCCTGAGATACTGGAACACTGCTATCATGTCCCTCTTACTCCTTCTCTTCATTAAACTAGACATCTCCAGTTCCTGCAACTGTTCTTCACATGTTTTAGCCTCCAGTCCCCTAACCCTCTTTCTTGCTCTTCTCTACACTCTTTCTAGAGTCTCGGTTTAGCTGCAGGCTCAGTGGTTGTCAAAGGGGCCACGAAGAAGAACTGTTCCCCTGAAGTCCCCTCATGACTTGCCTCCCGTGGCTGTGGCTGCTCCGACACTGGAGGTTTTTAAGGAGTTTAGACAACCATTTCTCTGAAATGGTATGAAAGGGTTGGACTGGAAGACCTCCAGAGTTCCTTCCAACTCTGTCATGCACCGAGCAGGTAGAGCAGACAGAGGGACTCCGTTAGCCTAACTGACCTTAATCCAGAACTCCTCGTAGAGGGCGCAAGCGATGACGCAGCGCTCAAACAGCACGATGGTGCGCTCGTGCGAACCGCTGGCAATCTCGAAGTCCAGGTAGTCCCGCCAGTTCCGCAGCTGCGCTCGCTCCAGTGGCTTCACGTGGAAGTAGGGTCTCTTGATCTAAGGGAAAGCGGGACAGGGCCACGATTATCACCAAGAAGCCCAGATAAGCCAGCACAACTGAAAGAATGAAGGGACAGGGAGTCCTCAACTTACAACCAGGATTGAGCCCAACATTTCCATTCCCAAGCAAAATCATTGATTGAGTTTTGCTCCATTTTATGAGGTGGTTCTTGCCAAAGTTCTTGAGGGAACCACTGCAGGTGTTAAGTTAGTAACAGTTAAGTGAATCTGGCTTCCCCATTGACTTTGTTTGTTAGAAGGTCGCAGAAGGGGGTCACATGACCCTGGAAGTGTCATAAATACGAGTCAGTTGCCAAGCGTCTGAATTTTGATCACGTGACCATGGGGATGCCACAATGGTTGTAAGTGGTATTTAAACAGTCATAAGTCTCTTTTTTCAGTGCCATTGTGTTCTGCTCCAGCTACGGACCCCAAAGAACACAGCACACACAAAGTCCGTACAAACCTTAGTTTACTAATTAAGGGCTACTAATGAGCTTTCTTAGTAGTTGTTCGAACACAAGTACAGTTTAAATCAGTCTTTTCTGAACAAAGGCTGTTAATTTAACTTCATGAACAGCCGACAAGAATCCAAAGAATGATATCTCAATTGTGAGGCACAGTCTTTCAGATAACCGTAATCTTACTGTGGTTGGCAGAATGCCCAGAAGCAATTTGCAGGAAAACTGACAAGAGAGAAACAAGAGCCGAATCAAACGTTTCTGGAATCAAGACGCGAAGGAATATGAACGAAGTTGTTCCCTGCAAATTGCCTCAGTCGTCGTCCTTCCTTAAATAGGCTAGGGGAGTGGCCAATTAGCCCCAAGCCTTACTCTCGAGGAGGCCTCCTCCTGAGGAGCCACTCCTGCCTTTTAACAGCTCTGCACGCTCGTGCATCAAGAAGAGGCTCCTCCTCTTCATCCTCTTCACTTATGGGAGGTTCTGAAGGCCCTGGCTGAATCCCCGCCTCTGGCACCACATTTTCTCCAGCCTCCTCATTGTCTGACTCAAGCACCAGCTGCACAGGCTGCTGGCACAGCACCACACCAGCCTCCTCGCTGTCGGAATCTGCTACTAACTGCACAGGCCGCTGACGGGCCACAACACATTGTAATGTCGAACTGTCATTAAACAAATGTTTACAATGGAAGCATTCTTACATACATGTGATTAAAGTTAGGCACTTGGCAACCAGCAGGTATTCACCATGCTTGCAGTGGGCTGAAATCACATGATCGCCATCTGAGACCTTCCCAACCAGTTTCTTACAAGCGAAGTCCATAGGGGAAGCCAGATTCGCTTTAGGACTGTGGGATTCACTTAACAACTGCAGCAAACAGACGGCCGTGAAATCAGGCACGATTCACTGAACTTAGCCTTGCTTAGCGATAGAAATTCTGTTCCCAATTATGTTCGTAGGTCGAGGACTATCAAACTATTGAACACTGTCAAACTATTTACTAAGTCTGCACTACTATTAATTTTCTCATCGTTCCTATCACCCATCTCCTCCCACTTATGACTGTATGACTGTAACTTTGTTGCTTGTATCCTTACGATTTATATTGATATTGTTTCCTGATTGCTTATTTGTACCCTATGAATATCATTAAGTGTTGTACTTTATGATTCTTTTTATTTACTCTGAGAGTGTATTACCAAAGACAAATTCCTTGTGTATCCAACCACACTTGACCAATAAAAATTCTATTCTATTCTATTCTATTCTATTCTATTCTATTCTATTCCTCTACTCCTACTCTACTCTACTCTACTCTACTCTACTCTACTCTACGTATCCTTTCTTTTATGTACACCAAGAGCATATGCACCAAAGACAAATTCCTTGTGTATCCAACCACACTTGGCCAATAAAAATTCTATTCTATTCTATTCTGTTCTGTTCTGTTCTGTTCTGTTCTGTTCTGTTCTGTTCTGTTCTGTTCTGTTCTGTTCTGTTCTGTTCTGTTCTGTTCTATTCTATTCTATTCTATTCTATTCTATTCTATTCTATTCTATTCTATTCTATTCTATTCTATTCTATTCTTCTACTCTACTCTACTCTACTCTACTCTACTCTACTCTACTCTACTCTACTCTACTCTACTCTACTCTACTCTACTCTACTCTACTCTACTCTATCTGTAGAGATAAAATCGAGATGGGTAAGAGCACAAGGTAAACTGTCAGACCTGCCCCAGCTGGGCCCCTCAGGAAGAAAGATCATCGACTCCATTTGGATGAAGCAATAGGTTCTTTTACTAAGGATTACTTAGTTGCAGCAAAAGCAAGGCTAGATCTGCCCAAAAGTTACAAGGTTTACATTTTTTGGAGCCTTGTCCCTTTGACCAGATTGTCAGTGTCCAATGGCTGTGTGATGTTTTGGGAACCACTTTGATGTGAAATGCATCTTGGAGAGATTTGACATTCTTTCCCAGGCCGGGTGTCCTTGGTTAGCTGGTTTATCCTGGTTTGACACCCCTGGTTCCCCTCTGTGCATTTCCCTCCCCCCACCTGCAGCCTTCTCTTTTCCTCCTGCACAATTTCCCCAAATTCCTCGGCCCCCTTCGTACATACCCCATCTTCAAAATTCCAGCGCTTGCTGACTTCGCTTTCGTTCTGAGCGAAGATCTGCTGGCGGATCGAAATGGATTGCTCCAGGACTTTCTCCGGGTCCAGTGACGCCTGAAACGCAAGAAGAGCTGAAATCAGAGATATCGAAAGAACCCTCATGAAAAGAAGTGGGGAACCGGAATAGGATCTAAGCAACTTCCCATTGACAAATCTCTTTTATTGCTTATTTTCTTTTTACTTATTTATATCCCGCCTTTACAAGCAAGTCCTCAATTTACAACAGTTCATTTAGTGACCCTTTGATGTTAGAACGGCACTAAAAAGTGACTTACAACCATTTTTCATACTTGTGATCATCACAGCATCCCCATGGTCACCTGATCAAAATTCAACTGGTTCCTATTTATAACAGTTGCAGTGTCCTCTGTGTGTGTGTGTGTGTGTGTGTGTGTGTGTGTGTCATACGATCCCATTTTGCGACCTTCTGACAAGCAAAGTCAAAGAGAAACCCAGATTCACTTAACAACCCTGTTACTAACTTAACAAAGGCAGTGATTCACTTAACATCTGTGCCAAGGAAAGTCATAAAGTGGGGCAAAATTCACTTAACAAATGTCGGGCTTAGCCACAAAAATGTTGTGTTCAATTGTGGTCATAAGTCGAGAACTACCTGTACTGTTTAAACTCAAGGCAGCAAACATGTCTAATATTCCTCCCTCCTCCAATTTTCCCCATTCTGTGGGCTGGGTTGGGTTGAAAGATACTAGCCCAAGGTCACCCACACAGCCTTCATGTCTGAATTCTAGAACTCTCCGTCTCCTGGTGATTCTCCAAAGGTTCCCCAGCTGGTTTTCATACATAAGGTGGAACTAGAACTCCCAGTCTCCTGATGAAAATCACCCCGCTGGCCTTGTATCTAAAGTGGGACTAGAATTCACCGTCTTCTGGTGATTCTCCCAAAATCACCGTTGGCTTTCATGGCTAAGGCAGTACTAGAACTCTCCACCCAAAATCACCAAGCCAACTTTCATGCTTAAAGCAGGATTACAACTCTCTGTTTCAGTTTCTAGCCTTAACCACTAGACCAAATTTCATTTTAGCACTTAACTCTGAATTCTTTTTTAACCCATACGATCTGGTCAAGAAACCTTACTAGCAGCGTTCAAGGAACATGCTAGTCCCAAAGGTAAAGGGTCCCCCCCCCTTTGATTTGATTTTGATTTATATGCCGCCCTTCTCCGGAGACTCAGGGCAACTTACAGTGCATTAAGCAATAGCCTTCATACTTTTATATATATTGATACAAAGTCAGCTTATTGCCCCCACAAACTGGGTCTTCAGTTTACCCACCTTAGAAAGGATGGAAGGCTGAGTCGACCTTGAGCCTGGCTAGGATTGAACTCGCAGAATTACAGGCAGCTGGATGTTAATTGCTGCCTTTAGTAGGAGGCATTAGCCCCCTACGCTATTCAGGCTCCTTTGCACATATGTGTTAGTCGTTCCTGACTGTAGGGGGCGGTGCTCCTCTCCGTTTCAAAGCCAAAGAGCCAGCGCTGTCCGAAGACGTCTCCGTGGTCATGTGGCATGACTCAACACCAAAGGCATACGGAGCGCTGTTCCCTTCCCTCCAAAGGTGCTCCCTATTTTCCTACTTGCATTTTTTTACGTACTTTCAAACCGCTAGGTTGGCAGAAGCCGAGACAAGTCACGGGAGCTCATCCCGTTACACAGTGCCAGGGATTCGAACCGCTGAATTGCCGACCTTTCAATCAACAAGCTCAGCGTCTTAGCCACTGAGCCATTGCTCCCCTTAGTCCCAAAGGCCCAATTCAGGCTTTTTTTCATTGCCGTTTTAAGTTCAAACAATTGCTAAATGAAAGGTTGTTTAATCAAGGAAGACACGTACAGAAAGAGATAAAATGCAATGAAGCAACCGTCATAAATATGAGCCAGTTGCCAAGTATCTGAATTTTGATTATGTGACCATGGGACTACTGCAACGGTCATAAAAAAAAAAAAGAGCCTGGATAGCTCAGCAGACTAAAGCATTGTGATTAACACCAGCTGTCTGCAATTACTGTAAATTCGAATCTCTCCAGGCTCAAGGTTGACTCAGCCTTCCATCCTTTCTAAGGTAGGTAAATTGAGGACCCAGTTTGTGGGGCAATAAGCTGACTTTGTATAAAATATACAAATGTATGAAGGCTATTGCTTAACGCATTGTAAGCCGCCCTGAGTCTTCGGAGAAGGGCAGCATATAAATCAAATTTAAAAAAAACAACTGTGAAAAACGGTTATAAGTCCCTTTTTTTCAATGCCATTGTAACATCGGTCACTGAGTGAAGGTTGCTGGATTTGGATATGCCTAGTCTAGAGAAAAGAAGGACTAGAGGGACATGACAGCAGTATTCCAGTCTTTGAGGAGCTGCCACAGAGTGGAGGAGGTCAAATTATTGACTACCAGAAGGCAGGAGAAGAAACAATGGACGGAAATTAATCAAAGAGAGAAGCAACCTGGAATTGGAATCGCAGTGAGGACAATTAACCCGTGGAACAGCCTGCCACCAGAAATTGTGGATGCTCCATCACTGGAGGCTTTTAAGAAGAGACTGGACAGCCACCTGTCTGAAAAGGTACAGGGTCTCCTGCTTGAGATGACTTCTAAGGTCCCTTGCAGCTCTCTTCTGATTTTTTTTTATTTGATTTATAAGCCGCCCTTCTCCGGAGACTCAGGGCGGCTTACAATGCGTTAAGCAACAGCCTTCATACTTTTGTATATCTATACAAAGTCAGCTTGTTGCCCCCACAAACTGGGTCCTCAGTTGACCTACCTTAGAAAGGATGGAAGGCTGAGTCAACCTTGAGCCTGGCGAGATTCAAACTTACAGTAATTGCAGACAGCTGGATGTCTAATTAGGGTGCTTTGTCTGCAGAGCTATCCAGGCTCTTGATTGATTGATTGATTGATTGATTGACTTGACTGACCTGACCTGACCTGACCTATATTCTGATGGCTTTGTGATTTCTGCTACAGCTCACCCCGCTACCTCTAGGTATGGAGTTAGTTCAGGGAGGACAAATAGGGAAGACCCCATCCTAAATTGGGATACTGGAAAGAGACGACACGAAGGGTCCAAGCCAAGACATGGACTCACCAACGCCTGGCTCCCTTCTGCGGCCTCCTGCTTGCTTTCCGCCTTGGGGGGCAGTTCTTCTCCAGGTGGCGCTTCCTCCTCGGTTTCCCCCTCCGTCGTCTTGGGGGTCGCATCGGAGGCCAACTTGGACTGCATCCACAGCAGCTCCTCCATGGAGAGAATGTCGACAGGGGGATGGCTGGAGAGGTGTTCCTTGAAGCTGCGTGGAGAAGAAAGGAGAGCTTTACAGGAAGCGGCTAGAGGGAGTCCTCGACTTACAACAGTTCGTTGAGCGACGGTTCAAAGTTACAACGGCACTGGAAAAAGCGAGGACCCGTTTTTCACACTTTATGACCATTGCAGCATCCCTGTGGCCAAATGTCTATGCAGATTTCTCAGTCATCCGGGTGCTTTTCCGAGAGGCAACTGGGCTTTCTTGGTTTTTTTCTTTGAAGATGTTTTGCTTCTCATCCAAGGAGCTTCTTCAACTCTGGATGAATGGTGGGGAATGGAAGGATTGATATTCCTTGCGGACAGCTGGTTGTAGACTGTGGACAAACCTGTTGTAGACTGGAGGTAGGCGATGTCGTATCCCTCCCCTTCTGTTGAGAGGGCTGTTCCATTTGGACACGGAGGCCTCCAGCAACTGGTTTCCAGAAGCGAAACGTGTTCGAAGAAAAACCAGCTGCCTCTTGAAAAAGCACCTTTGGGACATCCCTGTGGCCATAGGATCAAAATTCAGACGCTTGGCAACCGGTTCACATTTATGACGGCTGCAGTGTCCTGGGGTCTTGGGATGATTCCTTTTTTACGACCTTCCGGTGAGCAAAGTCGATGGAGGAAGTGTCAGGTATGCCTCCTTTCACAACTCAAGAAAGAAAAACCCTGACTCCATTTTCATAGAGGAAGGTACTTTTACCGAGTATGCACTGAATGCGGCCAAAGAAAAGCAAGGTCTGAGGAAATAGGCGCGGAAATCACATACAGAAAGCATCCCCCAAACCCTCCCAAGGGTCCAGTCAGGGTTATCCAATCCACACCCCACGTGGGGTGTGGCTTCTGATGTCTCCATCCTTCTGGTATGCCAGGACGGTTGACCTTGACTGGTTATCAGCGCGCCTCCCAGCTGCAGATAAAAACTTTCTCCAATTCACTCCCTGTTACAAGACATCTCCACCGGCTTGCTTCCCCCCTCCCATATACTCAGACAGCTCCCCCCTCCTTCCGTTACAATGGCAGCTCAAGCAAGCAAGCAAGCAATATAGAGGCAGAGGCTGACAGGAAGCCAGATTCGCTTAACAACTGCAGTGAGCCGCGCAAGTGCTTGCGAGCGGACTCCCTAGGATCCTGTCCACTTCCTCAGGAGAAAGAGTCAAGCTGTTGTGGTCCGCCAGCAGCCTGTGGAGCTGGCAGCGGAGTCGGATAGTGAGGAGGCTGGGTTGGACAATGGGCCAGTTCTGGAGTCTGGGGAAGGCCCGGGCGAGGGCTCTACGTCGGAGGCAGAGATGAGGCCAGGGTTATCCGGGAACGATGCCTCCAGAGGCGAACAGTAGAGAGGCAGAGGTACAGGAGGAGCCTGTTACTAGTGCACGCATGCGCAGAGCTGCCAGAAGGCAAGAGCAGCTAAAGCAAAAGGGACGACTCGGGAGTAAAGCCAAGAGATGATTGGCCCCTCCCATAAGGCTTAAAAGAGCAGCAAAGGCTCTTGGGCTCTTTGTAGGAAAGCAAAGTTGCTAAATCTATTTCTAGTCGGCATCTCTTGTTTCTGAACTTTGTGGGGCTTTGCCAAGAAAGGCCTTTGGCAGGGTGCCAAAGAAAATAAAAGTTTGTGGTAAGCCTGGAGGACTTTTTCTGAAGGACTTGTTTTGGAATTAATTTGGACTACGCTGGGAATGAAGTAATTCTCAGCTGTTACAATAAAATAGGTTTGCTTGGGACTAATTGTGTCTTGTAATGATTAAGTGAGCCTAGGTTGCAACAACTGTACCCAGATAACAGGGCAAGAAGCTGCCTCAGGGGCCTCCACTGCGGACTGGCAACCACGCTGTTATTATTTTATGATCTTTTATTTTTTTTCTTTGATTTCTTTTATATTGTGCTTTTATGTCCTTGTAAACTGCCATGTCCGCGTAGGTGGCAATATACATTTTCTAATTAAATAATTAGAAATTAAATAAGAAGAGGGTGAAAGAAGAGGGTAGTTGGCTGAATTAGCCTGCAATACTGCATTCTCACCACTATGCCACCATGGAAGGAAGGAAGGAAGGAAGGAAGGAAGGAAGGAAGGAAGGAAGGAAGGAAGGAAGGAAGGAGGGAGGGAGGGAGAATAGGAAGGAAGGAAGGAAGGAAGGAGAATAGGAAGGAAGGAAGGAAGATAGCAATAACATTTAGACTTATATCCCACTTCACAGTGCTTTCCAGCTCTCTCTAAGCAGTTTACAGAGACAGCCTCTTGCCCCCAACAAACTGGGTCCTCATTTTACCAACCTGGGAAGGACGGAAGGCTGAGTTGACCAAGATCAAACTGCTGGCAGTCGGCAGAATTAGCCTGCAATACTGCATTCTAACCACTGTGCCACCATGGCACATAAGAAACAACATGGAAGAGACTTGTACTCATTTGAACAACCTGGATTTCTTCCTGATTTCTTGTGCCAGTTGCCAAGCGTCCACATTTTGATCCCATGAATGTGGGGAAATGGCAACAATCGTATGTGTAAGACCCGGTTGTTAAGTCAGCTTTTTCAGTGTTATTGTAACTTCGAACAGTCGCTGATGGAATGTTGTTAAGTCTACCTGTAATTCACAATGCCTCTGCCCCTCCCCCAAATCAAACACCCTCCAAATCACGCACTTACTTTTCCCAATGATGGCTGTACAGCTGGGTGGGAGTGGACAGCACCCTGTCATAAATGCCAGTGACGGCCCTCAGGTCTCCCTGCTCCTTCTGCCATTCCACATACATCTCCCAGAGCTTGTCCGAACGGAAATCGACTCCCGCAGCAGCCACGGCGGCCTCAAAAGTGCTGCAGAGAAGACAGAGAATGTTAACAACTTCAATTGCTTGTTCCATTTTATAATGCCTTGAGAAGGCCACATTCAGAATGTTGTGTCCAGCTTTGGTCACCACAATGTAAAAAAGATGTTGAGACTCTGGAAAGAGTGCAGAGAAGAGCCACAAAGGTGATTAGGGGACTGGAGACTAAAACATACAAAGAATGGTTGTGGGAATTGGATATGGCTAGTCTAGAAAAAAGGACTGTCAACTCGCAAAGCAAGGAAGATGGGAAAACTGGCGAAGCAGCACGGCAGCCAAAAACAAAAGCACATTCCAGATCTCTCTCTCTCAAGGCTGTCTCCCAGGGTTACCCACAGCAGCCGGAGGGGAGTGATCTCTACAACCTGCAAAATTGCTCCGTTGGCAAATGTGACTGACTACACATTTAGGGGAGGGAGAAGGAGTGGGGGGGAACAGGGTCATGCCTGGGTCGTAAATTACGTGGGGTCAGAGTTCCAGAGTTCCAGAGGTCCAGAGTTCTTGAGGCTCATGATTTAATTAGGGTGTCAGATGTTCAGGCTGTCTTCAAATAAAAATGCATTCCAAACGAAAGTCTTTTGTACATCAAACTTCCATTTATTTAAGCACAGCACTTTTCACACCGACTCCATGCTGCCAGAACTGGCTTGCTACCCCAAAACCCCTCCTTTTCCTTCCCCCTGTCCTCTGCATTCATTTGCCATCTTCCCAATCATTCACCCCTTATCTACTGCACCAATTCAAAGAATTTCCCCCCCTCCCATCCATCTCCTAGGGGACATTATCACCAGAGCAAATAATTAGATGAAAGGCCACCCTCCTGTTGCAGACGCCTGCATTCTCCTTCTCATGTCAGCACCAGGATAAATGCATTTTGACATGCTGACATAGGGCATCCGTGGGAACCCTGACAAGGACTAGGGGAGACATGATAGCAGTCTTCCGATATTTGAGGGGCTGCCACAAAGAAGAAGGGGTCAACTTGTTTACCAAAGCACCAGAAGGCAGGACAAGAAGCAATGGATGGAAACTAATCAAGGAGAGAAGCAACCTGGAGTTGAGGAGAAATTTCCTAACAGTGAGAAAATTAACCTGTGGAACAGTTTGCCACCAGAAGTTGTGAATGCTCTGTACCTGGGAGTGTTTAAAAAGAGATTGGACAACCATTTGTCTGAAATGGTATAGGCCAGGGTTTCCTTCCTGAGGAGAAGGAGGTTGGATTAGAAGACCTCCATGGTACCTTCCAACTCTGTTATTCTTTTAAATAGGCCCACAACAGAACCTTGCAAAGTAGCCTCACACCATAACCCTGAAAGCCGGCTGGATGACTTTGGGCCGATCACCAGGGGAGTGTGAGATCTAGTCCTGCCTCTTTTTTTAAAATTTGATTTATATGCCTTAGGCAAGAAAGTTGGCTGAGGGTCTTTGGGCCAGTCCTTCTCTCTCAATCCCAACTCACCTCACAGGGTTGTTTTTCTTGGGGCAAATAGGAGGAATAAGGCACATTAGATATATTCACTGGCTTGAATTTTTTATAAAGTAATAAAGGGAGGATAAAAATGTAATAAATAAATATTTGGGGACGCTCAATTTGGGACAGGGCGTTAAAAACCCTTGGCCTCAGGACTGTTTGGGACATCATGGAGTGGGGAGGGAATTTCTGTCCCTTCTAGAGCTGCGTATACAGGTAACCCACAACATACTATTACCATTGATCCCAAAACTTTTGTTGCTAAGTGAGATATTTGTTAAGTGAGTTTTGGCCGCATTTTACAACTTTTCTTGCCACAGCATGTTAAATGAATCACTTCAGTCGTTAAGGTAGTGAGATGGTTGTTAAGTGAATCGGACTTTGCGGTCAGAAGGCCCTAAAATAGGATCTTGGGAAACAGCAAAGCTGTTTGTAAATAGGAGCCAGTTGCCAGGACCCTGAATTTTGATCACATGACCATGGGGATGCTTCAACGGTCATGCGAAAAATGTTCATAAGTCACTTTTTTTCAGTGCCGTTGCAACTTCAAACGGTCGCTAAATGAACTGTTGTTAAGTCGAGGACTACCTGTATTTTTAACAGGACGGGATTGAGCCTGTCTTTATTTTCCTCTTCTGTTGGCTAAAATGCAGGAGGGTTAAACCCCTGTTTAAACTTGGCACAGACGCAAAGAGTGACGGTGAGTTTTCAAAGATCCCTTCCCCTCAGCTGACTGTACCTGGATGTGGAAGCTAAGCAGTGCCAGGCCTGGTTAGTTTCTGGATGGGAGACCACCTGACAATCTCAAGAGCGGAAGGTTTGAGAGGGAGCCATCCACAAAGTTAACAGGAGCTGAGCTTATCCCAAAACCTATTTTCTGTTCCACTTTCTCCTGTATTCAAAGCAGCAACCATCTCAAACAGGCCTGAGGGGCAGAAGTGACTTTTGAAGGGGAAAAAAAACAACGAAGGGAAGATTCCAGGCCCCAGGCAACTCCTTGCCACTACTCCTTTTTTAAAAAAATTTTTTTTAAAACAAACCTTTATTAAGACTTAAAAAAAAAACATTTAAAATATACAAATTTCTTAGTCAAAAAAAAAAAACAAAAAGACAAATTTACATATACTATACTCAACTTTACATATTGACTAATTTCTATTTTTTTATATACATATACATATACACATACACACAGTAATTTATTCCTACTATATCCATCTGACAGTGCTGTTTTTAATTGTGTTAATTTCTTCTAGATTCCATCTTTACTCATTTTTCCCCTTCCTCTGATTTGTCCACTGGTACCATTTATTCCATATTATATAATAATTTGAGTCCTCCTTATCTTTTAGTTGTAAAGTTAGTTTGTCCATTTCTGCGCATGAAAATATTTTCTGTATTACTTCCTGTTCTGTTGGCAATCGATCACTTTTCCACAATTGCGCTAACGATAACCTAGCCGCCGTGATTATATGTAAGATTAAATACTTAATATCTTTTCTAATATTCCCTTTAATCATGCCTAGTAGGAAAACCTCAGGTTCTAGTTCAATTTCCTATTTCGTTATTTCTGTTATCCACGTTTTTATTTTACTCCAAAATTTCTTAACTATTGGGCAGAGCCACCAAACATGATACTCCTACTCCTTGTCCTACAACCTACCCACAAATTTTCTGAGCTGAATCGGGTTGGTTCATATCCAAGGTGGACTGCAGGAAAGTGATGTAGTGGATCCAGAGGTCCATGCTGAGAGGGATGGACTGCAACCCTCGCTGGAAAACCTGCAGGGGCAGCAAAGAAAATAAACACTTAAGGGGGTCTTTCTCCCCCCCCTCCACTCGTGCAAAGGGGACTTTCTGAGAATTAAAGGGTTTTTTCTCATTAATCTTTCAGAGCCCCACATTTGCTCTGCAACACAGCAAGGGCCAATAGGAGAAGAGAAGCCAATGCTACCGGACCAAGTAGGGCAGTGATGGCTAACCCTTTTCGTGTGCATGACCCCCCCACGCACCAACCCCCTCCCATACTTTCCTGCGTATGCACGCACGAGAGGTGATATTCTCTGCCTGGTTGCTGAGTGGGCGTGGCCTACTCGGCCTCCTGCACCATTGGGGGGGGGGGCATTTTCGCTCTCCCCAGGCTATGGTCAAATCGGCCTCCCCCAGGCTCTGAAGGCCCTCCAGAGGCCGTAAACAGGCCCATTTCCAGACTTCCGGAAGGCCCGTTTTTCGCCCTCCCAGAGCCTCCACACGATCCCTGCACTTACCTGGCATCCAAAACAGGCTGCGTGGAGACTCCTGGGAGGAGAGGGGCAAGGTGAGAAGGGCCAGCCAGTTCGGTGAACCAGATGTAACATTAGCATCCGATTCATCCGAACCGGCTGAATACTCAGCAGGGCAATACTAAATCATCACCATCATCATCAACAACAAAAGGCAAGCTTTTGAATTTTCCAGAACTCTTCTTCAGACGGTTATAAATGACCCATGGATTCAGCATGGGGAGCATCCACAAGGGAAAAAACCGAAATGTTATTTTCCCTAGCTTTGAAATTATCTCTATCCATAAGATCTGTTATCCACAAGGGCCATGCCCACAGGCACCTCGGCTTAATTACTATGGCTCTACTCCAGAGCAGTCTTTCACAATCTTGGCCACTTTAAGATGGGTGGAGCTTTCAGTTTCCCCCCCAGTCAGTTACTTCTGGTTGGGGAATTCTGGGAGTTGGAGTCCACCCATCTTAAAGCATGCTGGCTGGGGAATTCTGGGAACAGAAGCCCATCCATCTTAAAGCATGCTGGCTGGGGAATTCTGGGAGTTGAAGTCCAGCCACCTTGAAGCATGCTGGCTGGGGAATTCTGGGAGTTGAAGTCCTCCTGTCTTAAAGCATGCTGGCTGGGGAATTCTGGGAACAGAAGTCCATCCATCTTAAAGCATGCTGGCTGGGGAATTCTGGGAGTTAAAGTCCTCCTGTCTTAAAGCATGCTGGCTGGGGAATTCTGGGAACAGAAGCCCATCCACCTTAAAGCGTGCTAGCTGGGGAATTCTGGGAGTTGAAGTTCTCCCATCTTAAAGCTGTTAAGGTTCATAAAGATTCACCCAGAGGTACACTGGGAAGTTTCACTTCACATTCAAACCTGCTGATGCATATGCTAAGAAAACACCCGTGTATCCAAGCGTGCCCTTTAAAACTAGGCTCAGCTCTTGACTGATCTTTCAAAATCTGGAAGTGGCTTGTCTCACTGAATCGCTGCTCCCACCCCCCCAGTTCTAATACATGGCATGCTGCCGCTTGTCCTTGGTGGGTCAGGACAGGGATGCGCTGCGCACAATCTCCACTGTTACTAGGTACCTCCTCGGTCTCCTTGATGAAGTCAAAGCGTCGTTCCATGTCTGCGTACTTCTTCCAGTAGCCGTAGCAGTAAGGGTACCGCAGGAAGAAGCTATCGAAAGCTTTGCGGGCGGCGTAGATGTGATTCTGCAATAGCAGCCAAGAGAAAACGCTTGGATGGTTTTGAGAGGGTCACGGGAAAATACAAAACAATGCAAAGACAGCACGGGAAAGTGAAGATCCGAAGCCAAAATGTGGACTCAGGACAGCCAGTTGCGGTTTATTTAATACACACGAATTAAGCAATTGGCATTACTGGCAGTCCTTGCTTAACAGAGCTAATTGGGAACCAGACACTCCATTAAGTGTTGTGGCCCTAAGTGGAGAAACCACATACATCAATGCCTCACTTAGTAGTGGCAGTGCCAGCAGTCCCCGCTGCATTCATAACTTATCACTTCCTGCTGACCTGCCCACTGACTTTGCGGGAAGCTGCCAGGGAATGTCACTCATTAATCGGGATCACATGACTGTAGGACCAGTCATACGTAAGGATGATGTCTGATCGTAACTCCCACTTGTTCGACGCTTGTCAGGCCCAAGCACCAAGATGACATAGTGAAATGGATGCTCGGTTGTCCCTAGAAGACCATCTAACGGCTGTGACCAGGGGGGCCTTCTCACAGCTCCGCCTGGTGCGCCAGTTGCACCCTTTCCTGGACCGAGATGACCTTCGCACAGTCACTCATGCCCTGGTTACTTCCCGCTTGGATTACTGCAATTCCCTCTACATGGGCCTGCCCCTGAGATGCACCCGGAGACTCCAGCTGATCCAGAGTGCAGCCGCACGGATTGTTACAGGAGCCCCTCGTTACTCCCATATAACACCCCTCCTGCGTCAGCTGCACTGGTTACCAGTGGTTCTCCGGGTCCGCTTCAAGGTGCTGGTTCTCACCTATAAGGCCCTACATGATTTAGGTCCAGGATATTTACAGGACCTTCTCCTGCCTGCTTCCCACCGTCCTGTTCGCTCACATAGGGCCGCTCTCCTCAGGGTCCCGACGGCGAGCCAATGTCATCTAGCGATGCCCAGGGGTAGGGCATTCTCTGTGGGTGCTCCCACCCTCTGGAATGAGTTACCTACCGAGCTCCGGACGGCTCCTGATCTCCCCTCCTTCCGTCGGGAGCTGAAGACTTGGCTGTTCAAGCAAATAGGCTGACTCTGATTCTGGGTTTATTATTTATCATTAATTAGTTATTTGATTTAAAGTGCGATTTTACTGTACATGTTTCTTAACTTGTGTTCGCCGCCCTGAGTCCTTCGGGAGAAGGGCGGCATATAAATACATATAATAAATAAATAAATAAATCCAATTGAGCCAAATCCTTCATTTGCTTAACCTGACAGGCAGAATCTCGCCAGACTAAAGGTACAGCCTTCTAACCCGTTAGATGGGTCCTAAGGGATTCTAGGGTGCGGCTACCTTGAATCCCCCTCCCCCATCCAGAATTACAGAGTTGAAAGGGACCTTGTAGGTCTTCTGGTACAACTCCACCCTCAAGAAAGAGACCCTAGACCAGGGGTCACCAACTGGAAGTCCATGAGAAAATTTTGGTGGTCTGCAGAAAAATTATTTGCATTTTTTATATTGCACTAAATCAGGGGTCCTCAAACTACGGCCCCTGGGCTGGATACGTGCAATGAACGCTTGTGTTGCTGCAGAGAGTCTCTCCCTTTGGGGTCTTTTTGTGGGTCGGAGGGGAGAAGAAATTCCGACTTGGGGTCTGCTTCAGACTCCTGGTGTGGGGCTTTGGGCGAAGGTTGGAGGGAAGAGTCGGAGGGCCTCATTCCAGTGGGACCGCATCATGGCCTGGAACTGACTGACCATCTCAGCCTGCTGAGCCTCCAGGCACCGGCACCTGGCCTTGCACTCCCGCAGGTCTTCCCTCTGCTTGGAAAGCCTATGCTCTTAATCCTCAGTGAGGTGCTTCTGCTGAACCTCCTTCTCGGTCAGATCCAATTTGAACTGAGCTGTTTTGCCAACTCTTTCTCCTGGGGGCTGCTTAGCTCCAGCAACTGCTTCCACTTGGGGGCCTAAGAAGCCCAGGCAGGGAGGCGAGGAGGGGCTGGGAGGGGAGGGGTGAGTAGAGACCCGCGAGGCACCCCTCGCCGTGAGTGACATTGAGTTGGCCAAGCCCACCCAGTCACATGATCATATTAGTGGTCCACGGGATTTAAAATTATGAATTTAGTGGTCCCTGAGGTCCGAAAGATTGGTGACCCCTGCCCTAGACCATTCCAGACAAGTGGCTGTCCAATCTCCTCTTAAAAACCTCTAAATGATGGAGCACCCACAACTTCTGGAGGCAAGTTAATTGTTTTCAGGTTAGGAAATTCCTTCTTATTCTAGGTTGCTCCTCTCCTTGATTAGTTTCCATCCATTGCTTCTGGTCTTGTGGTGTTTTGGAGAATAGGTGGTACCCCTCTTCTCTGTGAGCGCAGCTCAGGTATTGGAAGCTTATCAGGTCCCCCCTAGACTTCTTTTCCCTAGTCTAGACATATCCAATTCCTGCATTTTTCATATGTTTTAGCCTCCAGCCCCCTAATCGTCTTTCTTGCTCTTCTCTGCAACTCCATGTTTAGAGTTCTTTTATTTTGAGCTTCTCTTTGGAATGCATTGTCTCCTCCCTGGGAAGCTGCAGTGTGATTGTCGACATTCCTCCCCACCTCCACCTCTTCTCCAGCCTCCCATTCTGTTACACAATTTGACCTAGTGCAGTCATCAACTAAGCCAGGGCTCTCTTGCACCATGGTTGACGGAATACACTAAGCCATGGTTGGGCTGATGCACCCTGCTAAGCCCCAACTATCAGTTCATAGTTGTCTCAAAGGTGTTTTTTTTCTTTGAAGATGTTTCGCTTCTCATCCAAGAAGCTTCTTCAGCTCTGACTGGTTGGTGCGGAAGGGAAGGATTGATACTCCTTGCAGAGAGCTGGTCATTTGCATCCTTTTAGAGGGTCGTTGAGGCCACTTGGAAGTTTATCTGTATCCTCAGATAAATCTGTGTCCTCAGGTAAAAGGGTGCTTCCACACCCCATTTGCACCACTCAGGTGACCCTGAGGACACAAAGAAACCTCCAAGTGGCCTCAACGACCCTCTAAAACAGGTATCCCCAAACTACGGCCCACAGGCCAGATAAGACCCGCCAATGCAAAATATCCAGCCCGGTATCCGGCCCGCGGAGTGGTGTGATTAAGCCTTACCCCTTGCAGTGGGCCTTCTCTTCCAGCAAGCCACCTGGAAGGCCAGCTGATGGGTGATCTCACCGGTATAGCCTTGAAAAATAGCTCTGGGTTTGGTAAAGTACTGCTTTAAATTAAAAATCTTTGAAAAAAAATTGAACAGGAGCTTAGGAAGGAGAAAGGCAAAAAAATGGACTGTTAAATTTGCCATGCCCACCCAGTCACATGACCACCTAGCCACGCCCACCCACCCATCCAGTCTGGGGACCCCCAACAGTCTGAGGGACTGTGAATTGGCCCCGTTTAAAAAGTTTGAGGACCCCTGCTCTAAAAGGATGCAAAGAACCAGCTGTCTGCAAGGAGTATCAATCCTTCCATCCCGCACCATCCAGTCAGAGCTGAAGAAGCTTCTGGGATGAGAAGCAAAACGTCTTCAAAGAAAAACCAGAAAGCCCAGTTGCCTCTTTAAAAAAAAGCACCTCTGGGACAACCCTGACCTGGATGACTGAGAATCTCCACAGACAATCAGTTCATAGCTTCATACCTCCTGTTCCACGTATTGCAACAATTCGGTCCATGCGGTGAAGTCCAGGGGGTTCTCTTGAGTGGCTCTCCAGTAGCGCTCAAACTCCAGAGGGTAGGTGATGGAGAGATCTTCCATGGGCTGGCTCAATGACATCATCATCCCCACATCTGAAGCAGGAGGCTGAGGGGTCTCCTCTCTGGCTGGCTCGGCTTGCAGGGTTGCCGTGTTGTCTTCCAGGCTATCCCCATTGAGCTCTTGCACCGGCATGGCCTCGTCTGGCTTGGGAGGGCCATTACTCTCCTGATTCAGAAGCCCCTCTTCGGCAATGCCTGCAGATTCAGGAAGAAATTAAAAGTTTCCCAGTATTAATTTTCATTTACTTGTTGATTTGTTCTTCCTACGGCTTCTTCCCGAGTTGAGGATAACTTCCTGTAGAGAAACAGGTAGTCTTCCACTTAAGACCACAATCGAGCCCAGAATTTATGTTGCTAAGTGAAAAATTTGTTAAATGAGTTTTGCCCCATTTTATAACTTTTCTTGCCACGTTTATTAAGCAAATCACTGCGTATTAAATTAGTAACACCATTGTTAAGAGAATCGGGCTTCCCCACTGACTTTGCTTGTCAGAAGGTTGCAAAATGCAATCACGTGATTCCGGCATACTGCAACACGTCATAAACGTGAGACAGTTGTCAAGTCTTCAAATGCCGGAGAATCCACTGCTAACAGTAAGTCGCGTGATCACGGCGGGTGTTGCAATGGTCATAACTGTGAAAAATGGTCAGAAATAAAGCCATAGTGGTGCAGTGGTGAAAATGCCTGGTGGCTCAGCAGACTAAAGATTGTGATTAACATCAGCTGTCTGCAATTACTGTAAGATCGAATCTCACCAGGCTCAGGGTTGACTCAGCCTTCCATCCTTTCTAAGGTGGGTCAATTGAGGACCCAGTTTGTGGGGGCAATAAGCTGACTTTGTATAAAATATACAAAAGTATGAAGGCTATTGCTTAACACATTGTAAGCCGCCCTGAGTCTCCAGAGAAGGGAGGCATATAAATCAAATTTTTAAAAAAATGCATCCCTGCAGGCTACTTCTACTGACTGTCGGTTGCTACTAGTTTGGCAGTTCAAATCTCGCCAGGCTCAAGATTGAATGGTTCAGCCTTCTATCCTTCCGAGGTGGATAAAATGAGGACCCAATCGTTGGGGGAAAATGCTGAGAGCGGACTGTAAAAGCACTGTGAAGCGATAGATAAGTCTTAAGTGCTATTGCTACTGCCCTTCCTTTCATCCATCCATCCATCCTATTTCCTTCCTTCCTTCCATGCATCCATCCTTCCTGTTTCCTTCCTTCCTTTTCATTTCCTTCCATGCATCCATCCTTCCTGTTTCCTTCCTTCCTTTTCATTTCCTTCCTTCCCTTCCCTTCCCTTCCATTACAATGCAGGATTGCAGGCTAAACCCTGTCCACCGCCAGCAGTTCGAATCTCACCAGGCTCAAGGTCGACTCAGCCTTTCATCCTTCCGAGGTGGATAAAATGAGGACACAAATTGTTGTGGGGGCAAGAGGCTGACTGTAAAACTGCTTAGAAAGGGCTGTAAAAGCACCGTGAAGCAGTATATAAGTCTAAATGCCATTGCTATTTTCAATGCTGTTGTAACTTCAAACAGTGAATGAAACCATTGTAACTCGAGAGTTTTAACTTCCTTAACGTACGACCACAGTGGAGTCTAGAACCATGGTCGTAAGTCATGGGGGGGAGAGAGAGAGAGAGAGAAAGAGGCGATCACTTCGCTTAACGACCTCCATCCCATCATTAAGTGACTGCACAGATTGTTGTTGCGTTTTTTTGTAAAAAGTTTTTTTTTATTTTTTAAATACAAAGATAAAACATTCCATCTTTCCTTATGCGCCGTATCATCTGGGCAGTACAAACATCTCTGTGCTCCATCGATCCTCATTTATCAAAACCTTTCACATTCACGTTAACATTAACATTAATAATATATTGAACATTTAAATATTGTAAAACTCTCCATTTTCTTCTTAGCATTCTTTTAGTAATACCATATTGACACCAAATATCATTATTCATCTTATTGATATCTCTATCTTGATGAATTTTCTATTTTTAAAAAAAAAAAAATAAGTGACTGCAGATTGTTACAATGTATTCATTTCATGTATATTCAATTCATGCTTATATTATCTAATATGTACTCGACAAAATAAAAAAAAATTTAAAAAGCCACCTCTCCTATTTATGTTTCACAAAGACCACTTCCAATATGTAAATTTTTGCCTCTTTAATTTGCATGGCTCCTCCCACCACCCCTCATTTGCATGAAACCGCTCCCCCCAACCACCACCACCTAAATTGGCAGCAGGAGCCACTGCAAGGCCGGGATCCAAGACAGTTGAGAAGAGAGCCTCCCTATCCAGGAGCAGTCTACCGTACACCGAAGTTCGGGAAGTTCTGCTTTTCCCGCTAAAACTGGAGTCGGATCCGGGCCCTCCAACCTCTCTGGGGGACCCCCCCACCTGCCCTCCCCCCATCCTTCCTCCGGTATCCCGGCAACGCCCCCCCTCCCCCGGAGACTCCTGTTTTTCCACCCGCCCCGGGTGTCCCCTCCTCACCGGCTTCCGCCCGCGGGAGCACTTCGACGCTTTCCGCCTCGCCGTGGCCGAGGGCGGCCGGCGCCTCCTCCGCTTCCTCCGCCATCTTCGCCGCAGCCACCCGAGCGCGCCGTCTCCCTCACGGATCCTCGTCGTGGGAATCCGGCGAGGCCGCAGTGCGCCTGCGCGGCCGCGATGACCCCGGATATTACCGGCCGGAAGATGTTCTCCTGGCGAATGGGCGGGAAGCTTAAGGCAGGTCCCATAGAGAAGAAAAGGGTAGAGAGGTAGGTTTTCTAAAGGGCCAACCATAGACAAGGATGCAAGAGCGGTCGCTCTCTTCTTAGATTAGAGATAGAGATAGATAAATATATAGAGATATATAGATTACATATAGATTAGATGGAGATTAGATGTAGATGTAGATAGATAGATGGAGATGGATATATATAGATTAGAGATAGATAAATATATATATATATAGATAGATAGATAGATAGATAGATATAGATATAGATAGATGTAGATTAGATGTAGATGTAGATAGATACTGTGAGAGAGAGATGGAGATATATAGATTAGAGATAGAGATAGACAAATATATAAAGATATATAGATTACATATAGATTAGATGGAGATTAGATGATGTAGATAGATGGATATGTACAGATTAGAGATAGAGATAGATAAATATATATGTATACTAATATAGATAGAGATGTAGATTAGATGTAGATAGATACTGTAAAAGATAGAGATAGATAGAGATGGAGATATATAGATTAGAGATAGATAAATAAATAGATTATAGAGATAAATAGATTACATATAGATATAGATTAGATGTAGTTATATAGATAGATTAGATTTAGATTTAGATTAGATGTAGTTATATAGATAGAGATATACAGATTAGATAAATATAGATAGATAGAGATTAGATGTAGATATAGATAGAGAGATTAGATGTAGATGTAGATAGATAGAGATTAGATATAGATATACCCTGTTTCAGGGGTGGGTTCTACTTACCTTTACTAATGGTTCGCAGCGGGGCCGTGCACACGCGCAGAAGAGTTTTGATGACATTGGAGTCAGTGTGCGGATCCTCCCGCCGGTTTTACTACCGGTTCTATAGAACCAGTGCGAACTGGGGGCAACCCACCACTGCCCTGTTTCCCTGAAAATAAGACATCCCCTGATAATAAGCCCAATCGGGCTTTTGAGCGAATACACTAAAATAACTCCCCCAAATAACCCCTCCCCAAAAATAAGCCCTCTCCAAAAATATTTAAACGCATGTGCAGCTGCCATTTCCTCTGGTTAGGGTTAGGGAGACAGAGCTGGAAATCAGGTAAGACAGCAAGAGGAGCCCTGTCTTGCTCCATGCGCTCCAAAATAATAAGACCTCCCCGAAAATAAGGCCAAGCGCTTATTTTGGGGTTCAGAAAAATATAAGACGGTCTTATTTTTGGGGAAACACGGATAGAGATAGATATAAATTAGATGTAGAGAGAGATAGAGATAGAGATTAGATAGATAGATAGAAAGATAGAGAGATAGAGAGATAGATAGATAGATAGAATTCAGAATTGTAGAAAAGTTAAATTCCAACTGTTTTTGTTTTGTTGTTTTCTCAGTCCCATGGAAATAAATCTCCCCTGGAGATTTATATTTCTCTCTGGAGAAAGGCGGCATATAAATCGAACCAATACAATAAATGAATAAATTGAGTCCAACTTTTCTGTTCCTAGGTGAGGCGGCTGTTAAGTGAGTTGCAGCTCATTTTATGACTTTCTTTGCCACTGTTCTTAAGTGAATTACTGCGCTTGTTCTGTGAATTGTACAGTCATTAAGCAAACCTGGCTTCTCTCATTGGCTACCCTTGTCCGAAGCTGGCTTGGAAGGTCACCTGTGAGGGGCAAATAACATGGGTTTTGTTATTTGTTAACTGACATAGTTACCTTATATTTTAATTTGATTTATTCTCTCTTTTAAAATGATGTTCAGATTTATTAGCTTTTAACATTCCTAAACTAATAAATGCCAGGAGAAATATCAACAACCTCAGATTTGCAGATGATACTACTCTAATGGCAGAAAGCGAAGAGGAACTAAAGAGCCTCTTGATGTTGGTGAGCGAGGAGAGTGCAAAAGTTGGCTTGAAACTCAACATTAAGGAAACTAAGATTATGGCAACAGGCCCTCTCAATTCCTGGCAAATAGATGGGAAAGAAATGGAGGTAGTGAGAGATTTTATTTTATTTTCCTGGGCTCCAAGATCACCGCAGATGAGGACTGCAGCCAAGAAGTTAAAAGACGCTTGCTCCTGGGGAGGAAAGCAATGGCAAATCTAGACAGCCTACGAAAAAGCAGAGACATCACCCTGCCAACAGAAGTGCCTATAGTCAAGGCTATGGTTTCCCCAGTTGCAATCGATGGCTGTGAAAGTTGGACCGTAAGGAAGGCTGAGAAGGCCAAAGAATGGAGACCTTTGAACTCTGGTGCTGGAGAAGATTCCTGTGAGCCCCTTGAACTGCAAGGCCATCCAACCGGTCAGTCCTAGAGGAGATCAACCCTGACCGCTCTTTAAAAGGCCAGATCCTGAAGAAGAAACTCAAATCCTTTGGCCACCTGATGAGAAGGAAGGACTCCCTGGAGAAGAGCCTAATGCTCTCCCAGCCTAATGCTGGGAAAGATGGAGGGCAAAAGAAGAAGGGGACGGCAGAGAACGAGGTGGCTGGATGGAGTCACCGAAGCAGTCGGCGTGAGCTTAAATGGACTCCAGAGGATGGTAGAGGACAGGAAGGCCTGGAAGGATGTTGTCCATGGAGTCTCAAAATCTCGGACACGACTTCGCAACTAACAACAAGAACAACGAACTGTTTAACAGTGGCTAGAATTGTATTTGCTAAAAACTGGAAAGGAGAGAAGATATTTACTGTTGAAGAAATTATTAAGAAAATGTTGGACTATGCTGAAATGAGTAAACTGACATTTGAAATAAGAGAACAGGAAGATAAGCAATATTATTTGATATGGGAGTTATTTTATCAATGGATAGACAATAAAACATGGAGATGAAATATGATATATGAAATGAAATTAAGATAAAGTGTATAAATACATGCTTTCTTTTAGGGGAGAAGAACATTTGTCATATATTGATATTTTGAAGATTTTGGGAGCACGAAAGGATTTTAACCGACCGAAATACTGTCTGTAATTGTTTGAAAGGATGATGTTTTTATGTTGTTTTTGTTTGAAAATAATAAAAAAAAATCTTAAAAAAAATAAAATAAAAAGAAATTTTTTAAAAAGAACAATAAACTGATAAACAAGCTGGAGACTACCTATAGATAAGAAAAGTTTGTTAGTACAACTTTGGGGTCTGGCTTATCTTTTTCATCAACTCTAAACAACCTTTTCCCTTATAATTACATCCCTTCTGACATCAGACCTCATTTTAATTAATACATGTGATATTATGGGATCCAAATGCGTAACATGACCACATGTAACTGATTTCCTATTGCAAAGGGGAGGTTACTTTTATTCTGTCCAATCAACTTTCCTCTTGCATTTTCTTTATTGTGTTAACTTTAAAAAGGTGGGAAACATGGGGAGGGGAGGTCGAAGTTCTCTCTCCCCCTTTTCTTTTCATAGAGACCCACTTTATCAGGGTACCCTAATAAACTGCTTTAAAATGATCTTCCGACTCTGTTGCTTATTGGAAAGGTAAACTGAGGCAGAACCTAGAGGCAGATTTGTCTTACACATACCAGTTGCCAAGGGGCTGGATTTTGATGATGTGAACGTAGGGATACTGCAACAGTCATAAATGTGAACAACGAACAGCCCTGTCACTTTTTTGAGTGCTGTTTGGTCACTAAGTGGACAATTAGCTGTATGACTGTTTGATTTTCTTTGCTGAACTGTATAAATATGACTACATCCTTTTGTCTGCAGGAATCCCTTCCATTATCCTCTGGAGGGAATTTCTCCATGGTATATTCCGTAAGTAAGTGGTGCTAGAGGTGGCGCTCTTGTCTCACAATCAGGAGACTGTGAGTTCAATCCTAGGTAGAGGCAGATAGTTCTCTCTCTAGGCACAATGGTAATATATCTCCTGAACCAAACTCGACATTGGCGTCAGGAAAGACATCTGGCCAGTAACATTCAGCTCCATTCAGTTGCCCAGACTCCACCCCGCAAGGGATTATGGGTTATTAAAAGATGATGATGATATTGTTCAGTAAGGGTTAGCTGCAGTGAGCCCTGGGTAATTTTATTTATTCCATTTTTATGCTCGCTATCCAAATAACTTTTGGTTTGGGGTTCCTGCTTTTGATTCCACAGAAACGGTGGCAGAAGTTGGGATTCCTAATTTGCGAACTGGGTTATTTTGCAGAGTGTCAGTGCCAGATGGGAGACAAACTCTGCCCATTTAAGGTGCTCAGGCACACTTAACAGAACAGCACAGAATAACAAGCGTTGGAAGGGACCTTGTAGGTCATTTAGTCCAACCCCACCCCACCCAAACAGGAGACGCCTACACCATTTCTGCAGACCTTTTTATTTTATTTGTTGATTTGTTTTATTGGCGGACCTTTGCAATTTTCACCTTGCAGCAACCAATTCCAGAGGAAAGCGATGTTTCAATAATGGAGAATATTTGTAGCCAAAGCAAACGTTTAAATCGATGTTTAAATTTGGGGTGTCTCCAAAGCTGCAACTTCAAGAATTGTGGACTCCGACTCCCAGAATTCCTCCATGGCTAGCTGGGGAATTCTGGGAGCTGAAGTCCAAGTTGGAAAACCCTACCATAAAGCAAGGAAAAAACAGAAACTGACCTCTCTAGGAAAGAGAATCTCTCTACCCTTTTTTAAAGTCTCTATGCTCTGGCGCTCCCGGTCCCTGCAGGGCTCCGCCTCTCAACAGTGACGTAGCCGCTTCGTCGCCTTCGGCTTTCTCCTCCTCCCTCCCTCCCCCTACTTGCTTTACGGCCGTCTTGGGCGACGCTCCTCCTTTTCCTCTCCTCGCTAAGATGGCGGTGGCCGGGGTGAGCTTGCGGTTCCCGTCGAGGCCTAGAGTTCATCCGCCTCCATCCGGCTACCGGGAGGGCTGTAGGGGCCCCGGAGCCCGGGGTTGGGAAGGGACGAAGGAGGGCCTTGAAGCGGGGAGTCTCGCCGGGGATGGAAGAGGCCAGGCGGGCGGGCAGAGCCCGAAAGGGGGAGTGTCAGGCTGCTCCGCTCTTCCCTTGCCACGCGCATGAAGGGTTTAAACGGAACCGAAACGGCGAAGACTACAACTCCCATGCGCTCGGGCCTAAAGGCCACGTCATATAGGCGCTGTAGTCCGAGCTGTCCTAAGACGGAGTTTTATCAACCTGATGGACTCTTTAAAGAGATGGCGGACTACAACTCCCAGAGTTCCCCAGCCAGTATAGCATAGCTATGCATAGTACAGCTGGCTGGGGAACTCTGGGAGTTGAAGTCCGCCACCTCTAACGTCCACCAGGTTGGGAGAAACACGGGTGTGTAGCGTGTTTGTGTGGATGGGGGTCGAGCTGCTTTTTGCTCTGCCACGTAGGAAGAAGGCAGAGCAGCATTTTGCCTCCTTTCTGAACTGGCTTCAGATGAAAGATCACCTCCCCCCCCAAAGAAAAAATTGTAAATTAAGCCATTGGGGGCCTGGAGAGAGACCCCTTTTTATGGGATGGAAGAGAATCTGCCTGCAGAAGCGGTGGGGAGAGGGTGATGGGCGTCTTGAATGGAGCCTCCAGCTTTAGAGGCAGCTGTCTGTCTCTCCGCACCCGGGGATGAAAAACAGGAATGGGCAGTTTCCTGGCCTTTGGGGCCACCCAGAAGCAAATAGGCAAGGATGATGGGTTCTAATGCCCTCTGAATTCGCCCTTTTGGTGCTGGCAGTAACCTGAGATAGGTGCCACTGACTGGGTCCTTCTTGCAGTGGATATGTGTCACATGTTGGGGGTGGGTGGGTGGGTTGCTGGATTTTAGAATGGTGGGCGTTGGCTCGGGTGGGCCATGCTGTTGAGCTGTTGATCCTGATTTTAGGAGATGAGGTGTGTGAGACGGTGGCCCTGGATTTACACCCAGGTTGGCTTGGAGAGCCAGTTTTTTTGGGTGGAAGTTCTTGATTTTAGGAGAATCCAGGAGCAGGATTAGGAGCAGTGGATGGAAATTTAGGAAGGAGAGAAGCAAGCTAGAATTTAAGGAAAAATTTTCCTGACAGTGAGAACGATTAACAGGCTTGCCTTCAAAAAGTGTGGGTGCTACCATCGCTGGAGGTTTTTAAGAAGAGATTTGACAGCCATTTGTCCAGAATGGTATATAGGTTTTCCTGCTTGGCTGGGGTGGGGTGGGAGTTTGAAGTATAGAAGACCTCCCTTCCAACTTCCACTATTGTCTTATTCTGAGATGAGGAGTTCTTGTGGGAAGGTAGCCCTAGATTTGCACCCAGAAATGTTTAGGTAGATCTTTCCAAGCCACAATTGCTAAGTCCAAGAGAAGATTCCTGAGCATTTTAACCGGTTCTAGAGCCAGGAAGAGAGAGGCCTAGCCTGATGGTGGGTGTGGTTCTGGAGAATGGAAGGTGTAGTAGGCCTCTTAACAGGCCAATGGAGAATTTAGTAGGAGATCATGGACCTTCTGCTGATGTTGCATTATGATGGTGCCCTGTCTTTGCAGTAGCAAAGTCCTCTGGCCACCACAACTGCAGAGTCACCAGCCAAAAGGTTGACCCTATCAATTGGACAAATCAATGCACAGAGCTCGGCTTCCAGCTGCGCTTAGGCTGAAAATCGATTTTAAGACTTGGAAAAGACTTACATGGCGCATATTACTTAAGTTACGGCTTCGCTTCTTGGGTACCCATTTAACCCCATCGCTGCTTGCTCCCTCCCCTGCAGACTCTCTACACTTACCCCGAGAACTGGAGGGCATTCAAAGCCCTCATCGCTGCTCAATACAGCGGGGCCAAGATCAAAGTCCTCGCCACGCCGCCCCAGTTCCACTTTGGGCAGACCAACAAGACTCCTGAATTTCTGAAAAAATTCCCAGTTGGAAAGGTAAGCAAGTGTTTTGTTTTTTTTTTTCCTGGTCTAACTGGAGTTACGCCGTGGAGTTCTGGGATTTTTTTGGGTAGAATGGGAGATGTGTGTAACCTTACTGTGTGATTCTGATTCTTGCTACACTGTTTCCCCCCAAGTAAAACATCCCCTGATAAAAAACCCAATCGGGCTTTTGAGCGCATGGCAGTAAGGCCAAGCGCTTATTTCAGGGTTCAAAAAAAATATAAGACAGGGTCTTATTTTCAGGGAAACATGGTAGTTTCCAGGAGAATAGTTGGCTGACCTGTGAAAACGTATTCATTCGTTCATTTATTTGTATCCCACATTTATTTTACAAATAAAGTGGGAAACATGTCCGACACACCATCTTCCTCCTCCTATTTTCCCCACGACGAGTGACTGGCTTTCCTGGATAAGGTGGCATTCGAACTCACGGCTCTCCCACTTTCTATCCTGGTGCTTTAACCACTAGACCAAACTGGCTCTCTACATGCCTGGGGCTTGGTACAAAAAAAGGCAGGACCAGGACTAGCCTCACACTATTTGGGATGTGATGATCCGTGTATCCAGCAGACTTAATGCATCTTCAGAACAAGCCAGGTTCCTTTTTTGGGGTATCCCTCCCAATTACATAACTGAGCAAGTGCAGCATTTAATGATATTTTTCAATTGGTCTTGTTGAAGCAATGCTGTATCCTCCAGACATCAAGTCTCAAGTAAGACTCCGAGGCAAGGAATTTTTCAAAGATCCATTTTATTAGAGATGTCATATTGGCACATCTGGGAAAATCCGAATCTGAAAGCTTCCAGGTTTTCCCCACTCAAAAGAAAGTCTCTCCCCCCTTCACCCACATGTCCATCACATGGTCCAATCAATCAACTGTCCCAATTGGAGATACCTCCCAGTCACACCACCCCAGGTGCAGGCTGAATGTCCTTGACTCTCAGAGAAAAGAATGTTATGGCTAAATAACTACCAACTC
This sequence comes from Masticophis lateralis, assembly GCA_030761175.1. NCBI lineage: Eukaryota > Metazoa > Chordata > Lepidosauria > Squamata > Colubridae > Masticophis > Masticophis lateralis. Next base: position 3,492,800 of record JAUDYJ010000017.1, on the reverse strand, counting down.
CATGCAACCCCCCCCCCCTCCCTTCCCACTTTCCCACAGCACTGAATGTGGCAGCTCTGAAGATCCAAAAGAAAAGATGACCTCCAGGGCTGACACCAGATCAGTTATTTCTCAACCTTGACGACTTTAGGATGCGTGGACTTCATTGCCCAGAATTCCCCAGCCCAGCCATGGCTGAAGGATTCTGGAAGTTGAAGTCCGCTCATCTTAACATTGCCAAGGTTGAGGAACAGATTTATAACAATAGCAGTTTCCTGTCAACATTATTGCTTCTTGGGGATTCTGGGAAATTAAATCGCAGCTCCCTGGATTTTATTTAAATACCATAAAAACCTTTCTGATAAGATCTTCACAAGTGCACGATGCCTATTGGGTTGTGGGTTTTCCACCTCGAGAGATTTTTTAAGAACAGGCAACTTCTCATAGTTTAAATCAACGTTTCTCAATTTCAGCAAGGTGTTTAAGCTGTGTTGGTTGGGGAATTATGGGAATTGAAATCCCAAGTGCCTTAAAATTTCTGAAGTTGAGAAACAGTGCTGCAGATGGCACTTGCTGAGCTCTTTGGAGATCTGTCTGTCTGTCTTCTCAAGAGAGGCTCTTTTTCTAACCCTCTGTAGGTTCCGGCCTTTGAAGGAGATGATGGATTTTGCATATTCGAGAGCAACGCCATCGCACACTACGGTAAATATATGTCAGTTTTATCCAAAATCTCAAGAGAGGGTCAGGTTTACAGGAAACGGATGTCAGCGTTCCAGAACAATCCAACTCCAATTAAAAACTCCGAGACAGGCGTCATCTCAAAATCTTCATTTATTGGAATATTTGTATTATTTATTTATTTGATTTGGTTTAAATGCTGCCCTATCTCCGTAGGACTCAGGGTGGCTCACAGCAATAAAATGTCCAAATAAAAGCGTGTTAAAATACATGTTAACCCCCCCCAGTCCAGGTTGAACGGCCATGTCTTTAAGTCATGGCGGAAGGTGCGGAGGTCAGGAACCAACCGGAGCCCCAGAGGGAGTTGGTTCCAGAGGGTGGGAGCACCCACAGAGAAAGCTCTGCCTCTAGGGGTCGCCAGTTGACACTGTTTAGCCGACGGCACCCTGAGTAAGCCCTCCCTGTGAGAACGCACCGGGCGATGGGGAACTGTTGCTGGTTGCAGATGGTCCGACAAATATCCTGGACCTAAGTGATGAAGGGCTTTATAGGTCATCACCAGCACCTTGAATCTCACCCGGAGGGCAACCGGTAACCAATGCAAGCCGCGCAGGAGAGGTGTAACGTGGGCGTATCGGGAACCACCCATCACGACCCGCGCGGCTGCATTCTGTACCAGCTGAAGCCTCCGGATGGTCTTCAAGGGCAACCCTAGGTAGAGAGCGTTGCAGTAGTCAATACGGGAGGTGACTAGCGCATGAGTAACTGTGCGTAGGGCATCCTGGTCCAAATAAGGGCGCACCAGGCGAGCCTGGGCAAACGCCCCCCTGGTCACGGGTGTTATATGATCTGTTATATGGATAGGTATACTAGCACATCTGGGAATACCCGAATCTGAGAGTTCCGGGTTTTCCCTCAATAAATCAAAACCCCATATCCAGCCCCTGCACCCATCCGTCCATCACATGGCCCAATCCCCATCCATCCCAACTTGAGCCACCTCTGCAACCCCTCCTCCTCCATTTGTAGGAGCACCCTGACCTCGACTGAAAAGAAGAATGCTATTATGTCTAACAAATCTCCCATCCCTACTTTCCCAAGCGCAAGAAGGTGGCAGCTAATATGGCTTCCAAAGCTGACAACGGACTTAATTAAAGTTGCCAGTGTAAGATAGTCCTCCACTTACAACAATTCACTTAGTAAGCGTTCAAAGTTACAGCGGCACTGAAAAAAGTGACTTACGACCATTTTAAACACTTAAGGGCTGTTGCAGTGTCCCGGGGTCAGGTTATCCCCTTTTGCAACCTTCTGACGAGCCAAGTCAATGAGGGAAGCCGGATTCACTTACTCACTTCATGACCGCAGTGATTCCTTTAACAGCTGCAGCAAGGAAGATGGTAACAGGGTGAAACTCACTTAACGGATTTCTCCCTTAGCAACATAAAATTGTGGCTGTAAATTGAAGGCTGCCTGCCTGCCTTCTTTTTGATCGTGGCTTCTCTTAACTGGCCGGTTTTCCTCTCCCAGTCAGCAACGAGGAACTCCGAGGCACAACTCAAGAGGCGGCTTCCCAGATCCTTCAGTGGGTGAGCTTTGCTGACAGCGACATTGTGCCCCCAGCCAGCACCTGGGTTTTCCCCACGCTTGGCATCATGCAGTACAACAAGCAGGTAAGAGGCACTCCCAATTTTATAGAAAAAGAGGTTCCCCCAGTCATCTAAAAAGCTAGAAGGGGGCAGAAATCACTTTTTAAAAAATGTTAAATGTTAAAAAATGTTCGCTAATCATGAAGTTCAGAGTAGATCTCAGCATCTACTTCTGTCCTCCTATTGCAACACTACTGAGAGTGTCCTGACACACGGCATTCTTGCATGGTACGGGAGCAGCTCTGTAGCGGACAAAAAAGCTCTACAGAGAATCATTAAAACCACCCAGAATATCATCGGGCTCCAGCTACGAGCCCTGGAGGACATCTTCGAATCTTGCTGTTTGAGGAAGCTGCATAATATTCTCAGAGACTCTTCCCATCCTCCTCACAATCTTTTTGGACTGTTGTCTTCTGGCAGAAGATACAGAACAATTCAAACTCGAACCACACGTTTTCTGAATAGTTTTTAATTCCAGAGCTATAATCGCACACAACCTATGAACTAAAGGGCCACCATCCATGAGCTGTTGGACAGCATGACTTGGTCTGTTGTGTGGATGTTTGGGTGGTTTAGAGGCGGGGAATTTGTGGTGGGTGGGACTGTGTTTGGGAATTGTTATGCGTGTTGAACTTAGTCTTTGGGTCTTAGTCTTTAAGTGAATTTCGTTGTATGAATATAATGTGTATATATGTATAATGACAATAAAATTATTATTAGATACAGGAAGTTCTCATCTTACAACTTAAATTGCTTAGTGACTGTTTGAAGTTACGATGGACCTCCCGGACGTATCATAACTTCAAACAGTCACTAAGCAACTACTGGTAAGTTGTAAGTCGAGGACTTCCTGTAGCTGTTTAGGACCCAATTCTGGCATCTAGGAGAGGGACACAACACACCTGTCACACGACCAGATGTTGGGGGTCTTGTAACCGGCCTGCACTTACTACCATTTGCAGTGTCTCCCAGTCACATGACAACATTTTACAGCAGTTTTACGGAAAACCAGGATTTGGCAAAGCTGGCCCATAATGAACAAACTTTGCTTTACAACTGCTGCAAAAAATGATGGTAAAATCAAATTGGTTACATGGGTGACTTGCTTTACAACTGTCACAACTTTCAGCCTTAATGGGCAGGCTCCATTACAGTCATAGGTCAAGAACTACCTCCACAGGTAATCCTCAACAACAGCATTGAAAAAGGTGAGTTACAACTGTTTTGCACACAACCATTGCAGCATCTTTGTAGTCATGTGATCAGACTTTGGCCACTTGGCCACTGACTCATATTTATGATGGTTCCAGTGTCCTGGGGGTCACATGTTCCCCTTTTGCGAGCAAAGTCACCGGGGAATCCAGATTCCCTTACCAATTGTGGCAAGGTTATAAAATGGGGCAAAACTCACTTAACCAACACCTGTCTCACTTAGCAACAGAAATTTTGGCCTCCCTTGATGTGACTTGAAGACTTCCTGCAGTTGAAAAAACAGAAGTTAATTATATTTTGTACTGTTTTCGATATATTCAAGAGACTTCGTTTCACATTCCTGCAAAGGCCCTCTGGCTTTTGACAGCCTCTGGGCTGTGTGTGGATTTCCTCTTTGATCCCCCCCCCCTCCCCAAATCCCTAGGCTGCCCCCCCTAAAGTTTTTGCTGCCCCTTTGCAGGCTACAGAGTACGCCAAGGAGGAAGTGAAACGGATCTTGAGCCTGCTTGATTCTCACCTGAAGACTCGCACGTTTTTGGTTGGGGAGCGTATCACGCTGGCGGATATCACCGTGGTCTGCACTCTGCTCTGGCTTTACAAGCAGGTGAGTCTCTAGGTGGCTGAGGCGGTCCTGGAGGGGGAAGGGGCTGCTGAGGGGCCTGGGATTGCTGGTGGAGAAAGAGTAGAGCTGGACATTTTCTCCCCTATGAGGAATTGGCCTCGGAGGACGAGAGGCTTGTTATTGTTGTGGTCCGCCAGCAGCCTGCGGACCTGGCAGCGGAGTCGGATAGTGAGGGAGCTGGGGAGGCCCATGGGCCAGTCCTGGAGTCTGGGGAACCCCTTCAGTCCAAACTGGCCAGGTGGAATAGCCATGTTTTAAGGCCACGGCGGAAAGAGCCTAGGTCAGGGGCCACTCGGAGGCCTAGGGGGAGCTGATTCCACAGGGTAGGTGCGCCCACAGAGAAGGCCCGCTCCCTAGGGGTTGCCAACTGACATTGTCTGTCCGACGGCACCCCAAGGAGGCCCCTCCCTGTGGGAAAGCACCAAGTGATGGGGAGCAGTCGCTGGCCGCAGATGGTCCGCCAAATATCCCAGGCTTAAGCCATGTAGAGCTTTATAGGTGATTACCAGCACCTTGAATCTCACCCGAAGGGCAACCAGTAGCCAATGCAGGTCCCGAGAAGGGGTGTAACAAGAATAAAAAACCATCTTCAATTACAAATACAGTCTTGTGCATCTTCACCTTATTCATTTATATCCATACATTATTATTATTCTGCTTAATCATATGTTTAAATATAGCTATTTCTTCCCTCATTTCATACCAGATCTTCTAAAATTGGAGTTAATTTGTATTATACCATTCATTTCATCCTCTTAAATCATTCCAATAATAGCACATCTTTATATTATATTTTATACAATTCTACATTATCTGTATCAGAGAGATCATATTTCATTTCCATATCTTTTTATCTAACCATTGATAAAATAAGTCCCACATCTTATAGTATTGTTTATCTTGTTCTTCAATTTCAAATGTCAATTTGCTCATTTCTGCACGTTCTTAATAATTTCTTCTTGCGATGGGATTTTTCTCGTTTTTCCAATTTTTAGCAAAACACAATTCTAGCCGCCATTAATACATTCACAGTCAAATATCTCATTTCTCTATTGTATATTATATTAATCTATTGTATTGTATAGTCCATGTTGAAAGAAACCAATTGGGTGTTCCTTGAGCTGAGATTTCCCTCCTTTTCTCCCCTTTTTTTCAGGTGCTGGAGCCCCCCTTCCGCCAGCCGTACGAAAATGTCAATCGTTGGTTTATGACCTGCATTAACCAGCCCCAGTTCAAGGCCATCCTGGGGGACTTGAAGCTGTGCGAGAAGATGGCGCAATTTGACGGTCAGGAAATTCACCCCCTGATTCTCTTTTTACCTGGCCATTCTGTCTTTTTAAGGTTGGAAAAGGGGAAAAGCTTCCTTCCTTCCCATTCATTCCAAACGAGAAAGGAGAGCAAGGACCCTCATTAGGAGAGACATGATAACAGTCTTCCACTATTTGAGGGGCTGCCACAAAGAAGAGAAGGGGGGTGGTGTCAATTTATTCTCCAAAGCACCAGAAGGCAGGAGAAGAAACAATGGTTGGAAACTAAACCAAGGAGAGAAGCAACCTGAAATTAAGGAGAAACTTCCTAACAGTGAGGAGAATTAACCAGTGGAACAGCTTGTCACCAGAAATCGTGGGCGCTCCATCACTGGACCGGAAATTGTCAAACAGGGCGTTTTCGGCTTCCGGAGGGTGGGGAAGGCCGTTTTCACTCTCCCCAGACTCCTAGAGAAGCCCTGGAGCCAGGTGAGAAAGAAAAACGGGCCTCCCTCTCCCCCACCAGGCCCTCTGAGGCAGGAAACAGCCTGTTTTCCTACTTCTGAGGAACCCAGAAGACCCAAAATCAGCATGCAGACGCCGGAGCTGAGCTCGGTGGCACGCGTGCCATAGTTTCGCCATCACGGGACTAGACAATTACTTGTCTGAAATAGTATAGATCGGTGATGGCTAACCTTTTTACCATTGCGTGCCAAAAGTGGGGGGAGTGCACGCAAGTGCCCACACCCATAATTCTATGCACCCCGTGCATGCATGCGCAACCCTCCCGCGCGACCCCCAATTTTGGCACGTGATGGCACGGTGGGCCTGGTAGGCCCGTTTTTTGCTCTCCCCAGGCTCCAGAGCCACTCCGGGAGCGTGGAGAGGGAGGAAACGGAAACTTCCCGTTTGCTAACTTCTGGTCCCACCATTTTCGCCCTCCCCAGGCTCCTAGAAAGGCTCTGGAGCCTGGGGAGAGCGAAAAACGGGCCTTCCCCATCCACTCCCCCAGGCCCTCCAGAGGCAAGAAACAGCTGGAGCTGAGTTCATGTTCCCATCGATATGGCTCTGCATGCCACCTGTGGCACGCGTACCATAGGTTCACCATTCCGGGTATAGATTCTCCTGCTTGGGCAGGGGCCTGGATTAGGAGACCTCCTAGTCTAGTCTTGTCTGTTCTGTTCTAGCCCCTACTATTGTATTCTACTCGTAGGAATCCACTATACAGAATTGATAGACCTTTTTCATCCTTTATAGCAGAGGTCTCCAACTTTCCATAGTTTGAGGACTCGCGGGGGGGGGGGGGAGAGGAAATGGTTCTGTGTGAGCAGCAGCTGCTTGCACACTCAGTTTATTTGTGTGAGCTGTGGGCGCTCACGCAAATAAAGCTTCACAGGGGGAGAGTGCCGGCCACTTGCACCCATGGAGTTGCGAGGAGTTGGGGACCCCTGTTTACAAGTTGTCAGTTCATTTTATTTTGTTTTGTTTTGTTTAATTTGATTGATATGCCGCCCTTCTCCGGAGACTTAGGGCGGCTTCCAATGCGTTAAGCAGTAGCCTTCATACTTTTGTATATTTATACAAAGTCAGCTTATTGCCCCCACAAACTGGGTCCTGAATTGACCTACCTTAGAAAGGATGGAAGGTTGAGTCCACCTTGAGCCTGGGGAGATTCGAACTTACAGTAATTGCAGGCAGCTGGTGTTTAATTACAATGCATTAGTCTGCTGAGCTAACCAGGCTCTGTCAGCTAACAGAGCTAATAGTCATTTAGGGATTGTTAAGTGTTCAAGGCTACAACAGCACTGGAAAAAAAAGTGCCTTAGGAACGTTTTTCACACTTAACGACCATTGTAGCATTCTCAGGGTCATGGGATCAAACTTCAGAGTCTCGGCACCTGACTCTGTATCTATGACAGTTGCTGCGTTCTGGGCCATGGGATCACCCTTTCCAACCTTCTCACAGACAAAGTCAGTGGGGAAGCCGGGTTCGCTTAACAATTGTGGCAAGAAACGTCGTAAAGCGGGACATTTGCTCAGCTAACAAATGTCTCGCTTAGCAGCAGGAATTTTGAGCTCAGTTGTGGTTGTAAGTCGAGTACCGTATTTTTCAGACTCCTGAAAGCACCTAAATTTTCAGCCACTTTTAGAGGGGGGAAAGGGTGTATCTTATACTCCGAAAAATACGGTGCCTGTATCGAGAGCCCGCCAATCTCAGGAAAATGGAAGTATGTTTAAACCATGGAAGAAATAGCGTGCATTTTACGGTCCGTTTTTGTCTTCGGCTCTGCAACTTCCAGGGCTAAAATTAGAACACGGTGTAGAAAAGGATCGTATTTCATGCTCGCTGAAAGGAGGGATGGGTTCAGAAATTTCTGAAGGGGCCCCGTGCACTTTATATGGGTCAGCCTGTTGCCAGCCTCGCCCCACTTTGCTTTTGAAAACGTTTTCCTATTTTTTCTGCTAATTCAGTTTGATCAAACGCCCCCACCCCGGTTGGTGAAGACGTTTCATAGCTGGAACCCCCCCCCCCCTCCTCTCTTGAGTTCTTATGAATGAACGTTAGCAGCTTTATCTGTTACAATTATTAAAATTTATTTGCTGCCTATTGCTGGGGGCATCTTACAACAATAAAAAAAGCCTGGATAGCTCAGCAGACTAATGCATTGTGATTAACTCCAGCTGTCTGCCATTACTGTAAGTTTGAATCCCACCAGGCTCAAGGTTGACTCAGCCTTTCATCCTTTCTAAGGTAGGTAAACTGAGGACCCAGTTTGTGGGGGCAATAAGCTGACTTTGTATGAATATACAAAAGTATGAAGGCTATTGCTTAACGCATTGTAAGCCGCCCTGAGTCTCCGGAGAAGGGCGGCATATAAATCTAATTTAAAAAAAAAAAAGGAAGCTGTGAAAAGAGTGTAACCAGAACAGAAATAAAAGAATAGAGCGATAAAATAACCAAGAAAGAATACAGCAGTATGATAACAAACAGATCCACTCCTATGAAAGCCATCCGTGCTTAAACTGTAGGGGAAATCTGTCTGACACTTCTAATATTAAAAAAAAAAATAGATGGACTATACTATAGTAGTCAGTTTGTTCTTGTAGTTTAAGACACCGAGGAACCAGTATGAATGAAATTCTAGCACAAAGCTACCCGGGTGACTTTGGGCTACGCCAGGGGTCAGCAACCTTAAGCATTCAAAGAGCCACAAAGGTCCTAACCAGAAGCCCCCATTCAATTCTGGAGTTGACTGGAAGTCTGGTTCCCCCACCATAGAGTCTCCTCCTAGCACAACGTCCTTTTTCCTCTGCCGACTGGAAGTCGGTTTCCCCACCATAGAGTCTCCTCCTAGTGTGGCATCCTTTTTCCTCTACATGTCCTATCCGAAACCCCTATCAGTTGTGGAGCCGACCAGCAACAAGGAGCCACAGCAGAAGGATGAAAGAGCCACGTGGGGCTCCAGAGCCACGGGTTGCTGACCCCGGGGCTAGACCATCTCTCTTAGCCCCAGAAAGGAAGCAGTGACAACCCACTTCTAAAAATGTTGGGGGCATTTTAGTTAAGACCATACCTGGAATATTGCATCCAGTTTTGGTCACCACACTATAAAAAAGAGCTTGAGACTCTAGAAAGTGTGCAGAGAAGAGCAACCAGGATGATGAGGGGACTGGAGGCTGAAACAGACGATGAACGGTTGCAGGAACTGGGCCTGGCTACTCTAGTGAAGAGAAGGACCAGGAGAGACAGGAGAGCATCTTCCAATATTTGAGGGGCTGCCCCAGAGAGGAGGAAGGGGGTCAAGCTATTCTCCAAAGCACCCGAAGGCCAGAGAAGGAATAATAATGGATGGAAACGGAACAAGGAGAGATTCAACCTGGAAATAAGGAGAAACTTTCTGACTGAGAACCATCAACTGATGGAACAGAAGTTGCCTTCAGAAGTTGTGGGAGCTTCATCCTTGGAAGCTTTCAAGAAGAGACTGGACTGCCATCTGTCAGAAATGGTGTAGGGTTGGACTAGATGACCTACAAGGTCCCTTCCAACTCTTGTCAATCTATTATTTTATCTTGGAAGTTGAAGTCCACCTGTCTTAAAAGGGCCTAGGTTGGAAAACGCTGCTTTAGCTCTTTTAAGGGGCCAGAAATTGACGTTTCGGCATCGAAACCCTAAATCCTGTTCATTTCTCTCTCTCTCTCTCTCTCTCTTTTTTCCAGCCAAGAAGTTTGCAGAGAACCAACCTAAGAAAGAAACCTCCAAGAAGGAGAAAACGCCGAAGGAGGACAAGAAAGCGGAGAAGAAAGAAGAGAAGAAGCGAGAACCGGAAGAGGAATTAGACGAGTGTGAGCAGGTCTTGGCAGCCGAGCCCAAATTCAAAGATCCCTTTGCTGAGTTCCCCAAAAGGTAAGGGACCCTCCCCCCAACTGATTGTAGGAGGGGGCGCAGCAGAGTCCAAAAAGAATGGGGTGACTCCGATTCTGGGGGTTTGGGTCAACCTGGAAAATGTCCCACAGTGGTCTTCAGTCAAATGTAGAAGCAACCAGAAAGTCAGGACTGAATTTGGCTACTTGGGGGGGGGGGGGGAATAGTTCCATCATCATAATTTTAGGCATATTTCATTGTACACCAACCCTACGAAATTCCTTTTTTTAAATAAAACACAGTTCTATGTTTACAGACAGTCCTTCGACTCCCGACCACAATTTCCCATTGCTAAAACAAGTCAGTTTAATGAGTTTGGGCCCCGTTTTAACAATGTTCCTGGCCACCGTCGTTAAATGAATCGCTGCACTTACGAAGTTAGTAGCACGGTCGTTAAAGTGAGAACCTGGTTCACCCCCCCCCCCCCCCCCCCCCGCGTTGATTTTACTTGTCAGAAAGTTGTAAAATGGGATGGTGTGACCCTGGGACAATGCAACCGTCATAAGTACATGTCAGTGGCCAAGCATCCGAATTTTGATCACATGACTGGGATGTGGCAAAGGTCAAATGCTTTAGTCTGCTGGTGGCTCAGCAGACTAAAGCACTGTAACATTAACATTCAGCTGCCTGGAATTACTGTAAGTTCGAATCTCCCCAGGCTCAAGGTCGACTCAGCCTTCCATCCTTTCTAAAGTAGGTCAATTGAGGACCCAGTTTGTGGGGGCAATAAGCTGATTTTGTATAAAATTTACAAAAGTGTGAAGGCTATTGCTTAACACATTGTAAGCCGCCCTGAGTCTCTGGAGAAGGGTGGCCTATAAATAAAACTAAGAAAAAAAAATAAGTGTGAAAAACACGTCATACGTATCGCAGCTTTGAACAGTCAATGAACGAAAGATTAAACAGGTAGTCCACAATTGTGCCCAAAACGTCTGTTGCTAAGTGAGACAGTTGTTAAAGTGAATTTTGCCCCATGTTACGGCCTTTCCTAGCATAGTTATTAAGTGAATCACTGCCGTTGATAAGTTAGTAACCTGGCTGTTAAGTGAATTTGGCTTCCCCGTTGACTTTGCTTGTCAGGAGGTCGCAAAAGGGAATCACATGACCCTCTGCAGCCGTCGTAAGTATGAATCTGTTGCCCGGCTTCTGGATTTTGATCACGGGGATGCTACAAATGGCCGTAAGTGTGAAAAATGGTCATCACCCACTTTTTCCAGTGCCGTTGCAACTTGGAAGCGGTCCCTAAACAAAGTATTGTAATTTGAGGACTACCTGTACAAAGGTACCTGTATCTAAAAGGGAGGTGCTTTCTGTGACAAAACTAATTTAATTTCGGAAACCTGTTTTAGATATACCTTATTTTTCCGAGTATAAGATAGACTCCCCCCCCCCTTTTAAAAAAGGGTGGAAACGTTGGTGCGTCTTATACACCGAATACAGCCATTTTTGGCCTGCCAAAACCCCACCCTGCTCATCCCATTTTTGCGAAAAATGGGCCTGTTTTTGACAAAAACCAGGTGTGCAGAGGGTTTGGGAGGCCTGCAGAGTGCTCTTACTTACCTCTTCAAAATCTTGGTGCATCTTATACACTGATGCGTCTTATAGTCCAAAAAATATGGGTTAGCATAGCATAGCATACCGTGTTTCCCTGAAAATAAGATCCTGTTTTATATTTTTTTGAACCCCGAAATAAGCGCTTGGCCTTATTTTCGGGGAGGTCTTATTATTTTGGGGCGTCTGGAGCAAGACGGGCCTCTCTTGCCATCTTACCTGATTTCCAGCTCTGTCTCCCTAACCCTAACCACAGGAAATGGAGGGACCGGCTGCACATGTGGTTAAATATTTTCAGGGGGGCTTATTAGTGCATGCGCTCAAAAGACCAATTGGGCTTATCAGAGGACATCTTATTTTCAGGGAAACAGTAGAATAGTGAGTATAGTATAGAGTAGAGTAGAGAGGAGAAGAGAAGAGAAGAGAAGAGAATAGTATAGTGATGGCGAACCTATGGGACGGGTGCCACAGGTGGCACACGGAGCCATATCTGTGGGCACGCGAGCGTTGCCCTACCTCAGTCCAGCACACACATACGTGCTGGCCAACTGATTTTCGGACCTTCCAGACCCACCAGAAGTCAGGAAATGGGCTGTTTCCAGGCCTCCGGGGGAGTGGGGAAGGCTATTTTCGGCCTCCCCAGGCTCCTAGAAAGGCTCTGGAACCTGGGGAGGGCTAAGAAATGGGCCTACCTGGCCCACCATGCCATCGCATGCCAAAAGTGGAGGGGGGGAGCGGGGAGAGTCACGCGCGCATGCGTGGGGGGGATGGGGCACATTGAATTATAGGTGTGGGCATGCATGTGCGCAATCCCCCCCCCCATTACCCCCTCTTTTGGCACATGACAGCAAAAAGGTTAGCCATCACTAGTATAGTAATAGTAATAGTTATAGTATAGTATAGTCTAGTCTATAGCAGTGATGGCTAAACTTTTGCCATCACATACCAAAAGCGGGGGGAGCGCAAGGGAGTTGTGCATGAGTGTGCCCACACCCAAAATTCTATGCACCCCGCCCCTGCGCATGTGTGTGTGACACACCCCACCCCACCCCGTGATTCCCTCGCTTTTGGAATGTGATGGCATGGCGGGACCGGTAGGCCCGTTTTTTTCGCCCTCCCCAGGATCCAGATCCTTTCTAGGAGCCTGGAGAGGGCGAAAATGGCCTTCTCCACCTCCCTGGAGGCCAGTAATGGCCTGTTTGCCGACTTCCAGTGGGCCCGGAAGGCCTGAAAATCGGCTGGCCGGTGTGCGCATGTGTGTCAAAGCTGAGCTCCCGTGCCCACCGATATGGCTAGGTGGTTTGCCATCATGGGTATATAGTATAGTCTAGCCTTTATTGTCATTGTACATTATATATACAACAAAATTGATTGAGCCTCCCCGGTGCAATCCATAACAGAAAATACAAAACAGCATAAATAGTAGAGAGAATAATCCGTATACAAGTAATTGGGGGAAAAAAAGAGACTAATCATACTAATCCGTCTGTTTGATTTGTTGAGCGTCCAGCGAACGAGCGAAAGGATATTTTGTGTGTCTCACCCTTCTCTTGAGGGCGACTCACCTTACACGCCATTGTCTGCTGAGTACACTCAGCGCTTCCTGCATTTAAGAGAGGCATAAAGAGAGAAAATCTAAACAAATAAAACACTAAATACATAGAGATAAGCCACATTCAAATCCACTTTTCAAAAGAGACAATGAGAAAGTTAAGGCGGAAGAGGTGTGGTGCGTTATAGGTAACCCTTGACTTCCAAGCACAACAGAGCCTGCCCATCGCAGTCCTAATTCGTGACAGGCCCAATTTTGGCGTCGTTTTTTTGTGGCAGTCATTAAGCAAAACGACAGTTCACTGTAGGCACCGTTTTTGGTGACTCAGAAATGGCGATTTTGATTAAAACCTGGGCCTGGGAGCGTGGCACTCTGTAAATGGGCTTCGTGGCCCAGTGGCCAACTTCTTGCCCTACCCTCAGCTGCACAGCCCGGTAAGGAAAACCCCCCCGAGACCCCCCACAGCTGTTCCTTAGCTCCATTTTTCTGGCCGTGCCAAAGAGACACTCGGGGGGGGGGTGCTGCCCAGGATGAGCCACGTGGTGGCAGTAGAGCCTCACACTGGTCCGCCAGCTGCTTTTGGACTTCCTTCCAGCCCGGTTGAGCCAGGGAGGCACAAGGGAGGGGGAATCTTGTTTTTCGGGCTTGGAGGTGGCAGCGGGCCAGGTTGGGCTGCCTCCCTCTGGAAGGGAGGGAGGGCCTGCTGGGCGGGAGAGGCCCTCTCCGGCCCCAGCGAAGTTTGTTCCCTGCCCTAAAAATGGGTGAACTCCATTTGGGGGCGTCAGCTGCTGCTTGCAACTGGAGAGGTCCTTCCCCCTTTCCAGGGGAAGAGGAGGAGGAGGGGCCAGGGAGCAGATTCTTGAAGGGGGCGGAGGGAGGAGGTGGAGGCCCTTCTCTGCAAAACACGATGATGCTGACCCCGAGGTGCAGCGTTTCATTTATTCTGGCTGCCTGGCCTTTCAGCTGTTGCTCCGAACGAGCTGTCCTGTGATCCATGATCAGCTCAACACAGTAGCTGACTTGTTTTCGGGCAAGGAACCTCCCTCTGACCTCTCCCCCCCCCCCCAAACTCCTGTACCAGGCAAAAGAGAGAGAGAGAGGAAGGGATGATGGATGGATGGTAGGTAGGTAGGTACGTAGGTAGATAGATAGAGTGAGTGAGTGAGTGAGTGAGTAGATTTGATAGGTAGATATGGTAGATAGGCAGACAGACAAGTACAGGAGTGGCCAAAATTGTGGAAACCTTTTGGCAAAAGTGTATTTTCTAAAACTAGCTAATAACACCACTTTTTGGGGGAAGTAGTATCATAAAATTATATATCAATGGAAAGATAATTTAATCCAGAATGTAATGCAATAATTTTTAGGAAGGATTTGCTATTAGAGTAGCAGTTACAGTATAAAGAAGAGAAGTGAGACACGTAGAAAAAATGAGATGTACAAAAATGATCACCATAAAAAAAAACGAGATATGCAAAAATGATCCCCATGTCAGTTAATCCTTCGCTGGGTAACCTTTAGCATGAATGACGGCCTTACAACGTCTTCCCATGGAGGGGAACAGAGTCTTTGAGTTCTGCAGCTGTTCTCATGTGAAACCAAGATTGAATGATGGCTTCTATTAACTGGGTTTTATTGCTGGGTCGCTTCTGACCAGCAAGTTTCTTTAGCTGGCTCCATAGATTTTCAATGGGGTGAAGGTCTGGGCTATTCCTAGGCCATTCCAGCAGTGGAATAGGATTCTCTTGTGAAACTCCAAAAAAAGTGGTGTTAGTAGCCATCAAACCTCAAAAATACACTGTAGGTAGATGAGAGAGATAATGATTGGTAGGTAGATACGTAGATAAAAGGATAGGTAGAGATGGATGGATGAGGTAGGTAGATGATAGATAGGCCGACAGATGATGGACAAATAGATGATAGAGATAGACAAATATACTTTATTGTCGTTTTTCTCTATACAATAGCACACATTAAAATAAAATTCCAGTGCCCCCTTGAAAGAAAAAAAACATGCTGCCCACCAAACCATGATTATCATCCCCAGTATAACAATAATAATACATTATACACACACACACACACCAGAATTAATACATATATATATATATATATATATATATATATATATATATTTAAACACACACACACATACTTGCACAAAACTACATTAAGTGCAGGAAATTATAGAGCAGGAAAAAAAGTCTTGAGAGTTAACGAGGGCTGCTTATGTGCAAATAGAAGAGAAGAGAATAGAATAATGAAGAGTGGAAAGAAGGGAAGGGAAGAATAAAGAGAAAAGAAGAATGGAATGGGATAGGACAGGACAGGACAGAACAAAAAACAAAACAACAGAATTCTTTACTGGCCAAGTGTGATTGGACACACAAGGAATTTGTCTTTGGTGCATACACTCACAGTGTACATCAGGAGAATAAAATACATTCATCAAGAATAAAAAGATACAACACTGAGTGATAGTCAAGGTTACCAGTAAGCTATCAAATCATAGTAGGAAACAAAAACAATATAAATTGAAAGGTACAAGCAACATGGGTATAGTCATAAGTGGAAAGAACTAGATACTAGTAAGGAAGAGAAGAATTAATAGTAATACAGTCTTAGTAAATTATTTGACAGTGTAGACATTAAGTCTCACCCACCCAATTTCTCCCTCCTGGATAAACCAGTTTTCCGTTTGCCGTTTCATCCTGGAGTGAGTCAAAAGAGAGCTGGCTGGGTTTTCAGTCTCGGCTGCAAAGGGCTGGTCGGCGAGTGGTTTTGCTAGCCTGTTCCCCTCCAGTGGCTTGGAAAACCATGGGTCTTGTAGTCTGTAAGACGGCTGGTTTGACAGACAAACCCTGCAAGCTCTTGCTGGGGTTTTCTTAGCCCGGTTGCAACATTTCTCTACTCTGGAAGAATTTGAGCCTTTTGTGTGCCAATCCTTGGAAAGATGTTTTGCTCTGCAGGTAATCCTCGACTTACAACAGTTCATTTAGTGACCGTTTGAAATGACAACGGCACTGAAAAAAGTGACTTATGACCATATTTCACACTTAACGACCATTACAGCGTTCCCATGGTCATGTGATTTATATTCAGTATCCTTGAAAACTGACTCACATTTATGATGGTGGCAGTGTCCCGGAATCACGTGATCCATCCCGTTTTGTGACCTTCTGACAAGCAGAGTCGATGGGGAAGCCGGATTTGCTTAACAACCATATGACTAATTTAACAACGGTGGCCAAAAAAAGGTCAGAAAATGGGGCAAAACTCACTGAACAAATTTCTCTCTTAGCAACATACATTTTTGGGCTCAATTAGGGTTGTAAGTCGAGGACGACCGTATACAGAAACATATTTTTAAAAAGGCGATTTGAACGCATCCCACAATTTATCTCAACCCCTGAGCAAAATCAATATTATTATCAAATTGTTTGATTAAATCATCGTCCCAAAATAACCCCCTGCAAGACCTAATATGCTAAATTGAGATAATGCGTACAAATAACTATTGACAAACTCTATCAACTCTTCCTGGGGGGAAGAAAAAAAATAGCTGATTCTTTTACAAGGTTACGAAATCCATACTACATCGCGCGCAAAGCCCATGCGCAATGCGAACCGGTAGTAAAATTTGATTAGAACTCACCACTGCATTGCACCTAGGTTGTACAGTGACAATAAAGGTTGTTATTAATGAGGAGAGATTCACTTAACAACTGTGGCAAGAAAAGTCGTAAAGTGGGCCAAAACTCTCACTTAACAAACGCCTCGCTAAGCAACAGACACGTGAAGCCAGCTTGCGCGCACAACTGATGCTTCCAAGGTCCCTTCCAACTCTTAATACTCTTATTATTCCCCAGCTGTTCTGCCCCAGCTACGGACCCCAGCTAAGAACGCAGCACACACAAAGTCTGTACAAACCTTAGTTTACTAAATTAAATCAGTTTTTTTTAAAAACAAAGGCTGTTAATTAACTTTCTTAACAGCCTACAAGAATCCAAAGAATAAATAATCAAATAAACTATGGTTGGCAGGAAGCCCAGAAGCAATTTGCAGAGAAGTAAAATCAGGACGCGAAGGAGAGTGAACGAAGTTGTTCCTTGCAAATTGCTTCAGTCAGCGTTCCTCCTTAAATAGGCTAAGGGAGTGGCCAATTAGCCCCAAGCCTGACTCTCGAGCAGACCTCCTCCTGAGGAGCCCCTCCTGCCTTTTGGCCGCTCTGCGTGCCCGTGCATCGTGAAGAGGCTCCTCCTCTTCGTCCTCTTCACTTAAGGGAGGTTCTGAAGGCCCTGGCTGAATCTCCGCCTCTGGCACCACATCTTCTCCAGCCTCCTCACTGTCCAACCCAAGTGCCAGCTGCACCAGCCTCCTGCCACCAGCCTCCTCCTTGTCGGAATCAGCTACTAGCTGCACAGGCTGCTGATGGGCCACAACACCAACAATGATGGTTTGGCATCAAGCAGGATTTTAGCCATCGTGGTCCAGATTGGCACTTGGCTGCCCAAGATAGGGGGCCAAGCTTGTTGGTCTGCCACCCCCACTTCCCCCTCACACCCCCCCCCCTCCCCGGACCATCCAGCTGTGCCCTTTCCCTCCCCCTCCTATTTTTTCTGTGCTGCACCTGAGTGAGACCCTCTTGTCCATTATTTCTCCCCCAGCCCCTTTAGCATGGACGAATTTAAGCAGAAGTATTCTAACGAAGACACCTTGAAAGTGGCCGTGCCTCACTTCTGGGACCACTTCGACAAAGACGGTTGGTCCATCTGGTACGCAGAGTACCGCTTTCCGGAGGAGCTGGCTCAGATTTTCATGAGCTGCAACCTTATCACCGGTAAGCTCCCCTCGTTTCCTCCTCCCAACACCCACCTACCCCCCAGTTTTCTTTTTATTACGCTTACAAGCTTGGCCCAACCGTTAAATCAGCCCTCTTCGCTTCTTCCCTCAGGCATGTTCCAACGTTTGGACAAACTGCGCAAGAACGCCTTCGCTTCCGTCATCGTCTTTGGCGCTAACAACGACAGCAGCATCTCCGGCATCTGGGTCTTCCGCGGACAGGAGCTCGCCTTCCCCGTGAGTGTGTGAGGGGTTTGGATTGCGGTCACATTCTCTCTCTCTCTCTCTCTCTCTCTCTCTCTCTCTCTCTCTCTCTCTCTCTCTCTCTCTCTCTCTCTCTCTCTCTGCCGGTGGCTCACAGGCCTCAATCGTGGTAGGTGGCAGATCTTCTGGGGGCGTTCTGAGGAGGTGGGTGCTGTTGGAATGGGATGCTGCCGGTGACCAAGGACAAGACGAGGAAAATTCATTGGAACCGGCCAATTTTGCATGGAGAAAGAACCCCAGGATCCTCTGTCATCTCCCTGAGCCAACCTCTCTTCCACCCTAGAGATGAGTTCAAAATTTTCTCAACGTGGGCCACTTGAAGATGGTGGACTTCAGCTCCCAGAATTCCCCAGACACCCATGCATACATATTTAAGCCTGCTGGCAGGGGAATTCTGGGACTCGAAGTCCACCATCTTCAAGTGGCCCAGGTTGAGAAACACTGGATTAGGAGATGCAGTGGTCCCCCGACCTTGGTGGCTTGTGGGGGTGGGGTGAGAGGGGAATCAGGCCTTACAATTGCTTACCTTGTGCAAGCAGCACGCCAATGCGTGCACGGGCAGCTCACCTGCAAGTTGGAGCTGCGCGACGGCTCCTGTGAGTGGGGCTGTGCACGCCTATTTGTGCCGGCCCACTGGTCATGTGGTCTGGTTGCAAATTGGGTGGAGACTGTTGGATTAGAGCAGAGGTTGGCAACCTTAAACACTCAAGGAGCCACAAAGGTCCCCTAACCAGAAGCCCCCCTCCCCCATTCAATTCTGAAGCTGACCGGAAGTCCGGTTTCCCCCACATAGAGTCTCCTCCTAGCATGGCACTTTCCTCTGCCGACTGGAAGTCGGCTTCCTCTTTCCTCCTCTCCCCACCCCATCATAGAGTCTCCTAGCAGAGCGTCCTTTTTTCTCTACCTGTCCTAACCAAAAGCCGTATCAATTGTGGAGGCGACAGGGAGCCGCAGTAGAGGGATGAAAAGAGCCACATGTGGCTCCCGAGCTACAGGTTACCGACTCCTGGGTTAGAGGATAAGCTCAACTACCAGGGCTTTTTCTATCAGACGGAGAGAAAGAGTTTGGGGGTGGGGGTGGCTGCTTAAGCTTTCCCTAACAGAGGGATCCGCTGTTTGCGGCCCTTTACGAGATCGATGAAACACCCATGATGCGCTCTCTCCCAGGATCTGTGCTGGTAGGGAGAGGTTGGGTGTGCTTGGTGTGGATGATGTCACCTTTCCCACGGAAGAGGCATTCATGCCCAACCCCACAGGGCATCCATTCCTCACACACAGCGTGACAATCCTTTCTCTTCCGCCTCTCTCCCAGAAAACGTTGGCTCTCGGGCTGCTACTCTTCATGGCTTCTTGAGGGAAGCCATGGCATCTATTCTGCCTGCGTGCCTCACCTCAGTAACAGAGTCGGAAGGGACCTTGGAGGTCATCTAGTCCACCCCCCTACTCAACGCAGGAGACCTATACTAGGGATTCGAACCGCTGAACTGCCAACTTTTCTGATCGACAAGCTCAGCGTCTTAGCCACCTCTTTGGGGCCACGAGTGAAACGATAGGCCTAGGGTTGAGCTTCCTGCCCTTATAAGCCAGGATCAAGCCGTAATGCTCTACAAACAAACCCCCGCCGTTAACCAGGAACAATTACATGTAGTTCTCGACTTAACCACCATTCGTTTACAGGCCATTTTCAAAATTTCAAACGGCGCTGCAACAAAAGCAGTTTAGGACCGTTTTCACACGTATGACTGTTGCAACGTCCCCAGGGTGGCGTGATCAAAATTCATTCGCTTGGCAACTGATTCATAGTTATGGCGGTTTCAATGTCCCGGTCTCACGTTATCCCCTTTTGCAACCATCTGGCCAGCAAAGTCAGTGTGGAAGCCAAATCCGCCTAACAACTGCACGATTCATTTAAGAACCAAGTAAAACAGAATAACAAGAGTTGGAAGGGACCTTGGAGGTCATCTAATCCAACCCCCTGCTCATGCAAGAGACCCTGTCCCCATGTTTTACCATTTCAATTAAGTTAAGCATCGAACCGCTTAACAACCAGCAAGGAAGGTTCTATAAAAGGAAGGGAAAGCTCACTTAACAACTTTCTCACTTAGCAGTGGAAATGTTGGGCTCAATTGTGGTCATAAGTCAGGAGTGGTGGCAGTGGCCTAGAGGTTGGAGCTTTGTCACAATCAGGAGGCTGCAAGTTCGATCCTAGGTAGAGGCAGGTATTTCTCTCTCTCTAGGCACAATGAGAATATATCTGCTGAACAAAACTCTGCATTGGCGACAGGAAGGGCATCTGGCCAGTAAACACACAGCTTCATTCAGTTGCCCAGACTCCACCCCCCACAAGGGATTATGGGGTCGTT
The DNA here is from genome assembly GCA_030761175.1 of Masticophis lateralis. NCBI lineage: Eukaryota > Metazoa > Chordata > Lepidosauria > Squamata > Colubridae > Masticophis > Masticophis lateralis. Next base: position 3,472,421 of record JAUDYJ010000017.1, on the reverse strand, counting down.
AAAAGATAATGATGAATTATGGTCGTAAATCGAGAATTGCCTGTATTTGCATGTCGGGATGTGGCAAACGCCTTCCTTGGCATTGTGTGGTTAGTGTTGCACTTCTGCCTCTGTGAGGGTCCTCAGTGAGATGGGGAAGGGCTCAGCTCCCTTCCTACCTCCTCCTCATGCCCCCTCTTTCCTCCGTCTCTTCCTCAGCTGTGTCCCGACTGGCAGGTGGATTACGAATCCTACACCTGGCGGAAGCTGGATCCGGAAAGCGAGGAGTGCAAGACGATGGTGCAGGAGTATTTTGCTTGGGAAGGCAACTTCAAGCATGTCGGCAAACCGTTCAACCAAGGCAAGATCTTCAAATGAGGAGGCAGGACGCCGACGCCACCCCCTCCCCCTCTCCCCAAATACGGACACGATGAGGGACATCTCTCCAGAGGGGCTACCACCACCGCTGTTCAGGAAGACGAAAAAAATTTAAACAGAAGATCCCCCCACCCACTCGGGCAGCAGGAGAGGCAGTGACATTTTAAGCTGTGCATTAAAATCCTGAATGCACTAGTTTTATTTATTTATTTTTTTGCATCTGCTTGCAGCTGGAAAGGGGGGGGCTTCTCATCTGGGTTGCAGAGCGATGGGTGGGAGAGAAAAGACGGGATTTCTGGTGTCTTTACTTCTCTGTGTAACAAGTGAGTGTAACTCACCCTGCAATGGTTTTTCTCAAGCTTGGGCCCTTTAAGGGTGGATTTCAACTCCCAGAATTCCCCAGGCAGCTGTGCTGACGGATGGACTTCAACTCCCAGATTTCTCTGCTGTGATGGCTGGAGAATTCTGGGAGCTGACGTCCACCTGTCTTAACGCTGCCCAGATTGAGAACACAATTCCACACTCTGACCCATGTGCAAATACTGTCCCACAATTCTGTTGGTAGTGTGGCCTGAGGATGATGGGCTTTGCAGTCTCCACCAATTCTGGGAGTTGAAGTCCACCTGTATTAAAGGGCCCAAGCTTGAGAAACACCGTGCAACCTTTCCCCAACCTAAAGCTGTCTATAAGTACTGTATTTTTCAGAGTGTAAGGCCCACTGGAGTATGGAGTTAGCGTTTGGGGAGGAAAATGGGGGTGGGGGGTGGAATTTTGCCTACCAGGTATTTATCTGACTAGTCCTTAGCCTAGTCAGCTTCAGCACATTAGTTCGCTCGCTGGTTTTGAAGTTGGGGCTGGTTGGGGCTAAAAAAACAGCTTCTAAAGCACAGCTGATCGTGGGAGGGAGCAGCAATTAGAAAAGCAGGCAAAGCAGGGAAGATTGCTCAGTTTCAAAAGCACAGCTGATCGTCGGAGGGAGCTCTGGTGACTAAAGCAGGCAAAGCGCGGAAGGGGTAAGAGAAGGCAGCAGCTGTTCCCAGTAGCCATTTTGGGCACCGCGTGTCACGTTTTCAGCCTCCCAACACATCGCATTTTCAGGCAGCGATGTGCTTTGGCGATCCCCACAGCCCTGAAGGCCTCTCAAACGGAGCGTTTGGAGGCTGAAAACACAAGCCATTGTCGGTGGCAATCCCTGCAGCCAGGAAGAGGACGGGTGGAGGCCAAAGGGTGGGGGCTGGTGGATGGGCGGGGTTACATTTGACATAAGACGCACCCCAATTTTCAGCCTCTTTCAGGTGGGAAAAAGTGCGTCTTATACTCCAAAAAATACATTTTTTGGAGACCAAAACCCATCATCCCCAGCTGAAATGATGTGAAATGTGGGGTGGGGGGCGTGTCAGCAGGCACAAGGACATAAGACACATTTCACATCATTTCAGCTGGGGATGATGGGTTTTTCTTAGCAGACTCCCAATTCCTTTTCACTGCATTAACATTGGCCAAGAACCTTTTGTCGACGTCCAGTTAGGTGGACTGAAAAACAAAGTTGTTTTTCAAACTTGGCCGTTTTAAGACTTAAAACTCCCAGAATTGTCCAGGAGGAGTTGAAATCCACAAATCTTTAAAAGATGCTGGCTGTGGGGGATTTTGAGATGTTGAAGCCCAGCGGTCTTTAAATGTTGAGAAACGCTGTTCTACACACATGTGCAGCTTTGCTTCTGATTTTATCAGACAGTGCTACAAACAACTACATTGGGTTTTTTGCACTGGTGAAATCTGTACCACTTTACTACTGGTTTGCTGGCTGCGCAGTGCGCACCACGCACCAAATAGGTGCGCGCACAGTGCACGCCGAAAGGAGATGTGGGAAGTAGAACAGTGCGCGAGGGAGGGGTGATCAGCTGTGGCGTGCAATCTTTTAAAAGTTAAAAAAAAGTCTGACAATCGCACTGCTGTGATCGTCAGAGATTTTTTTTTAACCTTTTAAAAGCATTTTTTCTACAACCTCTGGCCGAAGACAACGTAGAAAAAATGCTTTTAAAAGCCTCTGATGATTCCAGCTGAGCCCGCGCGATCATCAGAGGCTTTTTTTCCCCCCCCCCCCCTTTTAAAAGCATTTTTTCGGCCGAAGAGGTTGTAGAAAAAAATGTTTTAAAAAGTTTTTTTTTAAAAAAAAAGCCTCTGATGACTGCGCAGCTCAGCTGGGCATGCGGGAGGGGGACAGGGATTTTTGCTACCGGTTCTCCGAACCACCCGCCACTATCGCTACTGGATCAGACGATCCAGTCCGAACCGGGAGCATTTCACCCCTGGTTTTTTGGCAGCTACGCACACTTGCTGGCTCATACTTTAGCGATTGTCCACTACGACATTCCTTATTCCTGCTGAGCCAGGTACCACCTATTCTGTACCTGTTCCAACCAGAGTGCAGAGTCTTATTTTTCTCACCAAGGAACTGCATCGAGTTCGATAGGCCCCAGTGTTCACGTCTGTCAAGATCCTTCTGGGTCTTCAGTCTTAGCAATTCCTCCACCTCCAGCTTGGTGTCATCTGCAAATCTGAAGGATTCCACCTCTGCCGTCTCATCCGAATCATTTAGGAAGATGTTGAAGACTAAGCGAAAACCTTGAGGTGTCCCGCTGCATGCTTCTCTCCATATAGACCAGAGGTGGTATTAAGCTGCTTTACTGGAACCGTTAGCAGAAATCGCAGACGGGCCCATTCTGGCTCTATGCCACCCTATTTAGGCACATTTTTGAGGCCATGCGCCTGCTTGAACAAAGCACATGCATGAAAGGCCAAGCTCATGTGTGAAAGCCAAGCGCGCACACAAACCAGGCACACGGCGTACACGTGGGGGCGAACCAGTAGTAACATGTGAGACCTACCGCTGATTTAGACCATAGCTCCCTTAAAAGAACTACAAACTTTTCTACAATTTTATTTTATTCAGAAGATTGAAAAGACAAAAGAAACCAGACATAACCAAACGAAACAAAAACATCAAAAATGTGAATTAAAAAGCAAAAGAAAAAAAAATACCCACTGACGCATGGTTGAACACCGACAAATCTATTGCAAAAATAATAGCTTCCCCCCCTCTTCTAAATGGGTCCAAAATTGATAACTTTGACCCTCTGTTTGCAACCCAATTTTAATGAGATCTGTCCTTTGAGCAAGATGACACCTATATTTCCCAATGTACTGGAATTTCCAGTCCAAATGCTGATTGCCAGCAATTGTTTTCTAGTTTTATAAGGCCTTGCACTTTGAATACTGCATCTAATTTTGCTTGACACAATATTAAAAAAAATATGTCGAGACCCTAAAAAGAATGCAGAGAAGAGCAACGAAGAGGATTAAGGGCCTGGGGACAAAAATAATGAAGAACAGTTGCAGGAACTGGGTATGTCCTGTTTAATGACGGGCCAGGGGTGACACAATAGCAGTCTTCCAAATATTTGAGGGGCTGCCACAAAGAAGTGGAGAGAGTCAATTTATTCTCTAAAGCCCCAGAAGGCAGGACAAGAAACAATGGTTGGAAACTAACCAAAGGAGAAATTTCCTGACAGAACAATTAAATCAGTGGGCTCGTTTTGCCTCCTGAAATGGTGGGGTGCTCCCATCACTGGAGGTTTTTAAAAGATTGGACAGCCGTTTTGTCTGAAACGGTAGAGGGCTGTGATGGTGAACCTATGGCACAGGTAGCACCCAGAGCCATATCGGTGGGCACACGAGCATTGCCCTAACTCCGCTCCGGCACGAATGCGCGGGCCAGCCCGCTGCAAGTCGGGAAACAGACCGTTTCTGGCCTCCAAGGGGACGGGAAAGGCAGTTTTTGCCCTCCCCAGGCTCCAAGAAAGCCTCTGGAACCTGGGGAGGGTGGAAAATGGGCCTAGCATGCCAAAAGGTAAGGTGCGGGATGTGGTGGTGTGCGCATGCATGGAGGGGGGGGGACAATTATTGGTGGGCACACACGCATGTGCCCCCCCCCCACTTTTGGCACGCAATGGCAAAAAGGTTAGCCATCACTGGTATAGGGTCCCCTGTCTGACTAGAAGACCTCCAAATGTCCCACTCTTATTCTCTTATTCGGGCCTGTCATAACATATTTATGAAAGAAAAAAAAATACAGCGAACGGGTTTAAACAACCTTTTTAAGTGCAGTTGCCTCTCTAGCCGGGCTCTGCCATGCAATGCACCCAGCAAGGGGATAGCGGGACGCCACCCACCGCAGTGTTTGAAGTGGAGCTGCTAAGTTTTGCAGGAGCCAAAGTTGGCTTGCCTGAGTTTTGTTCAGCACCTGGCTCCTTTGTGTGCCTGGCGAGCTTCGGCATCTGTTTTGGCAAAGGTGCCTGCAGGACGGGCGCCAACTTCCCCTTTGCCAATCAACAGCTGGCTCGTATTTCTAACGCACCGAAGCAAGCTGCAAATTAACAGCTGCCGTTTCCATTGTTAATTTCCCCCTCGCTTCCCAACCCCAGGTAATTGCTAGATTTTGTCACTGCCTGGAAGCTGAGGGACTTTTTCCATTTATTTTCTTTTACTTGTATCTTGCTTTTGTTATTTTTACAAATGACTCGAGGCAGTGAACACACACGATGCTCCTTCCTGCTCCAATTTTCCCCACAACAACAACCCTGTGAGGTGGGTTGGACTGAGAGAGAGAATGGCGCCTAAAGTCACCCAGCCAGCTTTTGTGGCTAAGGCGGGACTTGAACTCGGGGCCTGCTGCTTGGCCTTCACCACTAAACCAAAGGTCCCCAAACTTGGCGATTTTAAGACCGGTGGACTTCAAGTCCCAGAATTCCCCAGCCGGTCATGCTGTGATGACTGGGTGCAAAAGCATAAAGATAGAGGGTAGAGATTCTCCTAGAGAGGTCAGTTTTAAACCAAGGAAAGCCAAAACTGACCTCTCTAGGAAAATCTCTACCCTCTTTTAAGTTTCTATGATCTCACATTCTCCTGGCACTACATGGCTGTCTAGGGAATTCTGGGACTTGAAGTTTGCAAGTCGCCAAGTTGCAAGGAGATCCCTGGTTTAAACCAAGGAAAGCAGAAACTGACCTCTCTAGGAGAAAGAATCTTTTAAATCTCTTACGTTCTCACACCTGCCCGTGTGAGCAGGGAATTCTGGGACTTGAAGTCCACCCATCTTAAAAGTCGCCAAGTTTAGAAAACTCCGCATTAGACCAAACTTGGCTTATTTTTTCCATCTCTGGCTGCAGATCTTTGGAAATCAGTAACAGTAACAAGAGTTGGAAGGGACCTTGGAGGTCATCTAGTCCAACCCCATGCTCACACAGGAGACCTGTACTAGGGATTCGAACCTCCGAACTGCCGACCTTTCTGATAAACAAGCTCAGTGTCTTAGCCACTGAGCCACCTAGTCAGTTTTGTGTTTTTGTTTTTTTTTACAAATCAAGATGTCTGAAACTCAGGATTCGGATCATTTTATTTCTCTGTTGCAGGAAGTTGGTGGCGGCTCTCCTGATGTGCTGAGAGCTCCCAGAATCCCCCGTTGCAGGAAAGTCGGCTTCACCCAGATGGGTTGAAGGTCTGAGATAAGGCAGGCCTGACATGCCAGCTTGTTCAGTTCAGGCCTGAAAGAGGCAGGTGGGCGGGTGGAGATAGATGACACCGGATTTCATTGCCAGACTGGTTTCTGGATTCTGGTGCCCCATCATCCTGGCTCAATTCTCCAGGAAAGTGGGGAGGTTTGCGTGGTTTCTTGAGAAAGCGCCATCCTAGATTCAAGAGATTTCTGCTTTATCTGAAAGTAAGCAAAGATTACATATGTGCTAGTCATTCCCAACTCTAGGGGGCAGTACTCATCTCCGTTTCAAAGCCGAAGAGCCAGCGCTGTCCGAAGACGTCTCCGTGGTCCTATGGCCAGCATGACTCAACGGCAGAGGCGCATGGAACACTGTTCCCTTCCCTCCAAAGGTGGTCCCTGTTTTTCTACTTACATTTTTAACCTGTTTTTGAACTGCTAGGTTGGCAGAAGCTGGGATAAGTCACGGGAGCTCACCCTGTTACGCGGCACTAGGGACTCGAACCGCTGAACTGCCGACCTTTCGATTGACAAGCTCAGCGTCTTAGCCACTGAGCCAGAAACTCAGCCCACCCACCCCTGCTTTGTCAATGGGCCATGAAGGCCTGGGCCAGCCTATTCTACATAACAAAGATCTACCTCCTACAGGCAGAGCCATAGTAGGAATTGCCCAAAGCCCCTTTCATTACATCATCACCCAGCGTGAATCAACCAAGCCTGGGATGCAGACAACCTACAAAGCTAACCCTGCATGGCCCCATGGGAGTCCGACAACCAACCAGAATACAAGCTCAAATTCAAAATGCCCAACAGAGGGCATCAAAAATCCCAGGCACCCTCAGCATCTCTGCCCTTTTTTTCTTCGCCCAAGATCTTCAAGGCATACGATCCTGTCCACCGTTACACCATCTTTCTAAACAGCCTCCGGTGTCTTGTCTTTCCCCCTTGGAACTGAAACCAGATGGACATTTCTTCCAACACTGACCAGGGTGAAAAACCATATATTTTAAATACTACCTGCACCAGGTGAGCGTTTTATACTAAAACTTTCTGGAACTGTTTAGTTTTGAAAGGATAACGATCTCTTGCATTGTGCTCCTCTCCCTGAAGGTAGATCTACCTGCCGCTATTAATTCAATTTACACACTTGCCTGTTGTCACTATCAAATAATTGGATACACCGCATAAAACAATTAGAAAGTTAAAAAAATGGAAAAGTTGGGCGTTGAAAGCATTAAAATTCATACAAACTGGATTTAAAAAAAAAACCCAATATAGATATTCCTCCACTTACAACAGTTCGTTGAGTGACGGTTCAGAGTTACAATGGCACTAAAAAAAAGTGGCTTATGACCATTTTTCATAATTGTGACCGTTGCAGCCTCCCCATGGTCACATGATAGCTCAACAGACTAAAAGCCTGTTAGTAACATTCATCTGGGTCCTCATTTTACCTCCCTTGGAAGGATGGAAGGCTGAGTCAACCTTGAGCCTGGTGAGATTTGAACTCGCAGTAATTGCAGGCAGCTGGTGCTACTTAACAGCACTTTAGTCCACTGTGCCACCAAGGCTCTTCACTAGTCTAGTGAAGGACCAGGGGAGACAGGATAGCATCTTCCAATATTTAACAGATTTAAAGATTAACAGAGTTAGAAAGGACCTTGGAGGTCATCTAGTCCAACCCCCTGTCCAAGCAGGAGATCCTGCACCATTTCTGACAGATGTCCAGTCTCTTCTTGGAAGCCTCCAGTGATGAAGCTCCCACAACTTCTGAAGGCAACCTCTGTTCCATTGGTTGATTGTTCTGACTGTCAGAAAATTTCTCCTTATTTCTAGGTTGAATCTCTCCTTGATCAGTTTCCATCCATTGTTTCTTCTCTGGCCTTCGGGCACTTTGGAGAATAGCTTGACCCCCTTCCTCCTCTCTGGGGCAGCCCCTCAAATATTGGAAGATGCTCTCCTGTCTCCCCTGGTCCTTCTCTTCCCTAGACTAGCCAGGCCCAGTTCCTGCAACCATCCATCGTCTGTTTGAGCCTCCAGTCCTCTCATAATCCCGTTTGCTCTTCTCTGCACTCTTTTTAGAGTCTCCACATCTTCTTTCTTTCTTTCTTTCTTTCTTTCTTTCTTTCTTTCTTTCTTTCTTTCTTTCTTTCTTTCTTTCTCTTTCTTTCTTTCTGCTTTCTCTTTTTCTCCTCTACTCTAATCTTTCCCTATCTCTCCTTCCTTTCTTCCTTCCTTCTTTCTTTCTTTCTTTTTCTCCTCCACTCTAACCTTTACCTATCTCTCCTTCGTTCCTGCCTCCCTCCCGCTTTGATTTGCTAGCCAGCAACCTCTGTTCCATTGGTTGATTGTTCTGACTGTCAGAAAATTCCTCCTTATTTCTAGGTTGAATCTCTCGTTGATCAGTTTCCATCCATTATTCCTTGTCTGGCCTTCCGGTGCTTTGGAGAATAGCTTGACCCCCTTCCTCCTCTCTGGGGCAGCCCCTCAAATATTGGAAGATGCTCTCCTGTCTCCTCTGGTCCTTCTCTTCAATAAATTAGCCAGGCCTAGTTCCTGCAACCGTTCATCGTATGTTTTAGCCTCCAGGCCCCTCATCATCCTGGTTGCTCTTCTCTGCACTCTTTCTAGAGTCTCCACATCTTTTTTATAGTGTAGTGACCAACGGATGGAAACTAATCAAGGAGAGAAGCAACTTAGAACTAAGGACTGACAAAATAATCAACCAGAAGAATGGTTGGCCTTCAAAAGTTGTGAATACTCCAACACTGGAGGTTTTTAAGAAGAGATCGGACAGCCGTTGGTCTGAAATGGTATGGTCTCCTGCTTAAGCACGGGGTTGGACTAAAAGACCCCCAAGCTCCCTTCCAACTCTGCTATTTAAATTCTTCTTAAATTCTTCATGGGAGCCAATTCGTTCCTGAGGTCCAGAGTGCTGCCAAGCTCCTGTGAAGCAACCCCAACCTTGCGCAATTCTATTAACAAATTGCAGTTGCAGACAAAGCGTGTTTTTGCACAATGCAGCTAACTATAAATTAATCTGGGTTTACTCAATCTAATTTCCTAGGCTTGCCTGAACCATCCACAGATCGCAGAGGTTCAGAGGTTCAAAGAGAAATACTCCCTGCCAACCAAGGTTTGGTCTCCAACTCCAGAAATGCCTTTAAAGGAAGTGCTGTGGTTTGGGAATCAGATCTCAACCAGGGTTTTGATTCACGCTAAGCCCAAAATCGTAACTGGCATTACCTAATTTGCTACAGACCAACCAACGGAGGATGCAAAACAGCCCCTGATTTGCCAGCATCCAGACAGCCCTCCTTTTTTCTCTTGAGTCTTGTTTTTCTTGGAAGTGGACGTCTGAAGTGTTCAAACTTAGACAGGCTGGGACAAAGAGGAGGGTGGGGCCAGAATGAAAGCTCTTGTTTGATTTAATATAGATATTGATTTATATTAAACAGATCAAGGGCAGTTGCCGTAATACGATGAGTCGGTAAGTTATTTTACCTTTAGATCAAATATTAAACCATTCTTTCTCAACTTGGAAAGTTTAAGACGGGTAGACTGCAACTGCCAGAATTCCCCAGCCAGATTGGTTGGCTGGGGAATTCTGGGAGTTGAAGTCTACCCGTCTTAAAGATGTCGAAGTTGAGAAACATTGCATTCTGGGTGTTGAAGTCCACCTGTCTTAAAGATGTCGAAGTTGAGAAACATTGCATTTTGGGTGTTGAAGTCCACCCCTCTTAAAGATGTCAAAGTTGAGAAACACTGCATTCTGGGTGTTGAAGTCCACCCCTCTTAGAGATGTCGAAGTTGAGAAACATTGCATTCTGGGTGTTGAAGTCCACCCATCTTAGAGATATCAAAGTTGAGAAAGACTGCATTCTGGGTGTTGAAGTCCACCCCTCTTAAAGATGTCGAAGTTGAGAAACACTGCATTCTGGGTGTTGAAGTCCACCCCTCTTAAAGATGTCGAAGTTGAGAAACACTGCATTCTGGGTGTTGAAGTCCACCCCTCTTAGAGATGTCGAAGTTGAGAAACATTGCATTCTGGGTGTTGAAGTCCACCCATCTTAGAGATATCAAAGTTGAGAAAGACTGCATTCTGGGTGTTGAAGTCCACGCCGCTTAAAGATGTCGAAGTTGAGAAACATTGCATTTTGGGTGTTGAAGTCCACCCCTCTTAAAGATGTCGAAGTTGAGAAACACTGCATTCTGGGTGTTGAAGTCCACCTGTCTTAAAGATGTCGAAGTTGAGAAACATTGCATTTTGGGTGTTGAAGTCCACCCGTCTTAAAGATGTTGAAGTTGAGAAACATTGCATTTTGGGTGTTGAAGTCCACCCCTCTTAGAGATGTCGAAGTTGAGAAACACTGCATTCTGGGTGTTGAAGTCCACCCCTCTTAAAGATGTCGAAGTTGAGAAACACAGCATTCTGGGAGTACATTGGAAATTTGGGGCTCAATTGTGCTCATAAGGCAAGAGTTACCTGTATACACCCCCATGAAATCACCAGGACGTGAAACTTGGCCTTTAGTGCACACAATTGTAGGAGAAGGAGAACCTGGGCGGAGGTGGTGTCGAAAAATGGATCAGCCTAGAATCCCTACGAAGCCACTAGCAAACTAAACCCAACGTCCCTTGAGTGACATTGACCCTTATCTAACTCCTGAACAAGCCCTAACCGTCCGTTGAGGAGATTCCTGCGCGTAGGCTTTTAGCAATAAAGCAGCTGAATTGAACTTTCAGGTGTGGTCCTGAACTTTCTCACCTGAGAGCAAACCTCCAGAGGCGCATGAAATGAAAAGCTTTATTAATTAACCTTCATTTGCATGACTTTCCATGCCATTTTGGGGACCTCTCTCGTCCTGGGGAAGTCTCTGCCGCAGTCTGTCATGCAAAGATGGTTCAACGTCTCAAAAACCGGCACGAGACTTCTGAAACAAGTCCGGCAAAATCCCTTATCTGCAGCCAGGTCATTCACCAACCCCAGCCTGACTAAACCAGGGATTCTGTGGGTGATGCCATGAAGGGGAAACACCCCTGCTGAGTACAAACAGTGAGCTCGGCCTGCCTTTTTCCCCACCTCCCTTTCTTCCTTCCTGTCTTCCCTCCGTGCCCTTCCCTTCTTTGGGACAAGGGCCATGGGGGCGGGGGGGGGGGAGAAGTGGGGGGAGTGGGCTGGCAAGAGGACTAATTGCCTCCATCTGGCTGCTGCCCCTCCCCCCCAAGAGTGATTCAGCCCTGCATCCTGCTAAGCGGGTCAGTCTCGGACACCGATTGGAGGGGCATTTCATATCCTGGCCAAAAACCCAATTGGAGTGGGGGATGAAGAGCTGGAGGAAGAAATGGACTCCGCCCTGCAGAATTCTTCTCTCTTTCTCTTTTGCACGTTTTTTCCTGGGTTTTAAACCACTGAGCTCTTTTCAAGACCCTCCGTGCAATGGAGTAAGTCCTTTCTGGGGGTTGGTGTCTTCTCCTGAAGAATCTGCTACTCCTTTGCAGCTGGAATTCCCAATATCCCTGGCGCCATGTGGAAAAAGAGGAAGAGGATAGTTCTCAATATCTTTGAAGAATAATTCCAGGAGGAGGAGCAGGAAAATTCCCAATGAAGAACAAGAAAAAGAATGAAAGATCATTGAAGGAGGAAGAAGAGGGGAGGGAGGGAGGGAGGGAGGAGGAGGAGGAGGAGGAGGAGGAGGAGGAGGAGGAGAAACAATTTTCCAACTTTGGTAACTTGTGGACTTCAACTCCCTTTGGCAACTTTAAGACTTGAGAACTTCAACTCCCAGAATTCTCCAGCTGGTCTCCAACCTTGGCAACTTTAAAATTTGAGGACTTCAACTCCCAGAATTCTCCAGCTAGTCTCCAACCTTGGCAACTTATGGACTTCAACTCCCAGAATTCCCCAGCCGTTCTCCAACTTTGGCAACTTTAAGACTTGAGAACTTCAACTCCCAGAATTCTCCAGCTGGTCTCCAACCTTGGCAACTTATGGACTTCAACTCCCAGAATTCTCCAGCCAGCACATGCTGGCTGGGGGAATTCTGGGAATCGAAGTCCCCAAGTCTTAAAATTGCCAAAGTCAGAGCCCCCTGCTCCTTGTAGTGACCGAATTATCCTCTCCGAGGGAGACAGGCAGTTTTTTTAAATATTGCTCAAATCCCTCAATTAAAAATGAAACGAAGATGTGGGGATTGGTGGGGGAGAGGATAAAGCAGCTGCAAATGTTGGGATAAATTGGATCAACGCTTTGCCCGGATGATTCCTTTCAAACGAAAACAACTCAGCCGCAGTGAAGTTGGGGGCTGGCTGTGAAATTTGGGCGCCTTTCCAAAAATTCTTCAGCAGAAACTTTGAAGTTCGCAGCTCTTCCGCCCTCCCAGGCCCTGCTTGTGGGGCGCGGCTGACCCACAAACGAAGCCCTCCTCTGGGAAGGAACGGGTTAAAACTCCAGAAACTTTTCGCCCAAGTGTGGACAACTGGCAATCCAGATTTGGGGTTCCCCACCCTCACCCCCAAAAGAAAAAAAACACAACAAAACCAAACTCTGCTGCAAAGTTTGGGAGGAGGGGTGGTTCCCGAGCAGCAGCAGCAGCTGGGGAAGGCAGAGGGAAGCTGGCTTCTCGGGCCCACATCTGGAATTCATTTTGGGGAATCCAGTATGGGGGGGGGAGGCAGCCCCACCCAGCTGCATTCTTCTGCAGTGCGTGTGTGAAAGAGAGAGAGAGAGAGAGAGAGAGAGAGAGAGAGAAACAAAACAGGTTTGGCAGTGACTCATCCAAACCCGAGTTATTTTATTTATTTATTTTTAGAAGAAGAAGAAAAGGAACACGAGCTCTGGGTGTTCCCTTCGGCCAGTCTCCCAATAAAAGGGAATTTATTCTGCTGGGTCAGGAGGACCAGAATGGCTCTGCACATTTGCAGGTTGTGGAGAAACTATGGGAAAGTTCCCCCCCACCCCACCCTGAAGAGAGAAACACACACACTTCCTCAGCTGCAGTTCTCTCTCTCTCTCTCTCCAGCATTCTCTCCTTTCTGTCTTTCTGTCTCCTTCTCTAGCACTCCTCTTTCTCTGTCTTTTTTTCCTCTCTCTCTCTAGCATTCTCTCTTTCTGTCTCTGTCTCTCTCTCTTTCTAGCACCCTTCCTTCTTTCTTTCCTTCCTTCCTTCCTTCTTTCATAGAATATAGAATAACAGAGTTGGAAGGGACCCCCCCCCCCCTCTGCTTCTTCCCGATTGCGCTGCAGCCATCAGAAAGGGTTTGCTCTTGAAGACAACTCTTGTCAGTAGCATATTTGCAAAAAATAAAAGTTTTGGTTGTACAAATCTGATAAATCAACATCAGTAAATCATACTTATTTCAGTTATTGGCTGGTATAAGACAAGCATCTCCAGTTCTTTCTGCAACAATTTTTGTGGTTGTGAATTTTCCCTTTCTTTTCTATGGTTGTGTCTCCCTTCCCTTCCCTTCCCTTCCCTTCCCTTCCCTTCCCTTCCCTTCTTCCCTTCCCTTCCCTTCCCTTTCCTTTATGCTTTTCCTTCCTTCCTTCCTTCCTTCCTTCCTTCCTTCCTTCCTTCCTTCCTTCCTTCCTTCCTTCCTTCCTTCCTTCCATCCTTCCGAGGTGGATAAAATGAGGATCCAGATTGTTGGGGGCAAGAGGCTGACTCTGTGAATCGCTTAGCAGGGGCTGTAAAGCACTGTAAAGTTGTATATAAGTCTTAAGTGCTATTGCTATTTTCCTTCCTTCCTTCCTTCCTTCCTTCCTTCCTTCCTTCCTTCCTTCCTTCCTTCCTTCCTTCCTTCCTTCCGGTTGACACAGCCTTCCATCCTTCCGAGGTGGGTAAAATGCCCCCAAAACCCAGGTTGTTGGGGGCAAGAGGCTGATTCTGTAAGCTGCTTAGAGAGGGCTGTAAAGCACGGTGAAGTGGGATATAAGTCTAAGTGCTATTGTTATAATTCTCTTGTCATTTATTTATCTTTTTTTCTTCCTTTCTTTCCTGACTTGTACGCTGAAAACAGAGCTTGGCCTGGGAGCATGGACAGAGATAATAACTCCCACTTTACCCACTTCAAAAGCACCCATGGCTGGTGCTAACCAACATCCCATGGTGCTCGGCCATGTCCCCTGGCCTCCGAGAAGGAGCTGCCCCGCTCAGCTGCATTTAAGACGGGCAAAGGAGAACCAGGCAGAGCTTGGTGTAGTCGAAAGGCGTTGGCAGCCCTTCCTATTTCAAATACTTTTGTTTTTAGTCATTCAGATTGCAGAAGCCTCCGTCATCTGCATCTTCTTGTGGCAGGGAGTTCCACAGTATCAACGCGTGATTACACCAGCAAATTCTTTTCTCCAGTTGGCTCCAAGGTTCAATGGAGATGCTTGTTTGACTGGATTTAAGAGGCTTCCTCAGATGTCAGCGGCATCCTCTCACTTCAAAACAGGGCAGCTTTTTATCTTCTGCGGCTTCCCTTCCCACCCATCTCCACCAAACTCTACCTTGACAGCACCATTGGTAATGGAGTACTTTCCTTCTTTTGGTTAATTCCCCATTCTTTTCTGCAGGCCAGTTTCGAGCCAATCCCTGAGAGAGAGATCCACCGAAAGAGATCACGAGATCGTAGCTTAAAAAAAAAAAACAGCCACCTGTTTCCTGTTAGCTATGGTGGAGGCCGGTTTTTTAAAATCTCCATTTTTAATACCATTTTTCTCATGAGGAAGTTCTCAGCCTTGGGTAGACTTCGCTTGCAGGTGGATATTTATATGATTAGGGATGCAAGCCCAGCAGAGAGTTGGATTAGAACAGTGATGGCTAACCTTTTTGCCATCATGTGCCAAAAGCGGGGTGAGTGTGGAGGGGTCGTGCGTGTGCGTGCCCACATCCATAATTCTATGTGCCCCGTGCATGTGTGCGCGATACCCTCTCCCACCCTACACTCCCCATACCTTTGGCACACGATCTCCCCAGGCTCCAGAGCCTCTCTAGGAGCCTGGGGAGGGTGAAAACGGCCTTCCCCATCCACCCCCTGAAGGCCCTCTGGAGGCCAGAAACAGCCCATTTGCCGACTTCCGGAAGTTGGCAAACGGGCCGTTTCCAGACTCTGGAGGACCTCTGGGGGATGGGGAAGGCTGTTTTCACCCTCCCCAGCTTCTAGAGAGGCTCTGGAGCCTGGGGAGAGCAAAAAAAAAGGCCTTTTCCTACTTTCCCAGGCCCTCTGGAGGCAGGAAACAGCCTGTTTCCCTACTTCCGGTTGGCCCAGAAGGCCCAAAAATCAGCTGGCCACCGCCGGAGCTGAGCTTGCGTGCCCATCGATAAGGCTCTGCGTGCCATCTGTGGCACGCGTGCCGTAGGTTCACGAGCCTTTCTGACCCCTTCATACATGATATTGTATGAGAAGAGAGCCAGTTCGGTCTAGTGCTCAAGGAACACAGGATAGAAACTGGGAGACAGTGAGTTCTAGTCCCACCTTAGGCATGAAAGATGGCTAAGTAACTGGTCAAATCACCAGGAGACGGTGAGTTCTAGTTCCGCTTTAGGAATAAAAGTCAGCTGGGTGACATTGGGTCAATCACCAGGTGGTGGTGAATTCTAATCCTGCTTAGCCATGAAAGCCATTTGGATGCCTTTGGGTCAATCACTAGGAGACAGTGAGTTCTAGTCCCATCTTAGGCATGAAAGATGTCTACGTAACTTTGGTCCAATCACCAGGAGATGGTGAGTTCCAGTTCTGTCTTAAGGCATTAAAGCCAACTGGGTGCCTTTGGGCCAATCACTAGGAGACGGTGAGTTCTAGTTCCATTTTAGAAATAAAAGTCGATTGGGTGACTTTGGGCCTAACACCAGGAGACGGTGAATTCTAGTCCTGCTTAACCATGAATGCTAGCTCGGTGATATGGGGCCTCTTCTCTCTCTCTCTCTCCTTCTCCCTCTCCCTCTCTCTCTCTCTCTCTCTCTCTCTCTCTCAGTCCAACCCACCTCACAGGGTTGTTGTTGTGTAAAAAATAAGAGGAAGAAGGACTATTGAATACGTTCTGTACCTGAGTTACGCACGAAAATAATAAAGGCGGGGTTTAAAAGAGTCTAACAAGTTATCATAATAAATGCTAAAATGGAGGACGTCAGTATCCAGGTTCTGTGGACTGTGTGAATGTAAGTTTCTGAAAGAAACCTGATTTTTCACTCTGGCAGAAGAGAGGAGAGGAGAGGAGAGGAGAGGAGAGGAGAGGAGAGGAGAGGAATGGAATGGAATGGAATGGAATGGAATGGAATGGAATAGAATAGAATAGAATAGAATAGAATAGAATAGAATAGAATAGAATAGAATAGAATAGAATAGAATAGAATATGGAAGAAGAGAGAAGAGAAGAGAAGAGAAGAGAAGAGAAGAGAAGAGAAGAGAAGAGAAGAGAATGAGAATGAGAAAATGGAATGGAATAAGGAAATGAAAAAGATGAGAAGAGAAAATAAAAGTAGAAGAATAGAATAGGATAGGATAGGATAGGATAGGATAGGATAGGATAGGATAGGATAGGATAGGATAGGATAGGATAGGATAGGAAATGGAAGAAGAGAGAAGAGAAGAGGAGAAGAGAAGAGAATGAGAAAGAATGGAATGGAATAAGGAAATGAAAGAGATGAGAAGAGAAAATAAAAGTAGAAGAAGAGAAGAGAAGAGAATAGGAAATGGAAGAAGAGAGAAGAGAAGACAATGAGAAAGAATAGAATAGAATAGAATAGAATAGAATAGAATAGAATAGAATAGAATAGAATAGAATAGAATAGAATAGAATAGAAGCTGGAAGGGACCTGAGAGGTCTTCTAGTCCAGCCTAGACTCAAGCAGGAGAGCCTAGACTGTTCCAGACAAATAGCTCTCCAGTCTCTTCTTTAAAACCTCCAGTGTTGAAGCGCCCACAATATCTGGTGGCAAGATGTTCCACTGGTCTTCACTGTTAGGAACTTTCTCCTTAATTCTAGGTTGCTTCTCTCCTTGGTTAGTTTCCAACCATTGTTTCTTGTCTTGGCTTCAGGGGCTTTGGAGAATAGATGGACCCCTTCCTCTTTGTGGCAGCCCCTCAAATACTGGAAGACTGCTATCATGTCGTTCTCCTCCTTGATCAGGGGGGCTGGACTAGAAGACCTCAAAGGTCCCTTCCAGCTCTTTTCTAAAATCCTTCTTTTCTTTAGACTAGCTAGTCCCCAAACTTCTCACGGAGGCTGGAGACCAACATGGAGCCCCTGAAAGCATTTTAAAAACTGCAAAATAATTAATAATAATAATAAAATAATCATCATCATCATCATCATCATCATCATCATCATCAACTGTTTCAAGCTGCAAGGAGAGGGATCAGTTGCTCATGAAAAGCACCGCCTGGCACTCCGGTTTGTCTTGAGTTTATCTGAAGGGTTCGTCACTCCTGCCGAACCTTCACCTGCGCAGACGGTGCGAATCAGGGCGGAGGCTGTTTGCACAAGAGGCTTGTCTGGGCTCACCTGGGGAGGGACTCGGCTATCTGCATAAGATCACAAGCCTTTTTGCATTTGCTAAAGCGGAGTTTTGCCTGTTCCTTGAACCCGCAGCAGACAGGTTGGCTTGCAAAGGAAAGCTGGTTGGAGATCAAGCAATTGCACTCGCCCCAAAATCAAGCTTGATAAGTGTGACTGCCAAGAGTCAGTCAGTCAGTGTCTTTTTCTCTCTCTCTTCCACTCTCTGTATGTCTCTCTCTCCCCCTCTCTCTGTCTCTCTCTCTCCCTCCCTCTGCCTTTGTCTCTATCTGTCTCTCTCCTCCTCTCTCTGTCTCCCTCTCTGTCTCCCTCTCTGTCTCTGTCTCTCTCTCCCTCCCTCTGTCTCTGTGTCTCTCCCACTCTCTCCCCCTCCCTCCCTCTCTCTGTCTCTCTCTCCCTCCCTCTGTCTCTGTCTCTATCTGTCTCTCTCTCCCTCTCTGTCTCTCTCTCTCTTTGTCTCTCTCACTCTCTCTGTCTCTGTCTCTCTCCCCCTCTCTTTCTCTCTCTCTCTCCCCCTCCCTTCCTCCCTCTCTCTGTCTCTCTCTACCTCCCTGTCTCTGTCTCTATCTGTCTCTCTCCCACTCTCTGTCTCCCTCCCTCCCCTCTCTCTGTCTTTCTCTTTCTCCCTCTCTGTCTCTGTCTCTATCTGTCTCTGTCTCTCTCTCCCTCTCTCTCTGTTTCTGTCTCTCTGTCTCTCTCCCTTTCTCTGTCTCTGTCTCTCTCCCTCTCTCTCCCTCCCTCTCTCTCTGTCTCTCTCTGTCTCTCTCTCCCTCTTTGCCTCTCTCCCCCACTCTCTCTGTCTTTGTCTCCTTCTCTCTCTCTGTCTCTCTGTCTCTGTGTCTCTCCCTCTCCCTCTCTCTCTCTGTGTCTCTCTCTCCTCTCTGTCTCTGTCTGTCTGTGTGTGTGTGTGTTGACAAGTTGCGTCAACCCAGCCTCTCGGATTCCCTCGGGGGCTTCCCTCCATGTTGCAAACCCAGCCTGAACTTTCTCGCTTTCTTTCCTGATTAATTCAGGAACCAGGCTAAGCGAGCAGGGAATGAAACTGTGGAACTCACTGCCACCTGATGTGGCAAGGGCCACCGGTTTGCATGGTTTTCAAAGGGGAATTGGACACAAAGGCACACAGGAGCAAATCCTTCATGGCTAACACTTTGAAGACTGCACCGTTCCTCTTCATATCAATTTCTGGTATACAGTGACTGAATAACAGAGTTGGAGGGAACATGGAATGTCTTCTCGTCCATCCCCCTGCTCAAACAGGAGACCCCCCATACCATTTCAGACAGGTGGCTGTCCAGTTTCATCTTAAAAGTCTCCAGTGAGGGAGCATTCACAATTTCTGGTGGCAAGCTGTTCCCCTGGTTAATTATCCTCACTGTCAGGAAATTTCTCCTTAATTCCAGTTTGCTTCTCTCCTTCATTAGTTTCTATCCATTGCTTCTTGTCTTGCCTTCTGGTGCTTTGGAGAATAATTTGACCCCTTCCTCTTCTTTGGGGCAGCCCCTCAAATACTTGAATACTGCTATCATATACCCCACCCCCCACTTTTCTAGACGGTCCATAGTCAATTCCTGCAACTGTTCTTCGTATGTCTTGGCCTGCGGTCCCCTAATCATCTTTGCTGCTTTGACAGATAACTACGAGAGATCAAACCGTGGCTTCATTGTTTTCTATCTGTTACCCCTGTTTTCTCACTCACTGCATCTTTATTGTTTTAAAAAACCAAAGCGAAGGAGGTCTGGAAGAAGGGGAGAAATGGTAAACAGATGGCAAGGATGCTTCTCTGCAAGGGTTGAATGTTGAGATAGCAGATAAATGAAGATACCCTGTTCTGATGGAAGATGAATAATACAAGTGACATGCAGAGAGAAGCCTCTTTGAACCCGTTCAAATTTCTCTTACACCTTGGTTTGATTCACCCAATGCATTGAACTAGTGGACGAATACAGATGTAGATTAACAGAGTTAGAAGGGACCTTGTAGGTCATCTAATCCAACCCCCCACTCACCATTTCTGGTGAGACCCTACACCATTTCTGACAAATGGCAGTCCAATCTCTTCTTGAAAGCCTCCAGGGATGAAGCTCCCACAACTTCTGAAGGCAACTTCTGTTCCATGGGTTGATTGTTCTCACGATCAGAAAATTCCTCCTTATTTCTAGGTTGAATCTCTCATTGATCAGTTTCCATCCATTGTTTCTTCTCTGGCCTTCAGGGGCTTTGGAGAATAGCTTGACCGCCTTCCTCCTCTCTGGGGCAACCATTCATCGTCTGTTTGAGCCTCCAGTCCCCTCATCCTCCTGGTTGCTCTTCTCTGCCCTCTTTCCAGAGTCTCAATATTTTATTTTATTTTTGTAATGAGGTGACTGGAACTGGATGCAGGATTCCAAGTGTGGCTTCTTACACTTAGAGAACAAAATAAGAATAACAGAGTTGGAAGGGATCTTGTAGGAGGTCATTTAGTCCAACCCACTACCCAAGCAAGAGATTCTATGCCATTTCAGACAGGTGGCTGTCTAATCTCTTTTTAAAAACCTCCAGTGATGAATCACCCACAATTTCTGGTGGCAAGCTGTTCTGCTGGTTAATTGTCCTCACTGTCAGGAAATTTCTCCTTAATTCCAGGTGGCTTCTCTCCTTGATTAGTTTCCATCCGTTGCTTCCTGTCCTGCCTTCTGGGCTTTGGAAAATAAGGGGACCCCCCTCCCCCTCTTCTTTGTGGCAGCCCCTCAAATATTGGAAGATTGCCTTCTTTTCGAAGAATATGATTATACCAGCGATGGTGAAATTATGATGTGCCAGTTTGATCCTGACTGGCTCAAGGTTGACTCAGCCTTCTGTCCTTCTCAGGTCAGTAAAATGAGGACCCAGACCGTGATGGGTTGCTATCGGTTCGTCCACCAGCCCGGATGTCATCAAATACGATCTGGTTTTGCCTCAGAAAGACAGAAGTGGCGCACGATCGAGCGAGCGAAGCAAGCGCACATATATGAGCAAACAGGTAGCAAAGGTAAGTAAACCCCTCCTCTGGGACCCAGATTGTTAAGGGAGCAAGAGGCTGATATTTGTAAACCTCTTAAAGACGGCTGTAAAACATGGCGGAGCGATACCTACGTCGTGCCGTTACTGTTGCTGAGTAACCAGGATCTGACTTCAGGGGATGAGAAGACCATGCAAATTTGCAGCCTTGTTTCAACTCCAAAGGCTGGCATTCCCCAGGGGTTACCCATTGGACCATCCAGGGCTCTGCTAGTTGGCTGGCGTGAGTGATGGTTCACCGGGGGCAAACCGGGTGACTCCGTGGTTTTGCCTCCATGGGCCACGCGGGTGAGTCACCAGCCTGACCATGATGACTCCCGGTTTTCTTTGTCTCCGTTGCTGCAGCAACACCAGAGGAGGAACGGAAGCCCTGGCACAGATGTGCCACCAATGTGCCCGGCGTGACTCACATTTCCCCTTTGGGCTTCCCCCAAAATGTTAGTTGTCGTTGGCTGCTATGGCAACAGACCACGAGCGGCTGAGTCTTCCCTTTAATCCAATCGGAATCTATAATGAAATCTTATTTGCAGCGTCTGCGTAATAAGTATTTACAACATCAGCTTCAAAAGCAATTGTGTTGAGCAAAAGAGCAATATATTTCCCCTTTTGGCCTCCCCTGTTTGATATTTGCAGGTAGACTACTCCTGATAGGGAGGTTTCACTGTTAACCGACTGCTCTTTCCTTACTGAAAAAAAAACTGGTTTCCTCGAAAGGGTGGTATAAATACTCAGGGTGACCATTATGTATCAAAATTATTGGGCATAAAGCAATACTGGCTATCAACCTCAGCCGCTTTAAGATATATGGACATCAATTTCCAGAATTCCCCAGTCGGCCTGGGGCATTCTGGAAGTTGGAGTTTGCACGTAGTTGCTGAGGTTGAGAAACATGGTGACTTTAAGGTCTTCAAACTTGATAGCCTTCAAAACTTGGTGACTTTAAGACTTGTGGACTTCAAACTTGGTGACCTTAAGACTTCAAACTTGGTGACTTTAAGATTTGTGGGCTTCAACTCTCAGAATTGGGGAATTCTGAGAGTTGAAATCCACAAGTCTTAAAGTTGCGAAGTTTGGAGATCCCTGGTATAAAGGAACAATTATCCCCATTTTGCAAATGTGAGCCAAGCTTACGAACGCAACTCGGATGAGACTTCCCACCGCTAAGCAAGTCAATGGATAAGTGAGTCAGGCTCGACTTTATGACTGCTTTTGCGACGGTCTTTAAATGAATCTGGATTTTCCCTATTGAAGCCAGACGGGAAGGTTGCAAATGGAGATCACGTGATCTGGGAAAAGGTACAAACACCCAAATTTTGATCACATGTTCATGAGGATGCTGCCATAGTTATAAGTGCGAGGACCTGTTGTAAGTCAGTTTTTTTGGTGTCATGGGTACTTGGAGTCGTCTTTAAAAGAAAGATTATAAATTGAGGATTACTTTACAGTATTCATGTAGTCCTCGACCACGATTGAGCCCAAAATGTCTGTTGTTAAGTGAGACATTTAATTGGGTTTTGCCTCATTTTACGACCTTTCTTCCCTCAGTTGTTAAGCGTATCACCACAGTTGATAAGTTAGTAACCCGGTTGTTAAGTGAATCTCCCTTCCCCATTGACTTTGCTGGTCGTAAAAGGGAATCATGTGAGCCCGGCACAGTGAGACCGTCATAAGTATGAGTCAGCTGCCAAGCGTCTGACTTTGGATCACGTGAGGATGCGGCAAAGGTCGTAACTGTGAAAAACAGACCTTTTCCAGTGTCGGCGTCACTTTGAACAGTCATTAAACGAATGGTTGTAAATTGTAACGGATTATCTCTATTTAAGGGCTCTCATAGCTGGGCTGCTAAATTGCAGATGAACACTAGATGGCAGCAGCAGATTAAATGTTTAGGTCTCTTCGCTGCCACCTGTTGGCTTCTCAAATACTGCAGCCTGGATCCACTCCCCTTCTCAAAATGGCGCCACCGATTCCAGCTTCACATCACTCAGTGGCAGGCAGCTGTAGGCCAGGTGCAGAGCCCAAGAGATGAGCACTCCTGAATGTCATGCGCAGACCAGTGCAACCTGCGTGCCGGGACTGAGAGCTTGGCACCCCTCTGGCATAGCAGCACCGAAAGGTCACCGGGGAACGTCGAGCTGGAATCTCAGCTATTCCATGGGGTTGTTTTACTAGAAATTGGCCGGGCTGGGGAAAACGTGCCAGGGTCCCAAGAATGTGCCACCCATTCAAAGGCAGATTTATTTTCCTCATGACCTCCTGATGCTTAAAACCGTCCTTGAAATCGGAGAGCCCAGATTAACAGACTTGGAAGGGATCTTGGAGGTCATCTAATCTAACCCACACCTCTTCCTGAAAGCTTCCAGTGATGAAGCTCCCACAACTTCAGTTTAAGTTTAAGTTTATTCAAATTTATTCAAATTTATATACCGCCCTACTCCCCGAAGGGACTCAGGGCGGTGAACAGCCAATTAAAAATACAATATAATACAAAAGTTAAAAATTTAAAATAATTATACAATTAGGCTAAAATAATTAAAATCCAATTTTAAAAACATTTAAAACCCAATATAAAACCCATTAGAAGGCAACTTCTAACCCATTAGAAGGCAACTTCTAACCCATTAGAAGGCAACTTCTAACCCATTAGAAGGCAACTTCAGAAGGCAACTTCTCCTTCCAGGGGTTGATTGCTCCCACTGTCAGGAAATTCCTCCTTATTTCCAGGTTGGATTTCTCCTTATTCAGTTTTCATCCATTATTCCTTGTCTGGCTTTCAAAAGTGCCTTGGAGAATAGCTTGACCCCCTTCCTCCTCTCTGGGGCAGCCCCTCAAATATTGGAAGATGCTCTCCTGTCTCCCCTGGTCCTTCTCTTCCCTAGACTAATCAGGCCCAGTTCCTGCAACCGTTCATCGTCTGTTTGAGCCTCCAGTCCCCTCATCATCCTGGTTGCTCTTCTTAGCACTTTTTCTAGAGTCTGGTTCACACAATATCCTGAGCCACTCATGGTCTCCTTTTCAGAGCCTGGATTCATAAATGCATCGAAAGGCTGGGGTTTGCAAACCTTGCTGAGTCAGCAATTCTCAATTGTGGACCTCTGAAGGCGGGGGGAATCACGAACTTGGGGTCCACGCAGGCTTGAAGAAATGTTCAGATTTAAATCTTGGAGGTCTATGGCCATGGTGCGTGTCAAAAAACATATTTAAAGGAGGGCAGAGAAGAGCCCCCTCAGGATGATGAGGGGACTGGAGGCTCAAACAGACGATGAACGGTTGCAGGAACTGGGCCTGGCTGGACTAGTGAAGAGAAGGACCAGGGGAGACAGGAGAGCATCTTCCAATACTTGAGGAGCTGCCCCAGAGAGGAGGAAGGGGGTCAAGCTATTCTCCAAAGCACCTGAAGGCCAGAGAAGGAACAATGAATGGAAACTGATCAATGAGAGATTCAACCTGGAAATAAGGAGAAATTTTCTGACAGTCAGAACAATCAACCAATGGAACAGAGGTTGCTGGCTAGCAAATCAAAGCCGGAGGGAGGGAGGAATGAAGGAGAGATAGGTAAAGGTTAGAGTGGAGGAGAAAAAGAGAAAGAAAGAAAGAAAAAAGGGAGGAAGAAAGGAAGAAGTGAAGGAGAGATAGGGAAAGATTAGAGTGGAGGAGAAAAAAGAAAGAAAGAAAGAAAGAAAAGAAAGAAAGGAAAGAAAGAAAGAAAGAAAAAGAAAGAAAGAAAGAAAGAAAGAAAGAAAGAAAGAAAGAAAGAAAGAAAGAAAGAAAGGTTGAGAACCTAGAAAAAGTGCAGAGAAGAGCAACCAGGATGATGAGGGGACTGGAGGCTCAAACATATGATGAACGGTTGCAGGAACTGGGCATGACTGGTCTAGTGAAAAGAAGGACCAGGGGAGACAGGAGAGCATCTTCCAGTATTTGAGGGGCTGCCCCAGAGAGGAGGAAGGGGGTCAAGCTATTCTCCAAAGCACCTGAAGGCCAGAGAAGGAACAATGGATGGAAACTGATCAAGGAGAGATTCAACCTGGAAATAAGGAGGAATTTCCTGACAGTGAGAACCATCAACCCATGGAACAGAAGTTGCCTTCGGAAATTGTGGAAGCTTCATCACTGGAGGCTTTCAAGAAGAGACTGGACTGCCACCTGTCAGAAATGGTGTAGGGTCTCCTGCATGGGTGGGGGGTTGGACTAGATGACCTCCAAGATCCCTTCCAACTCTGTTAATCTGTCTCTAGATCTGAAGAAAACGTTGAGGACCACTGTGCTAAGTCAGCAAAAATAAGTAAGACAGGTAGTCCTCAACTTATGACCATAATGGAGCCCCAAATATCCGTTGCTCAGTGAAACATTTGTTGAGTTTTGCCCCATCTTTATGAACTTCCTTGCCAAACTTCTTCCGTTAAAAAGTTCATAACACCGTTGTTAAGTGAATCCGGCTTCCCCTTTGACTTGGCTTGTCAGAAGGTCGCAAAAGGGGGACACATGACGTGACCCTCGCATGCTGCAACTGTCATAAGTACATGCCAGTTGTCAAGCATTTCAATTTTGATCACATGATCGTGTGTAGGTTGCAGAATATATCTGCTAAACAAAGCTCCACACCGGCAACAGGAAGGGCATCCGGCCAGTAATTAATCGGCTCCATTCAGTTGCCCAGACTCCAACCCGCAAGGGATTATGGCATCGTTAAAAGATGATGATGGTCGTAGGTGAGTTGCAAGGGTCATAAGTGCGAATAACCATCCTAAAAGTCGCTTTGTTCAATGTCCTTTTGAATGGCCACTAAGTGGACCGTTGTAAATTGAGGACTGCCTGTAACTTTTTACAGATAAACTGAAGATCCCGCCAAAGGATCCGGTTTAATCTTCCATTGAATTGTGTTGTATGAATTCAGCCTTTCGGGGCACCTGATTGTGTGATTTTAATTCATCCTACTACAGTAGCTGATTTTTAAGCCACACTTTGGAGGGAGGTTTCTTGTTAGTCCAAGAGGTCGGATGGCACTTTTTCCGGCTCATTAATTTTATTAAAAAAGCAGACATTTTTGTCCAAGCTACAGCTCTTTATAAAATTGGTGGGCTGGAAAATCTGCCACCAGATTCCTGATTTTTATGCCACTGTGCACATTAATCGAGAGGATCTGGGCTCTGGGGTGTTAGGATTTTATTTATTTTATTTAAAACCTACGTACAGGTAATCCTCGACTTACAACAGTTCGTTGAGTGACCATTTTCAAAGCACTGAAAAAATGGACTGACCACTGTTTTTCAGAGTTACGACCTTTGCATGTGATCAAAATTCAGATGCTTGTCATACTTATGACCTTTGCAGAGGCCTGGGGAGGGGGGCGTGTCACGTGACCCCATTTTGCGACGTTCTGACAAGCAACTGCAGTGCTTCACTTAGCAACCGAGGGAGGGAAGGTCGTAAAATGGGGCAAAACTCACTTAACGGATGTCTCACTGAATATTTGGGGCTCAGTTGTGGTCATAAGGCGAGGACTACCTGTACAGCCGTCCATCTTTCAGACAATTCTAAATCAAAGATTAGAAGACGCCAAAAAATCAGTTTAAAAACTATAAGATGCAATCAGTTGAAACATAACTTGCTATATAGAATATATAAAATATAGTATACTGTCTTTGCTGTAAGCTGCCCAGAATCCTCGGAGAGTGGGCGGCATAGAAATATGACAAACAAACAAACAAACGAACAAATACATAAATAAATAAAACATTAAAACAAAATTAAAATCTTGGGACTTATCCATAGTAACCTGCCCCCTTCTCCTTCTCTCAGAATTTGGGGAAGTTTTCATAAGTCCTCGAAATTGGGACCACCGCCGAGTGCCAAATTTCAAGGAAGTTGCAAAGTGAACTTTGCTCCCTTTTGCAACTTTTCTTGATAAAGTTGTTAAGTGAATCAGTGCAATTCTTAAGCTGGTAACTTGTTGGGAGGTTGGCAAAAGAGGATCCCAGGATCCCACAGGACATTGCAACTGTCATTAGTACATGTCAGTTGCCAAGCCTCTGGATTTTCATCACATGACCATGTACGGGGACATCAACTCCCAGAATTCCCTAGTCAGCCTGGAGTATTCTGGGAGTTGGAGTTCACACTTTAAGTCCCTGAGGTTGGGAAACATTTAGTCTAAACTTAAGCAAGGCCTCCAAATTTGGTGACCTTAAGTCTTGTCCACTAAACAAGTGGAGGACTACTTTACTGGACACAAATAGTCCTCGACTTATGGCCACAATTGAGCCCAGCATTTCTGTTGTTCAGTGAGACATTGAATGGGGGTTTGGCTCAGTGGTGAGATTCAAATAATTTAACAACCGGTTTTCTGCCCTAATGATTTCTTCCAACAACCAGTTTGCCAAACTGCTCAGAAAGTTATCAACCGGTTCTCCCAAACTGGTGCGAACCAATTTGGTTCTCTTGTCGGAGTTGTTCAGCGAATCACTGCCGTTGATAAATCAGTAACTCGGTTGTTCAGTGAATCTGATTTCCCCCCAGACTTTGCTTGTCAGAAGTCGCAAAAGTGGGTCACCAGAGGTGGTATTCATTGTGGGAGATCGTGGGTGGGCCTGCCTAACCGTCCCGGATCTATGATGTTCTGTTTAGGCACATTTTTGAGGCTGGGTGCATACGTGGAAAGCGTGCGCACGCGGGGCTAACCTGTGGTAAGAATATTGTAAACCCACCACTGGGGATCACGTGACACCTCCCCGGGGACATTGAGACCGTCATAAATGCGAGTCAGCTGAGCAAGCATCTGAATTTTGATGACGTGAGGACGGAGATGCTGCAACGGTCATAACTGTGGAAAAACAGTCCTTTTTCAATGCCGAACAGTCCCTAAAAGCAAATGGTTGTAAATCAAGGACTATCTGTATACTTTGTGATTACTTTGCGATTAGGGGAAAACAAGGAAATTTCTTCCGTGAAAAGGAAAGGAATTTCCTCTTTTTTGAGGAATTCCAGCCAGCGGGTTGGAACAGAGGGATTGTAACCCCAGACCCCCGATTCCTTTCCCCTTGGCCAGCCAGCTGTCAGCCCCCCCCATATCTGTCTTTATCCATTGGAGGGAAGGAGACCCCTGCAGTCAATTCCCACCCGCTGGACCCAAGCCAAGATAGTTTAAATACCTTCCCTGTTTTTGCTGCAGGAGAAAATGCTGGCATGAAAACTCTGGCCTGCACAGGGGAAGAACCGGACCCCCACCCCCACCCCCCTCTCTCTCAGCCTATTAAGGGAAGGGATCTCCAGGCCGAAGAGATCCCGTTTCAAGGCCACTTGACCGCGTGATCCCGCCAGGGCTGGCCCCAAAGCTCTGGCATCCCAAAGATCCTTCGGCTCAGCTAGGGAAGATGACGCACCGAGAAGATGCCAAGATTTTAGTCAAGGAGCCCTGATAGGGATCATTTCAGGATCCCTGATTATCTATCTATCTATCTATCTATCTATCTATCTATCTATCTATCTATCTATCTATCTATCTATCTATCTATCTATCTAATTCTCTCTCTCTCTATCCATCTATTTAATTATCTATTATATCTATCTCTCTATCTATCTATCTATCTATCTATCTATCTATCTATCTATCTATCTATCTATCTATCTCATCTCTATCAATCTAGCTCTATCTATCTAGAGCTAGATAGCTCTAGCTCTATCTATATCATCTATCTATCTATCACTATCCATCTAACTAATTATATCTATCTATCTATCATCTATCTATCTATCTATCTATCTATCTATCTATCTATCTATCTATCTATCTATCTATCTCTATCTACCTATCTACCTATCTACCTATCTATCTACCTATCTACCTATCTAATTATCTCTATATCTCTCTTATCTATCTATCTATCTATCTATCTATCTATCTATCTATCTATCTATCTATCTATCTAATTATCTCTATAGCTATCTATCTCTATCTCTATCTATCTATCTATCTATCTATCTATCTATCTATCTATCTATCTATCATCTAATTATCTCTATCTATCTCTACCTACCTACCTACCTACCTAATTATCTCTCTCTCTCTATCTATAGATAGATATTATTTCTAGATATCTATCTAGAAATAATATCTATCTAATTATCTCTTATCTATCTATCTATCTATCTATCTATCTATCTATCTATCTATCTATCTATCTATCTCTAGGCAAGACAAGAAGCAACGGATGGAAACCAATCAAGGAGAGAAGCAACCTGGAATTAAGGAGAAATTTTGTGACAGTGAGGACAATTAACCAGTGGAACAGCTTGCCACCAGAAGTTGTATGGGCTTCATCACTGGGGTTGTTTAAGAGGAGACTGGACAGCTACCTGTCTGGAATGATATGGGTTCTCCTGCTTGAGCAGGGAGCCGATTAGCTCTAGTCTTTTGAATTGATTTTAAGTCAGTTCCAGTAGTTTGATCAACTACTCAGGAATTCTTGACTTACGACCACAACTGGGATCGGAATGTCGGTCACTAAATAATGCAGTCGTTAAACAAGTAATTTTTTTACCATGGTCATTTAGTGAATCATGCAGCCAAGACAACCCAGCTTCCTTTCGACTTTGCTTGTCCGAAGCCACTGGGAAAGTTGCAATTTGGGATCACATGACTGCAGGGTCCTATAACCGTCATAAATAGAAGTCAGTTGTCGAGCTCCCAAATTGTGATCAGGAGGCTGTGGGGACATTGCCACAGGTAGTCCTTACAACAATTCATTCATCATTCAAAGTTACAACAGCTTTGAAAATGTGACTTATGACGGTTTTTCATAGTTATGGCCTTCACAGCATTCCTATGATCATGTGATCAAAATCCGGATTCTTGGCAACTGGTTCATACTTATGACCATTGCAGTGTCCTGGGGGTCATGTGACACCCCCCCACCCTCTTTTGAGATCTTCTAACAAGCATAGTCAGTGGGGAAGCCAGAACCGGGTTACTGTGGCAAGAAAGGTCACAAAATGGAACAAAACTGACTTAACAAATATCTCACTTAACAACAGAAATTTTGGGCTCCATTATGGTTGTAAATCAAGGACTATCTGTATTGTTAAATTAATAGTGGTAAATTGAGGATGACTGTAAACTTCCTTCCTTCCTTCTCTCTTCTTCTCTTCTTTCTTCCCTTCTTCTAATTTTCTTTTTCTAATTCCACTCTTCCTATTTTGTTTTTCATAATTCCTTCCTTCCTTCCTTCCTTCCTTCCTTCCTTCCTTCTCTCTTCTCTTCTTCCCTCCCTTCTTCTAATTTTCTTTTTCCAATTCCTCTCTTCCTATTTTGTTTTTCATCATTTTCTTTCTTCTTTTTCTTTTCTTCCTTCCTTCCTCCATCCCCTCCTCCTTCCTTCCTTCTCTCTTCTTCTCTTCTTTCCTCCCTTCTTCTAATTTTCTTTTTCTAATTCCTCTCTTCCTATGTTGTTTTTCATAATTTCTTTCTTTCTTTCCTTCCTTTCTTCCTCCATCCTCTCCTCCTTCCTTCCTTCTCTCTTCTCTTCTTTCCTTCCTTCTTCTAATTTCCTTTTTCTAATTCCTGTTCCTATTTTTTCATTTTCTTTCTTTTCTTCTTTCTTTCTTTCCTTCCTCCCTCCTTCCTTCCCTCTTCTTCTCCTCTTTCCTCCCTTCTAATTTTCTTTTTCTAATTCCTCTCTTCCTGTTTTGTTTTTCATCGTTTCCTTCCTTCTTTTCTTTTCTTTTCTTTTTTCTTTTCTTTTCTTTTTTCTTTTCTTCCCCCCTTTTTTCCCTTTTCTTTCTCTCCAAGTACAAGAAATGAGATTTTTTCCCCTTCCGTTTCTTCTAAAGCCTCCCGGGTCACGTGGAGGAGCCATTCCAAAACTACTGATGTTTGTCCCGGAAATCTTCTTCGGAGTCTGAGGAATCCATCTTCCCATCTTCTTGAATTGCTCAGGTTTCCTTACCAATCCTGAGCTCCTAATCCTTTCACTTAAGGGAAAGCTAGAAATAGCACACAACCTATCCGAGGTCCTTAAATTAAGCCACTAATATTTATACTCCGGCTATTCTGGAAATAGCCCAGGCCTTCAGGAATTCTGCCCACCCCACCCCGCCCAACCCCAAGGTTGTGGACCACAGAGCATAAGCAGAGTTCCCTCATGTGGGAAAAACACCCCCTCTTTATAAACACTGGAACAACGATCTCATATATCACGATGGACCCTCAGTTACGGCACATACCACACCTGTCTGCCCTGCCACCCTCCGGCTCATTGATGCTCCCTTCCCAGGGCTTCCTTTCAATGTTATAGAATGAATGAGCTGGAAGGGACCTTGGAGGTCTTCTAGTCCAGCCCCCTGCTCAGTGCAGGAGAACCTGTACCATTTCATATGAGTGGCTTCCTAGTCTGTTCTTAAAAACCTCCAGTGAGGGAGCACCCACATCTTCTAGTCACTAGAACAGGGGTCTGCAACCTTAAACACTCAAAGAGCCATTGGGACCCGTTTCCCACAGAAAAGAAAACACCGGGAGCCACAAAACCTGGGTGGGCGTGGCCAATTTGATGTCACTCACTTCCACCAGTCACATGACCCTCCCCCCTAGCCAGGCCTACCCAGCCGGTCATTAGGGCAGAGAATCAGTTTTTAAAAAACACCGGGAACCACAAAATCCTTTTGACACATGTCTCTCCCCCCTCCCTCCCTCCCTCCCTCTCTTCCATTCTCTCTCCCCCTCTCTCTGTATCTCTCTATGTCTCTCTCTCCCCCTCTCTGTATCTCTCTGTCTCTCTCTCCCCCTCTCTCTGTACCTCTCTATTTCTCTCTCTCCCCCTCTCTCTGTACCTCTCTATGTCTCTCTCTCCCCCTCTCTCTTTATCTCTCTATGTCTCTCTCTCCCCCTCTCTATGTATATGTCTCCCTCTCCCCCTCTCTCTGTACCTCTCTATTTCTCTCTCTCCCCCTCTCTCTGTACCTCTCTATGTCTCTCTCTCTGTATCTCTCTATGTCTCTCTCTCCCTCTCTCTATGTATATGTCTCCCTCTCCCCCTCTCTCTGTATCTCTGTCTCTCCTTCTCTCCCCTCTCTATCTTTCTATGTCTCTCTTTCCCCCTCTCTCTTTATCTCCCTCTCTCTCCCCCCCCCCCCTCTCTCTCTCTGCCCTGGCCGCTTCTCCATTCCTCTCTGTCACCCTTACCTTCTCAGGCCAGGCAAGGAGTGACTGAGAGGGGAGGACCAGCTAGTGGTGGGATTACCTGACAGGGAGCCACAGCAGGGGGCCCAAAGAGCCACATGCGGCTCGGGAGCCACAGGTTGCTGACCCCTGCACTAGAATCTAGTGGCAAGCAGTTCCACTGTTATAATTGTCCTCACTGTTAGGAAATTCCAGGTTGCTTCTCTCCTTGGTTAGTTTCCAACCATTGTTCCTTGTCTTGCCTTCTGGTGCTTTGGAGAATAATTTGAATAATCTTCTTTGGGGCAGCTCCTCAAATACTGGAATACGGTTATCATGTCACCCCTAATTCTTCTTTTCTTTAGACTAGCCAGACCCAAATCCTGCAATTGTTCTTCCGATGTTTTAGTCTCCAGACCCTTTAATCCTCTTAGTTGCTCTTCTCTGAAATTTATGCAGGTAGTTCTCGACTTACGACCAAACTGAGCCCAAAATTTCTGCTGCTCAGCGAGACCATGGTTAAGTCAGTTTTGCCCCATTTTACGGTCATCCTTGCCACATTTGTTAAGTGAATCAATGCAGTTGTTTAGTGAGTAACAGGGTTGTTAAGTGAAATTTTAACTTTGCTGGTTGCAAAAGGGGATCATGTGACCCCGGGATACAAATCTGAGTCAGTGGCCAAGGGTCTGAATTTTGATCATGTGACCACAGGGATGCTGCAATGGTCATAAGTGTGAAAAATAGTCATAAGTGACTTCTTTCAGTGCTGTTGTAACTTTGAGCGGTCCTTTCCAACTTCACAGTGTCTTCCTTCTCTTCCTTCCTTCCTTCCTTCCTTCCTTCCTTCCTTCCTTCCTTCCTTCCTTTTCTCTCTCCCACCTCCCTCCCTTCCTTTATTTCTTCCTTACTTTTTCTTCAGCCTAATTCTTCCCCTCCTCTCTCTCTCTCTCTTTCTTTCTTTCTTTCTTTCTTTCCTTTCTTCGTTCCTTTGTTCCTTCCTTTCACCAAATAGCAGCTATCTCTTCCTCCCCCCTTGCCCTCTTTGGCAATTTCACCTAAGAGACCAGTGTGAGAAAAACTGTCTTCCTTCCTTCCTTCCTTCCTTCCTTCCTTCCTTCCTTCCTTCCTTCCTTCCTTTTCTCTCTCCCACCTCTCTCCCTTCCTTTATTCCTTCCTTTCTTTTTCTTCAGCCTAATTCCTTCTCTCCTTCTTTTGTCCCTTCCTTCTTTCCTTTTCTCCCTCCCACCTCCCTCTCTTCCTTTATTTCTTCCTTACTTTTTCTTCAGTCTAATTCCTCCCGTCCTCTTTCTTTCTTTTCTTTCCTTCCTTCCTTCCTTCTTCCTTCCTTCCTTCTTCCTTCCTTCCTTCCTTCCTTCTTCCTTCCTTCTCTCTCTCCCACCTCCCCCTTCTATTTCTTTTCTCCTTCCTTCCTTCCTTCCTTCCTTCCTTCCTTCCTTCCTTCTTTCCTTCTTTCTTTCTTTCTTTCTTTCTTTCTTTCTTTCCTTCCTTCCTTCCTTCCTTCCTTCCTTCCTCTACCCTCTACGCCCCTCTCTCCCTCCCTCTCTTCCTCCCACCTTCCTTCCTTCCTTCTTTCTCCAGCCAACCACCCCAACCTTAGTTCAGTTCAAATAAACATGACCGCCATAAACTTTTCCAAGTTTCAACTAAAATAAACAAGTTGAGACTTTTCTCCCATCAAAATCCTTCCTTTCTGGGCCCCTTTGATACCTTCTCAATTGCAAAGACTCCCATGTTTTTGATAACAATTTGAGAAACCAGCCAGCTATTTACAGACGATCCTCGACTTACAAACAGTTCATTTAGTGACCGTCCAAAGTTTACAGCAGCACTGAAAAACGTGACATGACCATTTTTTTCACACTTATGACCATTGAAGCATCCCCATGGTCATGTGATCAAAATTCAGATACTTGGCAACTGACTCGTATTTATGATGGTGGCCGTGTGCCGGCGAGGTCACTTGAACCCATTTTGCGACCTTCTGACGAGCCAAGTCAAGGGGGAAGCCAGACTCACTTAACAACGGTGTTACTCATTTAACAGCTACAGTGATTCATTTAACAAACATGACAAGATGAGTTGTAAAATGGGACAAAACGGACTTAACACATTTCTCCCTTCACAATATCCATTTTGGGCTCAGTTGTGGTCCTAACTCGAAAACTACTTGTATAACGGATTTATAAATTGTGGCCATCTTTGTACAATTATTCCAAGCCTGACCAAACTCATTGGTAGCTCAATCTGGGAACATGCATTCTGCATATGCTCAAACACCCTTTCATTCCCCTGACCCAACTAATCTTCAATGTACGACCACAATTTATTTATTTTATTTATTTATTGGTTCGATTTATATTTATTTATTTATTTATTACATGTATTTATATGCCGCCCTTCTCCTGAAGGATTCAGGGCGGCGAACGCAAGTTAATAAACATGTACAATAAAATCGCACTTTAAATCAAATAACTAATTAATGATAAATAATAAACCCAGAATCAGAGTCAGCCTATTTGCTTGAACAGCCAAGTCTTCAGCTCCCGACGGAAGGAGCGGAAATCAGGAGCCGTCTAGAGCTCGGTAGGTAATTCATTCCTTCTCCAGGAGGCTTACAATGTGTTAAGCAATTGAGCCCAACATTTACATTGCTAAGCGGGACGTTGCTTAAGTTGAGTTTTGCCCCATTTTACGACCTTTCTGGCCACCGCCATTAAGTGAATCACTGCAGTGGATAAATTAATCAGTCCCGTTGTTAAGTGAATCTGGCTTCCCTATTGCTTGTCCCAAAAGGGGATCGTGGGACCCCAGCACACTGCAACCATCATAAATGTGAGTCAGTTGCCAACTGTCTGAATTTTGAACACAGGGATGCCACAATGGTCGTAAGTGTGAAACATGATAAGTCACTTTTCCCCGGTTCTGTCATTATAACTTTGAACAGTCACTAAATGAAGTGTTGTATGTTGAGGATTATTTGTATTTTCCATAGTCCAGGGAGCACATCAGTTTAAGAAGCTCCAACACTGTTTTTCTCAACCTGGCAGGGCCCTTTTAAGATCTGTGGACTTCAACTCCCAGAATTCCCCAGCCAGCA
Source organism: Masticophis lateralis (assembly GCA_030761175.1). Lineage (NCBI taxonomy): Eukaryota > Metazoa > Chordata > Lepidosauria > Squamata > Colubridae > Masticophis > Masticophis lateralis. Next base: position 3,437,701 of record JAUDYJ010000017.1, on the reverse strand, counting down.
TGAATTCTGGGAGTTGAAGTCCACAGATCTTAAAAGGGCCCTGCCAGGTTGAGAAAAACTGCAGATAAGTCATTGGGAACAGAGTACTTCCTTCCTATGCAGCTGCGCTGAGTATTCCTTCAGGAATTTGGAAAAGTCCTGTGTTCCGGATCTTCGTAGAACAATCAACAATCATCAATATGCAGGAATTGCCTGAATGATGAGCCACCCTTCAAGCATGTCCTTTCCCTTTTTTTTGTGCTTATTTAGGACAATTTTCCAGTGAGAGAGGGCGGCCTTCGGACTTTGGCAGAGTTTTTGCTGGAGGCTGGAGAACAGCAGGGTCTCTCAGCTCTCATTCTGCCCCAGGGGTGTGTGTGCAATCCTCTGCAGAGTTCTGTGCCGGCCACTTCTCCCTAACCCCCAAAGATTTGCAACTTTCTACCATGCTGGCTGGATGAGAGATACGTCTTAGCAGTATGTCATCCCAAGCCCGTTTGGGAGGTATCAACCTTCTTCTAGATCAGGGTTTGTCAACCGTGATAACTTTTAACTTTCAACTCCCAGCATTCCCCAGTCAGTAATGGGGGGGGGAATGCTGGGAGTTGAAAGTTAAAAGTCAGTAATGGGGGAGGGGGGAAATGCTGGCTGGGGAATGCTGGGAGTTGAAGTCCACACATCTGAAAAGTGATCAAGGTTGAGAAATCATTTATCTATTATCTACTATAATGGCTTTGCTCATTCATTCGTTCGTTCATTCATTCATTAATTCATTCGGAAATTCTACATCCTGCCTACTTCAACAAACTCTGAGCATCTTGGCAGGGGAATTCTGTGAGTTGAAGTCCACCCATCTCAAAGCATGCTGGCAGGGGAATTCTGGGAGTTGAAGTCCATCCATCTTCAAACATGCTGGCCAGGGAATTCTGGGAGTTGCAGTCCGCACATCTTCAAGTTGTTGAAGTTAAGAAATGCTAAACTAACACGTAGCCTGAAGTTAATATTAAGACCCTCACCCACATATACAGCATTCTTTAGGATTACCCTGGATTATGTAAAACCATTCTGGAGCCTAGTCTGGAAATCATTATCTAGGTTAAATACACAGAAATTGTTTTGCGTTGCATCTGTTCCCCTCCCTGAACATTTTCCTATCGCAGGGTGAGACCCCTGCACTCTTCTAAAGTCCACAGAACAGACATTTTCTGCAAACCTCTTTTAGGACATAAGTACGATATACTGAGTTTGTGTAATCTGCTGAATTAGCTCAGTAATAACCCTGGTTGCATTGGTACAACTCGGTTTATTCTATCTTAGCCTATTTCAACAGGCTGGCCTGGCTGAATAAGAACTTGGATGGGATTTTTTAAATTGGGGGGGTTTTAATGGACAAGGCCAATTCGTTTAATTCTTTTAACTGGTTTTAATTTTTGTATGACATTCAGTTTTATTATGGCTGTGCACCGCCCTGAGTCCTTTGGGAGAAGGGTGGTATACAAATCTACTAAACTAAACTAAACTAAACTAAACTAAACTAACTTAACCCTAGGTTAGATTTTGAACAGGGGTGTTTATGATGCTCTGTACACCCCCCCGAAGTGAGTTTGTGCGTAAACCATGTTAGGCGAGTCAGCCAAGAGACGAGAGAGAAGAAGCTGGCTGGTTGGGGAATTCTGGGAGTTGAAGTCCACAAGTGTTAAAGTTTATAGTTTAACAGATTAACAGAGTTGGAAGGGAGATTGTAGATCATCTAGTCCAACCTCCCTTCCAAGAAGGAGACCCTACACCGTTTCTGACCGATAGCAGTCCAGTCTTTTATTGAAAGCCTCTAGGGATGAAGCTCCCACAACTTCTGAAGGCAACTTCTGTTCCATCGGCTGATTGTTCTCACTGTCAGAAAATTTCTCCTTATTTCCAGGTTGAATTTCTCTTTGGTCAGTTTCCATCCATTGTTTCTTCTCTGGCCTTCAGGTGCTTTGGAGAATAGTTGGACCCCCTTCCTCCTCTCTGGGGCAGCCCCTCAAATATTGGAAGATGCTCTCCTGTCTCCCCTGGTCCTTCTCTTCACTAGACTAGCCAGGCCCAGTTCCTGCAACCGTTCATTGTATGTTTTAGTAGCCAAGTTTGGACCTACAAGGAAAACTGCATAGTGGGGGGAAATGATACAAAAAAATGAGAGGACATTATTTCTGAATCTTTTTTCAAAGCCTCCTTGCAGGAGAAATTTCTAAGCATCGTGTCTTTCTCTTTTTCCATTTCTCTGTTGCTGCTTTTTTTCCCTTCAGATTATTTCTCCCTGCAAGAGAAATTCAAGTTGATTGCAATTTGGTTTCTTTTCTTTTTTTTTATTTCCAGCCTCCGATTCATCGCAACTCACCAGTTGTTTCTGTTTCTGCAGCTTCAGGAAGTCGGACTTCCTTCTTGCACCAACTGTGAGTTCCCCAGCCGGGCCCAGCTGACTTCCAAGAACTTCTCCCCCGAAGCAAGCGAACGGCTCTTGATTTATACATAAATCCTCGTCTTACGACTGCGATGGAGGCCAACTAAGCAGGACAGTTGTTAAGTGAGTTGTGTCCCATTTAACGAGCTTTCTTGCCACATCCATTAAGTGAATCAATGCGGTCGTTAAGTTAGTAAAACAGTTGTTAAATGAATCTGGCTTCCCCACTGACATTTGTTAAGGATATTCTTGGCTCATAACCAGTGTTGTGGGTTATTGAGCAGAGTACCCTTTGAGTGAACGCATGAAAAGTGACTGGGAGTGGTTGTGAACAATCACAGTCAACATACAAACACACTGAGTTGTTGTAGTCTTTTACTTTTAGAAAAAAGTAAAGCAAAGTCCAAAAACAATTCAAGTCGTGCACAGATAAAATGAGAGTTAAAAGATCAATCCAGGGATATTTCAAGTACAAAGTCTTCTTACCAGTTGTAGTCATACACAATAAAACATTCTTCTTGAGTTTCAAAACAGGAACAAGTTCAATATTAAAACATTCAATAAATAGTAGAAAGCAACATGTAGCTATGATCAAACAGTGATCACGCAGAGAGATCAGGTAGAGAGTTATATCAAGTAAACAGGTAAAATGATGAAACACAGTCTACACAAGCAATATAACACTTTTCTGACTGCAAACATACATTGTTGGTTTATATATTGCCTGACCAACTAGTTAGACAAATAACCATTTCCTAACAATGTTGCTTGTCCAAAGGTCGTAAAAGGGGGACTTGACCCTAGGACACTGAAACCGTCATAAATATGAGTCAGTTGCCAACTGTCTGAATTTTGATCCCGTGACTCCAACGATGCTACAACGGTCATAAGTGTGAAAAAAACAGTCCCAAGTCACTAAACGGTCCAAGCAGTCACTAACTGAACCATTGTAAGTTGAGGACTACCTGTATTCTGTTTTAAAAGTGTTTGCTTACTGACCACCACAAAAAAAATAGTTCCTAAAATTGGGTCCGTCGCATAACAACCCACTTTATGGGTAGCCTTCCTTATGGTCATAAATCAAGGAATTAGTTCCACAGGTTATGCTTTTTGTCTTGACTACCTGGAAGGCCTGACGGGGGACTTCACTGAAGTATTTATATGACGCTGCGACCGTCATAAATCCGAGCCGGTTGCGAAGCGTCCGAATTTTGATTATGTGACTGTGGGAATGCCGCAACCATTGTAAGTGTGTCATAAGTTACTTTTTGTAACTTTGAATGGTCCCTAAACGAACAGTCGGAAGCCGAGGATTACCTCTGTAGAGGAGAACTTGGTGATGCTGTCAACAAAAAGGAATCATTTTAAATATCACCCCTCAAATGCAGATGGACATTTCACTGTCATCCTGATCTGGACCTTTCCTTTTTTCCTTTTCTTTTTTAAAAGTTTTTTATTAGTAGTTCAAAATTAAAAACATTGGACATAGATATGACATCACTGGTCCCAAGCATCTTCCAACACTTTAAGTTAATACATAATATACTAATGATAGTATAATAATGTATTCCTTACACCTTATAACAGTGTTTCTCAACCTTGGCTGCTGGACGATGTGTGGACTTCAATTCCCAGAATTCCCCAGCCAGCTGGCTAGGGAATTCTGGGAGTTGAAGTCCACACATCGTCCAGCGGCCAAGGTTGAGAAACACTGCCTTATACGTTATTTAAACATAGTATAATAATAGTCATTTATACCTTATTCCTATACAATTATACATATCTATACCTACATCTACCTATCTATACAATTCACATACATATTTATCTATAATAACTAATGAGTTACCTACCGAGCTCTGGATGGCTCCTGATCTCCGCTCCTTTCATCAGGAGCTGAAGACTTGGCTGTTCAAGCAAATAGGCTGACTCTGATTCTGGGTTTATTATTTATCATTAATTAGTTATTTGATTTAAAGTGCGATTTTATTGTACATGTTTCTTAACTTGTGTTTGCCGCCCTGAGTCCTTCGGGAGAAGGGCGGCATATAAATACATATAATAAATAAATAATAACACAAACACAACACAAACACAAATAATAACGTATATAATTCTAGTCTAACTCTACACATTTAACTTGGCTATCCTCCTTTTATCTGTTTGTAGAATTTTGCCCAGATTTTATAGTACAATGTTTCGCTTTTATCCTTGAATTCCAAGGTGAGTCTATCCATTTCTGTGCAGTTGAAAATCTTTAGTAGTGTTTCTTTCTCTTTCCACATCTGTGCAAAGGCTATCCGTGCCACTGTAAATATATGCAGTAGTAGATAATTTATGTCTTTCTTGTATTTGCCCTCTGTCATTCCTAAAAGGAAAAATTCCGGTTTGGCTTCTATGTTTATTAACAAAATTTCTTCCAACCAACTCTTTACCAGATTCTAATATTATTTTGCCTTTGGGCATTCCCGCCACATATGATAGAAGTTTCCCAAAATATAATAATATACTCTTGGCACTTCCAATATGCCGAAGAATTTCCCTTATTGATTTGTGCTAATCTTGTGGAGGGGAAAAGTGCCACCTATAAAACATCTTGTATAGATTTTCCTTATATGAAGTTGCTAATGTAATTTTTAAATTTTTTCCCGTAGAGTCTGCCAATTGTCCAAATCAATACTATGACCAAAAGAGTTATTCCAAATTATTATCGTTTCTTTGACTTGTTCCTCAGTCATGGACCCTTTCAACTCTGTTAATGTATATCTGTATTCATTTATCTGCTATTTCAACATTCAACCCTTGCAGAGAAGCGTCCTTGTCATCTGTTTACCATTTCTCCTCTTCTTCCAGACTTCCTTCGCTTTGATTTTTTAAAACAATAAAGATGCAGTGAGTGAGAAACCAGAGGTAACAGATAAAAAACAATAAAGCCACAGTTTTATCTCTCACAGTTATCTGTCAAAGCAGCGAAGATGATTAGGGATCTGCAAGCTAAAACATACGAAGAACAGTTGCAGGAATTGGCTATGGATTCTCTAGAAAAGGGGGGGGGGTCTGATAGCAGTATTCCAATATTTGAGGGGCTGCCCCAAAGAAGAGGAAGGGGTCAACTTATTCTCCAAAGCCCCCAAGGGCAGGACAAGAAGCAACGGATGGAAACTAATCAAAGAGAGAAGCAACCTACAACTAAGAATACATTTCCTGACAGTGAGGACAATTAACCAGTGGAACAACTTGCCACCAGAAGATTTGTGGGTTCTCCATCGCTCCATCACAGGTGGCACATGGAGCCATATCGGTGGGCAAGCGAGTGTTGCCCTAGCTCAGCTCCAGCGTGCATGCGCGCGCTAGCCAGCTGATTTTCAGGCCTTCTGGGCCCACCAGAAGTCGGGAAACAGGCTGTTTCTGGCCTCTGGAGGGCCTCCAGGGGGGTGGGGAAGGCTGGTTTTGCCCTCCCCAGGCTCCCAGAAAGGCTCTGGAGCCTGGGGAGAGTGAAAAACTGGCCTACCGTGCCATCGCATGCCAAAAGCTGGGGGAGTTCGGGGGATGGTGTGCATTGAATTATGGGTGCGGGCATGTGCACGCAGGGCCCCCTGCGCTCCCCCCCACTTTCAGCACGCGATGGCAAAAAGATTAGCCATCACTGGTATAGCGTCTCCTGCTTAAACAGGGAGTTGGACTAGATGACCTCCAAGGCCCCTTCCAACCTTGTTATTTAAAATTCAGGTTGGGGGGGGAGTGCATGTGGTCATCTGGAGAACGAATGACACTCAATTTTATTTTTTTTTGGTAGATTTCCACCAAAATAAGTTTCTTTTGCAAAAACACTTTTTCCTCTTCTCATTTTCAGCCCGAGGCTCTTTCTGATTTTAGCCACTGTTAGCAGAATTGATCAAACTGGCTTCATGGGGCAATCTGCACTGGGGTATGGAACGGTCAACACAGTGCAAACAAGTGTGCAAATAAACCCGCCACCTTGGCACACCCACCAGCTGAACTTGTAAAAAAATTACAAGTTCTACCACTTGTTTCAAAAGCACAAAATATGTCTATAAAACGATTTGGAATTTTCTGACCACTTGGCCGTTGATATTTATTTAATATTTCAAAACACACCATGGCAGGTTAACGTACTATGTACTCGTTTTTTAAAAATGGGGAATGGGGGGGGGGAATCTGCTTGGAATAATTCTGAATATTGTGGTAGAATTTATACGGTTTTCAATAGTTTGAAAATAAGATTTTGCTTCTTTTTCTGCATAGTTTTTCTGCATTCTGTTCTGTTCCGTTCCGTTCCGTTCCACTCCACTCCACTCCACTCCACTCCACTCCACTCCACTCCACTCCACTCTATATCCTATTCTATTCTGAATCCTATTCTGTTCTGTTCTGTTCTGTTCTGTTCTGTTCTAGTCTAGTCTAGTCTAAATCCTATTCTATTCTGAATCCTATTCTCTTCTGAATCCTATTCTAATCTACTCTGCTCTATTCTACTCTACTTTACTCTACACTGTTCTATTCAAAATCCTATCCTATTCTATCCTATTCTATCCTATTCTATTCTATTCTATTCTATTCTATTCTATTCTATTCTATTCTATTCTATTCTATTCTGAATCCTATTCTGTTCTGTTCTGCTCTGTTCTGTTCTAATCTAGTCTAGTCTAGTCTAAATCCTATTCTATTCTGAATCCTACTCTACTCTACTCTACTCTACTCTACTCTACTCTACTCTACTCTACTCTACTCTACCCTACCCTACCCTACCCTACCCTATCCTATCCTATTCTATTCTATTCTATTCTATTCTATTCTATTCTATTCTATTCTATTCTATTCTATTCTGAATCCTATTCTATTCTGTTCTGCTCTGTTCTGTTCTAATCTAGTCTAGTCTAGTCTAAATCCTATTCTATTCTGAATCCTACTCTACTCTACTCTACTCTACTCTACTCTATTCTATTCTGAATCCTATTCTATTCTATTCTATTCTATTCTATTCTATTCTATTCTATTCTATTCTGTCCTGTCCTGTCCTGTCCTGTCCTATCCTATTCTATTCTATTCTATTCTATTCTATTCTGAATCCTATTCTATTCTGTTCTGCTCTGTTCTGTTCTAATCTAGTCTAGTCTAGTCTAAATCCTATTCTATTCTGAATCCTACTCTACTCTACTCTACTCTACTCTATTCTATTCTGAATCCTATTCTATTCTATTCTATTCTATTCTATTCTATTCTATTCTATTCTATTCTATTCTATTCTATTCTATCCTATCCTATCCTATCCTATCCTATCCTATCCTATCCTATTCTATTCTATTCTGAATCCTATTCTATTCTGTTCTGCTCTGTTCTGTTCTAATCTAGTCTAGTCTAGTCTAAATCCTATTCTATTCTGAATCCTACTCTACTCTACTCTACTCTACTCTACTCTACTCTATTCTATTCTGAATCCTATTCTATTCTATTCTATTCTATTCTATTCTATTCTATTCTATTCTATTCTATTCTATTCTATTCTATTCTGAATCCTATTCTATTCTGTTCTGCTCTGTTCTGTTCTAATCTAGTCTAGTCTAGTCTAAATCCTATTCTATTCTGAATCCTACTCTACTCTACTCTACTCTACTCTACTCTACTCTACTCTACTCTACTCTACTCTACTCTACTCTATTCTATTCTGAATCCTATTCTATTCTATTCTATTCTATTCTATTCTATTCTATTCTATTCTATTCTATTCTATTCTATTCTATTCTATTCTGTTCTATCCTATCCTATCCTATCCTATCCTAACCTATCCTACCCTATCCTATTCTATTCTATTCTATTCTATTCTGAATCCTATTCTATTCTGTTCTGCTCTGTTCTGTTCTAATCTAGTCTAGTCTAGTCTAAATCCTATTCTATTCTGAATCCTATTCTATTCTACTCTACTCTATTCTATTCCATATTTATTATTCTATTGCTATTGCTGTTGCTGTTGCTATTGCTATTGCTATTCCTTCTAATCCTATTCTATTTTATTCTATTCTGAATCCTATTCTGACTCCTATCCTATCCTATTCCTGATTGGTTTCAGTCACCCTTCCCCCCTATTCAAGGATCTGGACGATGCACCTCAAATCTGTTTCCCTTTTTAAAAACAAAACAAAACAAAACCTTTTATTGTAAAAGAATAAAAGTTTCTGTTTCCTAAGGCCGGGTTCCTTTCATGTCCCTCTACTCTTGTTCTAGCCAACATCCTTTGGCTCCTGTTTCATTGTCTTGCTGATTAGGTTATAAAGCATTCAACCCAGCTTAATTTTCTGTTATGATTTCTCATTGAGGAAGGAAGACGGAGGCCAATCATTAAGAACCGTGTTTAATTTCCTGTGCAGATTGTGGGAAGATCTGGAGCAGGAAAGATTCGTTACCAACCAGCGGGTGCACCAAGCCCTCCTCATCCCTCCCGGCACTCTTAAAATCCCATTTACAATTCCTTAAATGTTTGCGGCATTTAAACACCCACTGACTGGAGGCAATAAAGGCGTGATTATTACCAGGATGAGAGCAAGCCTTAAGCTGTCAGAAGAGGACCAGTAGTCCTTGAGCTAAGACTGTAATGGAGCCTGCCTATTACAGTCACAAGTTACTGACCCTAATGATTCAATCAATCTATCCGAATAGAGCTGAAAGGGATCTTGGAAGTCATCCAGTCCACCCCCCTCCTTAAGCAGCACGCCCTATACCAAGGGTCTGCAACCTTAAATACTCAAAGAGCCATTTGGACCCGTTTCCCACAGAAAAGAAAACACCGGGAGCCACAAAACCTAGGTGGGCGTGGCCAACTCGATGCCACTCACTTCCACCAGTCACATGACCCCCCCCAAGCCACGCCTACCCAGCCGGTCATTAGGACAAAGAACCAGTTGTTAAAAAAACACCCGGAATCACAAAACCCTTTTCACATCTCTCTCTCATGGAAATGAAATATGAAACATGAAATGAACGTTATAAATATAATACTTGAAAATAACTTTTACGAAGCGGTAAAGGCGTCGTTAAATAAATGATAAAACGGGGATGTGTATTTGTTTGAAAATATGAGAAACTAAATGACGAGTAGATTTTGAATATGGAGATGAAGCACAAAAGAGTTGTAATCGACGGACACACTGTGTGAAATTGTAATGGAAGATGGATTTATGTTTTATGTTTTGTTTAAAAATTAAAAAAAAAAAGCAACCCTTTTCACATCTCTCTCTCTCCCCTCCCTCCCTCCTTCCCTCTCCATCTCTCTCTGTGTCTCTCTATGTCTCTCTATCTCTCCCCTCTCTCTGTATCTCTCTGTCTCTGTCCTGGTCACTTCTCCATCTCCCGCCATTGCCCTTACCTTCTCAGGCCAGGCGAGGAGTGACTGGAAGGGGAAGGCGAGGAGGAGGGGGCCAGCCAATGGTGGGATCACCTGACAGGGAGCCACTGCAGAGGGCCCAAAGAGCCACGGGTTGCTGACTCCTGCCTTATACCATTTTCCAGACAAATGGCTGTCCAGTCTCTTCTTAAAAGCCTCCAGTGAGGAAGCACCTACAACTTCTGTTCCTCTGGTTAATTGTCCTCACTATTAGGAAGTTTTGGTTACTGCGATATAAAAAAAGATGTGGAGACCCTGGAAAAAGTGCAGAGAAGAGCGACCAAAATGATTAGAAGAATGGAGGCTAAAACATACGAAGAACGGTTGCAGGATCTGGAAATGTCTAGTCTAATAAACAGGAGTAGGGGAAGTATGATAGCAGTGTTCCAATATTTACGGGGCTGCCCCAAAGAAGAGGAAGGGATCAAGTTATTTTCCAAAGCACCAGAAAGCAAGACAAGATAGCAATGGATGGTAGCTTATCCAAAGAGAATTCCAGTCTGGAACTATGGAGAAATTTCTTGACAGAGAGGACAATTAACAGCTTTTCCTTCAGAAATTGTGGACGCCCCATCACTGGCGGGTTTCTTTTTTATATATAAAAGGTTTTCTTTTATTTTTTTAGATAAACACACATACAAACACACAATGTATTTTCTTTGAACCGAGTATTTGGCCGGTTCACAAATTTAAACAATGTTTAGTCAATTCAATTAAGTTTACAATTTCTGTATTTCCTTTTTGCCTGAGGTATTCCTTATCTATTTTTAAAAAAAAAAACCAATATTACCCTTCATTCTTATCTCTAATCTTAATCATAATCAAATTCAATTTTTCCCTTCTATCTATATTATATCTCTTCCCATTGTCATCTATTTTTATATCTTTTATCTTTTATAAGGAGCCTGAGTAGCGTAGGGGGCTAATGCCTCCTACTAAAGGCAGCAATTAACATCCAGCTGCCTGTAATTCTGCGAGTTCAATCCTAGCCAGGCTCAAGGTCGACTCAGCCTTCCATCCTTTCTAAGGTGGGTAAATTGAGGACCCAGTTTGTGGGGGCAATAAGCTGACTTTGTATAAATATATACAAAAGTATGAAGGCTATTGCTTAATGCATTGTAAGCCACCCTGAGTCTCCGGGGAAGGGCAGCATATAAATCAAAATAAATAAATAAATAAATAAATAATAAATAAATAAATAAATAAATAATAATAATAATATCTATCCTCACATTGGTTAGTTATGTAACATTACAATTGTTTAATATCAATCCAGCATTTTAGTATAAATCAGTTAATTATATAACTATCTTTTTTTTTTTTATATAAATCAATATGAACAGAAATCTTCCAATTATTTCCATGCAAACTAATTTCTTACAAGTCCATTAGTTATATTTACCAATAATAATAAACCAAATGATTCCCCCCCCCCCTTCTGGAGGGTTTCTAAGAATAAATTGGACATTCATTTGTCTGGGATGCAATAAGATGTCCTGCCTTGGGGAGGAGGGTTGGAATAGACCACTGAGGGTCCCATCCAGCCCTCAGATTGTATGATTTTTACACCCACACACCCTCTTCAGTTAAACAAGGAATTTCCCTGTGCTGAACTCGGAATTTTTTTTTTGAGAGCGAGTGGTTTTCCAATCAAACAAGAATGAGCCCAGGGGGGCCAGAGTTGGTATTCAGGTTCGGACCGGTTCGTGCAAATTGGTAGTGGCAACTGCAGGTGAGCCAGTCCACCTGGCCAGGGGTAAAACCTACTTACCTTCCCTACCGGTTCGGAAGTACACGCGCCATGTGTGCACAATTGTTTCGCTCACATGCGTGCATCACGTACACACGTCAACCCTCTCCACATGCACAGAGGGTAAAAAAACAGGTTACTTCCTGGTTAAAACCAGGCAGTAACGACAACTGGGAGGGTGGGCAGAGCCTCGAGCTGCCATCGCTACTGGTTCTCCAAACCACGGGCTGTCATCGCTACTGGCTCGGCTGAACCGGTCCAAACCGGGAGCATTTCACCCCTGTTCCTGGCGTAATATCGTCTTATTTAGACATGTTTTCAAGGATGGGTGCAATCTGCGGAAGTGAGCGTGTACGCGAGCGGCGAAGTGGTGGTAGGAATATGTGAAACCTACCGCTGAGGAGGGCAGCAAATAGCCCCCCATCCAACACTTTCTAAATGCTTCTCTTTGCTCATCAAATCACGGTTAGACCTTCCTGGCTCTGCTAAAACCAGGGCTAGCGGCTGCAGAAACAGCCGCACGGTCCAATAACTCAGATTGCAGCCGTCAAACCAAACAGTCATCCCCAAGTGACAGTTTCGGAGGGAGGATCATGTGCTGTGACCACAGGAGTGCCCAGTTTTTCCTCCGGCTTGTTGATCTTGGCTCGAAAAATCATGCGTTTCCGGCCTCTTGGTGGTTTTTGCTGCAAGCACCCTGGCCTCCGGTGGAGGAACAGGCCGGCGGGGTGGGTCACTCATTCCCCTTCTGGCCACGGTTCAGCCAAGCAACAGCCAAGATTAAGGTTGATCTCTGGCCCGGTTTTTTTCTCCCCCGAGCTTTTGATCACAGGCAGATTTGAAATTGCGGCTTTGTGCAAGAAGGACCTCGGGGTAGTGGTGGGGGAAACCTTGGATTCTCCAGTTCGAGGATCTTAAGATCTCTGAGGGAAGGATTGCCGTAGATTACGGCAGACCTAAGGAGGCAGGTGAATAAGCCAGTAACTTGGTTTAGAGGAACTTCTGTCTACAGCAGCCATGTAATTTAATGCAGGCAGTACAGAATAACAGAGTTGGGAGGGACCTGGGAGCAGAGATGGGTTTCAGCAGGTTCTGACCAGTTCTGGAGAACCGGTAGCGGAAATCTTGAGTAGTTCGGAGAACTGGTAGTAAAAATTCTGACTGGCCACGCCCCCATTTATTCTCTGCCTCCCAAGTCCTAGCTGATCGGGAGGAAATGGGGATTTTGCAGTAACCTTCCCCTGCCACGCCCACCAAGCCACACCCACCAGGCCAGGCTACGCCCACCAAGCCACACCCACAGAACTGGTAGTAAAAAATGTTGAAACCCACCACTGCCTGGGAAGCCTTCTAGTCTAACTCTCCTGCTCAAGGAGGAGAGTCTACATCATTTCAGACAGATGGTTGTGTCTCTTCTTGGAAGCATCTACAACTTCTGGAGGCAAGCCGTTCCACTAATTAATTGTTCTCATCAGTGGTGAAATCCAAATTTTTTTACTACTGGTTCTGTGGGCGTGGCTTGGTGGGCTGGCAGGGGAAGGATACTGCAAAATCTCCATTTCCTCCCGATCAGCTGGGACTTGGGAGGCAGAGAATAAATGGGGGCAGGGCCAGTTAGAATATTTACTATCGGTTCTCTGAACTACTCAAAATTTCCGCTACCAGTTCTCTAGAACTGCTTAGAACCTGCTGAAACCCCACCTCTGATCCCAAGCATCTTTGCTGTAAGAAAGGATCAAGAATGAGGAATATTTCCTCTGCTGCTTGAGGACATCAATTGTGGTTAGTTAAAACCATACCTGCTATGTAGGCTTATTGTGGCTTGTTTAACCACGCTTCTGTCAACTGGCCACAAAACCACCTTATTGGCAACACTATAAGCTGTGGTTTGCAAATCAGTGGACTAATTCCTCTATCATTTTACAGCCACAACTGAGCCCAACATTTCTAATTCGCCAAGCAAGGCAGTTGTAAAGTGAGTTTGCCTCATGTTATGACCTTTCTTCTCACCGTCTTTAAACAAATCACTGCCGTTGTTATGTTATTAACAGGGTCAGGCGGCAGTGGTGGGTTTCAAAATTTTTTACTACCGGTTCTGTGGGCGTGGCTTGGTGGGCATGGTTTGGTGGGTATGGCACGGGAAGGATACTGTAAAATCTCCATTCCCTCCCCACTCCAGGGGAAGGATACTGCAAAATCCCCATTCCCTCCCGATTAGCTGGGACTTGGGAGGCAGAGAATAGATGCCGGCGGGGCCAGTCAGAATTTTTACTACTGGTTCTCCGAACTACTCAAAATATCCGCTACTGGTTCTCCAGAACTGGTCAGAACCTGATGAAACTCACCTCTGTTAGGGGGTCACAATCTCTGCACAGCGATCGTAAGTGGACACTAAAGTGAGACAGCCTTAATTCTCTCCCCTCTTTTGAAGGCAGGCAATATTGGCTCACTGGTTGATCTCTTCCTGTAGGGATTAGAGTGTAATTTCCTCCTTAGTGATTCCTTGATTAAAGTGTTGAGGTTGGGGGCAAGAGAATAATTACGAGAAAGTCATCTCCAATTTAGAAAATCTGATAGATCAGCTTTCCTTTTTTTTTCTCCGTTTTTTGAGAACTATATTCATATTTTATAGACTATGGAGGACGCCTGAAAAGTAGACGCTTTCAGCAGACGGATTGTTGTTTAACCCAATAAAATAATTTTTTTTTGTCTGGGTCTATGCAGTCAAAAGTTATCGAGTGACTAAATCCATTTCCCAATAATTTTTGGTGGAATGAAATCTCCATCATCAGTTGTGCTATTGTATAACTAGAATTACATGGGTGAAACTGGGACAACAAAAATTAAATTCTATCCATTCAGGCTTCCCAGCATGCAGTCACCTTCGTACCTGTTTTATGGGGTAGAACTGTGTCACATAAAATCTTAAAGGCTTGGCCAACAACAACAATTTATTATTACAGTCTTTGACCAGAACAAATAAAAGCACTCAGTATATATACAGTTAAAACTTCTAGTATGAAATAATAAATAACAACTAAAATCTATAATAAAATCCAGTGTCAATTATACATGGTCTGCCTATACCCGTGATGGTGAACCTATAGCAAGGGTGCCACAGGTCGCACACGGAGCCATATCAGTGGGCATGCGAGCATTGCTGTAGCTCAGCTCCAGCGCGCATGTGTGCGCCGGCCAACTGATTTTTGGGCCTTTCGGTCCCACTGGAAGTTGGGAAATGGGCTGTTTCCAGCCTCCGGAGGGCCTCCCCGGGAGTGGGGAAGGCCATTATTGCCCTCCCCAGGCTCTTAGAAAGCCTCTGGAGTCTGGGGAGGGTGAAAAACAGGCCTACCATGCCCACCGTGCTATCATGTGCTAAAAGCGTGTGGGAGGGTGTGCGCATATGCGCAGGGGCATGGCGCATTGAATTATGGGTGTGGGCACACACGTGGGCAACCTCCCTGCGCTCCCCTCCCCGCTTTTGGCACGCAATGGCAAAGAAGTTAGCCATCACTGGACTATACGATAGTTGCAATCCCTAAACTGTGTGGCCCGTTGTAGTTTCAACGCTAAAAGGGAAATGACTAAGCAATGCAAAGGGTTTGCCACAATTGTTATATAACACCGCTATGGTGGAGAGCACTGATGATGTTACTTATTTGGGTCATGAAACGTCCAGAAGCAAACCACAGAGAGCAACTAGGACCCCACACAGTCATTCAATTCATCATGTGCTGGATTCCCCAAACCCTGGTTTACCCTGGTCTTTTTAGTCAGCTGGCCCAATATGAACCCACCCAACTATTCAGAGCGAAGTTGGAACTGAACCTTTAGCTAAACAGAAACTCCCTTCCTGTCCTGTTTATTATTATTTTTTCCATCTTGAATAAAATAAAACGAAACAGCAGGACACTGTGCCGGAAGCTGTGTGGTTTGTGGTTATTTGACTGTGACAAAAAAAAGTGGCTGAAGAGAGAGAGAGAGAGAGAGAGAGAGAGAGAGAGAGAGGGAATGAGAAATAGAGAGTATGAGAGAGAGAGTACTAGAGAGAGAGAGAAGAGACAGAGAGAGAGAAAGTATGAGAGTATAAGAAAGAGTACTAGAGAGAGAAAGAGAAAGAGTGAGTGTGAGAAAGAAAGAGTATGAGAAAGAGAGTATGAGAGAGAGACAGAGTACTAGAGAGAGAGAGAGAAAGGAAGAGACAGAGAGAGAGAGAATATGAAAGAGAGTATGAGATAGAAAGAGTACTAGAGAGAGAAAGAGAGTGAGTGAGATACTAGAGAGAGAGAAAGAGTGAAAGAGAAAGAGTGAGAAAGAGAGAGTACGAGAGAGTACTAGAGAAGAGAGAAAAAGTGAGACAGAGTATGAGAGAGAATACTAGAGAGAGAGAGAAGAAACAGAGAGAGAGAAAGAGTACGAAAGAGAGTAGGAGAGAGAGTACTAGAGAAAGAGGAGAAAGAGAATGAGAGAGAGAGAAAGAAAGTATGAGAAAGAGAAAGTATGAGAGAGAGTACTAGAGAGAGAGAAAGGAAGAGACACACAGAGAGAGAATGAATATGAAAGAGAGTATGAGATAGAAAGAGTACTAGAGAGAGAAAGAGAAAGAGTGAGTGAGATA
This sequence comes from Masticophis lateralis, assembly GCA_030761175.1. NCBI lineage: Eukaryota > Metazoa > Chordata > Lepidosauria > Squamata > Colubridae > Masticophis > Masticophis lateralis. The sequence continues at coordinate 3,421,515 of JAUDYJ010000017.1, read as the reverse complement.
CTAGAGAGAAAGAGAAAGAGTGAGTGAAAGAGAAAGAGTATGAGAAAGAGAATATGAGAGAGAAAGTTCTAGAGAGAGAGGAAGAGAGAGAGAGAGAAAGAGTATAAGAAAGAGTATGAGAGAATATGAGTATGAGAGAGAGAGAGAGAGAGAGAGAGAGAGAGAGAAAGAAAGAACGAGCCATGGTTCTGAGGGATCTCAAAAGCTTTTGAAACGAGATAGCTCAGATGACTCAGTTCTTCTCTGCCCTGTGATGCTTCCAATAAAACCTTCCCAAATTCATCAAACCAGCAGAAAAAATATTTTGACTTGCAAAGGACTAACCATTTGTGGAGTTTTTGCTCTGTCCTCCGTTTTCTCTTGCTCAATTCAACTTCAAGCCTTGTTTCTCAACCTTGGCCATGTTAAACTGCATGGACTTCAACTCCCAGAATTCCCCAGTCAGCATCGTATCACTGCCTGGGGCATTCTGGGAGTTGAAGTCCACGCAGCTTCAGGTGATCAAGGATGAGTGAGAACCATTGGCTTAAGCACTCTCCCAATCCAGACATCTGTTCAAATATCACAGACAGATGTCGTCCAAACCTGAGGACAAATTGTGGGTGAGCAGAGAGATTTGACAATTCCCTGACCACAAGTCAAGAAGATCTTGGGAGAACCTCTTCTGATATACCAATTTTATTCAAAGATAATTCTGCGGCGTTCTGTGAAATTTATGTAAGTTTTATTACACTGATCATTAGGTACAATGTATTCGATGTATATTTTATACATCTAAATTAAGTCAACGCTAACCAAGCTAAATTATCAATAAATCAACAAAATCAATAGGTATTATTTATTAAATATTTGTTGCTACTTAAAATTTTAACCAGGTATTGTTTATTAAATTTCTACTTTAAAAATCTGAATGAAATAAATACTAAATAAATGCAGCTGTCCATAAATAAGCACACAGACAGACAGACACACACACACACACACACACACACACACATGTTTTCTGAGGTTTTCGCGGGTGTTTGTATGTGGGTCTTTGGTTATTCGGGTCTTCTCCCGCGTAAAATTGCTCCTGGAAGCACGAAGCCGAGAACACCAGCCTGAAGATGACGAATAAGACTTCGTCGAAACGTCACCAAGACACTTCCAATTTTACGCGGGAGAAGACCCGAATTACCAAAGACATATTTTATATATATATATATATAGAAAGATAGATAGATAGATAGATAGATAGATAGATAGATAGATAGATAGATAGATAGATAGACACACACACACACACACACACACACACACACATTAAATATTTACTTACGTATTATTTATTAAGTTTCTACTTTATATATCTAAATTAAATAAATACTAAATAAGCTGAATTATTAACAAATGGACTACTTCTTCAAAATCCTTTGAGGTGTGACTTCGCTTCCAGACCTGTTGGAGACTCTGTTCTGTGTTTTGTGTTCCAAAGTATGGATGCTTTCTTGTTTGAGCAGTGATGTTAGATTTTTTAAAATGTTTTTCATTAATTTTTTAATGTTTTTTTTAATGATATATTTGATATTTTATAACCTGTCATTTTGGAAATCAAGATGAGAAGGGGAGGAGGACGAGGAAGAGGAGGAGGAGGGAGTGAAGGGGAGGAGGAGGAGATGAGGAAGAGGAGGAAGAGGAGGTGGAGGGGAGAAGAAGGAAGAGAAGGAGGTGGAGAAGGAGAAGGAAGAGGAGGAGGAAGAGGAGGAGGAGGGATGAAGAGGAAGAGGGGAGGAAGAGAAGGGGAGGAAGAGAAGGGGAAGAAGAGGAGGAAGGGAGGAGGAGGAAGAGGAGGAGGTGGAGGAGGAAGAGGACGAGCAGAAGAGGAAGAAGGGGAGGAGGACAAGGAAGAGGAGGAGGACGGAGTGAAGGGGAGGAAGAGGAGAAGAGGAAGAGGAGGAAGAGGAGGAAGAGGAGGAGGTGGAGGAAGAAGAGGAGGAGGAAGGGCTGAAGGGGAGGAGGAGGAAAAGGAGGAGGAGGAGGAAGAGGAGGAGGTGGAGGAAGTAGAGGAGGAGGGGATGAAGGGGAGGAGGAGGAAAAGAGGAAGAAGAGGAGGAGGAGGAGGAGGAAAAGAGGAAGAGGAGGAGAAGGAGGGAGTGAAGGAGAAGAGGAGGAGAAGAGAAGGAGAAGGGTAAGAAAAGGAGGAGATGACAATAAAAGGCATGAAAATAATTCAACCAAATTACACCATAACAAAGCAACGTATATATACACAAAGTTTTAATGGTGTTTACTAACTACTCCTGTCATTAAAAACCAACCTTCCAGGCTTTGAGCAGTGTCTCGTGGACAGTAGTCTCCAAAGTTTGACTTCACTTTGACTGCTTTAGGTTTTAATCACTTCCTAGGGCTGAAAGAAACTGACCGGCCTACGGTCATCCATCTCTGCCCGAGGCGGGATTAGAACTCGGCTCCAGTGAGTTTGTAGCTTGATGCCTTCACAAGAGGTGTGTGTGGGGAGGGATCAATGGGGTGGGCAACAAAGCTGGAAGTTGATTGGGAGTCAATGAATCTTTTGGGGTCTCTGAGCAGCTCCCTAATCCCAAAGTTGGGGCTCTGGAAGCGGTCAGACAGGATGATCCACGGATGAATGGTAAGCCAATGAGTGACAGCAGCCTTAAATCGTCTCTATTATTATTATGATTTTAGTAAAAGCAGTATTTAAGGAAGTCGTTCGTCGTTAAGGTAGCATTAAAGCAGCATTTATCATTTATAATGTGCATTGTACCATGTAGTAAAAATTAAGAATAATAATTAAGCAATTAGTAAAATATGTATTAACTTAATGTTAATTAAATAACATAAAAGGGAGCCAGTTTGGTGTTGTAGTGGAAACATCAGACTCAGACCCTGGGAGGCGGTGAGTTCTAGTGCCCACCTCAGGCACGAAAGCAGCTGGGTAACCTTGAGCCGGGCATTCTCTCTCAGCCCCAGGAAAGAGGCAATGGCAAACCACTTCTGAAAAACTCCTGCCAAGGAAACTGCAGGGACTTTGTCCAACTGACTCCGAGAATCATTGGAAGGGGGGAAAAAATTAAATAAATCTTTGGGAAGGGTCAATGAACAAATCTGAAACCTCACGAAGGGATGGGGTGAGCCGAAGAATTGGGGGACCCCCAGTTAGGTAGCACCGGGTGGAATATTTCAGCTGATTATTTTAATAGATTTAACTGGAGTAGGAGCCTGAGTAGCGTAGGGGAGTAATGCCTCCTACAAAGGCAGCATTTAAGATCCAGCTGCTGCAATTACTTGTGAGTTCAATCCCAGGCAGGCTCAAGGTCGACTCAGCCTTCCATCCTTTATAAGGTGAGTAAATTGAGGACCCAGTTTGTTGGGGGCAATAAGCTGACTTTGTATAAATATAAATATACAATAGTATGAAGGCTATTGCTTAATGCATTGTAAGCCGCCCTGAGTCTCCGGAGAAGGGCGGCATATAAATCAAATAAAAAAAACAACAACAGATTAACAGATGGAAGGGACCTTGGAGGTCATCTAGTCCAACCCCCTGTCCAAGAAGGAGACCCTATACCGTTTCTGACAGATGGCAGTCCAGTCTCTTCTTGAAAGCCTCCAGTGATGAAACTCCCACAACTTCTGAAGGCAACTTCTGTTCCATCGGTTGATTGATTTCACTGTCAGAAAATTCCTCCTTATTCCCAGGTTGAATCTCTTCTTGTTCAGTTTCCATCCATTCTTCCTTGTCTGGCCTTCAGGTGCTTTGGAAAATAGCTTGACCCCCTTCCTCCTCTCTGGGGCAGCCCCTCAAATATTGGAAGATGCTCTCCTGTCTCCCCTGGTCCTTCTCTTCACTAGACTAATCAGGCCCAGTTCCTGCAACCGTTCATCGTCTGTTTGAGCCTCCAGTCCCCTCATCATCCTGGTTTCACTTCTCTGCACTCTTTCTAGAGTCTCAAAATCTTTTTTATAGTGCGGTGACCAAAACTGGATGCAGGACTCTAGGTATGGCCTTACTAAGGCTTTATAGAGTGGTAGTAGTACCTCACTTGATCTTGATTGTATCCCTCTGTTAATGCAATTTAGGATTGCATTGGCTTTTTTGGCTGCCACTGCACACTGTTGGCTCCTATTTAATTGGTTGTGCACTAAGACTCCCAAGGTCCCTCTCAGAGTTACTGCTATTAAACCTGGTTTCACCCGGAAAGTGGGTATTATTGTATGGCTCATAAAGTGATTATTGTGTGAATGCAGCAAAGGGAAAGTTTCTAACACGGTGGTGGGAAGGGGAACAGCCATGGAGAGATGGGAAGACGATGTGTGTGTGTGGGGGGGGGTGAATGGAGACATTTTGGGAAGGGGGGGATACTTGGCAGGAAAGAAGCTGCCCAGGGAGGAAGGGATGCCTTCTGTTTTATCTTCAGCACTAGATTAGCCAAATCCTGGTTTTGTTTTAGTTTTTTTCAAATGTACATTTGTCTTCCTTTCATGTATGTGTGGGGTGGATGGGGGTGGGGAGGATGACCTAAGATTTCCCCTGCCCTCCCTTTCTCCTCCCCCTCCTCCCCCCCCTGTCTCTCTCAGACTTGGATAGGGATGCTTCTAATTAAATATTTTGCAAGGCAGGTAGCAATTAGTCCTCGCTTTCTGGCGCCTCTCTCCGCTCCCTTCCAAGGATGGGGAAATGATTTGCAAATGTGAAAAAAGAACTGTGCCAAAAAAGGGGCAGGGAAGAATGTTGGCCAGGGTGAAAGCAAGGGGCCCGGTGGCTGGAGGAAGGGGTGAAGCACAGTGGAGCCTCCCAATTCAGGTGAAGTGTACCTCTGCTTGTCGTTTCCCTGGGGCAGGACTTCGCCTCCGGTCTTCCCTAACGGGCAGCCCTGTTTCCCTCCTCTGTCTTCTTGCCTCTGGCATCTTGCAGATAGACTGCTCCTGAATATTGGAGTTTCATCGCCAGGGCTGAAAAGGAATAGAGCCAGTTTGGTCTAGTCTAGTGGTTAAGATACCAGATTAGAAATGGAGAGAGTATGAGTTCTAGTCCCGCCTTAGATATGAAAGCCAGATGAATGACTTTGGGCCAATCACTAGGTGATGATGAGTTCTAGTCCGGCCTTCGATATGAAGATCAGATGAGTGCTTTTGGCCAATTACTAGGTGACGGTGAGTTCTAGTCCCGCCTTATTTATTTATTTATTGGTTTGATTTATATGCTGCCCTTATCCGGAGACGCAGGGCGGCTTACAATGCATTAAGCAATGGCCTTCATACATTTGTATATACCTGCTTAGTAGGCTTTCGGCCCCCCCAAGCTTTGTTCTTTTTTATACAAAATCAGCTTATTGCCCCCACAATCCGGGTCCTCATTTTACCTCCCTCGGAAGGATGGAAGGCTGAGTCAACCTTGAGCCTGGTGAGATTCGAACTCGCAGTAATTGCAGGCAGCTGGCAGCTAAGTGCTATTTAACAACACTTTAGCCCGCTGCGCCACCAAGGCCAGATGAGTGACTTTGGGCCAATCACTAGGTGACAGTGAGTTCTAGTCCCGCCTTAGATATGAAAATCAGATGGGTCACTTTGGGCCAATCATTAGGAGATGGTGAGTTCAAGTCCTGCCTTAGGCACGAAAATCAAATGGGTGACTTTGGGTCAATCACCAGGTGACAGTGAGTTCTAGTCCCGCCTTAGGCATCAAAGCTAGCTGTGTAACTTTGGGCCAGTCCCTCTCTCTCGGCCCAACCCACCTCGCAGGATTGTTGTTGGGTAAAATGGGAGGAGGAAGGAGCCTTAGGTATGTTCACCAGCTTGGGTTGTTTACAGAAAAAATAATAAAGATGGGATACAAGTAACTAAGTGACTGTTTCCTCTGTGAATTGGCTTTACCATTCTACACATCCTCTGTTTGCAATTAACCATGGCTACTGTACATCAGGGCCCCTGTGGCCCTGGCATAGCTAGGCAATGAGAGTTCAGGAAAAGTCTGCCTTATTCCTATTTGGGGGGGGGGGGAAACAGGTTAATCCAGTGTTCATCTTGGCGTCAAGTGGCAATGAGTTCCACCGTTCACATCCTGCTTTTTCCTAAAATTAAACCCTTCGGTCTTTTGCACATCCCTCCTGCTCCTCCTTTCTCTTCTCCTCACAAATGTTGGAAGGAGGTCAGAGAAGAAGAGACGGAGCCTGTTCCAAAGCCCCACTCCTTCAACCTCTAGATTTCCATCTGGCTCCAGGGTTGATGCCGGAGTCAAATTTCATCTGAAATTAAAGACGCAGTGGGGTGACTGCTGCGGGAAAAGGCAGGACGAGGAATCTGAAAAAGGAACAATGCAAATCTTCCCAGGTTTAGTTCACACAAACCACCGAATTCAAAACCAAGTTAACTAAATGGCTGCAATTTATTTTATTTTTCCCCCCAAGTTTTTTATTTTTTTTAAAAATTTTTTATAAAGATATCAAATCAATGCGTGAACAGGGGGGCACTTTGGTGTCATACATTCTAATACAAATAAAACTAATCAGCTTAATCATAATTCTTAAATTCAATCCGCTTATGTATTTCTAATAATAATTCACACTTGTATTAAGTTATAGTTAACCTTTTTGCCGTCGTGTGCCAAAAGCGGCGGGAGTGGGGGGGGGTCTCATCCACGCATGCCTACACCCATAATTCAGTGCACCCCTCCTCCCCCCGCACAGGCACGTACGACACCCCTGCGCTTCCCCCGCTTTTGGCATGTGATGGCACGGTGGGCCCAGTAGGCCCGTTTTCCATCCTCCCCAGGATCCAGAGGCTTACTTGGAGCCTGGGGAAAGTGAAAACAGCCTTTGGGACTGGAAGGCCCATTCTTCGCTCTTCCCATCCTCCAGAGCCTTTCTAGGAGCCTGGGGAGGACGAAAATGCCCTTCCCTCCCGCCGGAGGCCCTCCAGAGGCCGGAAATAGCCTTCCAGTGGGCCCAAAAGGCCCGAAAATCAGCTGGCCGGCCTGCACATTCACGCCCGAGTTGAGCTAGGGCAATGCTCATGTGCCCACCGATATGGCTCTGCATGCCACCTTTGGCACCCATGCCATAGGTTCGCCATCACTGTTATAGTCTATCATTGTTCAACTATTCCACGTTTTCTCTTGTTATTACTTTCATTTTATGTTATAAAAATGCATGCACTAATATTCCCCTTTCTATCACTTATTCTAGCTTTTGATCGATTCACCCTTTATTAAGATACCTAAAAAAGGGGGGGGGGAGGAAAAGAGAGAGAGAGAGAAAAGGAAAAGTAACGTCTGTTTTTATTTTATTGCAGGGTTGTTGTTGTTTTTTTTTTGAAACTTGGCAGTTTCAGAGGGCTTGGCTTCAATTCCCAGAATTCCCCGGAGAATTCTGGGAGTTGAAGTCGACAGCTAAAGTTGGCAAGTTGGAAAAAAACACTGATTTACAGCATCTGTGGGCCCCAATAAATTATTTCTCATGTGTTGGCCAGATGTTTCTTCACTACTTGGCTCTCTAACATGATGCAGAATCCTTTTCGGTTCCTAAATATCCCACCTCTGGATTCTCATGATGGCTGAGCAGCTCATTCTCAACGGGAGAGTCCAGAATATTATTATGGCTGCATTATGGTTAATCGCAGTCTGCCAGATGCTGAGACTGGATGTGGCATTTCTGTCCACCTCTGGAATCCTGGGATAGACAGATGTGGATGTTTGACGGGGTTACAGGCAGAAGTGCGTTTCACATAATTTTACCACTGGTTCGCCGTGCACCGAAAATGTGAGCACGCGTGCACACGGCTTAGAAAACATGGCTAAATAGGATGGCATAGCACCAAGGTGAGTGGGCAGGTGGGCAGGTCCACCAGCTGAATACGACCACTGGTTATAGGTATCATCACGATATGTACTGTATTTTTTGGAGTATAAGACGTACCTTTTCCCCCTTATAAGGGCGTGAAAATTTAGGTGGGTCTTATACAGCGAATGTAGCCCCGCCCGCCCACTGGCCCCCACCCTTTGGCCTCTGCCTCGCAGCAGTTACCTCCTTGCAAGCAAACCGCAAGAAAAAACAGCTCCTTTCAGCTTCAGCACAGTCTAATTAGCACAGGTTGATTGGATCGGCCGCCCGACTCTCAGCTGTTTTGCTCTCAGCTGTTGTGCGCAGGGCTCTGCTGCTTGCTGCAAGGAGATAAATTGCTGGAGCAGATTTTTTCCCCCTTGCGCTAAACAAGCTATGTTGAAAACGAAACTGAAAGTAAAGCAGGCTGTTTGCTGCAAGGAGGCAAAATTGCTCAGAGGCAGAGGGAGATTTCTTTTTCTTCTTTTCCTCACCAAAAAAGGTAGGTGCGTCTTATACTCCGAAAAATACGGTAAGCTTTTCTGAGTGAAGCTGCCTTTTGCAATTGATTGATGGGGATTTTGTCAATGTTGATAGTGTTCAAGGGATGTTCCAGATGTTTTGGGATTGCACCCAAGGAGCCTATGACTATTGCTACTATCTTTGTTTTCTTTTGCCAGTCCTTCTGTTTCTATTTGTAGGTCTTTATATTTTGTGATTTTCTCCACTTTTCCTTTCCTTTCCTTTCCTTTCCTTTCCTTCTTTCCTTTCCTTTCCTTTCCTTTCCTTTCCTTTCCTTTCCTTTCCTTTCCTTTTCCTTTTCCTTTCTTTCTTTCTTTCTTTCTTTCTTTCTTTCTTTCTTTCTTTCTTTCTTTCTTTCTTTCTTTCTTTCTTTCTTTCTTTTGTAGTCCTTGACTTACGACCATAACTGAGCCTGGAATTATAGTGAAAAAACATAGTGCCAGTCATTATGTGTGGGCCATCATGTGACGGACTCAATTATAAGTCATTTATTGTTATTTTTTGAGCTGGTTGTTAGGCAAATCACCATGGACGTTAAGCAAATCTGCGGTCATTAAGCAAATCCACTTAACAACTGTGGCACGAAAAGTCGTAAAACGGGGCAGCACTCCCTTAACCGATGTTTTACTTAGCCACATACATTTTTGGGCTCAGTTGTGGTCGTAACTCGAGGACTACCTGTATTTTCCCCAAAAAGTGAGCTTTTTCACACCGGTGGGACAAGGTGACTTATAAGAAAAGGAGGCAGGGGTGAAAATCAGCAGGTTCTGACAGGTTCTGGAGAATCAGCAGCGGAAATTTTGAGTTTGGAGAACCGGCAAAGACCACCTTTGGCTGCCCCCAGAGTGGGGTGGGAATGGAGATTTTGCAGTATCCTTCCTCTGCCACGCCTACCAAGCCATGCCCACAGAACCGGTAGTAGAAAAAAATCGAATTTCACCACTGGAGGAACCTGTGTCTAAAAATCAATCAGCCTTCCAGCTGGAGTTTTCCTGTCGAGTCCAGCTGTTTCTTCTTTGCCTCATCTCCATTGGATGCTCTGGCTAAGGATTATGGGAGTTGAAGCCCAACATAAATCAAAGAAGAGATCGAGGAGAGAAACAACCTAGAAATAAGGAGAAACTTCCTAACAGTGAGGACAATTAATCAGTGGAACTGCTTGCCACCAGAAATTGTGGGTGCTCCATCCCTGGAAGTTTTTAAGAAGAGACTGGACAGGCACTTATCTGAAATGGTATAGGACCATGATGGTGAACCTATGGCACGGGGGCCACAGGTGGCACGCAGAGCCACATCTGTGGGCACACGAGCATTCCTCTAGCTCAGCTCCAGCGCACGCGCTGGTCAGCTAATTTTCAGGCCTTCTGGGCCCACTGGAAGTCAGGAAACAGGCCATTTCCGGCCTCTAGAGGGCCTCCGGGGTGGGCAAGGCCGTTTTTGCCCTCCCCAGGCTCCAAGAAAGGCTCTGGAGCCTGGGGAGGGCGAAAAAAACAGGCCTACCGGGCCCACCGGTAACCTTTTTCCTGTCGTGTGCCAAAAGCGGGGGTCGCGGGTAGGGGGTCGTGCGCATATGCGCAGGGTGCGGGAGGCATTGAATTATGAGTGTGGGCATGCACATGCGCGACCTCCCCCCGCTCCCTCCGCTTTTGGCACGCGACAGCAAAAAGGTTAGCCATTGCGGCCCTAGAGTGAAGTGTGGAGGGGCGGGCACGGAATTAAAAACCAGGATATTGTGAGGATATTTAAGGGCTAACAACCAGTTGCAGGTGATGAGTATTTACAACGTATTTACAACCAGCAAATGGGCATTGCTGTTTGGAGTTGAGAAAGGGACCTGCTTTCATCTCACAGGGAGATGTGGAGCCCCATCACTCTTCCACAACCCACACAGGAAGTTTTGCGGCCTGGACGTCTCCTCCCCACAGACCCATTTCCTACAGTTAAACTTTCTCTCTGACCCGTTGGGGGAAAAACACCTTTTCTTATCAACAGTTCATCTCTGCAAACTTCCAGGCCTTTGTTTTGTTTGCAGAGAGATTCTGCTATTTTTTTAAAATTTAATTTAATTTTTCTTTTTTTTTTTTGTTTTTAACCGACATGGCTCTCATTTTAATTTTCCAACTTCTGAAATGAAATGGAAATACTCAAACATGGAAATGAAATATGAAATATAAAGTGAATGTCATAATATAATACGTGAAAATAATTTCTTTTGGAATGGTCATGCCATTGTTAGATAAATGACCGATGAGGATAAGGATATAAAGATATATATCAGGTTGAGAATACGAGAAATTAGATAATTTGTAAAACGAAGCACAAGGGATTTGTAACCGATCGACACACTGTTTGCAATTGTATTGGATGGTGGATGTTTTATGTTTTGTTTGTTTAAAAATAAAAAAAATTCCCCCCCAAAAATTCCAACTTATCAAAAGATGTGGGGTTTGTGTCTTAGTGGCAATGAGTTCCACAGGCTGGTTAGCCCCGTGTCGCAGTCTGGGCATTGCAGAAGCGGCATCTCACGTTGCATGGTGGTGGTTGAGCTCAGTTGGACTTGAGTTCTAAACAGGAAAGGCGGTTCAGACCATTTAGGGCTTGGATGGAAGACTACAAGGAAATTTTAAAGAAGAGAATATAGGTAGTTGACCACAATTGAGACCAAAATCTCCGTTGCTAAGCAAGATGGTTGTTAAGTGAGTTTTGTCCCATTTTACGACTTTTCTTGCCTTATTTGTTAAGTGAATCACCGCAGTTGTTAAGGGAGTAATCCGGTTGTTAAGTGAATTTGGCTTCCCCATCGATTTTGCTTGTGAGAAAGTCAGAAAAGTGACCCCGAGACACTGCAACCGTCATAAATGTGAGTCAGTTACCCAGCTGCTGAATTTTGAATCTTGTGACCTTCAGGATGCTGTAATGGTCGTAAGTATGAAAAACTTTGAACAGTCACTAAATGAATTTTGTAAATTTTGTAAACGGATATAGCAGATTATTTTTGGGTAACCATATCCAGAAAATTGTCCCGTTGCTTCCGTGAACTCACCTAAAATCAATGTCCATTCTAAAGTTAAGACATGCTGGCCCCACCTTACAATTTCCCCCTCTACAACAACAACCCTGTGAGGTAGATTGGGCTGAGGGAGAGGGACTGAGCTCTGGCTGAGGCCTGTTTTTTCCAAAATGTTCTTGAAAATCTCAGAGCTTCTCCCTTTTGATAAAATCTTTGGCACCGAGCACTTTAATTTGTGTGGGAAATCACAAGATCTCATGCAAATCTGCTAACCGCAGCTAGATAATTGGACAAATTATCCCCCTACATTTGTTCGATAATGTATGGAACTCCTTGCCACAAGATTTCAGATCTCCATGTGTGGAGGCTGGGTGATAGGAGGAAGAGAAGTGATTAACACAGCATGGCTGCCTTGTGTTTTTCTTCAAAGCCCGGGTTTTAATTTCCCAGTTGGAAAAGAAGCCGGCTTGCGGTCTCGGCCTTGGCAACGATGCGACTTGTGGACTTCAACTCCCAGAATTCCCCAGCCAGCTAATGAGGTAAGGGGTTGCAGGCTTGAACTAGAGAGCCAGTTTGATATAATGGTTAAGGTGCTGGTCTAGAAACCAGGAGACGGTGAGTTCTAGTCCTTCCTTAGGCACAAAAGCCAACTGGGTGACTCTGGGCCAATCACCAGGAGACTGTGAGTTCTAGTCCTTCCTTAGGCACGAAAGCCAGCTGGGTAACTCTGGCCAATCATCAGGAGACTAGGAGTTCTAGTCCCTCTTTAGCCATGAAAGCCAACTGGCTGACTCTGGGCCAATCACCAGGAGACTGTGAGTTCTAGTCCTTCCTTAGGCACGAAAGCCAGCTGGGTGATTCTGGGCCAATCACCAGGAGACTGTGAGTTCTAGTCCTGTGTTAACTATGAAAGCCAGCTGGGAGACTTTGGGCCAGTCTCTTTCTCCCATCGCAACCCACCTCACAAGGTTGTTGTTGTGGAGAAAATAGGAAGGAGGAGGGATATTAGGTGACATGTCCGTCACTTTGAGTGACTTATCAAGTAACAAAGGCAGAATAAAAACCATATCCATCAATCAATAATAAGCAAGCCCTGAGCTCACGCCACTCAATGAACGTGGTTATTAAGTTAATTCATATTTCTGGGTCTGCGCAATCCCTCGAATCATAAACGAATCAAATTAGCTTGCACCCAGGCTAACTCCCCCTGCCCCCCCCCCGCTCCCAAATCCAAATTTAGACAAACCGGATATTTGTGGAAATGCAGCTGCTGGGTCGTTGAAGGACCCAACTAAGTCTGCTTGTGTGAACAGCACCCAGGAATCCGGCCAGTCCTGTTTTCACTTCAGCGGTGAAGTGTAAGCGCTGAAGAGCTTTTGAAATGTTGACCTTGGAGGGGGACAGGGGTAGGGGCAAGGGATGGGGCAAGGGTGCCCTTCTCATGAATGCATAAGCGGGCATTGGGTGGTGGTAGGGTGACCTCCAACCCATGGAACAGAAGTTGCCTTCGGAAGTTGTGGGCGCTTGATCCCTGGAGGCTTTCAAGAAGAGACTGGACTGCCCTCTGTCAGAAATGGTGTAGGGTTTTCTGCTTGGGCAGGGGGTTGGACTAGATGACCCCCAGGATCCCTCCCAACTCTGTTAATCTGTTAATCTCCGGCTCCTGGATGGATGGAGTCTGGAGCTGGGATTTCGCTGCAGAGAAATGGCACCAATCCTGGTTTAGTATTCCTGGCCTTTTGTCCCAAGAAACCCCAAATTCCAGGCATTGCCCCAATCCTGGGGGGGGGAAAGGGGGGCGGCAGTCGGAAAACATCTTTGCTCCTTCGGGCCGGGGACCCCTCACCTGTGAACAACTTACCTGCGGCTCTGCTGTGGGCTGCTCCCATCTCTGGTTTTACAACAGATTTCCATGGGGGGAGGGGTAAGAAGCAACTCCAGGAGAGGAAAGGGAAAGTAGAGGAAGAGGCGAATGGCGGTGGGGACTGAATGGAGCCTCCAGCATCAGAGGCAGTCTATCTTTGAAAGCCATAAGGCAGGGGAAGGGTGCTTAGTTCTAATTTTCTTTTTTTTAAAGCCTCTGTTTTCTGGCTGCCAGTTAAGGCTGGAAGTACTTGAAATTGCCTTGAGAAAGGCAATTTCTCCTTTCCCCTCCTTTCCTTTCTCCTTCTTTCTTTCCTTCCTTCCTTCCAATCAACCAATCTCTCCTCCCTCCCTCCTTCCCCTCCTCTTTTCCTTCCTTCCCTCCCTCCCTCCTTCCTTTCCTTCCTTCCTTCCCTCCTTTCCTTCCCTTCCCTTCCCATTTCCCCTTTCTCCTTCCTTCATTCCAACCAACCTATCTCTCATTCTTCCCTCCTCCCCTCCCTCTTTTCCTTCCTTTCTTCTTCCCTTCCTTCCTTCCCTTGCTCCCTCTTTCCTTTTCTTCCCTTCTCTTCCCTTCTCCTTTCTCCTTCCTTTTTTCTTTCTTTCCTTCCTTCATTTCAACCAACCTATCTCTCCCCCCTCCCTCCTTCCCCTCCCCTTTTCCTTCCTTCCTTCCTTCCCTTGCTCCCTCTTTCCTTTCCTTTCCTTTTCTCCCTCCCTTCCCCTTTCTCCTTCCTTCTTTCCTCCCTTCCCTCCTTCCCCTCCCCTTTTTCTTTCTTCTTCCTCCCCTCCCCTCCCCTCCCCTCCCCTTCCCTTTCCTTTTCTCCCTCCCCCTTTCTCCTTCCTTCTTTCCTTCCTCCGTTCCAAATTCCAACCAACGTATCTCTCTTCCCTTCCCCTCTCTTTTCCCTTCTTCTTCTGTCCCCTTCCTCTCCCCTTCCCTTCCCTTCCCTTCTGTCCTCTTGTCTGCCTCTTTCCTTTCCTTCCCTTTTTCCTTTCCTTTCTTTTCCTTTCGTTTCGTTTTGTTTCCTTTCTTTCCTTTCCTTCCTTTCCTTCCCTTCCCTTCCCTTCCCTTTCCTTCCTTTCCTTTCCTCTTTCCTTTCTCCTTCCCTTCCCCTCCCCCTTCCCCTTTTCCTTTCCTTTCCTTTCCTTTTTCCTTTCTCCTTCCCTTCCCTTCCCTCTCCCTCCCCCTCCCCCTTTTCCTTTCCTTTCCTTTCCTTTTTCCTTTTTCCTTTCTCCTTCCCTTCCCCTTCCCCTTTTCCTCTCCTCTCCTCTCCTCTCCTCTCCTCTCCTTCCCTTCCCTTCCCTTCCCTTCTTCCTTTCCTTTCCTCTTTCCTTTCTCCTTCCCTTCCCTTCCTTCCCCTTCCCCTTTTCCTTTCCTTTCCTTCCCTTCCCTTCCCTTCTTCCTTTCCTTTCCTTTCCTTTTTCCTTTCTTCTTCCCTTCCTTTCCCTTCCCTTCCCCTTCCTCCTTTCCTTTCCTTTCCTTTCCTTTCCTTTCCTTTCCCTCTCCTCTCCTCTCCTCTCCTCTCCTCCCCTCCCTTCCCTTTCCCCGACGAGGGCCGAGCGTAGAGTCACACCCATCCCGGGCTGAGTTACAAGAGCCGCAGCCGGGCGGGGAGCGCCCCACTCGCTTCGTTCCCGCGGCAGGGCTTAGTCAAGGAGCCCGCTGGCCAGGGCTCGGTCGCCGCCACCAGGAATCCAGGAACCGGGTCGGGGGTCTGGGGCGTTACACCGGGACGGCGCCTGGAATGGCCGTGCTGGGCAGCTGAAAGCCACGGACCGACAGGTGAGGGCGGGGGGGCGAGCGTCTGGGGGGGACCCGGGAGCCCCATTTCAGTGGGGGGTGGGTGGGAGGGTGGGGGACTCTGGGGCCAGCTGCCCCCTCGCCCCAAAAGTCGCGCGCGGCTGCAGGATACCAGGCGGGCGCCCACTTGGAGATCCCCCCCATTGGGGGTCCAGCCCCCACCAATAAGTCGCGCCTTGCAGAAAAAGGGGCGCCCCCCTCCCTCCTGGCAGCCCCGGGCACCGCCCTGACCAGTCCGCGTGGAACTGGTGGGGAAGTTTGGCATCGGGGGGCGAGAGGGGGGCACTGGAAGAGGCTTCGGGCAGGAGACTTGGTCCGGCTTTGGGGGGCGGGGGGTCCCCGTCTTTCCGGAATCTTCAGACTGATCAGAAAGGGGGGCGCAATCGCGCCCCTCCTTTTCCAGAGATGCTGGACGTGCCCCCCCACCCACCCCCCAGCCCTGGGGAGGGGGGGGTTGAATCTGGAACGGGAAAAGGGTCCCCACCCCACCGCGGTTTAGAAAGCAAGCGGGGTGGCCCGCCAAGAGCCCCCAACCCTTCCATGCAGGGGCGAGAGGGCAGGGGAACTTCCTTATTTTGGGGAGGGGGATCCTCCGGAAGATGGACCCGTCCGAGAAAGTTTGGGCAGGCGAGCACGCGGAGGCCCGGAGCTGATGTGGCTGGTTGCGCCAGCAAGGCGTTGGCTTAATCCGGAGTGACTCCGGTTCGGGTTGAGGCATTCCTAAGGAAACGGACTTGGGGGACACTCGCGGGGTTCCACGAAACGGGGAAATTCTCCACCCTCTCTCCCTCTCTCTCCCTCTCTCCCGGGACTGGCGTTCCTTTTTTCCGCGTGTGCACTTCGGGACAGGGCGCGGCTCCGGGTTTAGCCTTCGCCCCGGAGTTGCGGAACAGGGCGGCCGCAGGTTGGCAGCTGTGCCCGAAGAGCCTGAGCCAAAGGAGTTTAGGAGGAGGGGAAGGGGGCTGCGAACGGGCTCGGACCCCCCTCCTTTTCCTTTGCAAAGCCCCCACCCCTCACCTCAACCCAGAAAGCTCTGGTGTTTTGTTTTTTTTGTTTTTGCCGGAGTGACTCTGCTCCGACTTTGCTTTGGAAGAGCCGCGTCGAGAGACGGAGAGAAAGAGAGAGAAGGGAGAGAGAGAGAGAGAGAGGAGAAAGAAGAGAGAGAGAGAGAGAGAGAAAGAAGAGAAAGAGAGAGAGAAAGAAGAGAGAACGAGAGAGAGAGAGAGAGAAGAGAAAGAGAGAAAGAAGAGAAAGAGAGAGGGGGGAGAGAGAGAAAGGAAAAAGAAGAGAAAGAGAGGGAGAGAAAGAAGAGAGAGAGAGAAAGAGAAGAGAAAGAGAAAGAAGAGAGAGAGAGAGAAGAGAAAGAAAGAGGAGAGAGAGAGAGAGAGAGGGATCATCACTCCCCATTATCCTCCATTCCCCACTATCCGATCAGAGTCGAAGAAGCTTCTTGGATGAGAAGTGAAACATCTTCAAAAGGAAAAAAACCCTAAGAAAATCCAGTTGTCTCCTGAAAAAAAACCAAAAAAAAGCACTTTTGGGAGAGAGAGAGAGAGAGATGTTTCGGTCGGTCTCGTGGGAAGCCCAGCGGCCCCACCCCACCCGCCGCCTTCCCTTCCCTTCCCCACCCCACCCCACCCATTCGCTCCTTCGTTTTTTTTCTTCTGCAAGTTTGTTTCTTTCTTTCTTTTTCACCCCTTTGCTTATTGCAACTGGTGTGAATGTGGATTGCGGGGCGGGGGCTGGCTCCTTGGCTGGGACTGGGGCCCCTCTGGGCGGGGAAGCACTTCCCCCCCTCGCCCCTCTCCCCTCCCCTCCCCTCCCCGCCCTTGGGCCCCCGCCAGCCCTCTGGAATGCGTTGGGTGGAAAGACTGACGAAGGCCAGCCACGCTCGCTTGTAGGGGAAGGGCCAAGCCCATCCTTAAAAAAAGGCTGGGGGGGGGCTCTGATCTAGGGAGAGGGAGGGGGCGGGTGGGGGGGAGAGCAGAAGCCCAGGGAATCCCTAAGAAAGGCGGGGCGAACCAGAAAGCAGCCAGCGTGGATTTACATGAGCCCCCCCCCCCCCCCGAAACCCAAACAAAAAGGAAGGAGAGAAAGAAAGGAACGCATTAGGAAGAAAAAAAGGAGGAAAAAAGCTGGCATTGCATAAGCTGTTGGACCCCTCCCAGAGTGAAGAGGACACCCTGGCTGGGTTTATTTCCATTTATCTATTTTTATTGATGTGATTTAGAGGCCGGGAGTGGGGGGCTTGCGGTGAAGAACGGAGAGATGCAGTGTAAAAGCTAAAAGAAGAAGAAGAATTATGGGGGGGGAGGGGGGAGGCGGCATGATAGCAGTATTCTAGGATTTGAGGGGCTGCTCCAAAGAGGAGGGGGTCAATTTATTTCCCAAAGCACCGGAAAGCAGGATAAAGAAAAAAAGGGTTGGAAACTAATCGAAGAGAGAGAGAGAGAAGCAAGCTGGAATTAAGGAGGAATTTCCTAACAGAGAAGGACAATTCACCGGTGGAACGGCTTGCCACCAGAAACCCTGGGCACTCCATCACTGGAGGTTTTTAAGAAGAGACTACTAGACAGTCATTTGTCCGAAATAATATAAGGTCTTCTGCTTGAGCAGAGGCTGGACTATTCTCAATTCAAAGAGTTGCACAAACCGAAGTTCAAGTCAGGGAAGAATAAAACGAGGCTTTGCAATCACCCAGTTCAGAAGATCTGGGAGAGCCACTCGATTTTGATAACCCCAAGGGTGGGGGCTACACAGATCTTGCAGGGGGAGAGATTTTTCCAGAAGCCAGGAATTGCCGTCTGGCTTAAGAGCCGGCGAGACTGAGTTCTCACAACCTCCCCCAGCGAGAAATCTTTTTTTCCCTGCTTTAACCGAGGTATTGTGTGAACCCAGCCAATAGGAATTTTTTGATTTGCAGGGCTGGCATAGCCTGGTTGGTCTTGGTTAGCATCGAAGTACTACAAAGTACCTCGGGGTGCAAATGTTAGGCCGTGGAACTCCCTGCCACTTGATGTGCTGCTCTTCCTATATATTTTTGACCTCTTTCGTTAAGAGTAATCTGTTGGGGCAAAGGCTTTGGGATCAAAAGGGGTCGGAAATGGGGTCAGGATGCAGAGGTGCTGTGTTGAGGAGTCAGGAAAGATTTGGGACGACGATATTTTGAATGGATGGGTTTGTTTTGGCTGCCCGAGGGGATCATGGAGCATTTGAGGAATCCATGGGTTTTATGTTTGGGAGGGAAGAGGGGGTTCGGTGTCCAGTTGCAGAGAGGGAGACCCCTTGCAAGTGCAGGATGAGTGTTTGGTAGGGTGGGGGCAGCTCCCGAAATCAGTCGAATTCACACAATTGTCATTGAAGCTTTCAAAACCGAAGTCGTGCAGTGTAGCTGGAGGGTCTCCCAGCTCAGACAAACTCTCCAAATTCACCCACCCTGTTTCGTCCGAATTCAGAACAGCCGGATTCCAACAACACCTTGGAATTTGGTACAACTTCAAACGGAGCCCAAAATGGTCTGTCGCTAAGCAAGACCATGATTACCTGAGGCTTGCCCACCCCCTCCCCCATTTTACAATCTTTCCTGCCATATTTGTTAAGTGACTCACTGTAGTTGTTCAATTAGTCACACAGTTGGCTTCCCGTCGCAAAATGGGATCACGTGAGTCTGTGGTACATTGCAGCCGTCATAAATACGAGCCAGTTTGCCAAGCGTGCAAATGTTACGCGGGTCTGTTAGGGATGTTGCCACCGTCGTAAGTGTGAAAAACGGTCCTCGGTCACTTTTTTTCGGTGCCGTTTTCGAAGTTACTTAAATGGACTTAAATTTTAAGGGGACTAATCTTTAACCTAGATTAGCGTGTCGTGCAAATTTAATCCAAGTTTTGTCTCTTTTTTTTTTTTTTTTTTTGCTGTTTTTTTCTTCTTCTTTCCCAATCTCTGACTCACCTCCCGGGACAGGGTTTTATTTTTTGGCCTTGCTTTTCAAGACCATAAGATAAGTGGGCCTACTCTGCAGGGTGGGCCAAGACCTCTTCCGAGAAGGGGGAAGGGTGTGTGTGTGACTTTTATGGAATGGGTGTGCGTAGCGATGAGGTCGGGGCATTCTTGAAATGGGGGCAGCGACGCCCCAAATATTTATGACGGCACAACAGCAGTGGAGCGGAATGGATTTCAATCCGGGTGTCCTCAGCTCTTTGGCCAGGAGTTGGGCGATGGATTATGGATGCTGGAGTCCAGATTGGCAGGAGGAGGGTCAGATCTTTCTCACCCTGAAAAATTGCTTTAGTTATCTCCATTTTCCAACCTTGTCTGTGAATGCCACATTTCCTTCTGCATTTGCTACCTGCCCTCTTTTCAACCGCCCTACGCTAAATAAATAATAATCCTCTTTTTTTTTTTAAATGGGGGCAGACTGGAAGAGTCTGGTTTCCCCACTCCCACCCCACCTTCCGCAGTCCAGTTTCCCACCGCTGGGCCTAGAGCTGCCTGACACTCTCTCTGGGCCCAGGGCCCCCCAACTCCATTCCACTTTCTGCTGATGCCACGAAAGTTGGAACTGAATGTTTTGAACGCTGCTGTGTGTTTAATTCACTGCCTGCTTGTCTTGCATTTTGCTTCTCCGGGCCGGCTGGCTGGCTGACTGGCTGGCTGACTGGCTGGCACGGAGGGACGTTGCCAGGTTTTCGGCTTTCCACTCGGTCGGAATGGCTGCCCATGAAACGCCCCCCCCCCCCCCCGGAGTGGATGGGTGGACAGTTTCCTCCGGCCTGTTGCCACAAACACCCCCCTCCTCGTTCTTTTTATTTGGTCTTGCTCTGCCCGAGAGAGAGAAGGGATGGGATGAAGGTTCTTGCTTTGTTCCAAAATGATGAAATTGAGGGTTGGCGCCAGAAGGCCGAGACGCCCGAATTTTGACCCAAAAGGAGAGGAGACAGAAACTGAACGATTTAGAACAGAATAACAGAGATTGAAGGGACCTTGGAGGTCTTCTAGTCCAACCCCCTGCTTAGGCAGGAAACCCAACACCACTTCACTTTAACTTTAACTTTAACTTTAACTTTAACTTTAACTTTAACTTTAACTTTACTTTTTACTATACTTTTTACTTTACTTTTTACTTTTTACTTTACTTTATTGTCACTGCACCTCGTACAATGAAATGAAAGGCAATCTTCAGTGTACATTATGCACAGTGGTAGGTTTCAATTTTTTTTACTACGGGTTCTGTGGGTGTGGCTTGGTGGGTGTGGCTTGGTGGGCGTGGCAGGGGAAGAATAATGTAAAATCTCCATTCCCTCCCCACTCCAGGGGAAAGTTACTGCAAAATCCCCATTCCCTCCCGATCAGCTGGGACTTGGGAGGCAGAGAATAGATGCCGGCGGGGCCAGTCAGAATTTTTACTACCGGTTCTCCGAACTACTCAAAATTTCTGCTACCGGTTCTCCAAAACCGGTCAGAACCTGCTGAAACCCCACCTCTGATTATGCATAAGCAAACTGTAAAAAAACACTATAAAAATAAAACAGAAATACACCACATTCTATACAAGTGAATTAAAGAAAACTCCTGATATTGCATTCATATTGCACTATATGCAGTAGAATTCACTATAGTTTCTGCTCTGGGATAAAAGACTGTTGGTCCTTGTTTTTATTTTATTATTTTATTTATTGTTTTCAGCTTCAGTGCGGCCTTCTGATTTGTGTAGGCTTCGTCGGCCCCAGGTTTTGCATCACCCTCCGTTCAAGCCACCGCAGGCTAAAACCTGGCACGTGGGAGAAAACGTGAGAGAGCAACCTTAACAGACTGCTTTTCCACGCACGGGGTGGGTACAAAAAGAGGAACAGAAGAGCCCCCCCCCCCAAAAGGGGCTCCTTTATATATTTATTTTTATTTATGGCGTTTAAGGAGCCAGCCATCTCACCAATCGAGCACCTCTGGAAGGCTAGAGGAAAGTCCTGCCTTGCCTCTCTCAATTTTTTTGCGGGCGGCTCCTCATTATTGTAATGTATTGTAATGTCAACAGAAGTGCTGAGTTTTTAATTAAGGCAGCTGAGATAAGGACAAGATTAATTAGGGGTACCTTGCAAGGAAGATTCACTTCTCTGATGGCTGCCCTGCTTGTAGGATCACAATGTCTAGGATCACGGCATTTAACCTTCCATTTATTTTAATCCTGGAACCAGATGGTGTATTCTTGTATTATTGATAAGGTTCTATTCTATTCTATTCTAATCAATTAACAAACTTATATTCTCTACTCTCCTCCACTCCATTTCATCTATTCTATTCTATTTTTATTTCTATTTCTATTTCTATTATTTCTATCTTATATTCCATTCCATTCCATATTTTCTATTCTATTCTATTCCTATTCCTATTCCTATTCCTGTTCTGTTCTGTTCTGTTCTGTTCTGTTCTGTTCTGTTCTGTTCTGTTCTATTCTATTCTATTCTATTCTATTCTATTCTATTCTATTCTATTCTATTCTATTCTATTCTATTCCTATTCCTATTCCTATTCCTATTCTATTCTTAGTTTGAGTTGTTTCATGCACATTTTAGGGGCCATTTTTTTCCTCCCCTAAAGTCCTCGACTTACAGCCATCCCTTTAGTGACCATTCAAAGTTACAACATCACTGAAAAAGTAACTGATGATAGCCACGTTTCACCCAACCACACGGTCACACATGTTCAAAATTCGGATGTTTGGCCACTGACCGTCGCTGTGTCCCCCCTCGGAGTCACGTGGTTCCCCTTTTGCGACCTTCTTGACAAGCAAAGTCAACGGGGAAGCCCGATTTACTTAACGACGTGTGACTAACTTAACAACTGCGGTGATTCCCTTAACCACACTGTGCCGAGAAAAGTCGTAAAACCTGCTTAAATTGAATTGAATTTACTTAGCAGTGGAAATTTGGGGCTCCATTGTGGTCCTAAATCGAGGACATTCTGTATCCATTTCTTCCCCTTCCCTATGCATTTTATTATTATTATTATTATTATTATTATTATTATTATTATTATTATTATTACTATTACTATTACTATTACTATTACTATTACTATTACTATTACTACTATTATTATTATTGCATGTAGATTTTTGCCTGTTTTGTTTCCTGGGCCTTTGGGTGGAATGTTTCTTTTTATTTTTATTTTGCTCCCGTAGTGGTCCTTTTTGCATTTGCCCCCACACCATCTCGGCTTGCAAAAATCTGCAGAGGTTTGAGGGTTTTATATATATATAAAAATCTAAGTTAGTTTCTGGTCTTCACTCTGCTCTTCGAAATATGCTGGTCTAATTTGCCTCTCAGCTGTTGCTCCTTTTCTGCCATGACGGGTTCGCTCCGAAAAAGAAGGCAGGGAAGGGAGGTTACATTAGTTTGCGGTCAAACGAGGTGCCCCGTACGCTGGCATCCTTTTCAAAAACAAAATGATCTCTGTCTCCTGATCCCACCTTACTCAAAATGCCCTCAGCTTCCTTCTCACACAATGCTTTCCCGGTTTGTCTTCCCTAAAAATGAAAAAGAAAGCTAATTGGGTTCAGTGGTTAGAACCCCTCATGTCAGGGGCTCTAACCATTGCAGAAAATGCTCTAAAAAGCTTTTGATATAACCACCGGCATCCGTCCTTCCTTCCATCCACAGCGGGACGGGATGGGGAGCTTCACGAGGCACGAGGTTGCCCCACGTGAGGGAGGCCAGGAACGGATTCCGAAAACGCTGCAAAATTGTGATTTGATTTTTTTTTTTCCGGGATCCTCGTCCAAGATTTTTGTCGATGTTGCTTTGCAGAAAAACTGCCAGATTATTATTTTTTTAAAATAAGGATAATAATAGTAGTAGTCGCAGCAGTAGTAGTAGTGTCCTGTTTGCAGGGCATTCAGAAGGCGGTTCGTGTCTCGTTCGGGGGTTTGCAAAAGTTGCATTCACGATTTGTTGTATTTTTTTTAAAAAAATAAGGCATTACGGATAATCGTCGATTTACAATTAGGCTGAACATTTCTCTTGCTAAATGAGACAATTGTTAAGTGAATTTTGCTCTATTTTTACTATCCTTCTTGCCACTGTTGTGAAGTGAATGACAGCAGTTGTTAAGTTAGTTACGGTTGTTAAATGAATCTGCCTTCCCCAATGACTTTGCTTGTCAGTGGACACAAAAGGGGGAACATGGCAACTGTCACAGACTAGTGGCCAAAATTGTGGGAACCTTTTGGGAAAAGTGTATTTTCCCAAAATAACATCCCTTTCTTTTGCAGTTGTACCATAAAATTATATATCAATGGAAAGATAATTTAATTGGGAATGTAATGCAATAACTTTCAGGAAGGATTTCCTATTAGAATAGCAGTTACCATATAAAGAAGAAAAGGGAAACACGTAGAAAAAACGAGATATACAAAAATGATCCCCATAGAAGAAAAGAGATATGCAAAAATTGTCCCTATGTCAATTAATCCTTAGTTGGGTAACCTTTAGCATGAATGACGGCCTTACAACGTCTTCCCATGGAGGGAACCGAGTCTTTTAGTTCTGCAGCTGTTCTCATGTGAAACCAAGATTGAAGGATGGCTTCTATTAACTGGGTTTTATTGCTGGGTCGCTTCTGACTAACTGGTTTCTTTAGTCAGCTCCCTAGATTTTCCATTGGGTGAAGGTCTGGGATCTTCCCAGGCTGTTCCAGCAGTGGATTAAGATTATCTTGAAACTCCAAAATAAAAAAAAGTGGTACTATTAGCCATCAAACCTCAAAAATGCACTTTCCCCAAAAGGTTTCCACAATTTTGGCCACTGCTGTAAATATGAACCAGTGTCAAGCGTCCAAATTTTGATCCCATAACTATGGGGGAAATGCCGCAACGGTCTTAAGTGTGAAGTATGGTCTCAAATCCTCTTTTTCCCAGCGCCGTCGCAACTTCGGCCACTAAACAAACCAGTTGTAAGTCGAGAGCTAGCTACATTCGGATTTTCCTTGCTTTGATCCACTCCCCTGCCCCCACAGACAACAAAGCATCTTACTCCGCACCCTTTTCTAAGCTCTAGTGTAAAGGATATGTTTGCATTGCTGTGGCTTCATGGTGGTCATGTACTGCAACCATGAGGACCAGAAACTTGACGAAAACAAAACAAAACAAAGCAAAAAACAACGCAAAGAAGAATCTCGGGGTGAATGAATCTGCTGAGGCAAGATGTATTTTTGCAGATGGTGTGTTCCTTAAAAAGGAATTTTTAAGGATGGCTTAAAAAGGAAGCCATTCCCTCGGGGTATTTCCTCAAGCTTTACAAATTTACACAAGGTGTGTAAAAAGAACACATACTACATAATGGCCTTCTCTTCTTTTTTTTAATGGGCATACCAACAATGACAAAAAAAAAAAACCCCACCCATTTTTCTTGATATTAAGTTGTGAAATATAATGACTTTTCTTTGCCTCAGTCACCTGTGAGGGAAGGTGAGAACTCAGGACAGCCGGCTTTTACATCGAGAACAAATAAAATGCACTTGGAATTCTACCTCTGCGTCTCCAGGAAGTCCTCGACTTACGACAGTCCATTTAGTGACCGTCCAAAGCTGCGACATCCTCATTTTTTTCTGTTAAAAACCTTTGAAGCCTTCCCACGATCGTACGGTCGGGATTCATACCTTTGGCAACCGGTTCCTACTTAACGACGGTCCCGAGGTCACACAATCCCCTTTTTGTGACAAGCAAAGTCAAGGGGGGGGGAAGCCTGCTTGACTTAACAACCGGGTTACCCACTTAACCGCTGCAGTGATTCATTTAACGACGGTGACAAGAAAAGTTGTAAAATGGGGCAGACACTCACTTAGCAGGAGAAGTTTTTGCGCTCCGTCGTGGTCGTTAAGTCGAGGACTACCTGCTAGAAAGCCTGACTAAGTGGCTCAAGGGGCTAAGACGCTGAGCTTGTCGATCACAGAGGTCGGCTGTTTGGCGGTTCAAATCCCTAGTACAGGTCTCCTAGGGGGTTGGACTAAATGACCTCCAAGGTCCCTTCCGACTGTTACTGTTACAAAAGCTAGGTAGCAGCTCAGGAAAGAATGTGGCAGTTTTCCTTCCCCAATACACTTAATTGCATAATTCTCTGCATGATAAATATTGTTTTTCTTACACAAACTGGGATTGGGTTTGAATTATTCTTACGATTCAAGTTATATTTCCTCTTTTTCTGAACCATGCCAGCTGCTTTGCAGGGAGTCCCCGCCTGAAAGTAGAGGTTATAGGTAGTCCTTGAGTTATGATCACAATGGACCCCCCCCCGAATTTATGTCGCTAAGTGAAACGATTGTTAAGCGAATCTGGCTTCCCCTTTGACTTTGCTTGTCAAGGTCGCAAAAGGTCCTGGGACACCTCCTCCCCCCTGGGACACTGCGACCGCCATAAATATGAGTCAGTTGTCAAGCATCTGAATTTTGATTTTGTGACCGTGGGAGAAATGCTGCAACAGTCGTAAGTGTGAAAAATGGTCCTGGATCACTTTTTTCCAGTGCCGTTGTAACTTTGAACAGTCATTAAACAGGCAGTTGCAAGTAGAGGACTATCTATACCCCCTGAGCTAAGTCCATCTGAACTTCAAAGCGTGGCTATAGAGAACTTGAGGTCACTAAATGAACGGCTGTAAGTCGAGCAGTAGGTTGTCCTCGATTGACGGCCACAATAGAACCCCCAGGTTTTGGGTTGCTAAACAAGACCGTCATTAAATCAGTTGTATACCTTTTTTTTTGGCCACTGTTGCTAAGCGAATCACTGCGTTCCTTAAGCAAATCTGACTTCCCCCAACAATTTTGCTTGTCGGGAGCCAGCCGGGAAGGTTACAAATGGAGATCATGGGATCCCAGCACGCTGGGAAGATCCTAAATCTGTGGCGGTTGCCAAGCGCCCGAATTCTGATCACGTATCTGTATGGATACTGCAACCGTTCCATGGAAAAAAAATAACTCTAGTACACAGTCAAAACAGACTGTGTTATTTTTATATACTTTGGATTAACAGTTCATATAATATATACATTATATACATATATATACATCCTCAACTTCCTTGTGTTTTTGTTTCTGTTGTCTATCCACCTATACCCGTGATGCCACAGGAAGCACGCGGAGCCATATCGGTGGGCACGCGAGCTCAGGTTTGGCACACTTGCGCGCAACGGTCAGCTGATTTTCGGGCCTACCGGGCCCACTGGAAGTCAGCAAACAGGCCATTTCCGGCCTCCGGAGGGCCTCCAGGAAGGTGGAGAAGGTCATTTTCACCCTTCCCAGGCTCCTAGAAAGGCTCTGGAGCCTGGGGAGGATGAAAATTGGGCCTACTGGGCCTGTCGTGCCATCACATGCCAAAAGTGAGGGAAGCACGGGGGTGAGGGGGTGTCACCCATACATGGGCGGGGGTGGGGCGCATTGAATTATGATTGTGGGCACCCACACACACGAAAACCCCCTGCGCTTCCCCCGCTTTTGGCACGTGATGGCAAAAAGGTTAGCCATCACTGACCTATACCATTTTCCCCAAACCGCATAATATACCGAATCATTTTTTTCTTTGAATTCTAAGGTAAATTTATTCATTTCACCACATTCATATATATATACCGCATAATCCATCCCTCTGGTGGCAAGTTACATTCCTTCCAATATTGCGCGAAAGCAATTCTTGCTGCTGTTAGTATATGTAGGATCAAATATCTTATTTTTTTAAAAAAAATCATATTTAGTTTTTAATATTCCCAGGAGAAATGTTTCTGGATTTAGCTCAGTTTGACAATTTATTAAGTCTTGTAGCCAATTTTGTATCTTGGTCCAATACTTTTTTGGGACATAGCCACCAGATGTGAGAGAAGGTACCATGGTGCTGGTTACATTTCCAGCATTTGGGGCTTAGGTTTGGCTACATTTTAGCCAGCCTTGCTGGAGCTAAGTGCCAACGAATCACTTTTTTCAATACCATTATAACTTTGAACAATTACATTAAACAAATGGTTGTAAGCGGAGGACCAATTCCGAAATTCAACACCAGGATGGCAGTTCAGGGCCCGTATTTCTGAGCTGATTCTTCGAATTTTATCGACACCAACTGAGGTTTCCTTCGGCACCGTGACGGAAAGGTTCTGTCACGTAAAGTATTAGTACCGCTTTGCAAAGCCTTAGTAAAGGCCACACCTGGAATCCTGCAACCAATTTGAGTCACCAGACTACAAAAAAGATGTTGAGACTTTTGGAAAAAGTGCGAAGAAGAGCAACTAAGATGATTAAAGTACCTGGAGACTAAAACATACGAAGAAGGGCTGCAGGATTTGGGTCTGGCTAGTCTAGAGAAAAGAAGAATTAGGGGTGACATGAGAGCAACATTCCAGTATTTGAGGAGCTGTCCCAAAGAAGAGGGGGTCCAATTATTCTCCAGAGCCCCTGAAGATGCAGGACAAGAAGCAATGGATGGATACTAATCAAGGAGAGAAGCAACCTGGAATTAAGGGGAAACTTCCTAGCAGCGAGAACAATTTAACCAGTGGAACAGCTTGCCACTAGAAATCGTGGGTGCTCCATCACTGGAGGTTTTTAAGAGACTGGACAGTCACATCGAAAATAGTATAGGATCTCCTCTTGAGTAGGGGGCTGGACTACAAGACCTTCCAAGATCCCATCCAGCTCCTACTCTACTCTACTCTAGCCTGACTAGGTGGCTCAGTGGCTAAGACACTGAGCTTGTCAATTAGAAAAGTTGACAGTTCAGCGGTTCAAATCCCTAGTACAGATCTCCTGTGTGAGCAGGGGGTGGATTAGATGACCTCCAAGGTCCCTTCCAACCCTGTTACTGTTACGGTTTTGGTAATTTTTTCATTGCTCGGTTTTGCCGTCATTCCTGAGATCTCTTACTGGTCTCCCATCCCAACCAAAACATGGTCACTTGAATGTAGGTAGTTCTCAACTTATGACCACAACATCTATCACCGCCCTGAGTCCCTCCTGGGAGAAGGGCGGTATACAAATCCGAATAATAATAATAATAATAATAATAATATCACTAAGGATGCAGTTGTTCGGTGAATCATGCTTGCTTTTATGATGGTTTTTTTTGTCACGGTCATTAAACAAATCCAGCTTCCCCACAGACATCACTGCTCCAAAGCCCCCAAGGAAGATTACAAATTATGGTCATGGGACAGCGGGATACTGCAATCATGGTTAATTCAAGCTGGTTTATTGGTTTGCGTGTTTGTTTATATTCCATACTTCTTAATCACCCGTTGGAGCTCTCGCCTCACAATCAGGAGGCTGTGAGTTAGATCCTAGGGAGAGGCAGATATTTCTCTCTCTGGGCATGATGAGAATAGATCTGCTGAACAAAACTCAGCCCTGGCAACAGGAAGGGCATCCGGCCAGTAAACACTCAGCTCCATTCAGTTGCCCAGATTCCACCCAGCAAGGGATTATGGGGTCGTTAAATGAGGATGATGACTTCTTAATCACCCGTCTCTCTCAGAGAAGCTCTCTGGGCAGTTGCTTTTGACCCTGTGACTGTGACGACCCCTTGCGTTGGTCATAAGTTCGAGGACTGGTTCTAAGTCACTCTTTTCAGCATTGTTGTCACTCCAGTCACTAAACGGATGGTTGTAAATTGAGGATTACCTCTACAGGCCTTTCTTGAACTATAGGAATAAGTGAAGAAAGGAAGAAATGAGGCGAAACGGAGCTGATGAAACTCATTCAGTGCCTATTCAGACAACCAGGAGCGTTTGTGCCAGCCAGTATTATTATTATTATTATTATTATTATTATTATTATTATTATTATTATTATTATTATTATTATTTAATCTGTAGTGAGATCCACAGTCTTTGAGGCTGGTTAATAGCTCAGCAGCTCGAGTCCTAACCAAGGACCTAGGAACTGTTAAGGTATCGTCGGAGGATGTAAGCTGTTCCGAGTAAGGTGGTTTGTGTAGATTCAAAATGTCCAAGTCCGGTAAATTTAGAATTTCTAAATAGCGGGGTAGCCCTTATTATTATTATTATTATTATTATTATTATTATTATTATTATTATTATTATTATTAGTTTAATTTATAGGCCGCCTTTCTCCGGAGACTCAGGGCGGCTTACAACGCGTTAAGCAATAGCCTTCATACTTTTGTATATACCTGCTTAGTAGGGCTTTCAGGCCCCCCCAAGCGGTGTTCTTTGTTATACAAAGTCAGCTTATTGCCCCCACAATCCGGGTCCTCATTTTACCTACCTCAAAAGGATGGAAGCATCTTAGCCACTGAGCCACCTAGTCACTCTATCTGCAAAAAAAAAAAAAAGAAAGAAAGAAAGAAATCTGGCTTTGGTGTTTCTTTTTCTCATCGCAGGTTCCTAGTCCTCATGGTTCCCATTGTAGATTTGGAACCCTTGGGGTGAAATGCCTGCTAAATATCTCAAAACTTGGAAACATTCTTGACGGAGATAAGATTGCCTATCGCTGGGGCAGCATCCTCGGTGTGCATAATTTTCACGCCCTGCCCCACGTAACCAGCTGAACCAGTTCCTCCTGCCCACGCCCCCCCCCCCCGCCAGCCAGTTGTGGGCAAAATTATACAGCTTTCCGAAATCCTCCCGTTTTCTCAGAGGTGGCTCTGAAACGGAATGCAGGAAGCTGGAGGTGTCTATATTTATTTGGAAATAAAAATGTGCAACGTTTCTCGAACTTGGAGGTGAGTGGACTTCAACTCCCAGAATTCCCCCCCCCCCCAACTGGCATGTTTTAAACTTGGTTGCAACATTCCTGTTTTGGGTCTTTGCTGGCTTTGCAGGACCTTCCCTCCACCCCACCCGCCTTTCCCAAAAACACATCTAGAGCAAAAATATGAATTTCCCAGGCCAGGCAGGCCTTGCTGTGGCTGGACTTTTAGATGTAATCGGGGTTTAAAATAATAATAATAATAATAATAATAATAATAATAATAATAATAATAATAATAATAATAATAATAATAATAAATAATGCTTGCTTCTCCTGGGGCCATTGGTCCTGTAAAATTTGGATTGCAAGCATTCCAGTAAAACAGAGCCCTTTGGAATGTGTGAATGCAAATCACTCGGTTTGGACCTCTAAAGCAGGTTTTTTTTCCCTGTATGGTAGTTGGAGAAGGCTGTTCTTCCTCTGTTTTAGGACATCAAAGGCAGAAATGGGGGTCATCTGGTCAGTCCTCTCCCCTCCTCTCCTCTCCTCTCCTCTCCTCTCCTCTCCTCCCTTCCTTCCTCCTCTCCTCTCCTCTCCTCTCCTCTCCTCTCCTCTCCTCTCCTCTCCTCTCCTCTCCTCTCCTCTCCTCTCTTCTCTTCTCTTCTCTTCTCTTCTCTTCTCTTCTCTTCTCTTCTGTACCCTTCCCTTCCCTTCTCTTTTAGAATAGAATTTTTATTGGCCAAGTGTGATTGGACAGGCGAGGAATTTGTCTTTGGTGAATACGCTCTCAGTGTACATAAAAGAAAAGATACATTCGTCAAGAATCATAAGGTACAACACTTAATGATAGTCATAGGGTACAAATGATACAAGCAACAAAATTACAGTCATGCAGTCATAAGTGGGAGGAGATGGCTGGTGGGAACGATGAGAAGATTAATAGTAATTGCAGACTTAGTAAATAGTTTGACAGTGTTGAAGGAATTATTTGTGTAGCAGAGTGATGGCGTTCAGGAAAAACTGTTCTTGGAAAGGAAAAAACGTTTCCTTTCCTTTCTCTTCTCTTCTCTTCTCTTCTCTTCTCTTCTCTTCTCTTCTCTTTTCTTCTCGTCCCTCTTCCCTTCCTCTTCCCTTCTCTTCCCTCTTCCTTTCCTCCTCTCTCCACTTCCCCTTCCCTCTTCTCTCCTCTCCTCTCCTCACCCCTTCTCTCCCCTCCCTAACACCTTTAAATCAGCGCTTCAGTGCTCATCCTCACCAGAAACCCTTCAGATCTGGCAAGATTTCTTTGGGAAAGTTTTTTTGCCCAAATATGGAGGCCCAGGAGAAGATGCCTCCAGCAGAAATCTTAGAGATTGCGGGAGGGAAGGAGATTGGAAAACATTTGCAAGGGTGGGAAGACCCGCTGAATACGGGGGGGGGGGGGGGGGAAGATGACAGTGAGAATTTGGTGGTACCAGAAGACCAGGTGGGACAATTTTGGGGGGTGCTAGGACCACCATCCCCCCACTCGCAAAGCCCTGGAGTGGAGGTGAGCCTCTTATCAACCTGATCAGCCTGTCTCGTTCCAATCCTAAGTGGGTGTGAGAGAGGCAGGCATGGATTTGAAATCTTGTTCCCGTTGGAAAGAAGCTGCCACCTTCACAGCCGGGAACAAGCCAGGGCAGGTTTTTGCAACAAAGGCAGCGGGATAGGTCTGGTCAGGTTCTCGGCTCCTGCCCAGAGGCTTGCAAAGACGTGCAAAGGTGTATTTGTGTGTGTGTGTGTGTGTGCCTGGGCTCACAGGGGCGAGGAAGGGCTGAGCACGATCTTCGTCTTAACACCAGGAGTGAAGAGCAGAGCCCGAGGTGGGCAAATGGCTTGCAGTCATGGCTTGAGATTCAATCTAGAAATAAGGAGAAATTTTCTGACAGTGAGACAACCGATGGAACAGAAGTTGCCTTCGGAAGTTGTGGGAGCTTCATTCCTGGAGGCTTTCAAGAAGAGATTGGACTGCCATTTGTCAGAAATGGTGCAGAATCTCCTGCTTGGACGGGGGTTCGACTAGATGACCTACAAGGTCCCTTCCTGTTAATCTTCAGATACTGCAGGCTCAATGTTTTTTTTCTTCCCATGGGCAGATCGGAACTGACAAAGCTTGTGACCTGGGTTGCCTTCTAGGACAAATGGGTGCCATTGTTAACGCCAGAAACCGGGAGGTCCCGAGTTCTAGTCCTACCTTAGGCACCGAGCCGTCTGGATGACCTTGGGCCAGCCACTTTCTCTCAGCCCTAAGAAGGAGACGATGGCAAACCACTTCTGGAAAAACCTTGCCAAGGGAACTCCGAGAACTAGACCCCTTTGAAGGGATTTTAAAAAATAAAATGAAATCGATGAAGTAGAAAAAGAATACAAAAATAATACAGAATACAGAAGAATACAGAAATAACATAAGGTTTGGCCTCGGTGGGGCGTGGCCCTGGGTCTTCACCTTTTGCACAAAGGTGGGAATTTGATTTGGCAATGAAGTACCCTTCCCGAATCTGCCCTCCGTGTGTGGGTTGGATTCCCTCCTGGGAACCTGGAGTCGAAATTCTGGTCTTTTTGGAGAGAGACCAAGAGAAGGAAGAGGGTAGCAATTCCTCCGTGCTCCATGCCGCAATCTCGGAAGCGGTTCCAGAATTTCTGGCTCTAAATCCTTCCAAAGAAACTTGTCGAGGCAGGGGAGGAAACAAAATCTTGCCTCTTCCCACACACAGCTTCGGCTTCCATGATCATCCTCTGTCGAAACCAACCAGTTCTGTGCTGAACTACGGGCAGTCCTCGGCTTACGACCGCCAACTGAGCCCAGAAATTTTATGTTGCCACCATGTGAGACATTGGCTAAGTGCGTTTTGCCCCATTTTATGACTCTTCTTACCCCATTTGTTCAGTGAATCACTTCAGTTGTTTGAAACAAATAACTTGGTTGGAAACCTTTGCTGGAAAATCGCCTGAACTTGAGACACTGCAACCAGAGCTGGCATTCAGCCGGTTCGGGAAAATCGGTAGCGGCCACTGGGCCCGCCCACATGCCAGGATGTAATGCCATCCTATTTACCCTGTTTTCAAGACCGGGCAGATGCACGGAAGATGCGCGAACGAGCAAAGCGCATACGCGGGGCGAACCGGCAGTAAGAATATGTAGAAACCCACCGCTGACTGAAACCATCATAAATATGAACCGGTCGTCAAGCATCCGAATGTAAATCAGGCGAGCATGGGGATGCTGCAACGGTCATAAGTGTGAAAAATGGCCGTAAGTCCCTTTTTTCAGTGCCGCTGCAACTTCGGACGGCCATTAAACAAACGGCTGTAAATCAAGGCCTACCTATATTTTGTGTTGGTGTTTCAGGCCACAAACGTAGGGTAATTTACTCAGGTTTGGGAAATGCTGGTTTTGAGGGATGGTAACAGCAACAAAGCTCTTCAGATAGCACAGAGCAAAATGGTAGTCCAGCTTTAAAACTGCACGTGCAGTTTTAAAGCTGGACTACCATTTTGCTCTGTGCGATTGGAAGAGCTTTGTTGCTGTTACCATCCCTCAAACCAGCATTTCTCACACCTGAGTAAATTACCCCACATTGGGTGAAAGTGTATTGACACCTGAACCCAGGGCCTGTCACCACAAAGACATTTAAATTGACTTAAGGATTGCCACATGCAGCAGTGGTCAAAATGGTGGAAACCTTTGAGGAAAAATGTATTTTCTAAAACTAGCTAATACCGTGTTTCCCCGAAAACAAGACTCTGTCTTATATTTTTTTTTGAACCCCGAAATAAGCGCTTGGCCTTATTTTCAGGGAGATCTTATTATTTTGAGGCGCGTGGAGAAAGATGGGGCTCCTCTTGCCGTCGTACCTGATTTCCAGCTGTGCGTTTAAATATTTTCGGGGAGGTCTTATTTTCAGCTGTGGGAGGCTTATTTCAGCGCATGCGCTCAAAAGCCCGATTGGGTTTATTATCAGGGGATGTCTTATTTTTGGAGAAACAAGGTAGCATCACTTTTTTGGGGAGTTGTACCATAAAATTGTATATCAACAGAAAGATAATTTAATCAAGAATGTAGTGCAATAACTTTGATGAAGGATTTGCTATTAGAATAGCAGTGACAGTGTAAAGAAGAAAAGTGAAACATGTAGAAAAAATGACCTGTACAAAAATGATCACCATAGAAAAAACGAGATATACAAAAATTATCCCTGTGTCAGTTAATACTTCGTTGGGTAACCTTTAGCATGAATGACGGCCTTACAACGTCTTCCCGTGGAGGGAACCAAGCCTTTGAGTTCTGCAGCTGTTCATCATGTGAAACCAAGAGTGAATAATGGCTTCTATTACATAGGTTTTGTTGCTGGGTCGCTTCTGACTAACCAGTTTCTTTAGTTGGCTCCATAGATTTTCAATGGGGTGAAGATCTGGGCTATTCCCAGGCCATTCCAGCAGTGGAATAGGATTATCTTTTGAAGCTCCAAAAAAAGTGGTGTTATTAGCCATCAAACCTCAAAAATACACTTTTCCCAAAAGGTTTCCACTATTTTGGCCACTCCTGTACAGTATATATTCAAACTTTTTCCAAAGTATTCATTCAAATAAATGAAATTGTCAGTGGTCATTTGTTGAAAGGATCACGCAGTGATATTCTTTTCAAAATACAGGTTAGGACTGTTTGTTCAATGACCCTTCGGAGCTAAGATGGTAATCAAAGTAGAGATTTATGACCAGCCCTTAGAATCAGATAAGTTTGATGAACGGTTTTGGGTAATGAAGGGAAAACAGATTGAGAAGCATTGCTTTGGATTTAGAATAGAATAGAATCACAGACTTGGAAGCCGAAGATTCTATACCATTTCTGACAGATGGCTGTCCAGTTCCTTCTCTCCACTCTCTTCTTTGTGTTTTCTTTCATAATTCTTGCAATAATAGAAATAGGTGCCCATTAATTGGGGATTAATTGCATGGTAGGTGGCGAGATATTTTGCACATATTTTGCTGGGAGTGCGGCGGGAGAGATGACAGGGTGTGCCTCCCTGAAGGTGCCCTTGTGAATGGCGATGAGTGAGGTTTTTATTTTATTGATTTATGAAATGTTTATGCTGTCCCCTATAAGACGCCTCTGGTCACGATTATACATTATAAAAACAGAAACTGAATTTAAATACTCAAGCTAAGTAAATTAAAAATGTAAAACTCGATGAAAACAGGATTAGGGGATGGACAGCAGAAGGATCTTCTTAGCCTGTCAATCACTTAAGACATTTTGAGGGAGGGAGGGAGGGAGGGAAGGAAGGAAGGAAGGAAGGAAGGAAGGAAAGAAAGGAAAGAGAAAAAGAAAGGAAAGAAAGGGAAAGGAGGAAAGGAGAGGAAAGGAAGAAGGGAAGGGAAAGGAGAAAAGGAAAGGAAGAAAGGAAGGGAAAGGAGGAAAGGAAAGGATGAAGGGAAGGGAAAGGAAAGGAGGAAAGGAAGGGAAAGGAAAGGAAGGGAAAGGAGGAAAGGAAGAAGGGAAGGGAAAGGAGGAAAGGATGAAGGGAAGGGAAAGGAAAGGAAAGAAAAGGAAAGGAAGGGAAAGGAAGAAGGGAAGGGAAAGTAGGAAAGGAAAGGGAGAAGGGAAGGGAAAGGAAGAAAGGAAAAAAAGGAAAGGAAGGGAAAGGAGGAAAGGAAAGGAAAAGGAAATTCAGTTTAGCTTAGCTTAGTTTCTTGGTCTGTTTGATTTGGGGTCATGGGAAATGCATTCTCCTAAGCCAGCATCATATTTTGCAAAGTCAGGAGCAGACATTCAACTGGGATCTGAAAATTCTTCATCTGTTTCTTTGAGTTTTTTTGTTTTATCTTTTCCAGTGCACCAAATTCAGTTTGTGGGGCTCGTTTTTACTTATTTTTCTCTTTAAACTTTGCATTTAAAAAATGGACGCTTTTATTTTTGTCCCGCTTTCCTTCCCCCAAATCTTCAAGGAGCAGAGCCCTTCTTGCCAACGTGTCCATTATAATAACTTCCATCAATCTTCTGGCCACAAAGCTTCATTATGTCAATTGCTCTGTCCCCATTGGTCAAGCTGGCACAGGAGTGGGCGTGGCTGTGGTACAGCAGCCAATCAGCTTTGGGGAGTTGCTTCTTCCACACCGCCAAGTCTGGCAGTGACTTCTCTCATAGAGAACCTTGTGGTGGTGTTGTTTTCTTTAAGCCACTCTATCCATCTGACTCTTTTCCTTGGAGGACTGGTAAGACCGATCTGGCTCCTACTCTATGATTGCTTAGGCTTTGGCTCACAATGGCTGCTACAATACAATGCTGGCTTACTTCAGCTAGACATGGGTGATCTTGGCTATGATATAAAGCCAAAATGTGGGTTTGTTGGTTCCACCAGACTGCATTTATAGCACAGAGTCATCGTGTTGTTTTAAAAATAAGGTTTAAAGCAGGTTTCTCCAAACCTTGTCAACTTTAAGGCTTGTGGACTTCAATTCCCAGAATACTCCATGCTGGCTGGGGAATTCTGGGAATTGAAGTCCAGAAGTCTTAAAGTTGCCAATTTTGGAGACCCCTGCTTTAAACATTTTGCATATGTGAGATGAGTCCCGCTCATATATTTCCACTAGTGGTTTGAGAAGCAAGTCTCAAATTCTTTTTGTTAATATAGATAGTCCTCGACTCACAACCACCATTGGAACTGGGATTTTGGTCCTTAAGCAATGCAGTCATTAAATGAGGCATCACATGACGATCTAATTTTATGACCATTTTTACCGTGGTCATTAAGCAAATCACTGCAGTTGTTAAACAAATCTCGCTTCCTCCATTGATTTTGATGGCCAGAAGATGGCCGGAAGGGTCATAAATCATGGCTCACATGACTGCAGGACTTGCCAACCGTCATGAGTTGGTTGCCAAGTGGTGCGACAGTCATAACTTTGAGGACGAGTCAGAAGTCATTTTTTTCCAACCCCGTTGTAACTTCAAACGGTCAAATAATAGTCGTAAGTCGAGGAATCAATTTCCTCTGATCTATTTTGAATTCCCAAACTACGAAATTGAACCTTGGTTATCCTTCGACACGTTCAAAGTAATTTCCGGAGTAATTTTGAGTGCCATTTGACAATATTATGGTTGTTTTTTTTTAAATGAATGCCTTGGCTGCATGTAGATAGTACACAGAAATGGGTTATACTTTGAGAAAACGTTAGTGAAACTGTATTTTGGAAAGAGAAATACAAACGATTGGATGTCTTTTGTACACGCAAACCTTGCAAAAATGTGACAGTCCAAGCGTGTACAACTCACGGACGGATGGACGGGTTGAATTTATATAGCTGCCCATCTCAGCCTGATGAATGGAGGGCTCACAGCACAAAAACGCAAAAACAAGGCATAATCAAGCATTTCAGCGAAACTGCCACCCGTAAAGACTATAATCCGGCCACCGCCTGCGTTGTCAGCTTCTGCTAATAGCCATGCCCGTTCTTACATGGTTGATTTGCGCAGGACATTGGAGCATAATCTAACCCAGGGGTCTGCAACCTTAAACACTCAAAGAGCCATTTGGACCCATTTCCCACAGAAAAGAAAACACCGGGAGCCACAAAACCCTTCCTGGGCCTGACTATTTCTTGAGAGGCCACAAAACTAGCATATGTAGTTGAATTAAATATTCTGTTTGCTTCTGAAACTTTTCTTTTCTTGGATTTATCCATGTTGGCCTACCGGGAGGTTGAAAAGCTCAATAAATTGCTTGCCGGCGAGTGTCACACATTGGCGGTTGTAACGCATATTTTGAGTGACGGGGAGCCGCAGCAGAGGGGTGAAAAAGCCACATGCAGCTCCAGAGCCGCAGGTTGCTGACCCCTGATCTAACCAAGAGGCTGAGGGACCAAGCCACATCAACAAACCTGGTTAAAAACCAACCCATCCTTTGAGTGTTGAATAAATGCAGTTTTGGGCTGACCCAGTTAAATACATTATCTAAAGAGAATAAACTTACATTTCTCTCAACATCTCTTATGGTTGCTCCATCACTAGAGGTTTTCAAAAGTAGACTCGGACAATCATTTGACCGGCTTGGTATAAGGATTCCTGCCTTGAGCAGAGGGTTGGACTAGATAACCTCTGAGGTTCCTTCCAACACTTTGTTATTCTGGATTCTGTAAGGCTAAAAACCTCAGTGTAGATTTGACTAGGGAATGACAATGGCTTGAAATACAAAACCCTTCCAACCCTATGATTCCAAGCCGAATCGATGAGAAGCCAGATTCACATGGCAGCCGTGTTACGAACTGAACAGCTGCAGTGACTCACTTAACAGCGGTGGCAGGAATGGTCGTAAAGTGGAGCAAAACTCACTGAGCTTTGCTTAGCAAGGAAAATTTGGGGTTCAATTATGGTTCTGCCCTTGTGTTGAGTTCCTAGCATGACTGATGTCGGATAACTGTGAGAAGAATCTTGGAGTCCTAGTGGACAATCCATTAAATACGAGCCAGTTGCGTGCGGTGGCAGCCAAAAAAGCCAATGCATTCCTAAATTGTATTAACAGAGGGATTGAAAAAAAGTCATGTGAGGTGCTAATACCACTCTATAAAGCCTTAGTAAGGCCACACCTAGAGTACTGCATCCAGTTTTGGTCACCACACTATAAAAAAGATGTGGAGACTCTAAAAAGAGTGCAGAGAAGAGCAACCAGGATGATTAGGGGACTGGAGGGTAAAACAGACGATGAACGGTTGCAGGAACTGGGCCTGGCTAGTCTAGGGAAGAGAAGGACCAGGGGAGACAGGAGAGCATCTTCCAATATCTGAGGGGCTGCCCCAGAGAGAAGAAAGGGGGTCAAGCTACTTTCCAAAGCATCTTTGAAGGCCAGACAAGGAAGAATGGATGGAAACTGATCCAGGAGAGATTCAACCTGGAAATAAGGAGAAATTTCTGACAGTGAGAGCAATCAACCCATGGAACAGCTTGCCACCAGACGTTGTGGGTGCTTCATCGCTGGAGGTTTTTAAGGATCGACTGGACAACCACTTGTCCGAAATGGTATACCGTCTCCTGTGAATGCTCCAACGCTGGAAGTTTTAAAGAAGAGATTGGACAACCATTTGTTTGAGATGGTACAGGGTTTCCTGCCCAAGCAGGGGGTTGGACTAGATGACCTGCAAGGTCTCTTGCCACTTGGTTATTCTACGTCGATAATCAGGGGATGGGAGAGGTGCACACCTGCCAG
This sequence comes from Masticophis lateralis, assembly GCA_030761175.1. Taxonomy (NCBI): domain Eukaryota; kingdom Metazoa; phylum Chordata; class Lepidosauria; order Squamata; family Colubridae; genus Masticophis; species Masticophis lateralis. The sequence goes on along the minus strand of JAUDYJ010000017.1, from coordinate 3,382,602 downwards.
TCAGAGCTGGCAATATCAGGTGGGTTGGAGGAGTCACCATCTTGTCTTCCGGGATTGGCCAGGAATCTTCCTCAGCTGGTTTAGCAGCCCAGAGCGGGAAGGTGGAGTTGGGTGATTGAGATATTTCTCTTTCAACCCGAAATCTTCAGGGAAGCAGTTTCTCTGTGAATCAAGAAAGAAAGAAAGAAAGAAAAAAAGAAAGAAAGAAAGAAAGAAAAAGAAGGATAGAAGGAAGGAATAGTGCTAGCACTTATATCCCACTTCACAGAGCTTTACAGCTCTCTCTAAGTGGTTTACAGCATCAGCCTCTTTGCCCCCAACAATCTGGGTCCTCATTTTACCGACTTCAGACGGATGGAAGGCTGAATCAACCATGAGCTGGTCAGGATTGAACTTCTGGCAGGTTGGCAGAATTAGCCTACAATGCTGCATTCTGGGGAGGGAGGGAGGGAGGGAGGGAAGGAAGGAAGGAAGGAAAACAGCATTTAGCCTTACATACTGCTTCACCATGCTTTCCAATCCTCTCTAAACTGTTTACAGAGTCAGCCCAACAAACCGGGTCCTCATTTTACCGACTCAGAAGGATGGAAGGCTGAATCAACCTAGAGCCGGTCAGGATCGAACTGCTGGGAATGGGCAGAGTTAGCCTGCAATACTGCACTCTAACCGCTGCGCCACCACGGCTCATACTTCTGTTGCTATTTAGCTACAGGTAGCCCTCGACTTACAACAGTTCATTTAGTGGCCGTTCAAAGTTACAACGTCACTTTTAAAAAGTGACTTATGACCATTTTTCACACTTACGACTGTTGCAGTGTCCCCCAGAGTCTCGTGATTTACATTCAGATGCCTGACAACTGATTCACATTTATGATGGTTGCAGTTCCTGGAGTCACATCATTCCCTTTGGTGATCTTCTGATGAGCCAAGTCAATGGGGGAAACTAGATTCACTTAACAACCGGGTTACTAATTGAAGAACTGCAGTGATTCACTTAACAACCGGGTTACTAATTGAAGAACTGCAATGATTCACTTAACAGCCGGGTTACTAATTGAAGAACTGCAGTGATTCACTTAACAACCGGGTTACTAATTGAAGAACTGCAGTGATTCACTTAGTAACCCGGTTGCTCCGTAAAATGGAGCAAACTCTCTTAACAGATGTCTCACTTCTCCTAAATTCTGGGCTCAATTGTGATCGTATGTTGAGAACCACCTGTACTTAGATGCGTATAGGCAGTCCTCGACTTACAAGAGCTCATTTAGTGACCATTTGAAGCTGCAACGGTCCTGGAAAAAAGCGACTTATGACTGTTTTTCACATTTACGGCCGTGGTCAAGGGATCAAAACTGAGAGGCTTGACAACCGACTCGTATTTATGGCGGTTGACGTGTCCTGGAGGTCATGTGATCCCTTTTTTGCGACCTTCTGATCGCCTGATTCGCTTCACGGGCGTGTGTGACTCACTTAATAAATGCAGCAATTCACTTAACAATGGTGGGCAAGGGAAGTCATAAGATGGGGCAAACTCGCTCAACGTAAGTTTCACTTAGCAACATAAATTTGGGGGTGAGTTGCGGCTGTAGCGTTATGACGGTTGCAGTGGCTGGGGAATTCTGGGAGTTCTAGTCCTCCCCATCTTAAAAGAGGGACCAAGTTTGAAAAACACGGATTTAATGGATTGCATGAAGCCGTTCGCCAAGCTGAGGAATCCAGCTGTTCCCTCCCTGGTCTTCTCCTCAATTTCACCATCTCTTAACCCCTCCCTGCGCTGCGCCACCCCGTTTGAAACCCCACCCCTTGCCAAAAATGCTGACATTCCCTTCCACTCATGTCACCACACCACCGGCTGCCTGCTGCTGAAAACGGCTGCTTAAAACCAGACGGCAGCTTGAGTGGGAATTTTTAAAAAATACTTTTTGGCATTATCCCGCAGGGCGTCCAAACGGAGCAAGTCCCATGGGGGTTGTAAATAGGAGGTTGCAACGACAAGGCATGTTTTAATGGGGGTTTCTGCTGGCAGAAAAAGGAGGGAGGGGGGGAAATCCACATTTTTTGGAGTTGTAAAGTGGGGGATAGGCTGCTGCATCGGATTCAGTTGTTCACCCACATTTGAATTTTTTTTTTCCAGCAGAAAATGGGTATATAGTTTTTATTTATTTGCATCCCGCCATGTTTATTTTGACAAAGGATTGAAGGCAGCAAACGTATTCAACGCACCTTCCTCTTCCTGTTTTTCCCACAACAACCACCCTGTGAGGTGAGCTGGGCTGAAAGAGAGTGATTGGCTCAAAGTCACCCAGTTGGTTTTTATAGATAAGGCAGGACTAGAACTCACCGTCACCTGGTACTTGATCCAAGGTCATCCAGTTGGTTTTTATAGATAAGGCAGGACTAGAACTCACGTCACCTGGTACTTGATCCAAGGTCATCCAGTTGGTTTTTATAGATAAGGCAGGACTAGAACTCACCGTCACCTGGTGATTGGCCCAAAGTTACTCAGCCAACTTTCATGGCTAAGATGGAACCAGACTCACCGTCTCCTGGTGATTGGCCCAAAGTCATCCAGCCAGCTTTCATGCCTCGAGTAGGACTAGAACTCACTGTCTCCTAGTGATTGGCTGAAAGTTAGTCAGCCGGCTTTCATGGCTAAGATGGAACTAGAACTCACTGTCTCCTGGCGATTGGCCCAAAATCATCCAGTTGGTTTTTATAGATAAGGCAGGACTAGAACTCACCGTCTCCTGATGATTGGCCCAAAGGCATCCAGCCAGCTTTCATGCCTGAAGTAGGACTAGAACTCACCGTCTCCTGGTGATTGGCCGAAAGTCAGTCAGCTGGCTTTCCTAGCTAAAGGCAGAACTAGAACTCATGGTCTCCCAGTTTCTAGCCTAGTACCTTAACCATTAGAGCGGTTCACACTCATACAGCACAATAAGCCAGAATCTTAGAGAATTTTGCTCTCTGCTGAAGCAGGCATGTGTGAATGGACCGCAGGCAGCTCACAAGGCAGGATTTGTTGCTGAAAAAGTGCCTCAAAGCTGTTTTTTCAGTTGAGAGCGTGGCTCATCCAAAACTTCAAATGAGACCAGGGCAGAAAAAAATCTCAGGAGGATTCAATTCATATTAAATGTACGCCACCTTAAATTCATTAAACGCAGCTCAGATATGAATCTTTGGTCGATTGAATCAGTTTTTTGCTTTGTCACCTTGAAAATTAGGGTGGGTTAACCTGTCGTAACAGTTTTGACTTTTCCCGTACGCTGCCTTGAGTTGTTGAACAAGGAGGGGCCCTTACAAATTCAGCACATTCAATTAATTAAAATTTAAAATAGCAATGCTGTTGAATCAGCACTTTGGCATGTGGCTTTTATACAAGCCAAGATCAAAAGCCAGAGTTGGAGGCCCCATCTTGGCTTTGGGCAACGGGAGAAATAAAGTGTGTTTGGTTTTTTCATGTAGTTACGTGTCAGGACGAGAAAGGTATAGTTAGCTATTCTTGACCCTTTAAACTGGTATCTCTCAACCTGGGCAACTCTTAAGATGTGTGTACTTCAACTCCCAGAATTCCCCAGCCAGCATGCTTTGAAGATGGGTGGACTTCAACTCCCAGAATTCCGCATTTGATCTCGACGTGCCAGTTCAGTGTTTCTCAACCTTGGCCCCTTGGAGATGAATCCCAGAACTCCCCAGCCAGCATGATGCGTAGACTTCAACTCCCACAATTCCCTAACCATCATGCTTTAAGATCTCTGAACCAACTCCCAGATTTTCCTAGCCAGCCATGCTGGGAGTTGAAGTCCACCCGTCTTTGACAGATTAACTAAGTTGGAAAGGACTGCCATCTGACAAATGGCAGTCCAGCCTCTTCTTGAAAGCCTCCAGGGATGAAGCTCCCACAACTTCTGAAGACAACTTCTGTTCCATGGGTTGATTGGCCTCACAGTCAGAAAAGTTCTCCTAATTTTTAGGCTGAATCTCTTCTTGGTCAGTTTCCATCCATTGTTCCTTGTCTGGCCTTCAGGTGCTTTGGAGAATAGCTTGACCCCCTTCCTCCTCTCTGGGGCAGCCCCTCAAATATTGTAAGACTGCTCTCCTGTCTCCCCTGGTCCTTCTCTTCACTAGATTTCCAGCATGCTTGCTCGAAGCTTATATCATCCTGGCTAGGGAATTCTGGGAATTGAAGCCCATGCACGTTAGGAGTGCCCAGATGGAGAAATACTGTCTTAAACATATCGGGAGACCCTGGTTTAACAACAGGCAAGGTTAAACCTTGAGCAAACCACCTTGGCTGCATTCGCACAACATGCAATGCCTAAATAGATAAGCCACACTATGACTGAACAGGGTGTTTTGCACCATGTTTACTAAGCAAGAGAATGGCTCCCACAAGAGTCAAAATCTAAATCTCCCAGCCAAGCTGAGCGGGTATTATGAACGCAATCCATGTGATTTTCTTTTTACCTGCAAAACTAATCTTGATAAACTGTCTTATCTGCACACTTTTCCAGTCACTACACTGAAGACATTTCCGAAATGTAGACTTCAGGTAGTCCTCGATTTACGACTACAATACAGCTCCAAATTTCCACGGCTAACGAGACCGTTGTTAAGTGAATTCGGCCCTATTTTGCCACCTTTCTTGCCATCATTGTTAAGTGAATCACCGCCATGATTAAGTTAGGAACAGAGTTGTTAAAGCGAACCGGGCTTCCCCATGCTTGTCAGAAGGTTACTGCGACCGTCATAAATACGAGGCAGTTGCCCAGGGTCCCAATTTTGATTGTGGGGATGCTGTAACGGTCATAATAAGTATAAAAACTGGTTATAATTTTTTTCAGTGCTGTTGCAAATTCGAACGGTCATTAAACGAATGGTTGTAAATTCAGGACCGCCTGTAACGTTTTGCACAGAAGCTCTCGTGTGCTTGCCAGGGGTGAGCTGAAATCCTCTCTGTGCGCTCAATCTAGGACAGATTATTTTTTTCTTCACCACATTCCTGGGAAAAAAGCAACCAGCATTTGCAAATGTCCAGTTTCAGCCATTTTCCCTGAATCTCTCCTCCCCTCGCCTGCCCCCCTTGCCTCGGTGGACTGAGCCCGCTGTTTTTGCCCTGGGTCCCCGGGAGGGCTGCTGATCATGGAGAATTAACTGGAACGCCAGCCTTTTTCCGCTCGGCGCATCCTTGCCTATTGTGTCCTTTCTGGAGGGCAGTTTTCTCTGTCTGTCATCACACAGTACCCACAAACAATGGCAGATGTCCTGCTGGGATCAAGAGATGCTTGCTTTTGGCTGTGATGGTGCCTGCAAACTCTAACCCAGATACCCCGAGTACTGATATATGCGCCTTCTCTGTTGCCTTGGCAAAAGTGGGGTCCAGAATGTAATGTTTCTCGGCCGTGACAACTTAAAGATGGAGGGATGGACTCCCAGAATCCCCCAGCCAGCAAGGTTCGAGATTGGTGGACTTCAGCTCCCAGAATTCCCCAGTCAGCATGCTTTAAGATGGATGAACTTCAGCTCCCAGAATTCCCCAGCCAGCATGCTTTAAGATGGATGGACTAACTCCCAGAATCCCCCAACGAGCATGCTTTAAGATGGGTGGACTAATTCCCAAAATCCCCCAGCCAGCATAATTTGGGATGGCCGGATTTCAACTCCCAGAATCCCTAGCCAGCATGCTTTAAGATGGATGAACTTCAGCTCCCAGAATTCCCCAGCCAGAATATATTAAGATGGATGGACAGACTCCCAGAATCCCTAGCCAGCGTGCTTTAAGATGTACGGACTAGAAATTCCAGAATTCCCCAACTGGCCATGAATGCCACACATTTTAAAACGAGCAAGGTTGAGAAACACTGGTCTAAATCTAAGTGCTTTTTTCCAATGGGGCAATTCCAGATGTGTGCACTTCAATTCCCAGAATTCTCCACTATGGCTGGGGGATTCTGGGAGCTGAAGTCCACACATTTTCACCTGGCCCATTCGAAGGGCACCGGGTTAGACATTGTTTGTGTGTGTGTGAGAGAGTGAGAGAGATAGAGAGAGAGAGAAGGCAGGGAAAGAGAAAGAGATGGAAAGAAAGAGAGAGTTTATGGAGAGGGATGTACTGTATGTCTCTCTGTGTTTATATCTGTGTATCTGTGTCAACTTTTCCCATTGAACAAAACAAAATAACAGAGTTGGAAGGGACCTTGGAGGTCATCTAGTCCAACCCCCTGCTTAGGCAGGAAACCCTGTACCATCTCAAACAAATGATTGTCCAACATCTTCTTAAAAACTTCCAGTGTTGGAGCATTCACAACTTCTGGAGGCAAGTTGTCCCACTGATTAATTGTTCTTACTATCAGGAAATTTCTCCTTAGTTCTAAATTGTTTCTCTCCTTGATGAGTTTCCATCCGTTGCTTCTTGTCCTGCTCTCAGGTGCTTTGGAGAATAGCTTGACTCCCTCTTCTTTGGGGCAGCCCCTGAGATATTGGAAGTGAGCTCCTTTTTTGCAAAGGGCCAGATAAAGGATCATGTTGCCTGGAATCTCTCTCTCTCTCTCTTTTGCTCCTGGATCCCTTGACAGTTCAGAGATCCAAAAGTTTTGCTTGTTCTCATTTTTTTCCCGGTAAGCCTTCATCATCTTTCTCCCAGAAAACCTGCCCGCTTCCCAACTTGCCAGGCAGAGGGGATGCTTCTAAAAATACAAGGCAGGCCGACCACGTGCCTGTTGAGGCACAAAGCCCGGGTGATTGACAGAGCTGCCTGGTGTAGTCCGTCTCCTCTTTCACTGGCTGGGCACAAACAAATATTTCCCAGGATCGGACTTCGCTAAACGGGCTCCCTGCTGCCAAGGCCGGGCATCAGCTGGCACGAAACTCCAAAGTCATAACTTCGGGGGTTGGACTAGATGACCGACAAGGTCCCTTCCAGTTCTATTAATCAGTTAAACTCCGGGTGAGGCGGGAGGGGGAAGTTATATGATTATTGTGCTTGCAGCTATTACACAGGTGGTCCTCGACTTACGAACCACAACGGAGCCTGAAATTTCTGTTGCTAACCAAGACACTCCTTAAGTGAGCTTTGCCCCATTTTACGACCTTTCTTTGCCCCAGTTGTTAAGTGAGTCACTGCAACTGATACGCTAATAACCCGGTTGTTATGTGAATCTGGCTTCCCCGCTGACTTTTCGTGTCCGAAGGTCGCAAAAGGGGACCATGTGACCCTGCAGCGGTCATAAATGTGAGTCAGTTGCCAAGCATCTGAATTTTGATCACCTGACCGTGGGGATGCTGCAACGGTCGTAAGTGTGAGAAATAGCCCTAAGTCAGTGCCGTTGTAACTTCGAATGGTCACTAAACAAACGGTTGTAAGTCCAGGACTACCTCAACTCCTGATTTCCCGTGTGTGACAAGTTGGCTGAGCATATTTTGGAAGTCTGCATGGGGGTGGGCGGTGCATGACTTTGAATGGTCACTAAATGAACTGTTGTAAATGGAGGACTACCTCTAGATGAAACCCCGGGGGGGGGGGAATTTCTCTGCATTTTTTTCCCTTAGCAGAAAATGAGCAATCTTTCGAAAATGTTTTCCAAATGATAGAAAATGTTAGCGACATTCTCCCGCTCGGTGGGCAACAGACTTGGACTTAATCAGAGCCCAACGTCTATAAGCATCTTCTCTCTGAAAATTAGCAGCCTCCCCCCATATTTCAGTTAGAAGGGAAAACCCCGGAAAGAATTTAAAATTTGCAGTTCAGGAGGGGCTCAAATGTTGGAGAAATGGTTCTTACAGATAGTCCTCGATTTATGACCAGGGAAATCAGATCAGATTGAGATCAGGATTTCCACTGCAAAGCAGTGCCCGAGTTTTGCCCGAGGCGGGCCCGAATTTTACTGCATTTTTAGCCATGGTGGTTAAGCGTATCATAATCACTGCAGTTGCTAAGTGAATCACGCGGTCACAAAACGAATCCCATTGACTTTGCTTGTCAGAAGCCGGAGAGCAAAGCTGCACAAAATACCGATTGCATAAAAAGGATCCCCTCTCTGACAGAGGCTGCAAGGTTTTCATCCCTTTGGAAATAACAAAGAGGTTAAGAAAGGATTTCTCAAGGTGGGTTAGTCAGATTAACAGAGCTGGATGGGACCTTGAAGGTCATCTAATCTAACCCCTTATTCAGGCAGGAGTTCTTGCACCATTTCTGACAGATGGCAATCCAGTCTCTTCTTGAAAGCCTCCAGGGATGAAGCTCCCACAACTCTGAAGGCAACTTCTGTCCATCGGTTCATTGATTGAATGATCATTCATTCATTCATTCATTCATTCAATTTTTGTGCACACATCTCCTCTATAAGATGCCTCTGGATGGCTAATGTGCTTTGAAGTTTGCGTTGATTCTTCTGATCCATGCAGGATGAATGTTCTTCAGTGGAATCCTTGGCCCTAACAGCTCCTTCACCTCATCCAGGTTACTGCCCTGTAATTCTCTACACCTCACTTTGGTGGTCACTTTCTTCTCTTTCCTTCCAGTTTCCCCGGCCTTAAGAGTGGGATCTTGACAAATCGTACAGCTACAGTAGTGCCCAAAATTGTGGAAACCTTTGGGGAAAAGTATATTTTTGAAGTCTGATGACTAATAACACCCACTTTTATTTTGGAGTTTCAAGATAATCCTATTCCACTGCTGGAATGGCCTGGGAATAGCCCAGACCTCAACCCAATTGAAAATCTAGGGAGCCGTCTAAAGAAACTGGTTAGTCAGAAGCGACCCAGCAATAAAACCCAGTTAATAGAAGCCATCATTCGATCTTGATTTCACATGAGAACAGCTGCAGAACTCAAAAACTCGATTCCCTCCATGGGAAGATGTTGTAAGGCCGTCATTCATGCTAAAGGTTACCCAACGAAGAATTAACTGACATGGGGATAATTTTTGTATATCTCGCTTTTTTTATGGTGATCATTTTTGTATATCTCATTTTTTCTACGTGTTTCACTTTTCTTCTTCATACTGTAACGGCTATTCTGATAGCAAATCCTTTATCAAAGTTATTGCATTACATTCTCGATTAAATTATCTTTCCATTGATATATAATTTTATGGTACTACTTCCCCCCAAAAGTGGTGTTATTAGCTAGTTTTAGAAAATACACTTTTCCCAAAAGGTTTCCACAATTTTGGCCACTACTGCAGTCCTTGGCTTACAACAGTTCATTTAGCGACGGTTCAGAGTTACAAGAGCACTGAAAAAAGTGACTTAATGGCCGTCTTTCACACTTAACGACCGTTACAGCATCCCCCGCGGTCACATGATCAAAATTCAGACGCTTGGTCACGGACTCATCTTTATGACGGTGGTAGCGTCCAGGGATCATGTGATTTCCTTTTGCGACCGTCTGACAAGCAAAATAACCGGATTCACTTAACAACCGTGGGACTAACTGAACAACAGCAAGTGATTCTCTTAATAACTTTTCTTGACAAGAAAAGTCGTACAATGGGGCAAATCTCACTTCACGAATGTTTTTACTTAGCCACATAAATTCTCAGCTCAATTGTGGTTGTAACTCGAGGACTACCTGTATTTCCCTCCAAAAGGTGAGACTTTTCAGATCGGTGGGAGGTGGAGAATAGGACTTATAAGAAAAGGAGGAACCTGTATCTAAAAATCAGTCACCCTTCCAGCTGGAGTTTTCCTGTCAAGTCCAGCTGCTTCCTCTTGCCCTCATCTCCATTGGATGCTCTGGCTAAGGATTTTATTGATTGATTGATTGACTGATTTGATTTTTATACCGCCCTTCTCCTACTGGACTCAGGGCAGTGAACAGCCAAAGGTAAAAACATCACATACAAGATTTAAAAATATTTAAAAGAAATTAAACAAGAATTTGGCCCATTAAAATTTAAAAACACCCCAATTAAAACCAATTTACAATTAAAATATCTAAAAATACCTAAAAATTTTGGGAGTTGAAGCCCAACATAAATCAAAGGAAGAGATTGAGGAGAGAAACCACCTAGAAATAAGGAGAAACTTCCTAACAGTGAGGACGATTAACCAGTGGGACAGCTTGCCACTAGAAGTTGTGGGTGCTCCATCCCTGGAGGTTTTTAAGAAGAGAACCATTGGTCCAAAATGGTATAGGGTCTCCTGTTTGATTAGGGGGTTGGAGTAGAAGACCTCCAATTCTATTATTCGGTATGTTCTGTGCATCTTTCTCCCTTCGTCCTGTTTGCAATTGTGACCTCTTTGCGCTTAAGGTGCATGGAAATTGCTTCAAAACGTGGTTAGCAATCTTGGTTAAGGCGTAGAGAGAAGGCTGCTTCTTTGAACGATAGCTGGGAGGAAGTTTCTGCAGACTGTTAAACTTGTAGGATTGCCCTTCTGGTAGTTTCGATGTGGTTGTGGGTTGCTGTTGTGACACCTAGCTTGCTTTGGTCTCTGGGAGTGTCTCGGTTGACCACGGCAAGCGATGGACATTGGTAAAATTGGAATTTGATTTGATCATCTGCAGAAGGCCATTTCGATCAGAATACCTTGGAGGTCTTCTAGACCAACCTCTGTTCAAACAGGAGACCCTACATCCGTGATGGCGAACCGGTGGGCATATGAGTGTTACCCTAGCTCGGCTCCGGAACACATGCATATACCAGCCAGCTGATTTATGAGCCTTCCGGGGCCACCAGAAGTTGGCAAATGGGCCATTTCCGGTCTCCAGAGGGCCTCCAGGGGAGTGGAGAAGGCCGTTTTCACCCTCCTCAGGCTCCAAGAAAGCCCCCGGAGCCTGGGGAGGGCGAAAAACAGGCTTACCGGGCCCACCGGACCGTCATGTGCCAAAAGCAGGGAGAACGTGAGGGGTCGTGCGCGCATGCGTGGGGGGGGCGGGGCACACTAAATTATGGGTGTGGGCACGCGTACATGCAACCCCGCTGCGCTCCCCCCTCGCATTTGGCACATGACGGCAAAAATGTTAGCCATCACTGCCTTACATCATTCCAGGCAGGTGACCGTCCAAGCCTTTTCTTAAAAACCTCCAGTGATGAGGCACCCACAACTTCTGGTGGCGAGCTGTTCCACTGGTTAATTGTCCTCACTGTCAGGAAGTTTCTCCTTAATCCCAGGCTGCTTCTCTCTTTGATTAGTTTCCAACCATTGTTTTTTTCTCCTGCCTTCTCGTGCTTTGGAGAACAGTTTGACCCACTCTTCTTTGTTGGCAGCCCCTCAAATATCGGAAGACTGCTCTCATGTCACCCCTAATTCCTCTTTTCTCTAGATCGGCCAAACCCAAATCCTGCAACCGTTCATAGGTTTTTGCCTCCAGGCCTTGGATCCTCTTAGTTGCTCTTCTCTGCACTTTTTCCAAAGTCCCAACATCTTTTTTGTAATGTGGCAACCAAAACTGCATGCAGGTGTTGCTTATGCATTTATTTATTAATGCATTATGTATTATATTAGTTTAATATATTAATTACATGACGCATTGCATTTGATTATTAATTTATTATGTATTGATTTAACACCTTTTTACGGCTGCCGTTCTCGAGAGCCATGCCTCTTGGCAGCTAACGGTGAAAACCAGAAGACAAACGTAGCCAAATCAACCAAACATGAGAAATAATGTAAAATAACATCCTCAACTTGCAACTGTTCACTTAGTGACTGTTCGAAGGCACAACAGCACTGGAAAAAGGTGACTTATGACCGTGTTTCACACTTACAACCATTGCAGCATCCCCATAGTCACGTGATCAAAATTCAGACACTCGGCAACTGACTCATACTTATGACGGTTTCGGTGTGCTGGGGACAGGTGATCTCCCTTTGCGATCACTTAAACACGAGCCAGCCGTCTGCGGCAGTAGCCAAATCATCGAATACAATCCTTGATTGTCTAAACAGAGGCATAGAACCAAAATCACGTGAAGTATTAATTCTGCTTTGTGAAGCCTTAGTAAGAGCCACACCCGGAATTCTGCATCCAGTTTTGGTCCCCAGACTACAAAAAAGAGGTTGAGACTTTGGCAAAAGTGCAGAGAAGAGCAACTAAGAGGATCAAAGGCCTGGAGACAAAAACATATGAAGAACGGCTGGGTTCTTCATATGAAGGATTTGGGTTTAGCTAGTGTAGAGAAAAGAAGGAATAGGGCCGTGGAATAGGCCCACCATATTGGTGGGCACGTGAGCTCAGCTCTGGTGCACATCTGCGTGCCAGGCAGCTGATTTTCAGGCCTTCTGGATCCACCAGAAGTAGGGAAATGGGCCATTTCCAGCCTCTGGGAGGATGGGGAAGGCTGTTTTCGCCCTCCCCAGGCTCCTAGAGAGGCTCTGGAGCCTGGGGAGAGCAAAAAACAGGCCTAGCGGGCACACCGTGGCATTGTGTGCCAAAAGCGTGGTGAGCGTGGGAGGGGGTGTTTCACATGCATGCGTGGGGGGCAGGGCGCATATAATTATGGGTGTGGGCACACGGACACGCAACCCCCCCCCCACACACTCACCACGCTTTTGGCACACGATGGCAAAAAGGTTAGCCATCACTGGAATAGGGGGTAGATGACAGAAGTATTTCAATATTTGAGGGGCTGCCCCAAAGAAGAGGGGGTCCAATTATTCTCCAAAGCACCTGAGGGCAGGACAAGAAGCAACGGATGGAAACCCATCAAGGAGAGAAGCAACCTGGAATGAAGGAGAAACGTCCTAACAGTGAGGACAATTCACCAGTGGAACTGCCTGCCACCAGAAATCGTGGGCACTAAATCATTGGAGGTCCTTTCCAGCTCTATTCTGATTGATAGCTTTACCAGGCGCAAGAGATCCGTTTGGAAAAGAATTCGGGTTGGAGTCTGACCGTTGCAAATCGGCATGAATCACAGCTCTCCCGATCCGGGGAAGGGAGGAGGCCAGTAATTCTTTGACCGATTTGCAGAGAACGCTCCTCTGTGTCGCAACTCTGCATGAGTCATTGTGTGAGCTGGCTCTTTCCCAGTGGAAGTGAGGGATGGGAGGGAAGCGGTACCCAGAGGGGTGATTTATTATGGACAAATAGTGAGAGGGAAGGAATTTCTAGTAAGAAAGGAAGGAAGGTAGGTGGTTACTCCTTCTGGGTTTTATTTTACGAGCAGAGCCTTAGGCGAGTCCCAGGGAAAGTGAACGAGTGCAAATATTAAGGTTTAACCCTTCATGCAAAGATTCAACGGACAAACCAACAGGCAGAGAGGCTAACCAAGTTTGCAGGGCTGTTGTGAGAAGAAATAGGATTTTTTTTTAAAGTCAGGAGTGTCCTATTTGGGCAAGTTTTAAGACTTCAACTCCCAGAATTCCCCACCCAGCAATGCAAATCCCAGGAAAATGCATTCCCCCCTCAAAAAAGAAAAACTAGGTTGCAATAAGATCTTCATCATTTCTCCACCACTATGAATTCAGATGGAAAAATGGGGGCATTGTTTTCTTTTACACCAGGGTGTGTGTGTGTGTGTGTGTCTCACCTTCGCAATTTTTAAAACCTGTGGACTTCAACTCCCAGAATTCCCCAGTCAGAGTTGAAGTCCACAGCTGATAGCAGGCTTCCAATATTTGAGGGGCTGCCCCAGAGAGGAGGAAGGGGGTCAATCTATTTTCCAAAGCACCCGAAGGCCAGACAAGGAATAAAATGGATGGAAACTGATCAAGGAGAGATTCCAACTGGAAATAAGGAGGAATTTCCTGACAGTGAGAGCAATCAACCCGTGGAACAGAAGTTGCCTTTGGGAGTTGTGGGAGCTTCATCCCTGGAGGCTTTCAAGAAGAGACTGGACTGCCGTCTGTCAGAAATGGTCTAGGGTCTCCTGCTTAGACGGGGGGGGGGGGGGGGGGTTGGACTAGATGACCTCCAAGGTCCCTTCCAACTCTGTGCATGTGTTAACTCCTGCCTGTATTAATCAGCTTAAGTAAGACAAGGGCGCAATAGAAATGTGAACAGCTAAGTAAACACCATCATGATACATAGCAACAAAAACAGGAATAATTGCAGGTTCTATTTTTTCCGATGATTCTTTTTCTTTTTCCTTTTTTGCACTGCGGTTGCAAAAGAAAAAAAAAACCCCATCGATTCAGGCTCCCTCTTGTATGTGTGTGTGTGTGTGTGTGTATGTGTGTGTGTAGGTTGTGAGTCATCCCGGCAGGCGTCCCCACCCTGGCCAGAAGCTTCTTTCCAGTTGAACAAAGTAGGGTGTGGTGCCTTTTGTCTCCGTTTTTTTCCCAAGAGTTGCCACAACAACAGAACAATTGCAGTCTCTCTTGTTTTTTTGGGGTGGTGGTGGTGTTGTGTTTCCTGTGTCTGTGTGTACCCTCAAATCAGAAATACTTGGGGGGGGGTGTTTATGGCGTGAAGAAGCCCACGATGGCATGCAATGGCTGTGCAATTGGTCTTTTAGGGACAGACCAAAAAGTCACAGCATAAAAGGAATCTGGAGGAGGAGGGAAGGAATACAGGAGTGACCAAAATTGTGGAAACCTTTTGGGGGGAAAAGTGTATTTTCTAAAACTAGCTAGTAACACCACTTCTTTTTTTTTTTTTTGGAGTAGTACCTTCAAATTATATATCCATGGAAAGATAATTGAATCAAGAATGTAATGCAATAACTTTTAGGAAGGATTTGCTATTAGAATAGCAGTTACGGTATAAAGGAGAAAAGTGGGACATGTAGAAAAAATGAGATATACAAAACTTATCAACACAGAAAAAAAGAGAGATGCAAAAATGATTCCTATGTCAGTGAATTCTTCATTGGGTAACCTTTAGCGTGAATGACAGCCTTACAATGTCTTCCCATGGAGGGAACCGAGCCTTTGAGTTCTGCAGCTGTTCTCATGTGAAACCAAGACTGAATAATGGCTTCTATTAACTGGGTTTTATTGCTGGGTCGCTTCTGACTAACAAGTTTCTTGAGTCGGCTCCGTAGATTTTCCATTGGGTGAAGGTCTGGGCTATTCCCAGGCCATTCCAGCAGTGGAATAGAATTATCTTGAAACTCCAAACCAAAAAAAAAAGTGGTGTTATTAGCCATCAAACCTCAAAAATGCACTTTTCCCAAAAGGTTTCCACAATTTTGGCCACTACTCTAGTACGATAATTTATTTCAAAGGTTCTACAACTATCAACTGGGATTTTAAAAAACAGCCTTTTGCATTAAGAACAGGATTCAAAGCTATTCAAGGGTATCAAACTCAATGCCCCCGGGCCAGATCCAGCTCATGGCACGCGTCAAGTGACCCCTCCCACCCCAGCAGTGGTGGGTTTCAAATTTTTTTACTACCAGTTCTGTGGGCGTGGCTTGGTGGGCGTGGCTTGGTTTGGTGGGCATGGCTTAGTGGCGTGGCAGAGGAAGGATACTGTAAAATCTTCATTCCCACCCCACTCCAGGGGACAGTTACTGCAAAATCCCCATTTCCTCCCGATCAGCTGGGATTTGGGAGGCAGAGAATAGATGGGGGCAGGGCCAGTCAGAATTTTTACTACCGGTTCTCCGAACTAATCAAAATTTCCTCTACCGGTTCTCCAGAACTGCTCAGAACCTGCTGAAACCCACCTCTGCCCCCACCCCGATTCTGTTTTTGCCGGCAGAAGGCTATCAAAACAAACTAAAGACAAAACGAAAGGAGAAATGTTTCTTCCCTTTTTGCATTTGAGCATGCAAGAAAAGACAGGAAAGGAGAAAGGGAAAGAAGGAAGGCAAAGAAAAAGAAGGGAAGATGGGAAGAGAGCAAGGAAGGAAGAAGGGAAAAGGAAGAAGAAAGGAGAAGGAAGAGGGAAGGGAAAGGAAGGAAGGAAGGGAGGGAGGAGGGAAGGAAGGAAGGAGAGACAGATGGAAGGAAGGAAGGAAGGAAGGAAGGAGAGACAGATGGAAGGAAGGAAGGAAGGAAGGAAGGAAGGAAGGAAGGAACAGGAGGAAGGAAGGAAGGAATGGAAGGGAGGGAGGAGGGAAGGAAAGGAAGGGAGGGGAAGGAAGGAAGGAAGGAAGGAAGGAAGGAAGGAAGGAGGTTATAATGAGAGTGAGGGAGTGTCTCAGGGAAGTCCTGTCTTAGCACTTGGCCATCACAGGTGCCCCAGACACCTGTGAAGTCGAGCTGACCACGCCCATCCTGGCCACTGTCTCTCCCACAAGGTCAAACACAACCCTGATGCGACCCACAATGAAATCGAGTTTCACACCTCTGATCTACTCCATCTTAGTGACGTCCAAATATGTAAAAATTCTCTATTTTTATATATTTCCCATTTTGCAAGAAATACTTAATGGTTGAGGCAAAAAAAACCACCCAAACCCCACCACTCCGTTTATCAGAGACATCTAAAAGCATGGCTCTACAGTTAGTCCTCGACTTACAACAGTTCAAAGTCACACTGGAAAAAAGTGACTGTTTTTCACACCTGCGACGGTTGCATTACGTACCCACGTGATCAGAAATCAGCTGCTTAACAACTGACTCGTATTTATGATGGTTGTAGTGTCCCGGAATCTTGTGATCCTCTTTTGCGACCTCCTGACAAGCAAAGTCAGTGTGGGGGGGAAGCCGGTTTCACTTAACAACCGTACTGCTAACTTAAGTGCAGTGGTTCACTTAACGACTGTGGCATGAAAGGTCGTAAAATGGGGCAAAATTCACTTAAAATGTTTCATTTAGTGGCAAAAAATTTGGGCTCAGTTCTGGTCGCAAGTCGAGGACCGTGTGTTAATTTGCAACCCTGCAGAAGAGATTCTCCTTGCACATTAGCAACTTTGGAGAATATTTTAGGGACAGGACCTTGATTTATTGAGACCAGGTTTGCTGTTGCTAAGCAAGGCAATCATCAAAGAGAGTCACGCCCGATTTTGCAACCGTGGTTGTCACGTGATTCCCTGCAGCTGTTAAGCGAATCACGCCATCGTTAAACGAATCCGGCTTGCTTCATTGACTTGGCTTGTCAGAAGCCGGCTGGGAAGATTGCAAGTGCAGATCACGTGGCCGGAACTGTCACACATACATTCTGATGGTCAAGCGTCCACATTGTGACGGTCACAAGTCTGAGGACTGGTGGTCATAAGTCACTTTTTTCAGTGTTGTTATAACTTAGAACGATCTCTAAACAGACGGTGGAAATCTTTCTGTATTTGAAAGCTGGTGCATCAGGATTAAACGGACGGGAAAACTCATATTTTTTATCACCCGGGATTCATTTTGCAAAGCGTAAATATAAAATGTAAATATACAAACAGCTTAAATAAATATAAAGAGTTCCAGACTGACAGTCGAACCCGTGAGAAGCCTTGTTCCAATCCAGGCAGATTTCCCCTTTATTCATACATAGTTTGCACTGCAAACTTTCGTAAACCTTTTCTTAAGCAATGGGGATATTTTAAATATTCTGTCGCATAGCAGCCGGGCCCATCCCGAACCAGACAGATTCAAGCTTAGATAGAAAACCATAAATCATGCCTGACACCGGAATGTGGACGGTCAAATATTTCTGCAAGGATAAGTTATAATAGAACTTGCTCTTTCTTGAAAGGTATCCTGGGAATTGAAGTCCAGACATCTTCAAGCGGTCTTGAAATACTGTCTGAATGGATATGGGGTAATCAGCCTTTAAGCACTGGTCAACATGCAATCAGTGTTTCTCAACCTGGACTGCTTGATGATAGGTGGACTTCAACTCCCAGAATTCCTCTGTTTCTCAACCTGGGCAGTTTGAAGAGAGGTGGACTTCAACTCCCAGAATTCCTCTGTTTCTCAACCTGGACTGCTTGATGATAGGTGGACTTCAGCTCCCAGAATTCCTCCGTTTTTCAACCTGGGCAGTTTGAAGACGGGTGGACTTCAACTCCCAGAATTCCTCTGTTTCTCAACCTGGGCAGCTTGAAGATAGGTGGACTTCAACTCCCAAAATTCCCCTGTTTCTCAACCTGGGCAGTTTGAAGATGGGTGGACTTCAACTTCCAGAATTCCTCTGTTTCTCAACCTGGACTGCTTGATGATAGGTGGACTTCAGCTCCCAGAATTCCTCCGTTTTTCAACCTGGGCAGTTTGAAGACGGGTGGACTTCAACTCCCAGAATTCCTCTGTTTCTCAACCTGGGCAGTTTGAAGACAGGTGGACTTCAACTCCCAGAATTCCTCCGTTTCTCAACCTGGACCACTTGAGAATCTAAACCTCATTTTTGTGTCGTGGTGACCAAAACTGGACTCGGTATGAGGTCATGAGCAAGGTGTCCATCTAGCAGAGACACTGTGATGCCATGAGCACAGAAGTTGGACTAAACGCCTTCTGGAAATCCTTCCAACTCTGATTCTGTGACTTAACTAATATGGATCTATTTCCTGATGAAGCAACACCAGGCTCACCTCCAAGTGTGGTAGCCACACCATCCTTCGGGGAAACAGGCTATTTGGGGCGGGCATCAACAAAGCCTATTGTACACCTTGTGCATACAGATATTTAGTTCCTGGTTCTCTTGCGGCTTGGAAGCACTTTCGTTTATCGCAACTTTCTATTTACTTTGCGGGGTGTGTGTGCACGCCACGTTTGTTGTTCAACAATGCCACACACACAACCTCTTGCTTTGCATATTGATCTTTTCCTGGCTTGGCTTCCGTCCAAGGGTAAACCTCCATTAGGGCAGATTTGACCTGTTTGCATCTTCTTTCATTTACAGTTTGGCTTATCCTTTCTTTCTCTACCCCGTTTTGCAAAATCCCAGGAGAATAACTTTTTAATTTTTTAAAAAATATTTTATTAGTTTTAAAAGTAAAACGATGGACATTGCTCAGCGTCTGTGGTTCCTAACATCTGCGTCTAAATCAAGTTAATAAGTAATCTATTCCTTGATCTATACACAAATTTACATATATCCTATTTCATTATATATCAAGTATGCAGTATTTTACTTCCTAAAAAACTATGTATGTATTTAATAAACCTATATTACATTCACAAATTCAATATACATTGAAAGCGCCTCAGATAGCTCAACAGGCTAAATAGCCTGTTATTAACATTCAACTGTCTGCAATTATTGCAGGTTTGAGGCTCAAGGTTGACTCAGCCTTCCATCCTTTCTAAGGTAGGTAAATTGAGGACCCAGTTTGTGGGGGCAATAAGCTGACTTTGTATTAAAAATATACAAAAGTATGAAGGCTATTGCTTAACGCATTGTAAGCTGCCCTGAGTCTCTGGAGAAGGGCGGCATATAAATCAGATAGATAGATAGATAGATAGATAGATAGATAGATAGATAGATAGATAGATAGATAGATAGATAGATATATTGATGATATATACAGTTCCAGACATTCGTTATCCCTTGTTTTTAGCATTCTTCCTCTTATCTAAGCAATTACAAACAATTCTATTTTTTTTTTCAATACGTTGCAAGAAAACCTTTGTTTATTTCTCCGCCACGGAATTATTGTCGAATTCAGATGGAAAAATAGGGCCTTGTTTTCTTTTACACCAGAAATATCCAACCTTGGCCACTTTTAAGACTTCAACTCCCAGAATCCCCCAGCCAGCCATACAGGTTTTAAAGTTGGACATGCCTGTTTTACACGCTGTTATTACTGACTTCATTTAGATTGAATTAGCCTTGCTTTTACGGCCTGAGAGCCTTAAAAAGTTAATTAAACCCCGATTAAGCCAAGTTAGAGAGAAGTGTGGTAGCAGATGGACGCGACGTGTCAAACTAAAATAGCTGGAAACCTGGTTAAAAAAGTGGTTGTGTGGACTTTTGCAAAAGAATCTTAAGCCCCCACCCCGCCCAAAGAAAGAAGGGGAAACCCCAATCGAAGCGGTTGAGGAACAGAGATTAGGGAAGGAGAAGAACAGATCTTAAAATATCTTTGGGGAATTGAAACCAACAGCTCCTTTCATTTCACTTCTTTCCTCAGAAGTAGATCTCATAAATTAAGTAGAATTGCATCCTGTTAAGAGGATCCTAGAAGGTAAGGAATCTTTAGAGAGCTGCTAAACCAGGGTTTTGCCACCCTGGTAGACTCCCAACTCCCAGCATTCCCCAGCCAGCATGTTTTAAGAGAGGCGGGCGTCCATTCCCAGAATTCCCTAGGCAGCATGCTTTAAGATGGGTGGACTTCAACTCCCAGAATTCCCCAGCCAGCATGCTTTAAGTATGTGGACTTCCACTCCCAGAATTCCCCAGCCAGCATATTTTAAGAGGGGTGGTCTTCAACTCCCAGAATTCTCCAGTCAGCATGCTTAGATGGATTGACTTCTAGTCCCAGAATTCCCCAGCTGGCATGCTTTAAGTATGTAGACTTCAGCTCCCAGAATTCCCCAGCCAGCCTCCTGGAATTCTGGGAGTTGAAGTCTGCACCTCTTAAAGTAGCAAGTCTTAAAGTTGCCAAGGTTGGAGATCCCTGCTCTAAAGCATCTCTGGGTCCTTCCCTTTTTTCAGGGGTTGCTTGTCTGTCTCTGGATGGGGCAGGATGGCAGCCTTGTTCCGCAGCTGGAATATCTCTAGAAAAACATCTTATCGGGGCCCCTTTAATTATCCAGGCCAAGAACATTCTTCTAATCCCAGCCGCCCCTCGATGTTTTGCAGAAGACAAACTGGCCCTTCAGCCTCTGAATGCCAAAGGTGAAATATTTGGAATAGCAACCTCGCCTGTTGCTAATATTCTCTCCCCCCCCCACCCCACCCCTGTCAAACTGTGGCCTGCCTGACCCACTTCTTGGCTCGGGGGTGGCTGCAAATCACGATGGACGGCTGCAAAAAATCGGGCAGCTCCTGATAAATGACATGGGGATCGCTGGCGTAAAATAAGTAAATGAAGAATGGTTTTTGACAGTGCTCTGAAGGCGTCTTGCCAGCCAGGTGGCACACAACCCACTTTGGTTATCTAAAAAAGAATTTTAACGGTTGCAGGAACTGGGCCTGGCTAGTCTAGTGAAGAGAAGGACCAGGGGAGACAGGAGAGCATCTTCCAATATTTGAGGGGCTGCCACAGAGAGGAAGAAGGGGGTCAAACTGTTCTCCAAAGCCCTGGAAGGCCAGACAAGGAATAATGGATGGAAACTGATCAACAAGAGATTCAACCTGGAAATAAGGAGGAATTTCCTGACAGTGAGAGCAATCAACCAAGGGAACAGAAGTTGCCTTCGCAAGTTGTGGGAGCTTCATCCCTGGAGGCTTTCAAGAAGAGACTGGACTGCCATCTGTCAGAAGTGATGTAGGGTCTCCTAGTTGGGTGGGGGGTTGGGCTAGATGACCTCCAAGGTCCCTTCCAACTCTGTTAACCTAATCTAATCAACATTGGCAATTTGAAGATGTGTGGACTTCAACTCCCAGAATTCTTGGCTGGCTGGGGAATTCTGGGAGTTGAAGTCCCTACATCTTCGAATTGCCATGGTTGAGAAACACTGCACTAAGGCATGGCAAATATTCATTCCCAGGGTGTAAACCACTTTCCTCACACACCCCTATCCCTATCAGTGAGTTTCTTAAATAAATTTCCAGGGCGTGTCCCATTTCTGCTTAGCAAACCGCAGAACTCAGCTGCCTAACTAGATTCCTGAAATAATTTTGCAAAATCATCAGCATTTACAAAATGGACCAGAAAGGCATTTCGGCAGGAAATAATGTTGTGGTTGGGACGGGCCCAAGCTTATTATTATTATTATTATTAATTTAATTTTAGCCAAACGTCAGAAAATCGAGTCGTTAACAGGGAGGAGACGGGTGGAAAAAGAGGTACAGATAATTATATCACCGTAAAGATACTGTGCAGGTAAAATTACTTTGGGATGAATCAAATGCACAGGTGTTTTCTCCCAGGGATTTTGAAAATGGTGGGCATTACATTAATTTCAGAAGGCTGTGAAATCTAGCAATGGTATACAAAGATGGCATTAAAAAATGTACACCAGTGTCTCTAAACCTTGGGAACTTTAAGAGATGTGGACTTCAAATCCCACACCTCTTCAAATTGCCAATATTGAGTAGATTAGAGATTAACAGAGTTAGAAGGGACCTTTTTAAAAAAATTTTTTAATTAGATTTATATGTCGCCCTTCTCCGGAGACTCAGGGCGGCTTACAATGCGTTAAGCAATAGCCTTCATCCTTTTGTATATTTTATACAAAGTCAGTTTATTGCCCCCACAAACTGGGTCCTCAATTTACCTACCTTAGAAAGGATGGAAGGCTGAGTCAACCTTGAACCTGGTGAGATTCGAACTTACAATAATTGCAGACAGCTGAATGTTAATAACAGGCTTTAGTCTGCTGAACTAGCCAGGCTCCTTGTAGGTCATCTAGTCCAACCCCCTCCCCCTGTCTAAGCAGGACATCCTACACCCATGATGGTGTACTTATGGCCCGCGTGCCACAGGTGGCAGGTGGAACTATATCTGTGGGCATGCAAGCTTTGCCCTAGGTCAGCTCCAGCACACATTCAGCTCCAGTCAGGAAACTGGCTGTTTCCGGCCTCCGGAGGGCCTCCAGGAGGATGCGGAAGGCTGCTTTTGCCCTCCCCAGGCTCCAAGAAAGCCTCTGGAGCCTGGGGAGGGTAAAAAAAACGGGCCTATGGGGCCCACCGTGCCATCGTGTGCCAAAAGCGGGGGGAGCCTGTGGGGGGGTCACGCATGCATGCGCAGGGGGCAGGGCACATTGAATTATGGGTGTGAGCACGCATGTGCACAACCCCCCCCCTCACGCTCCCCCTGCTTTTGGCACGCGATGGCAAAAAGGTTAGCCATCACCGTCCTATACCATTTCTGACAAATGCACGGCTGGCTGGGGAATTCTGGGAGTTGAAGTCCACAGGTGTTAAAGTTGCCAAAAGTTGAGAAATACCGATCTAAACAACAGAACTGTCAAAAAGGTTTTATTTTTTTTGGAAGAAAACATGCAGGGTATTTTCCTAACGTGCATTCATATTCCAAACGGATTTAAGAGTTTATTTTGTGGAGCGTTATATTTTTCATGCAGCATGTCCTGGATCAACATTTTGGAAATGTCTTGAGCTAGCTGGGCAGAAACATCAACAGAAACTAGTTGTAAATAAACACAGGTCTAAATCAACAAAAATATACCAGTGAATATATATGTATATATATATTTTGTAGAGCTTTTGAGGCCGGGAGAGATTGTTGAGTTAATGCAGGGGTCTACAACCTTAAACACTCAAAGAGCCATTTGGATCCGTTTCCCACAGAAAAAGAAAACACCGGGAGCCACAAAACCCTTCCCATTCCTGACTATTTCTTGAGCGGCCACAAAACTAGAATATGTAGTTGAAGTAAATGTTCTGTTTTCTTCTGAAACTTCTCTTTTCTTGGATTTATCCATGGTTGGCCTACTGGGGGTTGAAAAGCTCAATGATGCATATTTTGAGTGACGGAGCTGCAGCAGAGGGGTGAAAGAGCCACAGGTTGCTGACCTCGGAGTTAATGCAATGCTTCCCCAACGGTTTACTTCATTTCCAAAACAGCTTATCTTTTTTTTTAACCCGATGTAGGTAAATCGGGTTAAAAAATTCACTTCTGGTGAATCCAAATGTCCCTATTGTATTTGGGTTATGTTTATGTTATACCGAGAGCAAAACTACTTTTTAAATATGGATAATTCCCCCTGATTTGGGAAGCCCCAAGTTAATGTTTCAAGTTAGCTTTTATAATACTACTCGAGGACCGGGATGGCGAACCTCTGACACGTGAGGCACACGGAGCCATATTGGTGTGCACACGAGCTCAGCTGCGGCGCACACGTGTGTGCCTGCCAGCTGATTTTCGGGCCTTCTGGGCCACCCGGAAGTAGGGAAACAGCAGTTTCCTGCCTCCGGAGGGCCTCCATGGGGATTGGGGAAGGCTGTTTTTGCCCTCCCCAGGCTCCTAGAGAGGCTCTGGAGGCTAGGGAAAGCAAAAAAAGAGGCCTACCGGGCCCACCATACCATTGCGTGGCAAAAGCAGGGGGAGCGCAGGACGACCGTGCGCGCATGCGTGGGGGCAGGGCACATAGAATTATGGGTGTGGGCACGCATGTGTGCGACCCACCCGCGCTCCCCCCACTTTTGGCACGCAATGGCAAAAAGGTTAGCCATCACTGCTCCAGGACAATATTTGAGGGGTCCTTGGTGCTCTCTGAGTTTCTTGTTTTCTTGCAAACGTTTCATTATCCAACCAGGTAACATCATCAGTGCTAGTAGGGAGTAAGGAGTAAGTAATGCTGGTAAGGAGCACCTTACCAGCATTAGTTTGGCTAATGAAAGGTCGGCGAGAAAATAACCAAGCACAGAGAGCACCAGGGACCCCTCCGTTTTAACCCTCAGCTACAAATATTCCCCTTTACTGATAATAATAATTTTCATTTCTGATAGTTCACGATTTTATTCTTGCCTTTAACTGTTGTTATAACACAGGCAGTCCTCGACTTACGACCACAATGGAGCCCAATCTTTCCTGTTGCTTAGCGAGACGTGAGTTTTGCCTCATTTTACGACCTTCCTTGCCATGGATATTAAGTGAATGATGACAGTTATTCCACTTAGTAAGACGGTTGTTAAGTCCGTCTGGCTTTTGACTTTGCTTGTCAGGAGGTTGCAAAAGAGGGATCACGTGACCCCCCCCGGGGGACGCTGCAACGGTCATAAGTACGAGTCAGTGGCCCTGAGCCTGAATTTCGATCACGTGACAATCTGCACAGATGCTGCAACAGTCATAAGTGTGAAAAATAAGGCCCTTTTTTCCAGGGCCGTTGTAACTTTGAATGGTCGCTAAACAAACTATTCTAAGTCACCGGCTATCTGTAGTCACAGATGTTTTATGTTTTTATGTCTGTTTGTACGCTGCTGTATGAGGAAGATAAGCGGTCTCTAAATACGACGTTGAATAAACAAAAATAGAATAAAATAATAAATCTTCGGCATTATACGAGAGAACAAATGTTATTGCTCTCTGCATGCAGGCGTTTCATAGGCCTCATATCCTTTGTGATATAATTTCTCTCTGTATCCAGAGAAAAATTCTCCCTTTCTACAGTGGTGACATCACAACCAGTTCGCCCAGCACTGGAAATGTGAGTGTACACAAAATTTGCTCACATGCTCTGTTCACACATGCGTGCGGCATCAAAAAAGACGGCAATTCGCTCACACATGTCTTCCGCACATGTGTGCGGTGTCAAAAAACACAGGACGGGATCGCCCTGGGTTGGTGGCACAACTACTGATTTCTCCGAACCGGCAGGAACTGGCAACAGCAGCTCACAACTGCCTTTGTAGAATGTTAAGTATTAGTTGGGAGCTCCTGGTAGAAATTATCTGGCTACAATTAATCATCATCTTCTTTTGACGAACCCATCCCTTGCGGGGTGGAGACTGAATGGAGCTAGCAGAGTGTTTAAATGGCTGGATACCTTTCCTGTCGCCAATGAGGAGTTTTATCCAGCAAATAATATTCTCATGGTGCCCATTTGGCGACAATTGTTTGTATTATTTTCCCAGGCAAGTCTCTAAATCCCTACTCTTTGTGGCGATAGTCGGGAGGAACCTGTAGTAACAAGCAGGCTGACTTGTTTCTTCTTTCCGAAGTGCTCACGCATGAATTGGCATGATACATGAATACGCCAAGAAACATTTACAGGCACGCTTGCCATAAAAACACACACACACACACACACACACCAGATTTTAAGCACTAGTCTAAAAGTCATGTCAGTGTTTAAAAGGCCGACGGTTGCACAACGTTTGATTAGTAAAATGTAGGAAAGCCTTCCACTGCAGATGTTCACACACGAGATGAAATAAACACAGTCCTTGACTTACAACATTCCTTTTAGTGACCATTACGGCAGCGCTTTAAAAAGTGACATGACTGTTTTTTCCATATCTATGATCTTTGGGGCATCTTCATGATCACATGAACAACATATGAACACGATTTATGACGATTGAAGCGTCCCGCAATCCCGTTTTGCGACCTTCTGACAAGCAAAGCCAGATTCACTTAACAACCGGGTTACTCACTGAACCACTGCAGCGATTCACTGAACAACTGTGGCAAGGAAGGTTGTAAGTGCATGATTCACTTGATTAACGGCCGCAGTGATTTTCCTAACACACATGGCCAAAGAAAAAAAAAGGTAGTAACACCAGACACGACTCAGTTAACTTAGCTCAGTCTTCTTAGCAATGGAAATTCTAAGTCCCGATTGTGGTTGAGGACTTAGCTGCAAAGGTGAAGTTTGCACATAAGACATTCCTTAAATTAATTAACAGATGAACAGAGTTGGAAGGGACCTTGGAGGTCATCTAGTCCAACCCCCTGCCTAAGCAGGAGACCCTACACCATCTCTGATTGAGGGCAGTCCAGTCTCTTCTTGGAAGCCTCCAGTGATGAAGCTCCCACAACTTCTGAAGGCAACTTCTGTTCCATGGGTTGATTGTCCTCACTGTCAGGAAATTCCTCCTTATTTCCAGGTTGAATCTCTCCTTGATCAGTTTCCATCCATTCTTCCTTGTCTGGCCTTCGGGGGCTTTGGAAAATAGCTTGACCCCCTTCCTCCTCTCTGGGGCAGCCCCTCAAATATTGGAAGATGCTCTCCTGTCTCCCCTGGACAAGCCAGGCCCAGTTCCTGCAACCGTTCATCGTATGTTTGAGCCTCCAGTCCCCTCATCCTCCTGGTTGCTCTTCTCTGCACTCTTTCCAAAGTCTCAACCTCTTTTTTATAGTGTGGTGACCAAAACTGGATGCAGGATTCTAGGTGTGGCCTTACTAAGGCTTTACAGAGTGGTATTAGAACCTCACTTGATCTTGACTGAATCCCTCTGTTAATGCAGTTTAGGATTGTGTTGGCTTTTATTGACTGCCGCCACACATTGCTGGCTCATATTTAGCTGGTTGTCCACTAAGACTCCCAAGATCCCTCTCACAGTTCCTGCTCTTAAGCCTGGTTTCTCCCAATCTATATGTGCACTTTGGGGTTTTTCTTACTTAAGTGTAAGACTTTCCTTTTCTCTACATCGAATTTCATTTTGTTAGATAGGGCCCAGTGTCCAAGTCCATCTGGATCTTGAGTCAGTCATCTAGGGTGTTGGCTATTCTTGCCAGCTTGTTGCCATCTGCAAATTTGGTTTAGTTCCCCTTCCCTCGATGGCTGTTTACTGTACTTTCTCGCTTCGCTCAATGGATTGATGCGAACGAATGCAACAAGAAGTAAACTAGAGTAAATAAAACGTATTGTGCAAATGACTCGCTTGAAAGATAGTGTGGGAAAAGCAGCCAAGAGAGGGATATTTTGTGTTAGGGCAAGATATCCGGGGTGCTTATCAACAACCCGTGGACTCTTGATGACACATTCCAGCCGTGGACTCATACCAAACCACCAACCCGCCCTGATTTCAACTTGGCGAGGAATTTGAACCGCAAAAAAACCAAAACAAGACACCATTTTACTTTCTTTACCCTCTCTTAAGAATTCTGTGCTGCAAAGATGGACAAACGTCCTTTGTCTGTAACTCCGAAATCTCGGAAGCTTTGCAAAAAGACAGGAAGGAAAGCTGCAAAGCCAGTAGTCCTGGGCATTTCTTTGCAGAGGAGTTGTCGTCGTATTCTACTTCAGATCTCAACTCTTGAAGCTCATCCAGATCAAACAGGCTGAAGTGATGTCAGCTGAGACTTTGCAAAGCCTTGCCTCCTCCTTCTTCTTCTTCTCCTTCTCCTTCTCCTTCTCCTTCTCCTCCTCCTTCTCCTCCTCCTCCTCCTCCTCCTCCTCCTCCTCCTCCTCCTCCTCTTCCTTCTTCTCCTTCTCTTTCTCCTCCTTCTCCTCCTCCAACTTTCAGCCCTGTGCATAATCCCCAACTGCTTGGAAATGGAAAACTTTCTCGAAGACTCGGGAAATTGGCACAGCAGGAGAGGTGGGGTTGGGCAGCTGGGGAAGGTGCCAGCCAAGCGCCTGGAAAACATAGATGGTGAGCGCAGCGCTGCCCCCTGGTGGCAGCCATTGAAAACAGAGATATCCAACCTTGGCAACTTTTAAGACTTGTGGAGTTCCCAGAATTCTGGCTGGGGAACTCTGGATGTTGGAAATCCGCAAATCTTAAAGTAGACAAGATTGGAACCTGTACTAAAATTCCCCAAAATGTTACCCTATTTTCCCCAAAATAAGACATCCCCTGATAATAAGCCCAATCAGGCTTTTGAGTGCATGGCAATAAGGTCAAGCTCTTATTTCAGGGTTCAAAAAAATATAAGACAGGGTCTTATTTTCAAGGAAACACGGTAGTTAGAGTATTTGGTGGAGTTATCAACTTGCTTCCACCTTACAGGTATCATCCAGGTCCTGGTTGTCCCAAAGGTGTTTCTTTTCAAGAGGCAAGGGGACTTTCTGGTTTTTCTTTGAAGAGGTTTCACTTCTCGTCCAAGAAGCTTCTTCGGCTTCTTGGATAAGAAGCGACCATCCAGTCGGAGCTGAAGAAGTTTTTTGGATGAGAAGTGAAACCTCTTCAAAGGAAAACCAGAAAGTCCCTTTGCCTCTTATTATTATTTATTTATTTTATTTTATTCAATTTATATACCGCCCTTCTCCTGCTGGACTCAGGGCGGTGAACAGCCAAGAATAAAAAATATACCCATACAAAATCTAAAAATTATTAAAAGAATTACACAACTTTGGCTTGAAGTTTAAAAATATCCCAACCTAAAACCCATTAACACTTTAAAACTAAAAAAGTTAAAATAGGTTAAAAAAGCACCTTTGGGACACCTTACAGGTAGTCCTCAATTTACAATAGTTTTTTAAAAAATAGTTTTTATTGAATATTTTACACTTTTAAAACCAAAAGCATAATAGAAAAAGACAAAAAAGAAAAAAAGAAAAAAAAACATACACGTACACCAAGCAGTAAAATACAAAACATAAATAACACCATTATATAATATTTTACAACTTTCTGCATCGACAGTTATCTTTACGTTTAAATTCAGTCATCCTAATAATTCTCTTATTCTTGTAAAACCATATTGCACATTCTTATAAACTACATTGTTATATATACTTACATCCATTATATAAGTAAAAATGTAAAGATGTCAACTGACAATAGTTTGTATAGTGACCATTAGAGGTTACAGCAGCACTGAAAAAAATGTGACTTATGACTGTTTCTCACACTTATGACCGTTGCAACATCTCCATGGTCGTGTAATCAAAAATTCAGACGGCAACTGGCTCATATTTATGACGGTGGCAGGGTTGGGAAATCACCTTCGGAGACCTTATGACGAGCAAAGTCGACGGGAAAGCCAGATTCACTAACTTAACAACGGTAGTGATTCATTTAACATCTGTGGCAAGAAAGGTCATAAAACAGGGCAAAGCTCACTGAACAACTATCTCGTTTAGCAACAGAAATTCTGGGCTCAATTGTGGTTGAGGACTATCTGTATTTTAAAAAGTCAGAAGTCAACTTGAACAGAAGTCCTGAAGCTGGCTAGCTTAACGTTCCCCGATTAAGAGCCCTTCCAGATGGGTGGACTTCAATTCCCAGAATTCCTCAGGCTGAACTAAGCCAATTTTGCGGTGGGCTGCAAGATTACCAAATATTCCTTGCCCTGCCTGGGAGGTTAAAAAACCTGTACGGGACGTCTTCCACTTACAACCGTAATTGAGCCTGGAATTATGGTTGTAGGTTGCGGTAGTCATTAAGCGAGTGAACCCGTGTGTCATCTTTGGAAGCCATATGAGCCCCAGAATTGGGGTTTTCTGGAACGTTGACATTGTGAGCATGTCCAATTATATGGTCTTTTTTTCCAGTCGTCCTTAAGCGAATGCAGTGGTTGCAAAGCGAACGTTGCAGTCATGAAACGAATCTGTTTGTCAGAGTGGCAATCAGTCCCGTTACCTTGCGTGGGGTAATTGCCCTCCATTAGAGGTGGAATTGTGGCTTTTCTCCTTCTGTATACTTTGATCAATAAGCCGGGCAAACATTTTCTAATTAAACTCATATTTATTGTAAAGAAAATAAAATATCTTATCTAATCTAATTAGTTACATCTTGCAAGCTTTCCCAGCCATGAACTTCCCTGGCTGGAGAACAAAGGAAAGTTTTTAGAAAAAATGAAAGAATGCAGGACATGCGCAGTAGATATTGATAAGGAACTTGGCAAACTACGGTAAGTCTGACAGTTCAAAAATAATAGCTCTGCTGGTAAATATAAAAACACAGTGACACTGTTGTCCTCTGTGGGTTTTTTTGCTGGAAAGTCAAAGCCAGTTTTGAGCAAAACCGTCGTAAATCACAGCCACGTGGCTGCGGGATACTGCAAACAGCCATAAATGGGGGCCGATCGCCAAGCATCCAAAATGTGATCACATTATCACAGGAAGAAGGTGGCTGTCAGAATTTTGAAGTAGCCTTGGGAAAATTCATCATATCTTTGTACGGACGCTAAGCGACTGGACGTAGGTCAAGGATTGCTTATATTTAAGAATATTTGCCCGCGAAAGGGCGATATCGCTCTTCCTCCTCTCCTGTTTGTCTCTCTCTGCTTACAGCCATTCAGGTCGTCCTCATTTAGCGACCACCATTGGGGCCAACAACTCGGTTGTTAAGCCGAGTAGTCACTCAGTGAATTTACAAACATGCTTGTGATCAGACTTCGGCTTTCTGCTGCTCCGCAAAGATCATAAACGTGAATCTTTTCGGGCGCAGGATTATTTTTTCATCACTGTCGTGGGTGCAGATGTGCGCTAAACAAGGCAGTCACTAAATAAGGATTACCTGTATGGAGATTGGCAGTTAGGAAGCCAAACCTTGTGGTAGATAAACCATGGCGATGGTTGAGCATTTTGGTGCTTTTCTAGCCAATTGTGGATTATGCACCGGAGACAAATTCCTTGTGTGTCTAATCACACTTGGCAAATTCAAATTCAAATTAATTCGAATTCGAATTGCAATAGCACTTAGTCTTATATACCACTTCACAGTGCTTTACAGCCCTCCCTAAGCGGTTTATAGAGTCAGCCTATTGCCCCCAACAATCTGGGTCCTCATTTTACTGACCTTGGAAGGATGGAAGGCTGATTCTAATTCTAATTCTAATTCTAATTCTAATTCTAATTCTAATTCTAATAATTATAATTATAATTATAATTATAATTATAATTATAATTATAATTATAATTATAATTATATATATAATAATTATAATTCCATTTCTAATAATTATAATTCTAATAATTATAATTCTAATTCTAATTGAAACCAACCTGAATGGTTTAAACCAACCCCAGCTTTGGACAAGATGTGAATTGCCGCCATGAATTCTTTACCCATGGAAGTTGCTTGTTCCGGAAAGCCCATTCTGTGGAGCCAGGATGAATGCAAGCTTTCCTTGTATCATACTGGCATGCTCATCCTGTGGGAACAGTGCAGTGGTGGGTTTCACTTACCTTTGCTACTGGTCTGGTTGTTTGTTTTGTCCGCGCGCGCCACTTCTGCACATACATAGAGCATATTTGATGATGTCTGGGCAGGTGGGCGGAGCCTCCTCCTGCCCTACTACCAGTTACTCTGAACCGGGGCAAACCGGTAGCAACCCACCACTGTTCAAATTGTTGAGTGACTGCTCAACAATTTAGAAAATCACCCAGCACCCAAAGGGGTGGGGGCTTCAGGATTTTTCCCCGTGCAAATTTTCTGGTGTCTTGCAAGCCACATTAAAACTCAGCTCTGTTTAATGCCCAACATGCTTTAACCATGTCCCTTACGATCCAGGGGCCACGTTCCTACAATAGTGTGTATTTGTTGAGTTTCAAACTGGATTAAGGTTTTTGTTTTGTTTCGTTTTGTTCCGGGGCTAACGGGGTTGTGCAAACGCACTTCTTTTGTGTGTGAATTGAGTTTTCAAACACAAATGCAGCTGTTATCTAATCCTGGCATTATAGTAATAACAGTGATGAAAACATGAGATCTCGGGCAACTAAGTGGTAAAAATATTCTCGGTTTGGCACCAGAGTCCTCTGCTGGAAACGAGCAAATATTATTGTTTGATTGCTACATGTTTTTCTGCAAAGGAAAGGATTTAAGGATTTGGGGTTAGGAAAACTTTGCTTCAGATTGGTGAGAGCAAACAGAGAAATAATCCAAGCCCAGGAGTGGTATTTGCTTGAATCCCAACACTGCCCAAGCCCCCTCCCACCACACCACCTGCTTAAATTAATTTTCTGAATTATTCCATTTTCCGGCTTTGCGCTGTATATTGAATCGTCAAGTAACCAAACTCTAAAAGGAGGTTCACAGCACTTACGAAGCCTGCAAACTAAACTTAGTTTTAACACGTACGTTTTGTGACTTACACTCCTTCAATCTCTCTGAGATTTTAAGTGTCTTGAACAATGTTTCTCAACCTTGGCCATTTGAAGACAGGTGGACTTCAACTCCCATAATTCCCCCACCAGCCTGGGCGTGGCTTGATAATCATATCACAATTATTTAGGATTTAGCAGAGGAAATGGTCTACCAGGCTTTTAACAGCTTGCAGAGCTGTACCGGTTTACCCATTTATTTTTGCAGGCACCAGTCTACTTATTTGTTTTCTTTTAACTCTGATCAGCTGTAGGGCGGCCCTTTGAAGCCCCGCGGCAAGAGTTTAAACAGTTTTTTCCCTCTAGCCGATAGCTGGGACTCAGGAGGCAGCAATCCGTGATCATTTTGATGATTATTTTGATCATCACGTGATCAAAATTCAGATGCTTGGCAACTGACTCGTACTTAAGACGGTCGCAGTGTACCGGAATCACGCGATTCCCTTTTGCAACCATCTGACAAGCCAACGAGACAGTCAGATTCACTTAACAACCGTGTTACTAACTTAACAAAATTGCATTGATTCACTTAACAACTGTGGCAAGAAAAGGCCGTAAAATGGGGCAAAACTGACTTAACCACTGTCTCACTTAGCAACAGAAATGTTGGACTCGGTTCTCGTTCGTAAGCCAAGGGCGACCTGTATTGGGAACTATATTCTAATAAAATCAACTGAAATTATCCTGTAGCCACAAATCTCTCCTTTTCTACCCAGCCAGTTCGCCAAAACCAGTACAAACCAGCCGAATACCACCTCTGTACACAGCATATGTCAATTTGATGTGGCTTTTTGGACCCTATGAATCGATGCAAACAGTAAACTCATGTTCCTTATGACGTGTAAACTTCAGAATCCTTATCCGATATTAATGATTAATAATTGCTTGATGGGAATATATAGGGGGCTTTTTTTGAATGGAGAGATTTGTGCTGACAAATTCACTCTGGCGACATTAGCTGTAGATGTATTTTCCTGGGGAGAAGGCCAACAGGCCCATCGGGAATTCAAAGTGTTTTTTGTGCAGCCAGCTGGTTTTAGCGAGGAATGTGCAAGCTTTCGAACCTCACAGCACGCTTTGTCAAGCCGATTGCAAAAGCTGCCACTTATAAAAATATTTTGCGTCTTTTCCTATCTTGGAAAAAAAAAACCCAAAACATTCTAAGGTTGTCTGTGGAGATTTCATGAGGAAATTTTGCTACCCTTAAAGCTTATTTCTGCAGAAAAGAAGGAAATATTTATGCTTTTAATAGAAAAAAGAGAGATGTGGAAGGAATTAGGAATTAACAACAGTGGTGAAATCCAATTTTTTTTACTACCGGTTCTGTGGGCGTGGTGTGGCTTGGTGGGCGTGGCAGAGGAAGGGTCCTGCAAAATCCCCATTCCCACCCCACTCTGGAGCCAGTCAGGGTGGTATTTGCCAGTTCTCCAAACTGCTCAAAATTTCCACTACCGGTTCTCCAGAACCTGTCAGAACCTGCTGGATTTCACCCCTGAATGAACAGCTGTCACTTTACAGAGTGTATTGGCGCCATAAAAAAATGTAATAAGTAAAATGATAAAATAAAATAAATTAAAATATTAAAAGTAGAGTTAAATAAAGCTGGCATGACAGGCTGCCAAGTTGTGTGCTTGGTAAAATTCTGACATGCGAGGTTTTTGGGAAAAATTGAGTGGGATTTTATTCACCGGAAGTTTTAATCTCTTTTATTCACCGGAAGTTTTAATCTCTTTCCTAGGTTGTGAAGTTGGAACGAACATTACCAAAAGGATCAGCAAGTGAGAAGTACTGAATTCCTGGGGCGGATCCTACCTGGAGCAAAGTCCTAGAAAGGTGGGAGACTGCACGGCGACTCATATTTCCCTCTACGTTTTAGAAACAGCAGCACAGCTACCCTGTTTCCCCGAAAATAAGACATTCCCTGATAATAAGCCCTGCCCGAAAATATTTAACCGCATGTGCAGCCAGTCCCCGCCATTTCCTCTTGTTAGGGTTAGGGAGACCGACCTGGAAAAGCAGGTAAGATAGCAAGAGGAGCCCCGTCTTCCTCCACGCGCCCCAAAATAATAAGACCTCCCTGAAAATAAGGCCAAGCGCTTATTTCGGGGTTCAAAAAAATATAAGACAGGGGTCTTATTTTCAGGGAAACGCGGTAGTCCTTGACATATGACCATGATTAGGAACAATAGAATTCCCGTTGCTAAGCAAGGAGCAAGTTGTAAGTTGGGCTTCTTAAAGCAGCTACCTTGAGAAGCGCTGCTCAAATCCATCGTCTCGACAAGCGAAGTCAATAGGGGGAAAACCGATTCGCTGAAGGACCACGTGATTCAATTTTAGGACCTTTTGTGCCACCGTTGTTCGTTAAGCAAATCACTTCAGCTGTTCAGTGAATCATGTGCTTTTTCGGTGCACGGGTGGGTTTGCCTAACCTTTACCATCGGTTTGTCTGTGTGTGTGTGCACGCTCACTTCGCGCGTGGCCTGTCAGCGCATGCCCCCAGCCTTTCGCATATGCTCTTTGCTCACTCGTGCACCTCCCGCACATGTGCCTGGCCTCGAAAACGTGCCTAAATAGCATGACTTGGAACCGGAGCAGGTGGGTAGGCCCATCTTGCGATCGCCGCTACCAGTTCGCCTGCAGAATACCACCTCTGCTTCAGTGAATCCGTTTTCCCCTGTTGATTTTGCTTGTTGAGATGATAGATTTAAGCAGCATTTCTCAACATGACCGCCTTAAGATGGGTGGACTACAACTCCCAGAATCCCCTGGCCAGCATAGTGGCCAAGCTGAAAAAACACTGGATTAGAATACCTCTTAGCTATTCTGTAATACATCACCCTGCCAAATTGTAATTTCTACCTTAATGAATTTAAATTTTTATGCTTTTCCATTGGTTCCTTTTGTGGATAAGTTTGCTGGCCAATTTGGATTGGTTGATCCAGATTGTCAGGGTTCCAAGTAATAGACCCATAGCTAGCAAAACTCCGAGGCAGGTAGATTCCTCAAAGAATAGCTTTATTGGATATATCATACTGGCACAGATATGGTGAAAACCGACTCTGAAGGCTCCCGCGGTTTTCACCTGATTTAAAGTAAAAGTTCGTCACTTTCTCAAAACAATCAGCCGCATGGTCCAATTACGGCGTCGTCTGGTGACATCACCCCGCCTTCCTCCCACCAGGTGTGAGAATGTCCTTGGATCCCAAGAGAAAGTGTCTTGTTTTGACTACACAACCCCAGCTATCTCTAATCCATCCTCCCTATCCCTCAGCTCCCATGTGGCAACACTGAAGCTTCCAAGATGGCTTTGATCAGTTCAGCTTCAGGGTCGACACCACAAAAGTTCATCAGGGTGAGGTCTCATTTATACTTGCATCCACACGAGATCCTTGGTGAGAAAATAGGACCAAAAAAATAAAAACATTCTACATATAAACCAGCTACGGTAGCATCAGATCAGTTTTCAGAACCGTGCAATTTGATTATATCTCGAATAGGGTTTCCCCTTATTTTTATGTTTTAAGCCTTGGGAGATTTACAGCTTCTTGTTTCTGTGCCTAAGATGGACAAGGAAGAAGAGGGTACGCGGGAGATCCTACTCCCTGATTGGCAAGACAGCGCTCATGGTATTACCATCAAAGAGACGGATGAAGGCGTCTTCGTGAAGCAAATCCAACACGACTCGCCAGTTGCCAAGACAGGAATTGTACAGGAAGGTTAGTGAAACTATCTTGGGGCCATTATAGAATAACAGGGTTGGAAGACATCTTGTCCAATCATCTGCACAAGACTCTGTACCAGTGATGGCTAACCTTTTTGCCGTCGTGTGCCAAAAGCAGGGGGAGTGTGGCAGGTCGCGCGCACACGTGCTCACACCCATAATTCAATGCTCCCCGCCCCCCTGCACATGCACGCACGACTCCCATGCTCCCCCTGCTTTTGGCTTTCTTGGAGGCTGGGGAGGGTGAAAACGGCCTTCCCCACCCTACCAGAGGCCCTCCTGAGGCCGGAAATGGCCCGTTTCTCAACTTCCAGTGGGCCCAGAAGGCCCATTTTTTACTTTTCCCAGGCTCCAGAGGCTTTCCGGGAGCCTGGGGAGGGCAAAAACAGCCTTCCCCACCCTTCCAGAGGCCCTCCAGAGGCCAGAAACTAGACCATTTCCTGACTTCCGGTGGGCCCAGAAGGACCAAAAATCAGGTAGCCGGAGCACGCATGCACACTGAAGCTGAGCTAGGGCAACGCTCACGTGCCCACAGATATGGCTCAGCGTGCCACAGGTTCGCCATTATGGCTCTATACCATTCTGGACAAATGTTACTTCTACCCAGGAGTGGGTTGCTAGAGGTTCACAGGGGTTCAGGAGAACCTCTAGCTAAGATTCTGTGCCATTCGGAGAACCCCCAAATCCCACTCCTGGTTGGCCCTGCCCACGCCTCTCCTCCACTGAGTCCCCACATGGCCTGTTTTGGATGCACATAAGTGCAGGGTGTGCGCGGAGGCTCAGGGAGGACGAAAAATGGGCCTACCAGAAGTTCGGGAAGACTGGAAATGTGCCTGTTTCCAGTCTCCAGAGGGCCTCTGGAGCCTGGGGAGGCCATTTTCACCCTCCTGGAGGCTCAAGTAAAGCCTCCGGAGCCCAGGGAGGGCAAAAATGCCTCCCCCCGCAGTGGTGCAGGAGGTCGAATAAGCCATGTCCACCATGGCCACGCCCACCCAGCAACCAGGCAGAGAACCCCTTGCTAAAATTTTTGAAGCCCACCCCTGCTTCTACCTTAGATTGTTTTTCTCCTTCAGGCTTAACGTTGCCAAGGTTGGCGACCCCTTGACTAGAAAACCTTCAAGATCCCTTCCAACTCTGTTATTCTATTATCTTGATGTCTCCTTGAGCTCTTCCTAATCTAATAACCGAATCCTCGCTTTTCTCGTTCTGCAGGAGACCAGATTGTGAGCGCCACCATCTATTTTGACAATGTGCACTCAGGGGAGGTCTCGGAGCTCCTTAAAAATGTGGGTCATCACACAGTGGGCCTGCGGCTACAGAGGAAAGGAGACCGCTCCCCGTTGCCAGGGCAGTCTGGTTCCTATGACGTGTTTCCTCCAAGGAGCCCAGAAGTTGTTTTGGTGAGTAAGTGTAAAAACGAAGAAGAATGGAAGAAGTGTGTATATGTGAAATATTTAAATTTTCCTTGAGTGCCGTACTTCATTCTAGGTCAAGGGTGCTCAAGTTTGAGATTGAACTAGAACCATTGGTGGGATTCAGATAATTTAACAACTGGTTCTCTGCCCTAATGACCAGCTGGGTAGGTGTGGCTTGGTGGTCATGTGACCATGTGGGCGTGGTCAACTCGACGTCACTCACATCGATGGACACTTCACCTTAGCTGTTATAATGTAATAAGGGTTAACCAGAGAAGCAGTTTCTGTAAGCAGGGCAATAAAGATTAGGCTAGAAACAACACCAGAATGTTGTAATTCCTTACGGGATTAGCCCTGTAAAGTGGGGAAAAAACAAAATAAGATTTCTTCCAACAACCGGTTCTCCGAACTGCTTAGAAAGTTAACAACCGATTCTCCTGAATAGGTGCGAACTGGCTGAATCCCACCAGTGACTAGAACTAAGGAGAAATTTCCTGACAATGAGAACAATTAATCAGTGGAACAGAAGTTGTGGATGCTCCATCATTGAAGGCTTTTAAGAAAAGACTGAACAGCCATTTGTCTGGAACTGTATAGGTTCTCCTGCTTGAGTAGGGAGTTGGACTAGAAGACTTCCAAGATCCCCTCCAACTCTGTTATTCAGTTATTACAGCCAGGGTATAATTAGTGAGAGCATTAGAGACCCAGTTTGATTCACTTCCTGCAAATAATTGAAAAAGTCATGTGGTACAATTTCACTGTCCGGGAGAGAAAAAAGCAAACTGGGGAAGGCAGGCCGAAGATAGACCATCTCCATGAAGGGGGATGAATTTCTCTCCCTCCCTCCCTCCTCCCTCCCGTGCAAGCACAAGCAAGCATAAGGTAGCAGCTGACGGGGCCATTTCAGGTCCCAGGAACTGCAGTGGTTTGGTGAGCCTCGATTCAGACCCCACCCCCCTTGAGAAAGAACCAAAGTGGGGCTCACTTTCTCATTTGGGGAGGGGGCACTGATTGGCACGAGATAGGATCCAGGAACATAGTTTGCCCATGTAAACCTTTCTTTCTTGCTTTCTTTCTTTCTCCATCCACCCTTCTTTTTTCTTCATCTCTCTCCTTCTTTCTTCCTTCCTTTTCCTCCCTCCCCCTCCTCTCCTTCCTTCATCTTATCCCTTCCTTCCCCCCAACCTATCCCTTCCTTCCCTCCCTCCTTCTCTCCCTTTCTTCCTTTTCCTTTTTTCTGCCTTCTTTCTTTCTTGCTTCTCTTCTTTCCTTCCCCTCCCTCCCTCCTCTCCTTTTCTCTAACCTATCCCTTCCTTCCTCCCCTCCCTCCTCCCTTCTGTCCCCCTCTCTTCCTTTTCCTTTTTTCTTCCTTCTTCCTTTCTCCTTCCTTCCTTCCCCTCCCCTTCTTTCCTCCAACCTATCCCTTCCTTCTTTCCCTCCCTCCCTCCCTCCTATTCTCCCTTTCTCCCTTTTCTTTTTTTCTGCCTTCTTCCTTTCTCCTTCCTTCCTTTTCTCTCCCCCTTCCCTTCTTTCCTCCAACTTATCCCTTCCTTCCTTCCTCCCCTCCCTCCTTCCTTCCCTCTCCCTCCCTCCCTTTTCCTTTTTTCTGCCTTCTTTCTCCTTCCTTCTCTCCTTTCCTTCCCTCCTCCCTCCCATGTAGTTTCTTTCCTTTTTAGAAATCTGTAAAAGTACCCAGAAGCTTAGAAAACAAACAAACAAACAAACAAACAAGAACATTTCCCCCCTTATTTAATTGTTCCTTTTAGCTGAGATCAGTACTGTGATCAATCGGTACTGTGATCGATCAGCAAGCTTTCAAGCGACTGGACTGCCATCTGTCAGAAGTGGTGTAGGGTCTCCTACTTGGGCGGGGTGGGGTGGGGGTTGGACTAGATGACCTAAAAGGTCCCTTCCAACTTTGTTATTCTGAATCTCTTAGGGTGATCGGTACTGACAAACATCGATTCATGGCTCTCTTGCACAATCAATCATTTGATTGAGGGCAAGGCAGTTGCAGGGCCTTAGGAGCATACAGTGGTGTGCAGCTTCTGTGCCGCCAGAAGCTGCCGCAGTTTGCACAAGGATAGTGACAAATAGTGACATTGCCTTGTGCTCCAGGTCCCGCCTTCCCCTCACCCTTGTCAGGATGGTTCATCTGCCAATCAAACAGCAGCTACCAATCACACAGCAGCTGCCAATCAAACAGCAGCTACTGATCACATAGCAGCTGTCAGTCAAGCAGCTGTGTTGGGTTTCAGGGAGGAGGCGGGAAGACAAAATGGCTTCCTGGCAGCTCCGAAGCCCTCATGAAGAAGAGGCTGGATCAATGGAGCGAAAGCCCAGGGTTCAAAATACAGAGAAAAACCGGGGAGGGGAAAAGGCAGCCATGCTGAGGAAAGGCAACCGGGAAAGGAGGCAGCAGCTGAAAAAACAGGGCCAGGGAAAGCCGGCCTGAGGGAAAAGTTTCCCTCAGCTGGAGCCAAGAGTTGAAGATAGGAGAGAAATAATAATAACAATCATGGGAAGTACTCAGTAGGTGGATAAAAATGCCAAATCCAATCAAAATATCTGGCTAAGTCCAGCCATTTTATTTTATTATTTTATTTTATTTTATTTTATTTTATTTTATTTTATTTTATTTTATTATTTTATTTTATTTTATTATTTTATTTTATTTTATTTTATTTTATTTTATTTTATTTTATTTTATTTTATTGTATTATTATTTTATTTTATTTTATTATTTATTTTAATTTAATTTAATTTAATTTAATTTAATTTAATTATTTTATTTTACCAATATTTTACCAATATTTTATTTTATTTTATTATTTTATTTTATTATTTTATTTTATTTTATTTTACCAATATTATATTTTATTTTTTATTATTTTATTTTATAATTTAATTTAATTTAATTTAATTTAATTACCAATATTCGCTCTGAATCTGACTTGACACTAGTAAGAGCTCATATTAAGACTTACATAGTGGCGATAAAAGCAGCTAAGTCTAATTACTTTGCCGCTCTTATTGCGTCATCAGATAATCGCCCAGCCGCCCTGTTTAGGGTGACCCGCTCCCTCCTCCATTCGGGAGCGCGGGAGGATCCCTTACAGGGACGTGCTGAGGATTTTGTTCAATATCTGGATGATAAAATAACTCGGGAAGATCTGGCTGCTGACTGGGTTAGTTCAGGCGGGGGGACTGAGGCAGATCTTGAGAGTGTTATCTGGGCTGAGTTCGATCCTGTGGCTCCCGAGGACGTGGACAGGATTCTGGGAAGGCTGAACGCAACCACATGTTTATTGGACCCGTGTCCCTCCTGGTTGGTGCTGGCCTCCCGGGAGGTTACACGAGGCTGGCTCCAGGAGATTATAAACGCTTCTTTGAGTGAGGGTGCCCTACCGACTGTCTTGAAGGAGGCGGTGGTGAGGCCCCTTCTCAAGAAGCCCTCCCTGGACCCAGCTGTTTTGGCTAATTACCGTCCTGTCTCCAACCTTCCCTTTTTAGCGAAGGTTGTTGAGAGTGTGGTTGCGCGGCAGCTCCCCCGATACCTGGATGAAACTGTCTATTTAGACCCGCTCCAGTCCGGCTTCAGGTCTGGATACAGCACCGAAACGGCATTGGTCGCGTTGGTGGATGATCTCTGGAGGGCCCGGGGTAGGGGGTACTCCTCTATCCTGGTGTTGTTAGACCTCTCAGCGACTTTTGATACCATCGACCATGGTATCATGTTGCGCCGGTTGGAGGGATTGGGGGTGGGGGGCACCGTTCTGCGGTTGTTCTCCTCCTACCTCTCCGACCGGTCGCAATCCGTGTTGACAGGGGGGCAGCGGTCGACCCCGAGGTGCCTGGTATGTGGGGTGCCACAAGGGTCGGTCCTCTCGCCCCTTCTGTTCAACATTTATGTAAAGCCGCTGGGTGAGATCATCCGTGGTTTTGGGGTGGAGTTCCATCAGTACGCTGATGATACTTAGCTGTACATTTCCACCCCAGACCACCCCAACGATGCCGTGGAAGTGATGTCTCAGTGCCTTGAAGCCGTGCGGGTCTGGATGGGGAGAAACAGGCTTCGACTCAACCCCTCCAAGACCGAGTGGCTGTGGCTGCCGGCGTCCCGATATAGCCAGCTGACACCATCGCTGGTTATTGGGGGCGAATCATTGGCTCCCACGGAAACGGTTCGCAACTTGGGCGTCCTCCTGGACTCACGGCTGTCTTTAGAGG
This sequence comes from Masticophis lateralis, assembly GCA_030761175.1. Lineage (NCBI taxonomy): Eukaryota > Metazoa > Chordata > Lepidosauria > Squamata > Colubridae > Masticophis > Masticophis lateralis. The sequence continues at coordinate 3,340,912 of JAUDYJ010000017.1, read as the reverse complement.
ATCACACGACAGCCGTGGCCAGGGGGGCTTTCTATCAGGTTCGCCTGATACGCCAGTTGCGGCCCTTTCTAGGTCAGGACTCCCTTCGCACAGTCACTCAGGCTCTCGTCACTTCCCGCCTGGACTACTGCAATGCTCTCTACATGGGGCTCCCCTTGGGGTGCACCCGGAGGCTCCAAATGGTACAGAATGCGGCCGCGCGGGGGATTATGGGAGCGACGGGGCGCTCCCACGTGACACCTCTCCTGCGTGAGCTGCATTGGTTGCCGGTGGACTTCCGGGTGCGTTTCAAGGTGTTGGTTATCACCTTTAAAGCGTTCCATGGCTTAGGGCCAGGGTACTTACAGGACCGCCTTCTGCCACCAAGTACCTCCCACCGGCCGGTTCGCTCCCACAGAGAGGGCCTCCTCAGGGTGCCGTCAGCCAGACAATGCCGGCTGGGGACCCCCAGGGGGAGAACCTTCTCTGTGGCAGCACCTACCCTCTGGAATGATCTGCCTCCAGAGTTAAGAACAATTTCTGACCTCCTGACTTTCCGGCGGGCTTTAAAAACTTATCTTTTTCGGCTTGCCGGCTTAGCCTGACTCCTGTAAATATTTTATTACTTTTAGAGTTTTTATTATCTTTTAAATGAATTTGTTTTAATCTACGGCTATTTATATTTGTTGTTTTATGAAATTTTAACTTTTGTGTATTTGTTTTTTAAATTGGCTGTGCACCGCCCTGAGTCCGTAAGGAGAAGGGCTGTATATAAATCAAATAAATAAAATAAATAAATTTATTTTAATTTAAAATTCCGGCAGGCACTTGCCACACAGAGTTAACAATTGTTAAAAATGTAATCTATTGTGGGATTCCAGGGTTTTGGGTTTTTTTTGACTGTGGTGGGAATCAGCTCATGCCATTAAGCATGATTTTTGAACTGAGTTGCATTTTGTTAATCTGGATTTGAGTGGCACATGTTTGTTTGAACCCTAGCTATGATATATTTCCAGATTAGGTGCAAGGTAAGATCATTGGTAGGTGGAGGTAAGAAATGAGCAATATTTTCAGGGAATAAAATAGAAATAGAATAACAGAGTTGGAAGGGATCTTGTAGGTCATCTAGTCCAACCCCCTGCTTAGGCAGGAAACCCTTACCATCTCAAACAAATGGTTGTCCAATCTCTTCTTTAAAACTTCCAGTGTTGGAGCATTCACAGCTTCTGGAGGAAGTCGCCACACACTGCTGGCTCATATTTAGTTGGTTGAAGACCTCCAACCTTCCCTTCCAACATATTTTATGGGACCAATAGGGTCTCTTCCAACCCTATTATTTTATGTTCTAAGCAAGTATATTTGAAGTGAAGTGATGAGACTCGTCACTGTAGACATTTTAGGATGTTGTTTTGATACAGATTGTTATTGGTGATTGCCTGTAGAGGCATAATAATTTAAGCAGAAAGTTTGATGACACAATTTCTTTCCCTTTCAGAGTGGAGATGACGAAGAGTACCAGCGGATTTACACCACGAAAATTAAACCACGCCTTAAATCAGAAGATGGCATAGAAGTCGAGCATGCAGGAACTCAAAGCAGGACCATCACAGTCACCAAAAGAGTCACAGCTTACACTGTCGATGTTACCGGCCACGAAGGTGCCAAAGAGATTGACATCAGCAGTCCTGAGTTTAAGATCAAAATTCCTAAACATGAACTTACCCAGATTTCTAAAGTTGGAATTGAATCAGAGCCTGGGAAAACTGTTATCAAGATCCCACACATGGATTCACCTGGGAGAACCAGCTATGGAAAAACTTCCCACGAAGGAGGGAAATTTTATGATGTGACATATTCTGGACCATCTATTGACTTGCCTTCCCGAAAATTGGAGGCAGGTGTTCCTGATACCCTTGTGGGGAAAACTGATATCCAAGTCTCCAACATCAAGGGTATAGGTTTGAGAGGTCAGACAGACTTCAGCAGCCCTGAAATCAATGGGAAAACAGGGGACCGACTGCAATTCGATATGAAAGGTCCTAAAATTAAAGGGGAATTGGGAGGGTTGCAAGGCGCAGGGGTAAAAGTCCCTGCCTCAGGCATTGAAGGCAAGATGACAAGTCCAGGTCTCGGTGATGAAAGCAAAGGAAATCTTACATTCCCTGCAATGAGAATGCCCAAATTTGGAATATCATCTCCAAGTGCTGACATTGAAGTTCCTCAATTGGATGCAGCAGCTCCATCTGTGACAATCAAAGGCCCAGAAGGATTTCCAGAAGGCCCCAAAGTTGCAGTCACAAGCAGAGGAATACCAGAACCAAAGTTGGATATGGGTGCAAAAGGATTGGATTTGAAAGGTGGGGTGAAATCAAAGATGGATTTTGGGTCTCCAGACATTGGACTTGAAGAAAGTGAAGACAAATTTAAAATACACCACATGGATATTCCTAAGTTTTCTGTTTCAGGCCCCGGAGCAGATATCAATGTTCCAAAAGGAGGGATTGAGATTTGTGGACAGACACCCAAAATCTCTATGTCAGATATTGACTTGAATCTTAAAAGTCCCAAAGGAAAAGGAGCTATACATATTTCAGGGCCAAAGATTGAAGGAGACTTGAAAGGCCCTAGTATGAGTAATGAGGGCACCAATGTTGACCTTGGCGGACCATTCAAAGGTCCACATATCTCAATGCCCTCTGTGAAAACTACACCGGTTGCTGTGCCAGATGTTGACTTGAACCTAAAAGGGACATCATTAAAGGGCGATGTGGATGTTTCTGTGCCCAAACTGGAAGGTGACCTGAAGGGCCCGCAGATTGACATCAGAGGCCCCAGAGTGGACATTGTTGCTCCTGGCATTGGAATCAAGGGTACTTCTGGCCAACTGAAAGGGCCTCATATCAAAACTCCACAAATCTCCATTCCGGACATTGACCTAAATTTGAAAGGCCCCAAAGTCAAGGGTGATATGGATGTTTCCATACCAAGAATGGAGGGAGAACTGAAGGGCCCATCTGTGGACATCAAGGCTCCGAAAGTAGACATTGTTGCACCAGATGTTGACCTTCATGGCCCTGGACTCAAAATGCCCAAATTGAAAATGCCCAAATTTGGCGTACCCAGCTTGAAACCTGACGTTCCTGATGTGGACATCAGTCTTCCCCAGGGCAGCCTTGACGTCTCTGGTCCTAAAGTAGATATTGCAGCCCCAAGATTGGATATTGAGGCACCAAAGATTTCAGTTCCAGATTTTGACCTGAGCCTGAAAGGGCCAGCATTAAAAGGTGATGTGGATGTTTCTGTGCCCAAACTAGAAGGCAGCTTGAAGGGCCCACAGATAGACCTCAAAGGCCCCAAAGTGGACGTTGTGGCTCCTGACATTGGCGTCAAAGCTCCTTCTGGTCAACTGAAAGGGCCTCATATCAAAACTCCACAAATCTCCATTCCGGACATTGACCTAAATTTGAAAGGACCGAAAGTCAAGGGGGACATGGGCGTTTCCATACCAAGAATGGAGGGAGAACTGAAGGGCCCAGTTGTGGACATCAAGGCTCCTAAAGTAGACATTGTAGCACCAGATGTTGACCTTCATGGCCCTGGACTCAAAATGCCCAAATTGAAAATGCCCAAATTTGGTGTGCCCAGCCTGAAAGGCGAAGTTCCTGATGTGGATATTGGTGTTACCCAGGGCAGCCTTGACTTCTCTGGTCCGAAAGTAGATATTGCAGCTCCAGGATGGGACCCTGGAGCACCAGAAGGCAAAATTAAAGGCCCTAAAGTCAAGATGCCAGGATTACATGTTGAGGCACCAAAGGTTCCAGATTTTGACCTGAGCCTGAAAGGGCCATCATTAAAGGGTGATGTGGATGTTTCTGTACCCAAAGTAGAAGGCAGCTTGAAGGGCCCACAGATAGACCTCAAAGGCCCCAAAGTGGACATTGCGGCTCCTGACATTGGCGTCAAAGCTCCTTCAGGTCAACTGAAAGGGCCTCATATCAAAACTCCACAAATCTCCATTCCAGACATTGACCTAAATTTGAAAGGCCCCAAAGTCAAGGGGGACATGGGCGTTTCCATACCAAGAATGGAGGGAGAACTGAAGGGCCCAGCTGTGGACATCAAGGCTCCGAAAGTAGACATTGTTGCACCAGATGTTGACCTTCATGGCCCTGGTCTCAAAATGCCCAAATTGAAAATGCCCAAATTTGGCGTGCCCAGCTTGAAACCTGATGTTCCTGATGTGGACATCAGTCTTCCCCAGGGCAGCCTTGACGTCTCTGGTCCTAAAGTAGATATTGCAGCCCCAAGATTGGATATTGAGGCACCAAAGATTTCAGTTCCAGATTTTGACCTGAGCCTGAAAGGGCCAGCATTAAAAGGTGATGTGGATGTTTCTGTGCCCAAAGTAGAAGGCAGCTTGAAGGGCCCACAGATAGATCTCAAAGGCCCCAAAGTGGACGTTGCGGCTCCTGACATTGGCATCAAAGCTCCTTCTGGTCAACTGAAAGGGCCTCATATCAAAACTCCACAAATCTCCATTCCGGACATTGATCTAAATTTGAAAGGCCCCAAAGTCAAGGGGGACATGGGCGTTTCCATACCAAGAGTGGAAGGAGAACTGAAGGGCCCAGCTGTGGACATCAAGGCTCCTAAAGTAGACATTGTAGCACCAGATGTCGACCTTCATGGCCCTGGACTCAAAATGCCCAAATTGAAAATGCCCAAATTTGGTGTGCCCAGCCTGAAAGGTGAAGTTCCTGATATGGACATTGGTGTTACCCAGGGCAGCCTTGACTTCTCTGGTCCAAAAGTAGATATTGCAGCCCCAGGATGGGATCTTGAAGCACCAGAAGGCAAAATTAAAGGTCCCAAAGTCAAAATGCCAGAAATGCATGTTAAAGGTCCTAAAATCTCCATGCCAGACACAGATTTAAATCTAAAGGGGCCCAAACTCGCAGGAGACGTTGATGTTTCTATTCCAAAATTAAAAGGTGATATAAAAGGTCCAGAAATTGATATCAAAGGTCCAAAATTAGATATTGAAGCACCAGATGTTGACCTACATGGACCAGAAGCGAAATTGAAGATGCCAAAATTCAAAATGCCTAAGTTTGGAATACCCAGCTTCAAAGGAGAAGGTCCGGATATGGATTTAGACCTCCCCAAAGCAGAGCTTGATGTTTCTGTTCCAACAGTTGACGTAGCAGCACCAAGTTTGGACATTGAAGGCCCAGAAGGAAAATTAAAAGGATCCAAATTTAAGATGCCTGATTTTAATATTCATGCACCAAAGATATCAATGCCAGATGTTGATTTGAATCTTAGAGGGCCAAAATGGAAAGGGAATGCAGATATTTCTGGACCAAAAATAGAAGGTGAACTTAAAGGACCCCAGGTTGATATTGAAGGTCCTAAACTAGATGTTGATGTCCCTGATGTAGAACTGGAAGATCCTGAAGGAAAAATTAAAGGATCCAAATTCAAAATGCCAAAATTGAATATTAAAGGTCCCAAAATCTCCATGCCAGATGTAGATCTGGATCTCAAAGTCCCCAAAATGAAGGGTGAAATGGATGTAACAGTTCCAAAACTAGAAGGAGATTTGAAAGGACCCAATCTTGCTGCGCCAAAATTGGATATAGGTCTCCCAGATGTTGAACTCGAAGGCCCAGAAGCCAAGTTGAAGATGCCCAAAATGAAGCTACCAAAATTCGGAACACCTGAGTTGAAAGGAGAGGGTCCTGATGTTAATGTGAGCCTTCCCAAAGGAGATTTGGATGTTTCAGGGCCAAAAATAGATATTGATATGCCAAGTGTGGACCTTGAAGGCCCAGAAGGAAAACTGAAAGGTCCAAAGTTTAAAATGCCTGAAATGCATTTCAAAACACCCAAAGTCTCCATGCCAGATATTGACTTCAATCTGAAAGGTCCAAAGGTGAAAGGTGATATGGATGTTTCTATTCCAACATTAGAAGGAGATTTCAAGGGACCCAGCGTTGATATCAAGAGGCCTACAGTAGAGCTAAGTGGTCCAGACGTTGATCTCCACAGTGAGGGGAAACTAAAAATGCCAAAATTGAAGATGCCAATTTTTACTGTTTCAAGCCCAAAACTAGAAAGTCCTGATGTAGACCTAAGCTTGCCAAAGGGAGAAATTGACATCTCCGGTCCAAAGATAGATGTGGAAGCTCCAGAACTTGATATTGAAGGTCCTGAAGGAAAGCTGAAAGGTTCAAAATTTAAGATGCCAAAACTAAATATCAAAGCACCGAAGATCTCCATGCCTGATGTAGACTTGAACATCAAAGGACCTGGAACAAGAGGACAGATGGATGTAACTGTACCAAATATTGGAGGCAATCTTGAAGGACCTCAAATTGATATAAAGTCTCCTAAACTGGATGTGGAAGCACCAGATGTTCACTTAGAATGTCCAGAAGGAAAAGTAAAAGGGCCCAAGTTTAAGATGCCTGAAATGCACATCAAAGCTCCAAAGATCTCCATGCCAGATGTTGATCTGAACCTCAAAGGTCCAAAACTAAAGGGAGATGTGGGTGTGTCTGCCCCAATGCTGGAAGCTGACCTTAAAGCCCCAGATGTAGATATCAAAGGTCCCAAAATGGACATTGATGCACCTGATGTTGAGCTTCATGGACCAGAAGGAAAATTGAAGATGCCCAAATTCAAAATGCCCAAATTTGGAATGCCCAGCTTCAAAGGGGAAGGTCCAGATGTGGATGTAAGCCTCCCTAAAGGAGATCTTGATCTTTCTGGTCCAAAAGTTGAACTTGAAGGACCAAGTTTGGATATTGAAGGCCCAGAAGGAAAAGTGAAAGGGCCCAAATTTAAAATGCCTGAAATGCACATCAAAGCTCCAAAGATCTCTATGCCAGATGTTGATTTCAACCTGAAAGGTCCAAGACTGAAGGGAGATGTGGATGTGTCTGTTCCTAAGGTAGAAGGTGGCCTTAAAGGGCCAGATGTGGATATCAAAGGCCCCAAACTGGACATTGATGCACCTGACGTTGAACTTCATGGACCAGAAGGAAAGTTGAAGATGCCTAAATTCAAAATGCCCAAATTTGGAATGCCCAGCTTCAAAGGGGAAGGACCAGATGTGGATGTAAGCCTCCCTAAAGGAGATCTCGATCTTTCTGGTCCCAAAGTTGAACTTGAAGGACCAAGTTTGGATATTGAAGGCCCAGAAGGAAAAGTGAAAGGGCCCAAATTTAAGATGCCTGAGATGCACTTCAAGACCCCAAAGATCTCAATGCCCGATATTGATTTGAACCTCAAAGGTCCAAAGATGAAGGGAGATGTAGATGTTTCTGTTCCAAAGCTAGAAGGTCCAGATGTGGATATCAAGGGTCCCAAATTGGACATTGATGCACCAGATGTAGAAATTGAAGGTCCTGAAGGAAAGTGGAAAAGTCCCAAGTTTAAGATGCCTGAAATGCACATCAAAGCTCCAAAAATCTCCATGCCAGATGTTGATTTCAATCTCAAAGGTCCAAAGCTGAAAGGAGATGTTGATGTTTCAATTCCAAAGGTGGAAGGTGGCTTAAAAGGGCCAGATGTGGATATCAAAGGTCCCAAACTGGATATAGATGCACCAGATCTTGATATTGAAGGGCCTGAAGGAAAGTGGAAAACTCCAAAGTTTAAGATGCCTGAAATGCACATAAAGGCTCCCAAAATATCAATGCCAGATATAGACTTAAACCTAAAAGGTTCTAAAGTCAAAGGTGATGCTGATGTTTCAATTCCTAAACTGGAAGGAAATTTGAAAGGTCCAGAAATTGATATCAAAGGTCCAAAACTCGATGTTGATGTCCCAGATGTTGACCTACATGGACCAGAAGGAAAATTCAAAATGCCCAAGTTCAAGATGCCAAAGTTTGGCATGCCAGGCTTCAAAGGAGAAGGCCCAGATGTGGATGTAAGCCTCCCCAAAGGAGACCTTGATGTTTCTCTCCCCAAAGTTGAGCTTGAAGCACCAAGCTTGGACATTGAAGGCCCAGAGGGAAAAGTAAAAGGTCCCAAGTTTAAGATGCCCGAAATGCACTTCAAGACCCCAAAGATCTCAATGCCCGATATTGATCTGAACCTCAAAGGTCCAAAGATGAAGGGAGATGTGGATGTTTCTGTTCCAAAGCTAGAAGGTCCAGATGTGGATATCAAAGGTCCCAAATTCGATATTGATGCACCTGATGTAGAAATTGAAGGTCCTGAAGGGAAGTGGAAAAGTCCCAAGTTTAAGATGCCTGAAATGCACATCAAAGCTCCAAAGTTCTCCATGCCAGATGTAGACTTAAACCTCAAAGGTCCAAAGATGAAGGGAGATGTGGGTGTGTCTGTCCCAACGCTGGAAGCTGACATTAAAGCCCCAGATGTAGATATCAAAGGTCCCAAAATGGACATTGATGCACCTGATGTTGAGCTTCATGGACCAGAAGGAAAATTGAAGATGCCCAAATTCAAAATGCCCAAATTTGGAATGCCCAGCTTCAAAGGGGAAGGTCCAGATGTGGATGTAAGCCTCCCTAAAGGAGATCTTGATCTTTCTGGTCCCAAGGTTGAGCTTGAAGGACCAAGTTTGGACATTGAAGGCCCAGAAGGAAAAGTGAAAGGGCCCAAATTTAAGATGCCTGAGATGCACATCAAAGCTCCAAAGATTTCCATGCCAGATGTAGACTTAAACCTCAAAGGTCCAAAGCTGAAGGGAGATGTGGATGTGTCTGCCCCAATGCTGGAAGCTGACCTTAAAGCCCCAGATGTAGATATCAAAGGTCCCAAAATGGACATTGATGCACCTGATGTTGAGCTTCATGGACCAGAAGGAAAATTGAAGATGCCCAAATTCAAAATGCCCAAATTTGGCATGCCAGGCTTCAAAGGGGAAGGTCCAGATGTGGATGTAAGCCTCCCTAAAGGAGATCTTGATCTTTCTGGTCCCAAGGTTGAACTTGAAGGACCAAGTTTGGACATTGAAGGCCCAGAAGGAAAAGTGAAAGGGCCCAAATTTAAGATGCCTGAGATGCACATCAAAGCTCCAAAGATTTCCATGCCAGATGTTGATTTCAACCTGAAAGGTCCAAAGCTGAAGGGAGATGTGGATGTGTCTGTTCCTAAACTGGAAGGTGGCCTTAAAGGGCCAGATGTGGATATCAAAGGTCCCAAAGTGGATATTGATGCACCTGATGTTGAACTTCATGGACCAGAAGGAAAACTGAAAATGCCTAAGTTCAAGATGCCTAAGTTTGGCATGCCAGGTTTCAAAGGAGAAGGTCCAGATGTAGATGTAAGCCTCCCTAAAGGAGATCTCGATCTTTCTGGTCCCAAGGTTGAACTTGAAGGACCAACTGTGGACATTGAAGGCCCAGAAGGAAAAGTGAAAGGGCCCAAATTTAAGATGCCTGAAATGCACTTCAAGACCCCAAAGATCTCAATGCCTGACATTGATCTGAACCTCAAAGGTCCAAAACTGAAAGGAGATGTGGATGTGTCTGTTCCTAAACTAGAAGGTGGCCTAAAAGGGCCAGATGTGGATATCAAAGGCCCCAAAGTGGACATTGATGCACCTGATGTTGAACTTCATGGACCAGAAGGAAAATTGAAAATGCCTAAGTTCAAGATGCCTAAATTTGGCATGCCTGGCTTCAAAGGAGAAGGCCCAGATGTGGATGTAAGCTTCCCCAAAGGAGATCTTGATGTTTCTGGGCCAAAGGTTGAACTTGAAGGACCAAGTTTGGACATTGAAGGCCCAGAAGGAAAAGTGAAAGGACCCAAGTTTAAGATGCCCGAAATGCACTTCAAGACACCAAAGATTTCAATGCCCGATATTGATCTGAACCTCAAAGGTCCAAAGATGAAGGGAGATGTGGATGTTTCTGTTCCAAAGCTAGAAGGTCCAGATGTGGATATCAAGGGTCCCAAATTGGACATTGATGCGCCAGATGTAGAAATTGAAGGTCCTGAAGGAAAGTGGAAAAGTCCCAAGTTTAAGATGCCTGAAATGCACATCAAAGCTCCCAAAATCTCCATGCCAGACTTTGACTTGAACCTCAAAGGTCCCAGAGTGAAAGGAGATGTGGATGTCTCAGTTCCGAGCTTGGAAGGTGATCTGAAGGGCCCCGACATGGACATCAAAGGGCCCAAACTGGACGTTGATGTTCCAGATGTAGAAATTGAAGGTCCTGAAGGGAAGTGGAAAGGACCCAAATTTAAAATGCCTGAAATGAACATCAAAGCTCCCAAAATCTCCATGCCAGACTTCGATTTAAACCTGAAAGGTCCGAAAGTGAAAGGAGATGTGGATGTTTCTGTGCCAAAGTTGGAAGGTGACCTGAAAGGCCCTGATGTGGACATCAAAGGGCCCAAAGTTGGTGTTGATCTTCCTGAAGTTGACCTTGAAGGGCCTGAAGGAAAACTTAAAGGTCCTAAGTTTAAGATGCCTGAAATGCATTTTAATGTTCCCAAAATCTCAATGCCTGATATAGATTTGAACTGGAGGAAACCTAAAGTAGAAGCTGATGTATCTATACCAACGGTGGAGGGGGATTTGAAAGGCCCAAGTGTGGACATCAAAGGTCCCAAACTAGGTATTGATGTTCCTGATGTTGATATAGAAGTACCAGAAGGGAAATTGAAAGGGCCCAAATTTAAGATGCCTGAAATGAATATCAAAGCTCCCAAAATTTCCATGCCAGATTTTGACTTGAATTTGAAAGGTCCTAAAATGAAGGGAGATGTGGATGTTTCTATGCCGAAGCTAGAGGGGGATGTGAAGGCGCCAGAACTCGATATTAAAGCACCCCAATTAGATATTAATGCCCCTGATATAAATATGGAAGCACCAGAGGGAAAGATAAAAGGTCCTAAATTTAAGATGCCCGAAATGAACATCAAAACTCCAAAGATTTCCATGCCAGATTTTGACTTGAACCTCAAAGGTCCAAAACTAAAGGGTGATGTGGATGTTTCTGTTCCCAAACTGGAAGGAGATCTGAAAGGCCCAGATGTGGATATCCAGGGTCCCAAATTGGACATTGATGCACCAGATGTAGAAATTGAAGGTCCTGAAGGAAAGTGGAAAAGTCCCAAGTTTAAGATGCCTGAAATGCACATCAAAGCTCCCAAAATCTCCATGCCAGACTTTGACTTGAACCTCAAAGGTCCCAGAGTGAAAGGAGATGTGGATGTCTCAGTACCGAGCTTGGAAGGTGATCTGAAGGGCCCCGACATGGACATCAAAGGGCCCAAGCTAGACGTTGACATTCCAGATGTTGATCTTGAAGGACCTGAAGGGAAGTGGAAAGGACCCAAATTTAAGATGCCTGAAATGAACATCAAAGCTCCCAAAATCTCCATGCCAGACTTCGATTTGAACCTGAAAGGACCCAAAGTGAAAGGAGATGTGGATGTTTCTGTGCCAAAGTTGGAAGGTGACCTGAAAGGCCCTGATGTGGACATTCAAGCCCCCAAAGTGGACATTGACATGCCCGATGTTGACTTGCATGGTCCAGAGGGTAAAATCAAGCTGCCCAAATTTAAAATGCCCAAGTTTGGGATGCCTGGATTTAAAGGAGAAGGTCCTTCAGTGGATGTGACCATACCCAAGGCAGAAGTGGATATATCTGGTCCCAAACTAGATATTGAAACACCTGATCTGGAAATCGAACACCCGGAAGGAAAACTGAAAGGCCCCAAAATGAAGATGCCAGAAATGCATTTTAACGTTCCCAAAATCTCAATGCCAGATATTGATTTGAATTTGAAAGGCCCAAAACTCAAAGGAGATGTAGGAGGTGACATCAAAGGACCAGACATTGCATTGAAAGGACCTGAAGTCGAACTGGAGACACCAAAAGTAGACATTGAAGCAAAACCAAAGAAATCAAGATTTAAACTTCCCAAGTTCAATTTTTCTGGCCCCAAACTTCATACACCTGAAGTTGATGTGAAGGTTAAGAAACCAGATGTTGATATCTCAGGACCAAAAGTGGGTGTTCAGAGTCCAGATGTGGATATCCAAGGAAAAGCAAAAGGTTCTAAATTTAAAATGCCGTCATTGAATATTTCCTCCCCTAAGACCTTTATGCCTGATGTGGAATTAAATTTGAAAGGGTCTAAATTAAAAGGGGACCTGAATGTTTCTGCACCAAGCTTGGAAGGAGATTTGAAAGCCCCTGAAATTGATATCAAAGGCCCCAAGATGGAGGTTGGGGCACCAGAAGTTGATCTTCATGGCCCTGAAGGCAAACTCAAAATGCCTAAGTTTAAAATGCCCAAATTTGGAATCCCAGGCATCAAAGCAGAAGCTCCCGATGTGGACGTAACCCTTCCCAAAGCTGATCTTGAATTGTCGGGCCCCAAAGTGGACATTGAAACTCCTGACTTAGAAGGGCCAGAGGGGAAGCTAAAAGGTCCGAGGATTAAGATGCCAGAAATGCAAATCAAAACTCCGAAAATTTCAATGCCGGACATAGACCTGAATCTGAAAGGCCCAAAATTGAAGGGAGACATCGATGTCTCTGTGCCAAAATTGGAGGGTGACTTGAAAGGCCCTGATGTTGATATCAAAGGTCCAAAAGTAGACGTTGACCTTCCAGATGTTGACCTTGAAGGACCAGAAGGAAAACTGAAAGGGCCCAGGTTTAAGATGCCCGACATGCATTTTAAGACTCCCAAAATTTCCATGCCAGATTTTGACTTGAATTTGAAAGGTCACAAAGTCAAAGGAGATATTGATATGAAAGCTCCCACACTAGAAGGTGACTTGAAAGGTCCGGAAATAGATATCAAAGGTCCAAAAGTAGATGTTGATCTTCCAGATGTTGACCTTGAAGGCCCAGAAGGAAAAGTGAAAGGACCCAAATTTAAGATGCCTGACATGCACTTTAAGACTCCCAAAATTTCCATGCCAGATTTTGACTTAAACCTAAAAGGACCCAAATTAAAAGGAGATGCAGATGTGACCTTACCGACATTGGAAGGCGATCTGAAAGGCCCAGAGGTTGATATCAAAGCACCTAAACTTGATGTGGATGTTCCTGATATTGAACTGGAGGCCCCAGAAGGAAAGTGGAAAGGACCCAAATTTAAGATGCCGGACATGAACATCAAGGCACCTAAAATTTCAATGCCAGATGTGGATTTCAACCTGAAAGGACCTAAACTCAAGGGAGATTTGGATGTCTCAACTCCAGGACTGCAAGGTGAACTTAGTGGACCAGATGTAGATATCAAAGGTCCAAAGCTGGATGTTGATCTCCCGGATGTTGATCTACATGGACCAGAAGGAAAACTGAAAATGCCAAAATTCAAGATGCCCAAGTTTGGCATGACCGGCTTCAAAGGGGAAGGCCCAGATGTGGATGTAAGCCTCCCCAAAGGAGACCTTGATGTTTCTCTTCCCAAAGTTGAACTTGAAGGACCAAGTTTGGATATTGAAGGCCCAGAAGGAAAAGTGAAAGGGCCCAAATTTAAGATGCCTGAGATGCACTTCAAGACCCCAAAGATCTCAATGCCCGATATTGATCTGAACCTCAAAGGTCCAAAGATGAAGGGAGATGTGGATGTTTCTGTTCCAAAGTTAGAAGGTCCAGATGTGGATATCAAGGGTCCCAAATTGGATATTGATGCACCAGATGTAGAAGTTGAAGGTCCTGAAGGAAAGTGGAAAAGTCCCAAATTTAAGATGCCCGAAATGCATATCAAAGCTCCCAAAATCTCCATGCCAGACTTTGACTTGAACCTCAAAGGTCCCAGAGTGAAAGGAGATGTGGATGTCTCAGTACCGAGCTTGGAAGGTGATCTGAAGGGCCCCGACATGGACATCAAAGGGCCCAAGCTCGATGTTGACGTTCCAGATGTTGATCTTGAAGGCCCAGAAGGGAAGTGGAAAGGACCCAAATTTAAAATGCCAGATATGCATTTTAAGACTCCTAAAATGTCAATGCCAGATGTGGACTTAAACCTAAAAGCTCCCAAACTGAAAGGAGACCTGAATGTCTCAGTTCCAGAGGGTGATTTGAAAGGCCCAGAAATTGACATCAAAGGTCCAAAGCTAGATATTGATGCTCCAGATGTTGATCTACATGGTCCAGAAGGAAAACTCAAAATGCCCAAGTTCAAGATGCCCAAGTTTGGCATGCCCAACTTCAAAGGGGAAGGCCCAGATATGGATGTAAGCCTCCCAAAAGCAGATCTTGATATTTCTGTCCCCAAAGTTGAACTGGAAGCACCATGTATGGACATTGAAGGCCCAGAAGGAAAAGTGAAAGGACCCAAATTTAAGATGCCTGAGATGCACTTCAGGACTCCAAAGATATCAATGCCCGATATTGATCTGAACCTCAAAGGTCCAAAGATGAAGGGAGATGTGGATGTGTCTGTTCCTAAGCTAGAAGGTCCAGATGTCGATATCAAGGGTCCCAAATTGGACATTGATGCGCCAGATGTTGAACTTCATGGACCAGAAGGAAAGTTGAAGATGCCAAAATTCAAAATGCCCAAATTCGGAATGCCCAGCTTCAAAGGGGAAGGCCCAGATGTGGATGTAAGCCTCCCTAAAGGAGATCTTGATGTTTCTGTCCCAAAAGTTGAACTTGAAGCTCCATGTTTGGACATTGAAGGCCCAGAAGGAAAAGTGAAAGGACCCAAATTTAAGATGCCCGAGATGCACTTCAAGACCCCAAAGATCTCAATGCCCGATATTGATCTGAACCTCAAAGGTCCAAAGATGAAGGGAGATGTGGATGTTTCTGTTCCAAAGCTAGAAGGTCCAGATGTGGATATCAAGGGTCCCAAATTGGACATTGATGCGCCAGATGTAGAAATTGAAGGTCCTGAAGGAAAGTGGAAAAGTCCCAAGTTTAAGATGCCTGAAATGCACATCAAAGCTCCCAAAATCTCCATGCCAGACTTTGACTTGAACCTCAAAGGTCCCAGAGTGAAAGGAGATGTGGATGTCTCAGTTCCGAGCTTGGAAGGTGATCTGAAGGGCCCCGACATGGACATCAAAGGGCCCAAACTAGACGTTGACGTTCCAGATGTAGAAATTGAAGGTCCTGAAGGGAAGTGGAAAGGACCCAAATTTAAAATGCCTGAAATGAACATCAAAGCTCCCAAAATCTCCATGCCAGACTTCGATTTGAACCTGAAAGGTCCAAAAGTGAAAGGAGATGTGGATGTTTCATTGCCAAAGATGGAAGGTGACCTGAAAGGTCCAGAAATAGACATTAATGTTCCTCAGATAGATCCTCCTGACATTGATATTAAAGGACCCGAAGGCAAAATGAAAGGCCCTAAATTTCAGATGCCAGAATTTAACATTAAAGCCCCCAAAATCACCATGCCAGACGTGGATTTTAACCTCAGAGGCCCTAAACTGAAAGGAGACGTTGATCTAGAAGCATCTGCTCCCAAAATAGATACTGATTTGAAGGGTCCAGATCTTGATATCAAGGGCCCTAAACTGGATGTCTCCGTACCTGATGTGGAATTGCAATGTCCTGAGGGAAAACTCAAAGGGCCCAAGTTTAAGATGCCTGAAATGAACATCAAAGCTCCCAAAATCTCCATGCCAGATTTCGATTTGAACCTCAAAGGTCCCAAAGTGAAAGGAGATGTGGATGTCTCCATACCAAGCTTGGAAGGTGATCTGAAGGGCCCCGACATTGACATCAGAGGGCCCAAACTAGATGTTGATGTTGGAGGTCCTGAAGGAAGTTGGAAAGGCCCCAAAATTAAGATGCCTGAAATGCAGATTAAAAAGCCTCAAATTTCCATGCCTGATGTACAGTTTGGCCTGAAAGGTGATGTCTCTGGACCGAAACTCGCAGGTGATTTGAAAGGTCCTGAAATTGACATCGCGGCTCCCACTGTTGATATCCACGGTCCGGATGGAAAAGTAAAATTACCCAAGATGAAGCTCCCTAAATTTGGTATCCCTGAGTTCAAAGGAGAAGGACCTCAGTTGGACATCAACCTTCCTGAAGGAGAGTTGAAAGGTTCTGATTTGAAAATTGAAGCTCCAACTTTGGACATCAAAGGGCCAGAAGGACAATTGAAGGGCCCTGGGGTGAAGATGCCAGAAATGCATTTCAAAACACCTCAGATCTCCATGCCAGAAATTGACTTAAATCTGAAAGGTCACAAGGTGAAGGGTGATGTGGATGTCTCCGTTCCAGGAATGGCCATCCAAGGACCAGGAATTGAAGCTAAAGGTCCAGAGATTGACTTGGAATGTCCAGATGTGAACGTTGAAGGGCCAGAGGGCAATGTTAAACTCCCCAAATTTAAGATGCCGAAATTTGGCTTTGGGGCAAAGGGCCCCAAGGCTGATGTGAAATCTCCCACTTTGGATGTGTCTCTTCCAGAAACTGAGCTGAATGTTGAGTCACCAGATGTTGCCATTTCTGCCAAAGGGAAAAAAAGCAAATTCAAAATGCCCAAAATCCACATGAGTGGACCTAAAGTCAAAGGCAAGAAGGGTGGTTTTGATGTGAGTGGAGAAATGGACGCCAATTTGAAGTCACCGGATTTGGAAGGAAGCCTCTCGGTTCCAGAAGCATCCCTGAAAGCAGATGCCAATGTCAAATCCCCCAAGGGAAAGAAACAAGTCTTTGGGAAACTCTCATTTCCTGATGTTGAGTTTGATATCAAATCACCCATGTTCAAGGCCGATGCTTCTATGCCCAAGGTGGAAGGAGAAGTCAAGGTGCCAGGAATAGATGTGACGTCACCCAGTCTGAAATCACCCAGTTTCGAAGCTTCCGTTCCCAGTGGAAGCGTTAACATTGGAGGTCCCGATATTGGTCTTAAGGCTCCCGAGGTCAAGCTCTCGGGTGAAAGCATTGGCCTGGCTGGTCCCAAATTGGAAGGAGATCTGAGAATCCCCAGCGCTGAGGCCAACCTTACCATTCCTGACATCAACCTGAAAGGTCCATCAGTCAACGTACCTTCTGTGGATGTTTCCGCACCTTCCATCTCTGCCCCTGGTGTTGATGTTCATTTGAAAGGACCAAAGCTGAAAGGTGATGTTGATCTCCCAAGTGCTGAAATCCAAGGCCCAGGAGGGAAGCTGAAATTCCCCAAGTTCAGCTTGCCAAAGTTTGGGAAGCCAGAAGTGAACCTGGAAGGGCCAGATGTAGACCTTCAAGGACAGTTGCCCTCTGCACACCTTGATGTCTCTCCCCCACGAATTGGAGGAGAGGCAAGCATTCCTGAAATGGATGTGAACCTGAAAGGACCAAAGCTAGGAAAAGACCTGGGTTTTTCTGGTGAGATTAAAGCTCCAAAGATGGATGTCGGCATGCCAGATGTTGGTGTCGGTGGATTTGAAGGGAAGTTTCAGATGCAAAAGCCTTCAGGTCTAGATGTCAATCTAACAGCTCCAGATGTTGACATGAGAGGGCCGAAAGTGAAGATGACTTCGGAAGGAGGCATCTCTGGACCCGAGATGGACATCAATCTGAAAGGACCAAAGATCAAAGGAGATCTCGGCATTTCTGGTAGCATGACATCCCCCAAGGTGGAAGGCTCTGGAGGCGGAGTTAAACTTCCCTGCATGAAACTTCCTCAGTTTGCTATCTCTGGTGAGGGAGGCAGCATTTCAGGACCACAGATCAAAGGACCTGAAGCTGACTTTGATTTGAACATGAAAGGACCAAGTTTGAAAGGAGATGCCCAGTTTGCTACCGACTTGAAAGGTCAACACGTTGGACTGGAAATGCCAGGCATGAAGATTTCTGGCCTGGATCTGGACACTGGGACCCCGGATATCTGCCTGAGAGGACCTTCCCTCAATGTCTCAGGTCCAAAGGTTTCTGGGTCAGATTTTGAGGTCAATCTGAAAGGGCCCAAGGCCAAAATGCCAGAGATTCATGTGGGCGCCAAAGGAACAGGGGACCTTCACTTTTCTGGACCAAACATAGGGGGTGATCTCAGTGGTCCCAAATTAGGTGTCAAAGGTCCTTCTCTTGGGATGGATGCTCCACAAGGCCATTTAGAAAGCTCAGCTGGGAAGGTCTCCTTCCCTAAAATGAAAATGCCAAAATTTGTGGTGGCGGGGCAGGAACCGGTGGGAAGGGAAGTCGGGGTCGATGTCGAGTTTCCCCAACCGCCACAAGCGAGTCTCCACGTTGAGGCAGGGACAATTGAGCTGGAAGAACCTGACCTGAAATTGAAGAAATCCAAAATCAAAATGCCCAAGTTTGCCTTCTCCAAACCCAAAGCCAAGGGAAGTGTCGGCTCTCCAGAAGTCTCAACATCTGGGGCCGGAGTTGAAGGACAGCTCAAAGCAAGTTTAGGGTCCTTAGAAGGTGAGGTGGAAGTAGGAGAAGCCAGTGCCTCGCCGAAAGGAAAGTTCTCCTTCTTTAAGACCAAAAAGTCTCGGCACCGGTCGTCCTCCTTTAGTGACGAGCACTCCTCGCACTCCACCCCGACTGGCACGCTGGAGCACGAAGGAGACAAAGGCAAGCACGCCAAGCTCAAATTTGGCACTTTTGGGGGAATAGGGTCAAAAAGCAAAGGTTCTTACGAGGTCACGGGAAGTGACGACGAGGCAGGAAGAACCCAAGGCAGTGGAGCTTCTTTGGAGTCCAAAAAATCTCGGCTCTCCTCGTCCTCCAGTAACGAAAGCGGGACAAAAGCCGGCTTCCGAGTGCCGGTGGTCGAGTTGACAGTGGCAAAAAAGAAAGAGTAGTCCAGGAAAACGCTTGTGTACATAACGCCCCCTTTCCTGTACATAATATCCCTCTCGCCCCATCGCCCTCTCCTTCTCCCACTGTATATATATATTTTTCCACCCCTCCGGCTTCAAATACTTTGCAATGAAACAGGTGATCTACCATGAAATAGTCGGGTTTTGAGAGCAAAGTGATTCCTGTTTTACTGTGAATAGGGCAGGTTCCACTGAGAGATTTCTATCTTCCAGAGATCTGAAACAATTCCAAACTGATACAGCAGCATCCATGGTCATCTAAGCAATTTATATATATAAACTGTTTCACGACATGCGGCATCATGGAGCCTAATAGAAATTTCTGACCCTTTGCTGGGGACATGAATACCCCTAAATTCTTCTCAAGCGGTCTTGGTTGAATTGCAGCACGAACACAGCGTATTTCTTTTTTAAAAAAAGAACAACTTTTTTTAAAAAAAGAACAACTTTTTTTAAAAAAAGGAAAACTTTTTTCTTATTTTTTTTAAAAAAGAAAAACTTTTTTTAAAAAAGACTTTTTTTAAAAGAAAAACTTTTTAAAAAATGTCTTTAAAAAAGAAAAACATTTTTAAAAAATTTTTTTAAAAAGAAAACTTTTTTTTTTAAAAAAAGCAGCAAATGCCTTAAAACAAACAGCGGCCAGGGTCTGTCGGCTGTATCAGTTGGAATTCAGTCAATATAAAAAAATTATTCCAGACACACAGATGAGCAATACCGGCAATATTTTTTTTGGCAGACGGAGATGTGATGGATTTTTGAAAAAGCCTGGATTATGTGATATTTAAAGCTGTGCCGTAAGGAAGATAGATGTACAGTTTTTTTGGGGAGTATTTTGGACGATTTTCTCTTCTGTTCAGGCCTACGACTCTGCTTTGTATGCTACAAGAGCTTTATGTTTACCTAAGCAAGCATTGATTGAGATATATTATATATATATTTCAATTCACTGAATATCTTCAGTGTTGATCCATGAAAATGTGTTAATTTTAACTACTAGGGGTTTATTATTATTATTATTATTTTGCTTTTACCTGCAGGGGGCTAAAATGTTTTATCCTTTAAAATTATGGATATATGAAAAAGAAACACTGCACATATACAGAAAACAACTAAGATGTGTCACATTTGGGCCTTTTTTTGCAACAAAAACTTTTCATTTGTTTGATAAAACGACTAAACCAACTCCAACCAAATATCCAACATGTAATTTATTTGTTGTTCAACGCATTGCTGTTGCAAAACAATTCAAGCCAAAAAGCCTTACGATGACATCTTAATTGTTTCTGTATATTTCTTATTTTTGTAAAAGAAAAGAAATTCTCTTAGCTGAGGAACAAATATTTTTGTCATTAATTCCTCCCGACAGATGCAAATTGTTATCTTTTTGTCATTAACTGTACCTTGATTATCAAACAAAACAAATACAAAGAAAACTATTTTTCAGCACTTTAATGGCAAATTAATTGAGAATGTATGGAAACCGATCTTGTAAAATGCAAATAAACTGTTTATTAACCTTTTAACATTTGCGCTTTTTCTGGATTTTTTCACTTGCAACTATAAATATTTTCAAGCAACACAGAGCAGACAAATCTACAAAGGCAAAAATAGATCTTCCAGGCTGGGACCAACATTGTCCTAATCAGCTGGAAAGTCAGTTTGATATATTTACGGATTACAGATTAACAGAGTTGGAAGGGACCTTGGAGGTCATCTAGTCCAACCCCCCACCCAAGCAGGAGACTTTTACACCATTTCTGATAGAGGGCAACCCAGTCTCTCCTTGAAAGCCTCCACTGGTTGATTGTTCTCACGGTCAGGAAATTCCTCCTTATTTCTAGGTTGAATTTCTCCGTGTTCAGTTTCCATCCATTCTTCCTTGTCTGGCCTTCAGGTGCTTTGGAGAATAGCTGGACTCCCTTCCTCCTCTCTGTGGCAGCCCCACAAATATTGGAAGGTGCTCTCCTGTCTCCCCTGGTCCTTCCCTTCTCCAAAGTAGCCAGGCCCAGTTCCTGCAACCGTTCATCGTCTGTTTTAGCCTCCAGTCCCCTCATCCTCCTGGTTGCTCTTCTCTGCACTCTTTCCAGAGTCTCAAAATCTTTTTTGTACTGTGGTGACCAAAACTGGATGCAGTACTCTAGGTGTGGCCTTACTAAGGCTTTATAGAGTGGTATTGGAACCTCCCTTGATCTTGATTCCTTCCCTCTGAATATTGAATTAAGAGAACCACAATTTTTGGCCTGTAAAAGCAAAAACATATGCATGGACTTAAATAAAATACACAGATAATCCAATTTACAACCATTTGTTTAGTGATCATTCAAAATTACAATGGCGCTGAAAAAAAGTGACTTATGACCACTTTTCACACTTAACGTTGCAGCATTCCCAGTTATGTGATCAAAATTTGACTCATATTTATGACGCCTGCAGCGTCCCGGGTTACATGATTCCCTTTTGCGACCCCCAATGGGGAAGGCCAGATTCACTTAAGAACCATGTGACTAATTTAACAACGGCGGTGATTCACTTAACAACTGTGGCAAGGAAGGTCGTAAAATGGGGCAAAACTCACTTAGCAACTGTCTCGCTTAGCCACAGAACCTTCGGATTCCATTGTGGTCATAAGTCAAGGGCTATCTATATTCGGAAGTTTTCTCTGCCTTCGAAACATCGAAGTGGATCCTTGGTGGGAACGTTGCTTGGTGGCCCTCTACTAGAAGAGTGAAATATTTTGAGGAATATTTAAAAAAGGCAGAATATTATATTTCCCTAAATGAGAGATGGAGAAACATGTTTTTTTAGAGGCAGAAAGCAACCCCCACTTTCCTTAATAGCCCCAGCAGATATGGAGGAGGCCAGCTTTTAGAAATGCAGATTCTCAGCCTTTTCTCAGCCTTTCAGCTAAGATCAAGTATAGAAATGCAGATTTAGTAATCCATTCAAGACAGGATATTTTGAAAGGAAGGCCGAATGGTAGATTAGCCCTCACTCAAGATCCAAACCAGGAAAAAGCCAGCACCCTTTCATATATTGTTTTTAGAATAATTTTTTATTTTTGTTTTTAAACAAAAATCAGTGTGACACCTGGGTACAAATTTTTTTTCTATCATCATATTCAACATTTATTATCATTTTCTTAGTACATATCGATCTTTCCTCTTACATTTAAATTTAATGTATCACAACATACTTTCCCCATATTTCTTATTATTTACATTGCCTATTGTCTATATTGTCTCTATCCGTTGATAAAATTGCCCCATGTGTTGTAATACTCCGATTCTAACTTCCCTCTAATTGCTAATGTTAATCTACTCATTTCTGCATGTGTGTATGTCGCTCGTGTTTGCGCATACATGCATTCGCACGCACGTGGGTTCCACATATTCTTACTACTGGTTTGCCATTCATGCGCTTTGCTCGTGCGCGTGCCTTCTGCTCATGCTCCCGGCCTCAAAAACAAGGCTAAATAGGACGGCATTACGTCCTGGCAGGCCCACCCGCAGTCACCGCTACCAGTTAGCCTGAATCGGTACGAACCGGCTGAATACCATGCCGGGTGCAAACGCTTTCAGTTTGGGCATGCGCACGTGCCGTTTGGGCACTCAGTGTCGAAAAGGTTCGCCAACCCTGCTCTAGAGCCAGCTATGACCCCTACATGACCCCATGGGAGTCTGACAACAGCCAATAGAATACATGTTCTTGCACAGGAACAGGAAGCTCAAGTGCAAAGCTCAGAGAAGGTATAAATACCCCCCACTCTCAACTCCATTTGATCAGCTGCCCAGAATCACACTTGCTTGGTGGGTCTGCTTCATCAATAAATGGACCCAGTCTCCATTTTGCCTCCGGTGCTGTTTCTCCCGGCTTGGAAATGAACCAGATGGATATTTTTCCCCGCCGTGGGTTGAGCCAGAGAAAGATTTTGCTCTGGACCTAAACTCAACTCCAGCACTGCTAAAATTCAGATGAGATTTCCCATCAGGGTTTCTTTTAAAAACCCAAGATTTCGTGCTCAAATAAACCCAGATTCTACTGTTGGAAGAAAAATTCTTCCGGGTTCAGTTCCAAGTGGGGAAAAAAAGACACTGGATTCATGGAAGTTGCTTGGAAAGAAGGTTTTATTGATGAACAGGATCACATGCCTTGGAGATCTTGGGCCAACCAAAAGGGAAGAAATGCTGAGTCCCTGGGTTTTATACCCTCTCCGGCTTTGAACTTCCTGTGGCACAAGAAGAGGATCCTGATTGGTTGCTGTCAGAAGTCATGGCTAGCTTTGTAGCAGTGATGAAATCTAAAATTTGTTACTACCGGTTCTGTGGGCGTTGCTTGGTCTGGGGGTGGTGGTGGTGGTAATGTGACTAGGTGGGCGTGGCCAATTTTTTTAAACTTTTACTTTTAAAACCATTTTTTCTACAACCTCTTTAGCGAAGAAGTTGTAAAAAAATGCTTTCAAAAGGCTTTGACGAGCCCAGCTGAGTTGCCCGATCAGCAGAGGCTTTTTTTCTTTTAAAAGCCTTTGACGATCTCAGCTGAGCTGCACGATCATCAGAGGCATTTTTTTGGCAGATGAGGTTTTAAAAGTAAAAAAAAAAGCCTCTGATGATTGTGCGGCTCAGCTGGGCATTGGCGGGGGGGGGGGGGGGGCAGGAATTTTTGCTACCAGTTCTCCAAACCACCTGCCTCCATCACTACCAGATCAGGCGATCGGGTCCAAACTGGGAGCATTTCACCACTGCTTTGTAGGTTGTCCGGGTGTTAAGTTTGGTTGAGTCTTGCCTGGTGATGCAATGAAGGGCAATTAAATGGCTCTGTAGAACTTTGTCATGTAGAATAACAGATTATATGTAGAATAACAGTCTTAATCTTTGTCATGTAGAATAACAGATTAACCTTTGTTAATGGGCCTTAATGACCCATTAACTAATGTTGGGGGGCTGAGTTTCTGCCCCCCTTTCAGGGAAAATATTCTGCCCTCTTAATATTTCATAAAATATTTCATTCTTCTAGGAGAGGGGTGGGTGCTAATTTCCTACACTCTAAAACAAAGATCTCCAAACTTGGCCACTTTAAAACTTGTGGACTTCAACTCCCAGAATTCCTCAGCCAGCAAAGCAAAGCAAAGCAAAGCAAAGCAAAGCTGGCTGAGGAATTCTGGGAGTTGAAGTCCGCAAGCTTTAAAGTTGCCACATTTGGAGACCTCTCCTCTAAAACAACTCAGATAACGAAAAGCACAATCAATCAGATTTAAAGTATTATGTTTTTTTTACTTACGACACCCCATGCAACATATAGAAGAACTTAAATTATATTACATTTAAAAAAAAATTAAAAGAGGATTTTTAAGAAAGAGGATCTTAAAAAGGCAGATCTGGATATATTTTTACAAACCTCCAGAATCAACCACCCCATTTCCAACGAGAATCCGAAGTCGGGATTGACCACAAATCGGATCCCCCTTCCCCTTTGCAAATCATTCACTCTGAAGACCCGCCCCTTTGTTGGAAGGAGCAGGCGATTGGCCAAAGCTGGGAGAGCCACGTAGATCTATAAAACTTAGAGAGACGTGCAAATCGCGATACTCGCTTCCAAGACCCTTTGTGCAATTTTTTTTGCCCGCTTGGAGAGCCAAGTAAGAATTCTTACTCCTATTTCCCCCCCCCCGATTTTGCTAAATAGGAAATAGGAACAAGGGGATTTTTGCAATGCATTTGCGGGATGGGTCTCCTGCTTTCAGAAGGTGGGTTGGAGTAGATGACCTCTAAGGTCCCTTCCAACTCTGTTAATCTGTTATTATTATCTCCAAGGTTCCCCCGCCCCAGCCTTAAGACGCCGCCCTGCACTGTCGCAATGCATTTCCCTTTTGCGCCTCTTCCCGCCTCCCCCACCCCCTTATCCAAAGTCGCCGCGAAGATCCGCCCAAACGACGCCTGCCCCGACTACAAACCCCATCATTCCCGGCTTGCACGTGGAAAGGGACCTGCTGCTGCTGCTGCTGCTGCTCCATCGCCTTTCACTCCTGGGTAAAAATTCCCTTCCCTTTCCAGAAAGGAAGAATTTTTTAAAAAATGCGCGTGATCCTACGGCCTTAGGATCCCCCGGAATGGACTGGCGCAATTGGGCTGGGGTGGCCCCGGCGTGGGAGAATCGGTCCTGCTGCGGGGATCAGCGTGGAAGAAGCGCGGTCGCCCCCCCCCCACCTCCCCCAAAAAAGGCACTAACTGGAAAAATTAGCGCCTTTTGCAACCGGGCGCCCGCGGGCGCAGGGCGAGAACCAGCCTCCGGGAAGGCGGGCAAAGCGCGGGGAGGCCAGCCTCTCCCCGGGACCGTCCCTGCCCACCAGCCTGCGTGGATTCCGGCCATGAATGAGGACGAAGCGGAGGGTCCTCCGCGGCCGGCCCTTTGCAAGGATATGTGCCCGGCCGGGGAATTCTGGCGTCGGCGGCGCCAGAAGCGGCTGCACCGGCTGGAGCTGGATTTGGATCGCCAGCCGGACCCTGCGCGGGCGGTGAAGGAGTTCTCCCGCCCGGCGGCCGGCCAGGCTCCCCCGCCGCCCGGCGACCTCCGCCCGCCGCCGGTGCTGTTGGCCACGGTGCATCACCTGCTGAGCCCGTCGGTGGCCGAAGCCAGCCAGGTTTCCCCGGCGGAGCGCTGCGCCTTCGTGGCCGACCGGCTGCGCGCCGTCCGCTTGGATCTGGCTCTGCAACGCCCGCCTGCAGCCCCTTGCGCCGCCTTGCTGGAGCGCGCCTTGCTTTACCTGCTCCACGCCGGAGCCCGGCTTTGCAACCAGGCGCCCGCCCGCTTCGACCCTCACCTGCACGACGGGCAGCTGCGCGAGA
The DNA here is from genome assembly GCA_030761175.1 of Masticophis lateralis. Lineage (NCBI taxonomy): Eukaryota > Metazoa > Chordata > Lepidosauria > Squamata > Colubridae > Masticophis > Masticophis lateralis. The sequence goes on along the minus strand of JAUDYJ010000017.1, from coordinate 3,315,364 downwards.
CCTTCGCCGCCCTGCGCCGCGCCTACCGCCGGCCCGGCGCGCATCCTGCCCAGCCTCGCTTCCAGGCGCTCTTCTTGCTCTACCACCTGGGTGAGCCCGATGGGCCTAAGAGTCCTGGGATTAGGGTGGGTGGGGGGTTAGGCAACCCAAAGGCTGGGGTTGGATCGGGAAGTGGGGGGAAGGATGCCACAAAAAGGGGTTGCCCATGGAACTGCATGCCTGGGAGGTGAAGCTTCTCCACCCCAAGGATAGAATAGAGCTGGGAGGGACCTTGGAGGTCCTCTAGTCCAGCCCCCTCCTCAGGCAGGAGACCCTATATGATATATCACTTCAATCAATCAATCAATCAATTAATCAGAATAGAGAGGGACTTGTGGAGGTCTTCTAATCCAATTCAAGCACCAGGCCCTATACCAGCGATGGCGAACCTTTTTGCCGGCGCGTGCCAAAAGTGGGGGGAGCGCAGGGGGAGGCACACGTGTGCGTGCCCACCACCCATAATTCAATGCGCCCCCCCCCCCACGCATGCACATGCCGCCCCCCCCCCCCACTCCTTACGCTTTTGGCACGCGATGGCATGGTTTTCCACCCTCCCCAGGTCCCAGAGGCTTTCTTGGAGCCTGGGGAGGGCGGAAACGGCCTCCCCCCTCTTCCCTGGAGGCCCGTTTCGACCCGTTTCCCGACTTCCACTGGGTCCGGAAGGCCCAAAAATCAGCTGGTCGGCCCTCACATTCATGCCATAGGTTCGCCATCCCGGCCCTATACGATCTCAATCAGAGCTGGAAGGGACCTTGGAGGTCTTCTAGTCCAGCCCCCTGCTCAAGCTGGAGGACCTATACCATTTCTGACAGATGGCTGTCTAGTCTCTTCTTAAAAACCTCCAGCAACGGAGCACCCACAACTTCTGGTGGCAAGCTGTTCCACTGGTTAATTGTCCTCGCTGTCAAAAAGTTTCTCCTTAATTCCAGGTTGCTTCTCTCCTTGGTTGGTTTCCATCGATTGTTTCTTGTCCTGCTTTTAGGTGATTTGGAGAATAGGTTGACCCCCCCCCTCTTCTTTGGGGCAGCCCCTCAAATACTGGAAAACACACCCAGAGACAAACTGAGCAGCGTGGTATATGCAGTACAACGCAGTGAGCCGTGTACAGATCTGAACACTGGGGAAACAAAACCGCCATTTCACAAATGCATGGCACAACGTAGGAGAACAAAAACCCATCAGGAGCAGATTCAGCAGTCCACCTGCATTTAAAAGACAAAGGTCTCATTTAACAACAGAAACATTGGGCTCAATTGTGGTCATAAGTCAAGTTAGAGATTACTGTCCCCCCCTCCCCTTTTTTCTTTTTTTAATTTTTGTCCTATCTCTGTTCCGTCCTTCCTCCCCCAGGCTCCCCAGATGCCCTCTGGCAGATCCTCCAGCTGTCCGACGACATCCGAGCGTCTCCCGAACTCAAGGCTGCCCTCGCCATCCACTGGGCTTTCCTGGAACGCAATTTTGCCCGTTTCTTCCGCCTGGCCCGGCAGCTCCCTTACCTTTCCAGCTGCGCCCTCCATCCGCACCTAGCCAAGACACGGCGCCTGGCCCTGCTCACTTTCAGCCACGGCTTCAATGCAAAGAACTGCCGGTATCCGCTGGCCCGGCTGATCCACCTCTTGGCTATCGACAGCCCGGAAGAGGCCGCTGATTTATGCCGAGCACACGGCTTGACCGTGATCGAAGGCAGCGTCGTCTTCCAGAAAGGCTCCTTCAGGGATTCCGCACCGTTAGAAAACCGGACTTCCCTTCTCCTGGTGGACGGGAAATGGAAGGGGACACTGTTGGATCTCTCGGAGAGGGTCTGCAGCTGAGGCAAGGTGGGGGGGTTTCACGCTGCGGCGTGGTTGGCCGCGAGTCTCGTTTTCATGCACGAAAGAATAATCTGCCTTGAAACGGCCGGCTGAGGGTTTGCAAATCTCTTCCCTGAATGTAGAAAGCTAGCTCGTCAGGGATGCTGCTGGCAGCAAATCATGATGGTTGTTTACAGCATCTCTATTGTGCCTACTTGTTCTGCTTCTACAAGTAACCGGCATTTGCTGCTTGTATTAGAGCAGTGTTTTTCAACCTCTGCAAGTTGAAGATGGGCGTATTTTAACTCCCAGAATTCCCCAGCCAGCAAGTTTTAAGTATAAGGACTTCAACTCCCAGAATTCCCCAGCCAGCAAGTTTTAAGCATATGGACTTCAACTCCCAGAATTCCCCAGCCAGCAACCTTTAAGATGGGTGAATTTTAACTCCCAGAAATCCCCAACCAGCAAGTTTTAAGGATAAGGACTTCAACTCCCAGAATTCTCCAGGCAGCAAGCTTTAAGATGGGTGAATTTTAACTCCCAGAATTCCCTAGCCCTCAAGTTTTAAGGATAAGGACTTCAGCTCCCAGGATTCCCCAGCCAGCAACCTTTAAGATGGGTGGATTTTAACTCCCAGAATTCCCCAGCCAGCAAGCTTTAAGGATAAGGACTTCAACTCCCAGAGTTCTCCAGGCAGCAAGCTTTAAGCATATGGACTTCAACTTCCAGAATTCCCCAGCTAGCATGCATTAAGAGGGCTGAACTCCCAGAATTCCCCAGCCAGCAAACTTTAAGTATATGGATTTCAATGCCCAGAATTCCCTAGCCAACGTGCTTTACGCATAGCTGGCTGGGGAGTTTTGGGAGTTGAAGTCCACCTATCTTAAATTTGCAGGGGTTGAATAACATTGTATTACAGATACATATCGGTGCTTTGATGCGTTGTGAGTGCTATTTATCACACTGGAATAATTGTGCAAAAAATAAAACAAGGATTGGGCCACTCTCTTGCACATGGTTTGCTGTTAAGGGTGTTCTTTTCTCAGCCCCAGGCAGTATGTGTTCACTAATTGTAGGCATAGCCTTTTGGGGGCTGTTTCTTTCGCGAAAAAAGTCAGCGCTAAAATTCCCATTAATTTTATTCTTTCTGGGTTGAAATTGTTCAGGTTTTCCAAATGTGGCAGCACTCCCTCAGCAGTTCAATCGTGAGGAACATGGGAAAATGTATTTCATCAGCCTTTCCATGGCTGCATCACTGGTGTTGATGAACTACAACTCCCAGTATCCTTCACTGGCCTGCTGCAGTTAAAATATCCACAGCTGGAAAAATGTTTCTTAATTCTGAAAGAAGAAAAAACAGGGGCAGCTGCTGTTTGGAGGGGATTTCCCCAGTTTCAAAACTTGTGGAGAGCTATTTCTCTAACATGGTTGAGGGTCTCCTTCCTGCTTGAGCAGGGGTTGGACTAGATGGCCTCTGGGATCCTTTCCAATTTGTAATTCTTTCAAACCTTTGATGCTATTCAACGCTTTGCACAAATGGTTTGTGTTTGAGGATTCTGTGTTACAGAGTTTGTTTTACTTCAAGAAGTCAGTAGAAGAGACCAGTTGAAAACCAAATAAAAACATTGCCTGTGGAACACTCTGCCTCAGGTTGTTTTTTTTTTTATGGAACAAAACCATTCTTAAAAAAGACCACTTTCCTTTCCAGAGTCTCCTTTCTCTGGAATATTTATTATTTCCCTAAAAAAGGAGGAGCTGAGTCTTTTAAAATGTGATACATTAAATAAAATACTCATTTACCCCCTTCTACCTGTTTCTTGCATTCATCAAAAGGGATACGATTGGCTCCATCTGGGGCAGCCGTCCTCAGTCTGACACACTCCACAGTGGGCCTTAACAGGTGCCAACATTTCCAACAAGAAGATCCTTTTTGCGACCTTCTAGCAAGCAAAATCAATGGGGAAGCCACTGTATTTTGGATTTAATTCTCCATCCAACAAAGAGGAATTGGATTCTGAAATTTGAAGTCCACGCATTGCATCGCCTTTTAAAGCATGCTGGCAACCCCTGCACTTAAATGAAAGTTTCCAGAGACCCCTGTCCTCCAAAGAAGGGAGTCTCTGAACATGTGCAGATGCCTCTCAGTCAACTCAAATCTCAAAAACCAAGCTTTGCAGGAGGAACGGGGGAAATTTGCACAGCTTTTAATCTCGGCTGCTTCAGAAATGCAGTTGAGACTTGGGTGCATTTTAACCCAGGGGTCACCAAACTTAGCAAGTTTAAGGCACTTGGGGACTTCAACTCCCAGAATTCCACAGCCAACTTGCGATTTTGTAGTCCAGGGATCTCCAACCTTGGCAACTTTAAGACTCGTGGACTTCAACTCCCAGAATTCCCCAGCCAGCAAAGCAAAGCGAAGCTGGCTGGGGAATTCTGGGAGTTGAAGTCCACGAGTCTTAAAGTTGCCAAGGTTGGAGATCCCTGCTGTAGTCCATATATTCCTTGCATACAATCCATGACGGCTGGGGGATTCTGGGAGCTGAAGTCCACAAGTCTTTTTAAAAGTTGCCAAATTTGGAGAACTCCCGATTTAGCCAATGAAATAGGAAGTTCTGATTTGCAATGGGGTGATTTAAATGTAAACCAACTTGGGTGCCTTTTTGAAAAAAAATTCATAAGCAGACATCTCTGTTTGCTTTTTTTGCATTAAATTAAACGTCCCAAAACAAATTTAGACAGAATTGAGATTTTTTTTCCTTCTTCCTAATTTGAATCTATCATCTTTAAAAATCACCTTTTTAAACTTTCAATGCCACCGCGCGTCTCTCTTTAAAGTTTCGCAGATCTACGTTACGGTAGCTTGGACAATCTTCCGGCTTGGCGATTGGTCTTCTCTACCCGGAAGAGGGCGGGACTCGTCGTTGAATGGCCACGGGGAGAAAAGGGGTGAGGTCACACTTGTGGGCAGATTCGACTTCAGGTTCCTTTTTGAAGTGAAAGGTGCACAGAGATAGAAAAAATCTGGACTAAACCTCACTAAATCTTCCACCCATTTGAAAATATCAAATTAATTTGATAGAAAGCTTTTACTTCTGAGTAGACCGAAAACTTTGTCACAAACACTCAGGCAGGACTCAGCACAAATAACTAGTATATATAACTATTCATACATAACTATATATAAATATATGTATTTATTATTAATAATATATATATATATGTATATGTATATGTATATATGTGTGCATATCTCTCTCTCTCTCTCTCTCTCTCTCTCTCTCTCACACACACACACACACACACACACACACGTAGAAATATACATACATAACTAGTCTCACAATGTATTAAGTTCTGCTTGTGGGAGAGTTAGACTAGAAGACCTCTAAGGGTCCCTTTGTTATTTTGTTCAATCTCTTCGCTTGCCATCTACACAAAGACTCTACACAACCGTGTGTGCATTCTATACAATAATTGCTTCACACACACCAAGTCCCTTCGGCGGCCGTCTCCTGGCTGCCACGCAGGAATCAGCCGAATTGCGATTGAGAGCCGGAAGTGTATATTTTACATTTCCACCCCCTATGTTCTTCTACAGCCGGGACCGCCCCGGCTCCCCTCTCCCCTCAGCTTTTCTGATTGGCGGAGGCGGAGTTCGAAGGGGGCGGTATCCCGGCGGTGGGCGGAGCGAGCGCGGCCAGAGCTTCCGCGCTGACGATGGGGCTGCTGAGCATCTTGAAGAAGATGCGGCAGAAGGAGCGGGAGCTGCGGCTGCTGATGCTGTATCCTTCCGCCAGGAAAAAAAAAGGACCAAATGGGGGAAACCGGGATTTTGGGGTGGGGGGGCTGAGGATGGGAAAGGCGGGAGGGGAGGGGGACCCCTGACTTTTGCATCCCAGGAAAGAGAAGCTGCTTTGGGCTGCGCTCCCTCCCTCCCTCCCTCCCCAGGCACAGCCTTCCCATCTCTCCACTCTCCTGGTCAAGAGGGCCCTTGTGCATGGGCAGAGTGCTTTGGGCTCCATCTCTGCATGCTTTGGGCTTCCCAGGAACGCTCGCCCTTAGGTTTAGAGGCGCAGGAATGCTGGGGAAGAGAGCTTCGTCACTGGAAGCTTTCCAAAAGAGACTATCACAAATGGGGTAGGGCCTTCTACTTGGGCAGGGGCGGGCTGGACTAGATGACCTCCAAGGTCCCTTCCAACTCTGTTAATCCATTAATGGTGTAGGCTCTCCTGCTTGGGCTGGGGGCTGGACTAGATGACCCACAAGGTCCCTTCCCAGCTCTGTTTTTCTGTTAATAAATGGTGTAGGGTTTCCTGCTTGGGCGGGGTTGGGGTTGGGGTTGGACTAGATGACTTCCAAGGTCCCTTCCAGCTCTGTCAATCTGTTAGCGAGGCACGCATTTCCCTGCCCTGCAGTCTTCCTGTGCTGGGAGCTTGGCACCTTTCCTCTCGTGCTGTCCTGATTTGGAACCCCATTTTGCCATTTGCCCTTGACTCGGCCTGCCCTGAGGGGCCTGGACAATGCCGGGAAAACCACCATCCTGAAAAAGTTCAACGGGGATGAGATTGACACCATCTCGCCAACGCTGGGCTTCAACATCAAGACCCTGGAGCATCGCGGGTGAGGATTCAGCACCTTCCCCTCCTCCTGCTCCCCACTTCTTCCCCTTTGGCCTGGCTCTCCCATATCCGCCATGCCTCTCTCTCTCTCTCTCTCTCTCTCTTTCTCCCCCCCCCAGGTTCAAGCTGAACATCTGGGACGTGGGGGGCCAGAAGTCCCTGCGTTCCTACTGGCGCAACTATTTTGAGAGCACCGACGGGCTCATCTGGGTGGTGGACAGCGCTGACCACCAGCGAATGGAGGACTGCAAGAAGGAGTTGGAGACCCTCCTGGTGGAGGAGGTGGGAGACCTCGTCTGGGGGGTGGGTGGGAGGGAAGGGGCAGCTTCCTCTGGAATGGGTGGGGGCCATTGCATGCCTTCCAGCATCTTGGAGACGTCCACTCCCAGAATTCCTTGGCCGGGGCAGAGAATTCTGGGAATTCTGGGGCGGATTCCCCAAAACATCTCTCTACCGTGGGAACTTTAAGAGATGTGGACTTCAACTCCCAGATTCCTAGTCTCTTCATAGATATAAATGTAGCGTATATTTATAACCAGTTTTATTTCGGGAAGACATCAGATAGATAGCGGGAGACTGGGAGTTCTAGTCTTGCCTTAATCATGAAAGCCAACAGGGTGACTTTGGGCCAATCACCAGGAGACGGTGAGTTCTAATCCCACTTTAGACATGAAAGCCAGCTGGGTGACGTTGGGCCAATCATCAGGAGACTGGGAGTTCCAGTACCGCCTTAATCATGAAGGCCGAGAGGGTGAATTTTGGTCAATCACCAGGAGACGGTGAGTTCTAGTTCCACCTTAGACAAGAAAGCTGACAGGGTGACTTTGGGCCAATCTCCAAGCGATGGTGAGTTGTATTCCCGTCTTAGGCACGAAAGCCAGTTAGGTGCCTTTGGGTCAGTCCCTCTCTCTCTCAGCCCAACCCACCTTACAGGGTTGTTGTGGGGAAAATAGGAGGAGGAAGATATGTTGGATACGTTGGATATGTTTGCCCCCTTGAGTTATTTGTAAAAAGAATAAAGGAATACAAATACATAAGTATCAAAAAAATAATATTCTTGGCAATGTAGTCTCCGATCTCCCGTCATCGTCGTCGTCATTCCCTGTGATTTCCTTGTGGTCTCCCATCCAGTTCTAATCAACTCCAGCAAGGCTGAGAGCATCTGCTGAGAGCCCGTCGAGGAAACCTATTCGGGATTGGACTGCTGCTTCATTGTGGCCCAACCCAGTAATTTTGGGAGCCTGTTCTACTTTCTATACCAGTTGGGGAATTCTGGGAGTTGAAGTCCACCCATCTTAAAGTGACCACGTTTTCCCAGCAATGCTTTATCCGCTCTCCTCCGTTTAGCGGAGCTGCCCCATCCCGGATTCCCTTTCTTAGGACTGCAATTTCCAAAATTGGCATTTGGTGTGCTGCCCCCTGTAAGCCGTTAGGTTGAGAGAGAAGATTTGGCAAATTAATTGTTTTTCTTTTCTCTTTCTCTCTGTACAGCGTTTGGCTGGTGCCACGCTTCTCATCTTTGCCAATAAGCAGGACCTGCCAGGTGCTTTAAGTCCCAGCGCTATCCAGGAGGTAAGGACTATGGCAGGTTGTTTATGTATTTATTTATTCGATCGGTTTGCACAATCATCAGAGGCTTTTTTTTTTACTTTTAAAAGCATTTTTTCTACAACCTCTTCCGACGAAAAAATGCTTTTAAAAGTTAAAAAAAAAAGCCTCTGATGATCACACGGCTCAGCTGGGATCATCAAAGGCTTTTAAAAACATTTTTTTCTACAACCTCTTGGCTGAAGAGGTGGTTAAAAAAATGCTTTGAAAAGTCTCTGACGATCCCAGCTGAGTTGCCTGATCGGCAGAGAGGCTTTTCAAAGCATTAGAAAAAATGCTTTGAAAAGTTTTTTAAAAAAAAGTTGGCCATGCCCACCCCAGTCACATTACCTTCCCCCACCCCCACCACCAAGCCACGCTCACAGAACCAGTAATTACAAATTTTACATTTGATAGGAACAATATGGTTTAATATGTTTATGTTGCTAAATTGCAGTTCAGTGGTTTATTAGTGGTGTGGTGAAAAAACAGAGAAGAAAAAAATAGCTCCAGTGATCTGACCGAGTTCCCCAAACCAAGTTCCTAATTCCTTTATTAGGAGCGCTGGCAGCCCCGGCAAAAAGTTACTCTCTCACCGCAGGCTAACAAGTCTGTCCGGCAGGGAGACGAATAGTTGTCTGCCACATCTATTCATCTCCGTCCCCTGCCTTTTATTCCCAGAGCTAGGGTGGGGCTTCGCTAGCAGAAGTTGCTCTTCTGTCCCAAGGACCGGCCCATAGATTTCCACTGTTCTCCTCTCCTCTGCCTTCTGCACTTCCACATGTCAGGCACTGGACCCAGCTGTTCCTCCTCTTCCTCATCGGCCACCTCCAGACCTGGTAGCTGTTGATTCTCCATCTGAGGGCTTTTGGACGGCCCAGGCTCTGTCTTTGTCTCTCTCTGTGCCAGTTCCATTCTCTCTTCCCCCTCGGAGCTCTCAGGTTGCCTTTATGCCAGTCCTGACTCCCTCACAACCTCCTCCTCCTCCTCTGAGTCGGCTGCTAGAGGGGCTGGTGGCCGATAGGCTACAACATCCAGACAACAGGAGACCCTTGCACGGAAGGAGATTTTTTTTTCATTTTTCTCTTTGCTTCCTCCCCAGGCCCTGGATCTCGACAGCATCCAAACTCACCATTGGTGCATCCGAGGTTGCAGTGCTTACACCGGGGAAAATCTTCTGGCGGGTATCGATTGGCTGTTGGACGACATCTCAAGCCGGATATTCACCGCGGATTGAGAGGCTCTAACAGTGTTTTTCAACCTTGGGCGCTGGAAGATGGGGGGGGGGGGGGTTTCAGCTCCCAGAATTCCCCAGCCAGCTCATCTCCCAGAATTTTCCAGTTCTGGGAGTTGAAAGTCCACCTATCTTCAAGCTGCCCAGATTGAGAAACGGAGGAATTCCGGGAGTTGAAGTCCACCCATCTTCCAGGTTGAAAAACACCGATGTAAAGACTGTATTTTGACCAATGCTTAAAAGGCCCATCTTTGGCTCTGGATCTGGGTTCAATTGTAACAACACCCATTGCAAAAATCAGTGTTTGCACCCACATTCGGTGTGGCCCGTGGCATCCATCCTGTGGCTGGGGGGCAGGGTGGGCGAGAAATCCAAGGGTTTTTTGTTATCTCCCCCTTCTCCGCACGGGATTGTGTTAAGAGCAGACCAATAAAGCTGTGGCTGTTTTAAAGAGAGTCTGTTTTGGAGTCGGCTTGTGTGTGGCTGGGGTCTTTTCGCTGTTCTGAGTTCGAGGTTTGCAGATGCTAAACCAGGTTGGGCTACATTCCCACAACTGATTTGGGAAGGATTAGATTCATGCTCCTAAAAACCTGGTTGTTTCTTTAGTCGGTTTGTTCTTTTGTGGTTAGGTTGGCAACCTGTTGCTTTCTAGTCTAAAAATAGATTTAACCATCGCGTGTTAAGCATCCTTGGTCGAAACAGGAAGTTCAGGGGTGAAATGTGCCCGGCTCGGACCAGATCACCTGATCCGGTAGCGATGGTGGTGGGTAGTTTGGAGAACCACCAGCAAAAATCCCTGAGCCCCCTCCCAATGCCCAGCTGAGCTGCGCGATCATCAGACGTTTTTTTATTTTTATTTTAAAAGCATTTTTTTTCCATCTCTTCGGCCGAAAAAATGTTTTTAAAAGAAAAAAAAAGCCTCTGCCGATCAGGCAACTCAGCTGGGATCGTCAGAGGCTTTTAAAAGCAGTAGTAGTTTGTTACCGGTTGTAACAAATTTTAGATTTCACCATTGCAGGAAGTCCATATATGTTTAGGAGGGAGAGGAGGAAATTTTAAACCAGCATTATTATTATTATCTCTTATTCATTAAATGTGAAAGTCAGTCAATTGAACATTTCAATGTGTGTCACAAACACAATTGACTGGTGCTAATGGTTGATACGGGTTGCTGCCAGCGTCCTAGGGATCAACCAAGAACCTTCTTAAAATATATGATGTTCCGAGTAATGCAGTTTTTTGCAGTTCCGCTGGTATTACAGGAAGCTGCAATTTCTTGATGTGTTTTGTAAAATTCTTGGACATGGTGCCAAGTGCCCCGATGACCATGGGTATCACTGTTACATGTTTCATCCATAATCACATCGTTTCGATGGCATTATATTATTATTGTTATTGTTATTATTATTATCTTTTATTCATTAAACATGAAACTCAAGTCAACTGATCATTTAAAAATGTGTCACAAATACCATTGACTGGTGATGATGGTTGATACAGATTGCTGCCAGTGTCCTAGGTATCAGCCCAATATCTTCTTAAAATATACGATATTATTATTATTATTATTATTATTATTATTATTAATTTCTTTTATTCATTAAACATGAAACTCAGTCAACTGAACATTTAAAAATTGTGCTAATGGTGGTATTATTATTATTATTATTATTATTATTATTATTATTATTACTACAAAAAATTACTGGGAACAGCTTCTGAATTTCATTCACATCAGCCAGCTGACCAGTTTTGTTTATTCTGTATTTGAATCTGAAGGCCAGCATGTGGGTTTCATTATTTGCTTTGTTTATTATTGTAAAAATAATCTTTTTCCATGTTGCATAACTGTCCCCAGGTTCTTAAGAACATTGAAATAACCCATAATCCTACTTTGCAGAGGGCAACAAATCCGCTTATTCAATCCCAGAAGCAGGAAAACATATTTTCTATTTCAAAAGTTCTTCCCCCATTCCCTAATAAAAGAGATCTGGGTGCAGGTTGGAATAAACCAGCTTTTTCCAGTTTGGCAATCTCTAGATGGGTGTTTCTCAACTTCGAACACTTGAAGATGGGTGGACTTCAACTCCCAGAATTCCCCAGCCTGCTTTAAGATGGGTGGACTTCCACTCCCAGAATTCCCCAGCCAGCATGGAGTGACCCACTTCTTCTATGGTGGGTTTGGTATACAGATGGTCCTCAATTTACAACAATTCGTTTAGCGACCATTTAGTAACCATTCCAAATTTAACATGGCATTAGAAAAATGATTTATGACTGTTTTTCACACTTACGACCGCTGCAGGTCATATGATCAAAACTTGGATGCTTGGCAACTGATTCCTATTTATGACGCCTGCCGTGTCCCCTTTTGCAACCCGGCAAGCAAAGCCAGTGTGGGAAGCCAAATTCATTTAACAACCGTGTTCCTAATCTTTTAACAACCGCCGCGACTCACTTAGCAACGGTGGCAAGAAAGTGTCGTAAAACAGGTCACAGCTCACTAACCAACTGCCTCGCTTAGCGGCAGGCGTTTTGGGCATCATCGGCGGTCGTAAATCAGGGATTCCCTGCGTTTGTTTATTCCTTTTCAAGATTTGCATCCTTCCTGCCCACCCTTCCACAATCTGGGGAATTCTGGCAGTCGATATCCACCCCCCAGGTTAAAGTTTGAGAAACTGGAACTCAAGATGGGGGGTTGGACTGGATGACCTCGAAGGTCCCTTCCAACTCTTGTTAACCTGCAAAACTCTGCAGCTGTGGATGGAGGTGGAAAGCCCAACTTCTCAGATTCCCCCCCTCCCCCCCCCCCCCACTGCTTTGGAATCTGGGGAGCGGTGGTCCTTTGCAAGGTCCCCTGAGGGGCGCCAGGTTGGAGAAAGAAAACGATCCCCGTTCGCCTTTTTTTGCCCAATCGGGAACTTGGCCCACGATCCCTAAACGCCGAACTCACAGGATTGTCCTTTGCAGACGCTCCCTTGGATCAGCGTAGTAGAGGAAAAGGCAGCGTTTGGGTGCGCATGCGCCCTGCAGGAGACCCCCCCTTCGGGCGCCGCGCGGACTTTTTTTTTCTCTTCTTCGGCCGCAGCCCTGGATTTAAAGGGGCCGCGTCGCCCAAAAAGGCGTCGGGATGTCCCGTCGGGCGAAAGAGGAGTTTCATCGCTCCTACGCGGTCAGCGACCCCCGCAGCCACCCCAAAGGCTACACCGAGTACAAAGTCACGGCTAAAGTGAGGAAGGGGTTTGCAAGGAGGAGCCCCCCCTTCCTCCCCAGGCAGGGCGGGGGTGGGGGGGTCCCCAAAAGCATGCAAATGCGGTGTGTGTGTGTGTGTTTGTTGCAGCAGCAGCTAGAGAAGCAAAAAAAAAGGGGAATAGTTTCAGGAGCATGTGCAGAGAGCCAGGGGGCAGAGAGGAGGGAGAAGGCGCTGGTTTTCCCTTCTGCATTTTATTTTATTTTATTTATTTTTTGCAAAAAGGGTTGGGGGCTGCTTGGCAGAGGCGTGGGTGTACAATGTGTGTAATGCAAGTGCCAGGCAGTGCAATGGGGCTGCCCGTGGGGAGATTGAAGGGGGGAAATTGCTGGGGTTGCAGTTGCTGGGGGTCCCCCAGAGAGCATCTGGACATGCAGGAGGGAGCTTGCTTTGGAGCTGGCATCCTGCTCTGTGCCACCGCCACCGCTGCTCCCTGGCGCCTCTGCCATTCCTCAAACCGTCAGGGAGGGCAAAACTTGGCAAAGGCGCCGATTTGACATTCGTCCTCCTTGTTTTGTCTCTTTTTTTCCCCCCTCCCTTCCAGTTTGTCTCAAAGGCGAATCCGGATGATACCAAGGAGGTACGTGGAAGACCCAGCCTGCCAAGGGGAAGGCAGTAACAGGAACAAGAGTTGGAAGGCCCTTTGGAGGTCATCTAGTCCAACCCCCTGCTCACAAATCCCTGTACTAGGGATTCGAACCGCCGAACTGCCAACTTTTCTGATCGACAAGCTCAGCGTCTTAGCCACTGAGCCACCTAGTCAGGCTATGAGGCAGGAGTAACCCTTCGCACAACACACTGTCCCAAGATGGGTGGGTGGGTGGGCTGGTGGAGGGGCTTAGTGGCAGGATTCACACACAACACCCTTACTAAATGTCTCAAGCAGCCTTTTTCCAGGGTTTGCAGTGCCAATTCTCCAAGGACACTGACCCGGGCTAGTTGCAAATCTACCACCACAAGCAGGGGGTTGGGCTAGAAGATCTCCAAGGTCCCTTCTAAAACCCTATTATTCTATGTTCTTCCGTCACAACAGCCCTGTGAGGTAGATTGTTGAAAAGGAGATTCTATACCTTAATCAGGTGTGGGTAGAAATGAGATCTGGCTGATGCACGACAGTGGTGTTTTCTCCAATCTTAGCAACTTGAAGATGGGCGGACTTCAACTCCCAGAATTCCCCAGCTGGCATGAAATGGACTTCACATGCTGGCAGGGGAATTCTGGGAGTTGAAGTCGCCGACATCTAGAAACACCGCACTGCCTTTCCTCACCAACGCCTTCAGGCACAGCCACAATTTATCCATTGTCTGAATCGCTCTGCATCCCACAGATCGTGGTCTGGAAGAGATACAGCGACTTTAAGAAGCTGCACGCAGACCTGGCGTACACCCATCGTAACCTCTTCCGGCGCATGGAGGATTTCCCCGCTTTCCCACGGGCTCAGGTCTTCGGTGAGTCCACGAACGACCCCTTGCCCAGTTTTACAGCCCAGGAAAAAAAAAAAAAAATCACCAGATTTTAGGGGAGCCGTTCAGCTCCCTTCCTCCCCTTTCCCCCCAACTGGCTGTCTTCCCGGGGATTACAATGCTGCTAAACCCCAGCCATTAAGGTAAAGGTAAAGGTTCCCCTCGCACATATGTGCTAGTCGTTCCCGACTCTAGGGGGCGGTGCTCATCTCCGTCTCAAAGCCAGCGCTGTCCGAAGACGTCTCCATGGTCATGTGGCCGGCATGACTCAACCCCAAAGGCGCACGGAGCGCTGTTCCCTTCCCTCCAAAGGTGGTCCCTATTTTTCTACTTGCATTTTTTTTACGTGCTTTCGAACTGCTAGGTTGGCAGAAGCTGGGACGAGTCACGGGAGCTCACACCGTTACGCAGCACTAGGGATTCGAACCGCTGAACTGCCGACCTTTCGATCGACAAGTTCAGCGTCTTAACCACTGAGCCACCCGTGTCACCCAGCCATTAGGAATCTCTCAAACCTTGCTCCCAAATCTTCCGCAGGCCGATTTGAGCCCGAGGTGATTGAAGAACGGCGAAAAGCGGCGGAAGACATGCTGCACTTCACCATACATATCCCGGCCTTAAATAACAGCCCCCAGCTGAAGGAATTCTTCCGGGTATCTTCATTTATTTATTCTGTTTTTATTTTGGACGTGTGGCAGCTCAGCGAACAAGAGCCATGTTGGGTGGGGAAGGAGAGGGAGGGGCTGACTGTGCATTGCATAATCGTGGTTTGCCAGGGACCCTGCTTCGGGTGGCAAAATTTACCGCGAGTCCTTTTTTTTTTTAATTTGATTTATAAGCCGCCCTTCTCCGGAGACTCAGGGCGGCTTACAATGCGTTAAGCAATAGCCTTCATACTTTTGTATATTTATACAAAGTCAGCTTATTGCCCCCACAAACTGGGTCCTCAATTTACCCACCTTAGAAAGGATGGAAGGCTGAGTCAACCCTGAGCCTGGTGAGATTCGAACTTACAGTCATTGCAGGCAGCTGATCTTAATTGCTGCCTTTAGTAGGAGGCATTAGCCCCCTACGCTACTCAGGCTCTTCAGGAGTCCTTAATCCTGAATTTTTACGCTATAAAAGCCGCCCAGAGTCGCTGGGACAGGAGACGGGTGGCAAATAAATGTCATAATAAATAAATAAATACAGGTTCGTCCTCTACTTACGACCACAACCGAGCCCAGAATTTATGACGGTAAGCGAGACCTTTGTTTGGTGAGTTTTGTCCCATTCTACAACCTTTCTTGCCACATCTGTTAATCACTGCCGGTTGTTAAAAGTGAGTCACCCGGTTGTTAAGTGAATCCTGCTCCCCTCGTTGACTTCGCTCGTCAGAAGGTCGCAAAAAGGGATCGTGTGACCCGCCCCAGGACACTGCGACCGTCATAACTATGTGACAGTTGTCAAGCAGCTGAATGTAAATCACGAAATGCAACCCTGGGGATGCTGCCACAGTCGTAAGTTTGAAAGATGGTCATAAGTCACTTTTTTCAGTACCTTTGTAACTTCAAACAATCATTAAGCGAATTGTTGTAAATGGAGGACTAGCTGTAATCCCAAATAACAAACAAACAAATAAATAAATAACCTCTGATTCTTGTTGCAGTAAAGCTAGTTGGACTGTTGAATTCACAAATGGGAACCGTTAATTCATGGACTGTTAGATCCATAGGATTAGAGCGGGTATTAAACCGGTTCAGACCGATTCGCCGGAACCAGTAGCGGAAATCACGGCTGGGCCTGCGGACCTGCCTTGGCTCTATTTAACCATGTTTTTGAGGCTGGGTGCATGTGCAGAAGGCCCTGGGGGAATTCTGGGAGTTGAAGTACACATACTTTAGGGATCATCAGTTCAAAGAGAATTCTGGGAGTTGAAGTCCATGCATACCTGAAAGTTTCCTGGGGTGAGAATTAAACCAGGATTAAACCAGGATACGGTTTGATACCCTGTACTCAACCATTGAATTTTCTACCCAAAAAAGCTGGTGCAACATGCTTAGCCCAGCCAATTTGCATTTCTTGTAATTTCCGCTTTCCTGCAAAAAAAAAAAAAAACACACCCTTACGGAGAATGGATTCACTTAACAACCATATATTCACTTAGTGACCACTGCAAAAAATTTTTTTTAAAAAAATGAGGTCTGGTGACATGACCTCTCCCGACTTACAGCCGCAGTGGCTTATGGTCGTAATTCCAGGCTCAACTACGGTCGCAGGCCGAGGACTCCCCATAGTTTTGACTCCCCTTGGTGCCCAAATCCAGAAGGTGGCTAACTCAGCGCCTCAGTTCCCTGGGTTGTGTGAAAACTGGCTTGCTTTGTCCTTGCAGGGCGGAGAGGGCCAGAGCGGCCCCAGGCAATGGGAGCTGCCTTCGCTGCCCCTCCCTCTCATCCCGGTGCCCACGGCTGGAGTCGAGCAGGGCGAGGAGGCCCTGGGGCTGGTTCAGGATGATGGGCTGCTGCTGTATCCTGAGCCGGCCAGCAAAGATGGCGTCCCTAAGGCCCAAATGGAGAACCAAGGTACCCCCTTTAAGGCTCTTGATTCCAATATGAGAAAGGTTGAAAATAGCACTTCCTTCCTTCCTCACTTCCTCCCAGCTTCTCTCTCCCTTTGTTCCTTTTTTCTACCTTTCTTTTTCCTTCCTTCTCTCTCCCTTCCTTTTCCTTTTTTCCTTCTCTCCTTTCCTTCCCCTTCCTCCCTTCCTTTTTCCTTCTTTCTCTATTGTCCTTCCTTCCCTTCCTCCTTCTCTCCCTTTGTTCTTTTTCTCCTTCCTTCTCTCCTTTCCTTCCCCTTCCTTCCTTTTTTCCTGCCTGCCTGCCTTTTTCCTTCTTTCCTTTTTCCTTCTTTCTCTATCTTCCTTCCTTCCTACTCTTCGTTCGTTCTTTTCTCCTTCCTTCCTTTTTTCCTTCCCCTTCCTTCTTTCCTTCTTCATTCTTTCCTGCCTTCCTTCTATCTTCTCTTCCTTCCTTCCTGCTCTCCCTTCATTCTTTTCTCCTTCCCCTTCCTTCCCTCTCCCTTCCTTTCCTTTTTTCTGCCTTCGTTTTCCTTCCTTCTCTTCTTTCCTTTTCCTCCCTCCCTGCTCTCTCTTCATTCTTTTTCTCCTTCCTTCCTTCTTTCCTTCCCCTTCCTTCCTTCCTTTTTCCTTTCCTTTCCTGCCTTCCTTCTATCTATCTATCCTCCTTCCTTCCTGCTCTCCCTTCATTCTTTTCTCCTCTCCTTCCCCTTCCTTGTCTCTCCTTTCCTTTCCTTTTTTCTGCCTTCTTTCTCCTTCCTTCTTTCATTTTCCTCCCTCCTTCCCTGCTCTCTTAATTCTTTTTCTCCTTCCTTCTCTCCTTTCCTTCCCCTTCCAGTTCCTTTTTTCTTTTTTCTGCCTTCTTGCCTGGTGAATTCTGGGAGTTGAAGTCCACCCATCGTAAAGCTGCCGACATTTTGGTCTGATGAATCGCATGGCTGCAGCCATTTGGGGACCTCATCTTAAAGTTCCATCATCTCCCTACTACATGAGGAGTTTACTAGAAGGTTTTGCTGCTGCTGCTTCTACTGACTGATGCTTCTATCACAGAGGGGGCCTCGGACGCTGTGGAAGAAGAGGAAGATCTGGATGCCCTCTTTGCCTTCCGGGAGGAAGACGAGGAAGAAGCCAAGAACGACTCACCTTCTCACTGCCTCTTATCAGTCCAAGAATTAGCCCTCTTTGACCCCTTCTCCAAAAGTGGTAGGTGTTGTGGCAGCAGAGCTGGACAGTGAGGAGGTTGGGGAGGAATGTGGGCCAGTCCTGGAGTCTGGGGAAGGCTCTGATGAGGACTCTGCGTCAGAGGCGGAGAGGGGGCCAAGGCCATCTGACAGTTATCAGCTACCTTCGGAGTCAGACATCAGTGAGGCAGATGAACAGCGGGAGCCTGTTCCCAGTGTGTGCATGTGCAGAGCTGCCAGAAGACAGGAACAATTAAGAAAACAGGGTTGACTTGGGAGTAAGGCTTGGAGATGATTGGCCCCTCCCATAAGACATAAAAGAGGAGCGAATGGGACGTGAGCTTTTGCAGGAAGCAATTAGTTCATCTGGTCGGTAAAAGCTCTGTTTGACTCTGTGCTAAGTTTGGCCTTGCCCTGCGTGTGGCAATTAGTTTTCTGGCAGCATTCCAAGGGAGATAAGGTGGGTGTTTGTAAACATTGCCCTGAAAGACTGTTTGAGAAGCCTGTCGGACTGGGAATGACAATAATTCATAGTCGTCTGAATTCAAGAGGTTCGCCGGGACTAAGTTTGTGCTGTATACTTTCTAAGGACGCCTAGGTCAGTACAGAAAGTAGGTAGATGGAAGACCCACCAACGGCACGTCTCCACGTGCAGGCATGGTGGCCTGTGAGCCAAGACACGGATAAGAGGGGAATCTCCCCATGGAACATAGAATCCCAGGGATGGAAGGGACCTCAGAGGTCTTCTAGCCTTACACCATCCCAGCCAAATGATTGTCCAATCTACAGTCAGGTCCAGAAATATTGGGACATCGACAGAATTCTAACATCTTTGTCTCTATACACCACCACAATGGAGTTGGAATGAAACAAACACAATGTGCTTTAACTGCAGACTGTCAGCTTTAATTTGAGGGTATGTACATCCAACTCAGGTGAATGGTGTAGGACTTACAGCAGTTTGCATATGTGCCTCCCACTTGTTGAAGACAAAACTGAAGGGAAAATGCCCCAAGAACAAGCAGGAACTAAAGACAGTTGCAGTAGAGGCCTGGCAGAGCATCACCAGGGATGAAACCTAGCGTCTGGTGATGTCTATGCATTCCAGACTTCAGGCTGTGATTGACTGCAAAGGATTTGTAACCAAGTATTAAGAAGGGAAAGTTTGATTTATGATTATTATTCTGTCCCATTACTTTTGGTCCCTTAACAAGTGAGAGGCACATATGCAAACTGCTACACCATTCACCTGAGTTGGATGTACATACCCTCAAATTAAAGCTGACAGTCTGCAGTTAAGGCACATTGTGTTTGTTTCATTCCAACTCCATTGTGGTGGTGTATAGAGCCAAAGATGTTAGAATTCTGTCGATGTCCCAATATTTCTGGACCTGACTGTATTTTTGAAAGCCTCCAGTGATGGAGCACCAGTGGTGAAATGCAGCCAGCTCTATCCGGCTCGTGCAAGTCAGTAGCACCGGCGACAGCTGGTTCGGCGAACTGGTAGCGCCGGTGGTGGGAGGCTCCAACCCGCCCAAACCAGGACGTCATCAGGTCCTAGTTTTGACCCTCTGCGCATGTACAGATGGCTTTGAGTATGCGCAGACAACAGCACATACATGAGTGAAGCGCGCGCATGTGTTGATGACGGCGTGTGGGCAGCACGCGCACATTAGCGAGCCAGTAGGAAAGGTAAGTGCATTTTACCCCTGTGGCAAGCCGTTCCACTGGTTAACTGTACTCACTGTCAGGAAATTTCACTTTAGTTCTGGGTTGGATCTCACCGTGATAAAGTTTCCATCCGTTAATTTTTATCCTGGCCTCAGGTGGTTTGGAGATTAAGTCAGTCCCCTCTTTTCTGTGACAGCCCCTCAAGAATTGGAAGACATGTCCATCATGTCTCCCCCAATTGTCTCTTGGGGGAGGGTCTCCAAACATGGTAACTTTTAAGACTTGCGCTCCCCGGGCGCAGTCCAGAATTGGACTGCGCCCGGGGAGAGAGAAGCACCTGCCGCTACCTAGGATTGAACTCTCAACCTTCCGAATGGGAGACGATTAGCTTCACCGCTAGGCCACCACAACGCTCAGCTCCATCCAGTCACCCCGACTCTACCTTGAATTAGTTACGGAATGAGAGTCGTTAAAGGAGGCACTTGGGAGGGTGCCGGCATGAAGCTCCCAATAAATAACTGGATTTCTTTTGAAGCTTGGCTCAAGACTCATGATTTAATTAAGGCATCCCTGGGAACTCTGATAGCAAGCCAGCTCTGACCCTACATAATTTATGCTTTAATTATGACCCTGTTTCCCCCCTCCCCATAGGACGTGTCATCAATCACATTCGCCAACAGAGCAATTTCGAGGTTTGTAGAGGTCACTCCCCTCGGCTGCTGTAGGTAACCCTGAGATACAGCCTTGAGAGAGATAAGTGTGGAATGTGCATCTTTCTTTGGCTGCTGTGACATTTCGCCGGTTTCCCATACCCCCCCTTCCCCCGAAGAGGCCAGGAATGCTTTGCGAGTTGACACCCCTCATCCTAGCTGGGGAATTCTGGAAGCTGAAGACCACAAGTCGTAAAGTCACCAAGTTTGGAGACCCCTGGACTAGACATACCTCGTTCCCTCATCCGTTTCTCATATAATTTAGCCTCCAGATCATTCACCATCTTTGTTGATCTTCTGGCCATCTCCTTCTCTAGCCAGCTGAGCATCTTCCCATCCGTTCTTTTCCTTCTGATCCAGCTTCTACTGCCACCAGTCTCTCCCACGGAGAAGGTCTAGCTTCTCTGGAGACCTCAGAGACCAAACTGGAACTCCTGCTCAGCGCGGACACGACGCAGAAACCCGAGGTGGAAGGTACCTCGTTGGATCCCGGCAGGTATCTGCCCCAAGCGACGGAGAGGATCCGGCAAGCTGTGTTGTGCGAAGCATCCAAGGACTACCAGGGAGCCTTTCACGGCTACCGTAGCGGAGTTGACTTGCTGCTTCAGGGGCTGCAAGGTATGTAGAGTTGGGTAGGTGGGTCTCGTCGGCTTCTGGGATTTCTTCCAATCTGGAGAGAAGTTTGGTCCCTGGAGAAGCACTGAACCCAACTGGAACCAAAGTTTAATCCAGGTAGCAACTGTTCTTGGCTGTTCCGTCTTGTAGCAATCCCAGTCTGAGCGTGATGTGTGAATAGAGATACTGAACCAACAGGCTGGGTTGGTGCAATAGGCAAACCTAAGGAAAAAATATAATTAACTAAGGTCAACACTTAACCGGGTTTATTGTGTTGTGCAAATGTAGCTGCTCTGTCTTTTACGAATCCTGGTTTGAGTGTGTGGTGTGAAAGCGGCCATTGATGCTAGGCCAGGCAGTTCTTAGAAGCTGGTTGCCTGTATCAGGTAGTCCTCGACTTACAACAGTTCATTTAGTGACCGAAGTTATAACGGCAGTAAAAAAAGGACCATTTTTCACATGAAGGAAGACCGTTGTAACATCCCCACCGTTGTCACGTGATTTACATTTGGATGCCCGACAACCGACTCGCATTTATGACAGTCGCTGTGTCCCCGGGGTCACGTGATCTCCTTTTGCGACCGTCTGACAAACAAAGTCGATGGGGTGGCCGGATTCACTTAACAAACCGGTTACAATCATGTTCCTAATTTAAACAGCTGCAACGATTCACTTGACAAAAGGTGGCAAGGAAAGTCGTAAGAAAGGGGCAAAACTCGCTTAACCGATGTCTCATTTAACAACCTACTTTTTGGACTCAATGGTGTTGTAAGTCGAGGACTATCTGTACTCTGCTAAATGCTTCCAGTTGCTATTTGATATTTTGGGGGGTGGGTTTGCTGCCCGGATTCCAGGGTCCAAGTGAGTGATGCGGTGGCCTAGAGGTGGAGCTCTCACCTCACAATCAGGAGGCTGTGAGTTCAATCCTAGGTAGAGGCAGATATTTCTCTCTCTGGAACACAATGAGAATTCATCTGCTGAATATAACTCCGCATTGGCGTCAGGAAGGGCATCTGGCCGGTAAAACACTCAGCTCCATTCAGTTGCCCAGACTCTACCCTGCAAGGAATTATGGGGTTGTTAAAAGATGATGATGATTCCGGGGTCCAAGTGAGAGCCACCAAAAAGACATCCAATATGTCTTCCCGTTCGTAGGCGATACCAATCCAGCCCGCAGGGAAGCGGTGAAGAAGAAGACGGCGGAATACCTCCAGAGGGCCGAAGAAATCTTCCAGCAACATTTGAAGCATCTGGAACTGTGACTTCCAATTCCACCGCAAGTCGCTTGTATTTATTTCCTGCCATTGTGCGTTGGGGCCTTTTCCAATCCTCCTCCGCCCTCAATCCCAGATTCTGAACGTTAAACCTGGGCGAAAAATAACCTTGGGAACTTTCTCTTCCCTTCAGGGAGGGCTGAGAAAGGGGTGGGGGGTAGGGAGTCGAGATTGTCCGCAAGGGCTTCAGTTTACACAGTTGTCTGAATGTGGAAATTCCTGTTTCAGCTGATTCGACTTCAGAAGTTTTGCCAAATTCCCTGCGTGTTAAAAACTGCAAGCAGGGGAACAAGGTTGTGTGAATGCAGAGCCAAACATCTAGAGAAGGAATTCTTTATTATTATTATTATTATTATTATTTGCAACTCCTCTTTAGAAGTGCCTTCATTTCTTGAGCTGGCTGCGAATCCGTGTCGATTGTCCAGTAATTGCTGTGGACGTCCAAAGCGACACAATCCCAGAGAGAGAGAGAGAAAATATTCCGAGATCATTGAGCAGAAATATCTTTTCCCACCCACCCCCAAAAACGGAAGGCAAGAGAATAAAGAGGTCTGAAATGTTTGGTCCAGGGAGAAAAATAATTCTGCGTATTTTCACCCAGAACGCTTCCAGCCTTTATGTTTACTTTTCAAATTCATTTATTTATTTGATTGTCAAATTTCTTTGCTGCCTGTCTTACGGTTTAAGGAGACTCGGTTGCAAGGGTGAAATGCTACTGGTTTGCACCGGTTCGCACGAATCGGTAGCAAAAAAACCCCCTACCAGTTTGTCCAAACAGGTATTTCCAACGATCAGCTGTGCCACGTGATTTATATTCCCTAGAAAGCAGGATATTCTGCTTTCTAGCGGATCTAAATCAGGCAGCACAGCTGTTCCCTCCCCCTCGCTGTTCTACTTACCTTCAAATGGCTTTTTCTCCGTGCAGCGTGCATCTGGCGTGCACCACGCCTGCGCCGGCAGCAAACTGCTGGCAACCCATGGAGGATTTCACAACCGCTCGGTTGCCTCCCCCAAGTGTGTTAGGACATCCCCTGCCCAAATTCCAAGCTGTTTTATCTCTTTGAAGATTACGCTTGGTTCTCCCCGTGTTTGGGCCAAAAAATGTGGAATTCAGGATGATAATCCTCAAATTTCAAATCAAAGATCGGACGTGGAGGGAAAGTTTACAATTCACTGGTGACTGGGACCAAATTTCTCTTCAATTGGAATGAATGAATGATTAATGAATGGCAATTAATGATTACTCTAAGAAATACCGGTTACAGGTAGTCCTCGACTTATGACCATAATGGAGCTCAACATTTCTGTTGCTAAGCGAGGCAGTTGCTAAGTGAGTTTTTACGCCCCATTTTCTTGCCACAGTCGTTAAGCGAACGGTAAGATGGTAAGATAGTATCACGGTTGTTAAGTGAATTCTAATTTCCCCCTTGACTTTGCTGGTCAGAAAACTGTCATATGGCAACCGTCATAAGTACATGCCAGTTGCCAAGCATCTTTATTTTGATCAGGGGACCATGGGGATACTGCAACGGGCGTAAGTGTGAAAACTGGTCCTAAGTCACTTTTTTCAGTGCCACTGTAACTTCAACCGGTCATTAAATATGGACTGTTGTAAGTCGAGAACTATCTGTATAAGCTCATACAAGCGTTGAATCTCTGCTTCGTTTGGGTAACGCGCTAAATTTGGTTAATTTCATGTTCAGTTATTTTTCTTTACAGCTTCCCAGATTGTGCAAATCCAGCTTGTCCAGTTCATTAGGGTGTTACAACCCAGGTGTGCCTGTTACCAAATTTTATGCTAATAAAATTTTAATTAATTAATTAATTTTTTAATAAGATTCCTTGGGTCGTTTTCATACTTTTTAATCTAAAGATAGTCCTGGATTTACAACTACAGATTGTGACTGGAACTCCCATTGCTAAACAGAGTTGTGATAAATTATAGTAGCGGCCAAAATTGTGGAAATCTTTCGGGAAAAGTGTATTTTTGAGGTTTGATGGCTAATAACACCACTTTTTTTGGAGTTTCAAAAGAGAATCCTATTCCATGCTGGAATGGCCTGGGAATAGCCCAGACCTTCACCCAATGGAAAATCTATGGAGCCGGCTAAAGAAATTGGTTAGTCAGAAGCGACCCAGCAACACAGTTAATAGAAGCCATCATTCAATCTTGGTTTCACATGAGAACAGCTGCAGAACTCAAAGGCTTGGTTCCCTCCATGGGAAGACATTGTAAGGCCGTCATTCATACTAAAGGTTACCCAACAGAGGATTAACTGACATGGGGATCATTTTTGCATATCTCGTTTTTTCTACGCGTTTCACTTTTCTTCTTTATACGGTAACTTTTATTCTAATAGCAAACTCTTCATAAAAGTTATTGCATTACATTCTTGATTCAATTATCTTTCCATTGAGACATCATTTTATGATACTACTCAAAAAAAAAAAGTGGTGTTATTAGCTAGTTTTAGAAAATACACTTTTCCCAAAAGGTTTCCACAATTTTGGCCACTTCTGTATAATATTTCCTTGTACCTCTTGTATGGGATTCACACAACTCCTTGACCGTGTGAGGATTCTGAAAGTTGCAGACTCAGCATATTTGAGCTGAGCTCAATTCAGGCAACTGGAGAGCCTGGATAGCTCAGTAGACTAATGCATTGTAATTTAACTCCAGCTGTCTGCAATTAGTAAGATCGAATCTCACCAGGCTCAAGGTTGACTCAGCCTTCCATCCTTTCTAAGGTAGGTAAATTGAGGACCCAGTTTGTGGAGGCAATAAGCTGAATATACAAAAATATACAAAAGGATGAAGGCTATTGCTTAACGCATTGTAAGCCGCCCTGAGTCTCCGGAGAAGGGCGGCATATAAATCAAATTAAAAAAAACAACTGACTTGTTTTTATGATGGTTGCAATGCCCCGGGGTCCTGTGATTCCGCCTTTGCGACCTTCTGGCAAGCAAAACCAAGGGGGATGGACGCTGGATTCACTTAACCGTGTTACTTAACTGCATTAATTCACTTAACAACGGTGGCAAGAAAGGTTGCAAAACTCACTGAAGAACTGTCTCACTTAGCAACAGAAATGTGGGGGGGTCCATTGTGGTCATAAGTCAAGGATTACCTGTGTGGGGGGAGTTAATTGACTCTACTTAATTAATTCTTGCTGTAAAAATATGTTCTTTAAATGACTTTTCATCCAAACAGTTAAGATGTTAAAGCCGTTTGCCACTGGAATATTCCTCCGACAATATTTCCATTAAAAGATTTGGAGGAAGAGATGGAGAGAATCTGTATCGAGTCCGCAAAGGACAGAAAATTAGGCGAGATAACAAATACCTTAGAAGACAAGAAACAAAATGCAAAATGATCTTATTAGGATAGACTGAAACCTAACCACTCTATAAAATTTTCTGACCGTGAGAATAATCCACCCATGGAACAAAAGTTGCCTTCGGAAGTTGTGGGAGCTTCATCCCTGGAGGCTTTCAAGAAGAGACTGGACTGCCATCTGTCAGAAATGGTGTAGGGTCTCCTGCTTTGAAGGGGGGTTGGACTAGATGACCTCCAAGGTCCCTTAACGCTTAGACTTATATACTGTTTTACAGTGCTTTCCAGCCCTCTCTAAGCAATTTACAGAGTCAGCCTAATGCCAACAATCTGGGTACTCAATTTACCCACCTCGGAAGGACAGAAGGCTGAGTCCGCCTTGAGCCTGGGTGAGATTCAAACTGCCAAAACACAGACAGCCGGCAGTTAGCAGAAATAGCCTGCAGTACCGCACTCTAACCACTGCGCCACCACGGCTCATAATCTGTCAATCTTAACAGCGACAAATGCAGTTTTTTTTTAATTTAGGATAGTGAATATCCATGACATTCCGTGAAGGCATCCTCAATTGCAACTTGGATATGAGCCGGCGGTGTGTTACAGCTGCCAAAGAGACATAGGCCATCTCGTTTTCCAAATTAGAAATAATAAGTTTTATTGCATTTTTGTCAGGCGCTATTCTGGGTTCAGTGTTGGGCACTGAGTGAAAGCAGAAAGTAGGTTTAGAGGAGAGAAAAGGGGTTAGAAATTAAATCCAAAAGCACCAGAGGGAAGGACAAGAAGTAATGGGTGGAAGTTTGAATTAAAGATAGACCCAATCTAAATTTAAGGAGAAATTTTCCTGACGGTGAGAACAATTAATAGGTGGAACGGCTTGCCCCCAGAAGTTGTGGGTCCTCCAAGACTGGAGGTTTTCAAGAAAAAATTGGCAGCCATGTCTAGAATGGTATAGGGCAAGGATATCCAACTCTTGTCAACCTTACGACTTGTGGACTTCAACTCCCAGGATTCCCCAGCCAGCACATGTGACAAGGTTTGATACCCCTGCTTTGAGTAGAGGGTTTGACTAGGAGTCCTCCAAGGTCCCTTCCAGCCCGAGGAGTCTATGATAGCGAGGCAGAGTTCAAATGGATGTTGTGGGGGGATCCCCTTTATAGTAGGGTGTTTTAGCACCAGATCCAACAACCCAGGTACCAATGAGTATCCCTTCTTGGGTTATTTCCATTAGGGGCTTAGATAGCCATGTATGTTAGGGATAGAATCTCATCCTGGCTGTCGCCTCACAATCAGGAGGCTGCGAGTTTGATCCTAGGTAGAGGCAGATATTTCTCACTCTGGGCACAATGAGAATGGATCTGCTGAACAAAATTCCGCACTGGCAACCAGAAAGGCATCCGGCCAGTAAAACACTCTGCTAATTCCATACAGTTGCCCGGACCCCCACCCTGCAAGGGATTATAGTGTTATAGAAGATTATAGATTATAGAAGACCGGGGAACTTCAACTGCTTGAAAGACAAAAATGAACTTTGGAAAATGTCTTGCCAGGAAGCACCTGGGAGCGAACGTCTCCCAGATGAACCGAGGTGTTCTTACATTCACTAGTTGTATCCATGCAACACAAATAACTTAGTTAATATGAATTGTGGGTTTGCACAATCGGAAGAACCTCATCTTACACATATTTCATCGTATTATCAATCCCTGCAAATTTCCAATAAGACACTGGCTTGCCATTTGTCAGAAATGGTGTAGGGTCTTCTGCTTGGGTGGGGGGTTAGACTAGATGACCCACAAGATCCCTTCCAACTCTGTGTTTTCTGTTAATGTTCTATGTATGGGTTGCGTTTTCCAAACACAGTAAGGCCAAATGAAAGCCATCCATTCATATAACCAGGTTTATTAGGTTACCTGGACCCTTTTACCTGGTTTGTTTACATCCTGTTTTTCATGACCTGGTCTTCTAGCCGATGACTGTCTTCCCATTGCGTCCTCTTTTCGGGGAGGGATCATGTGCCGATCGTTTCCGAATGATGGGAAGACGCATCCCAATAATATAAAACTTACAAGGAAAATCAAATAATAAAAGGGACATTGGGAAGAGTTCCACCATCAATGTAAAGTTAGGTTTAGAAGAATGAGGCAGAAAAATCCATCTTGGAACGACGGAAGGCTGAGTCAGCCTTGAGCCTGGTGAGATCCGAACTGCCGAATTTCAGGCAGCCGGCAGTCAGCAGAAATAGCCTGCAGTACCGCACTCTAACCACTGCGCCACGGTGGCTCATAATGGATTTGGAAAGGGTGAGGATGGATACAGGATGCAAAAACAGCGAGGATTAAAATTCTTTTATTTATTTATTTTTGCCACCAAAAAGACACCAGGTCCTATTTTCAGAGGATCTAATTCCTGACTCACCTTGGGGCGGCGGCACTGACAGCCCCGTCCAGCAGGAGCCCGCTGCCGGCCCACTTCTTCCGGATCGATCCAGAGCTCTGTTATCGGCTGCAGAGGGCTTTCCGTAAGGCCTCTGACCACAAAACAGAGGCCGGGGAGGCGCCGTGCATGTCCATCCGGAGCCCGTTTCTTGGCTGCAGAGGGCCTTCCGGAAGGCGTGACGACAAAACAGAGACCAGGGGCGACACGCGCAAGTGGCAAGTGGCCACAATCGAAGTAGGACTGCAAGTCGAGACAGTGTCAGAGTGTGCAGCTCCAACCCCCCCATCCCCACCCTAGCTTCATTTTTACCCGTGCGCCTTGCCCTACCCCTTGCACTTATTTTGGGGGTAGGACTTATATTGAGTGCATATGTAAAAATCAAGCCAGGGCTTACTTTCAGGGTAGGTCATATTTTGGGGGAAACAGTGTATTTAATAAACTGAACAAATACAGCTTCCCTCCTGAATTCTGTTCTGACCTAGGCTTCCCAAGGGCACGAAGCAGACTCCTTGTCCTGACAAAATCCCCTTTTTATTAAGTTACTGTGAATTCCTCTCATTCACATCCAGCAAAGTCTTTCAAGGGAGAATTTACAGTCACAGACCTTATCTGGCTTGGGGAGCTGCCAGGCTGATATCTTCAAAACTTGGCAAGGAGTCTCGGAGAGTCACAAACCAATTAAGCGAACTAATTGTCTCCTGCAAACTCTACTCCCCTTTCGCTCCTCTTTTATTCCCTCTGGGAGGGGCCATTCACTGTCCATCTGTGGCTTTACTCCTGAGTCGACCCTTGTTCTTTAGCTGTTCCCTTCGTCTGGCAACTCTGCACATGCGCACACTGGGAACAGGCTTCAGTTATTCTTCTGTCCCACTGATGTCCGACTCCGAAGGCAGCTGAGAACTGTCAGATGGCCCTGGCCCCCTCTCTGCCTCTGACACAGAGCCCTCATCAGAGCCTTCCCCATACTTAAGGACTGGCCCATGTTCCTCCCCAACCTCCTCACTGTCTGAATTTGCTGCCAAATCCCCTGGTAGGCCACAACAAATTCCTGCCTCTTCCTCCCCTTTATGCCAGTCCGGGTCACGTACCCACCAAAGAGGTTGTGATTCAGCAGCTGACGGCCGCAAAACACAGAGCCATCTTTCCCAAAGGGCCATGCTGGAGACGGCATTTCTCTCAAGGAAGGAAGGGGAAGAAACCATTTTGCACTATAAACCAGCTTCCTGTCCTCTGAAAGGAGTCCAGAAGTTTGGGACTTCGGTTCCCAGAGTTCCAAGCCAGCTGTCGGTCAGCCTGTCTGCATCTCCAACCTGCAGATTGTCCTCAACTTGCGACCATTCACCTCGTGACCGTTTGAAGTTACAACGGCGCTGGAAAAAGTGACTTAGGGTCCCCTTTTCATACGACCGTTGTGTCATCCCTATGGATTTGCGATCCAAATCCGGAGGCTTGGCAACTGACATGGACTTACGACCGTTGTTGCAGTGTCTGTCCCAGGGTTAGGTGATCCCCAAGTCAACGGGGAAACCAGATTTATTGAACAACTAACATTGCTAATTTAGCAAAAGCAGGGAATCCTTTAAAGGCTGCGGCAAGAAAGATTGTAACAGGACAAAATTCACTTTAACCCCTCTCTCACTTAGTAACAAATGCTGGACTGACTCAAGCGTGGTCATAAAGCAAGGACTACCTGTTTCTCCCATTTGGCCGGATCTTTTTAATAGACTTATATACCGCTTTACAGTGCCTTTCCAGCCCTCTCTAAGCGGCTTACATAGTCAGTCCATTGCCCGTAACAATCTGGGTCTCCTCATTTTACCGACCTCGGAAGGATGGAAGGCTGAGTCAACCTTGAGCCTGATGAGATTCAAACTGCCAAATTGCAGGCAGCCAGCAGAAGTAGCCTGCAGTACCGCAGTTTAATCACTGCGCCACCATGGGGCATAATGGATTTGGGAAGGGCGAGGATGGATACAGGATGCAAAACCAGCCATCCCAACTAAATTGGGGGAAGATCTGTAACTCAGAACTGAACCGTTGGATCGTGGTGTTCTCCCAGAACATCAAGAACCCGAGAACGGCCATTTTCAGAACACCCCGTTCTGTGTTTTCCGGTGCCTATTTTAAGAACGTGACAGAAGGACAGGATATTTTTCCCTTGGGTAGATGAAGCAGCTTCTTGTCAGCAGATCAAAAGGCGCCGGGTAGTTTCGGATCAGCTCTGCCTGCTTGGAAGATGGGGGGGGGGCCTCCAAAATTCCTGGCTTCTTCCAGAAACAGCTGTCCACAGAGAAAGAGAAATCAATGAGGGGGAAGGGGGGAACAGGGTTAAACAGCATCAGTGGCCTGGCAGTGTTCGGTTAGTCTCAAAGCCAAAAGCGACGGAATCCGGCAATTCGCAAAAGACCACGGCTTCGGATTGCGCAACGGTTCGGCCGACTTTCACGGCTGGGGAGGGAGGGGTTAGTGGCGAGAGCATTCCCCTGGCGGGAAAGGAGGCGGCGGTGCAGAGGGCCGCCTTTCTGGAAAGCGAGGGGGGGAGAGGAGGGCGGCAGATGCGGTGAGAACACGCAAAAGGTGTGTGCACCACGCGGCCCAAATCCAGATCCTTCCATCCCATGCAGACAAGGAGTGGGCAGCAGGCGGCAGAGGTGAAGTCGGATCGAGGAGGCGAGGTGGGGGCGATTGCAACGCACATTTTGACGAGGCGGACGCGAGAGGTTCTGTGAAAGCCGTTTAATCGTTCACATCTCAAAAACCAGCGGGAGAGGGAAGCGAACAACTTGCTGCCAACAACCCCATTTCGTTTTAACTGGTTGTACAAAATTAAAATGAGAACAAATCAACAGGAAAAAAAAGAAAAGAAACGATATCGATATTGATCAAACCAGGGAGCACCCAAGAATATAGCAAAGCAAAAAAAAAACAAAACCCCAAAACGCCTGGTTTAGAGAGGCCGGCATCGTGGCGGCTGCGGCAGGGAATCGTAGCTTAGCACGCAAAACACACAGCAAGCAAAGATTGGAGCTGGCGGAAGGGGGGAGCCGTTGTGTGCAAAGGTTGTGCGGCATTCCGGGCCGGAGGGAAGAGTTCGGAAAAAACCAAGACAACGGACAACACCGTCTTCGGCCCCATCGCAGTTTCGCAAGGCGGGGTTGGCGTGGCAGTTCTTCGACCGGATTGAAACGGGGGGGGGGGGGGGGGAGGAAAAAAGGAAAGGAAGAGAAAGGAGATGGGGAGCGGGGGTGGGGGAAGGAAAGGGGAGGGACACACAAAATGCAGCATCACCAACCTTGGAAGTCAGTGCTCGGCTGGTCGGCCAGGAGGCATCGCTCCGAGTCTGCCCAGGAAGAGCCTGCAAAGAAATCTACGTAGTTTAAGGGGTATGTTATGAATCGCACGATGCCTGTATTGACCCCAGAAATCGCACCTGTCTGCCTGGAAGCACGGTGTGGGGGGTGGGGGGACAAAAGGAGAGAATCTAGGGCCGTGATGGCGAACCTATGTGGCACACGTAGCCATATCAGTGGGCACGCCAGTTCAGCTCTGGCGCGCATGCACGCACCAGCCAGCTGATTTCCAGCTGTTTCCCTACTTTTTCACCAAAAGTAGGGAAACAGGCTGTTTCCTGCCTCCGGAGGGGCTGGGGGTGTGTGGGGAAGAGCCGTTTTTCTTTCTTACCTGGCTCCAGATCCTCTCTGTGCGGAGGGTGAAAACAGCCTTTCCTTCAGCCCTCCGGAGGCCTGAAACAGCCCATTTCCCAACTCCTGGTGGGACAGGAAGTGACTTTTTTGCTGTCCCCAGCCTCCAGAGACTCTGGAGGCTGGGGACAGCAAAAAACATCACTTCCTGTCCCACCAGGAGTTGGGAAATGGGCCGTTTCAGGCCTCTGAGGGAGTAGGAAAGGCTCCCCCCTCTCCTGGCACGCGACGGCAAAAAGGTTAGCCATCACTGACTAGGGTCTTTTAGAAACAAATGAACCACAGTGCTCCCTAGCCAGGACCTGTTCTCACAACTTACAACCATTCCTGTAGTGACTGATTGAACGTTACAACGGCACCAGACTTATAACCAGTTTTCAAACGCCCGTTGCAGTATCCCCAGAGTCCCGTGATCAAAATCCCAGTGTTTTGCATCTGGCCTGTATTTATGATGGTTATAGAGATCATGGTTATAGTATCCAGCCTAGATTTAGGATGGTTTAGAGCAGAGTTCTCCAACCTTGGCAACTTTAAGCCTGACGGACTTCAACTCTTTGCTTTGCTGGCTGAGGAATTCTGGGAGTTGAAGTCCGTCAGGCTTAAAGTTGCCAAGGTTGGAGAATCCTGTGTAGAGTATTTATGGCCGCCATTTCCAACCTTCCCAGCCGCTTCCGACGAGCAAAGTCAACAGGGAAAGCCAATTTCCACTGAATGACCGCATGATTTTTTTTTTTAAACAACTGTAGTGGCCAACATTGTTATCAAATGGGGCACAGCTCACTTAACTGCCTTGCTTAGTTATGGGATTTTGGGACTCGATTGGGGTTGTACATCGAGGACTACCTGCCCAGGGTTGGGGAGAAGTGGTCGAAATAGCAGTGTGATATCTTCTAGACCAGGGTCGCAACTTTAAGACTTGTGGACTTCAACTCCCAGAATTCCTCAGCCACAATCTTGGCAACTTTAAGACTTGTGGACTTCAACTCCCAGAGTTCCTCAGCCACAACCTTGGCAACTTTAAGACTTGTGGACTTGTGGACTTCTGGGACTTGAAGTCCACAAGTCTTAAAGTTGCCAAGGTTGGAGACCCCTGTTCTAGACAGAGCCTGCTTTCCCACCTCCAGGAAAAGCCGATGGACACAAATGTAGACCTACAAGCAGGTATAAACACACTGTCGTGTGGGGCCCTTTGCTGCACTGACTAGATCAGAGGTCCCCCAACTCCCGGGCCGCAGCCCACTCCTGGGCCTTGAACCGTTTGGAACCGAGCCGCGGAAGTGGCAGGCGGGCATGTACACGCATCCCTATTTGCATAAGCAGAAAGCGGGCGCAACACACATCGCTGCATTTGCACGAGCGGAGGATGTGTGCGCCTGTCATTTCCACAAATGGAGTTTCAGGCATGCCCGCGTGCTCGCCCCACTACTTGCTCGGAAACTCTTCCCCTCCCGGTGATTCGCAAAACCGGGAAGGTTGGGAAATCAGCCATGCTGATTTTGCCTCGTCTTTTATTTTTTACCCGCAAAAACAGGAACCCTCGTCCCTCCCGCCTCCCTGGCTCCCTTCCCTGCACCCCCATGCAACTGAGCATCTCTAGACACTTACAACTGGAAGGGTGCAGCGCCCTCAGAACGTCTGGGCGTACTGGTCAGCGTAAGCACTGGCGTACCTCTCATAGTACTCCGCCACGTTGTAGGCAGTTCCTAGACTGTACTGAGAGTACGTCGCAGCAGCCGAAGCAGCGGCATACCCAGGTTGGCTGTAGGCTTGGCTGTACGTCTGGTTCGCTGCCGCCATTGCGGCGGCGGCGGCTGCTGCAGCCGCCACGGCAGCATAGGGGTCAGTGTATTGGGCCACTACGGCAGTAGGAGTAGATGTCCTCCGCCCCACGGGGCTCCTTTCTCTGTAGGCAGCTGGGGCCGAGGGTAGGGCTCGGTCATACGCTGCCCGGGCTCGGTCGTACAGCTCGTACGTGTACTGATCACAATACTCCCGATCGTACCAGCCACGGGCACAGTAGGGCGAATAGGTGGCTGGTGCAGTGGGCACGCGTCCCCTGGAGAAGTAGTAGCTTGACGTCGGGGTGGCTGGAGTGGGCACCGAGGCCCCTTTGGTAGCCCGGAGGGAACTATTACTCTTGGAAAGGGTGACAAAAATTTTCTGATCCTCCAGCGGGGTATCGTTGAGGTGCAAGATGGCGTCCATGGCTTCCCGCTCTTTGGCCATGTGGACGAAGGCGAAGTTCTTGACAATGTCGCACTCCACCACTTTGCCGAAACGCTCGAAGAGTTGGCGGATTTGGGCGGTGGTGGCCTTGGCCGAGACGTTCCCCACGTAGATCTTGGTGGCGTTGCGGATCTTGGAGGTGGCGTATTCCACGGTCAAGTGGGTCCCGTAGAACTCGCTCTTGTGCAGGGTGCTGATGGCCTGGTGGGCCTCGTCTTCCTTCTCCATGTGGACGAAGGCAAAATTCTTCAAAATGTCGCACTCGTTGACTTGGCCGTACTGCTCAAACAGCTTCCGCAGCTCTTCGGCTGTGACCAAAGGAGAAAGGCCCCCAACAAAGATCTTGACCATGGTGGACCCCACCTGCCAGGAATCCCTTGGAAGAAAGGAGGGAAGAAGAGGAGGAAAAGAGTGAATCCAAAGATGTTCAGACATTACGCTTATCCCTGGTCAGTTGAACAAGACTGCCCACACACAAGGCTGGTTTGTTTTGATCTTGGTTAGGGGTGGTTGTGTTGCCTTCGTTTGCTCTACTGGTCTCTTTTGGCTTGTTCATGGTGTTGTACAAACCGAGAAAACGGGTTAATTCAGTCCTCATGTGTTGTGTGAACTGAGCTATTCCTTTCCCAACCCATTTTAACGTAAGCTAGTGGACACCATTTTTGTGTCATCCCAATTATTGGCTTTTAGGAAGCTGCCAATAATCCAATCAATCATTTAACTGCACCTTGTCTATGAGTCCCTGCATCAACTGTAACTAGACATATTAAAGGCAGTCCTTGACTTATATCCATTCATTCAGCAGTTTGAAGTTACGACAGCCCCCCAAAACTGGTGGCTGGGGAATTCTGGGAAATGCAATCTACCCATCTTAAAGCCTGGTGGCTGGGGAATTCTGGGAAATGCAGTCCACCCATCTTAAAGCCTGGTGGCTGGGGAATTCTGGGAAATGCAATCTACCCATCTTAAAGCCTGGTGGCTGGGGAATTCTGGGAAATGCAGTTCACCCATCTGAAAGCATTCTGGCTGGGGAATTCTGGGAGTCGAAGTCCCCACCGCTTCAACTTGCCAAGATTGAGGGACCCTGCATTAGACCAACTCAACTGGCTGCGTGTGTGTGTACCCGTAGCATACAGAATCCCAATGATGAGGGGGGGGGGGGTCATCATCCTGACCCTCAACCCAAAACCGGACTCCATTTTACAGCCCTTTCACATCTGGGTCCAACTTAGCCCAAGGACCCCCTCCTCCCCAGATGTCCCTCCCCCCCTCCCAGCTCCCCCTCCCCCGCTTTTTTCAACCTCATCCTCTTGTTCTCCTCCTCCACCCCTCCGCCGCCCCCGCCATCCATCCTCCCCCAACCCTCCTGGCTGAGGATGATGGGACCTCAAGTCGGCCTTGTCTGGAGTGGCCAAGGCCACTTACTCCACGGGGGTCACGCTTGCCAACTTCGCTTTGAAAGGCGCGGGAGACGGGGTGTAAAGGGGGCAATTGCAAAGAGGGGAGGGGGCGATGCATGCAGCGCGTGGGGGGGAGGGGAAGATGGGTCCCGAAGTCCCCGGAGCAAAGCTCGGTTGCAAGGTCGGGACTGCACCGGAGGACGCCAGGCCCGATGTGGGTCCATTTGCAAAAAAAAAAAAGGGGGGGGAGGGAATGGCTGGGTGGGTGGGCGGCCTTTTGCACCATTGCAGCATCAATGCATGCAAGCCCACCTCCCACCCCCAACTCACCGGCCTGGATTCCTCCTCGTGCAATGCAAAGACCCCCGCCCTTTTTTTCCCCTCTCTCTCTCCCCTTCCTTTTTTTCCTCTTTCTTTCTCTCTCTTTTTTTCTTCCTTCCCCTCCTCCGTCTGCCTTAACCTCCCGGCCGGGCTTTGAGCTACAGTGAAGCTGCCTAAGACTGCGCCATGTTGGGCTCTTTCGGGCTCACGTGATTCGGGGGGGGTGCGTGGGGGGTGGGCGAGGACAGGGCCATCCCCCCTCCTCCCCCCGCATTAAGCCAGGCCGAGGAGGCGTTCCCACGACCAGAAGTGGACGCGCGTTGTGCACGTGGGAACGGCTGCGGGGGGGACGAGGGAGGGTGTTAGTGCTCCCCCCCAGGAGAGACTCCCTTTTGAGGGGGGGGGATCTGGAGGGTGGAAAGGAGAGGCGGATTTTTGGTTCCGTTTGGCCGCTGGATCTACCCGGGATGGGGGCAATGGGAAGCTTTCAAGAAAAGCCTGGACTGCCTCATCTGTCAGAAAGGGTGTAGGTAGGGTCTCCTGCTTGGGGGGTTGGGTTGGACTAGATGACCTCCAGGGTCCCTCCCAGCGCTTAATCTGTAAAGAACAGAAGCTGCCTTCGGAAGTTGTGGGAGCTTCATCCCTGGAGGCTTTCAAGAAGAGACTGGACTGCCATCAGTCAGAAATGGTGTAGGGTCTCCTGCTTAGGTGGGGGGGTTCGGTGGGGGTGGGCAGGATGACTCCAAGGTCCCTTCCAACTCTGTCAATCTGTAATATGAAGAACGGTTGCAGGAACTGGGCCTGGGTAGTCTAGTGAAGAGAAGGACCAGAGGAGACAGGAGAGCATCTTCCAATACTTGAGGGGCTGCCCCAGAGAGGAGGAAGGGGGCCAAGCTATTCTCCAAAGCCCCGGAAGGCTGGACAAGAAACTGAATAAGGAGAGATTCAACCTGGAAATAAGAAGGAATTTTCTGACAGTGAGAACAATTAACCCATGGAACAGAAGTTGTTGGCTAGCAAATCAAAGAGGGAGGGTGGGAGGGAAGAGAGATAGGTAAAGATTAGAGTGGAGGAGAAAAAGAGAAAGAAAGAAAAGAAAAGAAAGAAAGAAAGAAAAAGAAAGAAAGAAAGAAAGAAAGAAAGAAAGAAGAAAGAAAGATGTGGAGACTCTAGAAAGAGTGCAGAGAAGAGCAAGCAGGATGATGAGGGGACTGGAGGCTCAAACATACGATGGATGGTTGCAGGAGTTGGGGTATGTCTAGTCTAGTGAAGGGAAGGACCAGGGGAGACAGGAGAGCATCTTCCAATATTTGAGGGGCTGCTCCAGAGAGGAGGAAGGGGGTCAAGCTATTCTCCAAAGCACCCGAAGGCCAGAGAAGGAAGAATGGATGGAAACTGAACAAGGAGAGATTCAACCTGGAAATAAGGAGGAATTTCCTAACAGTGAGGACAATCAACCCATGGAACAGAAGTTGTGGAAGCTTCATCACTGGAAGCTTTCAAGAAGAGACTGGGCTACCATCTGTCAGAAGCGTTATAGGGTCTCCTGCTTGGAAAGAGGGGATGGGTGGGCTAGATGATCTCCCTTCCAACTCTGTTCATTTGTTTTGTTGTTATCTAAATGTAAAAGGCCACACTTGGAATTCTGCATCCCGTTTATTGGTCACCCCGTTATGAAAAAAAATAAACGTTGAGACTTTGGAAAAAGTTCAGAGAAGAGCAACTAAGATGACGAAAGGCCTGGAGACTAAAACGTAGGAAGAACGGCTGCAGGAATTGGGTCTGGCTAGTCTAGAGAAAAGAAGAATTAGGGGTGCCATGAGAGCAACATTCCAGTATTTGAGGAGCTGTCCCAAAGAAGAGGGGGTCCAATTATTCTCCAGAGCCCCTGAAGATGCAAGACAAGAAGCAACGGATGGAAACTAATCAAGGAGAGAAGCAACCTGGAATTAAGGAGAAACTTCCTAAAAGGGAGGACAATTAACCTGTGGAACAGTTTGACACCAGAAATCGTGGGCCCTCCATCACTGGAAGTGTTTAAGAAGAAATTAGAACTTCTCAGTCATCCAGGTCCTGGTTGTCCCAAAGGTGCTAATTTTCAGGAGGCAACTCGATTTTCTTTGTTTTTTTCTTAGAAGACATTTCACTCCTCATCCCAGAAGCTTCTTCAGCTTCGACAGGATAGTGGGGAATGGAAGGATTTATATTCCTTGCAGACAGCTGGTCATTTGCATCCTTTTAGAGAATTAAGAAAAGATGGGATAGCCATTTGTCCGGAATTGTATAGGATCTCCTGGTCAAGCAGTGGGTTGGATTAGAAGATCTCCAAGGTCCTGTTACAGGTAGTCCTCAACTTACAACAGTTCATTTAGTGACCATTCAAAGTTACACCACTGAAAAAAATGACTCGTGACCGCTTCACACTTATGACTGTTGCAGCACCCTCCCCCATGGTCCCCCATTCAACAAGCCAGTTCAGTGTTTCCCAACCTCTGTTACTTTTAGATGGATGGACTTCAACTCCCAGAATTCCCCATTGTTTCAACCACGTTTCAAACCTTCAAATACTTCTTTGACTTCTCAATTTGTCCACAATGCCAGCATTTTTCAACCTGGGCATTGCTGATGGGGGAATTCTTGGAGCTGAAGTCCACCCATCTGAAAGTTTACCACGGTTGGGAAATATAATTTTAAACCCTGGTGGTGTGGCATTTATGCACTAATGCTGATGAATGCTGATGATTTCATTGGCATTAGCCAACGAAAACAAACATCCAGTATAAACAGACGATGAACGGTTGCAGGAACTGGGCCTGGCTAGTCTAGAGAAGAGAAGGACCAGGGGAGACAGGAGAGCATCTTCCAATATTTGAGGGGCTGCCCCAGAGAGGAGGAAGGGGGTCAAGCTATTCTCCAAAGCATCCGAAGGCCAGACAAGGAATAATAATGGATGGAAACAGAACAAGGAGAGATTCAACCTAGAAATAAGGAGGACTTTTCTGACAGTGAGAACAATCAACCCATGGAACAGAAGTTGCCTTCAGAAGTTGTGGGAGCTTCATCACTGGAAGCTTTCTAGAAGAGACTGGACTGCCATCTGTCAGAAATGGTGTTGGCTCTCCTGCTTTGGTGGGGGCAGGGGAGGGGGTTGGACTAGATCAGGGGTCTTCAACCTTGGCAACTTTAAGACTTGTGGACTTCAACTCCCAGAGTTCCTCAGCTAGCAAACCTCTGGGAGTTGAAGCCCACAAGTCTTAAAAGTTGCTAAGGTTGAAGACCTCTGGACTAGATGACCTCCGAGGCCCCTTCCAACTCTCTTATTCTGTTATTTCATCCCTGGAGGGTTTCAAGAAGAGACTGGACTGCCATTTGTCATAAATGATGTAGGGTCTCCTGCTTGGGTGGGGGGTTGGACTAGATGACCTCCGAGGTCCCTTCCAAGTCTATTATTCTGTTCTGTAATAGAGCCACGTGTAAATGAAATGGGCCGAACCGAATTGTGACTCAGAAAAAGGGGCTCTCTCCAGGATAAGGCAAAGCCAACCGGAGACACCCCCCCCCCCGGCCCTAAGCCATGAGATTGGCAGGATAGGACCAGCCCCCCCCAAGAGTCACTCAGCCTGCTAACCAATAAAGCTGCTGCCCCGTCTGTGACTTCACAGCCCATCATCCAAGTGGGCTGCAGGCACCACTTGGGCACTCCTGCCTCCACCATGCGTGGCCCCCTCTGCCTTTTCTGCCTGTGCCAGGGAGGTTCGGCCGCGCACCAAGGCATCGCCGGTGGGCAGGATGCAGAAGGGCCCCTCTCCCTGGTGTGGGAGTGGTTGGCGGTCTGTTCGGCCATGGTGGTGGCACTGGTGCTGGCGCTGGCAATGAAATTGCTCACCAGGAACCGAAGCCCAGAAGGCAGGAGAACATCCAAGGTGAAGGAAGGGCCCAGGGCTTTCACAGGTTAATAGAGTGGGAAGAGGGACCTTATAGGTCAGTGACGGCGAACCTTTTCGGCACCGAGGGCCGAAACCAGAACCCACATGCCTATTCGCGCTCCGGAGCACCGGAAACCCAAAGACCAGCTGGTTGGCAGGTGCATGCCTGTTTTTGGGGCTTTTTTCAGGCTGCTTTTTGGTCCGTTTTCAGGCCATTTTTGGGCTTTTTGAGGCCATTTTTGGGGCCATTTTCAGGCTGCTTTTTGGGCCATTTTTGGGCTGTTTTCAGGCCATTTTGGGGCCATTTTCAGGCCGTTTTTTGGGCTGTTTTCAGGGCCATTTTTTGGGCTTTTTGAGGCCATTTTTGGGGCCATTTTCAGGCTGTTTTGGGGACATTTTTGGGCTTTTTTAAGGCCATTTTTCGGGCTGTTTTCAGATTGTTTTTTGGGCCATTTTCAGGCCGTTTTTGGGGCTGTTTTCAGGGCTGTTTTTTGGGCTTTTTTGAGGCCATTTTTGGGCCATTTTCAGGCCATTTTTTTGGCTGTTTACAGGGCCATTTTTTGGGCTTTTTTCAGGCCATTTTTCAGGCCGTTTTTTGGGCCATTTTTGGGCCATTTTCAGGCCTTTTTTTGGGCTGTTTTCAGGGCTGTTTTGGGGGGCATTTTTGGGCTTTTTAAGGCCATTTTTGGGCCGTTTACAGGGCTATTTTTTGGGGCCATTTTCAGGCCATTTTTTTTTTGGCTGTTTACAGGGCTGTTTTTTGGGCTATTTTCAGACTGTTTTGGGGGCATTTTGGGGCCAGACCGTTTTCAGGGCCATTTTCAGGCCATTTTGTGTGCCAAAAACTTCTGAAAACGACCTGAAAACTGGCCAAAACTGGTCCATTTCTCGCCAGCTGCTCTTCTGTTTTCCTGTTTTTGGGCTGTTTTTGAGGCTATTTTTTGGTGTTCTGGCGCCCGCAAAGACCAGCTGGAAACCAGAAGAGCAGCGTGCCATAGGTTCGCCATCGCCATTATAGGTCATCTAGTCCAACCCCACCCCCTCCCCCGCTCAAGACTTGAAGGGCCTGGGTGCGGAAGTGGTGCCTGGGCCCTGTTTGTGGCCATCAGGGGTGGGGAAGCGGTCCGCATTCACTCTGAGGTGTGATGGGGCGGCAAACAAATAAATGTAGGCAGTCCTCGACTTACGACGGTAATTGAGACCAAAATTTCTGTTGCTAAGCAAGGCTGTTGTTAAGTGAGCTTTGCCTCCCCATTTTGTGACCTTTCCAGCCACCGTCGTTAAGCAAATCGCTGCCGTTGTTACCTTAGTAAAACGGTTGTTAAACGAATCTGGCTTCCTCGTTGACTTTGCTTGCCAGAAGGTCGCAAAAAGGGGATCTGACAAGCAAAGTCAAACTCACTTAACAACCGCGTTACTAACGTTAACAACGGCAGCGATTCGCTTAACAACGGTGGCAAGGAAGGTCCAAAAAATGGGGGCAAAATTCACTGAACAAAGGTCTCACTTAACGATAGAAACACTTTTGTGCAAAGCAACAACATCCCCTTTCTCTCTCACAATCGCACTTAAAAAAACACACTTTCCTTATCTATCTCGAATGAATTTTGCAACGGTGCTTTTCCAAACCTGGCAACTTTCACCTGGCTGGACTTCAATTCCCAGAATTCCCCAGCTAGCCAGAGAAATTCTGAGAGCTGAACTCCGCACAGCTTAAAGTCACCAATTTTGAAAAAAAACACTGTTCTAGAACCGGTCTTCCAAATTTGACAAATTTAAGACTTGTGGACTTCCACTCCCAGAATTCCTGAGCTAACATGGCTGGCTCAGGAATTCTGGGAGTGGAAGTCCACAAGTCATAAAAGGGCCATCGTTGCCCACCCCTGTTCTAGACCATTGCATCCCCGAGAACAAGGGACATTTTTGCCCGTTTCTTGCCTCTTTCGGGTTGGACTAGATGACCCACAAGGTTCCTTCCAACTCTTAATCTGTAAAGAACAGAAGTTGCCTCAGAAGTTGTGGGAGCTTCATCACTGGAAGTTTTCAAGAAGAGACTGGACTGCCATTTGTCAGAAATGGTGTAGGGTCTCCTGCTTGGATGTGGGGTTAGACCAGATGACCCACAAGGTCCCTTCCAACTCTGTTCATCTGTAAAGAACAAAAGTTGCCTCAGACGTTGTGGGAGCTTCATCTCTGGAAGCCTTCAAGGAGAGACTGGACTGCCATTTGTCAGAAATGGTGTAGGGTCTCCTACACCATCTCCTGCTTAAGCGGGGGGTTGGACTAGATGACCCACGAGGTCCCTTCCAACTCTGTTCATCTGTAAATCTCCGTTTTTCTCCTATTCTTCTGTCCCTTTCCGCAGCAGCGAGATGCCCTGGCCGATTCAGACGAGCTGAAAAACCGACTTCTGCAGACTTTCTCCCGGATGGAACAGGAGCTGGTCAGACTCATGACCTTAGTTCGCAACCACAAGGCTGGCCTCATCACCCGTCACCGCGGCTGCAAATCCCCCGCCTGCCAGCGGGTTCGAGAGAACAGCAAAGCCTTTAATTTGGCTGTCTACGATATCGTTGAGGAGTGAGCTACAGGAAAAGAGATTAGAAATAAAAGTATTGACAGTGGACGGGCACCATTTGGCAGAGATTGTGCCTTCTTATGTACGGTCCAGATTACAAGTGGCCCTGGAGGTGGGGAGGATGGATGGTGATGGACAACAACCCTGTGAGGTTGTGATTCACACGCGGGAAATCTGCTGCAGAAGCGGGTTTCACATAATTTTACCAACGGGTTCGCCGCGCACCGAAAATGTGAGCGCGCAAACACGCCTTCGGTGCATGTGCTTTGCTAGCACGCGTGTGCGGCCTTCACGTATGTGCGTGGTTAGGAAAACGTGGCTAAATAGGTGGCATAGCACCACGGCAAGTGGTCAGGTCGCCACTGGTCTCCTGACATCGCGACTCTAGTCTTATCCGCACCCGATTAATCCGTGTTTGGCCTTACAGCTTTCTTTTTTTCAGTGGTTTTATCTCGGTGGATTGGCTTAAAACCCCATTCCAGAAGGCTGCCGATAAGCCATGATTGGTTTTAGCCATGTTTCGAGTCCCTCCCCCCACCCCAGAGGTGGGTTTCAGCGAGTTCTAACCAGTTCTTGAGAACCGGTAACAGAAATTTTGAGTAGTTTGGAGAACCGTTAGTAAAAATTCTGACTGGCCCTGCCGGCATCTATTCTCTGCCTCCCGAGTCCCAGCTGATCGGGAGGAAATGGGGATTTTGCAGTATCCTTCCCCTGGAGTGGGGAGGGAATGGAGATTTTACGTTA
The DNA here is from genome assembly GCA_030761175.1 of Masticophis lateralis. Classification (NCBI taxonomy): domain Eukaryota; kingdom Metazoa; phylum Chordata; class Lepidosauria; order Squamata; family Colubridae; genus Masticophis; species Masticophis lateralis. The sequence goes on along the minus strand of JAUDYJ010000017.1, from coordinate 3,272,711 downwards.
TCCTTCCCCTGGATTGGGGAGGGAATGGAGATTTTACAGTATCCTACCCATGCCACGCCCACCAAGCCATGCCATACCCACCAAGCCATACCCACAGAACCGGTAGTAAAAAATTTTGAAACCCACCACTGCCCCTCCTCTCACCATGGTTCTGAATGCGATGCAAAGTCAAACTGTAAACCAGTGTTAATGGATTGCAAAAGCCAAGTCGATGCTAAAAAAACTTCAACCAGGCAAGGGCCAGGATTATCCACCTTAAGAAATTTTTGTTGAACTTTGCACTCATCATATATGGACCTTAGAATAATAGAATTGAAGGGACTTTGTAGGTCATCTACTCCAACCCCCCCACCCAAAAGCAGGAGACCCTACACCATTTCTGACTGATGGCAGTCCAGTCTCTTCTTGAAAGTTTCCAGTGGTGAAGCTCCCACAACTTCTGGTGGCAAGCTGTTCCGCTGGTTAATTGGTCTCACAGTCAGGAAATTCCTCCTTATTTCTAGACCGAATCTCTCCTTGGTTAGTTTCCATCCATTCTTCCTTGTCTGGCCTTCAGGTGCCTTGGAAAATAGCCTGACCCCCCTTCCGCCTCTCTGGGGCAGCCCCTCAAATCTTGGAAGATGCTCTCCTGTCTCCCCTGGTCCTTCTCTTCACGAGAGATTCCCAGTTCCCACAACCATTCATCATACAATTTAGTCTCCAGATACCTGATCATTTTGGTTGCTCTTCTCTGCACTCTTGGAGTTCTCAGCATTTATTTATTTATTTTTATTTTTCATGGTGACCGGAAGTGGTGAATGTAGTGCAGAGAAAGACAAACTTTGGGGTCGGTCGTGGTACGTGCTGCAATTTTTTGAATTTTTATCCCTTGGTCTGCTGGGAGAGGCACCTGAAGAGGATTTTAGAAGAATTTAGACGAGTCTAGACATATTTGGACAGCGATATGCTGCCAAGGAGCAGGTTAGAATTTTTCTGGGTTGCCCAAATCACAGATTGGGAAACTCTGCACTCCTTTCCAGCACCCCCAGCTCCAAAGAATGGGTGGGTGGATGTCATACAAGCTACCCACCCCAAGTCTCTTGCATAGCCAGCTTGTCTGTCTTGGCCTATTTTTTAAAAAACTCTTTTATTTTATTCAGAACAAAGGTAAAATACAAAACACAAATCAGTCAGAACATTTATTTTTTAGCTAGGGAATTCTGGGAGTCGGAGTCCACCTATGCTGAACTAGGGAATTCTGGGAATTGAAGTTCACACATGCTAGCTAGGGAATTCTGGGAGTTCGGAGTCCACCTATGCTGAACTAGGGAATTCTGGGAGTTGAAGTCCACCTATGCTGACTAGGGAGTTCTGGGAGTTGAAGTTCACACACGCTACCTAGGGAATTCTGGGAGTCGGAATCCGCCTATGCTGAACTAGGGAGTTCTGGGAGTTGAAGTCCATTCATCCTAAAGTTGCCAGGGTTGGGAAATAGAGGCCTGGTAGCTCACCTCTGCAGGGTTTTGTGATGTCACGGCTAGTCCACACCCAGCTGAGAGCCCAGCAGAGCCAAGCATGACTGAATGGCTCTCCAGGAGGGCAGCTCCCTTCTCAAGGCGGTCTTCTCCTGCCTGCTGGGCTGGATGGGTCCCACCTTGGTCCTGAGCGATTCAGATGAGAACCACGAGGGGCCCCAGGACGAACAAGACTTGCAGCTCCCCTCCGAAGTGCTGGGACAAAGGCTGCTGCTGTGGTTCTTGACGCTGGCCGGCTTTTACGGGCTGGTCTGGATCCTGGACGATTTCACTGGGGAGTGGTGCAGCCCCCCAAGGCTGAAGGAAACCGCCGTGAGTCCTGGGGAGGGACGGAGAGACGGGGGCCCTGGAGAGATGGGGGTCCACCTAGGACAGGACACGGTGATGGATGGATGGATGATAGAGACAGACAGACAGATGGAAGGGAGAGGGGTGGGTGGGTGGATGGGATGATGAGAGAGACAGACAGACGGATGAGAGAGACAGAGAAAGAAAGAGACAGAGGAGGGGTGGATGAGAGACAGACAGACAGACAGATAGATGGAAGATAGATGATAGAGAGATAGATAGAAATAAAGAGATAGACAGACACAGATGATAGAGAGAGAAAAAAGAGAGGGTGGTGAATGAGACAGACAGAGATAGATGGAAGATAGATAGATGATAGGGAGAGAAAGAGGAGGGGTGGATAAGAGAGAGACAGATGGTAGATAGATAGATAGATAGATAGATAGATAGATAGATAGATAGATAGATAGATAGACAGATAGATAGACAGACAGATAGATATAGATAGTAGAGCTAGATAGAGATAAAGAGATAGACACGGATGATAGAGAGAGAGAGAGAGAGAGGAGGGGTGAATGAGAGACAGAGATAGATGGAAGATAGACAGATGACAGAGAGAGAAAGAAAGGAGGGGTGGATGAGGGAGAGACAGATAGATGGAAGATAGATAGATAGATAGATAGATAGATAGATAGATTAGATAGATAGATAGATAGATAGATAGATAGATAGATAGATAGATAGATAGATAGATAGATAGATAGATAGATAAGAGATGGACAGACAGATGATAGAGAGTGAAAGAGAGAGAGGAGGGGTGGATGAGAGAGAGAGACAGACAGATTGAAGATAGATAGATAGATAGATAGATAGATAGATAGATAGATAGATAGAGATAAAGAGATAGATAGGCAGACAGAGAGACAGACAGACAGACATAGATGAGGGATGGGTGGATAGATGGATGGATAATCATCCCCTGGAGAGGAGGGTCTCGTCAGTGGCACTGGAGGAACAGGTGTGATGTATACGAAAGCTCCACAAGCTCCTTCTCCTTGGGGCGTAGCACGGATTCTCTGTAGCTCAGGGCTAAACTGCGGTGGCCCCTTGGTGCTCTCCGAGCTGGACTGTTTTTATGCAGAATGTTTCATTACCCAGCAAAGGAACACGATCAGATCAGGACACATCCTCTCCTGCAGGAAGTAATCATGCAAGTGGGAAACAGCAACTCTGACAGGACTTAAGAGAACAGAACAAGAATTCTGTTCATTCATTAGTAAGCGAAAATAGGCTAACCCTTTCTTCTTTGTGGCAGCCCCTCAACCATTGGAAGACTGCCATCCTGACACCCCTAGTCCTTCAGATTAACAGAGTTGGAAGGGACCTTGTAGGTCATCTAGTCCAACCCCCAGAAATGGTGTTAAGCAGGAGATTTAACACCGTTTCTGACAAACGGCAGTCCAGTCTCCTCTTGAAAGCCTCGTTACGAGAATCCCACAACTTCTGAAGGCAGCTTCTGTTCCATGGGTTGATTGTTCTCACTGTCAGAAAAGTCCTCCTTATTTCTAGGCTGAATCTCTTGGTCACCACACTATAAAAAAGATATTGAGACTCTGGAAAGAGTGCAGAGAAGTGAAACCAGGATGATGAGGGGGCTGGAGGCTCAAACAGACGATGAACAGTTGCAGGAACTGGGCATGGCTAGTCTAGTGAAGAGAAGGACCAGGGGAGACAGGAGAGCATCTTCCAATACTTGAGGGGCAGCTCCAGAGAGGAGGAAGGGAGTCAAGCTATTTTCCAAAGCCCCTGAAGGCCAGACAAGGAAGAATGGATGAAAACTGATCCAGGAGAGATTCAACCTGGAAATAAGGAGAAATTTCCTGTCAGCGAAAACAATCAACCCGTGGAACAGAAGTTGCCTTCAGAAGTTGTGGGAGCTTCATCCCTGGAGGCTTCCAAGAAGAGACTGGACTGCCATACATCAGAAATGGTGTAAGGGTCTCCTGCTTGGGCGGGGGGTTGGACTAGATGACCTCCAAGGTCCCTTCCAAGTCTGTTAATCTGTAATCTGTAAACCCGCAATGCCCAAAGATTAAAAGGAGAAAAAAAAATCCAGGATGGTTTGGTACAGACCACACGCCAAGAAAAGGAAGATGATTTCCTGACCCACAAACAATCCATTCCCCTCCGTTGAAATCCTGTGTTTATTTAAAGGCTTTCATGTTTATTTTGATCTGCAGATCAGAGGTTGGCGTAGGATCCCTGCCCAGGATTCGTCTCCTCCTCGGCGTCACTGCAATATGCAATCCAGTCTGAAATCCCTCGGGCAAACAGAGCAGGATCTGGTCACTTTGTTATACAAACTTCGCAAGCACAAAGTGGCCTTGGCCAGCGGATGGCTCCAGGGTAAGCGGAGGTGTCGACAGATCCGTAACGATCTGGTGATTTACACAATTCAGGATGAGACCTAACGGATGCGGAGGAAAACAGATCCCCCCCTTCCCTTCCTCAAAGGATCTGGCCTAAGGAGAATAAAGATTTCTGAGAGTGACCCACACAAGGAGCTTTGGCGCAACATATGGCACAGCTTGGTTTGATTAACAGAATAACAGAATTGGAAGGGACCTTGTAGGTCAACTAGTCTAACCCCCACCCCCACCACAACACCCACAACTCGGATTGGTCAACGTTACGGGTAGATGTACGACCACAATTGAGCTCAGAAGCTACGTTGCGAAGTGAGAAATTCCGTCAAATGAGTTTGAACCGCTCATTTAAACCCCGTTTTATGACCTTTCCTTGCCACGGTTCTTAAGTGAATCAGATGCCCCAGTGACTTTGCTGGTCAGAAGGTTGTAAAAGTGGGTCAGGTGACCACGGGGACCCTGGGATGGTCATAAATATGAATCAGTGGCCAAGCGTCTGAATTTTGAGCATGTGACCATGGGGATGTTCGTAAGTGTGAAAAATAGTCATAGAAATCACTTTTTTCCCCCCAGCACCGTTATAACTTTGAATGGTCACTAAACAAACTGTTGTAAGTTGAGAGATACCTGTATTACTCCAGCAGTGTTTCCAGCAGTGGAGAGATACCTGTATTACTCCAGCAGTGTTTCTCAACCCGAGGGAGTTTACGAGGGGTGGACTTCAATTCCCAGAATTCCACAGCCAGCATGGGAATTCTGGGAGTTGAAGTCTACCTGTCTTGTTATTCGCATTTCTATGCCGCCCACTCTCTGAGGACTCTGTCAGTTTTGCATTTTGTCCTTTGCTCCCACCTGAGTTGTGTTAAACTGTTCTGACCTAGGCTCCTTTATTTATTTATTTATTTAATCTGGGCGGCTTACACCAAAGACAGTATACTAAATAGCATATTGTCCCCAACAATATGGGTCCTCGTTTTACCCACCTCGGAAGGATGGAAGGCTGAGTCAACCTTGAGACGGTGAGATTTGATCCGCTGATCTGCTGAACTAGCAGTCAGCTGAAGTAGCTGCAGTACAGCACTCTAACCACTGCGCCACCTTGGCTCTTTAAAGTTGCCAAGGTTATTAAAATATATTTTTCTGCAGTGATTCATGTAGTCCTCAAGTTATAAGCACAATTGGGACTTGGTAACAAGCGAGAAGCTTGTTAAGTGAGTTGTACCTTTGATGACATATTTTTTTGCCCTGGTTGTTAAGTGAATCACATGGTCATTAAATGAATCCGTCTCTTCCCCATTGACTTTCTTATTGGAATCTGGCTGGGAAGACTGCAAATCCAGTGACTCCATGGCCACGGGATGCTGCAACCTTCATGCGTACCAGCCAGTTGTCAATTGTCCGAATTGTAATCATGCAACAATGGGGATACTAACAGTTGTAAGTGCGAGGATGGGTCATAAGTTATTTTTTTCCCCCAGTGCCATTGTAACTTCAAACAGTTGCAAAATGGTTGTAAGTTGAGGACTACCTATACACAAATGGTCGTTGAATCATCATCATCTTCTTTTAACGACCCCATAATCTCTTGTCAGGTAGAGAGTCTGGGCAAATGAATAGAGCTGAGTGTTTTACTGGCCGGTTGCCCTTCTTGTCACCAATACGGAGTTTTATTCAGCAGTCATATTCTCATTGTGGCCAGAGAAATATCTGACTCTACCTAGGGTACAAATGGTTGTTGAACGAGACATATGAACTCACACAGCCTCCAAAGACAAGGTTTGGTTCCCACAACTCACTAACCCACTTAGTTACAAGTTGTGTGAACCCAGCCTACAAATAACAAAAAGAACTTCCATATCCAAAGAGTTTTGCATTTTGTCCTTTGCTCCCACCTGAGTTGTGTTAAACTGTTCTGACCTAGGCTCCTTTATTTATTTATTTATTTAATCATATTTATATGCCGCCCTTCTCCCGTAGGACTCGGGGCAGCCTTAAAAAGCAGGAATCAGGAATTGATCCCGGCAAAACCTCTTTTATTGACACGACTGTGAATCCCTTTCATTCCCAGTCAGCAAGGCCTGTCCAAACAGTTTTTCAAAGGAATGTTTATCAACACAGACCTTATCTTGCTTGGTAAGCTGCCACGTAACTTGTTTCAACCCATGTTTCAACGCAGTACAAGGCCAAACTTGGCACAGAGTCACTTAGAGTCACGAACAGAACTTCAAACGAACGAATTGTTTCCTGCAGAAGCCCCCTCCCCATTCGCTCCTCTTTTGTTTCCTATGGGAGGGGCCAATCACCTCCAAGGTATGGCTTTACTCCCAAGTCGGCCCTGCTTTCTGAGTTGTTCTCGGCTTCTGGCAGCTCTGCGCTTGCGCACACTGGGAACGGGCTCCAGCTGTTCCTCTGCCTCGCTGCTGTCTCATTCCCTCTCTGCCTCCGACGCAGAGCCCTCGTCCGAGCTTTCACCAGCCCCCAGAACTGGCCCAAGTTCCTCCCCAACCTCCTCATTGTCCGACTCTGCTGCCAGCTCCACTGGCCACCGGTGGAGGGGGGGGAAGGGCACATCTTTCCCCTGATGAGAGAAACTAAGGTTTTACATGGAAACGTAAACTAACCAAAGAGATTGAATTCATACCATATGCCAGGTGCACCCAATTCTAGCCTGCTATTGTGAGTGTAGCCACGAGGGCTTCCAAATATCCTTTGTGTGAAAAAGAGATGCCTGCTGTGAATTGTGGTCAACAAGGACTTTGTGCATTTCTACTTAGAAATACTACATATGGTGTTTACATCTGCATTTCGCCTTAATATCACAGGTCATGCTTTAAAAATTCATGTTGTTTCTTGTTTCTCTCATTCTCTTGCTGAATGAGAGCGAGAACACCAGCCTGAAGATGACGAATGAGACTTCGTCAAAACGTCGCCAAGACACTTCCAATTTTACGCGGGAGAAGACCCGAATAACCAAAGACCTACCTATAAACACCCGCGAAAACCTCAGAAAACATCATCCTATATATATATATATATATATATATAATAATTCAAAGCGAAGCAAGAGAATCAGAGGTGGTATTCTGGCAGTTCACATCAGTTCGGGCGAATCTGTAGCGGCGAATGTGGGTGGGCCTGCCCGGACGTAATGCCATCCTATTTAGCCACTTTTTTGAAGCCGGGCGCAAGTGTGAAGGTGTGTGCGTAAAGCAAACATACGCGTGTTCGGCGAACTGCTGATAAGCATTTCTGAAACCCACTGCTGAAGAGAATGATATACCGTATTTTTCAGAGTATAAGACGCACCTACCTTTTTTAGTGAGGAAAAGAAGAAAAAGAAATCTCCCTCTGCCTCTGAGCAATTTTGCCTCCTTGCAGCAAACAGCCTGCTTTACTTTCAGTTTCGTTTTCAGCATAGCTTGATTAGCACAAGGGGAAAAAAAAATCTGCTCCAGCAATTTATCTCCTTGAAGCAAGCAGCAAAGCCCTGAACAAAACAGCTGAGATCAAATCAGCTGAGAGTCGGGAGGCTGATCCAATCAACTTGTGCTAATCAGGCTGTGCTGAAGCTGAAAGGAGCTGTTTTTTCTTGCTGTTTGCTTGCGAGGAGGTAACTGCTGTGAGGCAGAGGCCAAAGGGTGGGGGCCAGTGGGCGGGCGGGGCTACATTGGGTGTATAAGTCCCACCTAAATTTTCACCCCCTTTTAGGGGGGAAAAAGGTGCATTTTATACTCCGAAAAATACAGTATATTTAGTTCTTGTTCTATGTTCTGTTTGCTCGGAAAAAGAAAGAAAGAAAAAAGCAACAACCAGGAATCCTTGGCAGCTGCACGAGATTTGCAAAAAGCTTTTTGAGTCCTTCCTTGGAAGCTGTTTCCATCTCTCCATCTTGGGGGTCCACCCATCTTTGTCTTGATAATCCGTTGCAAAAAATGCCACCCCCCCAAAAAATAACAAAACAGAGAGAAAGAGAGGGGGAAAAAAAAACAGAGAAGGAAAAAAATCCCTTTAAGAAATGCCCACCTAGCAGGCCTCCGTTTCTAAATGAGATCATTTACTCCCCCTGCAAAGTACAGTTAGTCCTCGACGTACGACCGCAGTGGAGCCCAACATTGCTGTTGCTAAGCGAGACATTTGTTAAGTGAGTTTCGTCCTGCTTTACAACATTTCTTGCCACAGTTGTTAAGTGAATCACTGCAATTGATAAATTAGTCATATGGTGGTTTGTTCAACGAATCCTGCTTCCCCATTGTCACAAAAGGGGATCACATGACCCCAGACACCACAACTGTCATAAATATGAATCAGTTGCCAAGAGTCTGAATTTTAATCACGTGACCACAGGGCTGCTGCAAAGGCTGTAACTGTGAAAAGTGATCGAATGTCACATTTTTCAGTGCCATGGTAACTTTGAACGGTCACTAAATGTAAGCCGAGAACCACCACTATATGATTGATCCAATTTTATGAAAGTTGTTTTATGGTGGTCATTAAAGCAATTATCATATTCTATTTTAAAATAGAATAGAATAAAACTTTACTGTCACTTTAAATGCACACTAATCAGCATACATTAAAATGAAATTTGCATTCAGCTCTCAAAGGAGAACTGTTATGCATATTCCCACAATATACACACACATACACACACAAGATGGTGTGATGACCCAGGGCACGGCACAGAGTTCACACAGGCAGCTGGCAGTTCAAACCGGCAGTTATTGCTCCAAATTTCTCCAAACGCTCCCACGTTTCTGGCAAGTCCCAGAGCAGAGTGATGATAAACCTCCATACACACCTCAAGCAGCCTCTAGCTGCAAATAGTCCAGCCCAATGCTGTGAGCTACAAAGCAAGAAATCCAGAAAGGATGCAAGAAATCCACGAAAGTTCAAACGTCGACACTCAACTCTCCATGAATTCAGCGTTTCTTCCCTACAAATGCCCCTCCCCACAACATCTCCTTAAGTCTCAGTCCGCAGGTGTGCCTTGTGAAGAGGGGTGGGGCACTCTCCTCCTGAGTAGTCGGGTCAGTCTGCGTTGTTCTCGCCTTCTCTCCACTCTCCGTGCTCAGGGATCAGGAGGGGTGATCCTTGCTCATCACCTGTCTCTCATGTTCACTGCTTAGCTTCTCTTAGTCATCCTGCTCCCCTTCCTCCCTGCCTACAAGCCATCCCAATCCTGAAAGGCCCTGGCCTGGCCCTGCTCCTCCCCATTTTCCTCCCAAGCCAACAAAGCCACCCCTCGATCTCTGTCGGCTCCAGTTCCACGCAGATTCATGCTCCGACGGAGGGCATGACAGATGGCTGGATTTTGATTCCCAGAATTCCCCATCCAGCCCGCTTGAAGATTTGCGGCCTTCAACTGTTTTTCTACCCTAATCGGGCTGGGCCGAAGCCTTCCTTCTCAACTTTGCCTGGCTTGAAGACCAGCCCAAGGACCAGAGAACTTCCCACAATGTCCTCCTTGCTAATAAAATATTGATGGTGAAAGGTTTTGGGCCCCTTATTACGACTTCTAGGAAGTTCCCGCGATGGAGCACGGTGGAAACGGCTTATCCGAGGCGGAATTGTGGGTCTCTCTGCCAAGCTCCAAGGTGGTCGCTGAGTAGCTAAATGGCTCTGGAAACATTGCCAAAACTCCATTAATCTTCTTGATCTTTTTGAGGCTTTCTCAATCAGGGTGGATCCATTAAAAACTCCTCATTCTTTGCCAGAGGCGGCTGCTTTCAAGAGAGCTCCGAAACTTCCTTTTGGCACATCGATCTGCCTGTGCCCGTCTTCCTTGGCAGGGCCACCCTCTCTGCCTGCTAAACGTTCAGTTTGGAAAAATAAAGTCATCCTTTTCAAAAAAAAATGGAAAATCAAGCCATGGTGTTTCTTTACGGAAGCAACACCCCCTTTTTTTTTTCAAATCTGATGGTTTAGAACAGGGACTTCTCAATCTTGGCAGCTTTAAGGCAGGTGGACTTCGGCTCCCAGAATTCCCCAGCCAGTATGCTTAAAGCATGGTGGCTGTGGGATTCTGGGAGTTGAAGTCCTCACACTTAAGCAAAGATGGCTGGGGAATTCTGGGAGTTGAAGTCCATTAATCTTGAAGTATGCTAACTGGGAAATTCTGGAACTTGAAGTCCACCCATTTTGAAGCATGGTGGCTGGGGATTCTGGGAATTGAAGTCCACCCATTTTGAGGCATGGTGGCTGGGGGATTCTGGGAACTGAATTCCTCACACTTAAGCCGAGTGGCGTAGGAGGTTAATGCCTCCTACTAAGGCAGTAGTTAACATCCAGCTGCCTGCAATTACTGCGAGTTCAATCCTAGCCAGGCTCAAGGTCGACTCAGCCTTCCATCCTTTCTAAGGTGGGTAAATTGAAGACCCAGTTTGTGGGGGCAATAAGCTGACTTTGTATAAATATACAAAAGTATGAAGGCTATTGCTTAACGCACTATAAGCCACCCTGAGTCTCCGGAGAAGGGCGGCATATAAATCAAATTTTAAAAAAAGATGGCTGGGGGATTCTGGGAGTTGAAGTTCACCCATTTTGAAGCATGGTGGCTGGGGGATTCTGGGAGTTGAAGTCCACCCATTTTGAGGCATGGTGGCTGGGGGATTGTGGGAGCTGAATTCCTCACACTTAAGCCAAGATGGCTGGGGAATTCTGGGAGTTGAAGTCCACACATCTTGAAGCAGGCTGGCTAGGGAATTCTGGGAGTTGAAGTCCATTCATCTTGAAGCATACTAACTGGAGAATTCTGGAACTTAAATTCGACTTATTTTGAAATATGCTGGCTGGGGGATTCTGGGAGTTGATGTCCTCACACTTAAGCCAAGACGGCTAGGGAATTCTGGGAGTTGAAGTCTACCAATCTTGAAGCAGATCATAAAGTGCTAAGATTAAGAAACCTGTGGTAAAGGAAGAACAGGAAATGGGGAAAAACTCCACGTTCAAATCCAGTGTAGGTTCAAAGATCACAAGTAACCTGGACTTTATGAAAATGACCATCAGGTTATGGGGGGCGGGTAGGACTTGATCTTGTGAGACCCCCAGAGGCACCTGATTGTCTGCTGAAAAGGCTGGATTTAAACAGGCACTGGCTATCTTCTTATCCACCGAGCGCTACCCTACCTCACAGGGTTGTTAGGAAGATACAAGGGGGCTCAAAACCAGTTCCCTGCCCTGACCAGCTTATTCCTTCCCAAAAAAATAAAAGGAAGAACAGGACTCAGAGGTTGCAACATGAGTCAGCAAATACACGTGCGCACACACGCAAATTGGACCATGCACAATTCAGAATTTATAATAAATGTGTCGGGAAGAACAGAGTGTTCCACAGGACGGATTTTGAGCTTCTGCCTTTAGGCGATGGAGACTTGGCAGATCAGCCTTTCTCCAACTTTTCCAGTTGGATTGCGTGCTGAAACAGACAAAAGGAGGATTAATTTGGGGGCAAAAAACAAAAACAAAACCCAGCTTAGTCTCCTCTCAGTCAGCTGGAAAGAGCAGGTCTGGTCTGGCCTACAGAGTAGATAGCGAAACAGGAAGCCAAGGCTGAAGAATCAGTATCAGAATCAGAATCGAGCTGGAAGGGACCTTGGAGGTATTCTAGTCCAACCCCCTCCTCCATCAGATCCTAAACCAGTGATGGCTAACCTTTTTGCCGTTGCGTGCCAAAAGCGGGGGAAGTGCGGTGTGGTTGCACACATGTGTGCCCACACCCATAATTCAATGTGCCCCGCGCATGCCTGTATGACCCCCCCCATGTGGGCCCCCTCAGTGGGCCCGGTAGGCCCGTTTTTCGCCCTCCCCAGGCTCCAGATGCTTTCTTGGAGCCTGGGAAGGATGAAAACAGCCTTCCCCACCACCTCCCAGAGCCTGTTTCCCAATTTCCGGTGGGACCGGAAAGCACAAAAATCAGCTTGCCAGCACATGCATGCGCGCTGGAGCTGAGTTAGGGCAGCACTCGTGTGCCCACAGATATGGTTTGCCAGAGGTTCGCCATCATGGCCCTATACCATTTCAGACAAGTCTGGAAGCTCAGTCTTTTCTTAAAAGCCTCCAGTGATGGAGCATCCACAGTTTCTGATGACCAGCTGTTCCACTGGTTAATTGTTCTCACTGTTAGGAAAGTTTCTCCTTTAATTCTAGTTTGCTTGATTTCCATCCGTTGTTGCTTGTCTTCTGGTGCTTTTTTTTTTAAATTAGATTTATATTATATAATTAGAGTCTTCTCTGGAGACTCAGGGCGGCATACAATGCGTTAAACCATCCTCTGCTACCATTTGTCAGATATATATATTGATGTTCGTGCTCATTCGGTTCTATGAGAAGTTATTTGGTCAATACAGCTTCAGGTTCAAAAAAGTTTGTTTTAATATTTACAAAATATATATATGCATGAACAGGGTGTCCTGTTGCATTTACCCTAACTGTATGACTCAGAAGTTGAGAGGAGAGAGAACTTCACTTGTTGTCTTGCTGATAGATGAGAGAGAGAGATGAAGATATCCAAGGGATCTCTGAGTAAGAGTCCAATAAGAGAGTTCATTGGCTGATATAGTCACATGTGATGTCTGTAAAGACTTAACCCCTTCTAGTCTCTGGTACATCACATACAGGCAATATCTGCCAGAAATAACCTTCATACTTTTGTATATTTTTATACCAAGTCAGCTTATTGCCCCCACAAACTGGGTCCTCAATTTACCTACCTTAGAAAGGATGGAAGGCTGAGTCAATCTTGAGCTTGGTGAGACCTGAACTGGTGCAATTGCAGACAGCTAGATGTTAATAACAGGCTTTAGTCTGCTTATTAGCGTGTTGAGCTATCCAGGCTTTGGAAAATAGGTTTAGTTTTCCTCTTCTTAAGATGTGGGAGCTCCATCACTGGAAGGTTTCAAGAAGTGACTGGACTGCCCTCTCTCAAATATGGTGTAGGCTTTCTAACATTGACCTCACCCCATCCCTAAGAGGTCTGTAAGGGGCGTGCATAAGTGCACCAGTGTGCCTTCCATCCCTGTCCTACTGTCCCCATTTATACACATCCATTCCATGTACTCATTATAGGGGTGAAATCTGAACCAGTTTGATACCGGATCGCTGGTCATGCACGCGTGCTGTGCACCAAACATGGATGCATGCGCACCAAATGTGCAGTGCGCATTAAATGTACAGTCTGCACCAAACATGCACGCACGCACACAAACGCTCACTGCGCATTAAATGCTCAGCGCTCACCAAACATGCATGCATGCACACAAAATGTGTGTTGCATGCACATGCACAGTGCACACCAAACGTGCGCTACAAATGCATGCACAGTGAGCACCAAGCGCACACTGCACATTTAAAAAGCTACCAATTCAAGTGGACCAGTATGAGCCAAATGGAGGCTTGGGAAGATAAGCAGACTAGCGAACGGAGGGACAAGCTGTGAAAATCCTGCTTTCTAGGAAAGCTAAACCGCGTGGCACAGGTGATCTTCAGATCGTAGCTTTTTTAACTACTGATTCAACCAAACCAGTAGTTTTTATCGGTACCGTTTTGCCCGAACCGGGGAGAACCAGTAGCATTTCACTCCTGATTCATAATCACGTTTATATTTATATCTGTTCTCTTATACATGTTTGACAAATAAATAAATAAATAAAAATAAAGATATCCCAGCAGGAAAATTAGGAAAAAGCTGCCCTAAGTGGGGCATTACATTTCTTTTCCATCAATTCTCCAAAGATCCAGCTAAATTCCCCTGAGCCGCAGAGGATTATTAGCATTCAATCCTCTGATTTCAAACTCGGAGTCCCTGAATCAGCAGGCAGGTGTGAAGGGCCTCTGCCTTGGGTTGAGAAGTGGGTGGAGAGAGGAGGCAGGGGAAGGCTGGGCCCAGGTGAGGGAGGTGGGTGGGAGGGAGCTCAGACGGCTGAGTCGTAGACGGCTGAAGAGAACAAACCGGCTACAGCCCACCAGGTGAAAACTGCAGACCACTCAGGCGATTGGGTAAGTAGCTAAAAGGGATTCGGGGGTCCCGTTGGCTGGAGATCTAATGCAGATCGACTTTGGGATCTCAGCTGGGGAAGGGGATTTCAAAGGGAAAACGAAGGCATCCTAGCAGATGCTAAATCCCACAAACTGTCGAAAAATACCTATTGTATTTTTCAGAGTATAAGACGCTCCGGGGAGGAAAACAAGAAAAAAAAACCTGCCTCTGCCTCCCAGCAATCTGTTTACTTGCAGCAAACAGCAAACAGCTTGTTTAATTTTCATTTTCAGCACAACCTGATTAGCACAAGAACAAAAAATCTGCCTCTGCCTCCCAGCAATTTGCCACCTTGCAGCAAACAGACCGTTTCAGCTTCAGCTTCAGCACAGCCTGATTAGCACAAGCAGCTGATTGTCGGTTGGATTGGCCTCCCAAAGATCAGCTGTTTCAGGCTGCAGGGATTGCGGTAGCCTATTGCCGCCTCTGTGCGACCCGTTTTCTGGGGTGCTGGCGGGTGGGCGGGGCTATCTTCAGTGTATAAGAAGCATCCAAATTTTCACCCTCTTTTAGGGGAGAAAAAAGTATGTTTTATACTCCAATAAAATACGGTAATTCTGCATTTTTCTCCTTGCGGATCTCATTCAGGACAACGGAAGAGACCCTGGTTTTAAAAAAGTTTAGAAAAGGTGCAGTGGGGGTATTTGGGAAGAGGGGTTTAAGAGTGTGTGTGTGTGTGTGTGTGTGTGTGTGTAAATGTTCATTTTTTTAATTGCACCAGCCTATCAGTAACAGAGTTGGAAGGGACCTTGGAGGTCATCTAGTCCAACCCCCTGCTCAGGGATTCGAACCGCCGAACTGCCGACCTTTCTGATCGACAAGCTCAGCGACTTAGTCGCTGAGCCTTGCGGTCCTCTGGAGTTTACAAACTCCCTGGCTTTTCAACCTTTACAACGAAGATACAGAAAGTCCTCTATTTACAACAGCTCGTTTAGCGACCCTTCAAAGTTACAACAGCATGGGGAAAAAAATGACTTATGACTGTTTTTCAACCATTAGCAGCATCCCCACGGTCACACACACACAATCAAAATCCAGACACCTGGCAACTGATTCATATTTATGACGGTTGCAACATCCCTGGGTTACGTGATCCCCTTTTTGCGACCTTCCGAAGAGCAAAGGGGGAAAGCCAGATTTACGTAACCACGGTGTCACTCACTTAACAACTGTGGCAAGAAAAGTTGCAACGGGGAAAATTCGCTTAACAGCTGTCTCAGTTAGCAACAGAAATTTTGGGCTCAATGGTGGTCGTAAATCAAGGAGTATCTGTATCATTCTGGACATGTAGCTGTCCGGTTTCTTCTGAAAAGCCTCCAATGATGAAGCACCCACAACTACTGAAGTCAAGAGACGTTCCCTGGGTTAATTGTCAGGAAATTTGTCCTTAATTCTACAGTAGCGGCTAAAATTGTGGAAACCTTTTGGGAAAAGTGTATTTTCTAAAACTAGCTAATAACACCACTTTTTCTTTTTGGAGTAGTACCATAAAATTATATATCAATGGAAGGATAATTTAATCCAGAATGTAATGCAATAACTTTTATGAAGGATTTGCTATTAGAATTGCAGTGACGGTAAGAAAAGTGAAACATGTAGAAAAAATGACCTGTACAAAAATGATCCCCATAGAAAAAACGAGATATACAAAAATTATCCCCATGTCAGTGAATCCTTAATTGGGTTATCTTTAGCATGAATGACGGCCTTACAACGTTTTCCCATGGAGGGAACCAAGTCTTTTAGTTCTGCAGCTGTTCTCATGTGAAACCAAGATTGAATGATGGCTTCTATTAACTGGGTTTTATTGCTGGGTCGCTTCTGACTAACAAGTTTCTTTAGTTGACTCCATAGATTTTCAATGGGGTGAAGGTCTGAGCTCCTCCTAGGCTATTCCAGCAGTGGAATAGGATTATCTTGAAACTCCAAAATAAAAGTGGTGTTATTAGCCATCAAACCTCAAAAATATACTTTCCCCCAAAGGTTTCCACAATTTTGGCCACTGCTGTATTTGCTAATCTGGTCGAGAAGAAAGCATCGTGGTAGTATAATAACAGGGAGTAGAGAATCATCTCCAAGTTCCAATAATTTGTTTAGTGACCTTCAAAGTTGGAACTGAAAAAGGACTTAGGACCAGTCCTTGCATGGTTGCAGCTTCCCCAGGGAGACACGATCCAATTCAAATCGCGGTAATTTTTTCTGTTTTGGGAATCCGAGTTCAGAATGTAAGATTTGAATAATTTTTCTGGAGAAACAACAACCTTGTAAGGTAGCTTGGCTCAGCTTAAAAAATGCTGGCTGGGTAGAAATTTTGAACCCTGATGTTACTGGTTTTGGTCAAAAGCACCCCGATGTTACTGGTTTTGCTACTGGTTCACTCTGCATGTGCCCAGCCTCAAAATTGTGCCTAAATAGGATGGCATAGAACCGGGGCAGGTGGGCTGGCCCACTCACAATCTCCGCTACCAATTTGTCCGAACTGGTACGAACCGGCTGAGTTCCAGTTCTGACTGCTACATAACACGTCCTTGGCAGAGGTGGGTTTCAGCAGGTTCTGAGCAGTTCTGGAGAACCGGTAATGGAAATTTTGAGTAGTTCAGAGAACCGATAGTAAAATTTCTGACTGGCCCTTCCCCCATCTATTCTCTGCCTCTCAAGTCCTAGCTGATCGGGAGGAAATGGGGATTTTGCAGTATCCTTCCCCTGGATTGGGGAGGGAATGGAGATTTTATAGTATCTTCCCCTGCCACGCCCACCAAGCCATGTCACACCCACCAAACCACACCCACCGAACCGGTAGTAAAAAAATTTGAAACCCACCACTGGTCCTTGGGGATCTTTATTGCTGCAGCTTCGCACCGAATTTTGCTCATGACTGAACTTCTATTTTTCAGAGATTCCACAGAAATGCCGACATTCTTCTGGGCCGCCGTCTTCTCTTGCCTGTTGGCCACAGAAGGCTGGGCTCACAAAGCTGCAAGGCTCGGTTGCCACCTGCATTGTAAGCTTCAGGGGGAGATTGACAAATGGACAGACAGATAGACAGAGAGAGACAGATAAAGAGACAGAGGGAGTGATAAAGAAAAAACATTAGCACTGATGCTGCAACCTAGTTTGGCTTAACGAAATGTCGGCAAGACAACAGCCAAGTTCAGGGAGCAGCTCCAAGGACCTCTCAGACAGGGAGCAGAATTCGAATTGCTTCAGCATGGAGATCCTTCAGGTTCATGTCGTGCATTCACCATAACATCGTTCCATCCATTGTTTTTTTTTTGGTCTTGCCTTCAGCTGCTTTGGAGAATAGGTTGACCCCCTCTTCTTTGTGGCAGCCCCTCATATTGGATGACAGCTAGCATGTCACCCCTAGTCGTTCTCGTTGTTATGCTCGACATATCCAGGTCCCACAACGCAGTAGTCTAGTGCAGAGGTCTCCAACCTTGGCAACTTTAAGACTTGCGGACTTCGACTCCCAGAATTCCTTAGTCAGCCATGCTGGCTGGGGAATTCTGGGAGTGGAAGTCCGCAAGTCTTAAAGTGGCTCAGGGTTGAAGATCCCTGATTTAAACCAAGGAAAGCTGAAACTGACCTCTCTAGGAGAGAGAATCTCCGCCCTTTTTAAATCTCTATGCTCTCGCACCCTCCCATCACTGGTCACTTTAAGACTTGCGGACTTCGACTCCCAGAATTCCTTAGTCAGCCATGCTGGCTAGGGAATTCTGGGAATGGAAGTCCGCAAGTCTTAAAGTGACTCAAGGTTGAAGATCCCTGATTTAAACCAAGGAAAGCTGAAACTGACCTGTCTAGGAGAGAGAATCTCCGCCCTTTTTAAATCTCTATGCTCTCGCACCCTCCCATCACTGGTCACTTTAAGACTTGCGGACTTCGACTCCCAGAATTCCTTAGTCAGCCATGCTGTGTGAATCTCCGCCCTCTTTAAATCTCTATGCTCTCCATACCCTCCCATTGTTACATGGCTGGCTAGGGAATTCTGGGAGTTGAAGTCTAACAAGTCTTAAAAGTGCTCAAAGTTGGGAGATCCCTGCTTTGGGGGATGTGCCTGATCGGAACCCCCACTCCATGCCTCCATTCAAGATGATATAGACTTTAAACCAGAGCCTTTTTTATTAGGGATTCTGCCAGAAACATATAACAGAGAATTGAGATACCTGATTGTGAATGTATTGACAGCAGCTAGAATTGTGTTTGCTAAAAATTGGAAAAATGAGGAAATACCCAAACAAGATGAAGTTATTAGGAAAATCATGGAATGTGCTGAAATGAGGAAATTGACATTTGAAATGAGAGAACAGGAGGATAAACAATATTATAAGATACAGGATTTATTTTATCAATGGCTAGATAATAAAACATGGAAATGAAATATGAAATGGATGTTATAATATAATAGATGGAAATGATTTTAATGGAATGAAAATGCCATTGTTAAATGAAAGATAAATGAGAATAATAATATAAAGATATGTACTAGATTGATAATATGAGAAAGTAGTATGAACATGAGATGAAGCACAAAAGATTTGTAATGGGCTGACACACTGCTTGCAATTGTAATGGATGATGGATGTTTTATGTTTTGTTTAAAAAAAAAAAAGATGATGGGAGTTGTAGTCCGTCCCAGACGCCAATGCCGTTCTGTTTTTCCTCTTCTCGCTTAGCTTTCAACGTCACCATCCGGAGTGACCGACACGGAGCTTGCAGGGCTACCCACGCCGTCCAGGCCTGTGTGGGGTATTGTGAGTCCAGCGCTTTTCCCTCCAAGTATTCGGTCCTTCTGGCCAGCAGCTTCAAACACAACATCACCTCCGTCTCCCAATGCTGCACCATCAGCCAAATGCAGACGGTGAGAGCATCCAGGCGGGCTTCTTCCCAGTCCTCGCCTTACAACCATTCAGTTAACGACCATTCAAAGTTACGACCGTTTTCAGAGTTGCAGCATTCTCGCCCCCCACCCCCATGGCCACCTGATCAAAATTCCAGACGCTTTGGTCCCTGGCTCATATTTACGACGGTCACACTGTCCCCCTCGTGCGACCTTCTGACAAGCCAAGTCGATGGGGAAGCCGGATTTCACACTTCACGACCACGTTAATATCTTGAGACCTGCAATGATTCGCTTAACTGCTAAAATGGGGCAAAATTCACTTAACAAATGTCTCACCGAATAGCAGGATCTTTAGGCTCCATTGTGGTCATAAGTCGAGGACTACCTGGGTTATGGAATTCCAGCTCCTTGTACAGGTGATCCTCGACTTATGACTATAGTTGAGCTCAAATTTTTCTGTTGCTAAGTGGAACATTTGTTAAGTGAGTTTTGCCCCATTTTACGATGTTTCATGCCATATTTGTTAAGTGAATCCCAGCAGTTGGTGAGTGAGTCACACTGTTGTTAAGTGAATCTGGCTTCCTCCCCATTTGACTTTGCTTGTTAGAAGGTCGTAAAAGGGGATCACGTGACCCCGGGACACTGCGACCGTCATAAATACAAGTCAGTTGCCCAGTGTCTGAATTTTGATCACGTGACAAATGGGGATGCTGCCACGGTCGTAAGTGCGAAAAATGGTCCTAAGTCTCTTTTTTTTCAGTGCCATTGTAACTTTGAATGGTCACTAAATGAACTGTTGTAAGTCGAGGACTTACCTGTATCCTTGACTTATGATCATTGATTTTGCAACCGTTCAAAATTACAAGGCTGAAAAAAGGGACTTAAACAACGGTTGCAGTTGTTTAAGTGGTGGGTTTCAATTTTTTTTACTACTGGTTCTGTGGGTGGGGCTTGGTGGGCGTGGCAGGGGAAGGATACTGCAAAATCTCCATTCCCTCCCCTCTCCAGGAGGAAGATACTGCAAAATCCCCATTTCCTCCTGATCAGCTGGGACTTGGGAGGCAGAGAATAGATGGGGGTGGGGCCAGACAGAATTTTTACTACCTGTTCTCCAGAACTGCTCAGAACCTGCTGAAACCCCACCTCTGATTTGCACAGTCACAGGTGTGTGTGTATGTGTGTGTGTGTGATGGGGTAGCCAGATTCGCTTAACAACCCTGGTGCTAACTTAACCAACTGCAGCGTTTCGCTTAGCAACTGTGGCAAGGAAGGCCGCAAAATGGGGCAAAACTCACTTCACAACCGTCGGGAAGTTCTGGACTCAGTTGTGGTCGTATGTTGAGGACTACCGTGTTTCCCCCCCAAAATAAGACCAGGTCTTATATTAATTTTTGCTCCATAAGGCGCATTACTGCTGATTTTCCGGTTAGGTCTTATTTGGGGAGGGGGGGAATACAGTACTTAATAAATACAGATCTTAACTGGGGCTTATTTGGGGGGTATTTATTTATTGGTTCCATTTATATGCAGCCCTTCTCCGGAGGCTCAGAGCGGCTTACAATGCATTAAGCAATAGCCTTCATACTTTTGTATATTTATACAAAGTCAGCTTATTGCCCCCACAAACTGGGTCCTCATTTTACCTCCCTTAGAAAGGATGGAAGGCTGAGTCGACCTTGAGCCTGGTGAGATTCGAACTCGCAGTAATTGCAGGCAGCTAAGTGCTACTTAACAGCGCTTTAGTCCGCTGTTCCACCAGGCTCTTATTAAAGGGTAGGGCTTATATTACAAGCATCCTTTAAAAAATCATGCTAGGGCTTATTTTCCAGTTGGATTTTAATTTTTGGGGAAACGGGGTCCCTGTAACAGTGTAAGAAGCCGGAATTCCATATTTTAAGTAGTCCTTGATTTACGACCACAATTTCTGCTGTTAAGTGAGACGTTTTAAAGAAGGCAGGTTAAGCCTAGACTCAAAGTAAAAAAAAAAACAAACAACACCCCAAAACTTAGGTGTTTTGATCAGGTGTGCAATGCTGCAGCTCCGGAGGCGCTGGATATATAGCGTTCATAACTGCACTGGGTGGGATTTATTGTCCATTTTCTGCACTGTTTTGCAGGGCTGAGCTGCAAAGAAAGAGCAGGAATCAGGGTGATCTAATATCAGTGATCTCAAACAAGTTTTGGGGGTTTTTTTTGCCGTTGTCCTCTCCAGGTGAAACTCCGGCTGCGTTGCCGTCTCGGCTTGCAGAAAACGGTGGACATTTTCACCGCCAAGACTTGCCGGTGTGACGTGTGCCGCCTGTCCAGATATTGAAGCGCCTCGGATGATTTCTGTAAGGTCTGTGTTTCTCAACCTCAGAAACTTTAAGATGTGTGGACTTCAACTCCCAGAATTCCTCAGGCAGAATGCTTTAAGATGGGTGGACTTCAACTCCCAGAATTCCTCAGGCAGAATGCTTTAAGATGGGTGGACTTCAACTCCCAGAATTCCTCAGGCAGAATGCTTTAAGATGGGTGGACTTCAACTCCCAGAATTCCTCAGGCAGAATGCTTTAAGATGGGTGGACTTCAACTCCCAGAATTCCTCAGGCAGAATGCTTTAAGATGTGTGGACTTCAACTCCCAGAATTCCTCAGGCAGAATGCTTTAAGATGTGTGGACTTCAACTCCCAGAATTCCTCAGGCAGAATGCTTTAAGATGTGTGGACTTCAACTCCCAGAATTCCTCAGGCAGAATGCTTTAAGATGGGTGGACTTCAACTCCCAGAATTCCTCAGGCAGAATGCTTTAAGATGTGTGGACTTCTTCAACTCCCAGAATTCCTCAGGCAGAATGCTTTAAGATGTGTGGACTTCTTCAACTCCCAGAATTCCTCAGGCAGAATGCTTTAAGATGTGTGGACTTCAACTCCCAGAAGTCCCCCAGCCAGCTTTGCTGGCTGGGGGATTCTGGGAGTTGAAGCCCACACATCTTAAAAGTTTCTAAAATTGAGAAACCCTGGAGCAAATGGACTTTCTGTGGGGCTGTGCTTGCCACTGTCCTGGGGCTCAAGTGACCCGTTGTGTTTTTGTTTTTTTTTTAAAATATGCTTTTAATTCTGTAAGAAATTACAAGGGGATTTCTGTGTATGAGGGAAGCCAGGTTGTGCGTGGTATCACTTGGGGTAACTCAGTGGCTGAATAAATTCTGTTTTTTTTTTACAATGGTTATGTGTGTTTTCATTTTTGCCTTTTTTGTTGTTAGGTTTTAATGGTTGGGTGCTGCTCGACTGAAAGAAGGGAAGGAGGGAGGGAGGGAGGGAAGGAAGGAAAATGGAGAGAGGCGGAGGGAGAGAAGGAGGGAAGGAAAAAGAAGGGAGGGAGGGAGGGAAGAAGGAAGGGAGGGAAGGAAAGGAGGGGGAAAGATGGAGGAAAAAAGAAGGGAGGGAGGGATGAAGGGAAGAAGAAAGGGAGGGAGGGAAGGAAGGAAAGAAAGAAAAAGAAGAGAGGTAGGAAAGATGGAGAGAGAGGAAGGGAGAGAAGAAGAGAGGAAGGGAGGAAAAAAGGAGGGAGGGAGGGATGAAGGGAAGAAGGAAGGAAGGAGGGAAGGAAAGGAGGGGAAAGTTGGAGAAAAAAGGAGGGAGGGATGAAGGGAAGAAAGGAAAGAAAAAGAAGAGTGAGGGAAGGAGAGAAAGAAGGAAAGAAGAAAAAGGGAGGGGGGGAAGATGGAGAGAGGTGGAGGGAGGGAGGAAAAAAGGAGGGAAGAAGGGAAGAAAGAAGAAAAGGAAGGAAAGGAGGGGGAAAGACAAGAGGGAAGAAAAAAGGAAGGAATGAGGAAGGAAAGCACGAAGGAGAAAGGAAGGGAGAGAGGGAAGAAAAAAAGGAAGAAAGGAGGGAAGGAGGAAAGAAGGAAGGAGAAAGGGAGGGAGGAGAAAAAGAAGGAAGAGGGAGGGAGGGAAGTAGTTTCTAATCCTAAATCAAAACCCAAATTAAATCTGCCATCGATGAGAAATCCCTTCTGAAGGGACTGTGTGAACATCCATCCATGGCCAAGACACTCCATGTGTCACATCAGGGATGGGAGTTGTAGTAGCACAAAACATTTACCAGCTGTGTCTTTTAAAGGGAGTTTTTGGCTGGGATTCTTCCTGCAAGAGCCAACCATGCAAGGCACATAATTTCCCCACTCGGGCTGAAATCTTGGAATCCTCCTTTCTTACATTAGGACAACTGAGGCAGAATCCTGATCACTTTTCAACTCATCTTCCCAAACCGCCCCCCTCCCCAAATAACAGAGCAGAGCAGGGGTCTCCAACCTTGGCAACTTTAAGACTTGTGGACTTCAACTCCCAGAATTCCCCAGCCAGCTTTTCAAGAAGACACTGGACAATCACCTGTCTGAAATGATACAGGGCAGTGATGGTTAACCTTTTTGCCATAATGTGCTAAAAGCAGGGGGAGCACGTGTGTGCCCACACCCATAATTCAATGCACCCCATCCTGCATGTGACCTCCCGCACGACTTCTGCTTTTGGCAATGGCATGCTGGGCCCAGTAAGCATGTTTTTTTGCCCTCCCCAGGCTCCAGAGGCTTTATTGGAGCCTGGGGAGGACAAAAACGGCCTTCCCCACTCACCCAGAGGCCGTCCGGAAGTTGGAAATGGCCTGTTTCCAGACTTCTGGCGGTTACCAGGAGGCCTGAAAATCAGCTGGCTGGCACACACATACACGCTGGAGCTGATCTTGCGTGCCCATACATATAGGCATGCGTGCCATAGGTTCGCCATCACGGGTATAGGGTCTACTCGGCTGGACTAGATGACCTCCAAGATCCCGTCCAGCTCTTTTTTTTTAAAGTTAGATTTATATGCCGCCCTTCTCCAGAGACTCAGGGCGGCTTACAATGCGCTAAGCAATAGCCTTCATCCTTTTGTATATTTTATACAAAGTCAGCTTATTGCCCCCACAAACTGGGTCCTCAATTGACCTACCTTAGAAAGGATGGAAGGCCGAGTCAGCCTTGAGCCTGCTGAGATTCGAACTTACAGTAATTGCAGGCAGCTGAATTTTAATAACAGGCTTTTTAGTCTGTTGAGCTATCCAGGCTCTTCTGATTCTAATCGAAACCTTCCTACATTTTGGGGGGGGGGGGGGAGTTTGAAAGACAAGACTTCTCTGCAGACTTGAGTGATGCCACTGCCCCACTCTGGACCCACACACTTACTTGTGACATGAAACTTTCTCTTTATTGAATACAGAATCGTCCAGCAAAAGGAAGACGGGGATGAGGGAAGGTTCGTGATCCAGGAAACTGTTCATAAATAGATTCGACCCCACCCACCCCCCGCCCACCCACCCCCCACAAAATATCTCTCTTGCAGCCCCCTCCCCAGGTTTACCCTGCCAGCCCCACTTCAACCACCACCACTACCCCGGCCCTCCCCTCCAAGCGCTTTTGGGGGGTCTTCTGTGAAAACTACACCGGTGGGGTATTACTAAATCCGATTATATAGAAGAATCTGATCCGAGTGGCCTACTAAAAAATAAACTGCAATGGAAGCTGTGTCCCTTTTCCCCATCCCAACCCCGCATCCCCCCCGAGGGTCTGTTTTTGGGTACCAAGACTGTGTTGAGGTGATCATGCCTAGTGGGAGGGGAGGGGAGTGTCTGTTACCTTGCACTCATCTCCCTCACACGTAGACTCTTACACACACACACAAACACGCAGCATTTGGTGGAGAGAAAATTGTTAAACTGGAGGAAGAACAGAATAGAATAACAAGAGTAGGAAGGGGGGACCTTGGAGGACATCTAGTCCAACCCCGCTTAGGCAGGAAACCCTACACCACTAGCAATAGCACTTAAGACTTATATCCCGCTTCGCAGTGCTTTTCAGCCCTAACAGGTTTACAAAGTCAGCTTCTTGCCCCCGTCAACAACCCAGATCCTCATTTTACCCACCCTAGGAGGACGGAGGGCTGAGTCAACCTGGTGAGATTCGAACTGCCAAATTGCAGGCAGCCAGCAGCAGTAGCCCGCAGGACCGCACTCTAACCACTGTGCCACCGTACGACTAAACTACAGTTCGAAGAAATCCGGATGAGGAAGGAATTGTATAGAATGGCAGCCTGTGGAACAGACGGCCACATGAAGTGGGAAGTTCTCCTTGGCTAAAGGTCTTCAACCGGAGGGCCCTCTTTTCAGAGATGCTCCCGTGGAATCTGCCCTAAAGCAGGGGATTGGACTAGGGGGCCTGGGGGCTTCCTTCCATCCCAAGGAGTGTCCTGGAGGTGGGTGGGAGAGAAGATACTATACCAGCTGCAGCCATAGTGTGGCACTAAGAGTTGAGGGCTCCTTGTGTTCTCTGAGTTTGCTTTTTTTCTGGCAGACGTTTCACGACCCAACAAGGTAACGTCATCAGTGTCATCAGCAGCCAAAAAAAAAAAAAAAAAAAGCGAATACAATCCTTGGCGGCATAAACAGAGGCATGGAATCGAAATCACATGAAGTACCACTTTATAAAGCCTTGGTAAGGCCACAGCTGGAATACTGTGTCCGATTTTGGTCCCGTTATAAAAAAAAGATGTTGAGACTTTGGAAAAAGTGCAGGGAAGAGCAACAAATAATTAAAAGGCCTGGAGACCAAAACCTAGGGAGAACGGCTGCAGGATTTGGGTCTGGCTAGTCTAAAGAAAAGAAGAATTAGGGGAGACATGATAGCAGTCTTCCAGTGTTTGAGGGGTGCCATAAAGAAGAGGGGGTCCAATTATTCTCCAAAACACCAGAAGGCAGGACAAGAAACAATGGAGGGAAACTAAGCAAAGAGAGAAGCAACCTGGAATTAAGGAGAAACTTCCTAAGAGAGAAGACAATTTAACCAATGGAACTGCTTGCCACCAGAAATTGTGGGTGCTTCATCACTGGAGGTTTTGAGACTGTCTTGAGATTGTATAGGTTGCGCAGGGGGTCAGACTAGATGACCTCCAAGGTCCCTTCCAGCTCTATTCTGATTGATTGACTTCTTGGAGCGTGACACGTCTACAAGAGAACCACCAAGCTCAGAGAGCACGAAGGACCTTCGCAGTTCAACTGGGAGCTATAAAAATTGGGGTTTTTTTTTTATTGTTATGCCTCTCCGCTCGGTCTCCATGCAGGTGCAGCGGGGATGAAAAGCCCACTTCAGGTAGCTTTCCAGATGTCCTGTGTCTCTGAGCATCCCAAGCCAGATGCTGAGGCCTCCAGAGAAAGGAATCAATTCACCTGAAAAGCTGCTGCGGTGGGTTTTCCGCATTGCCCTCCTGCCATGAGATTTTGGTGGCTGAGAATGACTCTCCTGCGTACTAAACACACACAACAGGCACTCACGCAAACACACACACACTCTTAACACAAGACACACACACACAAAGCGAGGTAGGCAGAGAGCCTGCTGCAACTCCTTTGAAGTCATCCGGCGTCCTATCCAGCAAATATGTCTTCCGCCAAGGTCAGGAAACCAAGGAGGAGGAGGAAGGGGAGGAAGGAGAGAGAAGGGAGACGGAGAAGAGGGGAAGAAGAGGAGGAAGGAGGAAGAGAAAGGAAGAGGAGGAGGAGAAGTGGAAGAGGAGGAGGAAAGAGATGAGGAAGAGGAGAAGTGGAAGAGAAAGGAAGAGGAGGAGGAGGAAGGCAGCTAGGGAAATAGGAGGAGGAAAGAGAAGGAAAGAGAAGGAGGAGGAGGAAGGAAGAGGAGAAGGAGAAGGGAGAAGGAAAGAGAAAAAGAGGAGGAGAGAGGAGGAGGAGAAAGGAAGAGGAGGAGAAAGGAAGAGGAGGAGGAGAAAGAGAAGGAAGGCAGCTAGGGAAAAAGGAAAAGAAGAGAAAGAGAAAAGAAGAGGAGGAGAAAGAGGAGGAAGGCAGCTAGGGAAAGAGGAGGAGAAAAGAGGAGGAGGAGGAAAGAGAAGGAGGAGGACAAAGGAAGAGGAAGAGAAGGAGAAGGGAGGAGGAGAGGAGGAGGATGAAAGAGAAGAACGAGAAAGGAAGAGGAGGAGGATGGCAGCTAGCGAAAGGAGAAAAGAGGAGGAGGAAGAGGAGGAAGGAAGGAAGAGGAGGAGAAGGAAAGAGAAAAAGAGGAGGAGGAGGAGAGAGGAGAAGAAGGAGAAAGGAAGAGGAGGAGAAAGAGAAGGAAGGAAACTAGGGGAAGAAGAGGAGGAGAAAAGGAGGAGGAGGAGGAGAAAGGAAGAACGCTTACTTTGGCCCTTGCAATGGGCACTTTCTTGGCTCTGACCCTGTGTGTGTGGGTGGGTGTGTATGTGTGTTTCTGAAACCCTCTGGGGAACACAAAACAAAAGGGGGCACACACAGACACCTCACTGCCCCACATGCCCTGCCCCCCCTCACCCCTCCCCCGAGCTGCAGAGGACGAAGTGAAGACCCCCTGCAACCTCTCTCCCGCACACACAACCACGCAACCAGCCAGACACAACTGTGAATCCACACTAACAAATCCACACTTTTTCTCCACACAAGCCCACCACACGTGCACCTTGCGCAGGGGGCCTCTCCCGGGGCAGTACCCCCTTCTTCCTTGGCGGGACATGCCCTCACCCCACTTTCAGGACCATCCTTCTGCCTGCTGCCACACCCCTACCCCCTACCCAGCAAACGAGGAGATTGGCCCTTTGGGGAAGGAAGTTGTGGGGCGGGGGGTTAGGATGCAAGGAGGGGCTCTACAGCCGTGAGTCAGGGTCACTACTAAAAGAGGGGCCCTGCATTTTCCCTGCCCCGGAGGACCACGGGAGCACTGTCCCCCCACCTCCCCGTCGGGTATTGCACTCCAATTCTCCGGTTCCCCCCACCCATGAAGCCCGGTTAGCCATTTCCGCCCAAATTGTCTTTGCAAGATTGTGGCTCCCCTATTATTTACAGGCCCATCAGTTTTAGGCAAGGAGGGGGGGCATCGCAGCCCAGCAGGGGGGGGCTCTGCCCCCTCCCTCCACTGCCCCCCCCAAACTCTCATCCTTCGGTTTTCCGGCTGGCCTCGCGGTGGGGGGGCAGCCGAGTACGGGAGATCCGACTCGGCGCACGATGTTGGGGGAGTGGGGAGGAGAACCAGCTGTCTCGGCCTGGGAGGGGTGGACCGCTCCCACCGCCCACGATGGTGGCTGGGGGTGTCACTTCCAGGGGCGGAGGAGGGGCTCCTAGCTGGCCAGGGTGCGTTGCAAATTCAAGCGGTTCATCTTGGCTTCTTCCAAGCCTTGGAGCTTCTGCAGCTGAAGTTCGTCCAGATGCCTCCAGAGCTCCTGGCGTTCCTTCTCCTTCTTCAGTTCCCTGCGGGGAGGGGCAGGAGGAGGAGGAGGAGGAGGGGGAGATCAGGGACAAAGAAGGAGGCTTCCCGTTCCCCTCGGCCCAACCACCCCCAACCACGTGCCCAGAAAAATGACAAAATTCAGAATTACACAATTAACAAGAGTTGGGAGCAACTTAGGTCTTCTAGACCAGCGGTCCCCAACTGGTGGTCCGCGAGAAAATTTGGGTGGTCCGCAGAAAAATTATTTGCATTTTTAATATTGCACTAAATCAGAGGTCCTCAAACTTCGGCCCCTGGGACAGATACGTGCAATGAAGGTTTGTGTTGCTGCAGAGAGTCTCCCCCTTCAGGGTCTTCTTCTGTGGGTGGGAGGGGGGGCAGAAATTCTGACTCGGGGTCTGCTTCGGCCTCCTGGTGGGGGGCTTTGGGTGAAGGCTGGAGGGAAGAGCTGGAGGGCCTCGTTCCAGTGGGACTGCATCATGGCCTGGAACTGGCTGACCATCTCAGCCCGCTGAGCCTCCAGGCGCCGGTACCTGGCCTTGCACTCCCGCAGGTCTTCCCTCTGCTTGGAAAGCCTATGCTCCTAGTCCTCAGTGAGGTGCTTCTGCTGAGCCTGCTTCTCGGCCAGATCCAATTTGAACTGAGCTGTTTTGCCAACTCTTTCTCCTGGGGGCTGCTTAGCTCCAGCAACCGCTTCCAGTTGGGGCCCTAAGGAGCCCCGGGAGGGGAGGCGGGGAGGGGCGAGTAGAGGCCGGCGAGGCGTCCCTTGACGTGAGTGACATCGAGTTAACCACACCCACCCAGTCACATGACCACCTAGCCACGCCCACCCACCCAGTCATTAGGCAGATCATACTAGTGGTCCGAGGGATTTAAAATTATGGTCCCTGGGGTCCGAAAGGTTGGGGACCCCTGTTTTAGACATTGGATAGCCATTTGGTCAAAAAAAAACCCCTATATCTACATTGGGGTCCCCAACCCTCAAGCCGTGTTCTACTCCTGGACAATGGCCAATTCATAACCAGGCCATGCGAGCAACAGGCTGGCATATATGTGCACGCATGCCAACAGCCCAACCTGTGTGACATGTATACATGTGCACACACTGGACTGCCACTCGCGCAGCCTAGTTCCCCCTCTCCCCCACTTCCAGCCGGGCCACCAAGCCACAAAACTTGGGGACCGCTGACCTAAAGGACTGCTCTAACGTGGAGTTCACCAGATGTCATTTCAGAATAACAGAGTCGGAAGGGACCTTGGAGGTCATCTAGTCCAACCCCCTGCCAAGCAGGAGGCTACTTTTTTTAAAAAAAATTAGATTTATATGCCGCCCTTCTCCGGAGACTCAGGGCGGCTTACAATGTGTTAAGCAATAGCCTTCATCCTTTTGTATATTTACACAAAGTCAGCT
This sequence comes from Masticophis lateralis, assembly GCA_030761175.1. Taxonomy (NCBI): domain Eukaryota; kingdom Metazoa; phylum Chordata; class Lepidosauria; order Squamata; family Colubridae; genus Masticophis; species Masticophis lateralis. The sequence continues at coordinate 3,242,935 of JAUDYJ010000017.1, read as the reverse complement.
TATGGCCCCCACAAACTGGGTCCTCAATTTACCTACCTTAGAAAGGATGGAAGGCTGAGTCAACCTTGAGCCTGGGGAGATTGGAACTTACAGTAATTGCAGACAGCTGGTGTTAATCACAATGCATTAGTCTGCTGAGCTATCCAGGCTCTCTACTTAAAAACTTCCTGATGTTTTCTGACGTTGGAGGTTTACACACACAGAGAGACAGAGACAGAGAGTCTCCTGAGTGGTTAGGCCGGTTTTCTTGCCCACTCAACTTGGAAATAAGGAGAAACTTCCTGACAGCGAGAACAATGAACCGGTGGAACTGCTTGCCACCAGAAGTTATGGGTGCTCCATCACTGGAGGCTTTTAAGAAAGAGACTGGACAAGCCATTTGTCTGAAATGGTACAGGGTCTTCTGTTTGAGCAGTGGGCTGGATGAGAGACCTCCGAAGCCCCTTTCAACTCTGTTATTCTGTATTTTATCCTTGGCACCCTTCGGACTCCACAATTCTGTGATAGTTGACTGAACCATTAACTAACTCAATGGGCTGCCTTTGTACAAGATGCCAACCCCACCCCCCACCATTCACAAAACCAAAGCAAGCTTAGAACTGGGCCTGGCTAGTCTAGAGAAGAGAAGGACCAGGGGAGACAGGAGAGCATCTTCCAATATTTGAGGGGCTGCCCCAGAGAGGAGGAAGGGGGTCAAGTTATTCTCCAAAGCACCTGAAGGAATGATGGATGGAAATTAATCATGGAGAAATTCAACCTGGAAATAAGGAGGAATTTCCTGACAGTGAGAGCAATCAACCCATGGAAGAGAAGTTGCCTTCGGAAGTTGTGGGAGCTTCATCCCTGGAGGCTTTCTAGAGGAGACTGGATGCCATCTGTCAGAAATGGTGTAGGGTCGCCTGCTTGGAAGGGGGGTTGGACTAGATGACCTCCAAGGTCCCTTCCAACTCTGTTAATCTGTAATCTGTAACTTGAAGGCCTGTGGGCTTCAACTCCCACAATTCCCCGCCCCCATCTCCTCACTCCCACTCAAACAGTTCACACCCTTGCAGAAACCCACTTACTGCTGCTTCTCCACCTTGTAGGAGGCAGTGAGTTCATCGAAGAGCTTGCCGTTCATCTCCATGAAGGTTTTGAGGACATTGTAGACCAGGGACACAATGGTCCTGGGGAAGAGAGGTGGGACGGGGAGGTGAGGACAAGGAGAAGACGAACCTGGGACATATGGGAAGGCCCAACATCCCTACAGTCCCACAACTACAACAACTCGCCATGGCCAACTCACCACAGCCAACTAGCCATGGTCAACTCTGCATGGCCAATTCACCATGGCCAACTCACAGCAGCCAACTTGCCATAGTCAACTCTTCATGGCCAATTCACCACAGCCAACTAGCCATGGTCAACTCTTCATGGCCAATTCACCGCAGCCAACTAGCCACGGTCAACTCTTCATGGCCAATTCACCACAGCCAACTAGCCATGATCAACTCTTCATGGCCAATTCACCATGGCCAACTCACTGCAGCCAACTTGCCATGGTCAACTCTTCATGGCCAATTCACCACAGTCAACTAGCCACAGTCAACTCTTCATGGCCAATTCACCACAGCCAACTAGCCATGATCAACTCTTCATGGCCAATTCGCTATGGGTAACTCACTGTGGGACAAGAATCACACAAACACTGAAGAAGTGGTTGAATAGAATCATTAAGGATGCCAAAGGAGGGATGAAATAAAATGTGAATGACCAAAATTATAATTTTTAAAAAAATTATTTGAAATAACTAAATTGAATTCTTGGATCGTCCCACAGTGAGTTGGCTGCGGCGAGTTGTCCCATTCCGACTGACCAAGAGGACAACCTTTACCAGGTTGTAATTTCCTGGAGTGGGAAGTGGGCTTTTTCCCAGATGAGTTTTCTAACTTTTGGGGAAGTCTGAGGAAGTCCTCGTTCTCTGACCAAATCCTCCCTGGTGCCACGCCTGCCGGACTCACGGGTTCCAGTGCTCCTTGGAGACGCGGTAGAGCGTGCCGAAGATGGTGGGCAGCACCGTGTGACAATTGTCCTCCACCAGACTCAGGATGTATTCGTTGTTCCAGAAATAGAGTGCCCGTTCGGCCACCTGTTTTTGGGGAGAGAGCACAGAGCTACGGCCGTGAGGATTCAAAAGCCCATTTGAAAAGTCCCCGACCCAGCCACCTTCAAGCTGGGCAGTCCTCGATTTACGACCACAATCGAGCCCAAAATTTTCTGTTGCTAAGTGAGACATTTATTGAGTGTTGCCCCGTCCCCTTCTAACCAAGACGATTGTTAAGTGAGTGTTGTCCCGTTTTACGACCTTTCTTGCCACGGTGGTTAAGTGAATCACTGTGACCATTAAGTGAGTAACCTGGTTGTTAAGTGCATCTGGTTTCCCTGTTGGTTTTGCTTGTCCGACGGTCGCAAAAAAGGGGATCCCGTGACCCCAAGATACTGCTACCGTCATAAATATGAGACAGTCGCCAAGCACTGAATTTTGACCACTGGGAGGCTGCAACGGTCATCAGTATGTGATGAACGGCCGTAAGTCACTTCTTTCAGTGCCGTTGTAACTTCGAACCGTCACTAAATGATTGGTTGCAAGTCGAGGACTACCTGTAAGGCAGGCTTTGAATTATGATCAATGGCTTAACGATGGTTCAAAGTTACGACGGTCTCGGAAAAAGTGACTTATGACCCATCCTCAAAGTTACAACTGTCGCAACTTCTCCCCTTCGGTCATTGGATCACATTTCATCACAATTGGCCATTTACAGTCGCAAACCACTTATCTGTTGTGGTTTGATAAACCACTTTATCTGCAAAGCTGGCAGCGGATTCGGACAGCGATGAGGCTGAGGAAGAACAGGGGCCAGTCCTGGAGTCTGATGAGGACTCTGCGTCGGAGGCAGAGATGGGGCCAGGGCCATCAGGGAGTGATGTGCGGACTCCGGAGCCTCCAGAGGCTGACAGTAGAGAGGCAGAGCAACAGGAGGAGCCTGTTCCTAGTGCACGTATGAGAAGAGCTGCCAGAAGGCAAGAGCAGCTAAAGCAGAGAGGACAACTCAGAAGTAAGGCCAGGAGATGACTGGCCCCTCCCATAAGGCTTAAAACAGACCAGCAACGGCTCTTGGGCTCTTTGCCGGAAAATAACTTTGAGAGAATTGCTTCTTGTTTCACTGCATTCATTTCTTGTCAGCATCTTCTGCTTCTGAGCTTTTGCCAAGAAAAGCCTTTGGCAGTTTGCCTAATTATCCCAAGGTCGGTGATAAACTGAGGAATGGTGTTTTGAAGAATTTGCTTACGTTTAGTTTGGGCTACGCTGAGAATGAGTTAATTCTCAGTTGTTCTAATAAAGTCTGTTTGTTTTTCAAATTGTTTGTATTTAATACTACCGTATTTTCCGGGGTATAAGACGACTTTCTAACATGCAAAAATCTTCTCAAAAGTTGGGGGTCGTCTTATACGCCGGGTGTCGGTCTCCTGTAACCAGGCAGACCAGCCCGAAAGGCTTTGATGAGCCTTAAATGGCTCTAAGGAGCCAAGCTGAATTGCCTGCTGAGTTGCCGCTAATCAGCTGAGTTACACGCAAGCCCTAAAAGGGAAAAACGTCCCTTTTACACCACGCTGGCCATCCCAGCTGCTAATTTTTGCCTGCTAATTGGTACGTAGCAAAAATCCCCCCCCCCCCTCCAGCTTGCTTACCTTAGCTGCTAGCAGCAACGCTTGCCTTGCCTTGCCTGCAATCCATTGCATCAGTAAGCAACTGAATCTCCCTGCCTGCAATCAAGCAGGCAGGGAGTTGTGGACTTCAACTCCCAGAATTACTCAGCCAGCAAAGCAAAGCTGGCTGAGGAATTCTGGGAGTTGAAGTCTACAAGTCTTAAAGTTGCCAAGGTTGGAGACCCCTGTTCTATTGGGTAAGTTTTTTTCCCCCTTTGGGAGCTTTAAAAAATATAGTTAATTGGGGTTTTTTTTAGTTGTTCTTTTTTAGACCTAGCCATTTAAAGGCTAGGTCTAAGTTTTAGGCTAGGAAGTTTTAAATTTAGCTTTCCTATAAAAATAAAAATAAAAATAAAAATATAATAAAAATAAAAATAAAATAATATTTGTGCAGCTTTCTGAGATTTAGTGTGTTTCTGTAGTATTTCACTAACTACACAAACGCACAAAATATCACAAAGCTGTATGTGGAATTTTGTGTGTGTAAAGTGTGAAAGTTGTTTTTTTGGGCTTTTTGTGGCTGTGTGAGGTCCCTGCTTGTTGCAGGGGCCATTTTGGGTCTAGCACAGCTGCTTTTACACTGTGGGTGAGCCAGTTGATGTTTTTTAATTTTTATTTGGTGTGCGTTGGAAGAGGGGTCATCTTATACAGCAAGTATAGCCCAAACCCTATATTTTTACAGGAAAAGTCAGCGGTCGTCTTATACGCCCAGTCGTCTTATACGCCGGAAAATACGGTAACTACTTGGTCCTGGGTCACAACATGGCTTCCCATAAGCAAGATTCACTTAGCGACCATTTGATTCACTTAACAACCTGTGATTCACTTAATGACCAAAGTAAAACTGGTTGTGAAAATGCAGTCCCGGTCACTTGGTGTCTTGCTTTAACGACCGCATGGCTTGGCAACTGAAACTCCCTCTCCATTTGTGGTCGTTAAGCGGAGGATGACCTCAAAGATGGTTTCCCCACCCTTTTGCTCGACACCCCCTCCCCAAAGCACCTGGAAATGGGGGCTGGCGATGCATCGCGCCACTTGTTTGAAGAGCGGCTCCTGGATCTTCACGAACTGCGAGGGCTCGATCACATCCAGGATCTCCTCAATTTCCCCCAAGAGCATCACCTGATCAGGAAGGGGGGAGAGGGAGGGGATGAAGGGAGGGGGAGATCCTCTGGTTGATGCCTTTGCAAAGCCTGACTCCCCATATGCGTGCAAAAAACACCCCCCCCCCCCCACCGAGCCCTTCGGTACCTCTTTTTGGGTGCAGGTCTTCGGCCAGTATTTCAACAGGCCCCGTATGACCTGCCAAAGGAAAGAAAAAATATTGATTTATTGATCGATTTGTATTTAGCGTACTGCATCTGTAGAGGTCATGAAATCACCGATATTCCAATTTAGTTTAAATAGAGCGTCTGCAAATATGTGTATATACCTACATACATACTTGTCTGTGTAATACATACATACATACATACATACATACATACATACATTTGGTATAAAAATGGTTTGTCATGTATGCGACTGCTTGAGGGCTCTTGGATTGGAGCTAAAAGGCGAAAGGGAACAGAATGCCCCCTCCCACATGTTGGGTAGACCAGGTGCCTCGGTAAACACTTAATATATATATAGGGCTTATTTTGCAATTATTTTCGGGGAAATATGCTACATACATACATTTTATATACTATCTCTCTCTATCTCTCTAAAATAAATAGTATAGTATATAGTATATATTATATATACATACATACATACAGGATAGGATAGGATTTTTATTGGCCAAGTATGATTGGACACACAAGGAATTTGTTTCGTAGGCTTTATGTGTATTTCTCTTTAGCCAGGTTCTTCCGACGTAAACCAAGATTTTTATGCAGCCCTAGTTCAGTGAAATCACAATCCACTAGTTTCTAGGCTTTTTTTTTTCTGACAGCCAGCAAACCCTCTGCTACCCATTGGGAGACTAAGATAGATCTATTTCTGGCTTATAAGCCTTCATCAGTTAGCCACACCCTCATCCCATGTATCCTCCCTGTAAAGGTACAGTCTTTGTTTTCTTTCCTTTTCATAGGCTTTATGTGTATTTCTCTTTAGCCAGGTTCTTCCTACGTAAACCAAGATTTTTCTGCAGCTCTAGTTTAGTGAAATCACAATCCACTAGTTTCTAGGCTTTTTTCCTGGCAGCCAGCAAACCCTCTGCTGCCCATTAGGAGACTAAGATAGATCTATTTCGGGCTTATAAGAACTCATCAGTTAGCCACACCCTCATCCCCAAATGCCTAGAAACTAGTGGATTATGATTTCACTGAACCAAAGACCTTATTATTATATTCTATTATTGGGGTCTTCTCCCGTGGTTATTGGGGTCTTCTCCCGTGTAGAATTGGAAGATACTTCCAATTCTACGCGGGAGAAGACCCCAATAACCAAAGACCTACATACATACATACATACATACATACATACATACATACATACATACATATATATATATAATATGTGGACAATACAATACGAGAGATAACGTATTAATTCAGATTAAAACCATAATATTATCACCATAAAATGGAGCCCTAGAATTGCAATGGGACAGATGTTATCCCAATTTTTGGAATTTTTCACTTAGTGGGGTTGGGCAGCTCTAGAACAAGCAAAAACTCTGGCTCTTGTTCGAAGGTGCCCCTCGCACCCAGGGCTGCTGCCCCGCTGCCAAATCTTGCCCAGCCACCCCCCCCACAGCCATGCCCCCTGCCCCACTGCTTGCCCCCCTGCCCCTTGCAAAGGCCAGACTTACATGCTCGGTCAGCGTGGCATCTTTCTCCAAGAACTGGACCACGCAGTAGGCCAGCTGCAAGAGAGGAATCTGGGTGAGGAGGCGAGGAGCCCCGGAGTGCCCCAAGGGCTCGTCTCCAGCACCCACCCAACCCCGGGGTTCTTGGCCAAGCGCTGCCAGGCTCACCTGGGCGTGGAAAATGGAGAGCGATTTGACGGAGTGAAGCGGGATCAAAACCCGCACCAGGAACTGCTTGTGTTCCGCCTTCAAGGGCAGCGCGAAGCCATTGATGATGCTGAAAGAGAAGCCAGGATTGGGGGGGGGGGGAATTTTACAGGAGGGAGGGAGGGTCATCCCTTGCAGGGTCGTTGTTGCAGCAGCCAATTTCTGGTATCGGTGTCAGGGGATCAGGGCTCCCCAACAAAGCGGCTTGGATGAGTGGACTTCAACTCCCAGAATTCCCTGGCCAAAATTTCTCAGAGGTTGAGAAACATTGAGATGGGTGAATTTAAGCATTTAATCTCCAGTTTTACAATTTTCTTTTGCCTTCCTTCCTTCCTTCTTCTTTCCTTCTTCCTTTCTTTCCTTTCTCTTTCCTTCCGTTTTTTCTTCCCATCCTATCCCCTCCTTTCCTTTCTCTTTCCTTCTTTTTTCTTTTTCTTTTTCTTTCATTCTTTCATTCCTTCCCTTTTTCTTTCTTTCCTTCCCATCCAATCCCATTCCCTCCTTTCCTTTCTCTTTCCTTACTTCCTTTTTTTCTTTTTCTTTCATTCTTTCCATCCTTCCCTTTTTCTTTCTTTTCTTCTCATCCCATCCCATCCCGTCCTGCCTTTCTCTGTCTGTCTCTCTCTCTTTCTCTTTCTTTCCTTTCTCTATCCTTCCTTCCCTCTCTTCCCTCCAGGAAACCCTACACCTCTAGCAATAGCACTTAGACTTATATCCCTTTTACAGCCCTCTCTAAGTGGTTTACAGAGTCAGCCTCCTGCCCCCCAACAATCTGGGTCCTCATTTTACCCACCCTGGAAGGACGGAAGGCTGAGTCAACCTTGAGCCTGGTGAGATTCGAACTGCCAAACTGCAGGCAGCCAGCAGAAGTAGCCTACAGTACTGCACTCTAACCACTGCGCCACCACACGACTAAACTATGGTTCGAAGAAATCCGGGTGAGAAAATAATTGTATAGAACAGCAGCCTGTGGAACAGACTGCCACATGAAGTGGGAAGTTCTCCTTGGCTAAAGGTCTTCGACCAGAGGCTGGAGGGCCCACCTTTCAGAGATGCTCTCCTAGCTGAGGAACTCTGGGAGTTGAAGTCCACAAATCTTAAAGTTGCCAAGGTTGGAGACCCGTCCTTTAAAGAATGGGGAAAGATTTACCTCCCAAGGATTTCCAATAATTCAGCCACTCCGTTGAAATGTTCGGTCTCGTAGATAAACCTGTCCGGGAGGGTGGGGTTGGGGTGGGGGGAGGAAAGGAAGAAACAGGGAGGGTTTTATTCTGCTCATTGTCTTCTCCAAAGATCTCTTCTTTGCCCCCTTTTCCCATCATCCCCACCTTCCCAAAATACAACAGGTAGGTCCTATATTTACAGCAACCTGTTTACCCACCATTCGAAGTTATAACAGCGCTGATAACGGCTATGCTGGCTGGAGAATTCTGGGAGTTGAAGTCCACCAGTCTTAAAGCTGCCAAGTTTGAAGATCTCTGCTTTAAAATGAGTGGATTTCAACTCCAGCCTGCTGACTGGGGAATTCTGAGAGTTAAAAGGCCCATACATTTTAAAAGGGCCAAATCCCCAAAAACTCTTTGCTTTAAATTCATCCATTTAGGCTTCAAACAAGTCACAATTCTGGGCAAATTATTAAGGCAGTATAAAGGAATCAGCTGGCTGAGAAAAAGGGGGAAAGAACTAAGAATTAACTTCTTGTGCCTGCTGGCATGCTCCCCCCTTCCCCCCAATATCTTGCCTTTTGAATAATTTCAGCTGGGGATGATGGGCTTTGTCCCCCAACATATTTAGGCAGCATTAGATTAAAGAAAAGGTTGCATGGGCCACTCTCTAGCAGAGTGTTTCTCCAGCTTGGCCACTTAAAGGCTGGTGGACTTCAACTCCCAGAATTCCCTAGCCAGAAGGTTGGAGTTGAAGTCCACTCATCTTAAAGCATGCCGGCTGGGGGATTCTGGGAGTTGAAGTCCACCCCTCTTAAAGTATGCCGGCTGGGGGATTCTGGGAAGAGAAGTCCACCCCTTTTAAAGCATGCCAGCTGGGGGATTCTGGGAGTTGAAGTCCACCCTTCTTAAAGTGGACAAGATTGAAAACTGCTCTACAGGCTCAGTTGAAAAAGTTCTCTCCTTGGAATTAATCAGAATTTTTTGTGATTAGATTAGAAATTAGAAAAGGTTGTGCACGACACACAACACTTCTTGATAGCTCAGGATGAAAACATAGGCAAACTGAAGGCAGAGAAGGTCCTCACCTCAAAAAAATGTTATTGCATTGCTTGCGAATATACGCTCGGAGGCCCAGGAATTTGCCGTAAACCCGGTGAAGGATGGTCTTGAGGTATTCACGTTCCCTGGGGTCTTCGCTGTCGAACAATTCTAGCAGCTGGAGAAGGGAGAAAGAGAAAAAGAGAGCATTGGCAAGGATTTGGAAAAAGGCATCCTAATAGGCAAGGATATAATTGTTATATTTTATTATTCTGTTCTGTTCTATTCTATTCTACTCTATTATTCTGTTCTGTTCTAGTCTGGTCTATTCTTTTACAGAATAACATCCTATCCTAATTTTAGAATGTTATTTTATCTTTGCCTTGGCCCCATTTCTCATTTGTGGGGAAGCTCTTCCTAGCGTAGGCTCCCTTAAAAAGCAGGAAGCAGAGTTCTGGTCCCAGCAAAACCCCTTTTATTTATACGACTGTGAATCCCTTTCATTCATAGTCAGCAAGGCCTGTCCAAACAGTCTTTCAGAGGAATACTTATCAACACAGACTTTATGTCGCTTGGAAAGCTGCCATATCAATAGTTTCCAAATGCAGAATAAGGCCAAACTTGGCACAGAGTCTCTGGGATTCACGGACAAATCTTCCCACTCTTGAAACAAACGAACGAACGAATTGTTTCCTGCAGAAGCCCCCTCCCCATTCGCTCCTCTTTTGTTTCCTATGGGAGGGGCCAATCACCTCCAAGGCGTGGCCTTACTCCCGAGTCGACCCTGCTTTCTGAGTTGTTCTTGTCTTCTGGCAGCTCTGCGCATGCGCACAATGGGAACGGGCTCCAGCTGTTCCTCTGCCTTGCTGCTGTCTAGCTCCCTCTCTGCCTCCGACGCAGAGGCCTCGACCTCGACCGAGCTTTCCCCAGCCCCCCAGGACTGGCCCATGTTCTCCCCAATCTCCTCAGTGTCTGACTCTGCTGCCAGCTCCTGGGACACGCTGGTCATTCTCAACATATGACCTCAATTGGTATCAGAATTTTGGTCGCTGAGCTAGTCATCATATGACTAGGCCAGATTTTATTCCAGGGTAGTCCTTGACTTACAAGTATTTGTTTAGTGACTGCAGCTACAAGAAGTGACTGATGACCTTGTTTCACACTTATGACCGTTGCAGCATCCCCACGATCACATGGTCAATATTTAAGTGCTTGGCAACTGGAATGTACTTATGACGGTTGCAGCATCCTGATCACATGATCAGGTCACATGATCCACAGGTCACATGATCCTCTTTTTGCGACCTTCTGACAAGCAGAGTCAAGGGGGAAGCCAGAGTCACTTAACAAGTGCAATAACTCACTTAAGAACTGTGGCTAGAACAGTCGTAAAAAGGAGAATAATCACTTAACTACTTGTCTTCCTTAGCAGCAGAAATTTTGGGTTCAATTGTGGTCGTAAAAGGAGGATGACCTGTACCTTTTTTTGCTGTGGACATTAAGTGAATCATACAGTTGTTAAGAAAATCTGGAAGCCAGTGGGATAATTGCATGACTGCAGGTAGTTTTTTTCTCTTTCAAAGGTCCTTGCAACAGGTAGAGCAAAAAATTACTTAATTCAAATCATCTAAATTCTATAGTAATTAGCTAGCATGCAGAATTTGGGCACTGGATGGATCATCCTGGATCTCAACACACCAAGCTGCACTGAATGTTGAGGAGTTTCCAGAGAGCAAACAAGAACAGAAAATACAGAATAAGAGTGTTGGGAGGGACCTCGGAGGTCTTCTAGTCCAACCCCTGCCCAATCAGAAGACCTTATATTGTTTTAGAGTCCAGTCTCTTCTTGAAAATCTCTAATGATGGAGCTCCCACAATGCCTAGATAGATAAGATTGATAGAGAGATAATATATATATATATATATATATATATATAGAGAGAGAGAGAGAGAGAGAGAGAGAGAGAGAGAAATATAGATGATAAATAGATATAGATAGATAATATAGATAGATAGATAGATAATATAGATTATATAGATAATGAGAGAGACGTAATGTGTGTGTGAGAGAGAGAAGGAAGGAGGGATAGATAATAGATTATATAGATAGATAATGAGAGAGAGAGAGACGTAATGTGTGTGTGAGAAAGACACAGAGAGAGAGAGAATGAAGGAGGGATAGATAGATAGATAGATAGATAGATAGATAGATAGATAGATAATTATATAGATAAAGAGAGATGTAATGTGTGTGTGAGAAAGAGCGAGAGAAGGAAGGGGGGATAGATAGATAGATAGATAGATAGATAGATAGATAGATAGATAGATAGATATAGATAGATTAGATAGATAGATAGAAAGATTATATAGATAGATAATGAGAGAGATGTAATGTGTGTGTGTGTGTGTGTGTGTGTGTGTGTGTGTGTGTGTGTGTGTGTGAGAGAGAGAGAGAGAGAGAGAGAAGGAGGGATAGATAGATAGACAGAGACAGACAGACAGACAGATCCCTTCCTCCATCTGATTTATCTCATAGAATCCTAGAGCAGAAGGGAGTCAGAATTCTTCTAGTCCAACCCCTGCCCAGTCAGAAGACCCGATACCATCTCAGGCCGATACCGTCTCTTCTTGAAAACCTCCAATGATGGAGCTCCCACGATCTCTGGAGGGAAGCCTTCCCACCATGATCCCTAACCATAAATCCCCCTCACTTACCATCAATACGAATTTCTGGTCTATGTATCGCTTGGCAACCGAGGGTTGGAAGTCTGGACTTTCGAGGAACCGGAGGAAAAATTCATATACAAGCTGGAAAGAGAGAGAAGGGGAAATCCATCAAATCCAACTCAACTTTCTTCTTCCATTGGGAGGCAAAGCCTTGAAAAGATGCAAGTTCCACCAGGCCCCTCCCCCCAGCCAGCGATACATCCAAGCCCACCAGCCACTCCTCAAGGGAACATCTCAAGGGTGACTCAGCCTTCCATCCTTCCGAGGTGGGTAAAATGAGGACCCAGATTGTTGGGGGCAAGAGACTGGCTCTGTAAACCGCTTAGAGAGGGCTGTAAAAGCATTATGAAGTGGTAGATAAGTCTAAGTGCTATTGCCCTTCCTTCCTTCCTTCCTGTTACAATGCAGGGTTGCAGACTAACTCTGCCCACTGCCAGCAGTTCAATCCTGACCGGCTCAAGAGTGACTCAGCCTTCCGTCCTTCCAAGATGGGTAAAATAAGGATCCAGATTGTTGTGGGGGCAAGAGGCTGACTCTGTAAACCGCTTAGAGAGGGCTGGAAAGCACTGTGAAGCGGTAGATAAGTCTCATGGCCTTCAGAAGGACTCTTACCTGGAGATGGGGCCAAGACGGTTCCAGGTTTGGCTCATCTTCTTCGGGATCGAACTCGGGGTTTTCACTGGGTGGAAGAATTCGGAAAATGTTGACTGAGATCTGGAGGGAGAAGGGAGAGATCAGCCCAAGCTCAAAACTTTGAAATAAGACCACCTTTTAAAGTCAAATGAGCTAACCAAAACAGACTCCACACAAGCTTCAGATCCACAGCTAAGCCTAAGAGAAAAAAAATAAAATAACAGGAGGGATTCAACCCAGAACTAAGGGGAAATTTCCTTACAGTGAGAACAATTCATCAGTGGAACAGCTTGCCACCAGAAATTGTGGGCGCTCCATCACATCCATTTTTTGTGGGGGAGGAGTCTTCAGGTCAGTGTTGATTCCTAGCAACTACCTGGACTGGTCCCTGTAGATTTTTTGGCAAGGTTTTCCACAAGTGAATTTTAAAATAGAATAACAGAGTTGGAAGGGACCTTGGAGGTCTTCTAGTCCAACCCCCTGCTTAGGCAGGAAACCCTACACCACTTCAGACCAATGGATATCCAACATCTTCTTAAAAACTTCCAGCGTTGGAGCATTCACAACTTCTGGTGGCAAGTTGTTCCCCTGATGAATTGTTCTCCCTGTCAGGAAAATTCTCCTTAGTTCTAATTGGTTTGCCATTGCCTCCTTCCTAGGGCTGAGGGAGAGTGTCAGGCCCAAGGTCAACTTCGTGCCTAAGGCGGGACTAGAACTCACCCGTGCCTGGTTTCTAGCCTGGCGCCTAAACTACAACGCCAGACTGGCTCCCTTAGCCATCCATAGTGCCATTTTAGGTTAATTTTTAAAATGATTAAACCGTGAGCAATTATACATTTGTTTGTTTTACTAATTTAAACAATGAATAATGAATAAACGTCGACTTGTTTCTTGCATGTTTATGAGCACGACCCACTAATTAACACATTTTATGTAACGCGGCTCCCACATTCGGGTTTGAAAGTCCCTTTTTTAAACAATTGGAAGACTGAAAGATCTTAGATTAGAGCTCCAAATAATTTAACTGCAAAGGCGTTAAAATTTAAAGAAGTTTTAATTTAAATTCAACGAAGAAGTTATAATTTCACTTCTCAAAGTTCCCCGAAAAACAATATAAAAGGTATGGAATCTTTTCTTCCTTTTGACAGCCTGTCTGTCATCTTCCATTCAGCCTCACCTTCAATTTGATAAGTCTAAGGATGGATGAGTAACGCTTTGGATAAGTCATTCCATTGTTCCATTTTCTTCATCGTGGATTTTTTTCCCTTCTTACTTTCAGAAAAAAGAGCAACGGAGCAATATAAAACTCAGGAAGGCCGGTTGCAGGGAGATCTCGACGTACAAGTTTCGTTTAGTGACCTCCCAAAATTACGACGGCAGTGAAAACAGTGACTTGAGGACTGTTTCTCACACTTAACGACCGCTGCAGCATCTCCATGGTCACGCGATCTCAAAATTGGCCACTTGACTCACATTTATGACGGCTGCGCTGTCCCAAGATTGTGCGATACCCCCTTCTGCGACCTTTTCGCAAGCAAAGTTCGTGGGGAAGCCAGATTCACTTAACAACCGTACTGCTAATGTAACAACTGCAGTGATTCACTTAACGACAGCGACAAGAAAGGTCGTAAAATGGGGCAAAGCTCACTTGCTGTCTCACTTAGCAACAGACATTCAGGGCTATATGTGGGTTCTAACATTTTTCATTACCAGTTCTGTGGGCGTGGCTTACTTTGTGGATGTGGTTTGATGGTCATGTGACAATTATTTAGGATTTAGCAGAGATACTGGTCTACCAGGCTTTTAACTGCTTGCAGAGCTGTACCAATCTACCCATTTATTTTTACAGGCACTGATCCACTCATGTATTTTTGCAGGCACTGGTCTATCCATTTATTTTTTGCAGGCATTGATCCACTCATGTATTTTTGCAGGCACTGGTCTATCCATTTATTTTTACAGGCACTGATCTACTCATGTATTTTTGCAGGCATTGATCCACTCATGTATTTTTGCAGGCACTGGTCTATCCATTTATTTTTTGCAGGCACTGGTCTACTCATGTATTTTTGCAGGCACTGGTCTACCTATTTATTTTTGCAGGCACTGGTCTACTCATGTATTTTTGCAGGCACTGATCTACTCATGTATTTTTACAGGCACCGGTCTACTCGTTTGTTTTCTTTTAACACTGATCAGCTGTAGGGCGGCCCTTTGAAGCCCGGTAGCAAGAGTTTAAACAGTTTTTCTCCCTCTAGCCATCAGCTGGGACTCAGGGGGCAGCAATAGATTGGGGGTGGGGCCAAATATAAGGTAAGAATAACGCAGTGGGGGCGTGGGGCGGACAGAACCGGTTCGATGACGTCATATTGTCACCACTACTGGCTCGGGAGAACTGGGCCGAACCGGGAGGAACCCACCACTGGTTGTAAATCAAGGACTACCTATAATACGAGTTCAGGCTCCTACCCCCTTGCCCATTGTACCCCACTGGCCCCACTACTCTGCCCCCCCTCCCCACTTTCCAGGTTTTTTCAGCCAGCCTTTTACCATCTTGATGATCTCGGGATAGAGTGGCTCAATGAGGATGCCACGGTTGGTGGCCACGCACTCCACCAGTTCATTCAGGGCTGCCCGCTTGATCTCTTTGCCCTTCAGGTCAGCCACGCAGTCCAGGAAGTCGAAGACGATGGAGCATTGCTGAAGCTTCTTGCAGAGAAGGTCGTGCAGCTCTGAAACTGGAGCATCTGCAGGGGGAAAGCAGAGAATTTACATGCAATCCCATGTCAGCGTTCCAGCTGTCGTGTCCCTGTCAGCCTTGGAAGCCATATTAGGCCAGAAGCTTCAATGCTGCCAGCCCACATGAGGAAGCAGAGGCAACCATGAGAATTCATATAGCAAAAGCCCTTAAGACTTATATCCCACTTTACAGTGCTTTTCCAGCCATCTCTAAGTGGTTTACAGAATCAGCCCCTTGCCCCCCAACAATCTGGGTCCTCATTTTACCCACTTTGGAAGGATAGAAGGCTGAGTCAACTGGAAGGAAGGAAGGAAGGAAGGAAGATACTGTGTTTCCCTGAAAATAAAACTCTTCTATTTTTTTGAACCCTGAAATAAGTGCTTGGCCTTATTGCCATGTGCTCAAAAGCCCAATTGGGCTTATTATTATTATTTTTTAAATTAGATTTTATATGCCGCCCTTCTCCGGAGACTCAGGGCGGCTTACAAGGCGTTAAGCAATAGCCTTCATACTTTTGTATATTTTTTATACAAAGTCAGCTTATTGCCCCCACAAACTGGGTCCTCAATTTACCTACCTTAGAAAGGATGGAAGGCTGAGTCAACCTTGAGCCTCGAACTGGTGTAATTGCAGACAGCTGGATGTTAATAGCAGGCTATTCACCCGGTTGAGCTATTTTATTATCAGGGGATGACTTATTTTGGAGGAAACAGGGTAGCAATAGCACTTAAAACTCTCTAAGTGGTTTAAAAAGTCAGCCTCTTAACCCTCCCAACAATCTGGGTCCTCATTTTACCCACCTTGGAAGGATGGAAGGTTGAGTCAACCTTGAGCCAGTCAGGATCGAACTGCTGGCATTGGGCATAATTAGCCAGCAATACTGCATTCTAACAGGGAGGGAGGGAGGGAGGGAGGGAGGTAGGGAGGAAGGAAGGAAGGGAGGAAGGAAGGTACAAAAATAGCAGTAGCACTTAGATTTATATCCCTCTTCACAGTGCTTTGCAGCTCTCTGAGGTTTAGAGTCAGATCCCAACAATCTGGGTCCTCATTTTACCAACCTCGGAAGGATGGAAGGCTGAGTCAACCGTTAGGAAGGAAGGAAGGAAGGAAGGAAGGAAGGGAGGGAGGGAGGGAGGGAGGGAGAGAGGAGAAAGCAGCAATAGCACTTAGACTTACATACTGCTTCACAGCACCTTTATAGCACTCTCTAAGCAGTTTACAGAGTCAGCCTATTGCCCCCAATAATCTTGGTCCTCATTTACCGGCCTGATCGAACTCCTGGCAGTCGGCAGAGTCAGCCTGCAATACTCCATCCTAACCACCCCACCACCACGGCTCGTACAATGGGATCCTACACGAGAAAGCAAGAGGCCCCGTGAGAATTTACCTGGCATCCCGCAAGACAGAGGCCTCATACGTTGAAGCACATACATGGCTATCTCTTTCCCTTCATTGTAATCCAGCTTGGTGGCATGACTGGAATAACACGCATGACCCCTCCTTTCGATCTTTTTCCGCTATTTTTTGAAGGGAAAGATCAGAGCTCTTGAGCATTGCCAACAGAAGTGCGTACAACCGTCAACAATGTTGGAAATCCAGCAGATCGTGGGAAGGCACCACGGCTCAGAATTGCATTGGGAAAGCTGCATCTCTAACCCCCCCCCCTCTATCTCTGGGGGCTCATGGCTATCAAGCAACACCCCGCAACAACTATTAACAGGATATTTTAATTACAGCACTTTACGCCGCACTTCCAAGACGGGCTCATAAAACTATGTCGCTAGTACTTGTACACGGAAATATCACAATTCAAAGATGGGTGACTTGCAACCCGTGGCAGTGGCAAAATTCTGTACGGCTGCGATGTCCACGAGGAAAAAAAAATTGGTTACAGAATTATAGCTGTCAACTTTGGGCCAATTTTTTGGAGATATCTCTTATCCATTTTCAGGAAATTATATTTACTCACACAGGTATCGACTCTCCGCTCACGTAACTGTTTGAGAACCTGTATTTTCTTAACACCGGTGTTATTAGCCACTATTAATGTCAGTACTATTTTTTAATATGTTGTAAACAGTGATGTCTACTGCTGGTCTATAACCGAAATAAAATAGGGGTGAAATCCTACAGGTTCTGGAGAAACCATAGCGGAAATTTTAAGTAGTTTGGAGAACCGGCAAATACCACCTCTGAGTGGGGAGTGAATGGAGATTTTGCAATATCCTTCCCTTGGCATGGGAGGGAATGGGGATTTTGTAATATCCTTCCCCTGGTGTGGGGAGGGAATGGAGATTTTGCAGTATCCTTCCCCTGGCGTGGGAGGGAATGGGAATTTTACAATATCCTTCCCCCAAGAGTGGGAAGGGAATGGAGATTTTGCAATATCCTTTCCCTGGAGTGGGGAGGGAATGGGGATTTTGCAGTATCCTTCCCCCAGGAGTGGGGAGGGAGTGGAGATTTTGCAATATCTCCCCCAAGAGTGGGGAGGGAATGGGGAGTTTGCAACATCTTTCCCCCAGGAGTGGGGAGGGAGTGGAGATTTTGCAGTATCCTTCCCTTGCCACGCCCACCAAGCCACACCCACCAAGCCACGCCCACAGAACCGATGGTTAAAAAAAATTGGATCACCACTGTAATAAAGTTCTATTCTATTCTATTCTTTGGGAACAATGGCAAACTCACAAAGCAGCGAGAACCCTTCAAATACCTGACATTCTACTCTTGTTATTAATTGTTAATGGCTAACTTTTTTAAAGGTTTGCACTCAGTTATTTAAAATCCCTTTTTCCTAATCATTGCTGGTTCCCTTGATTGTGTTTGGCCTTGGACTGTAAATAAACTTTTGATCACTTGATTGATTGCAATTCAAAGACGGGTGACTTACAACCCATGCATTTTTATTTTTTTTTAAAAAAAGAGTCACCAGGATCCAAAAACGGACAGAAAAACCATTCCCAAAATAACTGCCGGAGTGGGGGTGAGGGGGCGTTCCCCAAGTCACCAGAAAGCGAGGTCAACTCAAGAGACTTCACTTCCAAAAATCTCTGCAGTGAAATGAAAAATATTGTTAATTTCTGGGCGCGTCTGGTTAAAAGATAATAATAATAATAATTAAGAAGGGTGTAGCTCCCTCTAAGAAAAATTGCCTGCCTGGATAGACATGTGTACCTCTCAGATATAACTGACTAAGCAGCCATAAATATATTATAAGCTTATATTGCAGACGTAAGTCTACATTTAAATTTGCAGGGCAATTAAGCTTTGGAAGAAGCTGAAACACGATCCGCTTGCAGGAGAAGAGTTGCTTGACCTCTCCTGCGTTCCCACGGCTTGGCTCCACCGCTGATCTTCTATGCTTCCTCCGCAAGCAAAACTTTGCTCTATTTTCAGTGACTTTGTTCCTTTCCTAAAATAGGGCTAGTCAGAAGAACGCTTTCAAATGTTTACAAATCGCCCGGTAAATACAGACACAACTCCTCACCCCCCAAATGGACATACCAGGAAAGCTAATCCTGAAGTTTTAAGTTTAAATCTGCTGTTGTCCTCTTGTCACCCCAAATATTTTCAGCTCACAAATGGGGAAGGGGATTTTTTTTGGGGAGATCCGCAGGCATAGCATCCTAGTTTTGGAAGAGTTCCTTGAGGCTATCAGGCAGGCGTGAAATGCACCCGGTTCGGACCAGATCGGCCGAACCGGTAGCGATGGTGGCAGGTGGTTCGGAGAACTGGTAACAAAAATCCCTCCGCCCCCCCCCCCACATGCCCAGCTGAGCCGCACGATCATCAGAGGCTTTTTTTTTTACTTTTAAAAGCATTTTTTCTACCACCTCTTCTGACAAAAAAATGCTTTTAAAAGTAAAAAAAAGCCTCTGATGATTGCGCGGCTCAGCTGGGATCATCAGAGGCTTTTCAAAGCATTTTTTTCTACAACCTCTTGGCTGAAGAGGTGGTAAAAAAAATGCTTTGAAAAGCCTCTGAAGATCCCAGTTGAGTTGCCTGATAGTCTGAGAGGCTTTTCAAAGCATTTTTTTAAAAGCCTCTCTGATGATCCCAGCTGAGTTGCCTGATCGTCAGAGGCTTTTCAAAGCACTTTTTAAAATGCCTCTCTGACGATCCCAGCGGAGTTGCCTGATCGTCAGAGGCTTTTCAAAGCATTTTTTAAAAAGCTTCTCTGACGATCCCAGCGGAGTTGCCTGATCGTCAGAGGCTTTTCAAAGCACTTTTTAAAATGCCTCTCTGACGATCCCAGCTGAGTTGCCTGATCGTCAGAGGCTTTTCAAAGCACTTTTTAAAAAGCTTCTCTGACGATCCCAGCTGAGTTGCCTGATCGTCAGAGGCTTTTCAAAGCACTTTTTAAAATGCCTCTCTGACGATCCCAGCTGAGTTGCCTGATCGTCAGAGGCTTTTCAAAGCACTTTTTAAAAAGCTTCTCTGATGATCCCAGCGAGTTGCCTGATCGTCAGAGGCTTTTCAAAGCATTAGAAAAAATGCTTTGAAAATTAAAAAAAAAAAAGTTGGCCACGCCCACCCAGTCACATTACCCCCCCCCCCCACCAAGCCATGTCCACAGAACCAGTAGTAACAAATTTCACATTTCACCACTGCTATCAGGCCAGTGGTGAAATCTGTACTGGTTTACTACCGGTTCGTTGGCTGCGCACACATGCACAGTACGCACGAAATGCGAGCTATGCACGCACTGCAAACCAAAAGGAGGCTTGGGAAGGTAAGTAGAACAGTGCGCAGAGGTGTGTGTGTGATCAGTTGTGGTGCGATCGTGGGACCCTTTTTACAAACTTTTTAAAAGCATTTTTTACTACCGGCTCGGGCGAATAGGTAGTAAAAAATGCTTTTTTAAAAAAAAGGTTCCGACCTTTTTTTTTAAAAAACTTTTTAAAAGCATTTTTTAACTACCTATTCGCCTGAACCGGCAGTACAAAAATGCCTAAACAGTAAAAAAAGAAAAAAGAAAAGTTTCGACAATCAGCTGAACGAATTGCCATCATCGGAACTTTTTTAACAAACTTTTTACAGAATTTTTAAAACTGGGTAGTGAAAAAGAAATGCTTTAAAAAGTTTTTTTTAAAAAATTCCAACAATTGTGTGTTGCTCAGCTGATCGTCGGAACATTTTTTTTTTACACTTTTTACTACCAATTCGGGCGAACCAGCCTGAACTGGTAGCATTTCACTCCTGTATCAGGCCCAACCTCTCTGCTCAGTGTAGGAATCCAAATCAAAGCATCCCAGAGAGTTATAAGCACCTAACTCAGGAGTCTGCAACCTTAAGCACTCAAAGTGGGCCTGGTAGCTCAGCAGACTAAAGCATTGTGATTAACACCAGCTGTCTGCCATTACTGTAAGTTTGAATCTCACCAGGCTCAAGGTTGACTCAGCCTTCCATCCTTTCTAAGGTAGGTCAATTGAGGACCCAGTTTGTGGGGGCAATAAGCTGACTTTGTATAAATATACAAAAGTATGAAGGCTATTGCTTGGCGCATTGTAAGCCGCCCTGAGTCTCCGGAGAAAGGCGGCATATAAATCAAATTTTTTTTAAAAAAGAGCCATTTGGACCTGTTTCCCACAGAAAAAAAATCACCGGGAGCCACAAAACGCTTCCCGTGCCTGACTATTTCTTCAGCGGCCACAATTCTAACATATGTAGTTGAATTAAATGTTGTTTTCTTCTGAAACTTTTCTTTTCTTGGATTTATCCATGGTTGGCCTACTGGGGTTGAAAAGCTCAATAAATTGCGTGCTGGCGGGAATCGCACACTGGCGGTTGTGATGCATCTTTTGAGTGACAGGGAGCCGCAGAAGAGGGGTGAAAGAGCCACACGCGGTTCCAGAGCCCAGGTTGCTGACCCATGGACTAACTTGCACTTCAAGACATCCAGCAAATGTCCTTTCGCTTATGTGCTATCGAGTTGTTTTCAGCTCTTAGGAAGAACCTGAATCACGGTTACTCAACCTGGCAATTTTAAGATGTGTGGACTTCAACACGCAGAAGTCCTCAGCCAGCCTATGTCTAGACATGCCCTGTATACCTGTACATTCAATTTTTTTAAAAAATTTGATTTATATGCCGCCCTTCTCCGGAGACTCAGGACGGCTTACAATGCGTTAAGCAATAACCTTCATACTTTTGTATATTTATACAAAGTCAGTGTCAGCCTCTCAGTGCTGACTTATTGCCCCCACAAACTGGGTCCTCATTTTACCTACCTTAGAAAGGATGGAAGGCTGAGTCGACCTTGAGCCAGGCGAGATTCGAACTTACAGTAATTGCAGACAGCTGGTGTTTAATTACAATGCTTTACTCTGCTGAGCTATCCGGGCTTAGATGAATATATTTTTTAAAAATCTACACAAAGTCCTGTGAAAAAGAAGTATTTTAATATTTTTAAAAAGATTAAGTAATCTAATTCCCAGGGTTTTTTTTTTTAAACCAACACTACAGAGTTTTTTGTGAAAAAGAAATATTTTTTTTTTTTGGAAAAAAAGATTAAGTAATCTAATTCCCAGTGTAATTCTGCTGGATTCACACACACCCTGATCATAAAGTTTGTCTCAACCATCAGTTTATAACAGTAGTTTTCAACCACATCAGCTTTAAATCGGATGGCCTCCAACTCCCAGAATCCCCCAGCCAGCATGTTTTAAGAGGGGTGAATTTCAACTCCCAGAATTCCCTAACCAGCTTTAAGATGGCGCGTTGCTCGCGTGGAGTCGTGGACCGCTTGCAAATAGGCCCTGTAGTGGGTTGGAGCCTGAGGATTGGGGACCCCTGACCTAGATAGATTTTCCATGATCATCTGTCCCTAATTGTTCTTTCAGATAGCCAGCAAAGAGGAACCAATGTATTTAGGAGGTTTTACCCAACATTACCAGATGCAGTGGCTGAGTGGCTAAGACGTTGAGCTTGTCAATCAAAAGGGTCGGCAGTTCAGCGGTTCGAGTCCCTAGTGCTGCGTAACGGGGTGAGCTCCCGTGACTTGTCCCAGCTTCTGCCAACCTAGCAGTTTGAAAGCACATTAAAAAATGCAAGTAGGAAAACAGGGACCACCTTTGGTGGGAAGGAAATAGTGTTCCGTGCGCCTTTGGCGTTGAGTCATGTGGTCACATGACCTCGAAGACGTTTTCGGACAGCGTTGGTTCTTTGGCTTTGAAATGGAGATGAGTACCATCCCCTAGAGTCAGGAACGACTAGCACATATGTGCGAGAGGAACCTTTACCCAACATTAAACCAAAATCTTTTTCCTGGGAGTAGGAAGCCCACCCTTTCATATTCTCCCTGCAACATCCCTTCTTCTCAAAGCTAAACATTTCCGGAGGCCTCCAGGCCTCTCCTCCCAGTTCTCACTCGTCTCTGTCCCTTTTTTCCATTTTTCCTTTTCAATTTTTCATGATTTCACATCAGCACATCTCCTGCTTAAAGCGCTTGGCTTTTAAAAAAGAGGCACATGGGGGGTTTAGGGGGAAGGGTATGACCGGTGCAGAAGACGGTGGAAGGATGAAAATCCCGTAACCGCTTCCGTTGATGGCACCTAAAATGGTCTTTTTTAAAAAAAAATCAGTCATCACTTGCACACTGCTGATTCACTCGGCTTGTGACCAAAAACAGCTCCCCCACCTCCTCTCCATACGCACATTTATTCCCGAGCAAAAGGATAATTTCCCTTTTCAACAGCGTCCTGTTGGATTCAGTTTGCAAATGAAAGCTAATATGGCATTAGCACCTCTTACATTTCCTTTGATTTTTCAGCCTGATTGTCTAACGGTTTGTTCGTTTATTTATTTAGGAAAATTTCTATATGGCCACCAGACTGGCCATATTCGGGGTGCCTTATAGAAGTGGCCCCCAATCTTTTGACCACTGGGGACCAGTTCCATGGAAAACAGTTTTTCCACGGACCACAGGGGAACATGGTTTCATGCGCTTCCTGCATCCCACGCATGTGTGGTTGGAGTTCTGTGTGCTTGTGCAGCCTGGTTCTGGGTCTTAAATATGAGCCAGCCAGCATGCTTTAAGAGGGGTGAATTTGAACTCCCAGAATCCTCCAGCCAGCATGCTTTAAGATGGCGCATTGCTCGCGTGGACCGCTTGGAAATAGGCCCGGTTGTGAGTTGCAGCCTGAGGCAGCAGCTAAAAAAGCAAATACAATCTTTAGTTGGGTAAAAAGAGGCATAGAATCAAAATCATGTGAAGTATTCGCTTTACAAATCCTTAGTAAGGTCACACCTGGAATTCTACATCCAGTTTTGGTCCCCACATTACAAAAAAGATGTTGAGACTTTGGAAAAAGTGCAAAGAAGAGCAACTAAGAGGATCAAAGGCCTGGAGATTAAAACATAGGAAGAATGGCTGGAGGATTTGGGTTTGGCCAGTCTAGAGAAAAGAAGAATTAGGGGTGACATGACAGCGGTCTTTCAGGATTTGAGGGATGCCCCAAAGAAGAGGGGGTCCAGTTATTCTCCAGAGCACCTGAAGGCAGGACAAGAAACAATGAATGGAAATTAATCAAGGAGAGAAGCGACCTGGAATGGAGGAGAAAGTTCCTAACAGGGAGGACAATTAATCAATGGAACAGCTTGTCACTGGAAGTTGTGGGCGCTCCAAAAACTGGAGGTTTTTAAGAAGAGACTGGACAGTCTGAAATGGTTTGGGTCACCTGCTTGAGAAGGGGTTGGACTAGAAGACCTCCAGAGTCCCCTCCACCTCTATTCTGATACTAATTCCGATTCTCTAAACTCTTTCCAGACCGAGGGTTGGGAACAGAATTAAGCTCTATAAAAAAAAAAATTGAGGATGAAGGAAGGATATGTTAAATCATTTCTAACTTTTCCTAGATCATTTCCCCCCCCCCCCTTTTTTCCCCCTTCCTCGCTCCCAAAAGTTTATTCAAAGTTTCAAAAAAAGCATAAAACACAAACAA
Source organism: Masticophis lateralis (assembly GCA_030761175.1). Lineage (NCBI taxonomy): Eukaryota > Metazoa > Chordata > Lepidosauria > Squamata > Colubridae > Masticophis > Masticophis lateralis. Next base: position 3,218,944 of record JAUDYJ010000017.1, on the reverse strand, counting down.
GGAAAGGAAAAAATAAAGAATGTAAAAGAAACAAGGAAAAGTCGAAGAAACGTCTGATTTTCTTCGGTACTGATAAAAACCTAAAAAAAAAAACAATGACCCTTTGAGCTAGTGGAGATAAAACTTTTTTTCCCACTAAACAATAAACAAAGAAGGACACTTATTTTCATTAAGGATGGGAAACTTTTGAAGATTCAGAGCGGTGTTTTTTCAAGCTTGGTCCTCTTGAAGACGTGTGGACTTCAACTCCCAGAATTCCCCAGCCAGCTATGCTGGCTGGGGAATTCTGGGAATTGAAGTCCACACATCTTAAAGTAGCCATTTTTTTTCTTAAATTTGATTTATATGCCACCCTTCTCCGGAGACTCAGGGCGGCTTACAATGCGTTAAGCAATGACTGAGGTGGCACGTGGAGCCGTATCGGTGGGCACACGAGTTCAGCTCCGACACGCATGTGTGCGCTGCCCAGTTGATTTTCGGGCCTTCAGGGGCCACCAGAAGTCAGGAAACACACTGTTTCTGGCCTCCGGGAAGGGTGGGGAAGGCCGTTTTTGCCCTCCCCAGGCTCCTAGAAAGGCTCTGGAGCCTGGGGAGAGCAAAAAACGGGCCTCACGTGCCAAAAGTGGGGGGAGCACGGGGGGGCGGAGTACATAGGATTATGGATGTGGGCACGTGGGCATGTGACCCCACCACGCTCCCCTCGTTTTTGGCATGCGATGGCAAAAAGGTTAGCCATCACTGATCTAGGCTATTCTCCCAGGTAACTTAGTTAGCTTGTCAGCGGCTAAAAAGCTAAGCAAACAACTTCTGCAGATTCACAAATAATTAATCTATATTTTGATTTGGTGCAAGGCGTTTGCATTTGACCGGCCTTAAAACAGTCAATGAAATGTAAATCTGCTTTTCCAGGACTGAAGGGTGTAATTAAAGTCATTCATTACAGCCAAAAGGATTGCTCCCCGCATATCAAAACATTCCCCCTCCCTTCCCTTGTGAGAATCTTCCAACAGGATAATGCTGCTGCTGCCATTTAACTGGCATACAGCTGGAAGGGACCCGGGAGGTCTTCTAGTCCAGCCCCCTGAGCAGGAGATCCTATACCATTTTAGATAAGTGACTGTCCAATCTCTTCTTAAAAACCTCCAGGGATGGGAGCACCCACAATTTCTGGTGGCAAGCAGTTCCACTGGGAAGTTAGCAAGTTTCTCCTTAATTCCAGGTTGCTTCTCCCCTCGATTAGTTTCCATCCATTGTTTCTTGTCTGGCCTTCTGGGGCTTTGGGGAATAATTGGACCCCCTCTTCTTTGGGGGCAGCCCCTCAAACACTGGAAGACTGCGATCATGTCACCCCCCTAGTCCTTCTTTTCTTTAGACTAGCCAAACCCCAAACCTGCAACCGTTTTTCATCTGGTTTAGTCTCTAGGTACTTTAATCATCTTATCTGCTCTTCTCTGGACTTTTTCCAAAGTCTCAACAAGACGTCTGGACTATAATTCCCAGAATTTCCCAGCCAGCATCCTCCTGATTTGGCATAGAGTGATCCCTTCCAACTCTTGTTATTCTATTTTCTATTCTTCTGCAGTCATTTAAAACGCAGAAAATCCAGCACCTTCTAAGCTAGCGTTTCTCAATCTTGGTGACTTTAAGACGCCTGCGCTACAACTCCCAGAATCCCCCAGCCAGAATCCCTCTGGTTTTCTACACAGAGATATATATTTTTTCCCTGCACACTTGAAATCTAGAAAACCCGTTCATCTTCGAAGTGCTTCTCAATCTTAGCAACGTCAAGGTGCCTGGACTACAATTCCCAGAATTCCGGGAATTGTAGTCCAGGCCTCTTAATATTGCTAAAGTTAAAAAAAAAAAAACAATTCTCGGTTTGGCACACTTGAACCTTCCTTGCCTTTCTCCAAGCCTTCCTTTTAAAAAGAATGCAGATCAAAATCAGGGGCCCTGATTGCTGCTGCCTCTTGTGGCTGTGAGTTCCACGGGCTGCTGGAACTTGGATTCCACTCCCCCTCGCTCTTTCGCTGGTCTTTGCTCTCCGGCAGCAGGGAGGTTCTCCTGAACTCCATGCTCAGAGACGCTGCAACACCTTCCCAAGCCCAGCTGGGCTGCGTGCCTGCAAACTTTTTTTAAAGAGACCCCTACCAGAATTAGTTGCAAGTTACAGAATTGTGTCCCCGGGGCGGTCATCACAAGGATGCCAAGCAGTTGTCATCATCGCCCGCAGGCATTCAGAGCCAGGAACCCTGTACGAAATGGCGTAAGAGCAGAAGGCTGGTTGTGACCGAGGCGTGGTGGGCATGTTGTCGCCATCTCCTGCGTTCTCCGTTCACCGATGCCCCTTGGGGGCACCGAGCAACTCTGGCAGTCTACCACCCCCCCGGGAACTGTAACCATGGCAGCCGGGAGGCTGATGGCTCACATGGAGGAGGAGAAGATACTCCAAGCATCTAGGAACCAGGAGGAACGTGGTAGCATCAGATGACCTTTCCAATATGACCTGGTTCCTGGAGCAAGGAATCTCGGGAGATCTGAGGAAGATCTGGAGAAGGATCCAAATGCACCCATCAGGAGAGGGAGAGGGAGAGAGAGAAAGCTAGCTGAGATTTACCTGGCTTCTCATGGAGAAGGCCCAGGAACCAGGGACTGCTCCTTAGTCCTCCCTGAGCTTGGTTGTTTTCTTGCAGATGTATCATTATCCAAATTAGTCAATACCATCAGTGCTAGAAGGGATGTGGGGTTGTGGAAAAGGAGGAAGAGGAGGAGAAAGAGGAGGATGGTGGGGTCCTAGGTGCTCTCTGAGCTTGGTTATTTTCTTGCTGACCCCACAGTCCTTTTCTTCTCCTTCTCCTCCTCCTTCTCCTCTTCTTCTTCTTCTTCTCCTCCTCCTCCTCCTTCTCCTCTTCTACTTCTCCTCCTCCTACTCTTCTTCCTCTTCCTCCTCCTCCTCCTTCTCCTCTTCTTCTTCCTCCTCCTCCTCCTTCTCCTCTTCTTCTTCTTCTCTTCCTACTCTTCTTCCTCTTCCTCCTCCTTCTTCTCCTCTTCTTCTCCTACTCTTCTCCTCTTCTTCTTCTTCTTCTCCTCCTCCTCCTCCTCTTCTACTTCTCCTCCTCCTACTCTTCTTCCTCTTCCTCCTCCTCCTCCTTCTCTTCTTCTTCTCCTCCTCCTCCTCCTTCTTCTTCTCCTCCTCCTCCTCCTTCTCTTCTTCTACTTCTTCTTCTACTACTTCTTCTTCTCCTCTTCTACTTCTTCTTCTTCTCCTCCTCCTCTTCTTCTTCCTCTTCCTCCTCTTCTCCTCCTCCTCCTCCTCCTCCTCCTCCTCCTCCTCCTCCTCCTCTTCTTCTTCTTCTTCTTCTTCTTCTTCTTCTTCTTCTTCTTCTTCTTCTTCTTCTTCTTCTTCTTCTTCTTCTTCTTCTTCTTCTTCTTCTTCTTCCTCCTCCTCCTCCTCTCCTCCTTCCTCCTCTCTACAAATCCCCTGCCTGGTAGCACTGACAATGTTCCCTAGCTGGGTCAGGAAACGCCAGCAAGAAAACCACCCAGCTCAGAGAGCACCAAGGCCCCCTGGTCTTCCTCCTCCTCCCTCCTGCAAATCCCCTCCCCCTTCTAGCACTGATGCTGTTCCCTAGTTGGGTCATGAAACGTCTGTAGGAAAACCACCAAGAGCACCAAGGTCGCCTCATTTCAACCCTGGGCTAAAAATATTCTCACTTATTAAACCGAAGAGGCGAAACTGGATAACGCCAACACCACCTTGTCTGGCAAGGCTTCTTGACCTTGACCAGGGATGGACTTCAACTCCCAGAATTCCCCAGCCAGGCACGCGTTGTCTACTGGCATTCCCCAAACCACTCCAGATAGGTTTGCAGGATTTCAAACTGCAGAAGCTCCCAGCAGCTCTTCTGGGTTCAGGATGATGGGAGACCGGACCCCAACTGAGGAGCGCCGGTTTGGACGAAGATGAAAGAGAAAAGAATGGACAGCTTTAACTGTATGCAGGTGCCCAGAGTCACTTTATCAGTGAGATTTGCAGTACTTAAATTTGAAGAGAGAGAGAGAGAGAGAGAGAGAGACAGAAAGAGGGAGAGAAAGTGATACAAAGAGAGAAACAGAAAGAGACAGAAAGAGAGAGACAGAGAAAGAGAGAGAAACAGACAGAGAGAGAAACAAACAAAGAGAGAGAAACTGAGAGAGAGAAAGAAACAGAGAAAGAGAGAGAAACAAACAGAGAAAGAGAGAGAAACAGAGAGAGAGAGAAACAGAGAAAGAAAGAAACAGAGAGAGAAACAGAGAGAGAGAGAGAGAAAAGACGGAGGGAGGGAGAACAGACAAATAAAGGATGAGTGATAGAAGATGGGTGAAATAGAATAGGTAGGTAGGTAGGTAGATAAATGCAGACAGATAGATAATATACAGAGGAAGGAAGGAAGGAAGGAAGGAAGGAAGGAATAGAGGAAGGACTGGGAGGATAGACAGACAGATGGATGGACAGATGAATAGACAGGTAGCCAGCAGGTTTGATGGTGAAAAAAAACCTCTGCTTTTTCATATTTGGGTTTCTTTTTCTTTGGCAAGGACGTGATTTTTCTTTTGTCCTTTTCTTCCGGCCTCCAAAAGACAAAATGTTTCTTAAGTTTTTGTTATTTTTTTTTTAAGAGAAGTGGTATTTTGTTCCTCCTTTGTCATGATATTGTTGTTCAGCTGGGGTGGGGCACGGCTCCAGATATATGCCTCTGTAGTGTGTGTGTGTTAAAATTTGTGGCTACTTTGCTTTTTTCTTTTATAGCTAGTAAGTTTCCTTCTAATCTGCCTGGCCCCCTTTCTTCGTAATACGTAATGTGTTTAATGGCTCTTTGGCTGTTTAGCAATCATTAGGATTTGCATTTCGGCCAAGAGAGAAGAGGCCATCAGTAAAAATGATTTCCTTCTTATCGTTTTTTACTAGCAATCAATAATAATAGCATCTTCCCCCACCGGTTCTAGCTAAATCCTTGCCTTTTCCCACAGGAGCCTTAGAAAATAATCCCTTAAGTAAGATGCTGGAGGATATGCAAGACCCGGGGCTGGTCCATTCCTACAAACACTCCTATAATTTAAGTTTTTTTCCCCCCAGGATCCAATCTCTGACCCAAGATTTCTCGGCCATCTCCTCCTCTCTTACCCACCTTCTCAAGATTGTGACCCAGGAAGCTGCCTTAAACCAAGTCATCTCTCTAAGAAAATAAATACCCAATAAAATTATCCACTCACGAGAGCCGCACGATGAGAAGGATTATTCTTGTCACCTATTTAACCGGCTCATCCTTTTCATGGCGAGCATATCGAGTCCTCCGAATCTTTTACGGCGCTCACTAATTTCAAGAACAAAGTTGTGTTATCAACTCCTCAGTTGAGGGTGTCTCCTCAACTGGCAGAAGGTTTCTGGACTCTCCGATAAATTAGGCACTTTCTCAACATCTTTTCCTGAATCCTATGAGCTGGAATTTCTTGGCTGCATTCATAGAACGCGCTACCACGATTGCTGCATTCATACAAATCATATCTATATTATTTTATGGCCTAATAAGCAGATGGCTGTTTCACACATTGGGCTAAATCAATGGGTTAGGTTTCCTACAGCGCACTGGACCCAAAGTGCCCAACTTCATTTGAGCCTAGAGCAAGGTTCTTCAACCTTGGCAACTTTAAGACTTGTGGACTTCAACGCCCAGAATTCCCCAGCCAGCCATGATGGATGGATGGATGGAGTTAGATCTGTGCTTCTCAACATGCTGGCTGGGGAATTCTGGGAGTTGAAGTCCACACATCCTCAAGTTGTCAAGTTTGAGAAACAAGAATGGATGGATGGATGGATGGATGAATGAAGGAACGGATGGATGGATGGATGAGTGGTTCTCAACATGCTGGCTGGGAAATTCTGGGAGTTGAAGTCCACAGATCTTAAAAGTTGTCAAGTTTGAGAAACAAGAATGGATGGATGTATGGATGGATGGAGGAATGGATAGATGGATGGATAGGTGGGTACAGGAAGGGAGGAAGGAAGGGAGGGATAGAGTTAGATCAGTGCTTCTCAACATGCTGGCTGGGGAATTCTGGGAGTTGAAGTCCACACATCCTAAAGTTGTCAAGTTTGAGAAACAAGAATGGATGGATGGATGGATGAATGAATGAAGGAATGAATGGATGGGTGGATGGATGGATTGAATGATGAAGGAAGAGATTGATGGATAAATGGAGGAAGGGAGGGAGGGAGGGAGGGGTAGAGTTAGATCAATGCTTCTCAACATGCTGACTGGGGAATTCTGGAAGTTGAAGTCCACACATCCTAAAGTTGTCAAGTTTGAGAAACAAGAATGGATGGATGGATGAAAGGATAGATGGATGGAGTTAGGGTTAGGGTAAAGCAGCTGAGGTAAGAAACAGTGGTCTAGTGCAGGGGTTTCCAATTCTGGGAGTTGAAGTCCACAAGTCTTAAAGTTGCCAAGGTTGGAGACCCCTGGCCTAGACTACTGCATTGTGCGAAGCTACCCCTTGTAGGCAAAACAGATGCCCCATTCTTGAAAGTTTCTCCTAAGAATGAAGATCTCCAAAGCCAAGTTTCAGGGGCTTTGTGGCTGCCTTCCTCAAAATTTCTCTTCTACTAGCTGAATCTGAGCCCCAGCTTGGTCGGTTCGCACAACAAAGATATTAAGACTCTGGAAAGAGTGCAGAGAAGAGCAACCAGGATGATTATGGGACTGGAGGATTAAACATACAATGAACGGTTGTAGGAACTGGGTATGTCTAGTCTGGTGAAGAGAAGGACTAGGGGAGACATGATAACTGTCTTCCATTACTTGAGGGGCTCTCACAGAGAAGAGGGGGTCCACCAATTCTACGAAGCACCAGAAGGCAGGCGAACAAACAACAGATGGAAACTGATCAAGGAGAGAAGCAACCTAGAACTAAGGAGGAATTTCCTGACAGTGAGAACAATTAACCAGTGGAACAGCTGGCCACCAGAAGGTGTGAGGTCTCCATCACTGGGGGGTTTTCAAAAAATAACTGGGTAACCATTTGTCCGATATGAGGCAAGGAGGTTGGACTAGAAGACCTCTGAGGCCCCTCCCAGTCCTATGATTTTGTGTTCGAACGCACTTAACTAAGATGCTTTAAAAACTAGCAATTGGCACAACTGTTGTTAAAAACTTAATTTTTAAGGGTTTTTTTTTTTGTGGGTTAACTTGCAGGGCAGACTAGCAGTGGGGTTAGTTAATACTCAAACTTTAATCGAATTACGGCCACAGTTGAGGCCAAAATTTATGTTGTTAAGTGAAATATTTTGTTAAGTGAGTTTAACTTAACAAGATTGACTTAGTCTTCTGTCCTTCTGAGGTTGGTAAAATGAGGACCCAGATTGTTGGGGGCCAGAGGCTGACTCTCTAAACCGCTTAGAGAGGGCTGTAAAAACACTGTGAAGCGGTATATAAATCTAAGTGCTATTGCCCTTCCTTCCTTCTTTCCTTCCATCCATCCATCCTGTTTCCTTCCTTCCTTTTCATTTCCTCCCATCCATCCATCCATCCATCCATCCATCCTTTTCATTTCCTTCCTTCCTTCCATCCTGTTTCCTTCCTTCCTTTTCATTTCCTTCCTTCCCTCCTTCCATCCATCCATCCTTCGTTTTCATTTCTTTCCTTCCATCCTGTTTACTTCCTTCCTTTTCATTTCCTTCCTTCCTTCCATCTGTTTCCTTCCTTCCTTTTCATTTCCTTCCTTCATTCCATCCATCCTTCCTTCCTTCCTTCCTTCCTTCCTGTTACAATGCAGGGTTGCAGGCTAACTCTGCCCACTGCCAGCAGTTCGAACCTGATAGGCTCAAGGTCGACTCAACCTTCCATCCTTCCGAGGTGGGTAAAATGAGGACACAGATTGTTGGGAGGGTTAAGAGGCTGACTCTTTAAACTGCTTAGAGAGGGCTGGAAAGCACTGTGAAGTGGTATATAAGTCTTAAGTGCCATTGCTATTGCCCCATTTTACGACATTTTCTTGCCACAGCTGTTAAGTGAGTCACACGGTCATTACGGTTGTGAATTTGGCTTCCCCTGTTGACTTCGCTTGCCAAAAGGTCACAAAAGGAGAATCACGTGACCCCAGGGAGGGGGGGGGACACACCGCAACCGTCATAAATATGAATCAGTTGCTCATCAGCATCCTAATTTTGATCACATAACCACAGAACGGCGGCAACGGTCCTAAGTGCGAAAGACGACCCTCAGTCACTTTTTCCAGAGCTATTCTTAACTTTGGTCACTAAACGAATTGTCAGAAGTCGAGGACTATCTACACTTAGGCAAGAGAGGAGGTGGGTTCCTTCAACCACCGTATCGCAGGTGATTCTGCTTCCGGTAACATCTTTACGGTCAGAGAATCTCCCCAATTTCTACTACAAAAACACAGAATGGAAATCTCCATCAGGGTCCTTAACAGTAACCGAGGTGGAAGGGACCTTGGAGGTCATTTAGTCGAACCCCCGGCTCACACAGGAGGCCTATATTAGGGATTTGAACCGCCGAACTGCCAACCTTTCTGATCGACAAGCTCAGTGTCTTAGCCATTGAGCCATCTTAGTCAGGCTTTGATAGGGAGGAGGAGGAAGTAGTAGAGATGGTCCTTGACTTACGACCACAACTGAACCCCCCCCAAAATTTTATGTTGTTAAGTGAGACATCTGTTAAGTAATCTTTGCCTCACTTTACGCCCTTTCTTGCCTCCGTCGCTAAGTGAATCACTGCAGCTGATAAATTAGTCGCCCGGTTGTTAAGCGAATCTTAAGCTTCCCCATTGGACTTCGCTGAAGTCCGAAGGTCGCAAAAGAGGGGGAACTCGCATGATTTTTGGAATGCGGCAACCGTCATAAATATAAATCAGTTGCCAAGTGCCTGGATTTTGATCACATGACATGCTGCAAAAGGTCGTAATTGTGAAAAACGGGTCCTAGGTCACTCTTTTCAGGGCTGTTGTAACTTTGAATGGTCACTAAACGAAGTGTTGTAAGTCAAGAGCTACCTCTGGGTAAACTGTTAGTTGTATCATTAATAGGATCAGCTGTATTTCAAGCCAAACCAGGAGACAGGGAGTTCTAGTCCCATCTTTAGGCCCAAAAAGCTAGCTGGGTGACTTTGCATCAGTCCTTCTCTCTCAGCCCAGCCCATCTCGCAGGGCTGTTGTGGGGAAAAATAGGAGGAGGAAGGAACGTTGGATATGTTTGCTGCCTTAGAACCCATAATAAGATGGGAACAGCCCTTGGAGATCTTCTACTCCAACTCCCTTGCCTTCTCTTTGTTAAAAATAATAGAGGCAGGATAAAGATATTTAAAAAATTAAATTACCCAGAGTTTTACCGTATGAAACAACCCAAAACTGCACAGTACAAGCCTTCGTTTAACAAGCTACCCTACCCCTCAAGCTGGACTCACAAATAAGCAAACTACAGGAGCCTGGATAGCTCAGCAGACTAAAGCCTGTTCTTCACATTCAGCTGCCTGCAATTACTGTAAGTTCGAATCTCCCCAGGCTCAAGGTTGACTCAGCCTTCCATCCTTTCTAAGGTAGGTCAATTGAGGACCCAGTTTGTGGGGGCAATAAGCTGATACTGTATAAAATATACAAAAGTGTGAAGGCTATTGCTTGGCACATTGTAAGCCGTCCTGAGTCTCCGGAGAAGGGCGGCATATAAATCAATTTTTTTAAAAAACAAACAAACTACAGTTTATCTGAGCAAGTTCTGCAGAGCCAACGCAGGATTCATTTTGCGAAGCGGTATGGTTTTGAGCAGGGGGTTTGTCTAGAAGACCCCAGGGTCCCCTTTCCAACTCTGTCTTCTATTTGGGTTTGGCCTGTCTCCGGCCCACAGCTTGGCAAAGCCACCTCTTTTAAGCCAGCCTGGCATCAAACTGGCACCCAAGGGGGGTGAATTTAAACCCTGGGCATCCGACAAAGCCCCAATTCACGGGGCAGGGGTCCGATGTCCAGCAGGCCAGGCCAGCCCTGTCAGCCCTCTCCCCCCCCCACTCCCCAGTCCTACCTTTCAGCAAAGGGAGAGGCGTCAGCTCCTGCTGGTTGCTCTGGTATCGGAACTGGGAAGAACTGTGCGACCGTCTCTGGCGGGACCGGCGTAGCGACCGGCGGGAGAAACCGTCCACTTTATCCGGCGGCGGTACCGGAGACAGCCCAGGCGACGAAGGGCTGGTCGGAGTGACGGCCGGCGGGATTTTGGTCTCCATGTCGTTAAGCGGGACAGTCCGTCCGTGTCTGCTTCACCCACGGCGATGCTCCCGGCTTTGTGCTTAATCTCACAGGGGGGCATCGGGCATCCCCTCTGGATGCAGCGGGAACCCCATCACCTGTCCTGGTTAGGGGATGGAGGGGGGGGAGAAGGTCGCAGAGTCTGGCTCCTTGCCAATCTCAGGTGTGTCTGTGTTTGTGTGTGGGGGGGGGGAAGGATGCAGGTGAGCGGAAGTCCTCAGCAGCAGGTCACATCAAGAAGGGGGGGGGGCTGCAGTCCGTCCGGGCATCCATCTCAGGACCCCTTTCCCATCAAGAGGAAGGGAGGGGGGGCTGCTGCTAAAGGGAAACCCTTTGAAAAAGGAGGGGGGAGCAAATGAAGCCTGAAAAAGGCCCCCTACTGTCCTCCCTGTGCCAGCCAGTCAAGCGAGGCCCCTGGTGCTCCGAGATGGAGGGATGGATGGATGGAGGGAGGAAGGGGTGGAGGGAGGAATGGAGGGGCCTGGCGGTAAAGAGGACAGACCGCCCCCCCCCCCCGCTCCCTCTCTCTTTTCTTCTTCCTCCTCCTCGCAGATGCGGCCAACAGGTTGCAAAGCGGGCGTCCCGAGCAAGGTCAAGGCGGGCTCTGCTGCTGCTGCTGCTGCTGCTTCTCCTCCTCTTCCTACCAGCCGGGCTGGCTTCAAGGAGGCATCCCCGAGCAGGGAGCAGGCAGGCGGGGCCCGGGCCGGCCCCTTCCCATGGGGGGCCCCCTTGCAGCAGCAGCCCCGGGCGAAGGAGGCAGAGAGAGGCGACGCCTGTCCACGGCTAGCCGGCAGGTGCGGGCAGGTGCATGGCCTGCTTGCTTTCCTTGCTTTGCTTGCTCCCCGCGGGCGTCGCACCAGCAGCAGCAGCGGCAGCAACGGAGCAGCCCGGGAGACGCCGGGCACGCGCCGCCTCCTCCTCCTACCCCCCCTCCCCTCCCCTCTCGTGCGCGCGCACTCTCTCTCTCTCTCTCTCGCTCGCTCGCTCGCCGGCTCAGCCACCTGCCTGCCCCTGCTGCCCACGTGACCCCGGCGGGGGCCCTTCCCATTGGCCCCCTAAAAATAGAAGCTGCGTCAGGCTCCGGCAGAGGTGATGTCATCGGCCCGCCGGCCCCGCCCGAGAGAGAGAGAGAGGGGAGGGGGGAGGAGGTTGGAGCGCTCGCTCTCTCAGCCCAGATGCGCCTTTGCGCGGGGCTGGCAGGGAGGGAGAAGAAGCGCCGCTGGAGCCCCGGTCTTCCGTCCTCAGGTGGCAGTCCGGCTGCAGGACCCATCCTCCCCAGCCGTTCCCATGGGGCTGCTCTATGGGCATGCAACTATAGCACCCATCCTCCCCAGCCAATCCCATAAGGCTCTTCTAGGCTTCCAGTTGCAGTACCCATCCTCCCCAGCCAATCCCATAAGGCTCTTCCAGGCTTCCAGTTGCAGTACCCATCCTCCCCAGCCAATCCCATAAGCCTCTTCTAGGCTTCCACCTTCAGTACCCATCCTCCCCAGCTGGTCCTATGGGGCTGCTCTTGGGGCATCCAGCTGCAGTACCTATCCTCCCCAGCCAATCCCATAAGGCTCTTCTAGGCATCTAGCTGCAGTACCCATCCTCCCCAGCTGGTCCTATAAGGCTGCTTTTGGGGCATCCAGCTACAGTACCCATCCCCAGCCGGTCCTATGGGGCTGCTCTTGGGGCATCCAGCTGCAGTACCCATCCTGCCCAGCTGATCCTATAAAGCTGCTCTCAGGGCATCCAGCTGCCTCACCCATCCTCCCCAGCCGGCCCCACAAGGCTCTTCTAGGCATTCAGCTGCAGTACCCATCCTCCCCAGCCAAAGGGGTTCCAACACCCCCCCCGGAAAAGTCTGGCTCTCTGACTGAGTCAGATATTGGATCAACGCATCGGACTCAAAGGGAGGGAGGGGGGACTGGATTGGGGCAGGCTGGGGGCGGTTGCTGTCCCTCCTTGCCCTGCCTGCCCCAGTGGGCCGGGAGGGGGCCAATGCTCCTATCCCCAACCGCTTTTGGCACGGGGGAAGCGCCAGTGACCTCCCCAGCAATGCCCTGAGATGCAGGAGGAAGCTGGTGGTATAGCTGCGACGGTCCTGCAAGGTAGACTGCCCGATTTTGCAGAATCACGAGCGGTGCAACTGATAGTATACAGGTAGTCCCCGACTTACGACCACAATGGAGCCCAACATTTGTGTTGCCGAGCGAGATGTTGTTAAGTGAGTTTTGCCCCATTTTACGACCTGTCTGGCCACACTTGCTAAGTAAAACACTGCAGTTAAGTTCGTAATGCAGTCGTTAAGTGAATCTGGCTTCCGCGCTGACATTGCTTGTCCGAAGGTCGCAAAACAGGATCACGTGACCCCGGGACAGTGCAATTGTCGTAACTATGAGTCAGTTGCCAAGCATCTGAATTTTGACCATGGGGATGCTGCAACGGTCGTAAGTGTGATAAACGGCCGTATGTCACTTGTTTTCAGCGCTGTTGTAACTTTGAATGGTCAGTAAACGAATGGTTGTAAACCGAGGACTATCTGTATGGCCTTCTCACTCATAGCCTCCAGTTTAGGACTGCAATTCCCAACTAGCATCTCTCTGGGCTAGGAATCCTGGGAACTGTAGTCCCAGCTAGGCATTCTGGGAGTTGTAGTCCCAGCCAATATCTTAGAAAAAACAGTCAAGAGCCTAGCTTAATCTGCAATTATAATTGAACAAGAGCGATATAAACAAGAATCAGAGACCTCTAAATGGTAGGGGGTTGGACTAGATGACCTAAAAGGTCCCTTCCAATTCCATTAACCTATGAGCAGCAGTGGGGAATGATGGGTCCCCTTTATGACTTGTGGACTTCAATTCCCAGAATTCCCGAGCCAGTCATAAATTGTTTCCCACCCCAGGAAACGAGGATGACTTTGCAAGAGATAGTTAGAATATTTCCTTGCTCTTTTGCTACTTAGGCGTATAGCAACTACGCCTGTGAATTAATTTATTTGGCGTAAGGCATATCATACACAAACAGGCAATATATATTAATATATTTCACCTAGATGAGTAAACACAATAAAATATGAATGTTAAAAAGATCTATATTCGGATACTGGAGAATACGGCGGCAAAAATCAATACGTATTCCAGAAATTGTGTGGAACGAAATGGGGAGCTTCCCCTGCCGACCTCAAGTCATCAGCTCTAGGCAGCAGAATACAGATCGTTCTCGACTTACAACAGTTCATTTAGTGACCGAAGTTACAACCGCACCGAAAAAAGTGACTTGTGACCGTTTTTCACATTTAGCAGCATTCCTCAGGGTCATCTGATCAAAATTTGGATGCTTGGCAATGGGTTCCTATTTGTTTGTTTGTTTGTTTATTTGTTTAGATTTATATGCCGCCCTTTCTCCAAGAGGACTCAGGGCAGCTCACAACAGTAAAACAGAAAAATAAAACAACAATTCTGGGTTAAAAGTTACATATAAAATCCCTAAAGTCAATTAAAATCCATTTTAAAACCCTCATCGGTCCAGGCTGGCCAGGCGAAATAGCCACGTTTTTAGTTCTCGGCGGAAAAAGCGGAGGTCGGGGACCATCCGGAGCTCCAGGGGGAGCTGATTCCAGAGCTTAGACAGAGAAGGCCTGCTCCCTAGGGGTCACCAGCTGACACTGTGGCCGACGGCACCCCAAGTAGGCCCTTTCTGTGGGAGCGCACCGGGCGATGGTGAGCTGTTGCTGGCCACAGAAGGTTCGCCAAATACCCCGGTCCTAAGCCATATAGGGCTGTGTAGGTAATTACCTGTGTAGGTAATTACTAATTACTCACCCGGAGGTAATTGCTCTCCGGGTGAGATTACCTTGAATCTCACCCGGAGAGCAACTGGTAACCAATGCAGTTGTGCAGGAGGGATGTAATATGAGAACGTCGGGACGCTCCCATCACTACCCGCGCAGCCACATTCTGCACCAGCTGAAGCCTCCAGGTGGTCTTCAGGGCCAGCCCCATGTAGAGAGCATTGCAGTAGTCAATCTGGGAGGTGACGAGTGCATGAGTGACCATGCGTAGAGCATCTCGGTCCAGATAGGGGCGCAACTGGCGCACCAGACGAATCTGGGCAAATGCCCCTCCCTGTCACGGTCGTAACATGATCTTCCAGAGACAACCGGGAATCCAGGAGGACACCTAAATTGCGCGCCCTGTCAACAGGGGACAACACCTCACTTCCTATAACCAACGGTGGAATATTCCCCTGGAACCGAGATGCTGGTACCCACAGCCACTCCGTCTTGGCAGGGTTGAGCCGAAGCCTGTTCTGAAGCAGTGTGATCCCCTTTTTGTGACCTGACAAAGTCACAAAAAGATTCACTTAACAACCCAGTTATTAATTTAACAGCTGCAATAATTCAATTAACAAGTATGGCTAGTGAAGAGAAGGACCAGGGGAGACAGGAGAGCATCTTCCAATATTTGAGGGGCTGCCCTAGAGAGGAGGAAGGGGGTCAAGCTATTCTCCAAAGCACCCAAAGGCCAGACAAGGAAGAATGGATGGAAACTGAACAAGGAGAAATTCATCCTGGAAATAAGAAGGGATTTCCTGACCGTGAGAACCATTAACCCATGGAATAGAAGTTGCCTTCGGAAGTTGTGGGAGCTTCATCCCTGGAGGCTTTCAAGAAGAGACTGAGCTGCCATCTGTCAGAAATGGTGTAGGGTCTCTGCTTGGGTGGGTGGGTAGGGTTGGACTAGATGACCTCCAAGGTCCCTTCCAACTCTGTTACTCTGTTGTAGACAGGTCGTAAAATGTGGCGAAATTCACATAACTGTCTCACTCAGCAGCGTAAATTTTGGGGCTCAGTTGTGATTGTAAATGGAGGACTACCTCACAGCAATGATTCTATGAGACGGGAAAGAAAATTATCTGTGAATTCTTTAGGTAGCACTTAATTAAACTGCAAAATAACAGCCACAAACAGGGATGGTCTTATGAAAAGATAAGGCTATATCCAATCTGGAATTCCTAAGGAATATTTTACCTGCAATATGTGATTTCCATCCCCCCCTCCTGTAACATGCTTACCTGGGCATAGATAATTGAACAGTGATTAGCTCAATCCTTTTTTTAAAAAAATTTTGGATTTCCATAATACTGTAATTGTAAGTTAACTGTGCAGAGAAACTGGAATATGATTGAGCGATCCCAGCTGCCATGGTTTGTTTTTGGTGTAATGTGAATACTGCCATATTTTTGCTTATTCAGAAAAGCATGGTAATATAATATGAGCACGATCATAACCTTCATCTGCCATGCTGTCTGGGACTTCATGGAATTCGCAGAGTGTTTTCGCATTTGCTTCTGAATGTACTCAAAATATTCATGAAACGAACGAATCTATCTCTATGCTGTGTGTCTGTTTAATTGTTTGTAACCTCTCATTGGGTGAAATGGTGCGTCTTAATGCAACAATTGTGGAATTAACATACCTCAGGTGGGCTAACTTGCAGAATGCTTCCAAAATTGGGGACCAATCATAACCCCTATAAGATTGAAATTTGGCAACATTGGGGTGCTGCGTTGCTGCAGCCAGATATGGTCACATGATCCCCATCTCCAGTGCCTTCTGCCAGCTTTCTGTAAGGAATAGCTATAGCAATAGCCCTTAGACTTATGTACCGCTTCACAGTGCTTTCCAGCCCCTTCTAAGCAGTTTTCAGAGTCAGCCTCTTGCCCCCAACAATCTGGGTCCTCATTTTACCCACCTCGGAAGGATGGAAGGCTGAGTCAACCTTGAGCCAATCAGGATTGAACTGCTGGCAGTAGGCAGAGTTAGTCTGCAATATTGCATTCTGACAGGAAGGAAGGAAGGAAGGAAGGAAGGAAGGAAGGAAGGAAGGAAGGAAGGAAGGAAGGAAGGAAGGAAGGACTAGCTCTTAGACTTATATACCGCTTCACAGCCCTCTCTAAGCAGTTTTCGGAGTCTGCCTCTTGCCCCCAACAATCTGGCTCCTCATTTTACCCACCTCGGAAGGATGGAAGGCTGAGTCAAGCTTGAGCCTGGTGAGATTTGAATTGCCAAATTGCAGGCAGCCGGCAGGCAGCAGAAGGAGCCTGCAATATTGCACTCTAACCACTGTGCCACCGCAGCTCAGGAAAATCAATGGGGAAGCCAGCAGGAAGTCAGAAGCCACTCCTGCTTGTTTGCCTGTCATTATTTTCTCAGAAGAGAAGAGAAGAGAAGAGAAGAGAAGAGAAGAGAAGAGAAGAGAAGAGAAGAGAAGAGAATATGGAATGGAATGGAATGGAATGGAATGGAATGGAATGGAATAGAATAGAATAGAATAGAATAGAATAGAATAGGGAATGGAATGAAATAGAATAGAATAGAATAGAATAGAATAGAATAGAATAGAATAGAATAGAATAGAATAGAATAAGGAATGGAATAAGGAATGGAATGGAATGGAATAGAATAGAATAAGGAATGGAATGGAATGGAATGGAATGGAATGGAATGGAATGGAATAGAATAGAATAGAATAGAATAGAATAGGGAATGGAATTGAATGGAATGGAATGGAATGGAATAGAATAGAATAGAATAGAATAGAATAGAATAGAATAGAATAGAATAGAATAGAATAGAATAGAATAGGAATAGAATAGGGAATGGAATAGAATAGAATAGAATAGAATAGAATAGAATAGAATAGGGAATGGAATGGAATGGAATGGAATGGAATGAAATAGAATAGAATAGAATAGAATAGAATAGAATAGAATAGAATAGAATAGAATAGAATAGAATAGAATAGAATAGAATAAGGAATGGAATGGAATGGAATAGAATAGAATAAGGAATGGAATGAAATAGAATAGAATAAGGAACGGAATGGAATGGAATGGAATGAAATAGAATAGAATAGAATAGAATAGAATAGAATAGAATAGAATAGAATAGAATAGAATAGAATAGAATAGAATAGAATAAGGAATGGAATGGAATGGAATAGAATAGAATAGAATAGAATAGAATAGAATAGAATAGAATAGAATAGAATAGAATAGAATAGAATAGAATAGAATAAGGAATGGAATGGAATGGAATGGAATAGAATAGAATAAGGAATGGAATGGAATGGAATGGAATGGAATAGAATAGAATAGAATAGAATAGAATAAAGGAATGGAATAAGGAATGGAATGGAATGGAATGGAATGGAATGGAATGGAATAGAATAGAATAGAATAGAATAGAATAGAATAGAATAGAATAGAATAGAATAGAATAGAATAGAATAGAATAGAATAGAATACCAGCAGAAAATATGGAACAGAACAGAACAGGATATTCTTCATTGGCCAAGTGTGGTTGGACACACAAGGAATTTGTCTTTGGTCCATATGTTCTCAGTGTACATAAAAAGAAAAAAAGACATTCATCAAGTCTCATAAGATACCACACTTAGTGATAGTCATAGGATACTAAATAAGCAATCAAAATCATACTATGTAGGGAACTAAATAAAACAATATAAATCGTAAAGATACAAGCAATAAGGTTATAGTCCTAAGTAGAAGGAGATAGGTAACAGGAAGAATGAGAAGAATAATAGTAACACAATCTCAGTAAATAGTTTGACAGTGTTGTGGGAATTAATCGTTTAGCAGAGTGATGGCATTCGGGAAAAAACTGTCCTAGTGTCTAGTTGTTCTGGTGTGCAGTGCTCCATAGCATTGTTTTGAGGGTAGGAGTTGAAACAGTTGATGTCCAGGATGCGAAGGGTCTGTAAATATTTTCCTAGCCATCTTTTTGACTCTTGCCGTATACGGGTCCTCAATGGAAGGCAGGTTAGTAGTCATTGTGTTTTCTACAGTTCTAATTATCCTCTGAAATCTCTGTCTGCCTTGTTGGGTTGCAGAGCCAAACCAGACAAGGAAATATCTCTGTTTATATATTTATATAGGAAATATATGTTTATACAAGGAAATATAACTCTAACGATAACCCAGCAAGTCACAAATTGTCTAATCATTTCCATTAGACAATCTTTCATTTCCAAATCTATTGCTGACAATATTTAGCTTTGGGATCCTATGTCTAAATGAAGATCTTCAGTCATCCAGGTCATGATTCTCCCAAAAGTACTTTTTTTTCAAGAGGCAACTCAATTTTCTGGTTTTTCTTTTCTTTGGGTCATCACAATCTCCAAATTGTAGTTTGGCCAGAGCTTATTAAACTTTACAATTCTAGGGCTCCTTTAAAGCAATTAAATGAATTTGGGTCTGTGAACGAAACCTTGATTTCATTGTGGTTCAGATTGGTCACACAAGAAACTATTCATTAAAAAATACAGATCTTTTATATTTTGTCAACCTAGCTCCCCACCCCACTGCCATCTGTCAAAAACTGGCAGTGGAAAATAACAGTTAAAAATGCTGCAATTCAGGGGAGGTTGACATATACAGGTTTGCCAACAAGATGCAGTTTCTTGGTGAGAAAAACAAGGTTTTACTTTTAGGCAGGAAAAAAACAAATGCACAGGTGTAGAATGCCATATTTTTCGGAGTGTAAGGCGCACCTATCTTTTTGGGTGAGGAAAAGAAGAAAAAGAAATCTGCCTCTGCCTCTGAGCAGTTTTGCCTTCTTGCAGCAAACAGGAATCAGCCTGTCTTACTTCCAGTTTCGTTTTCAGCATAGCTTGATTAGCACAAGGGAAAAAAAATCTGCTCCAGCAATTTACCTCTTTGCAGCAAGCAGCAGAGGCCAGTGCAAAACAGCTGAGAGCAAATCAGCTGAGAGATCCAATCAACTTGTGCTAATCAAGTTATGCTGAAGCTCCTCACTGCAGGGGAAGGATATTGCAAAATCTCCATTCCCTCCCCACTCCTGGGGGAAGGATATTGCAAAATCTCCATTACCACCCCACTCTGGGGCCAGCCAGAGGTGGTATTTGCCGGTTCTCCGAACTGCTCAAAATTTCCGCTACCAGTTCTCCAGAACCTGTCAGAATCTGCTGGATTTCACCCCTGCCATAAACCGAATGCAGAATTGCATTGAGCAGAGCGAACATCCAAGCCATTCCCAAAACATCTGGACGGCGTGCTATTGGACACTGATAAACTGGTCAAGACAGGAGGCGGCCATAGAAACGGGGTAAGTCTAAGCTTTTGCATGGGAGTATTCAGAAATAGCCATTTTTCAGTGCAACAACTGAACCTTAGCAAAACAGCCTATGACTTCAAACAAACGGAGTCAAGGATCATTCTTTCCTAGGGATCTGAGCTTTATTCCACAATGGTCAGAGCACACTTGGAATATTGTGTCCCGTTTTGGCCACCACGAGACAAAAAAGATGTTGAGGCACCCTGGAAAATGTGCAGAGAAGAGCGACAAGAAAGGTCCGGAGGCTAAATCATACGATAAACGATTGATGGAAGTAGGTAGGTATACAGATTAACAGAGTTGGAAGGGACCTTGGAGGTCATCTAGTCCAACCCTCCCCACTCAAGCAGGAGACCCTACACCATTTCTCACAAATGGAAGTCCGATCTCTTCTTGAAAGCCTCCAGTGATGGAGCTCCCACAACTTCTGAAGGCAACTTCTGTTCCATGGGTTGATGGTTCTCACTGTCAGAAAATTTCTCCTTATTTCCAGGTTGAATCTCTCCTTGGAGTGTTTCCATCCATTCTTCCTTCTCTGGCCTTCAGGTGCTTTGGAAAACAGCTTGACCCCCTTCCTCCTCTCTCCTCCACTTTGCTCTCTCCACTTGAAGGAGCCCCTGGAGGTTCTGAAGGCCCTGTCTTGAGTCTCTGCCTCTGGCATCACATCCTTTTCGGTCTGCTTGCTGTCCGATGCGAGCGCCGGCTGTGCAGGCTGCTGGCACGACCCCACACCAGCCTCCTCATCGTCAGGATCAGCCACAATCCGCACAGGTTGTAGATTTTGCTTGATTGGTGAACCTAGAGAAACTCTTGGGAAACTGAGCAAGCTTTGGGGGACATTAATTCTTTATCAAGCTTGCAGGAAAGCATTTAAAAAAAAACCCTCTCCATATTTAGGAATGAAAACAGCAGTGGGTTGTTTTTTTTTACAGCGTTAGACCCAGATAAAGAAGACAAGTTAAATACAGTGTTCCTTGTACTTGTACTTTTGAATGGCAACTGCCAAGATTTTGTGCCAAAAAGGCGATGGTTGACCTAGATTTTTTTTTAAAAAAAGCATTTTACTAAGAACTCTGTCCATCCGTGTGTAAAAGTCAGCAATTCTCAGAAGGGCACAGAATAGAAATAAAGAGAAAGTTTGGGGTCTGAGTGCGTTTAATTTGCTGACTGATTAATTTGTCATTTGGGGAAACTGCAAAATACAACACACCCTAGTTCCGTGATGGCGAACCTATGACACGCGTGCCACAGGTGGCACATGGAGCCATATTGGTGGGCACGCGAGTGTTGCCTTAACTCAGCTCCAGCGCTCATGTGTGCACCAGCCAACTTATTTTCAGGCCTTCTGGTCCCACCGGAAGTTGGAAACTAGCTGTTTCCGGCCTCTGGAGGGCCTCCAAGGGGATGGGGAAGACTGTTTTTGCCCTCCCCAGGCTCCTAGAAAGCCTCTGGAGCCTGGGGAGGGTGAAAAACAGGCCTACCGGGCCATCACGTGCCAAAAACAGAGCGTAGGAGGGAGGTCACATGCGCAGGAGGGCGGGGCACATTGAATTATGGATGTGGGCACACGCACCTGCGACCCCACACGCTCCCCCCGCTTTTGGCACGTGACGGCAAAAGGTTAGTCATCACTGCCCTAGTTAGGCTCTAGAAAAAAGTGCAAAGAAGAGCAACCAGGATGGCTGGAGACTAAAACATAAGAAGAAGGTTGCAGGAATTGGAGTTGTCTAGTCCAGTGAAAAGAAGGACTAGGGGAGACACAATAGCAGTCTTCCAATCTTTGAGGGGCTGCCAGAGAGAGGAGGGGGTCAAGCTATTTTCTAAAGCACCTGAAAGCAGGACAAGAAGCAACGGATGGCAACTAATCGAAGAGAGAAGCAGCCCAGAACTAAAGAGAAATTTTCTGACAGCGAGAACAATGAATCAATGGAACAGCTTCCCTCCTTGAGTTGAAGGTCCTCCATCCCTGAAGGTTTTCAGAAAGAGATTAGAGAACCATTTGACTGGGATGGTCAAATGGTTCTCCTGCCTTCAGCAGGGGGTTAGACTAGATGACCTCTGAGGTCCCTTCCGGTCCTAGGATTCCTTCCTGAATCATGAGGGCAGGACAAGAAGTAAAGGGTGGAAGATCATTAAAAGAGAGAAGCGACCTAAAATGAAGGAGAAATTTCCTGACAGTGTGAAAAATAAGCCAGTGCAGGGATCTGCAACCTTAAATACTCAAAGAGCCATTTGGACCTGTTTCCCACAGAAAAGAAAACACCGGGAGCCACAAAACCTAGGTGGGCGTGGCCAACTCGATGTCACTCACTTTTACTGTCACATGACACACACCCCCAGCCACACCTACCCAGCTGGTCATTAGGGCAGATAACCAGTTGTTAAAAAACACAGGGAACCACAAAATTCTTTTGACATCTCTCTCTCTCACTTCCCTCCCTCTCCACCCCTCCCTCTCTCTCTGTATCTCTCTGTCACTCTCTCCTCCCTCTCTCTGTATCTATGTCTCCCTCTCTCCCTCTATCTCTCTATGTCTCTCTCTCCCCTTCTCTCTGTATCTATGTCTCCCTCCCTCCCTCCCTCCCTTTCTCTCTCTCTGTCTCTCTCTCCCACTCTCTCTGTATCTATGTCTCCCTCTCTCCCTCTCTCTCTATGTCTCTCTCTCTCCCCCTCTCTCTGTATCTATGTCTCCCTCTCTTCATCTCTCTCTGTATCTCTCTATGTCTCCCTTTCTCCCCCTCTCTCTGTATCTCTCTGTCTCTGCCCTGGCCACTTCTCCATCCCCCGCCATCGCCTTACCTTCTCAGTCCAGGCAAGGAGTGACTGGGAGGGGAGTGCGAGGGGCGGGGTCAGCCAGTGGCGGGATCATCTGATGGGGAGCCACAGCAGAGGGCCCAGAGAGCCACATGCGGCTCTGGAGCCACAGGTTGCTGACCCCTGAGCCAGTGGAACAGTTTGCCTTAAGACTTTGTGGCTGCTCCATCACTGGAGGCTTTTAAGAAAAGACTAAACAGCCACCTGTCTGAAATGGTATAGGGTCATCTCCTTGTGCAGGGGTTGGACTAGAAGACCTCCGGGGTCCCTTCCAACTCTCTGATTCTGATTCTAACTCAGCAAACATGCTGAGTTCAACCTAACACCGGAGCTGGTATTCAGCCGGTTCGGATCGGTTTGCCAGAACCGGTTGCGGAAATCGTGGGTTGTGGAAAACTCCCTCCCCCGCACCTCCCCAGCGCAGCGAACCAATAGTAACATAATGTGAAACCTATCACTGCTTAACACCACAAGCTATTGCCCCGTAATCTCCCCGTTGGTGTTATGCCGTGGCATCCAGATCCAGCTGTGGCAGGATATATTGGCTGAATTGTGTAGCCATCCCTCAGCCAATGTGACCACTGACTCGTGAATAGGAGTGTGACTCGAGGTTCGCCCTTTGATTAGGAAGTCCTCGTTCACCCCTGCCTTGCCTGGCACCTGCCAGAGTTTCATCAGGAGACAAAACCAGCTGAAGCTGGAAAGTATTTGATTGGCACCCAAGACCAACCCGGTTTATTTTGCTGTCCAGGACCGAAAAAGGAAATGACCCACTCTCTCACATATACCCCCCCCCCCGCCCGGCTGTCTCCTCCAGCGTCAACAGTCCAAAGAATCTTTTTTGCAAACAAGTTGTTTTGCCAAATCAAGGATCTGGCCGTTCCTTTTTTTCCCCTGTATTTATTTACTGCTCTGATCACAGTCAAGGCTTGCATCTCTGGCCTTCATAAATCAGGGGACAAACAAAATTGCTACCCAAAAAGAAACAGAATTACAATAACAACGAAGACCTAAATGTATCTCGATCCTGGGAACGGCGGCTTGCAATTCAGGAGATGCTCCCATGCCGGAGGGGGTGAATCTCTTATGATCCGCTGAGCTGCTTAATTGCAATTCACAAAATAATCTACAGTGGCCTGGGAGGGATTTAGCACAAAAAGGGAACCTGGGATTATACAGCCTGTGAATGAATCCATTTTTGGAGTCCCTGCAATAATGCACGAATCATCAATCGAGCTAATAGGCAGGGCTTGTCCGAGATGCTAAATTTTGAGGAAACTAATCCAAGTTGAAACTAACCAAGCTTAGCAGGCTATGCAAATGCAGCTGCCGGTAGTTCAATAATCTGGATAAGCAGATCGGGCGGGCGGGGGTGCTGGTGGCTCGGATGCCCTCTCATCGCTAAGCCCCAGGTTCACTTTTCTGAAACGCAGTAAATCTGATCAATTCCTTCTCTGCTCTTCTGCCGATAGCAGCAACTCAGGAGATTTAAAAACAAGATCGTTGCATCCGTGCAATCAAAGTCAACGTGATCGCTGATCATTGTGGTCTCCTGATCAGCGTGATCGCTGATCAGGAGACTCTATACCCGTGATGGCAAAATATGGCACGCGTGCCAGAGGTAGCAAGCAGAATGCTCCCTGTGGGTATGCACACTGTCACCAGCTGCTCTTTCCGGGCGCTGGAGAGCCTGAAAACAGCCTGAAAATGGCCAAAAAACAGGCTTGGCAACGGCTTGGAAAATGACCTGGAAAACAGCCCAAAAAACAGCCTGAAAATGGCCCAGAAAATAGCTTAAAAACAGGCCTGAAAATGGCCACAAAATGGTCTGAAAATGGCACCAAAACAACCTGAAAACAACCTGGAAAATGGCCAAAAAACAGGCCTGAAAATGGCCACAAAATGGCTGAAAAACAGACCTGAAAAAGGCCACAAAATGGCCTGAAAATGGCCCAAAAAACCAGCCTAAAAACAGGCCTGAAAATGGCCAAAAAACAGGCCTGAAAATGGCCACAAAATGGCTGAAAAACAGACCTGAAAAAGGCCACAAAATGGCCTGAAAATGGCCCAAAAAACAGCCTAAAAACAGGCCTGAAAATGGCCAAAAAACAGGACTGAAAATGGCCACAAAATGGCTTAAAAACAGGCCTGAAAAAGGCCACAAAATGGTCTGAAAATGGCCCAAAAACAACCTGAAAACAACCTGGAAAATGGCTGAAAAACAGGCCTGAAAAGGCCACAAAATGGCTTAAAAACAGGCCTGAAAAAGGCCACAAAATGGTCTGAAAATGGCCCAAAAACAACCTGAAAACAACCTGGAAAATGGCTGAAAAACAGGCCTGAAAAAGGCCACAAAATGGCCTGAAAACGGCCCCAAAAAACAGCCTGGAAACAACCCGGAAAATGGCCTGAAAACAGCCTGAAAAACGGCCAAAAAACAGGCCTGAAAATGGCCCGCAAAAACAGCCAAAAAACAGGCATGCGCGCACCGGCCTGCTGGTCTTCAGGTTCCCAGTGCTCCCTCACATGCTCAGACATGCATGAGATTTCCGGTTTGGGCACTTCACTGCTCTATACCATTTCAGACAAATGGCTGTCCAGTCTCTTCTTCAAGGCCTCCAAGATTGAAGCACCTACGACTTCCGCAGGCAAGTCGTCCCACTGATTGTACTCACAGTCTGGGAATTTCTCCTAGGTTGGATTTCTCTTTAATGATCCCCCCCCCCCCCCATTGATTCAGTTAACAATGGCAAGAAATTGGGCATGATCACGCCACCCTCCTTACCACTTGTGGTCGTAAGTCGAGGACTACTGTAGGACCGGACCTAAGACTGCTGCTGCAAAACATCTGGGTTTCACCATCTCGGTCCAGCAGACAGTGGTGGGGGAATTCTGGGAATTGAAGTTTACAGATCTTATCACATTTCTTGCCTACATTTATTTATTTATATCCCACCTTCATTATTTTTACAAATAACTCAAGGCACTTGGGTTGTCAACATGCCTTCCTCCCCCTTTTTTTCTCCGCAACAACCTCCCTGTGAGGTTGGCTGGGCTGAGAGAGATTGACTGGCTCAAAGTCACCCAGCTTTTGTGCCTAAGGTGGGACTAGAACTCACCCAGCGGTGAAATCCCCCCTGGTTCTATCCGGCTCGCTGAACCAGTAGCGCTGGCAGCGGGAAGCTCCGACCACCCGCCAGAATGTCACTATATCCCTTTTTTAACCATCTGTTCATGCACAGAAGAATTTGCGCATGCGCAGAAGAGGTGTGAGCACACCCAAACCGGTAACGAAGGTAAGTAGATTTCACCAGTGAACTCACCATCTCCTAGTAATTGGTCCAAAGTCACCCAGCTGGCTTTCATGCCTAAGGCGGGATTTGAACTCGGATTCTCCTGCTTTCTAGCCTGGTGCCTTAACCATTATATGGCAAACCTTTTCAATGCCAAAAAGGTTGCATGGAAACATTGCACGTGCTCACGTGCGCTCATCAGGGCCATGCTCCAGAAAAGCCAAACTTCCAGGTCCTGGTGCCCATGTGTGCCCAACAATCAGCTGGCCGGCGTGCATGCGCAGGCCGGTGTTTGGCACTGCTGCATGCCCGAAGGACAGCTGATCATCTCGCGTACATGCGCATCAGAAACCCAGAAGAAAAACAGGCAAGGCTGCACATGCCGGATAACATGACTTCGTATGCCACTTTGGGCACGCGTGCCATAGGTTCGCCATCATAAAGTAGAAGCGGATAAAGTGGGACCGTTTGGATGACCACTGGATAATTTTATATTCACTATATTCTAAAAGATATTCTAAAAGCAACTATATTCTGAAGACAGGAAATACCACCAGCTAGAGAAAATACGTCAGCATGAACTCCCTTGATACTCTAAGTGACCCCCTAACTTGTCAGAAGAAAAGGGAGCATCTTCATGAAACATAGTCAAAGGTGATTAGGCCAGAGAATAGCACCTGGACGAGAAGCAAATATCAAAAGAAGAATTTGTACTTTAGCCAGTTACAGAAGAATAATGATTGTTTGGCAAGAATGAGGTAAAACTTTAGTAATTAAGAAATGTCAATTAAAAATAACAAATGTATGTTAACCATATATGGAAAGTTGCTGTGTTAGCAGAATCCTTTGTTTAGGAAAGTATATAAGTGTTATACAAGCATGGAGACGTTACTCAGAGCCAAGATTGGCAAACATGGCTTTTGAGTCTTTGCGCAAATAAAACCTCTCTCTCTGACTGACCCATGTTGCTTGGTCACTTCATTCCATAACAATCACGGCACTAGACCCAGCTGATCCACATCAGGGGTGAAATTCATCTGGTTTCTACCGGGTTGCGCGATACATTAGAGCCGACGGCGCGAAGCCCCATCTGCCCGCACGGATGTCATGACGTCCCTTTTTTGAGACAATTTTCAGCACAGTAGGCTGTGCGCATGTGCAAACATTTGCAAATCGGTAAGGGAGGTAAATGAATTTCACCCTTGGTCCACATGTAGATCAAACTAGAACAAAGCAGTCTATAAACACTGCTAAAGTTGAGAAACACCTCGTTCTACTGGACCCAGCACCGAGGGTTAGCCTACATGACCTCCAAGATCCCTTCCAATCTGATGACTCTAGGATACTGTCAGTGTGTGTGCACCCAAATCATCAGGGACTGCGTCAAAAGGCCAGGAGAAGGCCTCTAGAGGAAGTAGCACACAGGGCTCCGTGTGCAGGTTGATTTCCAGGAATTTTTGAGTTCATGGAAGGAAGGGCCTAAACTAAGGGCCCTCCATGTGCTCAGAGCTGGCAGGAAAGGGAAGGTCAGTCGATCAATGGTTAGCCATGTTCTGACCATCCTTGGATGCAAGACAACAGGATGGACTTGGGCAAGCTGCTGCAAACTCATTAACCAGAACCGCCTGGGGTGGGACCGTTCGTCTCCAATTAGAAGACACAAGAATTTTAAAGAAGGCGCTCCTGAGAATTTCTCCATAAATGATAAACGAAGCGAAAGTTCCAGGAACGAAATGACGCATTTTGATGCATCGGCTTGCCGCGAACCTTGTATTATTAATCTCAAAGGCAGCCTGTTCGATAAAGCGTGGCTAAAAAAATATCCTAGCTTGGCAACCTTTCTGCAAAGTGCCTCGAAGAGGGCAGAAGGTTCCCGTCGCCAAAGCGCCAGGCCGACCGTTGGGGGCTTAGAACGAATATGCGCACCTGGCAAAAGCGAGCGCAGGAAATGGACAGCACTGACGTAGAGGTTTTGGTCTCAATTTCTCCCCAAATTAAAAAGGGGAACAACTTCTCCTGCACCCTGCTGCAACCACTGCGCTGCGCTGCCTCTAACTTTGCAGCCACTGGTTCAAATATTGAGGTGTGCGGTGTGAAGACTCACCACCAAATATAATATCTATTTAGACCCGCTCCAGTCCGGCTTCAGGTCTGGATACAGCACCGAAACGGCATTGGTTGCATTGGTGGATGATCTCTGGAGGGCCCGGGGTAGGGGGTACTCCTCTATCCTGGTGCTGTTAGACCTCTCAGCGGCTTTTGATACCATTGACCATGGTATCATATTGCGCCGGTTGGAGGGACTGGGGGTGGGGGGCACCGTTTTGCGGTGGTTCTCCTCCTACCTCTCCGACCGGTCGCAATCCGTGTTGACGGGGGCAGCGGTCGACCCCGAGGCGCCTGGTATGTGGGGTGCCACAAGGGTCGGTCCTCTCGCCCCTCCTGTTCAACATTTATGTAAAGCCGCTGGGTGAGATCATCCGTGGTTTTGGGGTGGAGTTCCATCAGTACGCTGATGATACTCAGCTGTACATTTCCACCCCAGACCACCCCAACGATGCCGTGGAAGTGATGTCCCAGTGCCTTGAAGCTGTGCGGGTCTGGATGGGGAGAAACAGGCTTCAACTCAACCCCTCCAAGACCGAGTGGCTGTGGCTGCCGGCGTCCCGATATAGGCAGCTGACACCATCGCTGGTTATTGGGGGCGAATCACTGGCCCCCACGGAAAGGGTCCGCAACTTGGGCGTCCTCCTGGACTCACGGCTGTCTTTAGAGGATCATACGACAGCCGTGGCCAGGGGGGCTTTTTATCAGGTTCGCCCTTTCAGTTGCGGCCCTTTCTAGATCGGGACTCCCTACGCACGGTCACTCATGCTCTTGTCACTTCCCGTCTGGACTACTGCAATGCTCTCTACATGGGGCTCCCCTTGGGGTGCACCCGGACGCTCCAACTGGTACAGAATGCGGCCGCGCGGGGGATTATGGGAGCGACGGGGCGCTCCCACGTGACACCTCTCCTGCGTGAGCTGCACTGGCTGCCAGTGGACTTCCGGGTGCGTTTCAAGGTGTTAGTAATCACCTTTAAAGCGCTCCATGGCTTAGGGCCAGGGTACTTACGGGACCGCCTTCTTCCACCAATTGCCTCCCACCGGCCGGTTCGCTCCCACAGAGAGGGCCTCCTCAGGGTGCCGTCAGCCAGACAATGCCGGCTGACGACCCCCAGGGGGAGAGCCTTCTCTGTGGCAGCACCTACCCTCTGGAATGATCTGCCTCCAGAGTTAAGAACAATCTCCGACCTCCCGACCTTCCGGCGGGCTTTAAAAACTCATCTTTTTCAGCTTGCCGGCTTAGCCTGATTCCTGTAAATATTTTATAATTTTAGAGTTCTTATTATTTTAAATGAATTTAGTTTTAATCTACGGCCATCTATATTGTTCTTTTATGAAATTTTAACTTTTGTGTGCTTGTTTTTAATCGGCTGTGCACCGCCCTGAGTCCGTAAGGAGAAGGGCGGTATATAAATCTAAATAAATAAATAAAATAAATAAATAAATAAATAAATAAATAATATCAACTATAATATTTGGGTGCGACAGTCACCGTTTACAGATAGTCCTAGACTGGTGATGGCGAGCCTTTTCGGCACTGAGTGGCCAAACTGGAACATGTGTGCATTTCCGCTGGTGTGCCAGAAACCTGAAGACTAGCTGGTGGCGTGTGCGTGCCTGTTTTTTGCCTGCTTTTTTTGGCTGTTTTCAAGCCGGGCTGTTTTCAGGTCCGTTTTTCATTTTTCAGAGCCAAAAATGGCCTTAAAAATAGCCCAGAAAATGGCTGAAAACTGGCCCAAAAACAGCCTGAAAACAGCTTGAAAAACGGCCTGGAAATGGCCTGGAAAAAAGCTTGGAAAAGGCCCCCAAATGGCCTAAAAATAGCCCAGAAAAATGGCCGAAAACTGGCTCCAAAACAGCTGAAAACAGCTTGAAAAACAGCCTGAAAATGGCCTGGAAAAAAAGCTTGGAAAAGGCCCAAAGATGGCCTAAAAATAGCCCAGAAAATGGTCAAAACTGGCCCCAAAACAGCCTGAAAAATGGCCTGAAAATGGCCTGGAAAAAAGCCTGAAAAAGGCCCAAGACTGGCCTAAAAATAGCCCAGAAAATGCCTGAAAACTGGCCCAAAAACAGCCTAAAAAACTGCCTGAAAATGGCCTGGAAAAGGCCACAAAATGGCCTGGGTTTTTGGCCATTTTTTTGACCATTTTCGGTGCTTTGGCACTCACAAAGACCAGCTGGCCAGCGCATAAGTGCGCTCCGAAAACTAGAAAAAGGTGCGCGTGGCCACAGAGAGGGCTCTGCATGCCACCTCTGGCAGACATGCCATAGGTTCGCCATCACAGAACTTAACCACATTCGTTTAGCAACTGTTCGGTGTTACAACGGGCACTGAAAAATGGAATTTAGGACTGGATCTCACACTTACAACTATTGCAATCCTGTGATGAAAATTCAAGCACCTGGCATGTATTTAAGACAGTTGCAAGTGATTGGTTGCCATTTGTGACCTGCTCAGCTGACTTTCGACAACCAAAGTCAATGTGGGGAAGCCAGGTCTGCTTAACGACTGCATGGCTCACTTAACAATGGCGGTGATTTGCTTAACAACCGTGGGGGAAAAAAGTCATAAAACGGGGCACGGCTCACTTAACCGTCGCCTCGGTTAGCAAATTCTGCTTCCAGCTGTAAGGGGGGGAGTACCTGTATTTGACCCCTACCTGAAACAAACCAAATCAAATCAAATCAAATCAGTAACAGAGCTGGAAGGGACCTTAGAGGTCATCTAGTCCAACCCCCCCCCCCGCTCACCAATTATCTTTTTTTTTAAAAAAATAGAAGAGATAGAGAAAAAAACCCCTCAGCTTGGCCTTTAGAAAAGGCTGGAAGACATATTTATTAAGATGTGTATCTTTTTTATTAAGATCTTATTTATTTTTTTATTTATTATTATTTATTAAGATGTGCACAAGGCAACCCTATCCTTTTATCAAGATTATATCAAGATTATATCTCTTGGCAAGTGTATGAATTGTAGAACGTTTGCAGTAAAACAATTTTACATGCTGCAAAGCAGAAACATCCAACCTGGGCAACTTCTAAGGCAGTGTTTCTCAACCTTGGTTGCTTGCATATGGGTGGACTTCAACTCCCAGAATCCCCCAGCCAGCAGTTGGCCCTTGACTTATGACCACAATGGAGCCCACAATTTCTGTTGCTAAGTGAAACATTTGTTCGGTGAGTTTTCACCTGTGTTTTTTTTATTATTATTATTTTTAATTTGATATATATGCTGCCCTTCTCCGAAGACTCAGGGCGGCTTACAATGCGTTAAGCAATAGCCTTTGTATATTTTATACAAAGTCAGCTTATTGCCCCCACAAACTGGGTCCTCAATTTACGTACCTTAGAAAGCATGGAAAGCTGAGTCAACCTTGAGCCTAGTGAGATTCGAACTTACAGTAATTGCAGACAGCTGGAGTTAATCACAATGCTTTAGTCTGCTGAGCTATCCAGGCTCTTCCTGAATTTAAGACTTCGCTTGCCGCTGCTGTTAAAAGTGAATCATTGCAAGTTAGTTCACACGATTGTTAAGCGAATCGGGCTACCCCGTCGACTTCGCTTGTCAGAATGTTGCAGAAGGAGATCACATGACAACTCCCCCCCAGGACTCTGCGACCGTCATAAATCTGAGCCAGTCGCCAAGCCTCTGAATTTTTGATCACGTGACCACGGGGAGGCTAACAATGGTCGCAAGTCTGAAAAACGGTCCCTTTTTTTCCCAGTGCCGTCGTAACTTTGAATGGTTATGAAATGAACTGTGGCAAGTTGAGTACTACCAATATTTATGACGGTCGCTGTATCCCGGAGTCACCTTTTGTGACCTTCTCACCAGCAAAGGGGGGGGGGGAACCAGATTCACTGCAATGGTTCACTTAACCACGGTGGCAAGGAAGGTTGCAAAACAGGCGCGATTCCCTTAGCAACTGTCTTGCTTCGCCGTGGAGATATTGGGCTCCGTTGCTGTCGGAATTCGAGGACTGCCTGCACATTGCTTTTTTGGTGGGAGGAAAAAGGGCAAACTTGGGCAATTTACAGGACGGGCAAAAAAATGACATAAACACACACACATACCCTGCCTTCTCCATGGTTGTTGTCCCACCCGCTTCTCATGCCAGGGGGTGCCCGGTCAGCCGCAGCTTCCTGGTGGCCATTCATTAATCCAACCTACCCTCTCCATTTCCTCTCCTTGCTTATAAAAAGGGGTCCTTTCCTTGGCAGTAAGGAAAAAGACAGAAAGACCGGACAGAGATGGCTCCAGCGAAGGGTCAACGCCGCCTCTCCCTGTGCCCAGGGCCTCCCGTGGCCACCATCCCCTTCGGGGACCTGCTGGAGGAGGTTGGCAGCATGGGTACCTTCCAAATTTTCTCAGTCTTCTTCCTCTCGTTGCCCGTCCTGTTCCTGGCCAGCCACAACCTGGTGCAGAATTTCAGTGCGGCCACCCCAGAGCACGGGTGCAGGCTGGCACAGCCGGGCAACCTCTCCCAGCAAGAGAATCTGGTGCCGCTCGGGCAAGACCTGAAGCCGGACAGTTGCCAGCGCTTCGCAGGGTGGTTGGCGGCTGACGCCAACGATACAGCGGGCAGGGAGGTGGGACTGGAACCCTGCCTTGACGGGTGGCAGTACGACCACAGCACCTTTGCTTCGACCATCGTGACGGAGGTATGTTCGGAGGTCACCTCCAGCTCCTTTCATTTGCTTATTTTTTGTTTTTATTTACTTATTTAATCGGTCAGTCAGTCAATCTATATGGCATATCCTACGTGGGCTTGCTAGGGTTAGAGTTAGTACAACCTGTATTAAATACATACATGCCAACATATATTAAAATAATCACTTCAAAACTTTACTTAAAATTCAAAACATCAAATATATTATAATAATATATTATAATTTATAAATATTAAATTACATTTTACTTTGCTGTTGTGTGTATTTTTGATTTGACTGCGCAGCTTTGATCAATTCTCTGTGTTTAAGCAATAATTCTTTAATTTCAGTACAACGTTGAGAAATATTAAAAAATATACAAAGTTCACTTCCAAGTGATGGTACAAGCCGTTGGTTACGTTTGTCAGTCCACAAATTTCCCATGACGCTGAAAATTCGTTCAGCGTTTGCATTTGATACCGGAATTGATGCACAATTCCGCCACTGTCACTCTCATCACTCGACGCCATTTTAGGTCAGTCGACACAAGTTACAATACATTTTAAAAATGTGAACTGTACATAATTTTATAATATATTTTTATTTTAATCTCATCATTAATTTTTTCGGAGAATCGAGTTCAATGGATATTCGATCTTTGTCTCATTCTAACTTATGAAAAAAAAGACAAAACGCGATTCTCCCGTCCTTATTCTCTTATACTGTACAGCTTTAGATTACGTACCATTTCATCATAAAGCTTTTGAATAAAAAAAAATGTCCACTATTTTGTGAAAAAAAATAGTGAACATAATGTGAAAAAAGTGGACTGTCGGCTGAAATAGTGGACACCTGGCAACTCTAGGGCTTGCAATATGTACCTAGATTTTTTAAAAAAACCAATAAAACATGAATATTGACAAGATCTATATTCAGATACCAATCATCATCTTCATTTAACGACCCCATAATCCCTTGTAGAGTGGAGTCTGGGCCACTGAATGGAGCTATCAGAATGTTTACTGGCCGGATACCCTTCCTGTCACCAGTGCGGAGTTTTGTTCAGCAGATAATATTCTCATTGTGCCCAGAGACAGAAATATCTGCCTCTACCTAGAATCGAACTCACAGCCTCCTGATTGTGAGGCGAGAGCTTCACGTCTAGGCTACTGCAACACTCTTACATTCTGATACCAATGTCTAGGGCTAGGCAATCAGAGGTGGGTTTCAGCAGGTTCTGACCGGTTCTGGAGAACCGGTAGTGGAAATTTTGAGTAGTTCGGAGAACCGGTAGTAAAAATTCTGACTGGCCTCACCCCCATCTAATCTCTGCCTCCCGAGTCCCAGCTGATAGGGAGGAAATGGGGATTTTGCAGCATCCTTCTCCTGGAGTGGGGAGGGAATGGAGATTTTGCAGTATTCTTCCCCTGCCATGCCCACCAAGCCACACCCACCAAGCCACACCCACAGAACCGGTAGTAAAAAAATTTGAAACCTACCACTGTAGGCAATCTAGCCATTGAAGCTCAACATCATTTATATGAAAAAAAATCTGATACTGGACTGGTATAGTTAGCCTTACGACCACAATTGAGCCCACAATTTCTGCTGCTAAGTGAAACATTTGTGAACTGAGCTTTGCCCCCATTTTACGACCTGTCTGGCTACCGTTTGCTTTATTTATTTATTTATTTGATTGATTGATTGATTGATTGATTGATTGATTTCTACTCCCGGAGGACTCAGGGCGGTGAACAGACATAAAATACAACACATAAAATACAAAATTTAAAACAGAGTAAAATCGAATTTGGCCCAAGACAAATTTAAAACATCCCAGAAATTTAGAATAGATTAAAATTTATGTTTTAAAATATAAATGGAAAAAGATTAGGCCAGACCCGCCTGATGGAATAGAAAGGTCTTGAGAGTGCGGTGGAAGGTGCGTAGATCAGAGATTTTCCGTATCTCTGAGGGGAGCTCATTCCAGATAGTAGGTGCCCCCACAGAGAAGGCTCTCCCCCTGGGGGCTGCCAGCCGACATTGTTTGGCTGACGGCACCTGGAGGAGCCCCTCTCTGTGAGAGCGTACCGGCCGGTGGGAGGCCGTTGGTGGCAGTAGGCGGACCCGTAAATAACCAGGTCCTAAACCATGGAGCGCTCTAAGGTGGTAACCAGAACCTAATTATCCCAAGGTCGGTGATAAACTGAGGAATTGTGCTTTGAAGAATTTGCTTTCGTTTAGTTTGAACTACGCTGAGAATGAGTTAATTCTCAGCTGTTCCAATAAAGTCTGTTTGTTTTCGAACTGTTTGTATTTAATACTAACTATTTGGGCCCCGGTCACAACACCCGCCAGCCCCGATCCGTGGAAAAACGGTCTTCTACGTAACCAGTCCTTGGTGCCAAAAAGAGTGGGGACCACTGATCTACAGTTTGACGTAGGAGCTCTCCCAGTCCCTCTGCCACATGTACAAATAAACACACACACACAGACAAAACAGCCTGCAAACGCCCAAGTGGAGGAATTATGCACTTTTCCGAAGTTATCCAATTCTCTGTGCAATGCCCGAAAGGCCTTGGTCCCCAGCCTTTCTGCAGCTCTCTCTTCTTCTGTGTCCTTGCAGTGGGACCTGGTCTGCAACCTGCAGCCCCTGAAGAGCCTGGCCCAATCCCTCTTCATGGCAGGGGTTCTGCTGGGGGCCTTCGTCTTGGGAGACCTCTCAGACAGGTAAGAAGCTTCAGGCGGCCGAAGGAAATTCCGCAAGCCAAGAAAACAGGGGGAGGAGGGAGGGGGCGCTGCCCGATCCAGAGAGGGACATACAAATCACAGAATTCTGCAAGGCAAGAATTCTACAAATAAAAGAGCGTATTTTCGGCAATCTGAACCTTGCAGCTTAGGGTATTTCTCTATCTAATTATTTATTTATATCCCGCCTCTATTATTTTTACGAATAAGACAGCGAAAATGTCCGATGCATATCTAACACGCCTTCATCTTCCTATTTTACCCACAACAACCCTGCGAGATGGGCTGGGCTGAGAGAGATAGATGGGCCCATAGAATCATTGAGTTGGAAGGGACCTTGGAGATCTTCTGGTAACCCAATGCCCAAGGCAAAAGTCCTTTTACCCTCCCAAAGTCACCCAGCCAGTTGTTCAACTCTAGGACTAGAGCTCTCTGTCTCCAGGTGATTGGCCCAAAGCCATCCAGACAGCTTTCATAGCTAAGGTGGGACTAGAACTCCCAGCACCCTGGTGATTGGCCCAATGGGGTGACTTTGGGCCAATCACCTGGAGACAGAGAGCTCTAGTCCTAGAGTTGAACAACTGGCTGGGTGAAAGCTAAGGTGGGACTAGAACTCCCAGCACCCTGGTGATTGGCCCAAAGCCATCCAGCCAGCTTTCATAGCTAAGGTGGGACTAGAACTCCCAGTCTCCTGGTGATTGGCCCAAAGTCACCCCACTGGCCTTGTATCTAAAGCGGAACTAGAACTCTCTGTCTCCCACTTTCTCGCCGGGTGCCTTAACCTCTAGACCAAAATTAGCTCTCAAAGATAAACACAGAGGAGGACACAGCTTGGCTAAGTAAAGGCAAAAATGATTTTTTAAGTCTCGCGTTGCGCTCCCCTTTCGAATCCTAACGCAAAATCCGTCCCCTGCCCTCTCCCTCCCTGGGATCTAACCGACATGTCCTAAGCCTACTTGTCAACCCTCTTGGCACAGATACGGACGCCGGCTGATCCTGATTTGGTCCCTGCTGATGGTGGCCACCATGGGCACTGGGGCCGCCTTCTCCAACAGCTTCCTCACCTATTGCATCTTCCGCTTCCTGAGCGGCATCGGCATCTCCGGATTCCTGCTGAATTACATCTGTTTAAGTGAGTGGTGGGTGGAGAGGATGGGAAGGGTGGGGTGGGGCACGTGGGTAGATACGGGGTGAAGGTTTGGCTAGAGCTGCGTTTTTGAAACTTGACCACTTTGCGCCGGGTGGACTTCAACTCCCAATCCTTCTCCAGCCAGCCGCCTTTAAATTGGGCAAACTGTGGGCAATGCTGGCTGGGGAATTCTAGGAATTGAAGTCCACAAAGCTGGAGAAATATTGGGTACAACTGATGGCTTGGCTAATGGTGTCAACAAGCAGCTGGACTGGTTAGCCTCCTCCGATTGTGGGAAAGCAGTCTTAGATTGGTGCTCTCAGAACTTGGTTTGTTTTCTGGCAGTTGTTTCATCACCCAACTAGGTAACCTCATCAGTACTACCGCTGGTGGTGGTGGTGGTGATGATGATGATGATGCAAGGAAACCACTTCCACTCCCTTCTAGCACTGATGAGTTGAGTGGTTCATGGAATGTCTGCCAGAAAACAACCAAGCTCAGAGAGCACCAGGGACCCCACAGTTCTCCTCCTCTTCCTCTCCACAAACCCCATTCCCTTCTGGCACTGATGATGTTATCTAGTTGGGCTATGAAACGTCTGAAAGGAAACCACCAGCTCAGAGAGCACCAAGGGTCCCACAGTCCTTTTCCTCCCCCTCCTCCTCCTCCTCCTCCTCCTCCTCTTCTTCTTCTTCCTCTTCTTCTTCTTCTCCTCCTCCTCCACCTCCTCCTCCTCCTCCTCCTCTTCTTCTTCTTCTTCTTCTTCTTCTTCTTCCTCTTCTCCTCCTCCTCCTCCTCCTCCTCTTCTTCTCCTTCTTCTTCTTCCTTCTCCTCCTCCTCCTCTTCTTCTTCTACTACTACTTCTACTTCTTCTTCTTCTACTACTACTTCTTCTACTTCTTCTACTTCTTCTCCTCCTCCTCCTCCTCCTCCTCCTCCTCCTCCTCCTCCTCTTCTTCTTCTTCTTCTTCTTCTTCTTCTTCTTCTTCTTCTTCTTCTTCTTCTTCCTTCTCTTCCTCCTCCTTCTCCTCCTCTTCTTCTTCTTCTCCTCCTCCTCCACCTCCTCCTCCTCCTCCTCCTCTTCTTCTTCTTCCTTCTCCTCCTCCTCCTCCTCTTCTTCTTCTACTACTACTTCTTCTACTTCTTCTTCTACTACTACTTCTCCTCCTCCTCTTCTTCTTCTTCTTCTACTACTTCTTCTACTTCTTCTCCTCCTCCTCGTCCTCCTCCTCTTCTTATTCTTCTTCTACTTCTTCTTCTTCTCCTCCTCCTCCTCTTCTTCTCTTCTTCTTCTACTTCTTCTTCTTCTACTCCTACTCCTCCTCCTCTTCTTCTTCTCTTCTTCTTCTTCTTCCTCCTCCTCCTCCTCTTTTTCTTCTTCTTTTTCTTCTCCTCCTCCTCCTCCTCCTCCTCCTCCTCCTCCTCCTCCTCCTCCTCCTCCTCCTTCTCTTCTTCTACTTCTCCTTCTCCTTCTCCTTCCTCCTCTCTACAAAACCCCTCTCTTGTAGCACTGACAATGTTCCCTAGCTGGGTCAAGAAACGCCTGCAAGAAAACCAGCCAGCTCAGAGAGCACCAAGCATCCCACAGTCCTCCTCCTCCTCCTCTCCCGCCCCCCTCCATAAACCCCTCTCCCTTCCAACACTGAAGATGTTAGCTAGTTGGGTGATGAAATGTCCGCAAGAGAACCACGAAGCTCAGAGATTCTCAGTTCAACCCTGAGCTCAAATCTTCTCTTCTCTCATGGCTCCATCTATCCTACCCTTGCTGGGGGTCTGAAATGTCAGCTTGCCTTCCTCTTCCTCTCCCTCTCCCAGGTCTGGAGTGGGTGCCCACCAAATACCGGGCAGTGGTGGTCTCCATCCAGAGCTACTGCAGCACAGCTGGGCAGGTGCTGCTGGCAGGGTTGGCGTACGGCATCCGCGACTGGCGCTGGTTGCAACTGGCCATCTCCGCCCCGTTCTTCGCCTTCTTCGCCTATTCCTGGTGAGTTTTTCCCAATTTTCCCTTCAGGCCAGAACATAACTTTAATTGTGAGGAAGGCTGCAGGCCTCTGGCTGTGTCCAGATGTTCCTATAACATCCCCAGGAAATTATATAGGTAGTCCTTTGTCACTGCGTTTTTGTATTTACCAGTTGAGCTTTTATTTTTGGACTATTAGACTTACGGTAGCTTGCCAAGCCTTATCAGTAACTACTGCGCATGTCTTCATTCTTTTCTTCTTCTCTGAAACTTTTCTTTGTTCTCCGGCCAAGAGAGGTAGCCGGGAAAGCTTCCAAGATGTAGCTTAATTAGATAGTGAGATGTTCTTATTTTCTTTACAAATAAATATGAGTTTTTCATTAGAATGTATTTCGGTTCGTTTTCTTGCAAAGTATAATATAAGTAGTATCAATGTGATAGGAGAGAGAAGGTAGAGAGCCTTTAAACTGTACAGACAGTCCTTGACTTACGACCACAATTGAGCCCAACGTTTCTGTTGCTAAGCAAGACATTTATAAAATGCATTTTGCCTCCTTTCACGACCTCTCTTGCCACACCGTTGTCAAGTGAATCCCTGCAATTGTTAAGTCAGTAACCTGGTTCGCTAAATGAATCTGGCTTCTCCCCCCATTGACTTGGCTCGTCAGAAGGCCGTCAAAGGGAATGACGAGACCCCGGGACCTGCGACCGTCATAAATATGAGTCCGTGGACAAGCGTCTGAATTTTGATCATTTGATCATGGGGCAGTGTTTCTCAACCTTGGTAGCTTGAAGATGGGTGGACTTCAACTCCCAGAATCCCCCAGCCGGCGCTGCTGGCTGGGGGATTCTGGGAGTTGAAGTCCACCCATCTTCAAGCTACCAAGATTGAGAAACACTACCATGGAGGAGGATGCAGCGGTCATAATAAACATTAAAAAATGATCCTCAATCACTTTTTTGGTTGTTGTAACTTCGAATGGTCACTAAATGAACTGTCGTTAAGTCGAGGACTACCTATGTACCCTTTTTAAAACAACGAAGCAGCTCTCTCTGGCCACCCCGGAGAGCAGGATAGGAGCAGGATCAAACCCAGAGCCCCAGAAGCAACTTCAAGCCCCCCCCCCCAATCTGATCTTTTTCTCAGGTGGCTTCCAGAGTCAGCCCGTTGGCTCCTCATGAACAACGAGCGTGAGGCAGCCCTGCGCAACCTGAAGCATGTGGCCAGGATCAACGGAAAAGCCGCAGCGGGGGAAGCCGTGGTACTGGAGGTGAGGAGCAATGGGGTTTGTCTGACGTTCAGGGCACTGGCTCGGCCACTGTAGGATGAGTGGACTTCAGATCCCAGAATTCCCCAGCCAGCATGCTGAGAAGCACAGGTCTAACTCTATCCCTCTCCTTTTTTTAAAAAAAAATTAATTTATATGCCGCCCTTCTCTGGAGACTCAGGGCGGCTTACAATGCGTTAAGCAATAGCCTTCATACTTTTGTATATACCTGCTTAATAAGATTTTTTGGCTCCCCCTAAGCGGTGTTCTTTTTTATACAAAGTCAGCTTATTTACCCCCACAATCTGGGTCCTCATTTTACCTATCTTGAAAGGATGGAAGGCTGAGTCAACCTTGAGCCTGGTGAGATTCGAATTTGCAGTAATTGCAGGCAGCTGGTGTCACTTTAGCACCATTTAAACTGCTGCTTAAGCTGCTGCGCCAACAAGGCCCTTCCTTCCTTGTTTCTCAAACTGGATAACTTTAAGATCTGTGGACTTCAACTCCCAGAATTCCCCGGTCAGCATGCTGAGAAGCATTGATCTATCCATCCATCCATCCATCCATCCATCCATCCATCCATCCATCCATCCCTGTTCCTCACCCTCAGCCACTTTAAGATGAGTGGACTTCAAATCCCAGAATTCCCCAACCAACATGTTGAGAAGCACTTTAGTAACTCATCCATCCATCCATCCATCCATCCATCCATTCTTGTTTCTCAAGCTTGACAATTTTAAGATCTGTGGACTTCAACTCCCAGATTTCCCCACCCAGCGTATTGAGAAGCATCGATCCATCCATCCCTCTTCCTCATTTTCGGCCACTTTAAGATGAGTAAACTTCAACTCCCAGAATTCCCCAGCCAGCATATTGAGAAGCACTGATCTAACTCCATCCATCCATCCACTCACCCACCCATCCATCCTTGTTTCTCAAACTTGACAATTTTAAGATCTGTGGATTTCAACTCCCAGAATTCCCCACCCAGCATATTGAGAAGCATTGATCTATCCATCCATCCATCCATCCATCCATCCATCCATCCATCCATCCTTATTTCTCAACTCCCAGAATTCAATTCCTACAGTGGCTAGGGAACTCTGGGAAGCCCATACATCTTGAAGTTGACAAGTTTGAGAACGTCCGATTTAGTCCAGACCATC
Organism: Masticophis lateralis; assembly: GCA_030761175.1. Classification (NCBI taxonomy): domain Eukaryota; kingdom Metazoa; phylum Chordata; class Lepidosauria; order Squamata; family Colubridae; genus Masticophis; species Masticophis lateralis. The sequence continues at coordinate 3,178,373 of JAUDYJ010000017.1, read as the reverse complement.
TATGACGTAACATCTTCTGAAATCCAAGCTGACTCCTGAACACCACAGAACTTCACTTTTGGGCAATTTCCTTGGACAACAAGCCGGAAACAGGCCACTCTTGTCTGTTTCTGGAATAATTTTCAACCTCCTCGTCTAACATACATTCCTATGATCCTATGATGGTCTCCTAACCAAGTGGTAACCAAGTCCAACCTAGCTTGGCACTGGGGACCAATCCAGATCAACTATACTTTAGACCAGGGGTCTCCAAAGTTGGCTATTTTAACACTTGTGGACTTCAACGCCTCATGCTGGCTGGGGAATTCTGGGAGTTGAAGTCCACTCGTCTTAAAGTGCCCGAGATTGAGAAACACAGCTCTATGCACAAAAACTGTTTTGTTTATTCTTGCATTATCTCTTCTTCTCTCCACATAGATGCTGGAGACCCAAACGGGGAGTAATTCTCCAGGACGGGGCAACCACTCTTGCTTGGACCTCTTCCGCACCCCTGGACTGAGACGTATCAGCTGTTGCCTCATGCTCATCAGGTATGGTGAAGACATCACCAAAGGAAGGATGGACGAAGCAGTTCCATCTTCTCCAAACAGAGGTCCTTCTCAGATTGAGAAGATGGCAACTTCCATCTTCTCCAGCCAATGAGGAGACCCTCAACCCAACACCAGCATTTCTTATCAGTTGTGGGATTCCACCTAGATAACTTCTAATCCAATATTTGTCCTTCTCAGTTTCTCTATGAACATGGCCTATTTTGGGCTCTCCATGGACCTCTCCATGTTTGGCATGAACGTCTTCCTGGTGCAGCTCTTCTTTGGAGCAACAGACCTGGTGGCCAAGATGGTCTGTGCTCTGCTGCTCAGCTACGTCGGCCGACGCATCATCCAGTCCGTTTCCCTCATCCTTGCAGGAATGTTCCTTTTGGTCAGTCTTCCTGTCCCTTCCGGTAAGAAGAAACGAGAAGGAGTGTCCACCTTCAGGGATCTACTAGCAGTTGTAATTTACTCCCCTGTAGCTATGTTTGTGGGAAAAGACAGGATCAAGAGCAGAGTTTCTGACTCTTCAGTTCTGGACTTCAGCTCCCAGAATTCCCCAGCCAGCCATGCCGGATGGATGGATGGAGTTAGATCAGTGCTTCTTAACATGCTGGCTGGGGAATTCTGGAAGTTGAAGTCCACACATCTTAAAATTATCAAGTTTGAAAAACATGGATGAATGGATAGATGGATGGATGAAGGGATGGATGGATGGATGGATGAAGGGATGGATGGATGGATGGATGGATGGATGGATGGATGGATGAAGGGATGGATGGATGGATGAAGGGAGGGAGGGAGGGGTAGAGTTAGATCAGTGCTGAGGAACTCTGGGAGTTGAAGTCCACAAGTCTTAAAGTTGCCAAGGTTGAAGACCTCTGCACTAGACCACTGTTTCTTATCTCAGTGACTTCAAGAGGTGTGGACTGGATGGATAGATGGATGGAGAGAGGGAGGGAGGGAGGGAGGGAGGGAGGGAGTTAGATCAGTGCTTCTCAACATGCTGGCTGGGGAATTCTGGGAGTTGAAGTCCACACATCCTAAAGTTTTCAAGTTTGAGAAACAAGAATGGATGGATGGATGAAGAGATGAAGGGATGGATGGGTGGATGGATGGAGGGAGGGGATGAGGGAGAGAGGGAAGGAAGGAGGGAGGGATAGAGTTAAATCGGTGCTTCTCAACATGCTGGCTGGGGAATTCTGGGAGGTGAAGTCCACCCATCCTAAAGTAGCCAAGGTTGAGAAACGTTGGAAGAAAACTAACCAGGTTATGCTTTCAACCCACCTCCCTTTCTCCTAGATATGTTGACGCTGCGTCTTGTCTTTGTGGTTCTGGGTAAAGGCTGCTTAGCAGCATCTTCCATGTGCCTCTACCTGTACGGAGGGGAACTCTTCCCGACGGTGATCAGGTAAGCCGATAGGTGTGGAAACCATGTTGGGGGAGCAAAGCTCGCCTACCTGACAGGGTGGTTGTGCAGGTGAAGAGGACAAGGTAGGACCAGCTTATAAAGATCTCTCTGGGTTTTCCTTGCCAGGCAAACAGGCAGCAGCTTCACCACAGTGATGGCTCGGCTGGGTGGCATCATAGCCCCCCTCGTGCTGATGGCCGGGGACTACCAGCCTTTCCTGCCCCTGGTGATATTTGGGGTGACGCCCATCGTGTCTGGCGTTTCTGCGGTCTTCCTGCCCGAAATGTTTAATGTCCCTCTGCTGGACACAGTGGCAGAAGTTGAAGAGAGGTGGGTCACCTTCTCCATCGCCTCCTCCTCCTCCTCTTTCCCCTGGGCCCTTTTTCTATTCTATTGTGTATTCTGTTCTATTTCTATATTTCTATTTTCCTCTCATTTTCATTCTCTTCTCTTCTCTTCTCTTCTCTTCTCTTCTCTTCTCTTCTCTTCTCTTCTCTTCTCTTCTCTTCTCCCTTCCCTTCCCTTCCCTTCCCTTCCCTTCCCCTCCCTTCCCCTCCCCTTCTATATTTATTCTATCCTATTCCTATTCCTATTCCTATTCCTATTCCTATTCCTATTCTATTCTATTCTATTCTATTCTATTCTATTCTATTCTATTCTATTCTATTCTATTCTATTCTATTTTATTCTATTCTATATATTATCCTATCCTATCCTATCCTATCCTATCCTATCCTATCCTATCCTATCCTATCCTATCCTATCCTTACTCAGCCCTACCTTTCTCTCTCCATCTGGTTCGATGCCTTTCATCATTTTGCAATTTCCCGTTGCCCGTGGGTTCTTATCTCTGCAGAAATCGATTTTCTGTCTCTCCTTTTTTTTTTGCCAAATAGCCTTCTATCTGCTCGGGTGCGGCCTCTTTTTCCAATAACGCATCTCGCCTGCCCCTTTATTCCTCCTGCTAATAAAATCTGCGGCTTATAATGGCCTTTTAACATCTGTCTCCCCAGAGCTAGATGGAAATCCAAAGCCATCCTGCCGGAGACGCCGGCAAAGAGCACCATGCCTCCCGTCGTCCAGTCGACCCGCCTTTGAGCTTCAATGGGGGAATCAGGATTTGGGATCTGGCATCTCCCACGGGCATTCGTTGCAGGATCAACGAACCCGAGGCCAACCCATTGTCGCCGGGTCCTTCCAGTAGGTTAGCCGGGTTGCCAAGATCGCTACACAGCTCCATTTTTGGAAGTTAAAACAAGAGAGAGAAGTTTGGCGTTTGCAACGGAGAAGAACATTTGAGTCCGAGCTTTTCTTCTGGCATCTTGAAGCGAACGGACTTTCCTCATTGTGATTGTTCTCCTCTCTCTTGAAGGAAGCCAACTCGGCTTCCGTTTGTGGATGGCCGTGGCTCTGTTCTGAGCAATGAAACTTGTGGCCTTCGGGTTCTTCAAAACGATGACTTTCACGCTGCTGGATGTGTTCTGACACAAACATGGTAGGGTGTGGGTGCGTGTGTGATTAAGTGTGGGTCCCAAAAGACGGACAGCAACCTCTTCATCTCTACTTTTGCCCTGGTTAGCTCTCCCATCTCGGTTGCTCCAAGGTGGTTTTAGCCACCAAGGCTGTCCTCTGACCATCCCTGGATAAGAGGGAAGGCTGGGATGATGCAGACCTCAAGGAACAGCAGAGAGGATCAAACAGGAAAAACCCGGCATTGTGCAAAGACAAAAATGATATGAAGGTTTTCTTACGAGCTGCGAGAGAGACGATATGGGGTGAAGATACGGAAGGTTTCTACCCATCTTGCAGGGTAGAGACCCCCCCTCAAATGCACAGGGAGCTCCCCTGCCTGGCTCGTTTTTGGTGTATTTATTGGTGCCTTTTCTAAGTCGAATATCAATCAATAAACAGAGTCTTGTGTTTTTTTTTCTACTAAATGAGTATCTGGAATTTTGGAGAAAGCGGTACCTTATTTCGGAAGGGGAATGACTGAGTTGTGGGCTATTTTTAAAAAAATTATAACACTTTTATTATTTTTATAAGCAATTCAAGGTCGCGAAGATGCCTAATACTCTTTATTCCTCTTATTTTGACTGCCGCAACAACCCTGTAGAGTGGGTTGGGCTGAGAGAGAGAGAGGAACTGGGACTAGAACTCCCCCGTGTCCTGGTGATAGGCTTCAAGTCATCCAATTGGCTTTCATGCCTAAGGCGGGAGTAGAACTCAGAACCTCCTGGTGATTGGCCCAAAGTCATCCAATTGGCTTTCAGGCCTAAGGCGGGAGTACAACTCAAAATCTCCTTGTGATTGGCCCAAAGTCATCCAATTGGCTTTCATGCCTAAGGCGGGAATAGAACTCAGCATCTCCTTGTAATTGGCCCAAAGTCATCCAACTAACTTTCAGGTCTAAGGTACAACTATAACTCACCGTCTCCTGGTTTTTAACTTGGTGCCTTCATCACTAGACCAAACATTTTCTCCCTGACTGAATCAAAAGGATACTCAAGCTGGTCTTGAACGGGGTGGAGAAATTTTCCACTCTGTGTAAGGGCAGAAAACTTGGGTCGGGAGTCAATTCGCTTGAGGAAGAAGAAATCCTCCCATTACTCGTCTGGAGCAGATGACTGACACGGAGGACCAGCAAGCTTTTCCAGTATTTGTAAATAGAGTTAACTGTATTTGTAAAAACAAATACAGGTAACCTAAGTTTATGACCATTCGTTTAATGAATGGAAGATCCTAATTAGAATACAACAGAATAGAATAGAACTCAGAATAGATTAGAATTCAGATTAAAATAGAATAGAATTCAAAGGAAAATAGAATAGAATTCAGATTAGAATAGAATAGAATTCAGATTAAAATAGAATTAAAAATAGAATAGAATAGAATTCAGACTAAAATAGAATTCAGAATAGAATAGAATTCAGATTAAAATAGAATAGAATAGAATTCAGATTAGAATAGAATAGAATTCAGATTAAAATAGAACAGAATTCAAAATAGAATAGAATAGAATTCAGAAGAAAATAGAATAGAATAGAATTCAGAATAGAATTCAGATTAGAATAGACTAGAATAGGTTTCCAACCAGCAAAGTCAATGAGGAAAACCAGACTTGCTTAATGATCACATCATTCGCTCAACAGCTGTAGCGATCAGCTTTAACGACTGCGGAAAAAAAGGCATAAAATCAGTCTCGACTCATTTAATGACTGCTTCGCTTAGTGACGGAAGCGGCCATCCCGACTGCGGTCGTACATTGAGGACTATTTGTGACGTCTAGCTCCGTTCATTCTTATCTTCCCTTCTCTCATGCAGCGATTCCAAACTTGAATTGCAAGGCTCAATTTGCATTTCAGAAAAATCAAGGTGGGATACCCTCCTCCTCCATGCATAAGACACTGATTTCAAAGGACTACAATTCCCATGTATATTTATACCTTCCAGGCAGGTTTTCCTTAGACCAGTTCCCTTTGCAGCTTTTCTCCCAGTGCGGTTTCCTGTGGTCAGCCATGAATGGGTGGGGCAGACAACCTATCCTAAAAGTCTCCACCCATTGTATGATTCTCAGCAGTCCCCACAAAAGGAATTAAATTTTAGTGTGGGAAGTCAGCGCCTGCCCCTCTCCTAGATAAATGAAATATTTTGAGAAATATTAAAAAGGCAGAATATTGTATTTCCCTAGATGAGAAATGGAGAGATACATGTTCTTGGAAAGCAGCCCCCACCTTCCTTAATAGCCCACAGCAGATGTCAGCATTTAAGAGATAAAGAGATAGCTAGCTCTATTCATAAGCAAATTCCCTGCAGCAAGGTCTGGACAAAGGTAGGATTAGCCCTCAGCCACAATAAGCTCCTTCACTGCATCAGCCCAAACTTCAACTAAACTTAGCTCAAACAAACATGACCCCTACATGGCCCCATGGGAGTCTGACAATAGCCAATAGAATACATGTTCTTGCACAGGAACAGGAGGTTCGAGTGCAATGCCGAAGAGAAGGTATAAAACCTCCTCATTTTCAACTCCATGTGCTCAGCTGCCCAGGATCATCCATGTGGTTCTGCTTCATCATTAAACCATCTTTCCAATCAGCCTCCATGTTTCCAGTTCCTTTCTCCCCGCTTGGAACTGGACAAGATGGATATTTCTTCCAACAGTAGGAAATCAGGAGAGGTAGAAAAGGAGATAGCTGTCACTCAATCACCCTGCCACTTTTTTTTAGCAAGAACAGGGAATGTGGCTTTTGCACAGAGCCTCGGGGTTTGAATGTCAAGATGTGAATGCCTCTCCCTTGGCAAGCTGTATTTTAAATTGAACGTTTCATAAAGAGCATAAAACAAACACAAGCTAAGAGAAATTACCTGACACAGAAACTATTAATCAGCAAAAGGGCTTGGCTTCAGGCGTTGGGGGTGCTCCATCACTGGTGATTTTTAAGAATAGAATAGAATAGAATAGAATAGAATAGAATAGAATAGAATAGAATAGAATAGAATAGAATAGAATAGAATAGAATGAGAGAGAATGGAATGGAATAGAAAAAGAATAGAATAGAATAGAATAGAATAGAATAGAATAGAATAGAATAGAATAGAATAGAATAGAATAGAATAGAATAGAATAGAACAGAATGAGAGAGAATGGAATGGAGTAGAAAAAGAATATAATATATAGAATAGAAAAGAATAGAATATAGAATTTATACTATAGATAGAATATAGAATAGAATAGAATATAGAAGATAGAATAATGGAATAGACTATAGAGAATATAATAGAATATATCGTGTTTTCCTGAAAATAAGACTCTGTCTTATATTTTTTAGAACCCTGAAATAATAGCTTGGCCTTATTGCCATGCGCTCAAAAGCATGATTGGGGATGTCTTATTTTGGGAGAAACGGGATAAAATACAGTAAAAAATAGAATAGAATAGAATAGAATAGAATAGAATAGAATAGAATAGAATAGAATTCTGAATAGAATAGAATTCTGAATTGAATAGAACAGAATTAAATTCAGAATAGAAGAGAATTCAGAATAGAATAGAATAGAATAGAATAGAAAAGAATTCTGAATAGAATTCTGAATTGAATATAATTCTGAATTGAATATAATTCTGAATTCAATAGAACAGAATTAAATTCAGAATAGAATTCAGAATAGAATAGAATAGAATAGAATAGAATAGAATAGAATAGAATAGAATAGAATAGAATAGAATAGAATGAGAGAAAATGGAACGGAATGGAATGGAATAAAACAGAACAGAATTCTTTATTGGCCAAGTGTGATTGGATACACAAGGATGAAATGGAATTGTTATATTGTCATAGAACTGTTATAGAATAGAGACTGGATAACCATTTGTCTGAGATAGTAGGGTCCCTTGCCTTGGGTAAGAGGTTGGACTAGAAGACCTCCAGGGTCCCTTCCAGCCCTAGGAATCTATCTCCGATGATCTTCAAAGCAATAAAGGTAAAAGCAGGAACGAGAGAAAAGACAAAGAAAGAAAGAAAGAAAGAAAAAAACCCAAAGGGCAGAAAGGAAGAAGAAAAAGAAATACAAAAAAAGAACATTCTGATTTCCTTGGCAGTAAATACAACCACAAAGTTATTTCTTACAGTAACACAGTAAGTCCTCGACTTACGGCTATTCGTTTAGCGACGGTTTGAAGTTACAACTGCATTGAAAAAAGTGACTTATATGACCAGCCCTCACAATGACTCCCAGAGGATAAAATTTGGGTGCTTCACAACCATTTGCAACCCTCCCAGCTGGCTTCCAAGAAGCCAAGTCAATGGATTCGCTTAACGACCACCTGATTCCCGTAACTCACTTAACAACTGCCTTGCTTAGTAACTGAAATTCTGGTTCCAATTGCCGAGGACTACCGGCATAACTATTTTCCTAGAAATGTGCTGGTGGCCAGGAGATGCCAACTGAATTCTACTCTGGAGTAGGCTCTAAGAAGCCTTCTTCAAGCTGTTGTCCTCCAGATCTTTTGGACTACAACTCCCATCCATCCATGCATGGGGAAAGCTGGAATAGGAGTGAAGAATCTACAGTAGTAGTTATTTCTCAATCTTTTCTTTTTAATTGAATTTTATTGAATAAATAAAGTTATTACAATTCAACATTTTTGGTTTGGCTACGTGTAGTCATGCTGTATACATTATATAAGTGGTATCTAATAAAGTTAAATAAATACTTTGAATTTAAAATATAAAATGTTTATAGGTTCTTACTGTATTAGTGATATATCTTATTCGTTTACATATATAGGTTACATGAATGGTTTGATACTATCCCCCTTGGTTCAAATTAACATTTATGCTTATTTCTCAATCTTGGCCACTTTAAGATGGGTGGACTTTAGCTCCCATCTGGAATGTAATGGACCAACTCCCAGAATCCCTCAGCCAGCATATCTGGCTAGGGAATTCTGGGAGTTGAAGTCCACCCATCTTAAAGTAGCAGAGGTTGAGAAAATGGTGAGCTACACACAGTAAGGGATGAGTCAGACGCTGTGTTATACTGCCCCCTGTGGCCGGTTATTGTATTGCAGGATCAGATTCCTGCTTTTCTAAGTTTCATGGAATCGCTTTAGGAAGCAAGTTCCCATCATCCTTGGCTATTAATGGTATACAGGTACAGATTCACAGAGTTGGAAGGGACCTGGTAGGTCATCTAGTCCAGCCCTCCCCCCATCCAAGCCCTACACCATTTCTGACAGATGGCAGTCCAGTCCAGTGGTGAAATCCAATTTTTTTACTACCGGTTCTGTGGGCGTGGTGTGGCTTGGTGGGCATGGCTTGGTGGGTGTGGCACGGGGAGGATATTGCAAAATCTCCATTCCCATCCTACTCTGGAGCCAGCCAGAGGTGGTATTTGCCAGTTCTCCGAACGGCTCAAAATTTCCACTACCGGTTCTCCAGAACCTGTTAGAACCTGCTAAGCTGGCTGTATTTGAAAAAGTTATATATATATTTAACAATAATATTGTTTTATTTAGTTTCCTAGTATGATTTTGATTGCTTATTTAGTATCCTATGATTATTACTAAGCGGTGTATCTTATGATTCTTGATGTATTTTTTTATGCACCAAAGAGAAATTCCTTTTGCGTCCAACCACACTTGGCCAATAAAGAATTCTACTCTATTCATCCTGCCTTTTGGCAGGCCGGGTCTGGAAGCCTTTATGTTTTAATCTTAGAAGGATTAGGCTATTTAAGAAGGGACGCTCGAACCTCTGAAGGACGAAAGTGCAAATATCCAAATTACACCTGTTTCTCCCATAGGGAGAGACAGCAAAAGTCAAGTACTTTTTAAGCGAGCCCGGAAGCACGTTTCCCTTCAGGAGTTGGGTGACTCTCATATAATTTCTCTCTAGAGGAGAATTAAGGGAGCTTCACTTCCACGCCCCGCCCCCTCCCCCCGTGGCGTGTTTTCATCTCAGGGCTTCCCCGCCCCCTTTTTTCAACGTCACCCTCGAGGGCCCGCCGAGCGACCAATCAAAGGAGAGGAAAGGGGGAGGCGCGGCCAATGAGCGAGCCCGTCGGCCAGCGAGTCGGGCCTGGAGAGCAAAAGAAGCCGGACGCGAAGCCGGGGAGTCGCGTGATCGGAGTAGCCGGGCGAGGTGCCGCTGGGGGCGGCGACCACCTCCGAAGGACGACCACAGCCCGACACCGCTTTTTTTTCTCTCTCTCTCATCATGTCCCGGTGGTTCTTCCCGTGGTCGAGCTCGATCAAGAAGCGGGCCTGCCGCTACCTGCTGCAGCATTACCTGGGTCACTTCCTAGAGGAGCGGCTCGGCCTGGAGCAGCTCAGCCTCGACCTCTACGCGGGCGCCGGACGCCTTACCCGCCTCCACCTCGACGTCTGGGTGAGGCCTCCCTGCCGCGGCGGAGCGAAAGGAGGCGAGAAGGGGGCCTGACTTGGCTTCCTTGGGCAGGCAGAAATCCCACCGGTGCAGCTTCCTTTGCCTCTCCTCTGGAGGCCTGCTGGGGGGCTCTGTCCTTCCTTCCTCTCTCTCCCTTATAGAGTCCTTGGGAGGGATCACAAGCCCCATAATCCCCTTCCTCCGAGCTGCCTGAAGGGGCTGGGATGATGGGTAGTGTAGTCCCAACTCATCCCCAGAGGGGATTGGGGGTGGGGCTTTTCCACCCTCCCCCACCCCTTTGAATAGATATGGGATATGGATCCAGGTTTCTCAGCCTTGAGCCGCTTTTTCAGAGGGGTGGACTACAACTCCCAGAATCCCCCATAGCTGGCAGTGGGGGTGGGGGAGTGGGTTGGATTCTGGGAGTTGAAGTCCCACCAGGCTCTGGCATTAAGTGAAGGCATTCACTGTAGTATAACTTATAGATTGGCTATAGAGGCCGAGCCCTGCTGGGCTTAAGGTGTGGCTAGCAAGCTGTGTGTTTTGCACATGGGTGTATGTCACTTTAGAGGTACACATACATACAAAATGTGTAAGTTTTTGGGGTGATGGTGTCTGTATGTGTATAAACACACACACACACACCCCTATCTATCATCTGTCTATTGTCTATCTATCCCCTCTCTATATCTATCCTCTATCTATCTATCTATCTATCTATCTATCCTCTCTCTCTATATATATCCCTATCTATCTACCTACCTCTATCTATCTATCCTCTCTCTATATATCTCTATCTATCTGTCTGTCTGTCTCTCTGTCTATCCCCCCTCTCTATAATATATCCTTGCCTGCCTGCCTACCTACCTACCTACCTACCTATCTATCTATCATCTATCTATCTATACCCTCTCTCTATATATGTTCCCTCTATGTCTGTCTTCTGTCTGTCTGTCCCCTCTCTATATATATCCTCCTCTATCTATCTATCTATCTATCTATCTATCTCTATATATATCCCTATCCTATCTATCTATCTATCTATCTATCTATCTATCTACTTACCTACCTACCTACCTACCTACCTACCTGTCTCTGTCTGTCTATCTGTCTGTCTATCTGTCTGTCTGTCTGTCTGTCTGTCTGTCTGTCTATCTATCTATCTATCTATCTATCTATCTATCTATCTATCTATCTATCCCCTCTCTCTCTATATATTTTCCCTCTATCTGTCTGTCTGTCCGTCCCCTCTCTCTCTATATCCTTATCTATCTATCTATCTATCTATCTATCTATCTATCTATCTATCTATCTATCTGTTAATATACATGTATTATTCTAGATAGATAGATAGAATAGAATAGGATTCTTTATTGGGCCAGGTGTGATTGGACGCACAAGGAATTTGGTGCATATGCTGTCAGTGTACATAAAATGACAAGATACATTTGTTAAGAATCATAAGGTAGAACACTCATAGGGAACAAATAAGCAATAAGGAAACAATATCAATATAAATCGTAAGGATACCAGCAACAAGGTTACAGTCATACAGTCATACGTGGGAGGAGATGGGTGATAGGAAAGATGAGAAGATTAATAGTAATAATAATACAGACTTAGTGAATAGTTTGACAGTGTTGAGGGAATTATTTGTTTAGCAGAGTGATGGTGTTTGGGGAAAAACTGTCCTTGTGTCTAGTTGTTCTGGTGTGCAGTGCTCTATAGCGTCGTTTTGAGGGTGGGAGTTGAAACCATTTATGTCCAGGATGTGAGGGGTCTGGAGATATTTTCACAGCCCTCTTTTTGACTCGTGCAGTATACAGGTCCTCCGTGGAAGGCAGGTTGGTAGCCATTGTTTTTTCTGCAGTTCTAATTATCCTCTGGAGTCTCTGTCTGCTTGTTGGGTTGCGGAACCAAACCAGACAGTTATAGAGGTGCAGATTGCAGACTCAATAATTCCTCTGTAGAACTGGATCAGCAGCTCTTTGGGCAGTTTGAGCTTTCTGAGTTAGCGCAGAAAGAACATTCTTTGTTGTTCTTTTTTTTCATATTATTCTATACGTTTAACATATAATTGTGTGTTCTGGTACATACATTTGTCTATATAAACACATACTGTATACTGTTTACCGTATACTAGAAAGCAGGAGATGGTGAGTTGTAGTCCCGCCTTAATTATGAAGGCCAGCTTGGGTGACTTTGGGTCACTTTTTCTCATCCCAGCTCACAGGGTTGTTGTGAGGAAAATAGGAAGAGGAAGGTGCCCTGGATATGCTCCCTTCCTTGAGTTATTCGTAAAAATAATAAAGGAAGGATTCAAATACATATAGGATAACCTTTCATAGCCTTATGTTCATAGCTTACAAATAGGTAAGTAAAAATGTATACATAGACAACTATAAAATATATTTATAAATATATATCTATCAATATCGCCATATTTATATAGATATTTATAGATGCTTGGCTGTACATACCAGTATTTAGAAAATCAAATAACGAGTTGGAGGGGACCTTGAAGGTCGACTAGTCCAACCTTCCTGCTTGAGCAGGAGACTTAGTCTATAGCAGTGACGGCTAACCCTTTTGCCATTACGTGCCCAAAGCAGGAAGAGTGCGGGGGGGGGGGGTTGCGTGTGCGCACGTGCCTAAACCCATAATTCTATGTGCCCTGCTCCCCGTGCATGCGCACACAACCACCCCCCTGTGCTCCCCCTGCTTTTGGCCCGGTGGGCCCATTTTTCGCTCTCCTCAGGCTCCAGAGCCTTTCTAGGAGCCTGGGGAGGGCGAAAACAGCCTCCCCCTCACCCCCAGAGGCCCTCTGGAGACCAGAAATGGCCTGTTTGCTGACTTCTGGTAGGCCCAGAAGGCCCGAAAATCAGCTGGCAGAGCTGAGCTCGTGTGCCCACCGATACGGCTCTGTGTGCCACAGGTTCGCCATCACAGCTCTGTAGTCTATATCTGTGATGGTGAACCAATGGCACATGTGCCACAGGCGGCACACGGAGCCATATCGATGGGCACGTGAGCATTGTCTTAGCTCAGCTCCAGCGTGCAACGGCCACCTGATTTTCGGGCCTTCCGGGCCCATCGGAAGTTGGGAAACGGCTGTTTCTGACCTCCGGAGAGCCTCCGGGGGTGTGGGGAAGGCCATTTTTGCCTTCCCCAGGCTCCAAAAAAGCCTCTGGAGCCTGGGGAGGGTGAAAAACAGGCCTACCGGGCGCACCAGTCCATCACATGCCCAAAGCGGGGGAGTGCAAGGGAGTCGCATGCGGCGGGCAAGGCGCATTGAATTTTGGGTGTGGGCACACACACGCGCGACCCCTGCACTCTCCCCACTTTGGGCACGCAACGGCAAAAAGATTAGCCATCACTGGTCTATATCATTTCAGACAAGTGGCTGTCTAGTGTGTGTGAATGTGTATATATTCTGGGCATTCACACACATACAGATAGTCCTCGCGTTATGACCACAATTCAGCCCAAGATTTATGTTTGATAAATGAAACCTTAGCTAAGTGCCTTTGCCTCATTTTACAGCTTCTCTTGGCAGAGTTGTTAAGTGAATCACTGCAATTGCAAAGTTAGTTTCACGGTCGTTAAGTGAATCTGGCTTTCCCCATTGACTTTGCTTGTCAGATGGTCGCAAAAGGGGATCCCGTGACCCCGGGACATTGCAACCGTCGTAAGTACATGCCACTTGCCAAGCCTCCAAATTTTGATCTTGTGGACCACGTGGACGCTGCAACGATTGTGATAGTGACGAACGGTCATAAGTCGCTTTTTCTGTAGGTAACCTTGAACCGTCACTAACCGGATGGTTGTAAGTCGAGAACTACCTGTAGCCTTTGCCTTATGACCACAATTGGGACTGGAGCTCCATTGCTAAGCAAGGTGGTCATTAAGCGAGCCCTATCTTAACAGCTTTTGTTGCCGTGGTCATTAAGTGAATGAGGTGGTTGTTAAGCAAATCTGGTCACCCCCCTTGATTTGCTTGTTGGAAGCCGGCTGAGAAGATCACAAATGTCCTTCACATGATGCTGCAACCATCATCAACCATAAAAGGTCAGATAGGCAGCAAATACATGGAGCAAATAATAATAATAAATACATGCTAAGCTTCCAAAATTTTATCATGTGATCATGAAAATGCTGCCATGGTCGTACATGTGAGGACAGGGCTAAAAACAGTTTTTTCAGTGCTGTCATAACTTGAATGGTCCCTGGGTGTTAACAGGTGTGGGTCATGTGTGAAGCCAACATGTATCTAGCCCAGGAGCTGAGAGGGTTCCTTGTTGTGTTGCAAGACAAAATTGATGAAACGGAGAGCTAGTTGTGTGTACTGATGAAGGGGCTGGCCTAGAAACTAGGAGCCTGTGAGTTCTAGTCCCCCCTTAGGCACAAGGGGGACGGGGGCTGGAACTACATGATTTTTGGCTAATCACCAAGAGATGGTGAGTTCTAGTCCCACCTCAGGCATGAAAATCAGCTGGAGGACTTTGGGCCAATCACCAGGTGACAGTGAGTTCTAGTCCTGTTTTAGGCATGAAAATGAGATGGGTGACTGAGCCAATCACCAGGCGATGGTGAGTTCTAATGTTTTTATGGTGTTTTTATGCCTTAGGCATAAAAAACAAATGGGTGACTTTGGGCCAATCACCAGGTGACAGTGAGTTTTAGTCCTGCCTTAGGCATGAAAATAAAATGGGTGACTTTGAGCCAATCACCAGGTGATGGTGAGTTCTAGTCCTGCCTTAGGCATGAAAGTCAAACTGGATGACTTTGGGCCAATCACCAGGTGACAGTGAGTTCTAGTCCTGCCTTAGGCATGAAAATAAAATGGGTGACTTTGAGCCAATCACCAGGTGATGGTGAGTTCTAGTCCTGCCTTAGGCTTGAAAGTCAATTGGATGACTTTGGGCCAATCACCAGGTGACAGTGAGTTCTAGTCCTGCCTTAGGCATGAAAATAAAATGGGTGACTTTGAGCCAATCATCAGGCGATGATGAGTTCTAGTCCTGCCTTAGGCATGAAAATCAAATGGGTGATTTTGGGCCAGTCCCCCTCTCAGTCCATGTTGTTACGGTGGGGAAAATAAGAGGCTATGATACAAACAGATCATCAGATAGGTTCGCTGCCATGAGTCACTTGCAAAATAAGAAGGCCGAGATCGAAATCTAAGCAATGAACGGGAAGCCTGGGGCCGTTGAGCACCAGCCGGCTTCCTTGAGCAAGAGCAAAGCAGCGTCGGATGGAGCAAGGGCTCCAGGAAGTGTCAAGTGTCTGGAGAGGAATGTGGGGTGTTTGTTTTTGTCGAGTTGACTCATGTGCTCTCGGTCCACGTCACGGCTGTTGTCTGGCCGCCTAGTTTTGCAAAAACAGGAGACATTGATCTCCCTGCCCTCCAGCCCAGCCCAGCGTCTCCCTAGCTGTGTGAGCAGAAGCCGATTTCCCAACAAACCGAAACGCCAGCTGCAAATTTGGGTCTTTGCTCCATGACTTGATTTATATTTGTGGCCTTCCCAGCTTTATGTGCTCCTGGCTACTTTTCCTTCGTTGGCCAGAGGCGAGCTCGCCTGGCCAATAATCAGCCAACAAGGCTTTCTGATTTCTTGGGCTAATCACCAGGAGATGGTGATTTCTAGTCCCACTTTAGGCATGAAAATCAGCTGGATGTCTTTGAGCCAATCACCAGGCGACAGTGAGTTCTAGTCAGCCCCACCTCAGGCATGAAAATCAGCTGGATGGCTTTGGGCAAATCACCAGAGGCAAGCTCGCCTGTCCAATAACCAGCCAAGAAGGCCTTTAGTTTCGTTTATTGCAACAAACGAGGAGAGAAGTTTAACAAAGCTTGGTTCTCGCCAAAGATCCAACCCAAATGTATGTAACTCAGTGGTGGGTTTCTCATTATGTTACTGCCGGTTCGCCACGCATGTGCACACTCGCTTCATTTGTGTGCACACCTAGTTCGCGTGCACGCCTACCTTCCGTGCATGCGCTTTACTCATGCGTGTGCCTTCCATGCATGCACCTGGGCTCAAAAAAAAGATCTCAATAGGACGGAATAAAGCCAGGGCAGGTCCACCCATGATTTCCGCTATCGGTTCAGACAAACCGATCCGAACCGGCTAAATACCATACATACCATGTATGGATGTATGGATAGAAAGTCCATACAGAGAGTGGTGAGGACAGTGGAGAAGATTATAAGAAGCTTGCTTCCCATCATTCAGGATATTGCTTATCAGCTCTATGTGCTTAGAGCTCAAAGCATCGTTAGAGACCCCACACACCCACTTTAGGATCTGTTTCTGTCGCTCCCCTCTGGGAGGAGGTTTCGAAGTATTTCCAACAGGACTGTCAGATTGTAACAGGAGCCTTGTTCCTTGCCATAAACATGTATCGATCTGAACTAGCCTGTGTTGTTTCTCTGCCTTATATAATATATGTGGGTATATACATAATTATGTATGTATGTATGTATTTATCTTTATGTAATGTAAAATTGGAGGTGGTGACTCTTCGAGAGCTGTACACAATGAAATTTCATTTTTAATGTGTGCCAATTAGGGCACATTCAAAGTGACAATTTTTTGTTGTTGTTAGTTGCGAAGTCGTGTCCAACCCATCGCGACTCCATGGACAACGTTTCTGCAGGCCTTCCTGTCCTCTACCATCCTCCGGTGTTCATTGAAGCTCACGCCAACTGCTTCAATGACTCCATCCAGCCACCTCGTTCTCTGTCGTCCCCTTCTTCTTTTGCCCTCCATCCTTCCCAGCATTCGGCTCTTCTCCAGGGAGTCCTTCCTTCCTTCTCCTTAGGTGGCCAAAGGATTTGAGTTTTCTCTTCAGGATCTGGCCTTCTAAAGAGCTGTCAGGGTTGATCTCCTCTAGGACTGACCGGTTGGATGGCCTTGCAGTCCAAGGGACTCACAGGAGTCTTCTCCAGCACCAGAGTTCAAAGGCCTCCATTCTTTGGCCTTCTCAGCCTTCCTTAGGGTCCAAGTTTCACAGCCATCCATTGCAACTGGGAAAACCATCGCCTTGACTGTACACACTTTGGTTGTGACAATAAAAGTTACTTTAGTCTAAAAAAAAAATACTCCCTTCTTGATGGAATCCTATCCCAACTGCCACATCCCCATTGGCTGAAGTACTATGAGGTTACACTCTTCCTAATTGGCTTCTATATATATTTCCTGCTACATACAGGTAGTCCTCCACTTACGACAGTTTGCTTAGTGACCCATTCAGAGTTACGATGGCACTGAACAAAGGGACTTAAGACCATTTTTTCACGCTTATGACCGTTGCAGCATTTTCCCCGTCAAGCATACATTCGGATGCTTGACAACTGACTCGCATTTATGACGGTTGCAGTGTCCCTGGGGGTCACGGGATCCTCCTTTTGTGACCTTCCGATAAGCCAAGTCTATGAGGAAACCCAGATTCCCTTAACAAAACGCGGCAAGAGAAGTCGTAAAATGGGGCAAAAGTCACTTAACAAATTTCTCACTTAGCAACCTCAATTTTGGGCTCAATTGTGGCTACCTGTATGAAATAGAACCGTGGTGGTCGAGTAGTTAGAATGTAGTGTTGTAGGCTAATTCTGCCCACTGCCAGCAGTTCGATCCTCAAGGTTGACTCATCCTTCCATCCTTCCGAGGTGGGTAAAATGAGGAGCCAGATTGTTGGGGGCAAGAGGCTGACTCTGTAAACCGCTTAGAGAGGGCTGTGAAGCGGTAGATAAGTCTAAGAGCTAGTGCTACCTACCTTCCTTCCTTCCTTCCTTCCTCCCTCCATTCCTTCTAGAAAGCAGTATTGCAGGCTAACTGCCCACTGCCAGCAGTTCAATCCTGATTGGCTCAAGGTTGATTCAGCTTTCCATCCTTCCGAGGTGAATAAAATGAGGACCCAGATTGTTGGGGGCAAGAGGCTGACTCTGTAAACCTCCTTCCTTCCTTCCTTCCTTCCTTCCTTCCTTCCTTCCTTCCTTCCTTCCTTCCTTCCTTCCTTCCTTCCTTTCTTTCCTCCTTCCTTCCTCCCTCCCTCCCTCCCTTCTAGAAAGCAGTATTGCAGGCTAACTCTGCCCACTGCCAGCAGTTCGATCCCGACTGGCTCAAGGTTGATTCAACCTTCCATCCTTGTGAGGTCAGTAAAATGAGGACTCAGATTGTTGGGAGTCAAGAGGCTGACTCTGTAAACCGCTTAGAGAGGGCTGTAAAAGCACCGTGAAGCGGGATATAAGTCTAAGTGCTGTTGCCGTTGCTAAATTGTTTTTAACTGTCCTCTTATTCAGTTCAGCTAAGTTTCCTCTGGCTGGCCGTTTCCTCTTGCAGCTGTTTTTGCAGCTTGTATTCTTCCCTTTCCACCTACGGTAGGCTAATTTTTTGCCTACGTGTCTCTCTTGCATCTTCCCTTTATGTTCCCATTTCCTTCCTCCCCGTTGCAGATTCTTTGGCAGGCTTGATTTTCTACTCAGTTAGTTTCCACAACACAACAGGTTCAATTTTAAATTTTTCTTTCGAGATGAAATTTGGAAGACCGTTCATTTTAATCCCTTCATCGGGTCGATGGTCACAGTTGCTTCCCTTGTACCCAAGGCCTTCTCTTACGGCTATGCCACAAAAACCTTAACTTGGTTACATTACAGGTAGCGCTCGACTTAACAACCGTTTGTTTAGTGACCGTTCAAAGTTATGACGGCACTAAAAAGGTGACTTATGGCTGTGTTTCATATTTATGACCGTTGCAGCATCCCCGTGGTCATGTGAACAAAATTCAGCAAAATTTGGCAACTGGTATGTATTCAGGACAGTCCCAAGGTCCTGGGGTCATGTGATCACTGCAGTGATTCACTTAACGACTATGTGAGTAACCTACCTGCAATGTTTCAGTTAACAACTATGTGACTAACTCAACAGCTGCAGTGATTCGCTTAACAACAGTGGTAAGAAAAGTCATAAAATGGGGCAAAAATCACTTAACCTTTATCTCGCTTAGCAACAGAAATCTCGAGCTCCATTGTCATAGATTGAGGACTTGTACTCAGCGAAACCATTTTCTGGACTTATTTTATGGCACGTAAACAAGTAGGTGGAGTTTGCACAATGTGTCCAACCACACACTGAAATCATACTTCTGAACTTTGTATGTTGTGCAATATTAACTGCTGCGACTTTCACAGAATTGGTTGAGTCTTTGGGGCAAATCGCAGCGAATTGAACTGAATTGTGTCCTTTCCTAGTTTGAGCTTTGGCTTCGGCCATCTCAGCAGTGACCGTTCATAACCAGAATTTATTGGTCAGTTTGTTGGATCACCCAAGCTGGTATTTTAACATTCAGATTACAGATTAACAGAGTTGGAAGGGACCTTGGAGGTCATCTAGTCCAACCCCTCACCCAAGCAGGAGAGCCTACACCATCTGTGACAGATGGCAGTCCAGTCTCCTCTTGAAAGCCTCCAGTGTTGAAGCTCCCACAACCTCTGAAGGCAACTTGTGTCCACTGGTTGATTGTTCTCACTGTCAGGAAATTCCTCCTTATTCCCAGGCTGAATCTCTCCTTGATTAGTTTCCGTCCATTCTTCCTCGTCTGGCTGGGTGCTTTGGAGAATAGCTTTCTTCCTTCCTCCTCTCTGGGGCAGCCCCTCAAGTATTGGAAGGTGCTCTCCTGTCTGTCCTGGTCCTTCTCTTCACTAGACCAGCCAGGCCCAGTTCCTGCAACTATTCATCATATGTTTTAGTCTCCAGTCCCCTCATCCTCCTGGCTGCTCTTCTCTGCACTTTTTCTAGAGTCTCCACTTCTTTCTTTCTTTCTTTCTTTCTTTCTTTCTTTCTTTCTTTCTTTCTTTCTTTCTTTCTTTCTTTCTTTCTTTCTCCTTTCTCTTTTTCTCCTCAACTCTAACCTTTTCCTATCTCTCTTTCCTCCCTCCCTCTTTGATTTGCTAGCCAGCAACTTCTGTTCCATGGCTTGATTGTTCTCACTGTCGGGAAATTCCTCCTTATTTCCAGGTTGAATCTCTCCTTGATCAGTTTCCATCCATTCTTCCTTCTCTGGCTTTCAGGTGCTTTGGAGAATAGCTTGACCCCCTTCCTCCTCTCTGGGGCAGCCCCACAAATATTGGAAGATGCTCTCCTGTCTCCCCTGGTCCTTCTCTTCACCAGAGTAGACATACCCCAATTCCTGCAACCATCCATCGTCTGTTTGAGCCTCCAGTCCCCTCATCCTCCTGGTTGCTCTTCTCTGCATTTTTTCTAGAGTCTCAACATCTTTTTTATATTACCGTGGATGCACGATTCTAGGTGTGGCCTTCCTAAGGCTTTATAAAGTGGTGTTAGTAACTCCCTTGATCTTGATTGTATCATTTCCCCTAACAAACAATAAATGTAAAAGCATTTATGGTCTGCTGCCTACTTAGCTATTAGATTTAAAAAATACTTAGTCCATTTTCTTTGGTGGTATATAGACAGTACTCAACAGAATTTAGTACTCTGTTTGCTTTTGTCTGTGGAGATTCTCAGCCATCCAGGTCACGGTTCGTCCCAAAGGTGCTTTTTCTTCAGGAGGCAACTGGAATGTCCTTTGTTTTTCCTTGAAGACGTTTCGCTTCCTCCAGAACTGAAGAATCTTCTTGGATGAGAAGTGAGACGTCTTCAAAGAAAACCCAGAAAGTCCAGTTGCCGCTTCAAAAAGCATCTTTGGGACAACCGTGATCTGGATGACGGAATATCTTCATAGACACGCAGAGTATCAAAGGGAGGCCAATCTTATCTCTGCAGGGGTGATGTTCCACAGGGAGGGAGCCACCACAGAGAAGGCCCTTCTTCGGGGTCCCACCAGATGGACCTCCTTAAACGGGGGGCCCTTAACGTTCCCTACCTCCTCACTATGGTGGGATAGGTGGATGTAACTGGGGAAAAGATAGTCCTTCAAGTAACCTGGATAGCTCAGCAGACTAATGCATTGTGCATTGTGATTAACACCAGCTGCCTGCAATTACTGTAAGTTCGAATCTCAGCAGGCTCAAGGTTGACTCAGCCTTCCATTCTTTCTAAGGTTGGTAAATTGAGGACCCAGTTTGTGGGGGCAATAAGCTGACTTCGTATAAATATAATATACAAAAGGATGAAGGCTATTGCTTAACGCATTGTAAGCCGCTCTGAGTCTCCGGAGAAGGGTGGCATATAAATCAAATTAAAAACAAAACAAAACCTGGCCTTAAGCCATGAAGGGTAGCAACCAGCACCTTTAAATGGAACCCGGAAGCAAATCGGCAGCCAATGCAGCTCCCACAAGAGAGGCCACACATGTGCAAATTTAGGCTTGCACAAAAACCACATGGGTTGCCGCATTTTGAACTGACCGGAGCTTTCGGATGCTCTTATTTATTATTTATCTATTGGTTTGATTTATATGCCGCCCTTCTCCGGAGACTCAGGGCGGCTTACAATGCGTTAAGCAATAGCCTTCATACTTTTGTATATACCTCCTTAGTAGGGCTTTCAGGGGCCCCCCAAGCGGTGTTCTTTTTTATACAAAGTCATCTTATTGCCCCCACAATCCGGGTCCTCATTTTACCTCCCTCGGAAGGATGGAAGGCTGAGTCAGCCTTGAGCCTGGTAAGATTCGAACTTGCAGGAATTGCTGGCAGCTGGCAGCTAAGTGCTACTTAACAGCACTTTAGTCCGCTGCACCACCAAGGCTCCTTCAAGGGCAGCCCCACGTAGAGCGCATTGCGGTAGTCAAGACGAGAGGCGAATTGGGCGTGGGCGACCGTAAGCAGCGGTGGTTGATCTGGGATATGTTGCTTAGATAAGTTTTGCTTCAGACTTCTAGGCTGGCTCGCTACTTAACGCTGCCTTGTCTTTCCCTTCTACAGTCCGTGAATGAGTTCCTGGAGTCCGTGGGCGCCCCGTTGGAGATCCTGGACGGCTTCATCGACAGCATTGCCGTCACCATCCCCTGGTCTGCCTTAGTCACCGAGAACTGCACTGTGGAAGTCAGCGGATTGCAGGTCACCTGTCGGCCGAAATATCGCCAAGGTGGGAAGCCAGAGAAGGGAGAGGGGGAACAATTGGGGCCAGCTGGCTAGACCAAAATCAATCAATCAAAGAATAGAGCTGGAAGGGACCTTGGAGATCATCTAGTCCAACCCCCTGTCAAGCAGGAGATCCTATGCCCGTGATGGCGAACCTATCAGGCGGAGCCATATCGGTGGGCACGCCAGCCAGCTGATTTTCAGACCTTCTGGTTCCCACCAGAAGTAGGGAAACGGGCTGTTTTCGGCCTCCGGGATGGGGGAGCCCATTTCGTCCTCCCCAGGCTCTAAGAAAGCCTCTGGAGCCTTGGGAGGGTGAAAAACGGGCCCACCGTGCCATTGCATGCCAAAAGTGGGAGGAGCACAGGGAGTTCACGCGTGCATGCACGGAGGGACAGGGCGCCTTGAATTATGGGTGTGGGCATGCACATGCGCGACTCCCCCGTCCTCCTCCCTGCTTTTGGCACACGATGGCAAAAAGGTTAGCCATCACCGGCCTATACCATTTCTGACAGATGGCTGTCCAGTCTCTTCTTAAAAACCTCCAGTGAGGAAGCACCCACAACTTCTGGTGGCAAGCTGTTCCACTGGTTAATTGTCCTCACTGTTAGGACGGTTCTCTTTAATTCCAGGTTGCTTCTCTCTTTGATTAGTTTCCATCCATTGTTTCTTTTTCCTGCCTTCTGGTGCTTTGGAGAATAATTGGACCCCTCCCCTCTTCTTTGTGGCAGCCCCTCAAATACTGGAATATTGTATCGTGTCCCCCCTAGTCCTTCTTTTCTCTAGACTAGCCAGACCCAAATCCTGCAGCCGTTCTTCATATGTTTTAGTCTCCAGGCCTTTAATCAACTTAGTTGCTCTTCTCTGCACTTTTTCCAAAGTTCCAGCCTCTTTTTTTCGTACTGTGGGGACCAAAACTGGATGCAGAATTCCAGGTGTGGCCTTACTAAGGCTTTGTAAAGCAGTATTAATACTTCACGTGATTTGGATTCTATATGCCTCTGTTTGTACAACTAAGGATTGTATTTGCTTTTTTGGCTGCCGCCGCACACAGCTGGCTCGTGTTTAAGTGAGCTTCTGATGGAACGTCTGTTCTGTCCACACCACACAAACAGACGCACACTCAGACAGTCGGGGGTTAAATAAACTGGCAGGCAACCAATTAGTCCAATAAGACGCTTGGCAGCAATCCCAGCAGCTGCTTGCCAAGACCTTTATCATCTTAGCAGAAAATACACACCACAATTGTCCAGAAATAATAGCTGAAGCTGAAATGCAGGAATAAATCTGAAGACTCCAAGGGATTTACTAGTTTTGTCCATCACAGAGTTGAAGGCTTAACTCACTCCCTTTTATAGCCTGTGGGGTGTGGTCCAGTGAGTCAGCTAATCACGGGCACGCCTTTTCTTCTGCTTCACACGCCTGTCTCTGCGACACTGGCGAGGGTCCAGCCAAAACTCATTACTCTCATCACTGTCCACCTGTGGCTGGGGGGACGTGCTTGCCTCTGGGGCCCTTCGGGGTCCTCCGGAGGCATTGCCAGAGAGGAGGGTCCTGGAGAAGGAGACCTTGCCAACTCCTCTCCCTCACTCTCAGAGTCCTCTCCTGCTGATGACACAGGCTCAGGCAACGGAGCCACAACAATGTCCTGCTGCCTTTCTCTGCTTCCTTACCTGCTTTTCTGATCTCTCCGTACCTTCTCCCCCCCCCCCCCGACCTCCAGGTCATGCTGGCTCAGAGTCCCAAAGCTGGCCTTCATCCATGACCACCTCCATGCAGCTGGCTCAGGAGTGCTTGAAGGAACAGACGGAGGAGCCTTCGGATGCCAGCCAGCCCCTGGAGGGCCTGGAAATGTTTGCCCAAACCATTGAAACAGGTAGGTGGGAAGGGCAGGTGGGAGAGAAGGGGAGGGGCTGGGAAAAGGGTGTGGAAGGGGGAGGAGACCGAAGCAGCCAAGAGTCACAGGGTGAATCTGTTGGCAGCTCGGTGTTCTCCCCCAGCTACTGACCCCAAAGAATGCAGCACACACAAAGTCTGTACAAACCTTAGTTTACTAAATTAAATCAGTCTTTTTCAAACAAAGGCTGTTAATTAACTTTCTTAACAGCCTACAAGAATCCAAAGAATAAATAATCATAATGTTACTAGGATTGGCAGAAAGCCCAGAAGCCATTTGCAGAGAACTAAGATCAAGACGCAGAGGAGAGTGAACGAAGTTGTTCCCTGCAAATGGCTTCAGTTGGCGTTCCTCCTTAAATAGGCTAAGGGAGTGGCCAATTAGCTCCAAGCCTTACTCTCGAGGAGACCTCCTCCTGAGGAGCCACTCCTGCCTTTTGGCAGCTCTGCGCGCCCGTGCATCGAGAAGAGGCTCCTCCTCTTCGTCCTCTTCACTTATGGGAGCTTCTGGAGGTTCTGAAGGCCCTGGCTCAATCCCCACCTCTGGCACCACCTCTTCTCCAGCCTCCTCATTGTCTGACTCAAGCACCAGCTGCACAGGCTGCTAGCGCAGCACCACACCAGCCTCCTCGCTGTCGGAATCAGCTACTAACTGCACAGGCCACTGATGGCGCCACAACACTCAGTCCAAATGCAGAAATCGGGAAGGAACATTTCAACCGTCTATTGGCTTTGCCAATAACTTTATTGGCACTTTGAATGCTCATTGGCATACACTGAAATGAATTTTTTAAAACGAAAATGAAAACGAAATTAATTTGCTGACTACAGTTCAGGAATGATCACCCTGGAGCTCAAAATTTGCCTCGCTAAGCAAGACGGGTGTTCAGCGAGTTTTGCCCCCATTTTATGACTCCACCTTGCCACAGTCGCTAAGTGAATCGCTGCCGATCTTAAGTTACTAAGTTATATGAATCTGGCTTCCCTGGTGACTTTGCTTGTGAGAAGGTCGCAAAACGGGATCGCATGAACCCGGGATACTGCAACCGTCATAAATACGAGTCGGATGCCAAGCGTCTGAATGTTGATTGTGTGACCACAGGATGCCGCAACGGTCGTAAGTGTGATTAACAATCACGAGTCACTTTTTTTCAGTGCGTTGTAACTTCGAATGGTCACTAAACGGATGGTTGTAAATTGAGAACTGCCTGTATAAACTTAAGTGGGAGATTCCTCCGATTGTTCCCAAGACTCTATGTTTAACGAGGATTAAAGAGACTGACAGAAATTTATGTACAGGCAGTCCTCATGTTATGACCAGTTGCTCAGCCATGATTTGAAGTTACAACAGAACTGAAGAAAGGGTCTTGTAATTGAAGCTGGACATGGCAATGGCCGCCCCCCTGGTCACATGACCAGCATGTGGGGCACCCATCACCTAACCCATAGTTACAGCCGTTTGCAGTCACATGACCAGGTTATACGATGGTTTTACTAAAATCCAGCATTAACTTCTGGTGTTCAGCAAAATTGGTCCATGGCGAACTTGGGTTTTGTTTAACGACTGCTAGGAAAAATGTCATGAAATTGGGTCAGAGACATGAATGAGATGGCTGTTGTGGCCCGCCAGTGGCCAATGGATCTGGCAGCAGATTCGGACAGTGAGGAGATTGGGGAGGAATGTGGGCCAGTCCTGGAGTCTGGGGAAGGCTCAGATGAGGGCTCTGCGTCGGAGGCAGAGAGGGGGCCAGGGCCATCTGACAGTTATTAGCTACCTTCGGAGTCAGACATCAGTGGGGCAGAAGAACAGCTGGAGCCTGTTCCCAGGGTGCTCATGCGCAGAGTTGCCAGACGAAGGGAACAGCTAAAGAACAAGGGGCGACTCAGAAGTAAAGCCACAGGTGGACGATGAATGGCTCCTCCCAGAGGGAATAAAAGAGGAGCGAAAGGGGAGTGGAGTTTGCAGGAGACAGTTAGTTTGATTAATTGGTTCCTGACTCTCTGAGACTCTTTGCCAAGTTTTGAAATATTGGTCTGGCAGCTCCCCAAGCCAGATAAGGTCTCTGACCGTAAATTCTGACTTTGCTGGATGTGAATGAGAGGAATTCACAGTAACTTAATAAAAAGGATTTTTTTGTCGGGACAAGGAGTCTGCTTCATGCTCTTGGGAATGGGTCAAAACAATGGGATCATAGAAGGCCAGGGATAAAACGGACTTCTGGAGATTTTCCAGTCCACATCCCTGCCCAGTTCACCACCCTGCTGGTGGCCACTCCAGAGTAGAAATCCAAGTACGGTGCAAGGAACACCAGTCCTTAAACAAACCAGAGCCACGGGGTGTCTTGATGGGCGAAGAGAAGTTGACTTTCCCTGCTCTGCAGCCCGAATCTTCCTTGCCGTCTTCTGTTTTTTTCCTCTCCCAGTTCTGAGACGGATCGAAGTCACTTTTGTGGACACGGTGATACGCGTGGAACACACGCCCAGAAGTGGGGAGGCACCTGGCGTGGCCCTGGAAATTCACATCAAAAGGTCAGTTTTTGGTGGTTTGGTGCCCGTTTCCCTCCCCTCTCCCCCCCCCAAATTCTATCAAGAAAGTCATGGCGTAAGAAGGAAGGGGCACTTCTAGGAGCTAAGTTGTCTGGGGGATTCTGGGAAACGGGCACCTCAAACCGTCTGGAGGGCACCATTGGGGGGGAAGTCACACCTTGGCTACCTGTAGAGCCACAATAGGGAAGTTAACTGAAAAAGGCAGTGGGATTAAAGCCATGGTGGTGGCACAGTGGTTAGAATTCAGGGTTGCAGATTAACTCTGCCCACTACAAGCCAACTCCCACTCCCCGCCAGAATCATATCGTGGGGGTGTGGGGCGGGAGGGAATCTAAATGAAGAATTGTTTCATCATCCTCATCCTCATTTAATGACCCCATAATCCCTTGTGGGGTGAAGTCTGGGCAACTGAATGGAGCTGAGTCTTTTACTGGCCAGATGTATTTCCTGTCGCCCATGAGGAGTTTTGTTCAGCAGATATATTCCCACAGTGCCCAGAGAGAGAGAGAAATATCTGCCTCTACCTAGGATCGAACTCACAGCCTCCTGATTGTGAGGCGAGAGCTCCCCCTCTAGGCCACCACACCACTCCTGTGCCTGACCCAAACCACAGATGCCTTGAGCTAGCATGGTGGGAAATGGCCGGGGTCTTGTCCTGAGTGTCCCCCCCCTCCTCTCTTTACAGGTTGGACTACTGCGATGAAGTGGTGCGGGACCCCGGGCAGGCAATAGCTGTTGACATCCATCAGCCTCCGCCGTTTGTGCAAAAAATCCTCCAGCTGAGCGGACTCTTGCTTTACTATGAGGAATTTGGTGAGGGCAGTGCCCGGGGCCCGAAGGTATGGCCTTGTGGGAGATCCTCCTCCCGTTTCGGGGGGGGTACCAACCATCCCACTCAATCACCTAGCAAAGAAAGGCTCCTGCCCGTTTGTTTTTGCCAAGAGTAGAGTTTACGGAAGCTTTAAAGCAGAGGCCTTCAAACTTGGCAGCTTTAAGCCTTGTGGACTTCAACTCCCAGAATTCTCCAGCCAGCTATGTTGTGCAATTCCGTTAGATTAAAATAGAGACCCCTCCCCTCTTCGATGTTGAATAAGCAAATCCGCAGGTGCAAAGTTGTTTTGAAAATCACAGGCTGAGAAGGTGATAAGAAGTTGTTCTCAGGTGTCTCTTGCTGGAGGCTCCGGAGCTGAGGCAGAAAAGTAGGCCCTCCCCCAGGGGTGAAATCCAGTAGGTTCTGACAAGTTCTGGAGAAACCGTAGCGGAAATTTTGAGTAGTTTGGAGAACCGGCAAATACCACCTCTGGCTGGCCCCAGAGTGGGGAGGGAATGGAGATTTTGCAGTATCCTTCCTCCAGGAGTGGGGAGGGAATGGAGATTTTGCAGTATCCTTCCTCCAGGAGTAGGGTGGGAATGGAGATTTTGCAGTATCCTTCCTCCAGGAGTAGGGTGGGAATGGAGATTTTGCAGTATCCTTCCCCCAGGACTGGGGTGGGAAGGGAGATTTTGCAGTATCCTTCCCTTGGAGTGCGGTGGAAGTGGAAATTTTGCAGTATCCTTCCCCTGAAGTGGGAGGGAATGGAGATTTTGCAGTATCCTTCCCCCAGGAGTGGGAGGGAATGGAGATTTTGCAGTATGCTTCCCCTGGAGTGGCGAGGGAATAGGGATTTTGCACTATCCTTGCCCTGGAGTAGGGAGGGAATGGAGATTTTGCAGTATCCTTCCCCTGGAGTGGGGAAGGAATGGAGATTTTGCAGTATTCGTCTCCTGGAGTGGGGAGGGAATGGGGATTTTGCAGTATCCTTCTCATGGAGTGGGGAAGGAATGGAGATTTTGCAGTATTCTTCCCCTGGAGTGGGGCGGGAATGGGGATTTTGCAGTATCCTTCCCGTGGAGTGGGGAAGGAATGGAGATTTTGCAGTATCCTTCCCCTGGTGTAGGATGGGAATGGGGATTTTGCAGTATCCTTCCCCTGCCACGCCCACCAAGGCATGCCCACCAAGCGACGCCTACAGAACCGGTAGTAATTTCCCGTCTTTCCGTCTCCCCTCCCGCCCCGTTGCCAATGTCAGGCTGTCGCTTCATGAAGCTTGGATGGCAGAGATGCAGCCGTGACAGCGGGAGGAGTAGCTCGGGGTCAGCTGGGACTCTTTGTCCCTTTTGGATGGCAGCTGCCGTGCGGCTTTTTTTTTAAGGAAGTTTGATTTCCTTTTTTCCCAGGAGGCTGAGCCGTGCGATTCTGGCGGGGAAGAGGCCGGACCCAGTCCTCTGCTTCAGATCGGGAGCTGCTCCGGCTACACCGAGATGAGGATTAAACTCAAACAAAACGAGGCCTTCCCTGGAGCCAAGGTCATTTGGGTTCAATCCTAGCTTGTTGAATACATCCAGGAAACTTGGGCATGCGAAAACTAGCATGATTGGGGATTTTTTAGCCTGTCTTTCTGTCAAGAAATCCAGGAATGAGTCCCGAAGTTCTCCCTGTTTGATTTTAACAGCCTCGCAGGTTAGGCTAAACAGGCTAAACAGAGCGAAGGAGAGATGAGCTTAAGTGTACAGGTAGTCCTTGACTTATGAACGTAACCGCACCCAAAATTTGCATTGCTAAGCGAGGCGTTGGCGAAGCCCCATTTTACGACATTTCTTGCCGCCGCTGCTAAGGGAATCCCTGCAGTTGTGAAGTTCGCAACGTGGAGCTTCATTGACTCCGCCTTCCCCATCGACTTGGCTTGTACAGACCACGAATCACATGATGCTGGAGCCGTCGTAAATATGAATCGGTTGCCAACGCGTCTCAACTTTGATCACGTGACCATGGGGATGCTGCAGGGGTTGTAAGTGTGAAAAAACGGTCGTAAAAATCACTTTTTTCAGGGCCGTGGTATCTTCGAACAGTCACTAAACAAACCGTTGTAAGTCGAGGACTATCTGTAGTATAAGAGAAGGACCGGCGGAGTCAAGAGAGGAATTAGCCTAGGGTTGTTAATAACCACAAGCAGTCCAACCCGCTTGAGGTCTGTTAACCTTTATCTACCGTTTTCCCCTGAAAATAAGACTGGATTTTATATTAATTTATGCTCCAAAAGATGCATTAGGTCTTATTTTCGGTTACTTCAGTCTATTCCTACCCATAGACATGAGCAATAAATCAGTTTAACTGGCGCTTAAGATGTGGCCTTGATCTTCGGTACCGGACATAAACTGGTATGAGGGAGAGATCCCTGGGTGAGTGTGAACTCGGTCCCAGGTCTTCCTCGTATAAATTGATCTGACTTATCCTTAGGTTAGGCATCTTGAAATCATACGGTTAGGACTGGTTCGCCCATTGCAACAAGCCATCCTTGGTTTATGTTCTGACCTAGGCGTCCTGAGTCAGTAAAACAGACGAGTAGTCCCAAAAACCTGTTTTATTTTAACAGCTGTGAATTCTGTTCATTCACCGAGGAGTCCCAAACAGTTGTAAAGAGTCCTTCGGGATAAGGCTGATAATCACCCACCTTTATCTCCCTTGACACGCTGCCAAAGACCTAATTGGCCAAGCCATATGGAGTCCAGAATCAAACAGAGCTTCAGGCTTTAAACTGCACAGAACTAACAACAGTTGCTTCCTGCAAAGGCCCACATGCCTTTGCTCCTCTTTTAAGTCTTATGGGAGGGGCCAATCATCTCCAAGCCTTGCTTCTGAGTCGTCCCTTTTGTTTTAGCTGTTCTTGCCTTCTGGCAGCTCTGTGAATGCGCATACTGGGAACAGGCTCCCCCTGTTCCTCTGCCTCTCTGAGGTCCGACTCTGGAGGCTCAAGAGGCAGCAGGTACCTCCCAGATGGCCCTTTCTCTGCCTCCGACACAGAGCCCTCGTCCGGGCCTTCCCCAGACTCCAGGACTGGCCCATGTTCCTCCCCAGCCTCCTCACTGTCCAACTCTGTTGCCCGCTCCGTAGGCTGCTGGCCGACCACAACAGTTTAAACCTGGATTGTTGATTAAGTAGCAGCTCACACAAACAAACCGCCATTAAGGGCAAAGATGGCTCGAAGCAATTCTGGCGCTGCCCTTAGAGAAAACATGAAAGAGCTATTAAGGAGGAACAGATTTCCCCGGTCCAAAAATGGAAGGAAAAGTGAGAAAGAAGCTCAAACTAACACCAGATTGATGCTATTCGGTATAGGACGGAGGGAGAGAAACTTTCAAGATGGATGTTCGTCCTTCTCAATAAGCCAAGTCAACAAACAGATATAGGAAAGCTTTTTTTTTGGTCTGAAATTTTGTTGATACCATTTGTCTGAAATGGTATAGGGCCGAGATGGCGAACCTGTCACAGCTGTGGCACGTGATGACACATGTGTCACAACTGGCACGCAGAACCCTCTCTGCGGACACGTAAGCCGTTGCCCATCTCAGTTCCACTTTGCAAGCGTGCCTCCTGCCGGCCAGCTGATTTCCGGGATATGCAGGGGATGGGATGCATGTGGGAGAAGCACGTGCATGCGTGGGGGGGGGGGGAGTGCCCGGGGTACAGCAAGAACTCCCATGGCCCGTTTTTGGGCCCAGGAGGCTGCAAGGAGGCTTACTAGGCCCAAAAAGAGGGGTGGGAGGAGTCGTCACAGGGATGGGATACAGCTGGTTCAAACCGGTTCGGATGAATCGGACGCTAATTTTACATCTGGTTCCCCGAACCGGTAATTCCAAGGACTGTCTTGCCCCTCCCCTCCCAGGAGTCTCTATGTGGCCCGTTTTGGATGCCAGGTAAGTGCAGGGCCCACATGGAAGCTCTGGGAGGGCGAAAAACGGGCGTTCTGGAAGTCCGTAAATGGGTTTGTTTCCAGCCTCCGGAGGGGGGGGGAGAGGAAATGGGCTTCCTGGGGTCATGCCTGAGTAGCATAGGGGAGTAATGCCTCCTACAAAGGCAGCATTTAAGATCCAGCTGCCTGCAATTACTTGCGAGTTCAATCCCAGCCAGGCTCAAGGTCGACTCAGCCTTCCATCCTTTATAAGGTGGGTAAATTGAGGACCCAGTTTGTTGTGGGCAATAAGCTAACTTTGTATAAATATAAATATACAATAGTATGAAGGCTATTACTTAATGCATTGTTAGCTGCCCTGAGTCTCCAGAGAAGGGCGGCGTACAAATCAAAGAAAGGAAGGAAGGAAGGAAGGGTCTATAAGAGCTTTGGTGGTGCAGTGCACTAAAGTGCTGTTAAGTAGCACTTAGCTGCCAGCTGCCTGCAATTATTGTAAGTTTGAATCTCATCAGGCTCAAGGTCGACTCAGCCTTCCATCCTTTATAAGGTGGGTAAATTGAGGACCCAGTTTGTTGGGGGCAATAAGCTGACTTTGTATAAATATAACTATACAAAAGTATGAAGGCTATTGCTTAACACATTGTAAGCAGCCCTGAGTCTCTGGAGAAGGGCGGCATATAAATCAAATTTAAAAAAAAATTGCGCATTGTATTATGGGTGCCAGCACACGTGCGAGCATTTGGCACACAAAGAGAAAAAGGTTATCCATCACTAGTATAGGGTTTCCTGCTTAAACGGGGTTGGACTAGAAGACCTCCGAGGTCCCTTCCTAGTCTTATTATTATTCTATATTCTATGTTTTTAATTGTGAAAGCATGGAAAATCTGTTGGTTATTCTCCTGCACGCATGCTCGGTTTAGCCTCCTGTCTTGGTGGGTCTTATTTACCGGGATTAGGTTGTAGGGTCCAGGGAGAATATTTCACCCTTTCCTCGCCTGAAATGGGCAGGGAGCTTCTTCTTTTGATGTGGAACATGGTTTTTTTCCAACTGCAGCTGGAGTTAGATGGGAAGATTGGATCTCTGCACCTGCTGCTCGCCCCTCGACAGATCTTGCATCTGACGGACCTTCTCTCATCCCTCAACTTGTCCGGTGAGCGGCAGGAAAGTTGGAGAATTCATGCTCTAGATCGGTGCTCCCCAACATTTGTGGCTTGGTGGCCCGGCTGGGAGTGGGGAAGAGGGGAACCGGACTATGTGAGTGGTATTGTAACCCAGGCCCAAGTAAGTAGTAGGAAAATCAGTCAGTGAAAAAAACAAACTTTATTCAAACAGCTGAGAACAGCTTGTGGACTTCAACTCCCAGAATTCCCCAGCCAGCTGGCTGGGGAATTCTGGGAGTTGAGGTCCACAAGCATTAAGTTGAAGTTCACAAGCCTTAAAGTGGCCAGGTTTGGAGACCCCTGCTCAAGGTCATCTCATGACCCCAGGCCGCTTGCTCAACCTTGAAGATGTGTGGACTTTACAACTCCTGGAGCTTGGAGTGCCTGGTAAAGAGCCTGGATAGCTCAGCAGACTAATGCATTGTGATTAACACCAGCTGTCTGCAATTACTGTAAGTTCAAATCTCACCAGGCTCGAAGTTGACTCAGCCTTCCATCCTTTCTAAGGTAGGTAAAATGAGGACCCAGTTTGTGGGGGCAATAAGCTGACTTTGTATAAATATATAAAAGTATGAAGGCCATTGCTTAGCGCATTGTAAGCCGCCCTGAGTCTCTGGAGAAGGGCGGCATATAAATCAAATTTCAAAAAAAACAAAAAACTCCCAGAATTCCCCAGCCAGCAAGCCAAGGTTGAGCAGCACTGCCCTAAGTCCTTTTCCTTGAAAAAAAGTAACTCTTGGGTGGTTCATCCTGCACACCTGACTCACTAAATCCCCCAAAGGGGCAATGTTGACATTTGCCCTTATTTTGCTGGTGAAGCCAACATCTTTGGTCAGCCCAGGGGTTGGTTGTGTGAATCGGGAAAATGTGAGAATTGTGCGTCTGGGGACTGAATATAGGATGAGAGCCAGTTTGGTCTAGCAGTGAAGGTGCTTGGGTGGAAACCAGGAGACAGTGAGTTCTAGTCCCACCTTAGGCATGAAAGGCAGGTGGGCGACTTTGGGCCAATCACTAGGAGACAGTGAGTTCTAGTCCCATTTAGGCATGAAAGCCGACTGGGTGACTTTGGGCCAATCACTAGGAGACAGTGAGTTCTAGTCCCACCTTAGGCACGAAAGCCAGCTGGGTGACTTTGGGCCAATCACCAGGACATGGTGAGTTCTAGTCCCGCCTTAGACATGAAAGCCAGTTGGGTGACATTGGGCCAGTCACTCTTTGTCAGCCCAACCCACCTCACAGGGTGGTTGTTGCGGGGAAAATAGGAGGAGGAAAGTATGATGGATCTGTTTGCAGCTTTATTTGTCCAAACAATAAAGGCAGGATGTTAGAGTTTGCAGCAATCCAAGCAGCACACAAGTAAGTAATTAAGCAGGATTCCTTTATATAAGAAACTCCTTTATATACAAAAACATAAAGTATGATGCATGTATACAATACCCATGCAGCAGAAGCCAGAACCAGAACTCCGAAGACAGAATACAAAATCACAGAAGCTATATAATACAGAGGCTATAATCACTTTTATATATATTTACAGATCAGTCAAGCTAAGCCACGCCCAGACTCCGAGCTGTGTTGAATCACCAAACAGTCTTCAGTGGCTGACCTGTTACCATGCCTATTCCAATTCATGAACTCTCGTACACTGACACAGGATATAAAAAAAAAATCAATGTACAGTTTTGTGGGTGTGGCCCAGAGGTTCGCTCTCATCCAGCTTCTGCAAATACCAAATTACGTCATTATTTCAAGGAATATTACGACTTCCGATTTCCCCCCCTCCTTTATGGAGATTCCCTTCCCTAAATTTTCCTTCTCCTCATCTCTCTCTCTCTCTCTCCCCCCCGGGCAAAGAATCCGGCCTTCTGCAGGAGCAGCTGAGCAAAAACCGCCCACTGGATTCTGAAGATCTGAAGTTGATTGAGCAGGACCTCAGCCAGCAGCTGCATTCCGGGCTGGGATCGGCCCCTCCACATCTGGAGGGAATGGCGGCTGGAGTGGAGAACGGAGGTAGGTCCTAGCAACGGAGCCCTTGAGGGAGATTCACCTCTCCAACGGATCACTAGAGTCAATAGATCTCTTTTTTTTTTATTGAAAAAGTTTTACATACACAAATTTTTCCTCCCACTTTTCCCCCCTCCAACCTCCCCTCCCCCCCATGACTTCCCAAGGTGTAATCCAAATCATACCATATCATACAATACCCCCCTACAATTCTACCCCCTGTCTACACTATAAATTTCTTCATAACATTCAGCTAAAAGCTATCTGATACTTCCTTGTTTGATATTTGTTCTGTATGTAATCTATCCATTTCTTCCATTCCCACATATAAGTTTCTTGAGTCCGGTCTTTTAAATATGCTGATATCTTCGCCATTTCTGCAAAACTGGCCATCTTCAAAGTCCATTCTTCAATAGTAGGCATAATGTCTTTTTTCCAATATTGGCCAATCAATAATCTAGCTGCTGTAATCATATATAATATCAGTTTTGTTTCAGTCAATGAAAAATCCTTAACTATGCCCAGTAAAAACAATTGAGGAGAAAATTGCAGGTTTTTCTTCAAAACCTTTTGCATAACCCACCAAATTTTAATCCAAAAAGCCTTCACTTTCTTGCAAGTCCACCATATATGATAGTATGTAGCATCTAAACAATCACATCTCCAACATTTTGCCTGAACATTAGGATACATGCACAATAATTTCTTGGGATCTAGATGCCACCTATAGAACATTTTATAAAAAAATCACCTCAGGTTCTGTGACTGTGTAAATTTAACATTCTGGACCCATATTTTTTCCCATGTTTCCATCATAACTGGTTCTGTAAAATTTTGCGCCCATTTTATCATGCAATCTTTAACCAATTTATTTTCAGAATCTCTTTCTAGCAAAACATTATAAACCCTCTTAATATGCATTTGGCCTTTATCTTTTATCTGTCTTACCAATTCCTCTTCATGCAACATTAAACCAGTTTTTTGATCTTCCCTCCATCTCAATTGAAGTTGATTATACTGTAACCAAGTTAAAGTAATCCCTTCTTCCAACAGTGTATTTAGTATCTTTAATTGTAATCTACCCCCATCATTAAAAAGTACCTCTTTGTATAAAATCCCCCCAAGTGACTGGTCTGACGGTCTGATGGATTTTAATGGGTTTTTTAATCTTGGGGTTTTTAATAATTGGCGAAAACATTGAATTAGTTTTAAATTGTTTTAACTTATGTATCAATGTTTTTTATTATTGGCTGTACACCGCCCTGAGTCCCTTGGGAGAAGGGTGGTATAAAAGTTTGAAAAATAAATAAATTAAATAAATAGCAGATGCTAAACCTCCCACCGGTTTCCCCTCTCTCCCCCTGCAGAGATGTTCTTCTCCATGGCACCCATGACGAGCAGCGTAGCGTCTCTGCGTTCGGTCAGCGACCTCTCAGATCTGGATTCGTCGGTCCACAGCGACATCAGCTCCGCTCCCCTGCAGCCTCCGGCCTTCGCCCCAGGAGTAAGTGGCTCGTCCGGCTTTTTTTCTTCCCTGCGGCCGTCCTTCAATCAGTTGTTTCTAACTGCTTTGTGAATCTCAAGAGATTTTAATTTAATTTATCGCATTTCTATGCCGCCCAACTCCCTGGGATACCTTCATGAGGCCCAAAACGTGCAGCACCAATGATGATACTCAAAACCAAGCCCTTTTTTCCAATTTACTCTTAAAAGTACAAGGAAAGAGCTTATATAATCATACAGTAAAAGTAAATATTCAAATAAGTAACCTTACAGCAGTGGATTGTGGAAACCTTTTGGAAAAGGTGTATTTTCTAAAACTAGCTAATAACACCACTTTTTTTTTTGGAGTAGTACCATAAAATTATA
This sequence comes from Masticophis lateralis, assembly GCA_030761175.1. NCBI lineage: Eukaryota > Metazoa > Chordata > Lepidosauria > Squamata > Colubridae > Masticophis > Masticophis lateralis. The sequence continues at coordinate 3,142,296 of JAUDYJ010000017.1, read as the reverse complement.
TATCAATGGAAGATAATTTAATCCAGAATGTAATGCAATAACTTTTATGAAGGATTGGCTATTAGAATACCAGGTACGGTATAAGGAAGAAAAGTGAAACAGGTAGAAAAAAATGGGATATACAAAATGGCAGCATAGAAGCACAAAAGTGATCACCATAGAAAAAACGAGTTATACAAAAATGATCCCCATGTCAGTGAATACTTAGTTGGGTCACCTTTAGCATGAATGATGGCTTTACGTCTTCCCATGGAGGGAACAAAGTCTTTTAGTTCTGCAGCTGTTATAACATGAAACCAAGATTGAATGATGGCTTCTATTAACTGGATTTTATTGCTGGGTCATTTCTGACTAACCAGTTCCTTTAGTCAGGTCCATAGGTTTTCCATTGGGTGAAGGTTATTGGGCTATTTTCAGGCTATTCCAGCTGTGGAATAGGATTATCTTGAAACTCCAAAAATAAGTGGTGTTATTAGCCATCAAACCTCAAAAATAACTCCTGAAAATGCTCTTTCCTCCATTTATTTACTAAATTTATATGGCGTCCATCTCACTGTCGAGTGGCTCTGGGCACCTTTACAGTATCACACATGACAAAATAAGACAATTAAATACATTAAAACGCCCAGCCATTCCAATCCAAAGCTTAAAACCGAAAGCAAGAAAATTAACATTTGAAAAAACACGTTTGAATTAACCTTTTTTTCCCCCCCACAGCTGAGCCTAGGAAGCCCCCGGCGTTATAGACGGCTGCCGTTTGCCTCAACCCTGCCAGGTCTCAATAAGATACCAAGTAAGGTGGTTTTCCTGCAATTTTTCCCCCTGAGGAGGGTGAGGGGGAGTTGGGACGGGTGAAATCCAGCAGATTCTGAGAGGTTCTGGAGAACCGGTAGTGGAATTTGAGCAGTTTGGAGAACCGACAAATGCCACCTCTGGCTGGCTCCAGAGTGGGGAGGGAATGGGGATTTTGCGGTATCTTCCCCCCAGGAGTGAGGAGGGAATGGGGATTTTGCAGTATCCTTCTCCCAGGAGTGGGGTGGGAATGGAGATTTTGCAGTATCTTTCCCCCAGAATGGGGTGGGAATGGAGATTTTGCAATATCCTTCCCCCAGGAGTGGGGTGGGAATGGGGATTTTGCAGTATCCTTCTCCCAGGAGTGGGGTGGGAATGGAGATTTTGCAGTATCTTTCCCCCAGAATGGGGTGGGAATGGAGATTTTGCAATATCCTTCCCCCAGGAGTGGGGTGGGAATGGAGATTTTGCAGTATCCGTCCCCCAGGAGTGGGGTGGGAATGGAGATTTTGCAGTATCCTTCCCCCAGGAGTGAGGAGGGAATGGAGATTTTGCAGTATCCTTACCCCTGGAGTGAGGAGGGAATGGAGATTTTGCAGTATCCTTACCCTAGGAGTGAGGAGGGAATGGAGATTTTGCAATATCCTTCCCCTGCAACACCACCAAGCCACACCCACATAGCCACGCCCACAGAACCGGTAGTAAAAAAATTGGATTTCACCACTGGGCTGGGATAAGATGGGGGGAAGGTCGTGGGGTTGGGGTACGCTGCTTCTCTGTTTCCTTCTTGCAGCCAGGCTGAGCATCTGAACGCTGCATGAAATGCAGTTAAACCTCCTTTAAAAAAACAAATTAATAAATTACACAGGTAATTTTCAATTTACATCTAGAGCCGAGCCTAAACTTTCCATTTCTAAACGAGACAGCTGCTAAAGGAGTTGTGCCCCATTTAACAACATTCTTTGCCACCGTTGTTGAGTGACACCATTGTTGAGTAACAACCGCAGTTGTTAAGCGAGTACACCCGGTTGTTAAGTCAATCTGGCTTCCCCATTGACTTTGCTCATCAGAAGGGAATCACTTGACCCCGGGACACTGCGACCGCCATAAATACAAGTCAGTTGTCTGGGTTTTGATCACCTGACCACGGGGATGGTGGGGGGTGCCACAACGGTCGCAAGTGTGAAAAATGGGGGTAAGTCCCTTTTTTTTCAGGGCTGTTTCAACCTCTAACGGTCGCTCAACGAATGGTCATAAGTGGAGGCTTACTTGTACTGTAGAGCAGTGATTTTCAACCTCAGCGGCAGTGGTGGGTTTCAAATATCCTTACCACGCATTCTTATTTTTTTATTATTCAATTAAAAACAGACTCACATAGACAAATACAGAAAACTAAAACAATACACTACATATATAACTTTTAAATATGACTTCTTGTTTCTTAAGATAGTACATCGGTCAGTTGTATTTCTGATTATATATACTTTCCTACTTTCCCACTTGCATACAAACTACAAGAAGAAATAATAAAAGAGAACATGATCACATGGGTGAAGAACTTCGGATACAGCATTGAACTCACCAATTGGGAAAAATTATGGAAAATTAATAACAAATTGACACTATCAGTACCATATAAAGAAAATGCTTATAAGATGTTCTACAGATGGCACCTCCCCCTCAGCAAGGATCTCAAAAATGTTCCCCAACACTTCACCGCTCTGCTGGAAATGCAGAATACAAAAAGGGACATACTACCATATGTGGTGGTTATGCCCAAAAGCAAAACAATTTTGGAATAAAATTAAGATCCGATTAGAAGAAATAACAGCACAAAAAATACCATTAAAACCGGAAACATACTTATTGGATATACTCATGAAGAACTATGAAGAAGAAAAATATTCTTCTTCTTCCCTTTCAGGCAAAGCTGGCCCCTTCCCGCCCCCCTCCTTGGACAGCCAGCGTCCCGAGATGCTGCTACGGGTGACTATCGGGGGCCTGACCTTGACCCTTCTCCATCAGCCACCTGGGCTTTTCCCATCGGATGTCCTCTCCCTGGGGGTCGCTCAGCAGTTCTTCTCCCAGCTGGGGAGCCTGAAGGACGCAGCCTTCGGAGGCCGGGATTTTCATCCCCTGCGCCACTGCTTTGAGGAGGCCATTCCACGCAGCCATGTCAGGTGAGTTTAGTCCAGGGCTTCCTGTCCTTAGAGACTTTAAGATGGGTGGACGTCTACTCCCAGAATTCCCCAGCCAGCCAGTGTTTTCTATCCTTAGCAACCTTAAAATAAGAGAACTTCAACTCCCAGAATTCCCCATCCAGTCGGTGTTGCCCGACCTTAGCAATTTGGAGGAGGGTGGACTTCAACTCCCAGAGTTCCTCAGCACTCACTGTTTACCGTCCTTAGCAATTTAAGATGGGTGGACTTCAACTCCCAGAATTCCCCATCCAATCGATGTTTTCCATCCTTAGCAACTTTAAGATAAGAGAACTTCAACTCCCAGAGTTCCCCATCCACTCAGTGTTTTCTATCCTTAACAACTTTAAGATGGGTGTAGTTAAGTTCCTAGAATTCCCTAGCCACTCAGTGTTTCTCAATCTTAACAACTTTAAGAAAAGTGGACTTCAACTCCCAGAATTTCCCAGCCAGCTATGCTGACTGGGGAATTCTGGGAGTTGAAGTCCACCCATCTTAAAGCTGTCTAGGTTGAGAAAGACCGCCCTAAGGTGAATAGACAGTGATCTTTCCTGCTCTTAAATTTGCCCCTCTATCCTGCTCTTTTTCTGAGCTGCATTCGAAGGTCTTTTTCCACCTTCCAGGCTGACCGGGGCTGCGGTCCAACTCACCTGCGAACGCAAGTCTTCTAAGCAGCTGCGTGGGCTCAACTGGGACGCCTCCTTTGGCCTTCTGGAGATCTTGGAGTGCCTTTGGCCAGCCAGCAGAAGGACGGGAAAACCTGAATACACTCAGGTGCGGAGCAGGGGCTGGGGGAGTGTCTTTGGGGAGGGGGCAGCCTCACCAAGGCTGGAGAGGTTGGGGTGTTTTCTTCCTGGACGTGAAAGAGAAGGACATTTCATATCCTTTCCTCCCTGCTCCCGTTATTGCCATTGTCAGCACTTCAAGCTGCATTTTCTCTAGTGCTGACATAAGAAGGAGAAGCGGAGGCGTCTGGAAAGGGACGTTTGACTTTTCACCTACTTATTTTTGCTGGAGATAATATCCCCTAGGAGATGGGATGGGAGGGGGGAAATTCCTTTGAGCTGGAGCAGTAGATTAGGGGTAGAGTGACTTGGAAGATGGCCAATGAGTGCAGAGGAGTGGGGAAAGGAAAGGGAGGGTTTTGGATCAGGAATTCAGTGTTGGCTACGATGGAGTCAGAGTTAGAATGTCGTGCTTAATAAATGACAGATTTTCATCAAAGACTTTGTTTGAAACGCAATTTATTTGAGACGACCTCGGAACCTGACAGCCATCTGGTTATGAGGAAGCTGCGTAGCGAGTCAACCATTACAACAGCGCAACGCCAACGCTGATTTCCTGTGTCTCGTTCTCTTCTAGCTGCTGGTCTTCCCCACCCCGGGACCCGTTCCCTACAGCCAGGCGCCTCAGCCCTGCGCACGGATCCGGTCCAAGCACTTGGAGAAGCTGCCGTCCTCCAAGGTTTGCAGGCCGGTTGGGTTTGGGGAATTTTGAAACAGAGGGGGTCTTGCTGGGCGTGTCTGAAGTAGAGCTCCTACACCTGTGATGGCAAACCTATGGCACACGTGCCACAGGTGGCACGCGGAGCCATTTCTCTGGGCACGCAAGCCGTCAACCTAGGTCAGCTCTACTGTGCATGCGCCTGCCGCCGACTAGCTGATTTTCGGGTCTCTGCCGTGCATGTGGGAGACAAGCATGCAAGCCCATGCTGCTACTCCCTTCCCAGGAGTCTCCACACGGGCCGTTTTGGTTGCCACATAAGTACAGGGCTCGCGCAAAGGCTGTGGGAGGGCAAAAACTGGGCCTACCGGAAGTCAAGAAACAGGCTGTTTCCGGCCTCCAAAGGCTTCAGGGTGGCTGCTAGGCTCAAAACGTGGGGAGGGGAGGGGGGAGGATTGTGTGCGCATGTGCGTGGGGCAGGAGCGTGGGGGAGGGTCGCAGGTGCCTGCTCGGGGTGGGGCAACGTGGGGGGATTGCGTGCATATGCGCAGGGAGGCAGGGCATGTGGGGGGCATTGAATTATGGGTGTGAGCAGGCGCTGGCGCGCTATCTTGCGTGTACGGACATTTTTTGCACCTGAGGAAAAAAAAGGTTAGCCCCCACTGTCCTATACCCTTGGAAGGTCAATTCCAGTGCTGGTGAATCTTTTATCCACTGAGTGCCCAAACTGAAAGATGCACGAGCATGCAAGTATGTTCCCAAGCATGTGTGAGCATGCACTCAAGCATGTATGTGACCCTGCACACATCCATGCACAGATATGTGCACATGTGCAGTAGAGACCCAAAGACTAGTTGGCTGGGGGGGGGGGGAGCCGGCGCATCCGAACACCAGCAGCGGGGCAAGAGGTAAGATCTTTTTCTTTCGCGAGCTTCTGTTTCATCGTTTGCAGAAGCTGGTGAAAGAAACGCCACAGATGTCCGACCTGGGGCTCTGCATGGCACCTCTGGGATGCATTCCATAGGTTCACCATCCGGGGTCTATTCCATGATGGCTTCTTCAGTTCTGACTGGATGGTGGGGGAAGGAAAGGATATTTATTTATTTATTTATTTATTTATTTATTTATTTATTTATTTATTTATTTATTTATTTATTTATTTATTTATTTATTTATTTATTTATTTATTTATTTATTTATTTATTTATTTATTTATTTATTTATTTATTTATTTATTTATTTTCTTATACACTCACTCACTCATTCATTCATTCATTCTGTCCTTCCTTCATTCATTCATTCTCTTATTCACTCACTCATTCATTCACTCACTCACTCACTCATTCATTCATTTATTCATTCATTCTCTTATTCACTCATTCATTCATTCACTCACTCACTCCTTCATTCTCTTATTCACTCACTCACTCATTCATTCACTCACTCACTCATTCTCTCATTCACTCTCTCACTCACTCACTCCTTCCTTCCTTCACTTATTCATTCATTCATTCTCTCATTCACTCATTCATTCATTCTCTTATTCACTCATCATTTACTCACTCACTCGTTCATTCATTCATTCACTCACTCACTCACTCACTCACTCATTCTCTCATTCACTCATTCATTCTCCGAAGACGCAGGGCGGCTTACAATACATTTAAAAAACTATTATAAAAACATTTAAACATTAAAAACATTAAAACTCATTCATGCCATTCATGGCCGGATCTCGCCAGATCGCAAGAGCGAGATCAATGGCCTCAGGCCTGCCGGAAGAGCCAGGTCTTCACCGCTTTCCGGAAGGCCAATAGGGTGGGGGTGGTCCAGACCTCAGGAGGTAACTGGTTCCAGAGAGCTGGGGCAGCGACAGAGAAGGCCCTCCCCCACGAGCCCACCAGCCGGCATTGTTTAGCTGATGGGACCCGGAGGAGACCAACTCTGTGGGATCTTACCAGTCACTGGGAGCTATGCGGTAGAAGGCGGTCTCGAAGATAACCTGGCCCTGAGCCATGTAGGGCTTTAAAGATAATAACCACCACCTTGAATTGCGCCCGGAGACCAATAGGGAGCCAGTGCAGCTCGCGGAGAATTGGTGTAACGTGGGTGTATCTAGGTGCACCCACAGCAGCTCGCGCGGCTGCATTCTGGACCAACTATAGTCTCCGAACACTCTTCAAGGGTAGCCCCATGTAGAGCGCGTTGCAATAATATTCCTTGCAGAAAGCTGAGCATTTGCATTCTGAATGCAAAAGGACGCAAATGACCAGATTGTCTGCAAGGAGCATCAATCCTTCCCTTCCCCACCAGGTCAGTCAGAACTGAAGAAGCTTCTGGGATGAGAGGCGAAACGTCTTCAAAAGAAAAACCAGAAAGTCCCAGTTGCCTCTTGAAAAAAATGCATCTTTGGGACTCTTTTTAAGGGCCATGTTTGCACCTGCTTAATGTTTCTTTTTATTAAAAACAAATTTTATTTCATAATCAACATACAGTATATACAGTTAAACAAAAATATTTTTATTTCCCCCCCCCCCTTCCCCTCTCCTATCCCAACCCCCACCCCCTCCCCGGACTTCCCAGAACAAATACAGGGTAATAACAGTTAGAAAACCTTAATAAAAAACCCCCCACAAACTAACAATCTATAGATTCATCTATCACTTGTACTTTAACTCTCCTTGTTCAAAACAAAATATAACTTTTTTTTTTTGCTTATAGGTAGTCAATCCCAATTAATTCAACAATAAACAAAGCTAGCTTGGTTCTCCACAGAATAACATTAATGCAAAACAAAATATACAATTTAAAACCCTTGAAAATATATTGAAAGATCTATAACCTTAAATTTAACATCCAAAAGAAAGTTTCTTTTTAATCCATTACTTAAAGTAACTTTTTGATATATATTGAGAGATCTGTTGGCCTAAGATTAACAATTACAATTTAATAATATCCATCTTAAAAACCTTAAATATATCCATTACTTAAAATAACTTTAAATCATAAAAATCCATTTTTTATATTCTTAATAAAAATTAATCATATCTTAAATGCCAATACAGTTATAGAAATTCACACTTATAATAGAAATTAATCATGTCTTAAATACCCTTGAATACCAATACAATTATAAAAATTCACATTTGTATAAAAATTTTTTCAAACCAAAAGTCTTAAGAACCTTAAATATATCCATTACTTAAAATAACTCCTGCTTAATGTTTCTTAAAGAGCCTTGGTAAAGACACAATTCCACAGCAGTAGAAGACAATATGGTGGGTTTCTACAAACACCCACACCCCCTCCCCAGTTCACAAAACGCAAAGTTTGCAACCTCAGAGAAGGCAGCATGTGAAGGAAAACAGCCACCTTCGGGGCGGAATGGCCCGGCCTGACCCTCCAAATTCACCCATCTCTTCCGACGTTTAGACTAGCAGTTCTTAACCTGGGGAATTCTGTGTTAATATTAAATGCAAAACAGTTCCAAAAAACGAACAGATTTTATTAAAACAGCAGAGAATTAACTCGTTCTCAGCGTATTCCAAATGAAATGAAAGCAAAGTCCTCAAAACACCAGTCTTTAGTTTATCTCTGACCTTGGGATAATTAGGCAAACTGCCAAAGGCTCCTCTTGGCAACAGTTCAGGAACTGAAGAAATAACTACAGTCAAACAAGAAGCAATTCTCTCAATGGTTGTTTTCTGACAAAGAGGCCAAGAGCCGTTGCTGGTCTTTTAAGCCTTATGGGAGGGGCCAATCATCTCCTGGCTTTACTCCTGAGTCGTCCTCTCTGCTTTACCTTCTGGCAGCTGTTCTCATACATGCACTAGGAACAGGCTCCTCCTGTTCCTTTGCCTCTCTGCTGTCAGCCTCTGGAGGCTCCGGAGTCCGCACATCACTCCCCGATGGCCCTGGCCCCATCTCTGCCTCTGACGCAGAGCCTCATCTGGGCCTTCCCCAGCCTCCAGGACTGGCCCATGTTCTTCCTCAGCCTCATCACTGTTCGACTCCGCTGCCAGCTCCTCAAGCTGCTGGCGGACCATAACATTCTGGGAGTTGAAATCCACCTGTCTTTCAAGTTCCCAAGGTTGAGAGATCTGCTCTGGCCTGATCTCCCTTTATGCCAGGGCTGTCAAACTTGGTTTCATTGAGGGCCGCATCAGGGTTGTGTTTGACCTCGGGGGCGGGCAGGGCGGGGGGGCATGGCTAGCTCGACGTTACTTGTGTTGGGGACGCCTGCCAGTGAAAACGGGCCCCCGAGCTCCGTTTTCGGCTGTCACGGCCTTCTGCATTCCTCTGGCACCACGGGCCGGTCCTTCACTGTTTCCAGGGTGGCCCCAGCGGGCCAGAGCTAAGCTCATACTGGATCTGACTCCCTGGCCTTTGAGTTTGACCACCCCTGTTTTATGCCATCCTTGCAGAGCGGCCTGGCCAAAGGGGCCTCGTCCAAGCTGACGGTGGAGCTGACGGTGGAACTGGCTGACTTCCTCTCTGAAGTGGACCTGGGTACGCTGGATCGCCTCTGCTCCCTCTTGCAGCCCGCCATGGTGTCATCCCGGCCGGGTGGCTACCCTCCCGAAGAACCCGTGGTAAGGCGGAGGGGAGGTGGCCAGGTGGCTCGAGTAGGCAGCTCCTTCTCCTTCCCCGCTGAGGTTGTCTTCTCCTTTTCTTCCCCTTGCTGGTGCCAGCCAGGTTTCCCCCCGGCTGCCCGATGGCAGGGCAACTTGCAGCTGGTCGCCCCCAAAGCTTCCCTGCTTCTCCAGTTCCCCATCCCGGATCTCCGCGCCTGGGCCGAGAGGCGCGCCTGGGCCGAGAAGGCAGTCCGCAGCGAGCGCTTGCGGCTGGACCTGGCCGGCGTCGAGCTGCGCACGGATCTGGAGCCGACGGGGCCCACTAAGTTAGAAATCACCCTGACAGATTTGCACGGTGAGCGAAGGGATGGATTTGAGTCAGTGGTGAAATGTAAAATGTGTTACTACCGGTTCTGTGGGCATGGCTTGCTGGTGGTGGAGTAATGTAACTGGGTGGGCGTGGCCAACTTTTTTTTTAATATATATACTTTTAAAAGCATTTTTTCTACAACCTCTTTCGGCCGAAGGAGTTGCAGACAAAAATGCTTTTAAAAACCTCTGACGATCCCAGCTGAGCCGCGCGATCATCAGAGGCTTTTTTTTTTTACTTTTAATTTTTTTACTCAGCTGAAGAGGTTGTAGAAAAAATGCTTTTAAAAGTAAAAAAAGCAGCCTCTGATGATCGCGCGGCTCTGCCTGGCATGGAGGGGGGCGTCGCAGGGATTTTTGCTACCGGTTCTCCAAATCACCCACCGCCATCGCTACCGGATCGGGCAATCCGGTCCGAACCAGCAGCATTTCACGCCTGATTTTGGTGCTTCTCAAACATCCTTCTTCCTCAGGATGTGGGTTCCTTTCTAACCATTTTACACCTAGTTAGAAAGGAAATATAAATAAGGGTATAGAGATAAAACAGAAAAAATGGGAGAAAATAATCAGAAGAATAGAAACCCAGATGATGCTTAGGTAAAAGAAGAAAGGGGAGGAGGGGGGTAAAAAGGAAAAAGTGAGATTATTATAAAAATGTACACAAAGGATGAAATAGATATAATTATTAATCAAATAAGAAATTGAAATGAGAATAAAGATAAATAGAAAATTGGGGCTTCTCAAATGCCATTCTAATTTGAACTGAAAAGGGAAACAACAAGAGAGGGGGGAAGGAGCAGAGAGAGGGGAAGGGAGAAGAGAGAGGGAGAGAAAGAAAAGGGAAAAGGAGAGGAAGAAAAAGAAAAAAAAGGGAAAAGGAGAGGAAGAAGAGGGAGGGGAAGGAGTAGAGAGCGGAAGGAAGAAGAGAGGAGAGGAGAGGGAGAGAAAGGAAAAAAGGGAAAAGGAGAGGAAGAAAAGGGAAGGGAAGGAGTAGAGAGAGAGGAGAGGAGAGAGAGAAAGAAAATGGAAAAGGAGAGAAAGAAAAGGGAGGGGAAAGAGGAGTAGGAGAGAAGGTTAGAGGGGGGGAGAAGAGAGGAGTGGGGGAAGGGAAGGGGAAGTAGGAAAGAGAAGGAGAGGAAGAACGAAGAAAGTAGGAGGAGTGAGAGGAAGGAAGAGAAGGGGAGGAGAAGAAGAAAGATTGTGGCAAAACAAAGAAGGGCAAATGGTAAAAGAGCAGCCCCAAACAAGTAAAAATGAAAGTTAAACGATAAGATGAATGAAAAATGGTGGATAAATGACTGTACATGGAAATATGTTTATGAGAAATAAAAATAAAAACTTTTTTGGAAAAAATCCCCCATCATTCTTCCCTGGGAAGGAGTCGACAAAGGACAGTTAGTACAGCTGCCAGGACATCTGGGACTAGAAGCTCCATACAGGTAGTCCTCGATTTACAACCATTCGTTTAGTGACAGTTCAAAGTTAATGACAGCATTGAAAAAAGTGATCTATTTTGACTTCTAATCACGATTAAAAGTGGATGATTTTGCCATTCTTAGGCCCGTTTCAGCATCCCCATGGTCACAGGGTCAAAATTCAGATGCTTGGCAACTGACTCGTATTTATGACGCTTGCATTGTCCTGGGCTCTTCTGACACAGTGGATGGGAAAGCCAGGTTCATTTAACAACAGCATATTACTTTCTTAGCAACTGCAGTGGTTCACTAAACACCTGTGGCAAGACAGGTCATAAAAATGGGACAAAACTGTCTCACTTAACAACAGAAATTTGGGATTCAATTATCATGAATTGAGGACTACCTGTATTGCTCAAGTCTACAGTTAGTGGTCAAAATTGTGGACACCTTTTGGGAAAAGTGTATTTTCTAAAACTAGCTAATAACACCACTTTTTTTTTTTGAGTAGTACCATGAAATTATATACCAATGGAAAGATAATTTAATCAAGACTGTAATGCGATAACTTTGATGAAGGATTTGCTATTAGAATAGCAGTTACAGTATAGAGAAGAGAAATGAAATACGTAGAAAAAATGAGATTCTTCAAAAATGATCACCATAGAAAAAACAAGATATACAAAAATGATCCCCATGTCAGTTAATCCTTAGTTGGGTAACCTTTAGCACGAATGACGGCCTTACAACGTCTTCCCATGGAGGGAACCAAGTCTTTGAGTTCTGCAGCTGTTCTCATGCGAAACCAAGATTGAAGGATGGCTTCTATTAACTGGGTTTTATTGCTGGGTTGCTTCTGACTAGCCAGTTTCTTTCGTCGGCTCCATCGATTTTTCAATTGGGTGAATGTCTGGGCTATTCCCAGGCCATTCCAGCAGTGGATTAAGATTATCTTGAAACTCCAAAATAAAAAAAAAGTGGTATTATTAGCCATCAAACCTCAAAAATACACTTTTCCCAAAAGGTTTCCACAATTTTGGCCACTGCTGTATAGATAAGGAATTTAGTCGACTAATATTCAGGGCTAAATTGGCGCTAGATAAAAGTCCACGGGAATCCAAGAGGGGTTGGAGCATTTGTCAAAATGTATTAATTCCAGGCTGATGACTTGCTTAACTCCGCCCCTGGCTGTGTCTGTCCTTCTACTACACAGGCATTTATGAAGATGGTGAGACGCTGTCGGTGCCTTGTTTTCGGGTGGGCAAAGCCCCTGACTTACTGGCCAGAGGTGTCGGGAAGAAGTACCTCCTTCCTAAGTAAGTTTCTTGCGAGCAGAGAAAAGAGAGTTTTCCTGCGACAAAGAGAAGAAGGGCTTTCCAGAGCCTGACAACTGCAACTGTGGATGGGGAAGATGGTGGTGGGAATCCAGCTCTCTCCTCCTGTTCTTGGCAGGCTCATCTTGTCCTTCTGCCCAACGCCCACGGATGCCCCTTGGGATTTGGTGCTGGCAGCCGCCGAAGAGGTGGAGCTGTCAACGGTTGAAAGCCCCTGTGAGCTGAAGCAGCCGGAGCCTTCGCCCTTCTCTTCCAAACGGACGATGTACGAGACGGAGGAGGTGAGAGGCTTTCTGGCTGCCCCATCCTTTGGGGTGGGCAGGGGAGTCAAAATTGGGGACTACTGAATCAGAAAGCTGAGAAGGCTATGTCAAAAATTATTCAATACAGATACAATACAATGCAAATTTTCAACTTTGGTGGCCTTAAGAAGAGTGGACTTCCACTCCCAGAATTCCCCAGCCAGCATGCTTTTAAGTGCCAGGACTTCCACTCCCAGAATTCCCCAGCCAACATGCTTTTCCGTGTGAGGACTTCAGCTCCCAGGATGCTGACTGGGGAATTCTGGAAGTAGAAGTCCACACATCTCCAGTTACCATGGTTGAGAAATACTGCAACAAAGGTTGGGCTCTAGTAAGAGTGGTTTTAAATTGAATTTTATGTGAAGTGAATTCTTGCTTTGGCCCCACCTACTTCTTGGAGAGCAGGCGCTCCCTCAGAGCTCTCCCACCCACCCCAAAGTTGTGCCCCCTTGATTGAGCCCTTTCTCCAGGCTGTTGGGTGTTGGTGGTACCTTTCCTCTTTGTTTCTTATCCTCTTCTGTGGGGTCCTGGGTGCTCTCCAAGCTTGGTGGCTTTCTTGTAGACGTTTTATTACCCAACTAAGCAACATCATCAGTGTTAGAAGCTGGTGTTTAACAACACATAGCAACACTGATAGGACAAGCCACTCTACATAAACAAAGAGCAAATCCTCTTACCGTGTTTCCCCAAAAATAAGACCCTGAATTATATATTTTTTGAACCCCGAAATAAGCACTTGGCCTTATTTTTGGGGAGGTCTTATTATTTTGGGGCGCATGGAGAAAGACGGGGCTCCTCTTGCTGTCTTACCTAATTTCCAGCTCTGTCTCCCTAACCCTAACCAGAGGAAATGGCTTCTTTTCAGGGGGGGCTTATTATCCGGGGAGGTCTTATTTTCGGGGAAACACGGTAGCACTGATGCTGTTGCATAGTTGGGTCATGAAACGCCTGGAAAGAAAACAATCAAGCTCAGAGAGCACCAAGGAGACCTCAACGGTTCAGCCCTAAGCTGCAAATGTTCTGTGGGTATCATCCTCCTCTCCTCTTCCTCTCAAAGATGGTCATCCCCGGGGATCCCGAGGAGATGGCCGAGTTCCAGAGCCAGACACTGGCTGCCTCCCGCTACACTCTGGAGCTGACTTTCCCCACCGTTCACATCTTCTTGCCGAGTAAGAAGATCTACGAGAGCATCTACAACAGGTCAGAATGCTCGGAGGATGCGGGATGGGTGTGGACAACATCTCTCTCTTCTTTTTTTAAAAAAATTAATTTTTATTTTTTAAATATAAACATTCCATCTTCCCATCTGGGTACAAATATCTTTGTGCAATAACCATCAAGGTTTACAACAGGATTCGTTACATTGATGTTAATTCTCTGATCTTACACTTTGTAATATTGAACATACCCTGTTTCCCCAAAAATAAGACATCCCTTGATAAGCCCCGTCGGGCTTTTGAGGACATGCACTAAAAATAAGCCTCTCCTTGAGAGTGGCTCAGCAGACTAAAGCATTGTGATTAACACCAGCTGTCTGCCATTACTATAAGTTCGAATCTCACCAGGCTCAAGGTTGACTCAGCCTTCCATCCTTTCAAGGTAGGTAAAATGAGGACTCAGTTTGTGGAGGCAATAAGACGACTTTGTATAAAATATACAAAAGTATGAAGGCTATTGCTTAACGCATTGTAAGCCGTCCTGAGTCTCCGGAGAAGGGCGGCACATAAATCATTTTTTTAAAAAAACAAACAAACTACAGTTTATCTGAGCAAGTTCTGCAGAGCCAACACAGGATTCATTTTGCGAAGCGGTGTTGACCACTTCTTCTTCTTCATTGCCTTGAGGTGGCTCATTTCTGAGCCTGAATAGTGTAGGGGGCTAATGCCTCCTACTAAAAAGCAGCAATTAACATCCAGCTGCCTGTAATTCTGTGAGTTCAATCCTAGCCAGGCTCAAGGTCGATTCAGCCTTCCATCCTTTCTAAGGTGGGTAAATTGAGGACCCAGTTTGTGGGGGCAATAAGCTGACTTTGTATAAATATATATAAAAGTATGAAGGCTATTGCTTAATGCATTGTAAGCCGCCCTGAGTCTCCGGAGAAGGGTGGCATAGAAATCAAATTTTTTTAAAAAAAGCCCTCCCTGTAAATATTTAAATGCAGAGCTGGAAATCAGGTAAGACGGCAAGAGGAGCCCCACCTTGCTCCATGCACCCCAAAATAATAAGACCTCCCCGAAAATAAGGCCAAGTGCTTATTTCGAGGTTCAAAAAAATATAAGACAGGATCTTATTTTCAGGGAAACACGGTAGTAAACCTATTCATTTTTCCCTCTAATAAAAATATAATAATCCTAATAGTCATAATAATAACAACCATCATATTGTTTACATCTCTATCTTAACTTATTTTCTACTCTTCTTTAATCTCCTCCTTTTATTTCCAACTTCCATTTTTATTCTCTAACCATTGATAAAATAATTCCCATACCATATAACATTCAGTTTGTTCTTTCTCCTTAATTGCCAGCGTTAATCTGTTCATTTCTGCACATTCTAATCGTTTCTCTAATCGCCTTCTCATCCGTAGGGATCTCTTCACTTTTCCAATTGAGTGTAAATACAATTCTAGCTGCAGTTAATACATGGATAATTAAATATGCGCTCTCTTTACTATAAGTTTTAGGTAACGTCCCCAATGAGAATATTTCTGGTTTTAAATCAGTGTGCTGCTTTATCATCTTTTCCAGCCATGTATGTATTTTTGTCCAGTATTTTATTTTATTTTTTTGCTTCCACACATGTCCACCTCATATGTGTTCTGCCCCAGCTACGGACCCCAAAGAACACAGCACATACAAAGTCTATACAAAACTGAAATTTACTAAGATAACTCACTCTTTTTCCAAACAAAGGCTGTTAATAAATTGTCTTAACAGCCTACAAGAAACCAAAGATAAAGTAATCACAATCTTACTAAGGTTGGCAGAAAGCCCAGAAGCAATTTTGCAGAGAATCCAGCCGCGAAGGAGAATGAACTGAAGTTGTTCCCTACAAATTGCTTCAGTTGGTGTTCCTCCTTAAATAGGCTAAGGGAGTGCCAATTAGCCCCAGGCCTTACTCCTGAGGAGCCATTCCTGCCTTTTGGCCGCTCTGTGCGCCCGTGCATCAAGAAGAGGCTCCTCCTCTTCATCCTCTTCACTTATGGGAGCTTCTGGAGGCCCTGGCTGAATCCCCGCCTCTGGCACCACATCTTCTCCAGCCTCCTCACTGTCCGACTTGAGCGCCAGCTGCACAGGCTGCTGGCACAGCACCACACCAGCCTCCTCGCTGTCAGAATCAGCTACAATCCACATAGGCCGCTGACGGGCCACAACAATATGATAATAGGACTCTTCTGAAGAAGTACTGGGATGTCTCCCCTTGGAGAGTATTGGCAAGCATCTGAATTTTGATCACATGACCCTTGGGGATGCTGCAACGGTCGTAAGTGTGAAAAGCGGTCATAAGTCACATTTTCAGGGCCATTGTAACTGAACGGTCGCTGTTCTTTGAAGGGTCACTGTTGTAAGTTGAGGACTATCTCTAATGGTTGTAAGTGTGAATAAAGGCAGAATTAACTTTTTTTCCCCCATTGCTGTTGCAACTTGGAAAGGTCACTGAATGAATGGTCGTATGTCGAGGACCTTTTCCCCTGCAGGCAATTTTGCATTCACTGTCACTTCTTTTCACCCCCCCCAGGATCAATAATGACCTCCTGATGTGGGAGCCCTTCAGCCCCCTCCCGAGCCCCACTGATCCTCCAGGAGGGGCCGGATCCGCATCCCCCTTTACCCCCGATGGGCCCCCACCCGCCCACTGGCCGGAGAGCTTCCAGATGTGCAAGTCAGCCTTTAAATTGGGTGAGAAGCGACGTTTGGGGCAGCGGGAGGAGGAGAGTCTTGGGGGGGGTGGAAGTCCCTTCCGGAGGAGGAGGGAGGGAGCAGAGGGGAGGGCTGCTTGTAACCCCCTTGCTATCCGATTGGCTCTGGCCTGGAGGCTTGGCCATCATTGGATAGAACAAGGGATGGGGAACGATGGCCCCTTTATTACCTGTGGACTTCAACTCCCAGAATTCCTGAGCCAGCCGGCTCAGGAATTCTGGGAGTTGAAGTCCACAGGTAATAAAGGGGCCATTGTTCCTCACCCATGGGATTGATATTTGTTTGTTTGTTTATTTGTTTCTTTAACTGGGATTTGCTAACTTCTATAGGCAATTCATCCCCACCTCCTTTGCCGAAATCGCCCTGCCCATCACCGAGCTTTTAAAGACATTTATTTGATTTTTAAAAAAAAATTAATTTATATGCCGCCCTTCTCCAGAGTCTTGGGGCGGCTTACAATGCATTAAGCAATAGCCTTCATACTTTTGTATATACCTCCTTAGTAGGGCTTTCGCCCCCCCTAAGCGGTGTTCTTTTTTATACAAAATCAGCTTATTGCCCCCACAATCCGGGTCTTCATTTACCTCCCTTGGAAGGATGGAAGGCTGAGCCAACCTTGAGCCTGGTGAGATTTGAACTCGCAGTAATTGCAGGCAGCTGCTGTCACTTTAGCACCACTTAATTTGCTGTGCCACCAAGGCTCTTGGTGATTGATTGATATTAATGAATTAATTTATATAGCCTTCTACTCGCTGACAGCGACTCTAGACGGCTTACAGATAATAAAAACACAATGTAGAAGAAATAAAAACAATTAAATAACAACACACACACAAACATGACAACAACAGGAGCCTGGTGGAGCAGTGGACTAAAGCGCTGTTAAATAGCACTTAGCTGCCAGCTGCCTGCAATTACTGCAAGTTCGAATCTCACCAGGCTCAAGGTTGGCTCAGCCTTCCATCCTTCCGAGGTAGGTAAAATGAGGACCCGGATTGTGGGGGCAATAAGCTGACTTTGTATAAAAAAATACCGCTTAGAGGGGAGCCAGAAGCCCTACTAAGCAGGTATATACAAAAGTATGAAGGCTATTGCTTAACGCATTGTAAGCCGCCCTGAGTCGCCAGAGAAGGGCGGCATATAAATCGAACCAAAAAACAATAAATAAACAATAAACACACACATTTAATGGGCTCTGTCTCACTCTGGGTTCCCCAGGCCTCCTGGCAGAACCACGCCTTCGGGGCCTTCCGAACGAGGGTCAAAGTGGGGGGCCGGTCTCATTTCCGGAGGGATGATGTTCCAGAGGGAGGACGCCACCACGGAGGAGGCCCTTGTTCTGGGTCCCGAGAAATATACCTCCTTAAGGGACAGGACCCGCAACATTCCCTGCCTCCCCACTCAGATGGGTCGGGTAGGTGTGACCAGCAACCTACCCAACCAGATCACCTGGTCCCAAGCCATGAAGGCATTTTAAACGGGACAGCCAGCACCCCGAATTGCACCCGGAAGCAAATCGGCAACCAGTACAGGAGAGGTGACACCTGTGCAGGTCTGCACAAAACCACGCGGAATAGAAACAGGTCCTTCTCCGTTGCTCCTTCTTGCAGATTCGGACTCCGAGGATGACGACTCTCACTTCTACTCGGCGGATGAGAGGGGCGCGCAGCAGAAAAGAGGGGAGCCGAGGAACCCCTTTCCTCTCAGCTGCGTCTCTGTTGTGCTCCGGGTGGGCCAGGGACGCATTACGGCACTTTGTGACGCCAAAGTGAGAAAAGAAGCTGCATCCACTTTTGTCTTGGGGGGACCATTTGCAAAGAGTTGGGCCATGAAAGTGTCTCTCTGTTCTGACCCAGCTCTCGAAACACGACAAACCCTCTGTAGCTAAGTCAATTATTTCTTTATTAGGAGCCCCAGCAGCCCCAGCAAAAAGTTTCTTTCTCACCACAGGCTAAAAAGTCCATCCGGCACGGAGAGGAATAGTTGTCTGCCCCATCTGTTCATCTCCGCCCCCTGCCTTTGATCCCCAGAGCTAGGGTGGGGCCGGTCACAGTTCACTTTCCATTGCCATTGTAACTTCAAATAGTCACTAAGCGAACTGTTGTAAGTCGAAGACGACCTATAGATGTGTTTACAGCTTACATCCCCTAGGCCAGGGGTCAGCAACCTTTGGCTCTGGAGTCTCATGCGGCTCTTTGGGCCCTCTGCTGTGGCTCCCTGTCAGGTGATCCCACCACTGGTTGGCCCCACCCCTTGCCCTCCCCTCCCAGTCACTCCTCACCTGGACTGAGAAGGTAAGGGTGACGGCTGGGGATGGAGAAGCAGCCAGGGCAGAGACAGGGAGATACAGAGAGAGGGGGTGGGAAGAGAGCGACAGAGAGAGATACAGAGAGAGGGGAGAGAGATAGATACAGAGAGAGGGGGAGAGAGAGAGAGATACAGAGAGAGAGGGAGAGAGAGACATAGATACAGAGAGAGGGGGAGAGAGATACAGAGAGAGGGGAGAAAGAGACAGAGATACAGAGGGGGAGAGAGAGACAAAGATACAGAGAGAGAGAGGGAGAGAGAGACATAGATACAGATAGGGGAGAGAGAGCGACATAGAGAGATACAGAGAAAGAGGGAGGGGAGAGAGAGAGATGTCAAAATGATTTTGTGGTTCCCGGTGTTTTTTAACAACTGGTTCTCTGCCCTAATGACTGGCTGGGTAGGCGTGGCTGGGGGGGTCATGTGACTGGTGGAAGTGAGTGACATTGAGTTGGCCACGCCCACCTAGGTTTTGGGGCTCCCGATGTTTTCTTTTCTGTGGGGAATGGGTCCAAATGACTCTTTGAGTATTTAGGATTGCAGACCCCTGCCCTAGGCCAGGGGTGTCAAACTCAATTTCATTGTGGGCCGCATCAGGGTTGTGTTTGACCTCGGGGAGGCTGGGGTGGGCATGGCCAGCTCCACGTTACTCGTATTGAGGGCACCTGTGGTGGCCCCAGCGCTCTGCCAGCAAAAATGGGCTCCCGGGCTCTGTTTTTGGTTGCAACGGCTTCCTGCAATCCTCTGCCAGTGAAAACGGAGCTCGGGTGCAGCCTACCCGAGCTCCATTTTCACTGGCAGAGGCACCACAGGCCGGTCCTTCCCTGTTTCCAGGTCAGCCCCGCGGGCCAGATCTAAACACCCCGCAGGCCGGATCTGGCCCGCGGGCCTTGAGTTTGACAGCCCCACACTAGGCCCTTCCTGCTTCTCAACTGCCTTGACTCAACCTAGCCCCCTTCTCTGACTCAGTTCTTCTGTTCGTCTCTGCAGGGCGAAGGAGGCAAGAAGCTGGAAGCGGCTCACGGGGAACTCGTCCTGGACGTGGAGAACGGGAGCCTCTTCAGCGTCTCACACTACAAAGGCCGCGAGGACATTGGCTACTTCTGCATCGAGGCCGAGAAGGTGGCACTTTATCACAAAGGTTGGGATCCAGATCTAGCGCCTGTGTGTGTGTCTGTGTGTAGGCAACCGGCTCGGTTGAATTGTCCTGTAGAACAGGGGTCCCCAAGCTGTGAACCGTGGCCCATTCACAAGTAGGCTGTGTGAGGGGCCTGCTGGTGTGCACACAGGAGCACACATGCAGAGCCCCACTCGCGTGAGCATCACAAATGCTCGAGACCTCTGTTAAAGAATTTGCAGAGTAATCCTTGAGTAGCAAGGGTGTGCACATGAAAGCGATTGAGAGTAGTTACGAATAAACACAGTCAACACACAGATAAGCTGAGTTGTGTTTACTTTCAGGAAATAGTAAGGCACAGTCCAATAAACAATCCAGGTCATACACATATAAAGCAGGAGATAGCCAAAACGACAGTCCAGGGATAATCCAATAACAAAGTCTTCTTACCAGTCATCATAGTCATTCGCAATAAACAGTTCTTCTGGATTTGCAAACAGTAGCATACAAAGATATCAGAGAGCAAGAACAGCAAAGTGAACAAACCACATTTCTAGCTCCCTCTTAAGGACATTGGCTACAGAGCTAACCAATCAGGACACAGTATGATGCAATTCAGCAGTCTTAAAGCTACATTGACGGTTTATATATTGCCAACCCAACAAGTTAGGTAATATTCATTTCCTAACAACCTCATTTGTGGGAATATCACAAAAGCACATGGCCCCACTTGTGTGAGTGTCACGGGCACGCGGGGCCTCAGTTGTGTGAGTGTTGTGGATATTCGGATCCTTGCGCGAGCAATGGGTGCTCATACAAGCGCACGCACACACACACTTACCGTTCCCATAAAACCATTCCCTATTTCTCCCCCCCCCTCCCCCTCCGGGCTGCCAACCCGGACAGGTTGGGGAACTCTGCTGTAAAACAACTATTTAAAGAAGGGCAGGCTTCAATTCCCAATGATTCCCCAGGCAGCATGTGACTTCCTGCTGGCTTCCCCACTAATTTTGGCCGTAGAAAACTGGCAAGGAAGTAGCCACGCCAAATGACGGTGGGAATCGGTTAATGACAGCAACCAGGATTGCCGAGATTGCCATCATTAAGCGGTCCCACTTTGTAAGGTTTACAGATAGAAACTCCGATCCCAATTTCCCTTGTACATCGGGGACTATGTATTTTCCGTTTTTGGGGAACGCATCTGACCTTTTCGTCCAACTTGTACCCCTTGTTGCTTTTTCTTCTGCTGACTTTTGGGGTGGGGGAGACAGAAAATGGGGTTGGGATGAGCTGAGGACCACAGCAGGTTATCTTAATCCGTGATGCTTCCTCTCTTCTTTCCACACCCCCCCGCCCCCATAGCTGTCGTGGAGGACTACCTTACAGCCGAGCATCTGGAGATTCCCAATTTCCTGCCCCCGGACGAGCTACACCCCACCATCTATGCCTCCCAAGAGGGCCCCATCAGCTGGCCTCTAGGGGCCAAGAAGGACGGCCCCTTCAAGATGTTGTCCGTGGCCATTCAGATCAACCTGGATATGGAGAAGAACATAAAGGTACTGTTCTCAAGGAATGATAAGCTGCTTACTCATGAGTAAAACAAACCTTTTTTCAAAACAGGGCAGGAACAGTCTTTTTATTCACCTGGATAAACAAAAACCAAACGTAATTTGGTTCTGGCCAAGGAATCCAAATTGCTTGCTGGATATTAGAAGACGAACGGTTGTCTGTGACAACTGGCCACTCCCAAAACCCTCCTATTTATTTCCCAGCCAGGGAGGGGCTGGCTGGCTAGCATCTATGTCTGCTTTTCCCTGAGAGCCGGTTTATTGTTTTCCTCTCCTCTCCTCTCCTCTCCTCTCCTCTCCTCTCCTCTCCTCTCCTCTCCTCTCCTCTCCTCTCCTCTACCTTACAGTTTTTCTCCTCTCCTCTCCTCTTCCCCCCCTCCCCTACAGTTTTTCTCCTCTCCTCTCCCATACCCTACTCTACCCTACCCTATCCTACTCTAGAGTTTTTCTCCCCTCCCCTCCTCTCCTCCCTTCTCTATGCCTAGGCGCATCTGGGATGGGCCCCATCTGTTCCTCCCCCTTACTCAGCTCAGCCCCAAAGACAGCTGCCTCTCCACCTGGGGGAGGACGGAAGGCCCCGCCTGTGCCTCTGATTATATTTCGTTATCAGCCTCCCAAAGGCTCCATCCCAGGCCCTCCCTCCACCTCCTCCTCATCTGACTCTACCGCTAGCTCTGCCAATGGGCTACCACAAGTGTCTTAGATAACGGGGTTTTTTTCCTGACTGCAATATTTCTCAACTTTGGCTGAAGATGGGCGAACTTCAACTCCCAGAATTCCCCATCCAGCAAAGCTGCTTCCCCCTCCATGGTCACATGACTGCATTTGGAGCACTGAGCAAATGGCCTGCCTTTTCGGCTGTTTGCAATATCCCATGATCATGTGATTATGATTTGAGCCTGGTGGCGCAATGGACTAAGTGCTTTTAAAGTAGCACTTAGCAGCCAGCTGCCTGCAATTACTGCAAGTTCGAATCTCACCAGGGCTCAAGGTTGACTCAGCCTTCCATCCTTCCGAGGGAGGTAAAATGAGGACCCGGATTGTGGGGCCAATAAGCTGATTTAAAGAACACCACTTGGGGGAAGCCGAAAGCCCTACTAAGCAGGTATATACAAAAGTATGAAGGCTATTGCTTAATGCATTGTAAGCCGCCCTGAGTCTCCGGAGAAGGGCGGCATATAAATTGAACCAATAAATAGATAGATAGATAGATAGATAGATAGATAGATAGATAGATAGATAGATAGATAGATAGATAGGTTTTTTTGGTCAGAGACTAGTTTCTACTTCGAGAAGGCGGCATATAAATCGAACCAATAAACAAACAAACAAACAAACAAACAAATAAAAAGGTTTTTTTATCAGAGACTAGTTTCTACTTCCAGTTTCCATCCAAAACGCCGCCTCCTCCTCCTCCTCTGATTCGGCTGCTGGAGGGGAATGGCGGCTGACAGGCCACAACGGCATGGCTCCCTTGCAGTCTCGGCCAAAGGAGGGCCGAAAGCACTGGGAGGAAACCTACGGAGGGTGACCCACATTTTCCATCTGGATTGCAGGAGTTCCTGGTGACGCTGCGCCTCGAGGGCGCCACCATTCGGCACCGCATGGCGTTGGCCTACCAGAGCTGGTACACGCAGGTGAGGCCCGATCCCCACAAAGACGGTTGGCTGCTTTCTGGTTAGAGGAGGAGTGTGGGGGGGAAACGAGGTGGGGGGCCCCTGAGCAGCACCTGGGAGCAGCCCCTTTCTCTATCCTCTCTTAGACCGGTCTGAGCTTAACTCCCGGGCGCTGGAGAGCTGGCGGGCCAGGGCAGGGCTCCGGGGCTCTGGGTTCAAGTCTCACGGTCGCGTCTCCTTCTGCCAGTTGATCGACTTCCTGGACGTTTTGGACGACCCCATCCTGGGCTTCGTGCCCCCTGCCATCATCACCGTTTTGCACACCCACCTCTTCAACTGCGCTGTGGATTACAGGTATACGGTGCTGGAAATCCGAGGACGGGGAGAAGGAAGAGGCCTAAATGGGAGTTTCTTGAGCTGGCCATTGGCTGTTTCAGTTAGTCCTGCCCTGGGGAACGAGACTGGGGGTTTGGTTCCCACAACATGCTAAACCCAGGTTAAACCAAGAGCCGAGATTTAATCTGGAAATAAGTAGGAATTTCCTGACAATGAGAACAATCGACCCATGGAACAGAAGTTGACTTCAGAAGTTGTGGGAGCTTCATCACTGGAAGCTTTCAAGAAGAGACTGGACTGCCGTCTTCAGAAATGGTGTAGGGTCTCCTGGAGGGGAGGGGGCTGGACTAGATGACCTCCAAGGTCCCTTCCAACTCTGTTATTGTGATTTGTATTTGGGTTTCATTCCAGCCACTTTCCACCAGCTGCTGGAGTTTTGGGGTGACTTGCACCCAAGAGAGGACTGCTGTGCTGTGACTTCCCCCTCTCCACCATTAGAGCTGGCTGGGGAATTCTGGGAGTTGAAGTCCACACCTCTTAAACTTCCCGAGGGTAAGAAACATTGTCCCAAGGCTGACCTCCATCTTCTCCTTCACAGGCCTCTCTACTTACCCCTCCGGGTCCTCATCACCGCCGAGACCTTCACCCTCTCCAGTAACATCATCGTGGACACCTCAGTCTTCCTCCTTCGGTGAGTTGTGGGTCTGCTGAGCCCTCCAAATCTCTTAGGGGGGTGATGGTGGAACAGAAAGGATCTCAAGGAAGCTGTGCCCGGGGGGGAAAAAGAGGTGGATTTTGGGCAAGAATGCAAGGAGCCAGGGGAGAGGAGAGCAGTGGAAATCTATGGGCCGGTCCTTGGGACAGAAGAGCCACCACTGCTAATGAAGCCCCACCCTAGCTCTGGGGATAACAGGCAGGGGGCGGAGATGGATAGGTGTGGCAGCCAGCCATTAAAAAAACCTGCATGCACGCCAAGAAAGGTGTGTCAGATCCAGGATGGGGGCACCTGTTGGCACCTGTTGGCACACTGCACCTGTTGGATTCCGCATGTATTTCCTTTCCCCCAAGAACTTGAAGGATAGGAATGTTTTTCCCCCCCTCACTGGATTCTCAACAATCCCTACCCTGCAAGAGATGGGTGGGCAAACAGATTTTAATGGATAAGTCAAAATGCACAGGTACTCAATTTAAAACAGTTCAAGAGTGGATCCTAACCAAGCCTGCTTGTTCTTCCACTAGCTTCATTTTGGATAACTCCACCCTGTTCCTCTCCAACAAGTGTGAAGCAGAGACCGGTGACCTGAATAAAGGTACCCCTCCCCTCTTATCCCCCCACCCTCCCTGCCCCATGCCTTGGGGGAAATGGCATGGCTTTTGCAAAAAAGGTTGGTAGCCATCAGCCTTAAAACAGGAAAGATATTATATAATTATAACAGATTATAAAGCCTTAGTAAGGCCACACCTAGAGTCCTGCATCCAGTTTTGGTCACCACACTATAAAAAAGATGTGGAGACTCTAGAAAGAGTGCAGAGAAGAGCAACCAGGAGGATGAGTGGACTGGAGGCTCAAACAGACGATGAACGGTTGCAGGAATTGGGCCTGGCTGGTCTAGTGAAGAGAAGGACCAGGGGAGACAGGAGAGCATCTTCCAAGATTTGAGGGGCTGCCCCAGAGAGGAGGAAGGGGGCCAAGCTATTCTCCAAAGCCCCGGAAGGCTGGACAAGAAACTGAATAAGGAGAGATTCAACCTAGAAATAAGGAGGAATTTTCTGACAGTCAGAACAATCAACCAATGGAACAGAGGTTGCTGGCTAGCAAATCAAAGCGGGAGGGAGGCAGGAACGAAGGAGAGATAGGTAAAGGTTAGAGTGGAGGAGAAAAAGAAAGAAAGAAAGAAGGAAGGAAGAAAGGAAGGAGAGATAGGGAAAGATTAGAGTAGAGGAGAAAAAGAGAAAGCAGAAAGAAAGAAAGAAAGAAAGAAAGAAAGAAAGAAAGAAAGAAAGAAAGAAAGAAGATGTGGAGACTCTAAAAAGAGTGCAGAGAAGAGCAATCGGGATTATGAGAGGACTGGAGGCTCAAACAGACGATGGATGGTTGCAGGAACTGGGCCTGGCTAGTCTAGTGAAGAGAAGGACCAGGGGAGACAGGATAGCATCTTCCAATATTTGAGGGGCTGCCCCAGAGAGGAGGAAGGGGGTCAAGCTATTCTCCAAAGCACCCAAAACCCAGACAAGGAATTATGGTTGGAAACTGATCAAGGAGAGAAACAGTCATAAACCGAGGACTGGAAGTTCCGGGACCTGCACAACGTCTTCTTCTGTCGTGTTTCTACTTACCAAGTTCCAGTTTCATCTTTTCTCTCGTCCTAGATTATGTTTGCGTGGTGGAAGTGGATCTCTTGGAACTGGTCATCACGACGTGGAAAGGAGCCACCAGTGGCAAACTGGTACGTACCCAGAGGCTGTATCTCCAACCCGTGGGCTCCAGCGATGCCTTGCTCGACTCCGTCTCCCTGATATTTTTCTCTCTTCAATTCATTCCTTTTTCTAAAATTGGGAAACTTGACAGATAGCCAGGCAAAACCTTGACTTCAAGCTTATTGTAAGTCAAGCTTTAATTGACTTATTCCCCAACGTACCTGAGGATAAAACGGGAAGTAATGGGTGGAAGCTTGTTAAAGGGCGATCCAATCGCTAAAGGAGAAATTTCCCGACAAAGGAACAGCTTGTCTCCTGAAAGTTGTGGGCTGTCCGTCGCTGGGGGTTTTCAGAAATAGGTTAGAGAACCGTTTGACCAGGATGGTGTAAAGTCTCCTGCCTTTAGAAGACCTCCAAGGTCCCTGCCAGCCCTATATGTTCTATATTTTAATATTTATTTTAAAGTGGGTTTCACAGTCAGCATGTTTTAAATGGGTGGACTTCAACTCCCAGAGTCTCCCAGCCAGCATGTTTTAAGAGGGGTGGACTTCAATTCCCAGAAACCCCCTGCCAGCATGTTTTAAGAGAGGCGGACTTCCGCTCCCAAAATTCCCCAGCCAGCATCCTTTAAGATGGGTGGACTTCAACTCCCAGAATCCCCCAGCCAGCATGCTTTAAGAGAGGCGGGCTTCAACTCCCAGAAACCCCCAGCCAGCATGTTTTAAGGGGTGGACTTCAACTCCCAGAATTCCCCAGCCTGCATCTTTTAAGAGACACGGGCTTCAACTCCCAGAAACCCCCAGCCAGCATGTTTTAAGTGGGGTGGACTTCCACTCCCAGAATTCCCAAGCCAGCATGCTTTAAGGTGTCTGGAATTCTGGGAATTGAAGTTCACCCATCTTCCAAGTCTCCAAGATCAAGCAACACAGTCTTAGTGTATGGTGGAAATCTGGGGGTCCCTGCCATCCATGTGACTTGTGTGTCTCTCTCTCCTCCACCTGTGGGGCAGACCCGGCCCCTTTTTGAGCTCCGCTGCTCCAACAACGTGGTGCACATCCACACCTGTGCCGACTCTTGCGCGGCCCTCGCCAACCTCATCCAGTACGTGGTCAACAAAGGAGATCAGCACCCGCCCCCTCGGCACGACAGCCCCACTGAGATTGCCGGGCAGAAGGTGCAGGTGAGATCAAAGGGGCGGGTTTGGGGGATGGGAGGACTCTCTGACCAGCTTAAACCAGGAGTGAAATGTAAAAATTTTCCCTACGGGTTCTGTGGGCATGGCTTAATTGGTGGGCGTGGCTTGGTCAGGTGACTGGGCGTGGCTTGGTGGTCAGGTGACTGGGTAGGCATGGCCAATAATAAATAATAAAAATAATAAATTACACAAAACAATAAGAGGTAACAAAAACCAACTTTCATACTTTACACACACACAACATAACACAACACAGCACAGCACAGCAGACTCAATGTACAATGTAAAAGCAGCTGCACGTGACCCAAAATGGCCCCTGCAACAAGCAGGAACCTCTCACAGCCACAAAAAGCTCAAAAACCAAGTTTCACACTTTTTCCACGCAAAATGCCACATACAGCTTTGTGAGATGTTGTGGGTTTGTGTAGTTAAAGTGAAATACTACAGAAACACACCAAATCTCAGAAAGCTACACAAATATTTTATTATTTTGTTTGATTTATATTTTTAGATAAAAGCAGCCAAATTTAACTTTTAATTGCTATGTCTAAAAAAAATAAAACTCCTAAAAAAAACCCCAATTAACTATTTTTTAAAGCTCCCCCCAAAAAACCCAATTCTTCTCCTCTTCCTCCTCCCTTCTCCTCTTTCTCCTTCTTTCTCCTCCTTCTCCTTCTCCTCCTCCTCCTCCTCCTCCTCCTCCTCTTCCTCCTCCTTCTCCTTCTCCTTCTCCTTCTCCTTCTTCTCCTTCTCCTTCTCCTTCTCCTTCTTCTTCTTCTTCTTCTTCTTCTTCTTCTTCTTCTTCTTCTTCTTCTTCCGTGTATTGTCTGAATCATTGACCAAACAAATCCCATGTTGAAAAGTATTCTGTATCTTCTTTATCCTTTATCTGTAATGTCAACCTATCCATTTCTGCACATTCTAGTATTTTTTTAATTACGCTCTTTTCTGTAGTATTTCCTAAGTATAAGAATAATGATAGACGAAGAATATTTATTATTATATCATAGTAAGATGTTATAAAAATGTAAGACGCAAAAAACATTTTGAATGATAATTGTATACTATATACATATTAGTATGTATAAAAGTTAAAAACTGTAGATATACACCGGTACAGAGCTGTTGCAAAGCGGAAATTGTAAGGTAAAACAAAGAAAATCGTATAATAAAAATATTTTTTGTAAAAGAAGTCATGCAATATTAAGCAATATTCCCTTTATTATATTTTTTTGGTACTGTGCCTAACAAAAATATGTCTGGCTCTATATAATCTATGTACTGCTTTAACATTTTTTATAACCATGTGTGCATTTTCATCCAAAACATTTTTTGCCTTTTGCACATGTCTACCACATGTGACAGTATGTGCCCGGTGTCTGATTGCATTTCCAACATTTGGCAGACATATTTTGGGACAGATGCCACCTATAAAACATTTTGTACAGGTTTTCCTTATAAGTAGTCGCTATTGTCGATTTATAGTTTCTATATTTTTGTCCTCTGCTAGTTATCCGAGAGCCCAGCTTCTCTTCCGACCTGTCCCCCAGCTGAGACGGCGGCCATCAACCAGCGAGACCTTACGGATGCCCTCATGGATACTGAGCGTGGATACCAGGAAATGACCGGTGAGATTGGGGTGGAGCAGGGAGAGGCCCGTTCTAGTTTGACTTCGGATGACACTTCGCAACACCGGTGGCATTTCCACCTGTGATGGGTTGAACAATTAAGAATACTACACTTGATCTTAGCCAAAAGATCTCGGTCTTTATACCAAATGAATGACCCATTCAGTGGTGAAATGTAAAATTAGTTACTACTGGTTCGGGAGGCGTGGCTTGGTGGTGGGGTAATGTGACTGAGTGAGCGTGGCCAACTTTTTTTTTTTTTTTTACTTTTAAAAGTATTTTTTCTACAACCTCTTTGGCCGAAGAGATTGTAAAAAAACGCTTTTAAAAGCCTCTGATGATCAGGCAACTCAGCTGGGATCGTCAGAGGCTTTTCAAAGCATTTTTTTCTACAACCTCTTCGGCCAAAGAGGTTGTAGAAAAAATGCATCTAAAAGTAAAAAAAAAAAAGCCTCGGATGATCGCGCGGCTCAGCTGGGCATGGGGAGGGGAACAGGGATTTTTGCTATTGGTTCTCTGAACCACCTCCCGCCATCGCTACCGGATCGGGTGATCTGCTCCGAACCGGGAGCATTTCACCCCTGAACCCATTGCGATACCCATATCAAAACAACTTAACCTTATGTGCGGCCAGAATCTGAAAATAACATTTAACACGGCACTGTACTTATTTATTTATTTATGTATGTATGTATGTATGTATGTATGTATGTATGTATTTATTTATTTATTTTTATTTATTTATTTATTTATTTATTTATTTATTTATTTATTTATTAGATTTCTATACCGCCCTTCTCCTACCGGACTCAGGGCGGTGAACAGCCAATTAAAAACCAATACAAAAAAGTTAAACATACTAAAACCAATATAAATTAGGCTGAGAGTATAAAACCAAATAAAACTCTAAAAAATTTAAAAATGGAAGGGATCAGGCAAGTTGAAAGAGATGAGTCTTCAGAGCCCGACAAAAAGTCCGGAGGTCAGCAATTGTTCTCAGTTCTGGAGGGAGATCGTTCCAGAGGGTGGGGGCTACCACAGAGAACGCTCTCCCCCTGGGGGTCCCCAGCCGGCATTGTCTGGCTGACGGCACCCTGAGGAGGCCCTCTCTGTGGGAGCGAACCGGCCGGTGGGAGGCAATTGGTGGCAGAAGGCGGTCCCGTAAGTACCCTGGTCCTAAGCCATGGAGCGCTTTAAAGATGATTACCAACACCTTGAAACGCACCTGGAAGTCAACCGGCAACCAATGCAGCTCACGCAGGAGAGGTGTCACGTGGGAGCGACCCATCGCTCCCATAATCCCCCGCGCGGCCGCATTCTGCACCAGTTGGAGCCTCCGGGTGCACCCCAAGGGGAGCCCCATGTAGAGAGCATTGCAGTAGTCCAGGCGAGAGATGACGAGTGCCTGAGTGACTGTGCGTAGGGAGTCCCGATCTAGAAAGGGCCGCAACTGGCGTATCAGGCGAACCTGATAGAAAGCCCCCCTGGCCACAGCTGTCATATGATCCTCTAAAGACAGCCGTGGATCCAGGAGGACGCCCAAGTTGCGCACCCTTTCCGTGGGGGCCAATGATTCGCCCCCAATAACCAACGATGGAGTCAGTTGGCTATATCGGGACGCCGGCAGCCACAGCCACTCGGTCTTGGAGGGGTTGAGTCGAAGCCTGTTTTTCCCCATCCAGACCCGCACAGCTTCAAGGCACTGGGACATCACTTCCACGGCATCGTTGGGGTGGTCTGGGGTGGAGATGTACAGCTGAGTGTCATCAGCGTACTGATGGAATTCCACCCCAAAACCACGGATGATCTCACCCAGCGGCTTTACATAAATGTTGAACAGAAGGGGCAAGAGGACCAACCCTTGTGGCACCCCACACACTAGGCGCCTCGGGGTCGACCGCTGCCCCCCTGTCAACACAGAATGCGACCGGTCGGAGAGGTAGGAGGAGAACCACCGTAAAACGGTGCCCCCCACCCCCAATCCCTCCAACCGGCGCAACATGATACCATGGTCGATGGTATCAAAAGCCGCTGAGAGGTCTAACAGCACCAGGATAGAGGAGTACCCCCTACCCCGGGCCCTCCAGAGATCATCCACCAACGCGACCAATGCCGTTTCGGTGCTGTAACTAGACCTGAAGCCGGACTGGAGCGGGTCTAAATAGACAGCTGCCACGCCACCACACTCTCAACAACCTTCGCTAAAAAGGGAAGGCTGGAGACTGGACGATAATTTGCCAAAACAGCTGGGTCCAGGGAGGGCTTCTTGAGGAGGGGCCTCACCACCGCCTCCTTCAAAGCGGTCGGTAGGGCACCCTCACTCAGAGAAGCGTTTATAATCTCCTGGAGCCAGCCTCGTGTAACCTCCCGGGAGGCCAGCACCAACCAGGAGGGACACGGGTCCAATAAACATGTGGTAGCGTTCAGTCTTCCCAGGATCCTGTCCACGTCCTCGGGAGCCACAGGATCGAACTCAGCCCAGATAACTCTCAAGACCGGGCTCAGTCACCTCGCCCGAACTAACCCAGTCAGCGGCCAAATCATCCCGAATCTGAGTTATTTTATCATCCTGATATTGAACAAAGTCCTCAGCACGTCCCTGCAAGGGATCCTCCTGCGCTCCCAGATGAAGGAGGGAGCGGGTCACCCTAAACAGGGCGGCTGGGCGATTATCTGATGACACGATAAGAGCGGCGAAATAATTAGATTTCGCCGCTTTTATTGCCACTAAGTAAGTCTTAATATGAGCTCTTACTAGTGTCAAGTCAGATTCAGAGCGACTGGCCCTCCAACCGCTCTCTAGGCGTCTTTTCCGGCGCTTCATCTCCCTCAGCTCCTCGGTGAACCAAGGAGATAAGTGAGTTCGGCGCCGGGTCAGAGGCCGCAAAGGCACGACACGGTCCAAGGCCCCACCGGCTGCCCTGTCCCAGGCAGCCACCAGGTCCTCAGCCAAGTCGCGTGTCAGTGTCTCAGGAAATGGCCCAAGCTCCGTCTGGAACCTATCAGGATCCATCAGGCGCCTGGGGCGGAACCACCTAATTGGTTCCGCCTCCCTGCGGTGGGGTGCAGCGGTCAGAAAGTCGAGTCGAAGGAGCGAGTGGTCAGTCCATGACAAGGGTTCCACACCTATGTCCCCAATATCAAGACCACTCAACCACTGACCAGAGACGAAAACTAGGTCCAGGGTGTGTCCACCAATGTGAGTCGGGCCCTGAATTACCTGGGTCAGGTCCATGGCCGTCATGGAAGCCATGAACTCCCGAGCCAACTCGGATGTTTCACTGATAGATGGCAGGTTGAAATCCCCCATGACTATAAGCCTGGGGATATCAACCGCCACCTCGGCTATAACATTGAGAAGCTCGGGCAGGGTCGTTGCCACGTGGCAGGGAGCCAGGTACGTGACTAACAGACCCATCTGCCCACCAGGACCCCACCTCACATAGATGGACTCACACCCGGCTATCTGAGGTACAGTGGCCTCCCTCGGACCCAGACCTTCCTTAATAATGACCGCTACTCCCCCACCCCTGTCCTGGGCTCTCGGCTGGTGGAATGCAAGGAAACCCGGTGGGCACATCTCCACGAGGGGAACCCCCCCTCTCGTGGCCCAGCCAGGTCTCGGTAATACCAGCCAGGTCCGCACCCCCCTCTTGAAGAAGATCACATATGAGGGGGGCCTTATTTACAACGGACCTCGCATTGCACAACAACAGCCGGAGCCTCGGGTCCTGAGACTCTGAACAACCCGGGGAACGGGAATAGCTCCGGGGACCGGGGCAAGCAATCGCTCGAAGACAGTGAGTGCGCGCCCCCACCACACGATATGGTCCCCTGCTCTCGCCATATCTGCCCCTCCCACATAGCGTAGGTATCACACCACCCTCAACAGAGGGCTCAATAGGAGCCCTCTTACCTCCAGAAACTAAACCCCCCGTGACATCACAGACTGCCGGGCCTGTCCCTTTCCCCCCTGGGGAAGCAAAATGTTTCGGTTGAGATCAGCAGATGCGGGACTGATTGGGGTAGATTGCAGGGGTGATACCGAAAGGTGTCAGGGTTCCAAGGAACAATGAAAGAAGACTCTGAGGCCAGAAGTTCCTCAAAGTTCCACTTTATTAGAGATGTCATATTGGCACATCTGGGAAAACCCGAATCTGAAAGCTTCCAGGTTTTCCCCACCTAACAGAAAGTCCAAGCCCTAGCCCAGGACCCACATGTCCATCACATGGTCCAATCAGAGCACCCTTTTTGTAGATTCTATGTGTGTTTTTCTTTAAGCCAGGTTTTTCCTATGTAACCAAGATTTTTCTGCAACCCTAGTTGAGTGAAATCACATTCACTACTTTCTGGGGTTTTTTCTTTCTTTTCATTCTGGCAGCCAGCAGGTTTTGTGCTGCCCAATGGGAGACTTATATAGATATTTCTGGCTATTAGCCACCATCAGTGAGCCACACCCACATCTCATGTATCCTCCCTGTAAAGGTACAATATCTATTTTCTTACTTTTCGAAGGTTCTATGTGTGTTTTTCTTTAAGCCAGGTTTTCCCTACGTAACCAAGGTTTTTCTGCAAAATAGATATTGTACCTTTACAGGGAGGATACATGAGATGTGGGTGTGGCTTACTGATGATGGCTAATGAGCCAGAAATAGCTATATAAGTCTTGTGAAAACTTGTGCAAACGCAGCCATTCAATCCTCTTTCAAATGCTCTTTCCCCAGGGGATGCTGGGATGAGGCGGCAGCCTTCGCCCGTCTCGGTGTATCTCTTCCCCGGTGAGAATGGGGCGGCAGGCCAAGGGAAGGCGCCCCCACCCCCAGGAACCCCAGTGGGTGAGGGTCTCGATTTCAGCCCTTCTGAGGACAGTGAAGGGGAGAGCGAAGCCACGGATGGGTTCTGCATTTTGGACGCTCCGGGAACGGGCATTCCGGTAAGGATTTGGCGGCTTTTGGGGGTCTCCTTTGAGGGTCGCAGCGGGGAAATCTTCTGAGAAAAGTTATGGCAGGGTCAGCACAGCGAAGAATAGAATAGAATAGAATAGAATAGAATAGAATAGAATAGAATAGAATAGAATAGAATAGAATAGAATAGAATAGAATAGAATAGAATAGAATAGAATAGAAACGATGGAGTCTGTCGTTCGTTATTTTGATAACTGTCTGGTTTGGCAAAGCCACCAAACGGAACAAGTCCCAACTTCATTGGATAGTTAGGACTGCAGGAAGAACAATGGCAACCAGCCTGTCTTCCATCAAAGACCCGTATCTTGCACGGGTCAGAAAGAGGCCTGAGAAAATATCTATAAGACCCCTGACATCCTGGACCTCAACTTTTTCAACTCCTCCCCTCGGGATGGCACTATAGGGCACTGCATGCCAAAACAACCAAACACAAAGACAGTTTTTCCCTCTCATG
Organism: Masticophis lateralis; assembly: GCA_030761175.1. Classification (NCBI taxonomy): domain Eukaryota; kingdom Metazoa; phylum Chordata; class Lepidosauria; order Squamata; family Colubridae; genus Masticophis; species Masticophis lateralis. The sequence goes on along the minus strand of JAUDYJ010000017.1, from coordinate 3,108,346 downwards.
CCATCACTCTGCCAAACACTTAATTCCCACAGCACTGTCTTAGATCTAAGGATATTTACCTGTGTTGTAGGACTGTAGTAGTAGAAGTAGTAGTATCCTTCCCATCTTCTTTACTATCCCCTCTTATTGGTGTCATTATTAAGATCATTATTACTCTGTTGCTTTGCAACACTGTGCAACTCAGTGTTGAGTTGCACAGTGAAAAAAGAGCCTCAGATAGCTCAACAGGCTAGATAGCCTGTTATTAACATTCAGCTGTCTGCAATTATCGCAAGGAACTGAGAAGGTCTGTTACTGCAGTTAGCTCCTTGAAGGATGCTTGCCAGGACTTTTCAGTGTCTGAATGCCATGAATTCACAGGAGATAAATAAAGAGGGATTTTTTTGTGTGACAAGGAGTCCGTTTCTTGGTTCTGCTATGGCTGGGTCAGAACACCCTGGACCCTCCTGCCTTTCTGTCTCTGCAGCCTCGGGATGGGGAACCGGTGGTGACCAAGCTCTTGGAGGGCCCCGTCCACATCCAGGAGGGCCACTTCTCTCGGCCCCTGGGCAGCACGGATTTATTGAAGGCCCCCTCCCATTTCCCGGTGCCAGAGAGCCGAGTCGTGATGCGGGAAATTTCAGTGGTCTGGCATCTCTACGGGGGCAGAGATTTTGGGCCTGGGCGCTCGCCTTCTGGACACATGCATTCCCCCAGGTAATCCTTCCCTTCCGGGATCTGCTCTCTGCTTTCATCCGACAAGTTTCTGAGCTAAGTTCGCTTCCCTGTTTTGAAGAAAGATCGTTTGAGAAAAAAGTTCTCCTTTTTTACGTGGATCGGTGTTTCTCAACTGCAGGTAGTCCTCGACTTAAACAATTCATTGAGCGACCATTCAAAGTTACGACAACACTGGGGGAAAAAAAGTGATTTATGGCCGTTTTTCACACTTAACGACTGTTGCAGCATTCCCCAGGGTCAAACTGATCAAAATTGGGATGCTTGGCAACTGGCTCGTATTTATGACCGTCGTGGGGTCACGAGATCCCCTTTTGCGACCAGCGAAGTCAATGGGTCGGGGGGAAAGCCAGGTTCACTTAAGAACCGTGTTGCGAACTGAAGAACTGCAGTGATTCACTTAGCAACGGTGGCAAGACGAGTCGTAACGTGGGGTGAAATTCGCTTACCCAATGTCTCCCTTAGCAACAGAAATTTTGGAATCCATTGTGGTCATAAGTCGAGGACTACCTGTATAAGATGGGTGGATTTTAACTCCCAGAATTCCACAGTCAGCAAAGATGGAGAATTCTGGGAGTTGAAGTCCACCCATCTTACAGCTGCCAACTTTGAAAAAACTGATGTAGGTGAAATTCCATAATGTTGGCAAGAGATTGACCAGATCTTTTGGGGGATATTAATAACCAACCAATACCTGATCACCACTTCTTCCCAATTTCAGGACGAAATCAAGCCTTCCCAGCACCCGTTCTTCCCCCTCTCGGTCTTCGGTGTCCAGCCGACCCCAGAGCTCCTGGCGGGCTCAAGGAGGCCCCGGCCGTATCCACGACCTGCTGATGGAAATCCAGCTTACAAAGGTGAGACGGGCAGGGGCTGCTCTGTAGGGGTGGGAGGAGAGTTCCTGAGCAGCCTTATTTCGGGGCAGTTTTGGGGCAGCCAGAAGAGACAGGCAGCAGCCCCATATGTTTCAGTGGGGAAGAGGGAAGGGAAGGGGAAAGGGAGGGAGAGAGAGAGAGAGAGGAGATGAGAAAAGAAAAGAAAGAGAGGAGAAGAAAAGAGAAAGAGAAAGAAGTGAGAAGAGACAATAGAAGAGAGAAGAAAAGAAAGAAAAAAGAGTATATAAGAGAAGAGCAAAGAGAAGGAGAGAAAGGAGATGAGAAGAGAGAAAAGGAGATAAGAAAAGGAAGAGAAGAGAAAGAAGAAAGAGAGAATAGAAAAAAGAAAGAGGAGCAAGAAAAAGAAGGAGAGATGAGAAGAAAGAAGAAAAGCAAGAGGAGAAATGAAAAGGAAGAAAGAGAATAGAAAGGGAGAAGAAAAAAGAAAGAGAAAGCAAGAAAAAGAAGAGGAGAACAAGAGAGAGAAAAAGATGAGAGAAGAAAAGAAAGAGAAAGAAGAGAGAGAACAGAAAAAAGGAGATAGAGAAGACACAAAGAAGAGGAGAGAGAGAAGAGGAGAGGAACAAAACCCTGGAAGCAGATATCCAGAGGGAAGTGGGGCAACGTCAGACAGTGGTGGCAAAGAAGTACCGGCAGTCCTCAACTTACAACATAACATTCATTTAGTGACCAAAACTGTAAAGGCGTTGAAGAAAGTCATTTGTGACGGTCCCTGCACTTCCCCACGGCCACATGATCATGATTGGGGGCGATCCCATTATACACAACTTACCAACTGATCTCCATAACGAATTTTCTACTCCTTTTTGTGGTCCTAAATTGAGGACTGCTTGTATACATTCGTTGCCAAGAGTGCGAATTTTAGCATGTGACAGCGAGGATGCTGCCATGGTCGTATGTGTGAGGACAGGACTTAAGTCACTTTTTGCACAGTCACTAAATGAACGGTTGTAAATCGAGGATAATCCATACAGGTAGTCCTCAGTTTACAACTATTCGTTGAGTGACCATTCAAAATTACAGTGGCACTGAAAAAGTGGACATGGCTATTTTTCACAGTTGTGTCCGTTGCAGCCTCCCCATGGCTGTGTCATCAAAATTCAAACGCTTGGCAACTGGTTCATATTTATGACAGTCGCAGCATTCCGGGGGGGAGGGGGGTGAGTCACATGATCCCCTTTTGCAACCTTCTGACAAGCAGTCAATGGTTAAAGCCCGATTCACTTAACAACGGTGGGACTAATTCATTTTTTTTTTCAAAACAAACTTTATTTAAGTTTCGAATGTATACAAAAACAGATAAAACCATATTAAAAAATCCATGTCCATAAATTGTAGTCAATGGTGAAATTCATTTCTACTTTCTTAAGTATCTATATGTGATTACTATACATATACACATACATATACATATATATGTGGGACTAATTCAACAACTGCAGTGATCGACTTAACAAATGTGACAAGAAAAGTCGTAAAATGGGGCAAAAACTCTCTTTAACAAATGTCTCACTTAGGGCGCCTAAATTCTGAAGTCAGTTGTGGTCGTAAGTCGAGGACTATGTCAGGGTTCCAAGTAATAGACCCATAGCAAGCAAAACTCCGAGGCGGGTAGATTCCTCAAAGAATAGCTTTATTGGACATACAGTATCACAGTGATGGCTAACCTTTTTGCCATTGCGTGCCAAAAGCGGGGGGGGGAGTGCGGTGGGGTCACATGCACGCGTGCCCACATCCATAATTCTATGCGCCCCCCCCTGTGCTCCCCCCGCTTTTGGCACATGATGGCACAGTAGGCCTGTTTTTTGCTCTCTCCAGGCTCCAGAGCCTTTCTAGGAGCCTGGGGAGGGCAAAAATGGCCTTCCCCACCCCCCAGAGGCTCTCCGGAGGCCGGAAACAGTGTGTTTCCTGACTTCTGGTAGGCCTAGAAGGCCCAAAAATCAGCTGACTGGCACACGCATGCGTGCCGGAGCTGAGCTCGCGTGCCCACCAATATGGCTCCATGTGGCACCCGTGCCATAGGTTCGCCATCACGGCAGTATCGTATTAGCACAGATCTGGTAAAAACCGACTCTGAAGGTTCCCGTGGTTTTCACCTAATTAAAAGTGAAAGTTTGTCACTTTCTCAAAACAATCAGCCACATGGTCCAATCACGGCACTTTCTGGTTGCCCGGTGACATCACTCCGCCTTCCTCTGACCAGGCGTGAGAATGACTTTGGTTTCCAAGAGAAAACATTTTGTGTTGACCACAAAATCCCTTCTGTCTCTAATCCCCTCTCCCTTAATCCCTCTTCCCGTCAGGTCACTTTCAGGGTTGACAGACCACCTGTAGTGAAGATGCCCAGAGTCGGCCTGTGTACATAGCTCATATTGTGTTAGTAACTCTTCCCCCTTCGTTTCTGCTCTCAGGTGAGCTTCCAGCACGAATCCTACTCAACTGGAGCATCCGAGAAGCCATCCCTGGAATCGGAGGAGCAGCCCTTAGCCAGGCAGGTGTTCGTTGTCCAGGAGCTGGAGATCCGAGACCGCCTGGCCTCCTCGCAGATCAACAAGTTCCTCTACCTGTACAGCAGCGAGCTCCTGCCCCGGAGAGCCCATTCTAACATGGTAAGGACCGGATCTCCCTTTAGAGCAGGTGCCTTTTCAGGAGACAGTTGGACTTTCTGATTTTTTCTTCAGAGACGTTTCGCTTCTCACCCCAGAAGCTTCTTCAGCTCTGAATGGATGGTGGGGAATGGAAGGATTTATACTCCTTGCAGACTGCTGGTCCTTTGCATCCTTTTTGAGGGTCATTGAGGCCACTTGGAGGTTTTAATCTGTGTCCTCAGGGTCACCTGAGTGGTGCTCCTGGTTCCTGTAGTCTGCCATTTTTCCTCTGGAAATCCATTCCTACTCCCACATCGTTCAACAACCCTCAAAAAGGATGCATCCATTCCATAGCTAGTCTGGTGAAGAGAAGGACCAGGGGAGACAGGAGAGCATCTTTCAATATTTGAGGGGCTGCCACAGAGAGGAGGAAGGGGGTCAAGCTATTCTCCAAAGCACCCGAAGGCCAGAGAAGGAACAATGGATGGAAACTGATCAAGGAGAGATTCAACCTGGAAATAAGGAGGAATTTTCTGACAGTCAGAACAATCAACCCGTGGAACAGAAGTTGCCTTCAGAACGGGGGTGAAATGCTACTGGTTCGTGGTGGTTTGCTCGAAATGCTTTAAAAAGTTAAAAAAAAAAGTTCCGATGTTCGCGCTGCACAGCTGATAGTCTGAACTTTTTAAAAAAAAATAGGATTTTTTTACTACCGGTTCGGGCGAATAGGTAGTATAAAAATGCTAAAAATAAATTTTTAAAAACTTCCAACAATCAGCTGTGACAATCAGCTGTGCCGCGCAGTGGTCTGAACTTTTTTTTTTATTGAAAAGTTTTACAAACAAAGAAAATAATGTTTCCCCCCCCAAAATCCCCCCACCCCCCTCTCCATCCCCCAACCCACCCCCTTCTCCCCCCCCCCCCGACTTCCCAGAGCAAAATACAGGGTATTAGAAGAAAAAAACCAATCATAAACTAAATTAACCTAACTATCCTTAAAGTAACAAATCCCCCCCAAAAAAACCTTAACTCCCTTGTGGAGAACACATATAAATACATGTAATAAATAAATAATAAATAAATAAATAATACAATGTATCTTTATACTCATGCATACGCAATTTGATATCTTCGTGTCTGGTACTTGTTTTGAATATAGTCTGTCCATTTTCTCCACTCCAAGATTATTTTTCTTGCGTGTGATCTTTCAAGCACGCTGAGATTTTCGCCATTTCAGCTAAGTTTGCTACTTTCGATGTCCATTCTTCTATAGTAGGCACAGAGTCTTTCTTCCAATATTGGGCTACCAACAGCCTAGCTGCTGATATAAAATTTAAAATCAGTTTAGTCTCTAGTACTGTACTTTTTTTTTTTTTTTTTACTTTTTAAAGCATTTTTTTACTACCCATTGCCCGAACCGGTATTTTTGTGTGAAGTGTGATAATTCGTTTTTGAGCTCTCGGTGACCTTGTGACGTTCTTACTTGTTGCAAGGGCTATTTTGTGTGGAGTCCAGCTGCTTTTGCATTGTGTGTGTGTCAGTTGTGTAGCTTTTCTCTTATTTTTGTGTAAAGTGTGATAGTTGGTTCTCTCCGATCACATGCCCACCAAGCCACACCCACCCAGTCACATGCCCACCAAGCCACACCCACCCAGTCACATGCCCACCAAGCCACACCCACAGAACCGGTAGGGAAAACTTTCGAATTTCGCTACTGCTTCAGAAGTTGTGGGAGCTTCATCCCTGGAGGCTTTCAAGAAGAGACTGGACTGCCCTCTGTCAGAAAGGGTGTAGGGTCTCCAGCTTGGACAGGGGGTTGGACTAGATGACCTCCAAGTTCCCTTCCAACTCTGTTAATCTGTTTAAAGTCCCAGAATTTCCCATCCAGCAATACCAATTCTCTTCCTTCTTTTTTTTTCCCAGCTCACCATCAAAGCACTTCACGTCTGCCCCGAAGCTGGCGTGGGGGGTCCCGAGTGCTGCCTAAGGGTCTCCCTGATGCCTCTCCGACTCAACATAGACCAGGTAAAGGATGCCTCCCTGTTGATGTGGGTCGCAAGCTCAGTCAGGAGTTGTGAGACGGTGGGTGAATTTAGCTCCTTGTAACTCAAGCTACCTCCCTTTACATGAATTGGGCAAAAAGAAACATGAAGAGGAGGGGTGTTTGGATTCTTCCACTTTTGCAGCTCTGGCTGACCTTTCCAAACTTGCTTGGGAAGGATAAGGGTATGTGGGAAAGATCTTGGGAAAATGGTGCGAGAAAGCCTGTCTCGGGAGCAATTACATAAAGGGGCAAGTTAGCCCAGAGTTGTATAACGGGCAAAGAAAAAGGTTCAGAAGAAACTCCCCCTAGTTTTTCAGGATGTAAAAGAGACGGTGGGAGATTTGTACTTTTAGACTTAAATGATTCTATTAATGTAGTTTTAGAGAACGGTCGGATAAGAGACAGCATAGCCCATAACTATATAATGGGCTAAAAAAGAAGGCTCAGAAGAAACCCTCCCTAGTTTCTCAGACTGTAAAAGACACGAGTGGGAGATTTGTACTTTCAGAATTGAAAGATTCATTGTAGGTTTAGAGAACAGTCACGTTCTGATCTAGGCTCCCTTAACAAGCAGGAGGCAGGAATTACTGGCAAAACCTCTTATATTTACACAACTATGAATTACGTTCATTCACAGTTAGCAAGGTTTGTCCAAACAGTTTTTCAATAACTTGTTTCCAACCGCAGTGTAAGGCAAAACTTGGAACAGAGTCTCTCAGAGTCACGGAATGAACCAATTGTTTCCTGCAAAAGCCCACTCCCTCTTCACTCCTCTTTTGTTTCCTATGGGAGGAGCCAATCAGATCCAAGGTGTGGCTTTTACTCCCAAGTCGACCCTGCTTTCTGAGTTGTTCTTGTCTTCTGACAGCTCTGCGCATGCACACACTGGGGACGGGATCCAGCTGTTCCTCTGCCTTGCTGCTAACTCCCTCTCTGCCTCTGACGCAGAGCCCTCGTCTGAGCTTTCCCCAGCCCACAGGACTGGCCCACGTTCTTCCTCAACCTCCTCACTGTCTGCTGGCCACCAGCAGGCCACAACAAGTCAGATAAGAGACAGCTTAGCCCATAACTGTATAGTGGGCAAAGAAAAAAGTTCAGAAGAAACCCTCCCTAGTTTCTTAGGCTGCAAAAGACATGAGTGGGAGATTTGTACTTTCAGAATTGAAACATTCTATTCATGAAGCTTTAGGGAACAGTTGGATAAGAGACAGCTTAGCCCAGAGCTGCATAATGGGAGGAGAAATAGGCTCAGAAGGGACCCTCCCTAGTTTCTCAGGCTGTAAAAGAGATTGCGGGAGGGGGGCGGGGAGAATTGTACCTTCAGACTTGCAAGATTCTGCAAGACTGTAAGTACAGGCATCCCTCTAGCCCAGAATTTTATGTTGCTGAGTGAGAAATTCTGTTCAGCGTGTTTTGCCCCATTTTTACGACTTTCCCTGCCATGTTGGTTAAGGGAAATCACTGCAGTGGGTTCAATTAGTAAACAACGGTTGTTCAGTGAATCTGGCCGTCCCCACTGACTCTGGTTTGGTGACAAGATCGTAAAGGGGATTACGTGACCCTGGGACATGGCCACTGTCATAGATACGAGCCGGTTGCTGAGCATCCGAAAGGAAATCATATGACCGCAGGTAGATCTCGCCATGGCCATAGGTTTGCAAAATGGTCCTAAGTCAGCTTTTTTCACTGTCGTCGTAACTTCGGACGGTCATTAAGTGAAGTTTTGTAAGCTGAGGTCCACCCGTAGAATTAGTTCATCTGGTTGGGTTTCCTCTCTGGTCCATCTGAAGAGTCGGGAGGCACCTGAGTTGGTGCTTCCAAGGGAGACAGACTCTGCTCTTCTGCTTCCAGGACGCCTTGTTTTTCCTCAAAGACTTTTTCACCAGCGTGGCAGCCAGCATCAATCCCGTCGTGCCCCTGGAAGCCGGCTCTGAAGGTAGGTCCCCCTTTACCGTGATCCGTGCTGGTGCAGTGGTTAGAACTCACTGCTCACTCCAGCAGTTTGATCCTGACCGGCTCAAGGTTGACTCGTCCTCCCGTCCTTCCCAGGTGGTTAAAATGAGGACCCAGATAATTGGGGACAAGAGGCTGACTCTGTAAACTGCTTAGAGGGGGCTGGAAAGCACTGTGAAGCGGTAGATAAATCTAAGGGCTATTGCTGTTGTTCTTTCCTTCCTTCCTTCCTTCCTTCCTTCCTTCCTTCCTTCCTTCCTTCCTTCCTTCCTCCCTCCCTCCCTCCCTCCCTCCCTCCCTCCCTCCCTCTGTTCGTTTTAGAAAGCAGTAGTGCAGGCTAACTCTGCCTACTGCCAGTAGTTCAATCCTGATTGGCTCAAGGTTGACTCAGCCTTCCGTCCTTCCGAGATCGGTAAAATGAGGACCCAGATGGTTAGGAGCAAGAGGCTGACTCTGTAAACCGCTTAGAGAGGGCTGGAAAGCACTGTGAAGCGGTATATAAGTCTAAGGGCTATTGCTATTCTATTCCAACTCCTACTCCGAATCCAACTCTGACTCCAACTCCTATTCCTATTCTATTCGCTCTGGTGGCACAATGGTCAGAATGCAGCATTGCAGGCTAACTCTGCCCGCTGCCAGTGGTTCGTTTTTGACCGGCTCACGGTTGACTCAGCCTTCCGTCCTTCCGAGGTCGATAAAATGAGGACCCAGATTGTTGCGGGGGCAAGAGGCTGACTGTGAAAACAGCTTTACACAGTGTGCTTTACCCAGAGAGTGCTGGAAAGGCACTGTGAAGCTGTATATAAGTCTTATTGCTACTGCTATTGCTATTACGTGGCCTTCTGTCCAAGCTAGGCCAGAGTTCCCGAACCTTTTCCAGGTCTGTGACCCAGATCGAGGAGAGGGGATGACACCGAAACTCATGCGAGAACGTGAGAATGGGAAATATAGTTTTTGCCCTATCGAGAGGGCCAAACTGCATTTCCCGGCCACTCATCCTGGACTGCAGTTCTACTGTGTTTGTCTTTCTTTGGCTGGGGATGATGGGTGCTTGTCTCAAGTCCTGGGTGCACAGAAGAGGGTCGGGAGGAGTTTTGTGGGACAAGGACCTTTAAAAAGAGGTCACCCTTCCAGGTCATGTCGAGTCCCCCGGGAAGGACTCCGAGGCAGCCGAGAGGATGATGGTGACTTCGGTGGAGACCACGACTAGTGAAAACAGCTCCAATGCCTCCTCTTCCTCCGAGCAGCCCATTTATTTCCGGTATGGACGCGGGGGCGGGCGGGAAGGGGATTGTAAGGGTGGGAAAATGGATGGGGAGCCTCAATGGAACAAGGGATGCCCCTCCGGAGTTCAGATCAAACACTGTTTTGCAACCTCAGCAAGTTGAAGACGGGTGGACTTCAACTCCCAGAATTCCCCAGCCAGCTTAGCATTAATTTAATTTTTGAAGTTTAGCATTTCCAGACAGGACCGATTAGACGGGAATGCTGGGGGTTTGTTAAAAAAAAAAACTGAAGGTGGTATGCAATCAAGGCCACACCGCTTTTCCATATTTGTGTGTGAGTGTGATGGAGAGAGAGGGAGAGAGACAGGTAGGCAGAGAAAGAGACAAGAGAAAGAGAGAGAGACACAGAGACAGAAAGAGGGAGAGAGAGAGAGACACAAACACAGAGACACAAACAGAGAGAGACAGAAAGGAAGAGATAGAGATGAGAAAGAGAGAGACACAGAGAGAGATAGAAAGACAGAGACAGAAAGAGGGAGAGAGACACAGAGACAGAGACAGAGAGAGACAGACAAAGAGAGACAGAGAGAGACAAAAGAGACAGAGAGAAAGAGACAGAGTGAGATAGAGAGACAGAGAAAAAGAGAGAGAGAAAGAGACAAGACAAAGAGACAGAGAGACAAAGAGAGAGAGAGAGACAGAGACACAGAGAAAAAGAGACAGACACAGAGACAGAGAGAGAGAGAGGGAGAGAAAGAAAGAAAGAGAAAGACAGAGACAGAGACAGAGACAGAGACAGAGACAGAGAGAGATCTTTCAAAAAGATGGGTGTTCATTACAAGTATTCCTTGCCTTAAGACTGTTCGCTTAGCAATGGCTGAGAACTATTACAGACCTCCTTGGGGTACTGATGACAGATTTTCCATTAAAGATGGGGGAGAAAACTTCGATCCAGAAAAAGTCCCTTCCTCTCCCGGCCTCCCAAAAATGGGACAGGCCATCACAACCAGCTGTTTTTCTTTCTTCCTCCTCAGGGAATTCCGGTTCACGTCCGAGGTCCCCATTTGGCTGGATTACCACGGGAAGCACGTCACTGTGGACCAGGTGGTGAGTAGCTAAAGCCACGCCAAGCCCTTTGCCCCCACAGGTTAACAGAAATCACAGAATGACAGAGTTGGAGGGACCTTGGAGGTCTTCTAGTCCAGCCTCCTGCTCAGGCTCTGTACCATTTCAGACCAATGATTGTCCAATCTCTTCTTAAAACTTTCCAGTGTTGGAAATTCTGGACTGTGCTGAGATGGATAAATTAATGTAAGAAATAAAAGAAAAAGAAGATACAGAATATTATCAAGCATGGAATAAGTGGTATGATTGGCTAAAGACTAGGGAAGGCAAAAGGAAATAAAGGAGCCTTTGTGGTGCAGTGGACTAAAGTGCTGTTAAATAGCAGTTAGCTGCCTGCAATTACTGCGAGTTCGAATCTCACCAGGCTCAAGGTTGACTCAGCCTTCCATCCTTCCGAGGTAGGTAAAATGAGGACCCGGATTGTGGGGGCAATAAACTGACTTTGTATAAAAAAGAACACTGCTTGGGAGGGCCAAAAGCCCTATTAAGCAGGTATATACAAAAATATGAAGGCTATTGCTTAACGCATTGTAAGCCACCCCAAGTCTCCGGAGAAGGGCGGCATATAAATCGAATCAATAAATGAATGAATGAATGAATGAATGATGTGATAAATGTGTAAAATATTGTAAATGAATAAAACTAGAAATAAAGGGACGATAAAGATAAAGACAATAAAGAATGAGAAAAATGGGCAATGTAGAAAATAGGAAGTAAGAGGAACAAAACTGATATGTAAAAAGACACACGCATGGTGTGTTGATGTTTTGTATGGTGTGTTGTGTTGTGTTGTTGTAAAATCAATAAAAAATATTTTTTTTAAAAAAAACAACATTCCAGTGTTGGAGCATTCACAACTTCTGGAGGCAAGCCATCCCCACTGGTTAATTGTTTTCACAGTTGGCAAATTTCTCCTTAGAAAAACCAAAGGGACAAGTACGGATTATTATTCATTCATTCATTCATTCATTTGTTCAATTTATATGCCGCCCTTCTCCGGAGACTCAGGGCGGCTTACAATGCGTTAAGCAATAGCCTTCATACTTTTGTATATACCTGCTTAGTAGGGCTTTCGGCTCCTCCTAAGCGGTGTTCTTTTTTATACAAAGTCAGTTTATTGCCCCCACAATCCGGGTCCTCATTTTACCTACCTCGAAAGGATGGAAGGCTGAGCCAACCTTGAGCCTGGTGAGATTTGAACTTGCAGTAATTGCAGGCAGCTGGCAGCTAAGGGCTATTTAACAGAGCTTTAGTCCACTGCTCCACCAGGCAAAACCTGGCTCAAAAACAGGAACTGTGAGAGGAACCTTGGAGTCCTAGTGGACAATCGCTTAAATACGAGCCAGCTGTGTGCGACAACATCCAAAAAAGCAAATACGATCCCGGGTTGTATAAACAGAGGCATAGAATCAAAATCAGGTGACGTATTAGTACCGCTTTATAAAGCCTTAGTAAGGGCCACACCTGGAATACACCTGACAGTTTTGGTCACCACACTACAAAAATAAATAACAAATTTTAACGGGTGTTTTAGTTTTTGAGTTTTTTAATATAGGGCCAAATTGTTTAATATGTTTTAAACTGTTTTTTTTTAAATTTTGTGATCTTATGTTGTTTTACTGTGGCTGTGCACCGCCCTGAGTCCAAGGGCGGTATAAAAATTTAGATAATAAATAAATTAAATAAATAAATGTTGAGACTTGGGAGAAAGTGCAGAGAAGAGCAACTAGGATGATTAAAGGCCCGGAGACCTGTTGCAGGATTTGAGTATGGCCAATCCAGTGAAAGAAAGGACTAGGGGTGACATGATAGCCGTCTTCCAGTATTTGAGGGGCCGCCCCAAAGAAGAAGGGGTCCAATTATTCTCCAAAGCACCAGAAGGCAGGACAAGAAACAATGAATGGAAACTAATCAAGGAGAGAAGCAACCTGGAATTGAGGAGGAACTTCCTAATGGTGAGAACAATTAACCAGTGGAACAGCTTGCCACCAGAAATTGTGGGTGCTACATCACTGGAGGTTTTTAAGAAGAGACTGGACAGTCACTTATTGAAAATGGTATAGGATCTCCTGCTTTAGCAGGGGTTGGACTAGAAGACCTCAAGGGTCCCTTCCAGCTCTGTTCTGATTGAGTTCACACAAACGTTTCATTCATTTTATTTCCTTGTAATTCACATTACTCCTCCGCCAGCCTCTCTCCAAAGAGGGACTGTGGACGGTAGACAGCAAAACATCAAACTATAAAAGCAATGTATGACAATTAAAATGCTGACGGTTACAATGTTGGAATTAAACATTTGAAACTTTATAAAAAATATTTCCCCCTCTCGTTGCTTCCTTTCCCGCCAGGGCACCTTCGCTGGCATTCTGATCGGTTTGGCTCAACTCAACTGCTCCGAGCTGAAACTGAAGAGACTTTGCTGTCGCCATGGGTAAAGACACCCCCTCCCCCTCTGTTACTTAGGGGTCAGGGAAGTGCGGGGCAGGCTTCTAACAATGCATATGATCTGGAGGCTTTCAAGAAGAGACTGGACTGCCATTTGTCAGAAATGGTGTAGGGTCTCCTGCTTCGGGGGTGGGGGGTGGGGTTGGACTAGATGACCTCCAAGGTCCCTTTCAACTCTGTTAATCTGTTAATACGTAGCCAGGAAAGAGGGTGGATTATGAAGGAAGGAGGCTATCTGACCCTCTGGGTTTTTTAAGGCTTTTTCCTTGCTTGATCTGTTTATCTTTAAAAAAACCCCACAACATATTTAACCAGGATATCACACACATGCACACAAAGAGTTTCATGAGTATTAATTTGGGCTGGGAAGGATTGATACTCCTTGCAGACTGCTGGACATTTGCATCCTTGTAGATGGTCATTGAGGCCACTTGGAGGTTTCTCTGCGTCCTCAGGGTCACCTGAGTAGCACAAATGGAGTGTGGAGCCTTCTTGGAACTGCTGAAAGGACTTTGCTGTAGACTGGAGATCGATGGTTTACATTGGGGAAACAAAACCGCCACTTCACAAACGCCTGGCACAACATTTTTATTGTTTACTTATTTATTTTAATTTTTATACCGCCCTTCTCCCAGAGGACTCAGGGCGGTGCACAGCCAACAATAAAACACACCTATACACAAAACTTAAGAAAAAAAATTAAAAACATATTAAATAATTTGGCCCCAATATCATTAAAATTCATGTTTAGGCCAGCCCAGCTTGTTGGAACAATAACGTCTTGAGAGCACGGCGAAAGGTGCGTAGGTCAGGGATCCTTCGTATCTCCAGGGACAGTTCGTTCCAGAGGGCGGGTGCCCCCACAGAGAAGGCTCTTCCCCTGGGGGCCGCCAGTCGACATTGTTTGACCAACAGCACCCTGAGGAGTCTCACTCTGTGGGAGCGTATTGGCCGGTGGGAGGCCATTGGTGGCAGAAGGCGATCTCGTAAGTACCCAGGTCCTAAGCCATGAAGCGCTTTAAAGATGGTCGCCAACCCCTTGAATCGCACCCGGAAGACCCCCAGGAGCCAGTGCAGCTCACGCAGGAGAGGTGTTACATGGGTGTGCCGTGTTGCTCCCATAATCGCCCGCGTGGCCGCAACATAGGAGAACAAACCCATCAGGGCAAAATCCAGCAGTCCATCTGCATTTAAAAGACAAAGGCCGCTCTTTTGAAGACAGCAAAGTCCACATTTTGGACAGAGAGGACCGAGGGGTCCAAGTGGCCATCTATATCAACATTGAATAGCCCTCTCTCAACAGAGTGGGAGAGATACGACATCATCTACTCATGTTTCCCCGAAAATAAGACTGGGTCTTATATTATAATTTTTGCTTCAAAAGACAGACTAGGTGTCAGGTATGCTTCCTTCAGTATCCAGGAAAGGAAGACCCAGAGTCCATATTAGGTTAACTGGTACTTTTACTAGATATGAAATGAACGCAACCATAGAAAGCAGGATTCTGAAGCAAAACGTGCGAAAGTTACAATTAGAAAGCATCCCCTCCCACTGTCCACCATAAATCATCCAATCCAAAGGTCTCCCAGAGGTCAGGTGGGAGCAGACATCTGGTCCTGTCAGCATCCAGGAATGCAGTGTCCGTTGGACTGATAACAGCTTAAGGAAAGGTTTCGATTTCCCCAGATGTAGAAAGTGCGCCTAAACCCCCCTCCCTCCGTTTCTATAACAACCGAAGCAGCAAGGTAAAACTAGCGAGGTTGACACTAGGGATTTCTTTTTCCGGTTAGGTCTTATTTTTTAGAGAAATACAGTACTCAATGCATCCATCTGGCTGACGGTCTTAACTTTGGGTTAGGGTTTATTTTATGAGCATCCTGGGGGTGGGGGGAGAAATCATGCTAGGGCTTACTTTCCAGTTGGGTCTTATTTTTGGAGAAACGGGAATATCCAGTCCTTTCAGCAGTTCCCAGAAGGCTCCACACCCATTTGCACCACTCGGGTGACCCTGAGGACACAGATCAACCTCCAAGTGGCCTCCACGACCCTCTAAAAGGACGCAAATGACCAGCTGTCCGCAAGGAGTATCAATCCTTCCATTCCCCACCATCCAGTCAGAGCTGAAGAAGCTTCTTCGACGAGGAGCGAAACGTCTTCAAAGGAAAAAACCCAGAAAGTCCAGTTGCCTCTTGAAAAAAGCACCTGTGGGATGTCTACCTATACGCTGCCCCATCGGTGTCCCTCCTCTCTCTTTCCAGGCTGCTGGGAGTGGAGAAGGTGGTCAGCTACGCCCTGACTGAGTGGCTGACGGACATCCGTAAAAACCAGCTGCCGGGCATCCTGGGTGGGGTCGGGCCCATGCACTCCTTCGTGCAGCTCTGTGAGTTGGCCCCCCCACCTCTGTCCCCGTTTTGGTGGGAAGTGGGTGGGTGGGTTGCACGCCTTCTCCTTCTCCTCATCCCCTCCCTTTTTTTTCTTCTCCTCCTCCCTCCCCCCCCACCTCCAGTCCACGGCCTGCGGGACCTCTTCTGGCTGCCCATCGAGCAGTACCGCAAGGACGGGCGCATCATCCGTGGCCTGCAACGCGGCGCCGCCTCTTTCGGCACCTCTACCGCCTCAGCGGCCCTCGAGCTCAGCAACCGCCTAGTGCAGGCTATTCAGGTTTCCCGGGAGGGGTCCGCTCAGAGAGGGAGGGAGGGGTCTGCCAAAGCCCAGCCCAAAATGGGGGGTGACGGTGGGGGAGCAGCTGAATCTAGACTCAGGGATGGGCAGCTAAGGTGACTGTACCACCTGTGGACTTCAACTCCCAGAATTCCTCAGCCAGACACTTAGCATCTGTGGACTTCAACTCCCAGAATTCCTGAGTCAGGCAAATATACCACATTTAGACTTCAATTCCCAGAATCCTGAGCCAGGTAACTATGCCACTTTTAGACTTCAATTCCCAGAATTCCTCAGTCAGGCACCTACCATCTGTGGACTTCCACTCCCAGAATTCTTAGGTCAGGCAACTGTGCCACTTTTAGACTTCAATTCCCAGAATTCCTCAGCCAAACAACTGTTCCAGTTGTGGACTTCAATTCCCAGAATTCCTCAGCCAGGAATCTACCATCTGAGTGGACTTCAACTCCCAGAATTCCGGAGCCAGGCAAATGTACCACTTTTAGACCTCAATTCCCAGAATCCCTGAGCCAGGAACCTTACCATCTGAGTGGACTTCAACTCCCCAAATTCCTGAGTCAGGCAAATGTACCACTTTTAGACCTTGATTCTCAGAATTCCTGAGTCAAACAACTATTCTAGCTGTGGACTTCAACCCCCAGAATTCCTCAGGTAGGGACCTACCATCTGTGGACTTCAATTCCCAGAATGCAACTGTACCACCTGTGGACTTCAATCCACAGGAATTGAAGCGCAGGGAATTCTGGGCGTTGAAGTCCACAGGTTATACAGTCACCCTAGCTGGCCAGCCCTGACTTAGACCCCCCCCAGTCTACCCCTTCTCCAGGGAGAAACTTGTCCCTCCCCTCCTTTATAGATGTTCGACCTTTCTCTCTCTCTCTCTCTCTCTCTCTCTCTCTCTCTCTCTCTCTCTCTCTTTTTTCCCCCCTCTCAGGCCACAGCTGAGACCGTCTACGACATCCTGTCTCCCACGGCTCCGCCAACTCGCGCCCTGCCGGACAGGAAGTACGCCCGCAAACTACGACGGGGCCATCAGCCGGCAGATCTACGCGAAGGGGTGGCCAAGGCCTACGACACCGTGCGCGAGGTGATCCTCCCTGGGGTTGCAGGCAAGGGTTGGGGGCAGAGATTTAGCCCCATCTGGTGGGTGGGTGTGGGGGGGCTAATATCCTCTTTCTGTCTCCCCCGCAACTTTTATTTAATCCTGTTTGATTCTTGGAGACCGTCTTGACCAGGGATCTTCAACTTTGGTAACGTTAAACCTGGAGGACTTATCTTTCCATGGATATATAATTTTATGATGGTACTCCCCCCAAAAAGGAGGTGTTATTAGCTAGTTTTAGAAAATACACTTTTCCCAAAAGGTTTCCACAATTTTGGCCACTGTAGGACCATTTTCCACACTTATGACTGTTGCAACATCCCCTGGATCAAAATTCAGATTCAGATTCTTTTAATTTGGGGAGCCAAAGCGTTTAATTTGTTTTAACTGTCTTTTAAATTTTGTATACTAGGTTATTTTAATGTGGCTGTGCACTGCCCTGAGTCCTTCGGGAGAAAGGCAGTATAGAAATTCAATAAAATAAAAATAAATAAATAAATAAAGATGCTTGACAATTCACTCACACTTATGACGATCGCACCTCATAAGTGTGAGATCCCCTTTTGCAACCTCCTGACAAGCAGAGTCAATGGGGAAGCCGGGTTTGCTTAACAACCGTGTTACTAACTTAACAGCTGCAAGTGATTCACTTAACGACGTTTTGCAGGAAAGCTCATAAAATTGCAAAATTCACTTAACAAAACCGGCTGGCTTATCAACAGTCATTTTGGGCTCGATTGACGTTGTCAATCGAGGAATAGCTCTATCCTCAATCCAGTGGCCGAGTAGAGGGATCTGTCAGCATTTCATGCTGCGCTTACTCCAGTGCTGACGTAAGAAGAAGCAGAGGCATCTGGAAAGAGACAATTGACCCTTCACCTACTTATTTTCCCTGGAGAGAATATCCCCTAGGAGATGGGATGGGGGGGGGGGAAATTCCTTTGAGTGGGAGCAGTAGATTAGGGGCAGAGTGACTGGGAAGATGGCCAATGAGTGCAGAGGAGTGGGGAGAGGAAAAGGAGGGCTTTGCCTGAGGAAGCCAGAGTTGGCTGCAATGAGTCGGAGTAGAATGTTCGTGCTTAATAAATTAGAGGTTTTTTTCAAAGACTTTGTTTGAAATGCAATTTATTTAAGACGACTTCGAAACTTGACAGGATCTTTCTTGCCCCCAACTCCTCTTTCCTGTCTCTCCCCTACAGGGCGTCATCGACACGGCCCAGGCCATCTGCGACGTGGCTGCCCGTGGGCACGAGCAGAAGGGCATCACGGGAGCCGTGGGCGGCGTCCTGCGGCAGATCCCTCCCACTGTGGTCAAGCCACTGATCGTGGCCTCCGAGGCCACCTCCAACCTCCTGGGCGGCATGCGGAATCAGATCAAGCCCGATGCCTTGAAGGAAGAATCTCTCAAGTGGCGTTTGGAAGAGAGCCAGGATTAGCTGGGTGGGGGGGAACTCCTCCACCACCAGCCTCACAGGATCCAAACCACGGACCCAGGCCCCGCTTGGTCATTTGCACAGCCATGGAGGAGACGGCCGCAACTCTGAGGAAAGGGGGGCGTTCAATATGGCCTGGACACGAGCCCACCCACCAGCCGCCAGATCCCGCACAAGGCTGCAAAGGGTGGGCGGCCATCTCCTCCCGCCTCGCCCCTATTTCTGTACTTTTTTGGGGGGGGTCTCCCACTGCCCTCCCCCGTTTGATGCATGGTCTGCAGCTCTGTTCTCTCCCCCCCCCAACAAACAAAAGCACTTGGGGGGGAGGGAGAGAAGAGGCAGGAGGGGAGAGAAAAAAACCCTTGAGATTAAAGGATGTGACTCGTTTTCAGTTCTTGCTTGCTTGGATCCTGGTCAGATCCTGGCTTAATGATTGGCAGGTGGACTCCTTGAATTTAAGGGCCAGTTTGGAAACCCAGATATACGGCCGTGATGTTAGCATTCGCCCCGTTTTCCGTGGTCTGCGTGTCAGGAAGAAGAACAACCGGATGGATTTTTCCAAACCGTGTCGCGCCACGACAGGTTACAGCAGGCGTGTACTTCGCGCAAAGGAGCCAAGTTCAAAAAAGTTGCGCAAATGCCATTTTGACTTTTTTTTTTTTTTTTTTTTTTTAACTTTCTGGGAATTCTCTCCTGCTTAGCGTATCCCGAGATCCAGCACAGAAAAGATGGTTTATTGTTTGAGGCCAAATGTGTGATGTATCCAATCAAGTTTTTTTTTTAAAAAAAACAAACAAACAAACTTGAGTTTCTTTAATCCTAGCTTTGCTTAAATCCGATCCATGATGGGTTAAACTTCCCAGGGTTAGATCAAAACGGGTGAAATCCAGCAGGTTCTGACAGGTTCAGGCGAATCGGTAGCGGAAATTTTGGGCAGTTTGGAGAACCGGGAAATACCACTTCTGGCTGGCCCCAGGAGTGGAGTGGGAATGGGGACTTTGCAGTATCCTTCCCCCGGGAGTGGGGTGGGAATGGGGATTTTGCAGTATCCTTCCCCTAGGAGTGGGGAGGAAATGGGGACTTTGCAGTATCCTTCCCCCAGGAGTGAGGGGGGAATGGGCATTTTGCAGTTTCCTTCCAGGAGTGGGGTGGGAATGGGGATTTTGCAGTATCCTTCCCCTAGGAGTGGGGAGGAAATGGGGACTTTGCAGTATCCTTCCCCCAGGAGTGGGAATGGGGATTTTGCAGTATCCTTCCCTCAGGAGTGGGAATGGGGATTTTGCAGTATCCTTTCCCCAAGAGTGGGAATGGGGATTTTGCAGTATCCTTCCCCTGCCACACTCACCAAGCCACGCCCACAGAACCGGTAGGGAGAAAATTTGGATTTCACTCCTGGATCAGGCCCAATTTCCTGGCTTTGGTTGGGTCTTTCAAGTTGCACTGCCGTGACCAGAACTGGACACAGTATTCCACGGGTGGTATAAAGCGGTACAGGCAGACCTCGACTTACAACAGCTCATTTAGTGTCCGTTCAAAGTGAACAACAGCTTTAAAAAATGGGACTTACGATCGTTTTTCACACTTACAACCTCTGGGCCACCTGATCGAAATCCAGGCGCTTTTCAACAGGGTCACATGACGAGCAAAGAACAGAAGTTGCCTTCAGAAGTTGTGGGAGCTTCATCCCTGGAGGCTTTCAAGAAGAGACTGGACTGCCATCCATCAGAAATGGTGTGTAGGGTCTCCTGCTCGGGCGGGGGTTGGACTAGATGACCCCCAAGGTCCCTTCCAGCTGTGTTAATGTGTTAAAATAAAAATCTGTTAAAAAAGCCAATGGGGAAAGCAGAGTCACTTAACCGGGTTCCTAACTGAACAACTGCAACGTTTCACTTCGCAACTGGAGCAAGAAACGTCATACAATGAGGCAAAGCTCACTTAACAAATGACCTAGGGACAGGCATCTCAATGGTGGTCGTAACTTGAGGACTACCTATATTAGTATTTGCGTGACATTTTTAACAGATTAAGAGAGTTGGAAAGGACCTTGGAGGTCATCTAGTCCAACCCCCACCGAAGCAGGAGACCCTACACCATTTAGTCCAGTCTCTTCTTGAAAGCTTCCAGGAATGAAGCTCCCACAACTTCCAAATGCAACTTCTCTTCCATGGGTTGATGGTTCTCACTGTTAGGAAATTCCTCCTTATTTCTAGACCGAATCTCTCCTGGATCAGTTTCCATCCATTGTTCCTTGTCTGGCCTTCGGGTGCTTTGGAGAATAGCTGGACTCCCTTCCTCCTCTCTGGGGCAGCCCCTCAAATATTGGAAGATGCTCTCCTGTCTCCCCTGGTCCTTCTCTTCACTAGACTAGCCAGGCCCAGTTCCTGTAACCGTTCATCGTATGTTTTAGCCTCCAGTCCCCTAATTGGATGGCTTCCCCTTCCGTCCCTCTCCGCTTGATCACTTACAGGGTGGGTCAGGTGAAAATGCGGTTTGCTTTTTTATAGCTTGAAGGCTGCGTTTACACAATATAGTAAATCCACTTCCTGAATTGACCCTGAGGTTAATGGAAGGTCCTGGGCCATTCGGCAGGCTAAGCGAAACCCAAACTAACCAGATTCAGCCTGCTTTGCAAAGGTAGCTGCTTGATTTGTCCTCTGACCTAGTTAAGCTGCTGCACAGACCTTGGATGGATCCAACCTGGTTAAGCTGCTGCACAGACCTTGGATCCAACCTGGTTAAGATGCTGCACAGACCTTGGATCCAACCTGGTTAAGCTGCTGCACAGACCTTGGATCCAACCTGGTTAAGATGCTGCACAGACCTAACCAGACATCAATCAGATGCAGGAAGGGGTTAGTGAAGGGACAGGCCTGATACAAATAGTTCTCAACTTACGACCGTTCGTTTAACATCCGTTTGAAATGACAGCAGTACTGAAAAAAATGCAAGAAATCTTCACACTTGCAAGCACTGTCGTATCCCCAGAGTTATATGAGTGAAATTTGAGCTTTTAGTAACCGGTATGTACTTATTGTGTTTAGAGGGATGCGGTGGCTCAGTGGCTAAGAGGCTGAGCTTGTTGATCGAAAGGTTGGCAGTTCAGCGGTTCGAATCCCTAGTGCCGCGTAACGGGGTGAGCTCCCGTGACTCATCCCAGCTTTTGCCAACCTAGCAGTTTGAAAGCAGGTAAAAAAATGCACGTAGGAAAATAGGGACCACCTTTGGTGGGAAGGGAACAGCGCTCTATGCGCCTTTGGTGTTGAGTCATGCCGGCCACAGGACCACGGAGACGTCTTCGGACAGTGCTGGCTCTTTCGCTTTGAAACGGAGATGAGCACCGCCCCCTAGAGTTGGGAACGACTAGCACAGATGTACTTACATATTTACCATCCCTGGGGGCCACCATTTGCAATCTTCCCAGCCAGCTTCCAACAAGCAAAGTCAAGGGAAGCCTGATTCATTTAGCGACCATGTGATTCACTTAACAACGAGAGTGGTTCTCTTTAACAACTGCAGCAAAAAAGAGTCAGTTCACTTAACATGGCTTACCAATGGATGTCCCTGGCCCAGTCATGGTTGTATGTCGAGGACTATTAGCAACCTTCAAGGTCTGTACAGAAAAATCTTTGACTTACTATATCAGTGACGGCTAACCTTTTTGCCGTCGCGTGCCAAAAATGTGGGGAGCATGTGGGGGGTTGTGCGTGCACGTGCCTACACCCATAATTCAGTGGGCCCCACCCCTGTGCATGTGACTGCCCTCCACACTCCTCACGTTTTTGGCATGCGATGGTAGGCATGGTAGGCCCGATGGGCCTGTTTTTTGCCCCCTGGAGGGCTTCCGGGAGCTGGGGAAGGCTGTTTTTGCCTTCCCCAGGCTCCTAGAAAGCATCTGGAGCCTGGGGAGGGCAAAAAATGGGCCTTCCCCATCCCCCTGGAGGCCCTCCGGAGGCCAGAAACAGCCTGTTTCCCGACTTCCGGAAGGCCTGAAATTCAGTTGGCCAGCACATGTATGCGTGCTTCAGCTGTGTGCCATAGGTTCATCCTCACAGTACTATATAATTCATTTAACGAGCGTCTACCGTGACACTGGAAAAAATGCCCGTTTTTCGCACTTACGACCATTGCCAGATCCCCCGTGTTCACACGATCCAAATTCAGGGGCTTGGCAACTGGCATGTATTTATGACGGTTGCAAAGTCCCGGGGTCACGTGATCTCCTTTTGCAAGCTTTCCAACCAGCCAAAAATCCACGGGGGAAGTCAGATTCACTTAAACGACCGTATGACTTGACTTAACCCAACGGCAGTACATTCGCTTCACCGCCGTGGCCAGGAAGGTCGTAAAACGGGGCAAAGCGCCTCCCTTTAACCAGTGTCTCCCTTAGCAAAGAGAAACGTCGGGCTCGGTTGTGGCCGTAACTCGAGGACTACCGACGTATTACGCAAAGTGAGAACAGAGCAGAAACCAGCCAGCAGAGGGCAGCCTGGCGCCATCCGAGGAAGTAAGCATTGGTTTCCGGATTGCAGCAGCTGAGATTCCCACCCACCCCCTTGCCTGCCTGCCACCCTCTCCTCCTCCTCCTCCCCTCCTCCTCCCCCTTGAAATTACTCAGCCGCTTTCCTGTAAGCTTAGTAGCAACTCAGAAAGCGGTTCCTGCTTGCTTGCTCCTTTCCCTGCTGAGCTTGCACAAGCTCTCCATGCTGCAGCTTTGCAACTTAACTTCCCTGCATGCATGGGGAAGGAAGCTCTTGCAGGGATTCCCCTTGTCTTCATTTAATGAAAAGAAGGAGCTGGGTTGACGTGAGAGCAGAGTCCCCAAATATTTGAGGGGCTGCCCCAAAGGGTAGAACAAGAAGCGACGGGTGGAAACTCATCAAGGAGAGAAGCAACTTAGAACTAAGGAGAAATTTCCTGACAGTGAGAACAATTAACCAGTGGAACAACTTGCCACCAGAAGTTGTAAATGCTCCAACACTGGAGGCCTTTAAGAAGATGTTGGATACCCATTTGTCTGAAGTGGTGTAGGGTTTCCTGCCTGGGCAGTGGGTTGGACTAGAAGACCTCCAAAGGTCCCTTCCAACTCATTCTATTCTATTCTAAAGAAGGAGGGAGGGGGAGGTCAGCTTACTTTCCAAAGCACCAGAAGGCAGGACAAGAGAAAATGGGTGGAAATTAATCAAGGAGAGAAGCAACCTGGAATTAAGGAGAAATTTCCTGAAAGTGACAATTCACCAGTGGAACTGCTTGCCACCAGAAGGTCCCTTCCAGCGCTACCATTCTGTGCTTCTAGGAGCTTGGGCAGGGGATGGACTAGGACAGCAACTGGTCACCAACTGGTGGTCCGCGAGAAAATTTTGGTGGTCCGCGGAAAAATTATTTGCATTTTTTATATTGCACTGAATCAGGGGTCCTCAAACTTCGGCCCCTGGGCCAGATACGTGCAATGAAGGTTTGTGTTCCTGCAGAGAGTCTCCCTCTTCGGGGTCTTTTTATGAGGGTCGGAGGGGGGTAGAAATTCAGACTCGGGGTCTGCTTCGGCCTCCTGGTGAGGGGCTTTGGGTGAAGGCTGGAGGGAAGAGCCGCTGGTGGCGAAGAGCCGGAGGGCCTCATGGCCTGGAACTGGCTGACCATCTCAGCCCGCTGAGCCTCCAGGCGCCGGTACCTGGCCTTGCTCTCCCACAGGTCTTCGCTCTGCTTGGAAAGCCTATGCTCCTAGTCCTCAGTGAGGTGCTTCTGCTGAGCCTCCTTCTCGGCCAGATCCAATTTGAACTGAGCTGTTTTGCCAACTCTTTCTCCTGGGGGCTGCTTAGCTCCAGCAACTGCTTCCTGTTGGGGTCCTAAGGAGCCCGGGCGGGGAGGCAAGGAGGGGCTGGGAGGGGAGGGGCGAGTAGAGGCTGGCAAGGCACCCCTCGACGTGAATGACATTGAGTTGGCCATGCCTACCATCACATGACCACCTAGCCATGCCCACCCAGCCGGTCATTAGGCAGATCGCATTAGTGGTTCGCGGGATTTAAAATTATGAAGTTAGTGGTCCCTGAGGTCCGAAAGGTTGGGGATCCCTGGATTAGAAGACCTCCAAACTTCCAGTCCTACAATTCTATGAGCTTGGGCAGGAGGATGGACTAGAAGACCTCCAAGGTCCCTTCCAACTGTTATTCTGATCCCACTGCATTTAAAGCTCACATCTCTCCCAGTCAAGGTTTGCATGCACCCCCTGGCCCGAGCCTGACCCTCTCTGAACCCTCTGCTGCCTTGGGAGGCATGGGGTGACTAGCTTCCCTGGTCCATCTCTGCCACCAGGCCCACAGAGCCTCTGAGCCCCCTGCCCCTCCCCGTCTTTGCAAGAAGCAACCATGGTTTTCACGAACGGCCGGGGTTGCTTGGTCTTGTGAACTTGGCTTCCTCCAACGAAGCTTCTTCTCTGGTCTCCTAAGGTATCCTGCCCCCCCCTCTTTTTTAAAAAAAATTTCTCTCCCTGGCTGCCAGCCTCCCACGCGCCCGGCTCTCCGTCTCTGTGGCAACTCCACACATTGGAGGCTGGCAAAGCTGCAGAAGGGACAGAGGGAAAAAAAAACCCAGTTCCTTTAGCCAACTGGCCCCAGACTGAGCCGTTGCCTGGCCCCCTTGCAAAAGGAGGCCGAAATCTGAGCATAAAAAAGGACCATTCAGTGCCCACGGTGTTGCCAAACCTTGCCCCGATGTTTTGCCCCACGAGGACCAGAAACTTGGCTTTTGGTAACACAGCAACCTCCACGATAAGGCTTGAACTTGGAGGCTGGGCCTGTAAAATGGTGCCTTTTTTTTTTTTTTTGGATGGGGCGTGGATTTTGCCTGTGGCCAGAGCGGAGTTTCTGCAAAAACTGCCCCATTTGTGTGGGTCTCGGGAGGGGCGGGCAGGGTTGCGTTGCAGAGAATAAAGCCAGCATTGTGCTGTGGAATCTGAAGCCAGAATGGTGAGCTGAGCTGAGCTTGGAGGGGAGGAAAAAACAGAATTGACCGTCTAAGTCTGCGGTCTCCAAACTGGGCTGTTTTAACACTGGTGGACTTCACCTCCCAGAATTCCCCAGGCAGGACTTCAATTCCCAGAATACCTGAGACAGAATTTCAACTCTCAGAATGCTCCAGCCAGGACTTCAATTCCCAGAATGCCTCAGTCAGGGCTTCACCTCCCAGAATGCCCCAGCCAGGACTTCACTTCCCAGAATTCCTCAGCCAGCCTGTTGAAGTTGACAAGTTTTAAAGTGTCACAGTTTGGAAAACTCCTGCCTTAAGTAAATTTCCTTTGATATAAAAAAGACACACACACACACACACGTGGAATTTCTTCCAAATAAGAACTGAAAAAGGCACCCCTGCCTGGCTTTTAATTCATCTCAACCCAACTTCCCAAGAAGAGGTCGCATCTTTGCAAAGTTGCAAGTTTCCGATTTGCACAGGGTGTGTTTGTGCGTGCAGTTGCACAGACTCTGCAGCCTACATTGGCTTGACAGACTGACTCACAAACGACCCAGTCCTGTGAATGTCCGGCCCTTGCAGCCAGCTTACACTTCAGCGGGTTGAATGAAACTGCAAAGTTGGGCCGACGGAGTAACCCACGGTTCGCTTTGCCGCAGATATACTCAGACAATCCCGGTCTGAATTTCCCCCTCTCAAAGTCCAGCTTCGATCAAGTTTAAGCTACTACGCGACGATTCTTCTTTTAGTTTTGATTCTGTTCAGCTCCTTGCAGAAGCTGCTTTACTTTCCAAGGGGGAGGGGTTGTTAGCCCCACCACGGAGGGGCCTGAAAATGGCCTCGGGCAACGAGAGACCCCTTTGGCAAGCAATTGGGGTGGGGGGTGTGGAAGCAGGAAAAGGAATTTGAAGGCTGGAGAGGAAACGCCAGTTACATTCATTAGCCACAAACTCCTTGCCCTTGTGTTTCTGGTGTGTTTGCAATCCAAACAGCTGGAGGGCTTTTTGGCAAGATGTGGGATTTCGCAAGCGGACGAGGCTCCCTCTGCCGTTTGGCCAAGCAGCTCTTCCAGGAGGCTCCCAGCTGCCCTCTCCCCAAGCAGCATGGCTGCCTTTGCCCGGGGATATCACCCACCCGATGGGGCACGGTCCTTTTCCGCCGTTCTTGGCTGTCTCCCCGGGGGGCTGCAGGCTCACGAGGGCCCTGGGATGGGCTCCTGACTCTGCTCAGCTCTGGCCAGAGTTGCCCGGATGGTGTGGGTCAGGTGCTGCAGGCCGATCAGGTAGCCGTCCTCGTGGCTTCCGGGGGTCCAGGCCACGTCATGGCGAAGGTGGGAGTGGGCTGGTGCTAGGAGAGTCTTGCCAAAGTCGATCATCCAGATGCTGGCGTGGCCTTTCTGGTCGTGGAGGAAGAGCAGAGAGCTGCCAATCACCTGGGAGGGAGGGAGCAGGGTGGGTAAAAGGGGGGAGGGAGGGAGGGAGGAAGGAAGAAGGATGGAACGGGGATGGATGGATGGATAGGAGATGGAAAGGAGAGATAGATTGAAACAAAGATGGAAGGGAGGGAGGGAAGAAGGGAAGAAGTGAGGAAGAAGAATGGATGTGAGAGAGAAAGGAGAGATAGGTTGAAGCAAATATGGGAGGTTGGTGGAAGGAAGAAAGGAAGGGAAAAGGGAGGAAGGAAGGAAAAGCAGCAGGGAAGGAAAGAAGAAAGGAAGGAGGGAAGGAGGGAGGGCAGAAGAAGGATGGAAGGGAGATGGATGGGTGGGTGGATGGATGGATAGGAGATGGAGAGATAGGTTAAAAGAAAGATGGGAGGGAGGGAGGGTAGGAAGAAGTATGGATGTGAGAAGGAAAGGAGAGATAGGTTGAAAGAAAGATAGGAGGTTGATGGGAAGGAGGGAGGAAGGGAAGAAAGGAAGGGAGGAGATAGGAGATTGGAAAAAGGAGGAAGGAAGATGGAAGGATTGGAAAAAAGAGATGGAGGAAGGAAGGAAGAGAGAGAGATGGAAGGAAGGAGAGAAAGAGGGAAGGACAGAAGGAGAGAGACAGGAAGAGAGAGAGATGGAAGGAAGGAGAGAAAGAGGGAAGGACAGAAGGAGAGAGGACGAAAGGAAAGGAAAAAAGGTCAAATGATTTTCTCCAAACTAGAAGAATTTGCGTGGCTAACTTTAGAGGTCCCAGAATAATATTCTAGGATTTGGGATCAAACACTTGAAATGCCACCCAGCCTGGAAAAAAACGAGCCAATCTTTTTCGGAAAGCCAAATGTAAACACAGCATGGCAAATAAAGCAGGAATACCTGCAAACGATGTAAATAGAGATTTTTTTGTTTGTTTGTTTAATCAGAAGTTTTCAAACTTGGCAGCTTTAAGACTTGTGGACTTCAACTCCCAGAATTCTGGGAGTTGAAGTCCACAAGTCTTAAAGCTGCCGAGTTTGAAGACTTCTGGTTTAAATGCTCTTGTTTGGGAACACGCCACTTCTACATGGGTGCCCTGGTTGCTTTAAGCAGGGCGGAGCTGCCCCTGAGCATGCACAAAGTTCTTTCACCAGCGAGAACCGCTGGATGCAAAGATCTGCTGGCTTTCCAGCATCCCTCGAACCCCGGCAAACTTTGGCAACTTTAGGACTTGAGGACTTCACAACTCCAACTCCCTTCAACAGGAATTAAAATCCACAGGTTGTAAAGTTGCCGTAGTTACCTACCCCTTCTAACCCAATATTTTTCAAATACTGCAAGCTGGGGGATTCTGGGAGTTGGAAGTCCAGACTTTTTAAAAGTTGCTGCTTGAGGAAGTTGCCGCTGTAAAGGAACTAAACTCCTCTTTTTGCAAATTATAGGCAGTTTATAGGTGCCCAGTTAGAAATAAATTATGCTGGCTGCGTTCCCACAACCCGCTTAATCTGATTAACTGAATATAAACATGGATTACACAACATGTCAAAATCTAAATCGAGGTATGAAGCATGGAAACCGAAGGCATTAAAGGCCACCCAGGGCCCAAATTAAACAAGCTTGACAGGTGCGTGCCAATGCGAGGATCTCGCACAGACTCAGGGTTTTGTGTGAATGAGGTTTCCTCTCACGAGTAAAATACCCAAAACCTGTGGCAGTTGCCTGTGCTTAAGCTGGCCATCTACCTGCCTGGGCCTAACCGAACTGCAAGTCGCACAATCCCCTCAGCCAAGCGCTTGGAATGATGGGAGTTGAAAACACATCTGGATAAAATATTCCCCTTTAAATTGCTCCAGATGCTTTCAGCTCCAAGTTCTTTTAGCAAGGGAGGAATCCTATAATCAGGATGATGTCCTGGTTTTTCTCAACAGCCCCTCCCCCCCCCCAGTCCATCCTGGATTGGTCAACTAAAATGGACCAAGGAGAGATTCAACCTGGAAATAAGGAGAAATTTCCTGACAGGGACAGCAATCAACCCATAGAACAGAAGTTGCCTTCAAAAATTGTGGGAGCTTCATCCCTGGAAGCTTTCAAGAAAAGACTGGACTGCCATCTCTTAGAAATGGTGTAGGGTCTCCTGTTTGGGCAGGGGGTTGGAATAGATGCCCTCCAAGGTCCCTTCCAAATCTGTAAAGGATATTGAGACTCCAGAAAAAGTACAGAGAAAAGCAACCAGGATGATGAGGGGATTGGAGAATAAAACATATGAGGAACGGTTGCAGGAACTGGGCCTGGCTAGTCTAGTGAAGAGAAGGACCAGGGGAGACAGGAGAGCATTTTCCAATATTTGAGGGGCTGCCCCAGAGAGGAGGAAGGGGGTCAAGCTATTTTCCAAAGCACCCGAAGGCCAGACAAGGAAGAATGGATGGAAACTGAACAAGGAGAGATTCAACCTGGAAATAAGGAAGAATTTTCTGACAGTGAGAACAATCAACTGAGGGAACAGAAGTTGCCTTCAGAAGTTGTGGGAGCTTCATCCCTGGGGGCTTCCATGAAGAGACTGGACTGCCATTTCTCAGAAATGGTGTACGGTCTCCTGGTTGGGTAGGGGGTTGGACTAGATGACCTCTAAGGTCCTTCCAACTCTGTTAATCTGTTAAACTCTCACAATAAAGGTAGGGAGATGCAGGTCCCCACATTATTTTTCATGGTTCAGATGGTGGGATCCGACAGTTTGATCCCCTTTTGAGGGCTGAGAAGCGCTCAGCTTTCCTCCTTTTTTGAGGGAGGGGTCCCCAGCAAATCACCTCGTGCCTCTTGAAGAAGTTGGACTCTTCCAAAGCTTGGCGTAAACTCTCCAGGCGTGCCAAGTAGATCTTCTGCAAATCAAGGAGAATATTAAAACAAGGAGAGTTGGAGGGCAATGTCTCCCCCCCGCCCGATAAACGTGTCTCTTTTTAAAAGCGTCAGGAAAAACAAAAAACAAATATAAGAGTGACTTTAATACAGGGAAAATCATTAAGCAATAGACGTATATCCTGCTTCACCATGCTTTCCAGCCGTCTCTAAGTGGTTTACAGAGCCCCCAACAATCTGGATCCTCATTTTACCCACCTCGGAAGGATGGAAGGCCAAGTCGACCTTGAGCCAGTCAGGATCGAACTGCTGGCAGTGGGCAGAGTTTAGCCTGCAATACTGCATTCTAACTACTGTTCCACCGCGGCTGTGTGTTTCAGTGTTTCTCGAAAGCTCGGTAACTTTAAGATGGGTGGACTTCAACTCCCAGAATTCCCCAGCCAGCTATGCTGGGAGTTGAAGTCCAGCCATCTTAAATGTCATCTTAAATGACTTAAGAAGGACGAGGGGTGACATGACAGTATATGAGGGGCTGCCCCAAAGAAGAAAGGGGTCAAATTATTCTCCAAAGCACCAGAAGGCAGGACAAGAAGCAACGGATGGAAACTAACCAAGGAGAGGAGCAACTTGTAACTGTCCTAGACCAGAGGTCTCCAACCTTGCCAATTTTACGACTTGTGGACTTCAACTCCCAGAATTCCTCATGCCTGCCTGAAGAATCCTGGGAGTTAACATCCACACCTCTTAAAGCATTGAAGGTTGAAAAACACTGATCTACTCCATTGTGGTTTATTTCCCCCCCTCCCACCGCCCCAATCCATTGTTACAGGTAGTCCTTGGTACAGGTAATCATGGCGTAAGGAATTCTGGGAGTTGAAGTCCACAAGTCGTAAAGTTGCCAAGGCTGGAGACCCCCTGTCCTAGATCAAGCCAAGTCCTCAGCCATCACCAGGCACACAGAGATTAACAACATTTGCACACCATTCAAAAAAGATATGGGTGGGTTGCTGGGGGTTCGCAGGGGTTCGGGAGAACCTCTAGCTAAGATTCTGTGCCCCAAATCCCACTCATGGCTGGTCCCGCCCACGCTGCCCCTCCCCTCCCAGGAGTCCCCACGCAGCCCATTTTGGATGCAGGGAAGTATAGGCTGCGCATGGAGTCTCGGGGAGGGCAAAAAATAGGCCTACTGGAAATTACAGAGGGCCACTGGAGCCTGGGGAGGCCATTTTTGCCTTCCTGGAGGCTCAGGGAAAGCCTCTGGAGCCTGGGGAGGGCAAAAATGCCACCCCTCCTTGCTGTGGTGCCAACTAGGCCACGCCCACCATGGCCACGCCCACCCAGCAACTGGGCGGAGAACCCCTTGCTAAAACTTTTTGAAGCCCACCCCTGAAAAAAGACAAAGAGCCGCCAAGGAAACAAAGAGACCAAAATAGCCGACAACAATCACCTAGATAAGCAGGGATTAACACCAGACAAACAATCCCTCCAATCAAGGAATTATCAACTAAACAAGGAGCAACCAAGCACACTCCCACCAACGCTGGTGAGCGAACCCCATTTCTTCTGACACTGAGGAGGCCATCTAGTCGGGTAATGAACCAAGAAAACAACCAAACTCAGGGAGCACCACGGACCCCGCCCCAAAAACACAACAACAACAACCAACCCAAAATCAAATCCGCCGCACGACGTTTTAGCTCAGCCACTGATCAAAAGCTTGGTCCCACTTTTCGTCTAAGAATCCTGCTTCCTCCTCCCACTTTCCTCGGGCAAGAGCTCACCAGCACGTCCACGCGATTCTTCACAAACCGCAAGAAGATCTCCATGATTTGATCCTGGCTTCGCGTCTGCTTGAAATCCCGCTGCACTGTTCCCCCCTCGATCTGCAGAGAGAGAGAGAGAGGGAAAGGGAGAGCAATAGCAACGGCTCTTAGGCTTATATACCACTTCGCAGTGCTTTGCAGCCCGCTCTCAGCTTCTGGCCCCCCCAACAATCTGGGTCCTCGTTTTACCGACCACGGAAGGACGGAAGGCTGAGTCAACCTTGAGCCAGTCAGGATCGAATTCCTGACAGTTGGCAGAATTAGCCTGCAATTCTGCATTCTAACCACTGGGAGGGAAAGAAAGAAAAAGAAAGAAAGAAAGAAAGAAAGAAAGAAAGAAGGAAGGAAGGAAGGAAGGAAGGAAGGAAGGAAGGAAGGAAGGAAGGAAGGAAGGAAGGAAGGAAGGAAGGAAGGAAGGAAGGAAGGAAGGAAGGAAGGGCAATAGCACTTTGACTTATATACTGCTTCACAGTACTTTACAGCCCTCTCTAAGTGGTTTACACAGTCAGTCTTTCCCCCCCAAACAATCTGGGTCCTCCTTTTACCGACCACAGAAGGACAGAAGGCTGAGTCAACCTTGAGCCGGTCAAGATCGAACCGCTGGCAGTTGGCGGAGTCAGCTTGCAATTCTGCAATCTAATCACTGCGCCACCACTGCTCCGTGAGAGTGTGGAAAGCCCGTATCCTGACCTGTTGATGGAAGACCTGCTTCTCCAGCTCACACACATGGATGTACAAACACACACACACACACAAACATGGCACTTCTCCGGCCACTCACCGTCACCCCTTCGATCCGGAATCCCAGAGAAGCGCTGGAGCTGGTATTTTCCCTCCACTGCATGTAACGGGGCTTGGTGACGGCCCCCTGGCTGTGCTCGTCCGGCGTGGGGGCCCAGGGCTCAATCTTCATCATCTTCTGGTAGAGGTCTCGCCGGGGGACTGACCAAGGCTGACCCTTGCCCACTTCGTCCTCCAGGTACGTCCTAGGCAACCGGGACAAAAGGGAAAGATCCCTTGGTGAGTTAAAGTTCTCCCTCCCATTAACTCAAGAAATACAGGTAGTTCTTGACTTACGACCACAAAATTTGTCATTAAGTGAAACACAGGTCGGGTTTCGCCCCGTTTCGCGCACTTTTTTGCCCCAGTTCTTAAGTGAATCACCGCCGCGGGTTAAGGGAATCTGCCTTCCCCATTGATTTCGTTTCAACAATCACGTGGGATCACGTGACCCTGGGGACACGACGACGGTCATAAGTAGGAACCTGTTACTGAGCGTCTGAATTTTCATCACGGGGATGCGGCAAAGATTGTAAGTTTGAAAAACGATCCTCTCCCAAGTCCCTTTCTTTTCAGTGGCGTCGTAACTTTTGAACGGTCACTAAATGAACTGTTGTAAGTCGGGGACTACATTTGTTGGAGGGGAGGAATGGGGAGGGGTCAGTCTTCCCAGGTGAACTGGACAGGATGAGTTAATTTTACTTTATGGCAGGGGTCTCCCATCTTGGTCACTTTAAGACATGTGGACTTCAACTCCCAGAATCCCTCAGCCAGCGAAGCTTCGCTGGCTGAGGGATTCTGGGAGTTGAAGTCCACAAGTCTTAAAGTAACCAAGGTGGGAGACCCCTGCTTTATTGTAAGGCTATAGTCCTTGGTTTAGAGTCATTCGTTTAGTGACCATTCCAAGTTACAACGGCGCTGGAAAAAAACAACTTAACTTATGACTGTTTTTCACCCTTACGACCATTGCAACATTCCCCCCCCCCGGTCACGTGATCCAAATTCAGTTGCCCTTGGCAACCTGACTCAGATTTATGACGGTCGCAGTCTCCTAGAGTCCCTTTTTGATCCACTTTTGCGGCCTTCTAACAAGCCAAGTCAACGAGGACACCAGATTCACTTAACCACCACGTAACTCACTCAACAACGGCAGTGCTTCACTTAACGGCTGTGGCAAGGAAGGTCGTAAAATGGGGCAAAACTCACTTCACAACTGTGACCCTCAGCAACAGATATTTCAGGCTCGATTGTAGCCGTAGGAGGACGAATCTCCCTCCGTCTCTTTTTACAGCCAGATAAGTGAGGAAATCAATTTTCTTTCTCCGTCCATTGTACAGCTGAGGGCTTTCCGCTCTCTTATCTGATTGTTGTCTAGGGATCATTTCTTATGGCAAGATCCTTTGGATTCTTCCAGGATCCAAAGGATCTTGCCATAAGAAAGGATCTCTAGTGGAAGCGGGATTTATAAATTAAAGATGCCCCTCTCCCGATCCCATTCTCCCCGCCCACCCTGCGAGGAAGGCCGCTCTGACCTGGTGCCCATCTTGCAGTCCATGATGCTGGGATTCTGGAGTCCGCGGAGAAGGTCGTCCATCTGGATGTAGCGTTCGCCGCCCACCTCCGCCACCCCGTGGTAGGCGGGCACAAAGGGACGCAGGACGTCCGTCATCAGCTCGGACAGACAGGCCTCCTCCACAGCACTGAACTTTTTCAGGATTTGGCCCCCTTCGCTGGGCTTGAAGTTGCCTGGAAGGAGAATGGAGGCGAACATCTGGAGGTCAACACAACACTGGCCTCCTCTGCCAATGCTGGCTGGGGGGTTTCTTGGAGTTATAGTCCACCCATCTTAAAGGTTGCTGGCTGGGTGATTCTGGGAGTTATAGTCCACCCATCTTAAAGGATGCTGGATGGGGGGTTCTGGGAGTTATAGTCCACCCATCTTAAAGGATGCTGGCTGGGGGATTTGGGAGTTATAGTCCACCCATTTTAAAGGATGCTGGCGGGGAATTCTGGGAGTTGTAGTCCTCCCCTCTTAAAGTTGCCAAAGTGGATTTGGCTTCTGATCCCCGTCCCCACACCTTCCCCTGGGCACCTCAAATATCCTCGTGCTATTCATACCTTCATGTCCAGCCAGCTGCACCCAGGAGCTGCGTCGTCGCAAAGACCAGTGGACCATGGTGAAAAAGGTCTTCCAGGATTTTGTCTAGAGGAAAGCCAGAAAATGGGTGGTTGAAAACATGGAAACTCTGGGGTTGTAGGTGGGTGTGATAAAACCAGAAACAGAAAATGGACGGAAACTGAACAAGGAGAGATTCAACCTGGAAATAAGGAGAAATTTTCTGACAGTGAGAACCATCAACCCATGGAACAGAAGTTGCCTGTGGGAGCTTCATCACTGGAGACTTTCAAGAAGAGACTGGACTGCCATCTGTAGGGTCTCCTGCTTGGGCGGGGGGTTGGACTAGATGACCTCCAGGGTCCCTTCCAATTCTGTTCATCTGTATCTGTAGACTAGACTGGGAGTTCTAGTCCCGCTTTAGGCATGAAAGCCAATTGGGTGACTTTGGGCCAATCATCAGGAGACTGGGAATTCTAGTCCCGCCTTAGGCATGAAAACCAATTGGGTGACTTTGGGCCAATCACCGGGAGACTGGGAGTTCTAGTCCCGCCTTAGGCATGAAAGCCAATTGGGTGACTTTGGGCCAATCATTGGGAGATTGGGAGTTCTAGTCCTGCCATAGGCATGAAAGTCAATTGGGTGACTTTGGGCCAATCACCAGGAGACTGGGAGTTCTAGTCCCACTTTAGGCATGAAAGTCAATTGGGTGACTTTGGGCCAATCATTGGGAGACTGGGAGTTCTAGTCCCGCCATAGGCATGAAAGCCAATTGGGTGACTTTGGGCCAATCACCAGGAGACTGGGAGTTCTAGTCCCGCCTTAGGCATGAAAGCCAATTGGGTGACTTTGGGCCAATCACCGGGAGACTGGGAGTTCTAGTCCCGCCTTAGGCATGAAAGCCAATTGGGTGACTTTGGGCCAATCATTGGGAGATTGGGAGTTCTAGTCCTGCCATAGGCATGAAAGTCAATTGGGTGACTTTGGGCCAATCACCAGGAGACTGGGAGTTCTAGTCCCACTTTAGGCATGAAAGTCAATTAGGTGACTTTGGGCCAATCACTGGGAGACTGGGAGTTCTAGTCCTGCCATAGGCATGAAAGCCAATTGGGTGACTTTGGGCCAATCACCAGGAGACTGGGAGTTCTAGTCCCACTTTAGGCATGAAAGTCAATTAGGTGACTTTGGGCCAATCACTGGGAGACTGGGAGTTCTAGTCCTGCCATAGGCATGAAAGCCAATTGGGTGACTTTGGGCCAATCACCGGGAGACTGGGAGTTCTAGTCCCGCCTTAGGCATGAAAGCCAATTGGGTGACTTTGGGCCAATCATTGGGAGATTGGGAGTTCTAGTCCTGCCATAGGCATGAAAGTCAATTGGGTGACTTTGGGCCAATCACCAGGAGACTGGGAGTTCTAGTCCCACTTTAGGCATGAAAGTCAATTGGGTGACTTTGGGCCAATCACCGGGAGACTGGGAGTTCTAGTCCTGCCATAGGCATGAAAGCCAATTGGGTGACTTTGGGCCAATCACCAGGAGACTGGGAGTTCTAGTCCCACTTTAGGCATGAAAGTCAATTAGGTGACTTTGGGCCAATCACTGGGAGACTGGGAGTTCTAGTCCTGCCATAGGCATGAAAGCCAATTGGGTGACTTTGGGCCAATCACCGGGAGACTGGGAGTTCTAGTCCCGCCTTAGGCATGAAAGCCAATTGGGTGACTTTGGGCCAATCATTGGGAGATTGGGAGTTCTAGTCCTGCCATAGGCATGAAAGTCAATTGGGTGACTTTGGGCCAATCACCAGGAGACTGGGAGTTCTAGTCCCACTTTAGGCATGAAAGTCAATTAGGTGACTTTGGGCCAATCACCGGGAGACTGGGAGTTCTAGTCCTGCCATAGGCATGAAAGCCAATTGGGTGACTTTGGGCCAATCACCGGGAGACTGGGAGTTCTAGTCCCGCCTTAGGCATGAAAGCCAATTGGGTGACTTTGGGCCAATCATTGGGAGATTGGGAGTTCTAGTCCTGCCATAGGCATGAAAGTCAATTGGGTGACTTTGGGCCAATCACCAGGAGACTGGGAGTTCTAGTCCCACTTTAGGCATGAAAGTCAATTAGGTGACTTTGGGCCAATCACTGGGAGACTGGGAGTTCTAGTCCTGCCATAGGCATGAAAGCCAATTGGGTGACTTTGGGCCAATCACCAGGAGACTGGGAGTTCTAGTCCCAGGTATGAAAAACTGGTTGGGTGACTATGGGATGGCATAAGGCCTCCTGCCTTGGGCAGGGGGTTGGTTTAGAAGACCTCCAAGGTCCCTTCCAACCCCAATGATTCTCTGATCCTAAGAGGCCCAGTTCCCTCTCTCTCTCAGCCCATCCCTCCTCACAGGGTTGTTGTGATGGGGGAAAACAGGAGGAAGAAGGTGCCGTTGGACTTATTGGTCAAAGTAATGAAGGCAGGATAACACATAAATAAGTAAACAAGCAGAGAGAGAGAGAGGAAAAAAAGGCTGCGGTCTTAAATGCAAAGAAAACAAAGGAACTGCTTGTTGCAAAGAAAGAAATCCCTAAAAATTTGCAACCGGGGCTCTGCGTGAGCAGTTGCCTCTCCCAAAGATGTGCAAAGTATACAAAACAGCCCATTAATCTTTGCCAACACAACGCCGGGCGCAATTGTCGGGGACTGCCAGGCTTCCCCAGCGATGGAGGAAAGAGGAACCGACGTGCGTCACGCCCAGGCAGGAAATCTCAGCCTCTTCCTCCTTCTCCTGCACAGCCCAGCCGGGAGAGCAGCCACCCTTCAGCAGCTCCGTCACGCTAGCAGCGCGGAGAAGCCACTCGAAAACCAGCCAGAGCCGGCGCAGCCACACCTGGCAACCACAAGCACGAGGGCCCTACGAGCGACACCAGCTCTGCACCGGCCCAGGAACTCCCCTGCGGTTTTTGCAAAAGGTTCATCTGCATGCATGCAGAGTCCTTTTGCACCCAGGGCTGCCCCTGCATCCGGAGCCGGGCGTGGGGGGGCTCGTCACGTGGTCCAGGCGCCACGGGGGCTGGCTCTCGTCTCGCTCTGTTGTGGCAACGTGGCAGCTGGGCAACCCCGTTTTGGAAAAAGTGCAAAGAAGAGCGACTAAGAGAATCGAAAGCCTGGAGATTAAAATACACGAAGAACGGCTGCAGGATTTGGGTCTGGCTGGTCTAGAGAAAAGGAGAATTAGGGGTGACATGAGAGCAACATTCCAGTAATTGAGGGGCTGCCCCAAAGAAGACGGGGTCCAATTATTCTCCAAAGCACCAGAAGGCAGGACAAGAAACCATGGAGGGAAACTAAGCAAAGAGAGAAGCAACCTGGAATTAAGGAGAAACTTCCCAACAGTAAGGAAAATTAACCAGTGGAACGGCTTGCCACCAGAAATCATGCACGCTCTACCACTGGGGGCTTTTAAGAAGAGACTACTAGACAGTTACTTATCTGAAATAGTGTAGGCCAGTGAGGGCTAACCTTTTTGCCATTGTGTGCCAAAAGTGGGGGAAGGACGTGTGGGGAGGGGGATCCCCTCTGCACGTGCCCACACCCAAATTCTTTGCACCCCAACCCCCGCGCATGCACACGTGGCACATCTGCACTCCCCCCCACTTTTGGCATGCTACGACCTGGTAGGCCCGTTTTTCACCCTTCCCAGGCTCCAGAGTCTTCCTAGGAGCCTGGGGAGGGCGAAAACAGCCTTCCTCACCCACCAGAGGCTGGAAACGACCTGTTTCCCGACTTCTGGTAACTGTGGGGTGCTGCAAACAGTCGTAAGTGCCATCTATCAGAAATGGTACCTGTTTGAGCAGGGGGTTGGATTAGATGACCTCCAAGGTCCCTTCCAACTCTTGTTATTCTATTCTCTCCTATAACCAGTGGAACGGCTTGCCTTCAGAAGTTGTGGGTGCTCTATCCCTGGAAGTTTTTAAGAAAAGGTTAGGCAGCTACCAGTCTGGAATGGTAGCTGATGGCGAACCTATGGCCCGCGTGCCACAGGTGGCACCCAGAGCCATATTGGTGGGCACGCAAGCTCAGCTCTGGCCAGTTGATTTTTGGGCCTTCTGGGCCCACCGGAAGTCAGGAAACATGCTTTTTCCAGCCTCTGGAGAGCCTCCGGGGGAGAAATGGAGAAGGCTGTTTTCACCCTCCCCAGGCTCCTAGGAAGGCTCTGGAGCCTGGGAAAAATGGGCCTACTGGGCCCACAGTGCCATTTTGTTACGCATCTCCTGGGAACTGCAAAACGGAGGGTGTTAATGCTTCCTCGCACCCAGAGCCAACTGAGTGGCGTTCTGAGTGATGTACGCCCCACATCCTGAGCCTCAGGGGTGAAATGTTCCCTGTTTGGACCGGATTGCCTGATCCGATAGCGATGGTGGCGAATGGTTCGGAGGTAGGATCATCAGAGGCTTTTTTTTTTACTTTTAAAAGCATTTTTTCTACAACCTCGAAGAGGTTGTAGAAAAAATGCTTTTAAAAGTAAAAAAAAAAAAGCCTCTGATGATCACGCAGCTCATCAGGGATCGTCAGAGGCTTTTAAAAGAAAAAAACCCTTTTTTTCTTTTAGATGCCTCTGATGATCCCAGATGAGTTGCCTGATCGTCAGAGGCATTTAAAAGAAAAAAAAGTCTCTGTCGATCAGGCAACTCTGCTGGGATCGTCAGAGCCTTTTGAAAGCATTTTTCGCCGAAGAGGTTGTAGAAAAAATGGTTTTAAAAGTAAAAAAAAGAAAACCAATTGGCCACATCCACCCAGTCACATTAACCCCCACCACCAAGCCACGCCCACAGAACCGGTAGTAACAAATTTTAGATTTTACCCCTGGTTTATGCCTGCCCTCCACACTCTCTACGGACTACTTAAGCGTGAAGTAAAGACCACGGAAGTCCATTTGTGACTGAAACTGTGGAATAGATGATCACTTCTGGAATTTGTGCTTTGTGAAGGAAAAAAAATTATGAAACTTTGATCTAAATCCCTAATTTAAGCCTTCCAGACTCTCCCTTGGGATCATCCCGTCCAGCTGTTCAGTAGTTATTCCACTTTTGCACAGTCTGATAATGTCATTTATAAAAAAAAAAAATAGCGTTTTTTTTTTTTTGCTAATTTTGCAAAAATTATTTTGCAAACAAATTAGCTTTCAATCCCAGCGTTGCGTTTCCTTCCTGTTTTAAACTTTGACCTCTTCAACAGCCGTGAAAATTGTGCTTCCTAAAAAGTTTCCTACGCAAACTATTAAAAACGGTCCGGAAAGTTTTTATTTAAATCTTTGTTGTGAGTGGTGTTATTATCCAGAGAAAAAAAATGACTTTGATCTTAATTTGGGGTGGTTTAATCCGGATTTGGGGAGCAATGCACGGGTTTAAAGGGAGCCAGTGCTGATTTTTTTAAAAGGAGGGATTTAATGTAATTTTTCTTAACTCAGGGGTCCCCAAACTTGGCAGCTTTAAGACTTGTGGACTTCAACTCCCAGAATTCTCCAGCCAGCAATGCCTGGGGAATTCTGGGAGTTGAAGTCCAACAAAACTGCCAAGTTTGAAGACCTCTGCTGAAACTGGATCAAAGTTTCTCAACCCTTGAAGATGGGTGGACTTCAACTCCCAGAATGCCTCAGCCGGCAATGGCTGGGGAATTCTGGGAGTTGAAGTCCGCCCATCTTCAAAGCCGCCAGGGTTGAGAAAAACTTTGCTTTTGTTGCTGCTATGTGGACATTTCCACATCCTGTTTTCTAATATTATCATCTAATGTAAACCTAATTTTTTATTGTTTTTTTTTTTTACTTTGACTAATATCCAGCAAGAAGCTTTCAGGCTTAAAATGCAAATAGCAAAAACAAACAAACGTTAAATCTTCATGATACATTGGCTGGATTTCAAAGGGCCTTCTTTGCAGATTTCGCCCAGTTTTCCTTAACTTCCCTGCTTCAGGATGCAAAAATTAATCTATAGGTTTATCTGCGTCAATAAATCACTTACACGTATCCTTGACTTACAACGGTTCGTTTAGCAACCGTTTGAAGTTACAGTGTTACTGAAAAAAATGGACTTATGGCTGATTTTCGCACTTATGACATAGCCATTCCAAGGACCCGCGATCCCAAATTCAGACGCTTGACAAACTGACTCGTATTTATGACGGTTGCAATTTTCCCCTGGGGTCACAGGATCCCCTATTGGCGACCTTCTGACAAGCAGTGTCAATGGGAAAAAACAGATTTGCTTAACAATAGTTCAACTCGTTGAGCAACTGCAGTGATTCACTTAACAACGGTGGCGAGCCAGGCTGTAAAACGGTTGTCTTTTCCGAGCATCTGACAAGCAAAGTCAACAGGGAAGCCAGATTCACTTAACAACCATGCTGCTAATCGAACTACTTCAGTGATTCACTTAACAACGGTCGTAAAACGATTGGCTTTTCCGAGCTTCCGACAAGCAAACTCAATGAGCAAAACCAGATTCGCTTAACAACCATATTACTAATCAAACAATTTCAGTGATTCACTTAAAACGAATCACTTAACAGTGATTCGTTCTACGAGCAAGGTCGTAAAACGATCGGTTTTTCTGAGCTTCCAAACAAACTCAATGGGTAAAACAATCGCGTGATTTGTTTAACAACTGCATCGATTCACAGAGCTGGCTGGAGAATTCTGGGAGTTGAAGTCCACAGGCTTTAAAAGTTGCCAAGGTTGGATCCCCCCTTCTTTTAAAGAAAGACACCCCTCACCAGTTCTGCCCCCCCATCTCACCTTCCTCAGGACCCGTTTCTTCGTCGTGACCGACCTTCCTTCGACGTCACTGAAGACATCATCCGACTCTTGGGACGAGCTGGCCAAAGACGAGCAGGTGGACGAACCCGAGATGGACCGGTCGAAAAGCAATCCGGGGGATTGGTTTACGCGGGAAGGAGATGGAACTGGGGGCACCCCAGAGGTCATCTGGCCCAGCGGGCGAGGCGGGGACTCCTGGCATGTCTGCAAACCGTTGCTGGAGAAGGCCGCGCGGGACAGCTCGGCCGCTCCCTCGATGGCCCTCGCAGGGTCGGACGGGGGCTCTGCCGGCTCCCACCCCTCGGGCTCCGTCGGCTGGACGAGAGATCCCGAGGAGGCTGGGATCCATTCCATGAGGACTCCGAAGGACGGATCACCGGATCTCAAGTCGGGGTTCTCCTGTGGCTGCAACGGCCCTCGGGTGCTCCAGGTTCGAATTCCGCCACAGTGGTCTACAGAAGGAAAGCAAAAAGGGGACAAACACATTAGCAGATTTTAACGGAATAACGGAATGAGCTGTAAGGGACCTTCTACTCCAACCCCCTACTTGAGCAGGAAAACCCATACCTATTTCTGATCTATTTGCTTGTTTACTTGTTGCGCTCTTTAAAAAAAATAAACAAATCTATGCTTTCACTACAAAGACCCATAAATAAGCCCCCTGAGAAAGAGGAGGCAGTCCTTCACTTACAACCGTTTGTTTAGTGACCGTTCGGAGTTGCAACTCCTCCGGAAGAAGCGACTTACGACCGTTTTTCACACTTATGGCCGTTGCTGCATCCCCGTGGTCATGTTGTCAAAATTCAGATGCTTGGCAGTCGATTCATTTTTATGACGGTTGGAGTCATGTTTTGTGAACTTCTGATCTGCGAAGTCAACGGGGGGTGGTGGGGAGCTGGATTCATTTAATGACCATGTTAACTAAAGAACTGCAAGGATTCACTTAACAACTCTGGCAAGGAAGGTGTCAAGCCTGAACGAAGGTTGCCAAATGGGCCAAAACTCTCTTAGTGACCGTCTTGCTTAGCAATGGAAACGTTGGGCTCGACTGTGGTCATAAGTCAAGGACTACAGTGTACAGACTCTAAAAGACACAGCTTGCAAGGAAAAAAGGAATGGAGAGAAGGAAAAAAAGAAGGAAAGAAGGAGAACTAATGTTTCCCTTCCCGGTACAGGTAGTCCTCAATTTATGACCACAACGAAGCCCAAAATTTATTTTGCTAAGTGAGACATTGGTCAAGTGAGTTTTGCCCCATTTTATGATCTTCCTTGCAACACTTTGTTAAGCGAATCATTGCAGTTAGCAATACGGTCGTTAAGCCGGGACCCTGCA
This sequence comes from Masticophis lateralis, assembly GCA_030761175.1. Taxonomy (NCBI): domain Eukaryota; kingdom Metazoa; phylum Chordata; class Lepidosauria; order Squamata; family Colubridae; genus Masticophis; species Masticophis lateralis. Next base: position 3,066,079 of record JAUDYJ010000017.1, on the reverse strand, counting down.
ACCGTCGTAAATATGGATCATTTGCCAAACACCCGAATATAAATCACTGCCTATGCAGATGCTGCAATGGAAATAAACCTTTTTCATCCCTGGAGGCTTCCAAGAAGAGATTGGACTGCCCATCTCTCAGAAATGGTGTAGGGTCTCCTGCTTGGGTGGGGGTTGGACTAGATGACCTCCAAGGTCCCTCCCAACTCTGTTCGTCTGTGAAACCCTTTCTCTACAATTGGCTTTTAATCACAGCAAAACAGGCCAAGAATTTTTTTTTCCCCCAAAGCTTCATTTTATCTGATCTATCTTCGGTCCTGGAATTTAAGGAACTTCAAAAACATTGCATTTTAAGATTGCTGGAAGAAAGACGAAGCAAAAAACAAACAAACAAACAAAAAATAAAATAACCCCAGAAGTCTAATGGCATATTTTCCACCCTGGACAAACATTGCATTTTAAGATTGCTGGAAGAAAGACGAAGCAAAAAACAAACAAACGAACAGAGAAACACTGCAATTTTGCAATTCGCAAACATTTTCAAAACAGAATTCCGTTTGCAAAAGGTACTGCCAGACTCCAGATTCCTTCCCTCTCCCTCCCATGGCATTTTTTTTCAAAGGTCTCTTTCCTGTCTTCCACGCCAGGAATGTAATTAATCGAGAAATGATTAATCAAACAATGGCGACAAGAATTCCACTGAATGGGGAGGTTGGCAAACCTTAGACTCTAATGACCTGAAAGGGCTTCGAAGTGCAAAAAATTAAGAAACCGGTTTAAAGGAGAAACTAGGATTATTTCTTGCAATTACTCCTTTTTCACCAACTTTGCTTCCTTGTGAAGCCATGAAAACGAAAATAATAATAATAATAAAAATAAATAAATTACACCTAGTCCTCGACTTATGACTGCTCGTTTAGTGATCAATGTTTCAACCACACTGAAAAAAATGTGACTTGTGACCGTTTTTTCACAGTTACAACCTTTCCAGCATCCCCCCGATCAAAATGCAAGATGCGTGGCCCCCCAGTTTGTATTTACGACTGCTGCTGTGTCCCAAGGTCTTTTTTGGGGGGGACGCCAGTTTCACTTAACAACCAGATGTTAATTTATCAATTGCAGTGGTAATTTCAGTTAAGAACTGTGGCAGGAAAACTCCATTAACGAGCGTTTTGTTTAACCACAGAAATTTGGGGGCTCAATTGCGGTCGTAAATCGAGGACTACCTATAATTGAGATGACTCTTGGATAGAGCCTTCAAATTGAAATGGCAGGCTTTTTTATACCCATAAAATGGAAATAATTACTATTTAAGGCAAAATTCCCCTTCGGGAAGGAACAGAAAGGGAAATAAATCTAAACCCAATTCAGCTTCTAAACTTCTAATTTTACAGAATTGGAACCGACGTGGAGGAATAAAATCCTTTTTCTTGAGTCCAAAGTTTTATATTTTTTGCCATAATATTTATTCTTTCTGGTTTTTTTAACCAAGATTACCCTTCATCCTAACTTCTAATCTTAACCAAATTCAATTTTAAATACAATACAATATCATTTCAACTTTTTCCTTTTTGGATTAGATTCCAAATGTGCCATTAAAAATATTCCAGTTATTATTACAATTTCCCTAATTAAATTTAAAGTTAATATGAAACGTATTCATATTTCTAAAACTTATCATTATATACATTCCAATTAAATGTATTCCAGTTGTTACAGTTCATAATTTTTGTTAAAAATCCAACGTATTACATAATAAATATCACCTCCTCAACTTTTTCTTATTATTTCTGATTTAAACAATTTTTAGTTATTTCATCTAAGTAAATATAAACCCGATTCAGCTGCTTAAACTTCTAATTTTACAGAATTGGAACCGACGCGGAGGAATAAAATCCTTTTTAAGATCGATTTTTCCTCTTCGGATTTTTTGCAGGGCAGTTCGAGGTGCACAACTCAAGAACCCAAGTGGGGGCTCCAGCTAGCTGCCCCCCCCAGTTTAGTCTGGGGGTGAACGCAAGTGTCAGTTTTGGGACGGGATTCACACATTCACACACACTCAAGAATTCTCAAGGGTGCGCAACAAGGAGCATATCTGTTGCACACAACATAACAACATTTCATTTAGCGACCCGTCAAAGTTACAATGGCACTGAAAAAAGAGACTGATGACCGTTTTTCACACTTACGACCGCTGCTGGTCAAAACATGGTCAAAATTCGGACGATCGGCAACTGATGCACCTTTATGACGGTCGCAGTGTCCCTCCTGGGGGGGGTCACGCGGGATCTCCTTTTGGCCAGCAAAGTCGACGGGGGAAGCCCGATTCACTTAGCAACCGTGTGACTCGCTTAACAACTGCAAGTGATTCACTTAACACGAGAGAAAAGTCACCAAACGGGGCAAAATTGACTCCGCCGTCCTGCTTAGTGGGACAGAAACGTTGGGCCTCCGTTGTGGTCCTAAGTCGAGCACTTTACCTGTCCGGAGCTGGGTAGCTGGAAGATCTCCTGCTTGAGCTGACGGGGGCTGGACTAGAAGACCTCCAAGGTCCCTTTTTAGTTCTATTCTGAGTCTACGATTCGATTCGAAGACCCAGGGGCTGCATTCACACAACCCACTGGGTGCGAATCAGTTGTGCGTGTATTATTGTGGTTGGTGTGGTGATGGTGTGTGGGGCTTCACTTTAAGCCCCCCCCCCCCTCCGGAAGGCAATCAACAATAATGGAACAAGAAGGATGCACTCTGCCCATGCCCAGAGGAACTCTCTTCCTGGCCACCAGTACAGAGATTCCTTTGGAAAGCTGGATGGGACCCAGCAAGGAAAGCAAAGGGAGTGGATGGGAGGACACCCCCTCCCCTGCTTTTCAGACACTCCCTCACCTCGTCAAGCCTCTGGGAGACACACATCTGGGTCCACACGTGTCTCCCTCGACGCGTGTCTTGCATCTTCGCACGGAAAGAGCCGTTGCATGGGGAAGACCCCCTCCTCAATCTTTCTGCACCCAAAAAGAGCCCCCCTACCTTGCTCCCCCCTTCCCCCTCCCCAGAGGAACCTCCCAAAGCCCTCCCCCTCAATTCCTCACCTGCAAAAGACGATTCAACCCGTCCCCCCGTCTCCACCTTGCAAGAGCACGTCAGAAAAGCGGGGAGAAAACCCGTGCAGAGAGAGAGAGAGAGAGAGAGAGAGAGAGAGAGAGAAGGGAGGGGGCGAGGCGTCGGAGGAAGGAGGACCCGTTTAGGAAAGGCTGGTCTCTCTCTGCCCTCTGCTGGCCGCCGGCGGCACTGCAGCCCTCTCCGGCAAACCCAGGCTAGAAGCTGAGGAAGCCTCTCGGATCTCCATCAGCGAAACGTCTTCAAAGGAGAAAAAAACAACCCCAGATGGCCTTAAAATGGAACATTGAAATATGGAATTAACTACTCTAAAAAATCCAATCATGTCTATTACATAAGTTTGATGAACGCAGCGATGATTATTGTTATTGACTGTTATCGCTGTTTGAATTAAAATGAATTATACCCGGAGGACCACGCTATTCGTGTATTGATATTGATGTATATTTTTTTTTTAAAAATCCAATAAAATTTAAAAAAAAAAGGAAAAGGAAAACCAAGAATGCTCAGTTGCCTCTTGGGGAAAAAAAGAAAGAAAAAAAAGCATTTTTGGAATTGAGACTCTCCATTAAACCAGGGGTCTTGAACCTTGGCAACTTTAAGCCTGGAGGACTTCAACTCCCAGATTCCCCAGCCATGCACGAAGCCAAGAACACCAGCCTGAAGATGACGAATGAGACTTCGTCGAAACGTCGCCAACATACTTCCAATTCTACGCGGGAGAAGACCCGAATAACCAAAGACCTACATATATATATATATATATATATATATATATACACATACACATACACACACATACATACATACATACATATATTTGCATGTGTTTGTGTCTCCAGTCAGAGATCTTATACCCCTGGTAACATGCTAATTTCACTGTAATACTTTTAACCCAAAATAAAGAAACAAATCTATTTTTTGAAATTATTATTTTTGCAGTTGTTTCTTAGCCAGCTCAGCTGCTTTTCTGTGATGCAGGGAGAGACCCCTAAAATGTCCACCTAAATCAATGAGGTTTAACTCTCGGGGGGGGGGACGTGCTGTGAGGGCAGCCAGGATGGGGGCTTCCTGGGCTTGGTGTAGCATGGGAATTGATACACCAAGCTGCTTGGGGTCAGCTTGGTGTATCTTGGTTAGTGATCAGTTCCTCCTCCTCGTGGCTTCAGGGAGACCTGGGTATTTGGGCAGCCATGATGGCACTTTGGATACAGGCTGGGTCTTCCCCTGACAGTTACAGCCCCTCCTGACCTCCCTCCCTCCTCTGTGACATCAGAAATAACTCCCCCCAGGTCTCTAAATAACAGCCACTGGGTGGGCAGACATACCCTTTGCAGGCAGGATGGCTCAGGGGCTCAGACAGTTGGCAGAGGTTGGCACACGCCGTCCGTCCCCCTACATGGCAGCCAATTTCATTTAGAGCTCAAGGAAACGGGCCAGACGGGAGGAGTTCTAGGCGTGAAAATCAGCTGGGCCAGTCATCAGAAGACGGGAACTTCCTGTCCTGCAGCAGGTGCTGTGAGTTCTAGTTCTGCAATCTGCGCAAAGGTCAGCTGTGGGACTTCTAATAGCCAATAACCAGGAGACGATAAGATCTAGTTGAACCATAGGCAGCAAGCTGCCAATCAGTAAGAGACGGAGAGTTCGAGTCCAGCAATAGACGGTTATGACTGTAACCTTGTTGCTGGTATCCTTACGATTTATATTGACTGTTTCCTAATATGATTTGATTGCTTATTTGTACCCTATGACTATCATTAAGTGTTGTACCTTATGATTCTTGACGAACGTATCTTTTCTTTTATGTACACCGAGAACGTGTGCACCAAAGACAAATTCCTTGTGTGTCCAATCACACTTGGCCAATAAAGAATTCTCTTCTCTTCTCTTCTCTTCTCTTCTCTTCTCTTCTCTTCTCTTCTCTTCTCTTCTCTTCTCTTCATGGACGACATCTTCGAATCTTGCTGTTTGAGGAAGTTGTGTAACATTCTCAGAGACTCTTCCCATCCTGCTTTCAATCTTTTTGGACTATTGCCTTCTGGCAGAAGATACAGAACAATTAAAACTCGCACCACACGTCTTTTGAATAGTTTTTATCCCAGAGCTATAATTGCAGTCAACCATGAGCTAAAGGGCCGCCATCAGTGAGCTGCTGGACAGCATTATTTGGTCTGTTGTGTGGATGTTTGGGTGGTTTAGGGATGGGGAATTTGTGGTGGGTGGGTGGTAAATTTTGTTGGCCGGGACAGATGCAGAAGCGTGGCTGATGGCCACCGGCGGGATGTCGTAATCGCGTCCGATCACGAAGCAATCCTCGCAGTGTCCGATTGCCTTCTTTCTTTTATTAATTGGCTCAGTAGCCTCGTCAGGGGTCAGATATGCTGCTCTGCAGACCCATGACAGATGGCCCCTTTTACCGCAATGGCAGCAGACAACGGCTTTAAATCGACACTCACTCAATTATGTTTTCTGCCAGAGCCCAAACAGCTATTCGGAAGGGTTTTGGCTGGTGGTGACCACTTCTTCTTCATCATCTTGAGGCGGCTCACTTCTGAGCCTGAGTAGCGTAGGGGGCTAATGCCTCCTACTAAAAGGCAGCAAGTAACATCCAGCTGCCTGTAATTCTGTGAGTTCAATCCTAGCCAGGCTCAAGGTCAACTCAGCCTTCCATCCTTTCTAAGGTGGGTAAATTGAGGACCCAGTTTGTGGGGGCAATAAGCTGACTTTGTACAAATTTATACAAAAGTATGAAGGCTATTGCTTAATGCATTATAAGCCGCCCTGAGTCTCCGGAGAAGGGCGGCATATAAATCAAATTAAAAAAAAACCACTTCCTTGTCCTCATCGGACGTGTCCGCCTGCTCTGACCCTTCGTGGTGTACAGACTGGGTCTTGCTGAGAGGGGCCACTGCCAGCAGGGCGCGTTTAATCTCGGCAGATGATTTGTCTGACATCTTGGATGCCCTTGCTTCATCCATGGCCAGCAATAGAGTCAGTTCAGAGCGGGCTAGTAACCTCCTCTGGAGTTTCAAGTCTCTGACCCCGCACACAAGTTGATCCAGTAGGGCATCATCCAGTTCGCGGAATTCACAATGGTGTGCCGCCATCCGCAGAGAAGCCACGTTGTCATTAATAGACTCCCCTTCTTTCTGGGACCTCTGGTGGAAGGCATGTTGCCTTGCAATTCGGGAGGGAGCTGGAGAGTAGTGATTTTTAAGCTTCTCTAGCAGAACCTCCCACGGCACGGTGAACACGGGCTGTGGGGCAGCGAGAGCCCTCGCTGTTCCAAAAATCTCCCTTCCACACAAGCTGAGGAAATATCCCAACTTCCTAGCACTTGACAGATCGGAGAAGTCATTGGCTTGTAAGAAGCATTCGAACCTCTCAACCCCTTCCCACGTCTCCATCGTTGCTCAAAAGACGTGAAGATTGGAAGCGCAGCAGCCCTTATCACTGGGAATGTGCCTTAATGCGACATCTCATCGCCCGTCTAGTGACTAGTGACACCAATTGCTCAGGGTGCCTCAACTCGGAATGTTGCTCTCGCCAGCCATCACCTCAGAAGTATCCCATCGTCATCGCCAGTGTTCTATTTGTAGAATGCGGCAAGGGTTGACTGAGGCTTGGCTATTGAATACCAACTTTATTAATAATGCTAACAGAACAAGGCACTTCGCGGACTAAGTAGAGGAAGCAACAACAACTGTTCCTGTCTGACAGCTCCTTAAATAAAAGGCTGTCAGACGGAAGAACCAATACGCGAGCAGGGATCGCCCACAAATTTAGCTGCTTGCATCTTAACCAATCCGCGTCGGTCAGCAACAGCGCCGCCGGAATGGAGTCATAATTGCGAGGACTCAACAGGAGAATGTTTGGAGATTGTTATGTGTGTTGGGCCTGGTCTTTGAGAGTTAAGTGAATTTCATTGTATGGGTACACCGTGTATACACGTAAATGACAATAAAGTTCTATTCTATTCTATTCTGTTCTGTTCTGTTCTGTTCTATTCTATTCTATTCTATTCTATTCTATTCTATTCTATTCTATTCTATTCTATTCTATTCTATTCTATTCTATTCTATTCTATTCTATTCTATTCTAGTAAAGTCTTACACTTAGGCAAGAAAAACCCAAAGTGCACATACAGACTGGGTGAAACCAGGTTTAAGAGCAAGAACTGTGAGAGGGAACTTGGAGTCTTAGTGGACAATCAGCTAAATATGAGCCAGCAGTGTGCAGCGGTAGCTAAAAAACCCAATGAAATCCTAAACTGCATTAATAGAGGGATACAATCAAGATTGAGGGAGGGCTAATACCACGCTATAAAGCCTTAGTAAGGCCACACCTAGAGTCCTGCATCCAGTTTTGGTCCCCACACTATAAAAAAGATGCTGAGACTCTAGAAAAAGTGCAGAGAAGAGCAACCAGGATGATGAGGGGACTGGAGGCTAAAATATACGATGGACTGTTGCAGGAACTGGGCATGACTAGTCTAGGGAAGAGAAGGACCAGGGGAGACAGGATAGCATCTTCCAATATTTGAGGGGCTGCCCCAGAGAGGAGGAAGAGAGTCAAGCTATTTTCCAAAGCACCTGAAGGCCAGAGAAGGAATAATGGATGGAAACTGATCAAGGAGAGATTCAACCTGGAAATCAGGAGAAATTTTCTGACAGTGAGAACTATCAACCCATGGAACAGAAGTTGCCTTCGGAAGTTGTGGGAGCTTCATCCCTGGAGGCTTTCAAGAAGACACTGGACTGCCATTGGTCAGAAATGGTGTAGGGTCTGCTTGGACTAGATGACTTCCAAGGTCCCAACTCTGTTAATCTGTATCTGTACAGTATCTGTATATAATAGAGACGGTAAGGATTGCTGCCATAAGAAGAACAGAGTGACTACGAGCAAATCAGCAAGAGACGGTGACATCTATTTCTGCAAAAGACATAGTTTTATTCCTGCAATACACACAAGTTGCCATTATAGAAACCTGGCGGGATGAGAACTAATGCCTGGAATACCGATAAAAGAATACAAACTATTCAAAAGAAACAGATTTAGCAAAGGAGTTATATTATACTGTATATATGTAAAAAAAGCACTTTCCCTGTATATAGAGATGCACACAACAAAAGATGAAAGCCTTCTACTACAAATAAAAAGATGTTGAGATTTTGAAAAAAGTGCAGAGAAGAACAACTAAAATGACGAAAGGCCTGGAGATTAAAAAATATGAAGAACGGCTACAAGGATTTGGGTTTACCTAGTCTGGAGAAAAGAAGACTTAGGGGTGACATGATAGCAGAATTACAACATTTGAGGGGATGTCACAAAGAAGACAAGGTTAAATTACTCTCCACAGCATCAGAGGCAGAACACGAAACAATGGATGGAAACTAATCGAGGGGAGAAGCAACCTGGAATTAAGGAGAAACTTCCTAATAGTAAGGAAAATTAACCACCGGAAGAACTTGCCACCAGAATGATGTTGATTTCTCTTCCTGCATTAGGCATGGTACGTTCTCCTCCTGTAAATCTCATGATGGGTGGCTGAAAGTCTTTGGGCCAATACTCACGAGATAGTAAGTTCTAATTGTCCATTAGCTTTGAAGAAGTCTTCTCCTAAGAGGTGAGTTCCACTCCAGACACGCAAAGAAGAAATAGTTGAAGGACTTTGGTTGAATAACTAAATGATGATGACTTCTCTCCCTGCATGAGGCATGATACGTTCTCCTCTTGGAATCCTCATAATGGGAGGCTGAAAGACTTTGGGCCAATACTCAGGGCTCTGTGAGTTCTAATTCTGCATTAGATTTCATGAAGTCTTCTCCTAAAAGGTGAGTTCTACTCCACACGCGCGGAGAAGAAACAGTTGAATGACTTTGGGGAACTACTAAAAGACGATGACTTGTATTCCTGTTTTAGGCATGGTTTGTTCTCCTCCTGGAATCCTCATGATGGGCGGCTGATAGTCTTTGGAGGAATACGCAGGGGACGGTGAGTTCTAATTCAGTATTAGCTTTAATGAAGTCTTCTCCTGAAAGGGAGTTCTACTCCTGCTGCGCGAACAACAGAGAGTTGAATGACTTTGGCAAACTACTAAAAGATGATGATTTCTCTTCCTTCATTAGGCATGGTACGCTCTCCTCCTGGAATCCTCACGATGGGTGACTGAAAGTCTGTGGGCCAATACTCAGAGGACGGTGAGTTCTAATTCTTTATTAAATTTCATGAAGTCTTCTCCTAACAGGTGAGTTCTACTCCTGCCGGGCGAACAACAGACCGTTGAATGACTTTGGTTGAATAACTAAAAGATGATGTCTTCTTTTCCTGCATTAGGCATGGTGTGTTCTCCTCCTGGAATCCTCATGATGAGTGACTGTAAGTCTTTGGGCCAATATTCAGCGGACGGTGAGTTCTAATTCTGTATTAAATTTCATGATGTCTTCTCCAGAAAGGTGAGTTATACTCTTGCTGCGCGAACAAAAGACCATTGAATGACTTTGACAAACAACTAAAAGATGTTGGCTTGTCTTTCTCCATTAGGCATGGTAAGTTCTCCTGGAATCCTCTGTTGTGGCTCCGTTGCCTGAGCCTGTGTCATCGGCAGAGACAGACTCTGAGAGTGAGGGGGAGGAATTGGCAAGGCCTCCCTCTCTAGGACCCTCTTCTCTGGCAATGCCTCCAGAGGACACCAAAGGGCAAGAGATACAGCCAGAGCCAAGCACATCCACGCAGCCACAGGTGGATAGTGATGAGGGTAATGAGTCTTGGCTGGATCCTTGGCAGCGTCGCAGGGATAGGCTCGCGCAACAGAAGAAAAGGCATGCCAGAGATTAGGCTGAGCCACTGGACCACACCCCACAGGGTATAAAAGGGGGTGAGTTAGCCTTTCAGACTCTGTGACGGACAAAACTATCAAAACTATCCTATCGAGTCACATTGCATCTCTGGAAACAGCAATATTGGCTTTGGTTTTTTATTCTTACAAACGGGACTATTCCTTATTGGAGGTAATTTGTTTGTTGATAAAAGTTCTTGGCAAGCAGCTACTGGGTGGCTGCCAATCGTCTTATCGGAAGAATTGGTTGTCTGCCAGTTTATTTAATCCCAGGCTGTCTCTGTGTGTGTGAGAGACGGGGACAGGACATCTTGTCCGTCACCCCAAAATTTAACCCATCTTTAGCCAAGATGGACCCACAGCTGCAGCAACTTATCCAACAGTTGCAAGCTGAACAACAACTTCTGCAGCAGCAAGTCGGCCAGTTGACTGCGCAACTGGCTGGGGGAAATGCTCCTGCAGCTGTTCCTCCTCCCCCTCCTCCCCGTTGGAAAAGCCCTATCAATGTGCCTGATAAATTCTCTGGGCAGCAGGAGATGTTCCCGGCTTTCATAGGACAATGCCAGCTGTTTATGGCTATGAAGCAGGAGGATTTTCTGGATGACTGGGCTTGGGTGGCGTTTGTTATCAACCTCCTCTCTGGCAACGACACCCGATGGGCCATGCCCCTGTTGCTGCAAAATAGCCCCTTGTTGGCAGATTATCAGGGCTTCTGGCAACATCTGAGGTGATGTACGCCAGACAGCAGCCAGGCGCATCAAGGACCTCAGGCAAGGGAAGTGTCCCCTGCAGGAGTATGTGGCTGAATTCTGGCTTCTGGGCCAGGACTCTGATTGGAACGATGCAGTGCTAAGGGATGCTTTATAGGATGGCCTCTCCAATGACCTGCAGGACGAGCAGTTTCTTGTGGAGGCGCCTCAGATCCTCGACGCCCTTGTTACGCAGTGTCTGCGCATCAATGCCTGCTTCCAACGATGCAAGTCCTGCTGGCCCGTCCAAGAACCCCCGACTGTTTCTGCACCCGTGCATCCCGCACTGACAGCATCCCGGGTCACCCTGCGTTTCGTGGCGCTGCGGAAGAGCCCATGGAGCTGGGAGTGGCCCGACCTCGCCTGACAGCCCAGGAGCGGATGCGGAGATGCCAAGGGGGATTGTGCCTCTATTGCGGGGAGGCTGGATATTTTGCCGCCTCGTGCCCCAGGAAGCATAGTGGGGCGCTCACGCCTGTTCCTGAATCTCAGTGGGACCAGCTGGGAAACGGGGCAGGCCCAGCCTGGGGGAAACCTTAGGCTGGGGGAATGTATCACTGCCCCGCCTGATTCGGCGGAGGTGGACGCTGGGCCCCCTCGACACCTGATCCTGGACACCCGGGTGTTGTTGGCCAACCAGTCGGAGGGGCTTCAGGCACATGCGCTGGTGGACTTGGGGGCCACCACAAACTTTATGGACCAGGCCTTTGTGGCCCATTTTGTGGTCCCCTTGGTTCCAGTGGACCCTCCGTCGATGGTCGAGACGATCGATAGGTGGGAACTTGTAGCGGGGCCCATTAAGTTTGCGACTCAGCCCTTGCGCCTTGCCATTGGGGCCCACGAGGAGGTGATCCATTTTTATGTGATGGCGGACCTGCATTTCCCGCTGGTCCTGGGGATGGCCTGGCTTTGGGCCCACGATCTGCAGGTGGCCTGGTCGAGGAATGCCATCTCCTTCCCGAGCCTGCAGTGCGTTGACCACATCCACCACACCTGTGCCGGCCAGGACTTCTCCACCCCTGCCGTCTCCTTGCCTCCTGAGCTGACATCCTTCGCTAACGTGTTCAGTGAAAAGGAGGCGGACCACTTACCTCCGCATCGACCCTATGATTGCCCGGTGGATCTGCTGCCCAACGCACCACTGCCCGTGGGACGCTGTATTCAATGTCTGAGCCCGAGTTGGCCACCCTATGGGACTTCCTGGACAAATACTTGGCCTGAGGGTTCATCTGGCCTTTGTCCTCCCCTCTCTTGGCCCCAGTCCTCTTTGTGAAGAAGAAGACGGGGGACTTATGCCTGTGCTGCGACTACCGGCAGTTAAACGCAATCACCGTGCGGAATCGCTACCCCCTGCTGCTCATCCCGGAGCTGATGGAGAGGTTGTAGGAGGCCTCAATTTTCACCAAGCTCGACCTCCAGGGAGCCTACAACGTGGTGTGGATGCAAGAAGGGGGACGAGTGGAAGACGGCGTTTGGCACCCGATATGGACACTTCGAGTATACCGTCATGCCATTCAGGTTGACCAACGCCCCTGCAGTCTTCCAGCATCTGATGAACGACATGTTCCGGGACATGTTGGATTGGTTCGTGGTCATTTACCTGGATGACATCTTGATCTATTCCCGGTCCCCGGAAAGCCACATCCGGTACATCCGCCAGGTTCTGCAGTGCCTGCGGGAGCACCAACTCTATGCAAAGTTGGAGAAATGTTTCTTCTTCCAGACTTCCATAGAGTTCCTTGGGCACATCATCTCCCCCGAAGGCATCGCCATGGACCTGCGCAAGGTGGAGGTCTTGCGTAGTTGGGAACCCCCTCGTCAGGTGAAAGACATCCAGCATCTGTTGTGGTTCGCCAACTACTACCAAACCTTCATCCCGGGCTTCGCCACCCTGACCTTGCCGCTGATCCAGCTGCTTCGGAAAAAGGTTCCGTTCCATTGGGGATTGGGGTCCCCCGCAGCAGCAGGCCTTCGAGGTCCTGAAACAGGCCTTTGTCACGGAACCTGTCCTGAGGCACCCCAATCCACATCGTCTGTCTGTGGTCAAGACGGATGCATCCAATGTGGTGATTGGGGCAGTGCTGTTACAGGCCCCGGCGGATGGCGACACTATTTTTCCCTGCGCTTATTACTCGGGAAACTCAATCCTTCTGAGCGCAACCATACCATCTGGGAAAAAGAGTTGCTGGCTATCAAGGCCGTGTTTGAGGCTTGGCGGCATCATCTCAAGGGGGCCCGACACCAGGTGGAGGTGCGGACGGACCATCGGAACCTGGAGCACCTCATGACGGCCAAGAAGTTGAACCAGCGGCACATCTGGTGGTCGTTGTTTTTTGCCAGGTTCAACTTCCTTTCCTTTCCTTTCCTTTACTTTATTTGGATTTATTTACTGCCCTTCTCCTTACGGACTCAGGGCGGTGCACAGCCAATTAAAAAACAAACATACAAAAGTTAAAATTTCATAAAATAACAATACAAATGGCCATAGAATTAAAACTAACTTCATATTAAAATAAAACTCTAAAATGATAAAATACTATAGTTCCACATGACATACATCCCAAGTGGCCACAACGTGAGGGCGGATGCCTTGTCCCGCAAGCCAGAGTACTTCTCTCCAAAGGATTCCCTACCTTCGGGACGGAGAAAGTCATTGGCATCCTAGAGCAGTACCTCCGCTGCTACATCAATCAGCAGTAGGACAACTGGGCCGAGTACCTTCCCCTGGCAGAGTTCGCCTTTAACAACTCCCAACACACCTCCACCCAGATGACCCTGTTCCATGCCAACATGGGATACCATCCACGGCTGTTCCCTCTGTCCATCTCAGATTCCCCTGTTCCCGAGACCCAGGACTTCCTTTCGGAGCTGCAAGCGGTGCAGCAGCTGGTGCATCGGCAGCTGATCTGGGTGAAGGAGGACTATAAGCGGGTCGCCGACCGCTCTCGACAGGCCATGCTGCCGCTGGAGGTTGGGGATCAGGTGTGGCTGTCCACGAAACACCTCCCCACAGAACGGCCGGTGAAGAAGCTCGACCACCGTTTTATCGGTCCCTTCCCCATTGAGGCAGTCATCAGCCTGGTGGCCTACCGGTTGACCCTACCATGGTCCACGTGGCTCCATCCTGTTTTCCATCGGTCCCTTCTGGTCCCTGAGGCTCCGCCATGCCGCCACCAATGCCTGACGACACCAGCTCCCCCGACCACGATCGCTGAGGATGGCTCCACGACGTACAAGGTGGACAGCATCCGGGACTCCCATTGGCTGAAGGGCTGTTTCCAGTACCTGATTGCCTGGAAGGGGCACGGGCCCAAGGATTTCTCTTGGGAGGACGCTTCCTCCATTCATGCCCCTGACCTGGTACAGGCCTTCCATGAACAGTTCCCGTCCTGACTGCATCCCGACCGTCAGCGACGGGGGAAGGCCCCTGCGGTGGGGGATAATGTTGTGGCTCCGTTGCCTGAGCCTGTGTCATCGGCAGAGACAGACTCTGAGAGTGAAGGGGAGGAATTGGCAAGGCCTCCCTCTCCAGGACCCTCCTCTCTGGCAATGCCTCCGGAGGACACCGAACGGAAAGAGATACGCCCTGAGCCAAGCACGTCCACGCAGCCACAGGTGGATAGTGATGAGGGTAATAAGTCTTGGATGGATCCTCGGCAGCGTCGCAGGGATAGGCGCGCGCAGCAGGAGAAAAGGCATGCCAGGTGTGTGAGTCACTGGACCACACCCCACAGGTATAAAAGGGGGTGACTTAGCCTTTCAGACTCTGTGACGGACAAAACTAACTCCTATCGAATCACATTGCATCTCTGGAAACAGCAATATCGGCTTTGGTTTTTTATTCTTACAAACAAGACTATTCCTTTTTGGAGGTAATTTGTTTGTTGATAAAAGTTCTCGGCAAGCAGCTACTAGGTGGCTGCCAATCGTCTTATCAGAAGAATTGGTTGTCTGCCAGTTTATTTAACCCCTGGCTGTCTGTCTTTGTGTGTGTGTGAGACGGGGACAGAACATCCTCATGATGGGTGGCTGAAAATCTTTGGGCCAATACACAGCGGACGGTGAGTTCGCATTCTGTATTCGATTTCATGAAGTCTTCTCCTAAAAGGTGAGTTTTGCTCCTGACGCATGAACAACAGACCTGCCGCATTGAATGACTTTGGCGAATTACTAAAAGTTGATGTCTCTCTTTCTGCATTAGGCAGGGTATCTTCTCCTCCTGGAATCCTCATGACAGCTGGTTGAAAATCCTTGGGCCAATACTCCGGGGTCGGTGAGTTCTAATACTTTATTCGATTTCATGAAGTCTTCTCCTAAGAGATGAGTTCCACTCCAACCGCGTTAACAAGAAACAGTTGAATGACTGGTTGAATAACTAAACTATGATGACTTCTCGTCCTGTATTAGGCATTGTACGTTCTCCTTCTGGAATCCTGATGATGGGTGGCTGAAAGTCTTTCGGCCAATACTCAGCGGATGCTGAGTTCTAATTCTGTATTAAATTTCATGAGCTCTTCTCCTAAAAGGTGAGTTCCATTCCTGCTCTGCGAACAACAGACCCTTGAATGACTTTCACAAACAACTAAAAGAAGATGACTTCTTTTCCTGCATTAGGCATGGTACGTTCACCTCCTGGAATCCTCATGACGGGTGGCTGAAAGTCTTTGCGCCAATATTCAGCGGATGGTGAGTTCTAATTCGTTATTAAATTTCATGAAGTCTTCTCCGAAAAGGTGAGTTCCATTCCTGTCGTGCAAACAAGAGACCGTTAAATGACCTTGACAAACAGCTAAAAGATGTTGACTTGTCTTCCTGCATTAGGCATGGTTCGTTCACCTCCTGGTATCCTCATGATGGGTGGCTGTAAGTCTTCGGTCCAATACTCAGCGGATGGTGAGTTCTAATTCGTTATTAAATTTCACGAAGTCTTCTCCTAAAAGGTGAGTTCCACTCCTGCCGCGTGAACAAAAGACCCCTGAATGACTTTGACAAACAACTAAAAGATGTTGACTTGTCTTCCTGCATTAGGCATGGTACGCTCTCCTCCTGGAATTCGCATGATGGGTGGCTGAAAGTCTTTGCGCCAATACTCACGAGATGGTAAGTTCTAATTCTACATATCTTTGAGGAAACCTTCTCCTACAATGTGAGTTCCACTCCTACTCCGCTAACAAGAAACAGTTGAATGACTGGTTGAATAACTAAAAATATGTTGACTTCTCTTCCTGCATTAGGCATGGTATGCTCTCCTCCTGGAATTCTCATGATGGGTGGCTGAAAGTCTTTGTGCCAATATTCAGCAGAAGGTGAGTTCTAATTCATTATTAAATTTCACGAAGTCTTCTCCGAAAAGGTGAGTTCCATTCCTGTCGTGCGAACAAGAGACCTTTGAAGGACTTTGACAAACAGCTAAAAGATGTTGACTTGTCTTCCTGCATTAGGCATGGTACGTTCACCTCCTGGTATTCTCATGATGGGTGGCTGTAAGTCTTCGGTCCAATACTCAGCGGATGGTGAGTTCTAATTCGTTATTAAATTTCACGAAGTCTTCTCCTAAAAGGTGAGTTCCACTCCTGCCGCGCGAACAAAAGACCTTTGAAGGACTTTGACAAACAACTAAAAGATGTTGACTTGTCTTCCTGCATTAGGCATGGTACGCTCTCCTCCTGGAATTCTCATGATGGGTGGCTGTAAGTCTTCGGTCCAATACTCAGCGGATGGTGAGATCTAATCAGTTATTAAATTTCATGTAGTCTTCTCCAAAAAGGTGAGTTCCACTCCTGCCGCGCGAACAAAAGACCTTTGAAGGACTTTGACAAACAACTAAAAGATGTTGTCTTGTATTCCTGCATTAGGCATGGTACGCTCTCCTCCTGGAATCCACATGATGGGTGGCTGAAAGTCTTTGCACCAATATCAGCAGAAGGTGAGTTCTAATTCTACATATCTTTGAGGAAATCTCCTCCTAAAATGTGAGTTCCACTGCTGCTCCGCTAACAAGAAACAGTTGAATGACTGCTTGAATAACTAAAACAATGTTGGCTTCTCTTCCTGCATTAGGCATGGTACGCTCTCCTCCTGGAATCCTCATGATGGGTGGCTGTAAGACTTCGGTCCAATACTCAGCGGATGGTGAGTTCTAATTTGTTATTAAATTTCAAGAAGTCTTCTCCGAAAAGGTGAGTTCTACTCCTGCAGCGCTAACAAAAGACCCTTGAATGACTTTGACAAACAACTAAAAGATGTTGTCTTGTCTTCCTGCATTAGGCATGGTACGCTCTCCTCCTGGAATTCGCATGATGGATGGCTGAAAGTCTTTGAGCCAATATTCAGCAGAAGGTGAGTTCTAATTCTACATATCTTTGAGGAAATGTTCTCCTAAAATGTGAGTTCCACTCTTGCCGCCCTAACAAGAAACAGTTGAATGACTGGTTGAATAACTAAAACTATGTTGGCTTCTCTTCCTGCATTAGGCATGGTACCCTCTCCTCCTGCAATTTTTATGATGGGTGGCTGTAAGTCTTCGGTCCAATGCTCAGCGGATGGTGAGTTCTAATTCATTATTAAATTTCATGAAGTCTTCTCCTAAAAGGTGAGTTCCATTCCTGTAGTGCGAACAACAGACTGTTAAATGACCTTGACAAAAAGTTAAAAGATGTTGACTTGTCTTCGTGCATTAGGCATGGTACGCTCTCCTCCTGGAATCCTCATGATGGGTGGCTGAAAGTTTTTTGGCCAATATTCAGCGGACGGTGAATTCTAATTCTGCATTAGAATAGATGAAGTCTTCTCCAAAAAGGTGAGTTTCACTCCTTCCGCGCTTACTAGAAATAGTTGAATGACTGGTTGAATAATTAAACGATGATGACTTCTCATCCTGTATTAGTCATTGTACGCTCTCCTCCTGGAATCCTCAGGACGGGTGGCTGTAAGTCTTTGGGCCAATACTCAACGAACTGTGAGTTCTAATTCGTTATTAAATTTTATGAAGTCTTCTCCTAAAAGGTGAGTTCCACTCCTGCCGCGTTAACAAAAGACCCTTGAATGACTTTGACAAACAACTAAAAGATGTTGACTTGTCTTCCTGCATTAGGCATGGTACGCTCTCCTCCTGGAATTCTCATGATGGGTGGCTGTAAGTCTTCGGTCCAATACTCATCGGATAGTGAGTTCTAATTCGTTATTAAATTTCATGAAGTCTTCTCCGAAAAGGTGAGTTCCATTCCTGTCATGCGAACAACAGACCGTTAAATGACCTTGACAAACAGCTAAAAGATGTTGACTTGTCTTCCTGCATTAGGCATGGTACGCTCTCCTCCTGGAATCCTCATGATGGGTGGCTGAAAGTCTTTGTGCCAATACTCAGTAGAAGGTGAGTTCTAATTCTACATATCTTTGACGAAATGTTCTCCAAAAATGTGAGTTCCACTCCTGCCGCGCTAACAAGAAACAGTTGAATGACTGGTTGAACAACTAAACTATGTTGACTTCTCTTCCTGCATTAGGCATGGTACGCTCTCCTCCTGGAATTCTCATGATGGGTGGCTGTAAGTCTTCGGTCCAATACTCAGCGAATGGTGAGTTCTAATTCGTTATTAAATTTCACGAAGTCTTCTTCAAAAAGGTGAGTTCCATTCCTGTCGTGCGAACAAGAGACTGTTAAATGACCTTGACAAACAGCTAAAAGATGTTGACTTGTCTTCCTGCATTAGGCATGGTACGCTCTCCACCTTGTATCCTCATGATTGTGGCTGAAAGATAGTAGGTCAATATTCAGCGGATGGTGAGTTCTTATTCTGCATTAGCAGATGAAGTGTTCTCCTAAACGGTGAGTTCCACTCCTTCCGCGCTAACAAAAGACCCTTGAATGACTTTGACAAACAACTAAAAGATGTTGACTTGTCTTCCTGCATTAGGCATGGTACGCTCTCCTCCTGGAATTCTCATGGTGGGTGGCTGTAAGACTTCGATCCAATACTCAGCGGATGGTGAGTTCTAATTCGTTATTAAATTTCACGAAGTCTTCTCCGAAAAGGTGAGTTCCATTCCTGTTGTGCGAACAACAGACTGTTAAATGACCTTGACAAACTGCTAAAAGATGTTGACTTGTCTTCGTGCATTAGGCATGGTACGCTCTCCTCCTGGAATCCTCATGATGGGTGGCTGAAAGTTTTTTGGCCAATATTCAGCGGACGGTGAATTCTAATTCTTCATATCTTTGATGAAGTCTTCTCCTAAAAGATGAGTTCCACTCCTGCCAAGGAAAGAAGAAACAGTTGAATTACTGGTCGAATAACTAAACGATGCTGACTTCTCTTCCTGCATTAGGCATGGTATGCTCTCCTTCTGGAATCCTCATGATGGTGGCTGAAAGACTTTGGGCCAATACTCAGGGGACGGTGAGTTCTAATTTTGATTTAGGTTTTGATCAGTTCTAAATGATAAATTCCACTGCTGCAGCTCCCTGAACAATGGCTGTGTGACTTTGGACCAATAATTGAAATTTGGTGACTTTTCTTCATTCAGTTGGCATATTGAGTTCTACTCCAGCAATATTCACAAAAGTTCGCTGAATGACTTTGGGCCAATAACCAGGATATTGTGAATTCTAGTTCTCCAATAGGCACAAATCCATTTTTCCATTTTTCCTTCCTTCCTTCCTCCCTCCCTCCCTCCCTCCTTGTTTTTCCTCTCTTTCCCTCTCTCTTTTCCCCACCTCTCTCTTCCCCTTTGAGAAGGCCATCTCAATGACCTTAGGCCAATTATTCTTTCCCAGATCTAGGAAGGAGGGAAAAGGAAACCACTTCTGAAAAGTTTGCCAAAAAAAGTAGACGGATTTCTTCAGGCAATCTTTGAGAATTTGAACCATCTGAATGGAAGAAAAGAGAGCAACGGATGATGAAGATGGAAGGGATCCTCCGCAGTGTACCACGTCCTGGCTGAGACCACAGTGAGGCTGGACAGAGGCCCCTTCGACCCCCAAGAAATCAACAACCCCCATTGCGTGATCCGAAGTCAACGACTGAAGTGGGACCACCACCATTTCAATGGCCGGTTGCTGAATGAGCCACACCACTTGATGCTGCCCCATATCATCCCACAAGTATGGAGCAGTGGGATTCAAAAAATTCAACAACCACTTGTGTGCCCTAATGACCGGCTAGGTGGGAGTAGCCATGGTGGGCTTGGCCAGGGGGTTTTATTGGCAGCACTTGGCCTCCTGCATCCCCCTGGGAAGAAAAACGGGTTGTGGGAGGGGGGGGATGTGCCGCCACCCTGTGCCTTGTTTTGGGCCTAGGAGGCCTCCATGCAGCCTCTTGGGAGCAAAAACGGGCCACAAGGGAGCCACCCCACCAAACCAACTCATTTTGGGCCTAGTATGCCTCCCTGATGCCTTCGGGGAGTGAAAACGGGCCTTAGGGTGGTCACACTGTACACACACACACCCCGTTTTTGGCCTAGTAGGCCTCCCTGCAGCCTCCTGGGAGTGAAAATGGGCCTTGGCGCACTGCACCCCCCCCCACCCCCCGTTTTGGGCCTAGGAGGCCTCCCTGCAGCCATCTGAAAGTGAAAATGGGCCTTAGGGTGGCCGCGCCACACCTCTCGCTCTTAAAACAGACCACGGGGGAGTGGGACACACAGCCCCCGTGCCCCATTTTGTGCCTAGGAGGCCTCCCTGCGCTTACCTGGGAGCCAAAATGGGGCACGTGGGGACTCCCGGAAGGGGAGCAGCAGCTAGCAATATAACTACCAGTTTGCCTGATCCGGCCCGAACCGATTGAATCCCATCATTGGTATAGATTCCCCACAACCCATGAATATGAACAAAACTAATCTGGCCATGCTGGCTGTGATTTCTGGGAGTTGAAGTTGGAGAGTTGAGGCACCCCGATTCCAGATGTCTTTGGGGAGCTGACTTTCCCCTCAGAACCATTAAAATAAAAGAAGAAGAAACAGGACACCCACTGAACATACGGCAACCCATGAGGGCATTCCTGCCACCCTGCCCTGACTCCTGGCATGGCATCCCATTTTCCAATGACCTGACCGGCACACAGAAGAAGTCTACCTGGACTCATCTCAATTCGATTTATAATTTATTCCTAATAAATGTCGGAAGACAAATCATGATAACTAGTTACTTCTGAGCCCCCTTCATTCCGGCTGCCAGCCATCGACTGGGCACACCTCAAAGTTTCACAGTGCCTCCTTCTTTATTTGAGCTTCCTCTTGGTTCCTTTTGCGTCCTTTGCCCCACACCGGGTCTGGCTGCTCGCTGTTGACAATTTCATAGACGGTGATGAGCAGTTTTCTCCAAAAGTACTAATTCCACTCTCTAAAGCCTTAGTAAGGCCAAACCTAGAGTCCTGCATCCACTTTTGGTCACCACACTATAAAAAAGATGTTGAGACTCTAGAAAGAGTGCAGAGAAGAGCAACCAGGATGATGAGGGGACTGGAGGCTCAAACATACGATGAACGGTTGCAGGAACTGGTCTTGGCTAGTTTAGTGAAGAGAAGGACCAGAGGAGACATGATAGCATCTTCCAATATTTGAGGGGATGTCACTGAGAGGAGGGAGTCATGCTATTCTCTAAGGCACCTGAAGGCAAGACAAGGAATAATGGATGGAAACTGACCAAGGAGAGATTCAACCTGGAAATAAGGAGAAATTTCCTGACAGAGCAATCAACCCATGGAACAGAAGTTGCCTTTGGAGGTTGTGGGAGCTCCCTCACTGGAGGCTTTCAAGAAGAGACTGCGCTGCTATCTGTCAGAAATGGCGTAGGATCTCTTGCTGGGGGGGGGGGGTTGGACTAGATGACCTACAAGGTCCCTTCCCACTTCTCCAGTCAACATGCCTTCAAAATGAGTAGGGGAATACTGGGAGTCGAATTCTACCCGGTTTCGTGGCCAAGCTTGAGAAACACTCCATTAGGACACAACACACTGGAATATTGTGACGTCAGCCACAACTCCACAAGAGTTTTGTGTAGAGTTGTAGAAGTGAATAAATAGGACATTTGGCCTGGAGCTTCCTGCCAATGCTTGGATTGCAGCTCCCAACATCCCAGACAAGGTTGACCCCAAATGTTGGTGGAATGGCTCAGGAAGGCGGCCCACAGGAGGGGTACAATACCCACTTACACATCACACAAGGCACATTGGGAAGCAAGGAAGTGTAGTTAGCAGCCAGAAGGAGCACTTCTCTCCTAGAAGAATGAAATATTTTAGGAAATATTAAAAAGGCAGAATATTATATTTCCCCTAAAGGAGAAATAGAAATCTTAAGGGAGACAGAAACTCAGAGCCCCTAGCAGATATTTGGTGCCCATTGAGAAGGACTGGGCCAGTCTATCTACCAAAGAAAAGACTTCCAGTTCCAGGATGATGGGATTAAGACATGACCCCTCAGGACATTGTACGATTATCTAGCAGCGGGGCTCCCTCCATTACAAAATCACCTCAGGGATATTGCATCAGCCCAAGGTTCAACCAAACTTGATTCAGACAAACATCACTCCACATGGCCCCATGGGAGTCTGACTACAGCCAATAGAATACATGTCCTTGCCACAGGAACAGGAAGCTCAAGGGCAAGGTCCAAGAGAGGGTTTAAATAACCGCGCGAAGAACAGACCGTTGAATGACTTTGACAGACAGCTAAAAGACGTTGACTTGTCTTCCTGCATTAGGCATGGTACGCTCTCCTCCTGGTATCCTCTGATTGGTGGCTGCAAGTCTTTGGGCCAATACTCAGCAGAAGGTGAGTGCTAATTCTACATAGCTTTGAGAAGTCTTCTCCTAAAAGGGGAGTTCCGCTCCTGCCATGCGAACACGAAACAGTTGAATGACTGGTTGAATAACTAAACGATGATGATTTCTCTTCCTTTATTAGGCAAGGTACACTCTCCTCCTGGATTCCTCATGATGGGTGGCTGAAAGTCTTTGCACCAATACTCAGCAGAAGGTAAGTTCTAATTCTACATATCTTTGATGAAATCTTCTCCTAAAACGTGAGTTCCACTCCTGCTGTGCTAACAAGAAACAGTTGAATGAATGGTTGAATAAGTAAACTATGATGACTTCTCTTCCTGCATTAGGCATTGTACACTCTCCTTCTGAAATCCTGATGATGGGTGGCTGAAATTTTTTGGGCCGATACTCAGTGGACAGTGAGTTCTGATTCTGTATTAAATTTCATGAACTCTTCTCCTAAAAGGTAAGTGCCACTCCTGCCGCGCGAAGAACAGATTGTTGAATGTCTTTGACAAACAACTAAAAGATGATGACTTCTTTTCCTGCATTAGGCATGGTACGCTCTCCTCCTGGAATTCTCATGGTGGGTGGCTGTAAGACTTCGATCCAATACTCAGCGGATGGTGAGTTCTAATTCGTTATTAAATTTCACGAAGTCTTCTCCGAAAAGGTGAGTTCCCCTCCTGTCGTGCGAACAACAGACTGTTAAATGACCTTGACAAATAGTTAAAAGATGTTGACTTGTCTTCGTGCATTAGGCATGGTACGCTCTCCTCCTGGAATCCTCATGATGGGTGGCTGAAAGTCTTTGGGCCAATACTCAGCAGAAGGTGAGTTCTTATTCTGCATTAGCATAGATGAAGTCTTCTCCAAAAAGGTGAGTTTCACTCCTGCCGCCCTAACAAGAAATAGTTGAATGACTGGTGAATAATGAAACAATGATGACTTCTTGTCCTTTATTAGGCATGGTACGCTCTCCTCCTGGAATCGTCATGATGGGTGGCTGTAAGTCTTCGGTTCAATACTCAGCGGACGGTGAATTTTAATTCTACATATCTTTGATGAAGTCTTCTCCTAAAAGGTGAGTTCCACTCCTGCCAAGGAAAGAAGAAACAGTTGAATTACTGGTTGAATAACTAAACGATGCTGACTTCTCTTCCTGCATTAGGCATGGTATGCTCTCCTTCTGGAATCCTCATGATGGTGGCTGAAAGACTTTGGGCCAATACTCAGGGGACGGTGAGTTCTAATTTTGATTTAGGTTTTGATCAGTTCTAAATGTTAAATTCCTCTGCTGCAGCTCCCTGAACAATGGCTGTGTGACTTTGGACCAATAATTGAAATTTGGTGACTTTTCTTCATTCAGTTGCATATTGAGTTCTACTCCAGCAATATTCAAAAAAGTTCGCTGAATGACTTTGGGCCAATAACCAGGATATTGTGAGTTCTAGTTCTCCAATAGGCACAAATCCATTTTTTCTTTTTTCCTTCCTCCCTCCCTCCCTCCCTCCTTGTTTTTCCTCTCTTTCCCTCTCTCTTTTCCCCACCTCTCTCTTCCCCTTTGAGAAGGCCATCTCAATGACCTTAGGCCAATTATTCTTTCCCAGATCTAGGAAGGAGGGAAAAGGAAACCACTTCTGAAAAGTTTGCCAAAAAAAGTAGACGGATTTCTTCAGGCAATCTTTGAGAATTTGAACCATGTGAATGGAAGAAAAGAGAGCAACGGATGATGAAGATGGAAGGGATCCTCCGCAGTGTACCACGTCCTGGCTGAGACCACAGTGAGGCTGGACAGAGGCCCCTTCGACCCCCAAGAAATCAACAACCCCCATTGCGTGATCCGAAGTCAACGACAAGTGGGACCACTGCCATTTCATCGGGCGGTTGCTGAATGAGCCACACCACTTGATGCTGCCCCATATCATCCCACAAGTATGGAGCAGTGGGATTCAAAAAATTCAACAACCACTTGTGTGCCCTAATGACCGGCTAGGTGGGAGTAGCCATGGTGGGCTTGGCCAGGGGGCTTTATTGGCAGCACTTGGCCTCCTGCATCCCCCTGGGAAGAAAAACGGGTTGTGGGAGGGGGGGGATATGCCGCCACCCTGTGCCTTGTTTTGGGCCTAGGAGGCCTCCATGCAGCCTCTTGGGAGCAAAAATGGGCCACAAGGGAGCCACCCCACCAAACCAACTCATTTTGGGCCTAGTATGCCTCCCTGATGCCTTTGGGGAGTGAAAACGGGCCTTAGGGTGGTCACACTGTACACACACACACCCCGTTTTTGGCCTAGTAGGCCTCCCTGCAGCCTCCTGGGAGTGAAAATGGGCCTTGGCGCACTGCACACACACCCCCCCCCCCGTTTTGGGCCTAGGAGGCCTCCCTGCAGCCATCTGAAAGTGAAAATGGGCCCTAGGGTGGCTGCGCCATACCTCTCGCTCTTAAAACAGACCACGGGGGAGTGGGACACACAGCCCCCGTGCCCCATTTTGTGCCTAGGAGGCCTCCCTGCGCTTACCTGGGAGCCAAAATGGGGCACGTGGGGACTCCCGGAAGGGGAGCAGCAGCTAGCAATATAACTACCAGTTTGCCTGATCCGGCCCGAACCGATTGAATCCCATCATTGGTATAGATTCCCCACAACCCATGAATATGAACAAAACTAGTCTGGCCATGCTGGCTGTGATTTCTGGGAGTTGAAGTTGGAGAGTTGAGGCACCCCGATTCCAGATGTCTTTGGGGAGCTGACTTTCCCCTCAGAACCATTAAAATAAAAGAAGAAGAAACAGGACACCCACTGAACATACGGCAACCCAAGAGGGCATTCCTGCCACCCTGCCCTGACTCCTGGCATGGCATCCCATTTTCCAATGACCTGACCGGCACACAGAAGAAGTCTATCTGGACTCATCTCAATTCGATTTATAATTTATTCCTAATAAATGTCGGAAGACAAATCATGATAACTAGTTACTTCTGAGCCCCCTTCATTCCGGCTGCCAGCCATCGACTGGGCACACCTCAAAGTTTCACAGTGCCTCCTTCTTTATTTGAGCTTCCTCTTGGTTCCTTTTGCGTCCTCTGCCCCACACCGGGTCTGGCTGCTCGCTGTTGACAATTTCATAGACGGTGATGAGCAGTTTTCTCCAAAAGTACTAATTCCACTCTCTAAAGCCTTAGTAAGGCCAAACCTAGAGTCCTGCATCCACTTTTGGTCACCACACTATAAAAAAGATGTTGAGACTCTAGAAAGAGTGCAGAGAAGAGCAACCAGGATGATGAGGGGACTGGAGGCTCAAACATACGATGAACGGTTGCAGGAACTGGTCTTGGCTAGTTTAGTGAAGAGAAGGACCAGAGGAGACATGATAGCATCTTCCAATATTTGAGGGGATGTCACTGAGAGGAGGGAGTCATGCTATTCTCTAAGGCACCTGAAGGCAAGACAAGGAATAATGGATGGAAACTGACCAAGGAGAGATTCAACCTGGAAATAAGGAGAAATTTCCTGACAGAGCAATCAACCCATGGAACAGAAGTTGCCTTTGGAGGTTGTGGGAGCTCCCTCACTGGAGGCTTTCAAGAAGAGACTGCGCTGCTATCTGTCAGAAATGGCGTAGGATCTCTTGCTGGGGGGGGGTTGGACTAGATGACCTACAAGGTCCCTTCCCACTTCTCCAGTCAACATGCCTTCAAAATGGGTAGGGGAATACTGGGAATCGAATTCTACCCGGTTTCGTGGCCAAGCTTGAGAAACACTCCATTAGGACACAACACACTGGAATATTGTGACGTCAGCCACAACTCCACAAGAGTTTTGTGTAGAGTTGTAGAAGTGAATAAATAGGACATTTGGCCTGGAGCTTCCTGCCAATGCTTGGATTGCAGCTCCCAACATCCCAGACAAGGTTGACCCCAAATGTTGGTGGAATGGCTCAGGAAGGCGGCCCACAGGAGGGGTACAATACCCACTTACACATCACACAAGGCACATTGGGAAGCAAGGAAGTGTAGTTAGCAGCCAGAAGGAGCACTTCTCTCCTAGAAGAATGAAATATTTTAGGAAATATTAAAAAGGCAGAATATTATATTTCCCCTAAAGGAGAAATAGAAATCTTAAGGGAGACAGAAACTCAGAGCCCCTAGCAGATATTTGGTGCCCATTGAGAAGGACTGGGCCAGTCTATCTACCAAAGAAAAGACTTCCAGTTCCAGGATGATGGGATTAAGACATGACCCCTCAGGACATTGTACGATTATCTAGCAGCGGGGCTCCCTCCATTACAAAATCACCTCAGGGATATTGCATCAGCCCAAGGTTCAACCAAACTTGATTCAGACAAACATCACTCCACATGGCCCCATGGGAGTCTGACTACAGCCAATAGAATACATGTCCTTGCCACAGGAACAGGAAGCTCAAGGGCAAGGTCCAAGAGAGGGTTTAAATAACCGCGCGAAGAACAGACCGTTGAATGACTTTGACAGACAGCTAAAAGACGTTGACTTGTCTTCCTGCATTAGGCATGGTACGCTCTCCTCCTGGTATCCTCTGATTGGTGGCTGCAAGTCTTTGGGCCAATACTCAGCAGAAGGTGAGTGCTAATTCTACATAGCTTTGAGAAGTCTTCTCCTAAAAGGGGAGTTCCGCTCCTGCCATGCGAACACGAAACAGTTGAATGACTGGTTGAATAACTAAACGATGATGATTTCTCTTCCTTTATTAGGCAAGGTACACTCTCCTCCTGGATTCCTCATGATGGGTGGCTGAAAGTCTTTGCACCAATACTCAGCAGAAGGTAAGTTCTAATTCTACATATCTTTGATGAAATCTTCTCCTAAAACGTGAGTTCCACTCCTGCTGTGCTAACAAGAAACAGTTGAATGAATGGTTGAATAAGTAAACTATGATGACTTCTCTTCCTGCATTAGGCATTGTACACTCTCCTTCTGAAATCCTGATGATGGGTGGCTGAAATTTTTTGGGCCGATACTCAGTGGACAGTGAGTTCTGATTCTGTATTAAATTTCATGAACTCTTCTCCTAAAAGGTAAGTGCCACTCCTGCCGCGCGAAGAACAGATTGTTGAATGTCTTTGACAAACAACTAAAAGATGATGACTTCTTTTCCTGCATTAGGCATGGTACGCTCTCCTCCTGGAATTCTCATGGTGGGTGGCTGTAAGACTTCGATCCAATACTCAGCGGATGGTGAGTTCTAATTCGTTATTAAATTTCACGAAGTCTTCTCCGAAAAGGTGAGTTCCATTCCTGTTGTGCGAACAACAGACTGTTAAATGACCTTGACAAACAGCTAAAAGATGTTGACTTGTCTTCGTGCATTAGGCATGGTACGCTCTCCTCCTGGAATCCTCATGATGGGTGGCTGAAAGTTTTTTGGCCAATATTCAGCGGACGGTGAATTCTAATTCTTCATATCTTTGATGAAGTCTTCTCCTAAAAGATGAGTTCCACTCCTGCCAAGGAAAGAAGAAACAGTTGAATTACTGGTCGAATAACTAAACGATGCTGACTTCTCTTCCTGCATTAGGCATGGTATGCTCTCCTTCTGGAATCCTCATGATGGTGGCTGAAAGACTTTGGGCCAATACTCAGGGGACGGTGAGTTCTAATTTTGATTTAGGTTTTGATCAGTTCTAAATGATAAATTCCACTGCTGCAGCTCCCTGAACAATGGCTGTGTGACTTTGGACCAATAATTGAAATTTGGTGACTTTTCTTCATTCAGTTGGCATATTGAGTTCTACTCCAGCAATATTCACAAAAGTTCGCTGAATGACTTTGGGCCAATAACCAGGATATTGTGAATTCTAGTTCTCCAATAGGCACAAATCCATTTTTCCATTTTTCCTTCCTCCCTCCCTCCCTCCCTCCCTCCCTCCCTCCTTGTTTTTCCTCTCTTTCCCTCTCTCTTTTCCCCACCTCTCTCTTCCCCTTTGAGAAGGCCATCTCAGTGACCTTAGGCCAATTATTCTTTCCCAGATCTAGGAAGGAGGGAAAAGGAAACCACTTCTGAAAAGTTTGCCAAAAAAAGTAGACGGATTTCTTCAGGCAATCTTTGAGAATTTGAACCATCTGAATGGAAGAAAAGAGAGCAACGGATGATGAAGATGGAAGGGATCCTCCGCAGTGTACCACGTCCTGGCTGAGACCACAGTGAGGCTGGACAGAGGCCCCTTCGACCCCCAAGAAATCAACAACCCCCATTGCGTGATCCGAAGTCAACGACAAGTGGGACCACTGCCATTTCATCGGGCGGTTGCTGAATGAGCCACACCACTTGATGCTGCCCCATATCATCCCACAAGTATGGAGCAGTGGGATTCAAAAAATTCAACAACCACTTGTGTGCCCTAATGACCGGCTAGGTGGGAGTAGCCATGGTGGGCTTGGCCAGGGGGCTTTATTGGCAGCACTTGGCCTCCTGCATCCCCCTGGGAAGAAAAACGGGTTGTGGGAGGGGGGGGATATGCCGCCACCCTGTGCCTTGTTTTGGGCCTAGGAGGCCTCCATGCAGCCTCTTGGGAGCAAAAATGGGCCACAAGGGAGCCACCCCACCAAACCAACTTATTTTGGGCCTAGTATGCCTCCCTGATGCCTCCGGGGAGTGAAAACGGGCCTTAGGGTGGTCACACTGCACACACACACACCCCGTTTTTGGCCTAGTAGGCCTCCCTGCAGCCTCCTTGGAGTGAAAATGGGCCTTGGCGCACTGCACCCCCCCCCCCTGTTTTGGGCCTAGGAGGCCTCCCTGCAGCCATCTGAAAGTGAAAATGGGCCCTAGGGTGGCTGCGCCATACCTCTCGCTCTTAAAACAGACCACGGGGGAGTGGGACACACAGCCCCCGTGCCCCATTTTGTGCCTAGGAGGCCTCCCTGCGCTTACCTGGGAGCCAAAATGGGGCACGTGGGGACTCCCGGAAGGGGAGCAGCAGCTAGCAATATAACTACCAGTTTGCCTGATCCGGCCCGAACCGATTGAATCCCATCATTGGTATAGATTCCCCACAACCCATGAATATGAACAAAACTAATCTGGCCATGCTGGCTGTGATTTCTGGGAGTTGAAGTTGGAGAGTTGAGGCACCCCGATTCCAGATGTCTTTGGGGAGCTGACTTTCCCCTCAGAACCATTAAAATAAAAGAAGAAGAAACAGGACACCCACTGAACATACGGCAACCCATGAGGGCATTCCTGCCACCCTGCCCTGACTCCTGGCATGGCATCCCATTTTCCAATGACCTGACCGGCACACAGAAGAAGTCTATCTGGACTCATCTCAATTCGATTTATAATTTATTCCTAATAAATGTCGGAAGACAAATCATGATAACTAGTTACTTCTGAGCCCCCTTCATTCCGGCTGCCAGCCATCGACTGGGCACACCTCAAAGTTTCACAGTGCCTCCTTCTTTATTTGAGCTTCCTCTTGGTTCCTTTTGCGTCCTCTGCCCCACACCGGGTCTGGCTGCTCGCTGTTGACAATTTCATAGACGGTGATGAGCAGTTTTCTCCAAAAGTACTAATTCCACTCTCTAAAGCCTTAGTAAGGCCAAACCTAGAGTCCTGCATCCACTTTTGGTCACCACACTATAAAAAAGATGTTGAGACTCTAGAAAGAGTGCAGAGAAGAGCAACCAGGATGATGAGGGGACTGGAGGCTCAAACATACGATGAACGGTTGCAGGAACTGGTCTTGGCTAGTTTAGTGAAGAGAAGGACCAGAGGAGACATGATAGCATCTTCCAATATTTGAGGGGATGTCACTGAGAGGAGGGAGTCATGCTATTCTCTAAGGCACCTGAAGGCAAGACAAGGAATAATGGATGGAAACTGACCAAGGAGAGATTCAACCTGGAAATAAGGAGAAATTTCCTGACAGAGCAATCAACCCATGGAACAGAAGTTGCCTTTGGAGGTTGTGGGAGCTCCCTCACTGGAGGCTTTCAAGAAGAGACTGCGCTGCTATCTGTCAGAAATGGCGTAGGATCTCTTGCTGGGGGGGGGGTTGGACTAGATGACCTACAAGGTCCCTTCCCACTTCTCCAGTCAACATGCCTTCAAAATGAGTAGGGGAATACTGGGAGTCGAATTCTACCCGGTTTCGTGGCCAAGCTTGAGAAACACTCCATTAGGACACAACACACTGGAATATTGTGACGTCAGCCACAACTCCACAAGAGTTTTGTGTAGAGTTGTAGAAGTGAATAAATAGGACATTTGGCCTGGAGCTTCCTGCCAATGCTTGGATTGCAGCTCCCAACATCCCAGACAAGGTTGACCCCAAATGTTGGTGGAATGGCTCAGGAAGGCGGCCCACAGGAGGGGTACAATACCCACTTACACATCACACAAGGCACATTGGGAAGCAAGGAAGTGTAGTTAGCAGCCAGAAGGAGCACTTCTCTCCTAGAAGAATGAAATATTTTAGGAAATATTAAAAAGGCAGAATATTATATTTCCCCTAAAGGAGAAATAGAAATCTTAAGGGAGACAGAAACTCAGAGCCCCTAGCAGATATTTGGTGCCCATTGAGAAGGACTGGGCCAGTCTATCTACCAAAGAAAAGACTTCCAGTTCCAGGATGATGGGATTAAGACATGACCCCTCAGGACATTGTACGATTATCTAGCAGCGGGGCTCCCTCCATTACAAAATCACCTCAGGGATATTGCATCAGCCCAAGGTTCAACCAAACTTGATTCAGACAAACATCACTCCACATGGCCCCATGGGAGTCTGACTACAGCCAATAGAATACATGTCCTTGCCACAGGAACAGGAAGCTCAAGGGCAAGGTCCAAGAGAGGGTTTAAATAACCGCGCGAAGAACAGACCGTTGAATGACTTTGACAGACAGCTAAAAGACGTTGACTTGTCTTCCTGCATTAGGCATGGTACGCTCTCCTCCTGGTATCCTCTGATTGGTGGCTGCAAGTCTTTGGGCCAATACTCAGCAGAAGGTGAGTGCTAATTCTACATAGCTTTGAGAAGTCTTCTCCTAAAAGGGGAGTTCCGCTCCTGCCATGCGAACACGAAACAGTTGAATGACTGGTTGAATAACTAAACGATGATGATTTCTCTTCCTTTATTAGGCAAGGTACACTCTCCTCCTGGATTCCTCATGATGGGTGGCTGAAAGTCTTTGCACCAATACTCAGCAGAAGGTAAGTTCTAATTCTACATATCTTTGATGAAATCTTCTCCTAAAACGTGAGTTCCACTCCTGCTGTGCTAACAAGAAACAGTTGAATGAATGGTTGTATAAGTAAACTATGATGACTTCTCTTCCTGCATTAGGCATTGTACACTCTCCTTCTGAAATCCTGATGATGGGTGGCTGAAATTTTTTGGGCCGATACTCAGTGGACAGTGAGTTCTGATTCTGTATTAAATTTCATGAACTCTTCTCCTAAAAGGTGAGTGCCACTCCTGCCGCGCGAAGAACAGATTGTTGAATGTCTTTGACAAACAACTAAAAGATGATGACTTCTTTTCCTGCATTAGGCATGGTACGCTCTCCTCCTGGAATTCTCATGGTGGGTGGCTGTAAGACTTCGATCCAATACTCAGCGGATGGTGAGTTCTAATTCGTTATTAAATTTCACGAAGTCTTCTCCGAAAAGGTGAGTTCCCCTCCTGTCGTGCGAACAACAGACTGTTAAATGACCTTGACAAATAGTTAAAAGATGTTGACTTGTCTTCGTGCATTAGGCATGGTACGCTCTCCTCCTGGAATCCTCATGATGGGTGGCTGAAAGTCTTTGGGCCAATACTCAGCAGAAGGTGAGTTCTTATTCTGCATTAGCATAGATGAAGTCTTCTCCAAAAAGGTGAGTTTCACTCCTGCCGCCCTAACAAGAAATAGTTGAATGACTGGTGAATAATGAAACAATGATGACTTCTTGTCCTTTATTAGGCATGGTACGCTCTCCTCCTGGAATCGTCATGATGGGTGGCTGTAAGTCTTCGGTTCAATACTCAGCGGACGGTGAATTCTAATTCTTCATATCTTTGATGAAGTCTTCTCCTAAAAGATGAGTTCCACTCCTGCCAAGGAAAGAAGAAACAGTTGAATTACTGGTCGAATAACTAAACGATGCTGACTTCTCTTCCTGCATTAGGCATGGTATGCTCTCCTTCTGGAATCCTCATGATGGTGGCTGAAAGACTTTGGGCCAATACTCAGGGGACGGTGAGTTCTAATTTTGATTTAGGTTTTGATCAGTTCTAAATGATAAATTCCACTGCTGCAGCTCCCTGAACAATTTCTGTGTGACTTTGGACCAATAATTGAAATTTGGTGACTTTTCTTCATTCAGTTGGCATATTGAGTTCTACTCCAGCAATATTCACAAAAGTTCGCTGAATGACTTTGGGCCAATAACCAGGATATTGTGAATTCTAGTTCTCCAATAGGCACAAATCCATTTTTCCATTTTTCCTTCCTTCCTCCCTCCCTCCCTCCCTCCCTCCCTCCCTCCTTGTTTTTCCTCTCTTTCCCTCTCTCTTTTCCCCACCTCTCTCTTCCCCTTTGAGAAGGCCATGTCAGTGACCTTAGGCCAATTATTCTTTCCCAGATCTAGGAAGGAGGGAAAAGGAAACCACTTCTGAAAAGTTTGCCAAAAAAAGTAGACGGATTTCTTCAGGCAATCTTTGAGAATTTGAACCATCTGAATGGAAGAAAGGAGAGCAACGGATGATGAAGATGGAAGGGATCCTCCGCAGTGTACCACGTCCTGGCTGAGACCACAGTGAGGCTGGACAGAGGCCCCTTCGACCCCCAAGAAATCAACAACCCCCATTGCGTGATCCGAAGTCAACGACAAGTGGGACCACTGCCATTTCATCGGGCGGTTGCTGAATGAGCCACACCACTTGATGCTGCCCCATATAATCCCACAAGTATGGAGCAGTGGGATTCAAAAAATTCAACAACCACTTGTGTGCCCTAATGACCGGCTAGGTGGGAGTAGCCATGGTGGGCTTGGCCAGGGGGTTTTATTGGCAGCACTTGGCCTCCTGCATCCCCCTGGGAAGAAAAACGGGTTGTGGGAGGGGGGGGATGTGCCGCCACCCTGTGCCTTGTTTTGGGCCTAGGAGGCCTCCATGCAGCCTCTTGGGAGCAAAAATGGGCCACAAGGGAGCCACCCCACCAAACCAACTCATTTTGGGCCTAGTATGCCTCCCTGATGCCTTGGGGGAGTGAAAACGGGCCTTAGGGTGGCTGCGCCGCACTCCCTGCCCTGTTTTGGGCCTAGTAGGCCTCCCTGCAGCCTCCTGGGAGCAAAAACGGGCCGAGGGGGAACGTACCACCCCGCCTTGTTTGGGGCCTAGTAGGCCTCCCTGCAGCCTCCTGGGAGTGAAAATGGGCCTTCGGTTGGCCGCACTCCATCCCCCGTCCTGTTTTGGGCCTAGTAGGCCTCCCTGCAGCCTCCTTGGAGTGAAAATTGGCCTCAGGGTGGTTGCACTGCATCCCCTGCCCTGTTTTAGGCCTAGTAGGCCTCCCTGCAGCCTCCTGGGAGTGAAAATGGGCCTCAGGGTGGCCGCGCCGCACTCCCTGCCCTGTTTGGGGCCTAGTAGGCCTCCCTACAGCCTCCTGGGAACAAAAAAGAGACCGTGGGGGCGGGGGTGGGGGGGCTACTCGGTATTTCTTAATCACATTTCTTGACCATCCAGATTGCTTTTGTTCCTGAAGGGACCCCCCCAAGTGCCACAAAAACATGTTTGTGCCACATTCAAAGCCCTCAAAGAAGCTCACCCCTCCAAATTTAGCACAAACCCTGTTTTATCCAATTTATTAATTACATTTTAATGGCAGCCATCTGTCAGAAATGGTGTAGGGTCTCTTGCTTGGTTGGGAGGGAGGGGTTGGACTAGATGACCTACAAGACCCCTTCCAATTCTGTTCATCTGTATCTGTATCCATATTCTGATTCTGGGTGGATTACCATAGAATGAAAATATTTTTTTAAAAAAAGACAATACAAAGGCATTTTTAATGAAGACGTTTGAAAGAGAAAGCCATTTATTTGAGCCAGTTCGCACGGAAGCTGCCGCTACGTCTTTCCCTGACTTGGCTAAGTTGGTTGTGAGAACCCAAGTGTTTGGGGGGCATTGATTGTGGATTCTTTGTCCTCTCACAGAATTATAGTCACTTTAGGCCATTGTCTTTCAAGCTGGGCCTCTTGAAGATGGGTGGACTTCAACTCCCAGAATTCCCCAGTCACCATGCCTTCAAAGGGGTAGGGGAATTCTGGGAGTCGAAGTCCACCCATCTTTGTGGCCAAGGTTAAGAAACACTCCGTTAGGACCAGTGGTGAAATCCAATTGTTTTTACTACCGGTTCTGTGGGCGTGGCTTGGTGGGCGTGGCAGGGGAAGAATACTGCAGAATCCCCATTCCCTCCCCACTCCAGAAGGATACTGCAAAATCTCCATTCCCACCCCATTCCAGAGGAAGGATACTGCAAAATCTCCATTCCCACCCCACTCCTGGGGGAAGGATACTGCAAATCTCCATTCCCACCCCACTCTAGGGCCAGACAGAGGAGGTATTTGCTGGTTCTTTGAACTACTCAAAATTTCCACTACTGGTTTTCCAGAACCTGTCAGAACTTGCTGGATTTCACCCCTGGTTAGGACACAACAAGCTGGAATATTGTGACATTAGCCGCAACTCCACAAGAGGGCACCAGCTACCAGGCTGAGCTATAGGCAACCTTCCACTCCAGTTACAGCCAGGTGCTGTTCTCTACCTGTTGAGCTGCTGCCAAAATCCAGGAAGCAGCAGAAAGATTTAAACTCGTTTAGATTCCTTCTAAACCCGCCCTTTTTGAGTAATGCCAGAATAAAGGAATCAAGGAATGTTATTTTTTATTTATTTATTTTGCCGATTACGTATTAGATAATATACTGTATATGTATAAGCATGAGTTGAATACATAAAATGAATACAATTAAAGGGAACATTAAGACAGGGACGGTAGGCATGCTGGTGCTCTTATGCACGCCCCTTAAAACTTCCTGATGCTTTACTTCTCTTTTCCTTTCCATCTCCTGGGCACAAATCTCTTCAGAGCATCGGACATTTCCTCCAGAAAGGAAGACAATCTTTCAGTCACCAAAAGTCTTCGGGATTTATTTTATTTTTATTTGTCGAATTTATTGGCCACCTATCTTACCACAGGGTAACTCTGGCTATGTTTAGCCTGGGGGGTGGGGGGCAGAGAAAAGAGAACTCAGGGGTCCCCGAAACAGCTTTCCCTGGATCAAAACACACTTTGTGTAGAGTTGTAGAAGTGAATAAATAGGACGCTTGGCCTGGAGCTGCCTGCCGATGGTTGGATTTCAGCTCCCATCATCCCAGACAAGGTTGACTCCCAAATGTTGGTGGAGACCACCAAATGGCCTACATCTGCTTGAAACAGAATGGAAGGGACCTTGGAAGTCTTCTAGTCCAGCCCGCTGCCCAAGCAGGAGACCCTGTACCATTCCAGACAAGTGGCTGTCCAGTCTCTTCTTCAAAACCTCCAGTGATGGATCACCCACAACTTCTGGAGGGAAGCTGTTGCGTCCAATAATTGAACAAGGCACGTTTGGATTGCTCTCAAGCCGACCCAGAGCCTGAAGGGTGGTGAGATCCAGGGAAAAGGGACCCTCCTGGACCCTCCAGCCCACATCTGGCTCAGCCCCCCTCCCAGAGTTGAGTTGTCTAACAGTTTCAGGGATGGGTCTGTTCTTGTAGGAAACTTTCCTGCCTACCTGGAAATCCACCCCAAAGTCTGGCTGGCGGGGTGAGTCAAAGGCCCCACTCCTTCTTAGTCATCTCTGGAGAACTCTGCTGGTCAATTTGGGCCTCCTGCCCTGGAGGAACCACTGGACAGAAGACTCACCTCATGACCTTCTCAGCTTGGTATGTGAAGGATCTGGCAGGACATCCTGGGTGGTGAAGTCAGCCCCGGGATTCAAAAGCTTCCATTCCGGGATGTGCCATTGACTCAACACTGGGCTGAATCACCTTGGATTGACATGCCGTGAATGGATCAGGAAGGTGACCCACGGGTGGGGCACAACACACACTCACATACGTCACACGAGGCAAGTTGGTAAGCAAGGAAGGAACAGAAAGTTGGAGGTTTTCACAGCTAGAGAAGGAACTCATGGGATGAAGACTCCTGCCTTGGGCAGTGGGGTGGACGAGAAGAGCTCCGAGGTCCCTTCCAGCTCATAGGAAGGGACCTCGGACCCCTATGATTCTATGGTTTTATGAGTTTGAACAGGGGGATGGACTAGACCTCCAAAGTCCCTTCCAGCCCTATAATTCTATGGTTTTATGAGCTTGGGCAGGGAGATGGACTAGAAGATAGGGAGCCTGAGTGGCGTAGGAGGCTAATGCCTCCTACTAAGGCAGCATTTAACATCCAGCTGCCTGCAGTTACTGTAAGTTCAAATCTCACCAGGCTCAAGGTCGACTCAGCCTTCCATCCTTTCTAAGGTGGGTAAATTGAGGACCCAGTTTGTGGGGGCAATAAGCTGACTTTGTATAAATATACAAAAGTATGAAGGCTATTGCTTAATACACTGTAAGCCGCCCTGAGTCTCCGGAGAAGGGCGACATATAAATCAAATTAAAAAGAAAAAAGACCTCCAAAGTCCCTTCCAGCCCTATGATTCTATGGTTTTATGAGCTTGGGTGGCAGGGGAGACTATAAGACCTTGGGCACAACTCACTTAATGACTGCATCACTTAGTAACAGTTGTTCTGAGTTACATCAGTTCACTTAGTGACTGTTCGGAGTTACAATGGCACTGAAAAAAAAGTGACTTAGGACCATTTTTCGCAGTTACGACCGTTACAGCATCCCCAGGGGTCACTCGATCAAAATTCAGACGCTTGGCAACCGATTCACATTTATGACGGTCGCAGCATCCCCAGGTTACGTGATTTCCCCTTTTGCGACCTTCGGACCAGCCACGTCAATGGGGAAATCCGGATTCCCTTAACAAAGGTGTCCCTAAGAGTGGTAGTAATTCCCTTAAACCACCGTGGCAAGAGAAGTCGTAAAATGGGGCAAAAACTCACTTAACACATCTCTCACTTAGCAACATAAATCCTATGCTCCGTCGTGGTCGTAAGTCAAGGACTGCCTGTTCCTTCAACCCGAGACACTTTCTCGTGGATACTGCATTAAAATCGTTTTCTGGATGCGCAACAAACTCGTCCAGCAGGCTGGCTTTCCCAGAAATGCTGGTCCCAACCCTGGAGAAGAACTGTCTCCACCCTGGTGACAGTGGGGATAAAATGCCACTCAGGCAGTGGTGGGATTCAAATAATTTAACAACCGGTTCTCTGCCCTTATGAGCAGTGGGTAGCAGTGGTGAAATGTACAATTTGTTACTACTGGTTCTGTGGGCGTGGCTTGGTGGAGTGGGGTGGGGGGTTAATGTGACTGAGTGGGCATGGCCAACTTTTTTTTTTTTTTAAACTTTTAAAAACATTTTTTCTACAACCTCTTCGGCTGAAGAGGTTGCAGAAAAAAGAAATGCTTTTAAAAGCCTCTGACGATCAGGCAACACAGCTGGGATCGCCAGAGGCTTTTAAAAGCATTTTTTCCCCCCTACAACCTCTTCGGCTGAAGAAGTTGCAGAAAAAAAATGCTTTTAAAAGCCTCTGACGATTCCAGCTGAGCCGCGTGATCATCAGAGGGTTTTTTTTTACTTTTAAAAGCATTTTCCCCCCAAAGAGGTTGTAGAAAAAATACTTTTAAAAGTAAAAAAAAAAAAAGCCTCTGATGATTGCACAGCTCAACTGGGCATGGGGGAGGGGGGCGCACAGGGATTTTTACTACCTGTTTTACGAACCACCCACCACCATCGCTACCGGATCGGGTGATCCGGTCCAAACTGGGAGCATTTCACCCCTGCTGGGTGGTCATGTGACTGGGTGGGCATAGCCAATCCTCCATCACTCATCACTATAAATCAGTGGTGAAATGCTACCGGTTTGCACCGGTTCGGGTAGCGATAAAAACTACCAGTTCAGGTGAACTGATAGTAAAAAAAAAAAAGCTACCAGTTGCTCTGAATCGTATTTCTGACGACCTGCTGAGCCACACGATTTAAAATTGCAGGAAATTTTGCTTTCTAGGGAATCTAAATGGCGTGGCACAGCTGATTCCTCCCCCCTCGCTGTTCTACTTACCTTCCCAAGCATGTATTTAGTGTGTACTGCACATGTGTAACCAGCGGACCGGAAGCAAATCGGTTCAGATTTCACCACTTCCTATAAACCATCCAAAATGGGTGGCATATAAATTTAATAAATAAATATCAATAAACAAAAGAATTCAGCAGAGGTTGTTCAGTTTGGCTATGGGGCCGTGTGTGGTTTGCAAAATGTGGAGTTTGTAGCTACGCCCGTCGTGACAGACGTAAATTCTACTAAACCTGGGCTGGTGAAACTTATTCAGAGTACACAAAACTGCTACATTCACAGAATTGCCAGTGCCAAAGCAAATAAACGATGTTTTCCGCTTAGGGTGGTAGCTCGGTGCATTGATTTCATTGATTGGTGATGTGCCATCAAGTTGTCTATGATTCCTAGCGAACACAGGGATAGATTTTCTGCAAGAGATCTATGCCTTAAACCCACTGTTTCTTAACCTTGCCAACTTTAAGATGGGTAGACTTCAATTCCTAGAATTCCAACGATGGGATTCAGCCGGTTCGCGACACTTCGCATGAACTGATAGTTAAATTACTGGCTGGCCCTGCCTCTTCCAGGAGTATCCATGTGCCCCATTTTGGCTCCCAGGTAAATGCAGGGAGGCCCCCTAGGCCCAAAATGGGGCTCAGGGAGGGTGCAGCGCGCCCCCCCCAGCCCGTTTTCACTCCCAGGAGGCTGCAGGGAGGCCTTCTAGGCCCAAAACGGAGGGGCGGAGAGGGGCGGTGTGTCCCCACCGTGGCCTGTTTTTGCTCCCGGGGTGTGCAGGAGGCCGAGTGCTGCCTATCGCACCCCTGGCCACGCTCACCATGGCCACGCCCACCCAGCCGGTCATTAGGGCAGAGAACCGGTTGTTAAATTATTTGAATCCCACCACTGCAGAATTCCCCAGCTAGTTGGCTGGGATATTCTGGGACTTGAAGTCGACACATGTCGGCTAGAGAATTCTGGGAGTTGAAATAGCAATAGCAATAGCACTTAGACTTATATATCGCTTTACAGTGCTTTACAGCCCTCTCTAAGCGGTTTATAGAGTCAGCCTATTGCCCACAACAATCTGGATCCTCATTTTACTGATCTCGGAAGGATGGAAGGCTCAGTCAGCCTTGAGCCTGGTGAGATTTGAACTGCAA
Organism: Masticophis lateralis; assembly: GCA_030761175.1. Classification (NCBI taxonomy): domain Eukaryota; kingdom Metazoa; phylum Chordata; class Lepidosauria; order Squamata; family Colubridae; genus Masticophis; species Masticophis lateralis. Next base: position 3,026,254 of record JAUDYJ010000017.1, on the reverse strand, counting down.
AATTGGAGGCAGCTGGCAGTCAGCAGAACTAACCTGCAGTACTGCACTTTAACCACTGTGCCACCGTGGCTGCTGCTCAACCTTGCCAACTTTACGCTGGGTGGACTTCAAGTCCCAGAATTCCCCAGCTAGTTGGCTGGGGAATTCTGGGACCTGAAGTCCACCCATGTTGACTGGGGAATTCAGGGACTTGAAGTCCACCCATTTGGCTGGGAAATTCTGGGACTTGAAGTCCACTCATATTGGCTGGGGAAATCTGGAGTTGAAGTCCACCCATGTTGGCTAGGGAATTCTGGGACTTGAAGTCCAGACATCTTCAAGCAGCCAAGATTGAGAAACGTTGTGGTGCCACTACTGGAATGCCAAGTTAAGCAAGAGTTGTTTTCACCCATGATTCACTCTTATGCAACTCGGTGCTAACTCCTTCCTGGGCTGGAGTCCAAGTGTGGGCCAACGCCGGCTATGCCATTGGCCACCAGAAAACACACAACATTTTCTTGGGCTGCACAAAGCCGTTTGGTATCATTTTCTGCAAGTTAAGGTCAAAAACGATATCAGCAAATGCCAATGTGCTTGAAGAGTGAGCTACTGAGTGAAAATCGATGCTACCTCACGAGTAAGAAGTTTTGCAAATGCAACCATGATCGCTGGAGCACCTTTGTGGCTGTGTGTGTTGACTTGAATCTGGACTTATCTACTTGTCCCAAATGTGCTTTTTCCAATGCTAGAAAGGAAAGGGGAGTTCTGACCTTATTGAGGTTTTTTTCCCCCTTGAAAACATTTTGCTTCTCATCGAAGAAGGCTCTTCATGTTCTGACTGATCAGGAAGGAATAGCAGGATTTAAATTCTTAGCCATGATATGGTGGTTCTGAGTGTTGATATTAGGGTCACTGGGTACACTTATGAGTTTATCTGTACACCTGAATCAGTACAAACAGGTGTGGGACTTCTTGGAACCGCTGAAAGGACTACATTGTGTAGAGGTTGTGTATCCTCTCCCCTCTCTTGATGGATTGCTCGATTTTAACGTAAATGGCCTCTTTGACCCTTCTTTCAAACCAGAGGTCCTCTCCGTCCAGAATGTGGACTTTGCTGTCCTCAAAAGAGTGGCCTTTCTCTTTCAAATGCAGATGGACCGCTGAATCCTCCCTTGATTGGTTTGTTCTCTTCTGTTGTGCCATGCGTTTGTGAAGTGGCTGTTTTGTTTCTCCAACGTATAGATTGGCACATGTCTCGCTGCATCTACCACATTGCTCAGTTTGTGCCTGGGTATTTTATCCTTGGGGTGGAATAAGCTTCTGCCTTAATGTATTCTTGGATTTAAAGTGTGCACGTATGTTGTGTTGTGTTGAAAACAGTACAACACAGTGCTTTCAGCAGTCCCAAGAAGTCTCTGCTACACTCATTTGCGCTACTCAGGTGACCCTGAGGATACAGATAAACCTCCAAGTGGCTCAATGACTCTCAGAAAGAGTGCTGATGACCAGAGGACTGCAAGGACTATAAAGCCTTCCATTTCCCACCATTCTTCAAAACTGAAGAAGCTTCTTGGATGAGAAGCAAAACATCTTCAAGGGGGAAAAAAAACTCAAGAAAGTATTTTGGAAAAAGCACCCTTGGGACAAGCATGTCCTGGCTGACTGGGAATCTCCGTCCACATAGAGGCTTAGCTAGTTGTTTTCCAATGTAAGTGGGCTTCCCATTGCAGGTTCAACAGATTAACAGAGTTGGAAGGGACCTTGGAGGTCATCTAGTCCAACCCCCCTCCCAAGCAGAAAACCCTACACCAATTCTGACCGATGGCAGTCCAGTCTCTTCTTGAAAGCTTCCAGGGATGAAGCTCCCACAATTTCCGAAGGCAAATTCTGTTCTATGGATTGTTCTCACTGTCAGGAAATTCCTCCTTATTTCCAGGTTGAATCTCTCCTTGGTCAGTTTCCATCCATTCTTCCTTCTCTGGCTTTCAGGTGCTTTGAAAAATAGCTTGACCCCCTTCCTCCTGTCTGGGGCAGCCCCTCAAATATTGGAAGATGCTCTCCTGTCTCCCCTGGTCCTTTTCTTCACTAGACCACCCAGGCCCAGTTCCTGCAACTCTTCATTGTATGTTTTATCCAATCCCCTCATCATCCTGGTTATCCTTGCCTTACAACCACAATCAGAAACTTCATCCCTAAACAAGGTGGTAAATGAGTTGTGAAGTGAGCTAAGCCACAATGTGATTTGGGTTCAGTAAAGTCAGTTGTGTAAATGGAGCCATTGTGTTTTCTCAGTGTAATTACCAGGTGACACAACTCTACTTCACAGCTAGGTGGCAGCAAAGACTTAAAATATTCTGAATATCTTTGCTTGCTGCCATCTAACCTCCTGGCCAGGTTTCTGCAAGTGATGTGGTTATAAGGCGTTATAAACACGTTTTACAGAGCTAGTTTTGGTGGCATGGTTAAGGCATTAGAGTAATCACCAGGAGACGGTGATGAGTTCTAGTCCTGCCTTAGGAACAAAGCCAGCTGGGTGATCTCAGGCCAGTCCCTTTCTCTCAGCCCTAAAAAGGATGCAATGGCAACCACTTCTGAAAAAAAAACAAACACATTTGCCAAGAAAACCGCAGGGCTGTGTCCAAACAGTCTCCAGAGAACTGGGCATGAATGAATGCAGAAGAACAGAGTTGGGCGGGATCTTGGAGGTCATCTAGTCCACTCCCCACTCAAGCTCATAGAATGGTAGAATCTTCTAGTCTACTCCCTGTCAAGTTCATAGAATCTAAGAAGGGACCTCGGAAATCTTATTTATTTATTTATTTATTTATTTATTTATTTATTTATTTATTTATTTATTTATTTAGTTAGTTAGTTAGTTAGTTAGTTATTAGTTCAATTTATATGCCGCCCTCCTCTGGAGACTCAGGGCAGCTTACAATGCACTTATTGCAATAGCCTTCATTCTTTTGTATATACCTGCTTATTAGGGCTTTCAGCCCCCCCATAAGCGGTGTTTCTACAAAGTCAGCTTACTGCCCCCACAATCCGGGTCCTCATTTTACCTACCTTGGAAGGATGGAAGGCTGAGTCAACCTTGAGCCTGGTGAGATTCGAACATGGAATAATTGCAGACAGTTGGATGTTAATTAGGGTGCTTAGTCTGCAGAGCTATCCAGGCTTATTCTAGTACAAATCCACACCCCGCCGCCCAACTTCATAGAATCATAGAATCTAAGGCTGGGAGGGACCTCAGAGATCTTCAAGTCCATTCTCCATCAAGTTCATAGAATCATAGAATCTAAGAAGGGACCTCGGAGGTCTTCTAGGCCACCCCCATCTGTTCAAGCAGGAGAGCCCTCTACCATTCCAGACAGACGGCTGTCCAACCTCTTCTGGAAAAGCTGTGGCTTTAAAAGCAGACAGCAGCAAAAATGGAAATCCTCCTCGGAGCAGCCGTTCCAGTCAGCAAGATTTCGCTTCCTGCAGAGCCGGTCGGGTGGACGGGGCGCGAAGGCGGGGCAGGGCATGAGTGCCTTTCACGCGGGGTGCCGGAGAAGGAATGTCAGTAGGTGTGTCTGCCAACGAGGGAGCTTCGCTCCCAGCGGATGAGCAGAGATAAAAATCTGTGGCCACTGGAGCTGGGTGGGGCCTGCCGCGTTCACGGGCTGGTATCACCTTTTGATGCGTCTTTTGATGCAGCTAGTCCTCAAGGGGACTCATTAAAAAGGAAAACACAGATAAAACTATTAAAACAGCAAAGCAAGACTTCACACACACAAAAAAAGGGGGTGGGGGAAATCTCCTCAGATCGCACCTTCAACCCAAAGGAAGCTGCCGCCCAGAGTACATACAGGAAGTCCTGGACTTACGACCATTCGCTTAGCGGCCGCTCAAAGTTACAACGGCGCTGAAGCAAAGTCACTTATGACCGTTTGTCAGACTTAATGACCCTTGCAGCATCCTCCCATGATCGAAATTCAAACGCTTGGCAACTGACTCGTACTTATGACAGTCGCAACGTCCAGGTTTGGGTGTTATGTGATCCCCTTCTGACCAGCAAAATCCATGTGGGGAAGCCGGATCCATTCAACAACCGTATTACTCATTTAACAACGGCAGCAAGAAAGATCAAATGGAGCAAAACTCAATAATGGTCTCACTTAGCAACGAAGAGTTCGGTTCAATTGTGGTCATAAATCGAGGTTCCCCTGCAATATATAAATGAACACTTTGATTGCAATAAAGCAACTCTAATTTAACTGCTGGGGGCACATCTGGATGGGCTTAAGAGAGCCAAGGGGGTCTAAGGTGCTCTGAAGCACGTTTCTTTTGAAAAACGGTATGTACAAGTGGTCTTCGCTTTACGACCGCAATTGGGCTCTGGCTTTCCCTTGCAAAACGAGGCAACCGTTCAGCGAGTCACTCCCGACTTGTTCGCCATTCAGCAAATTGCAGCAATTGTTGAGTGAATCAGTCCGTCGTTAAGCGAATCGAGTTCCTCCCACGGGCTTTGCGTGTCGGAAACTGGACGGGAAGGTCACAATTGGTAACCCTGGGGGAATGCTACAACCGTTGTAAATATACACCAGTTGCCAAGCACCTGGATTTTGATTCTACGAAGCTCCTCTTAGTGCGAGGTTGCAAGTCGATCCCTCCAGTGTCGTCATAACTCCGAACGGTCACTAAACAAACCCATTGTAAATGGAGCACTGGAAACAACCCACATTGGTCCTTCAGGCCTCCGATGTCCCATTTTTAGGGCTTCAGAGTCTTCGGAGAGCGCCCCCCTCTCCACAAATCCCCCATTTTGGTCCCCAGCTTTGGAGTTGCCACCCCAGGAATTGTGATGACTTGACACGGCCACCGAGCCGCTCTGGCACTCCCCCCCCCCTTCCGAAGCCTTTTCCCTTTATAAACGAAACCTCACCCCCGCCCCCCCTTTTGAGAAACACCTGTTCAAACTTGCTAAACAGGTTAATATTTTTTTCCCTGGCTGGCTTCCCCTCCCTCCGGTCTTGTGTGCGAGGAACAGGTTGCAGAGTTTCAAAACACAAGCAGAAGACACTCCAGCAGAGATCACCACAACTTTTGTGCCGGAATCTGGAAGCGAAGACGCCCACCCACTGCCACCACACACGGATGCCCGCCGAAGACGCCTGTTTGGAGCTTCCTCCTCCAAACAGGGGCCCCTCCGGTTGGTGACAACACGATGGGACTCTGTGCGTCTCTCCTGCGGGTGTGAGCGGCTGTGCATGTGTGTGGCACACGCAAGCGGAGACGGTGTGTTGCTGGTGAGGAAGTTGCTGAGATTGAGGAGGAGCAAGGACGGATTGTAGAGTTTGGCGAGGGGTCCGAGACTTTTAGGGGACCGAGGGGAAGTGTGCAAGGCACGTTTTGACCCCTGGCACCATCATCCACCCCCTTTGCACACCATGCTGCGGGACATCTGTCTGCTGCTCCTGCCAATCTCTGGTAAGTCGTTGGTTTTCTCTTCTCCGTAATTTTCTCCGTCGTGCCGCGAGTTGTCATCCTGGGCTCTGCTTTCTGGATGCTTTCCACCCACCAAAAAAATTGACACTTTGACCAACGGGTGATTGACAGTTTTGCTATAATCTTTTCCTTTGCTTCGGGGAGCCCCTTTTGGGTGGGGCAGGACCCACGCACCCCCTCCCATGTCCCCCTCCCTTTTGCTCCCTTGATTTTTTTTATTTTTTGCACCGACGGAGAAAGTGTGTAAGGAGGCACACCTGTGTGAAGGTGGCACCTGGCAGATCTTTTGAGGCTGGCTTGTTTATTGCATCATTGGCGATCTTCCCTACAGGTAGTCCTCGATTTACAACAGCCCACTTAGTGACCAGTTCAAAGTAACACTGAAAAGAGCCACTTACGGCTGTTTTTCACACTTGCGACCGTCGCGGTATCCCCATAGTTACGCGATCAAAAAAAAAATCAGAGGCGTAGCAACCGACTCCTACTTATGACGGTTGCCGGGGTGACGGCTTCACTTTTTGTGACTTTCGGACGAACACGGGGAAGCCGGATTCACTTAATAACCATATTACTCTCTTGACAGAAGATCATAAAATGGGACAAAATTCACCTAACAAATGTTTCCCTTGGCAACAAAAATGTTGGGCTAAGTTGTGGTCGTAAGTTGAGGACTGCCTGAAGTGTGTTTTATTGGTTTTATCGATCAGTTCGATTTGTTGCAAAGGTTGAGGAAAGAATTCATATTTTTTTTTTAGGGATGTTGAGTCTCTTTTCTGGAGGAATCTCCCAAAAACGTCTGAATGGAACAAACTGACATGCATGTTGGTTTTCCCAACTGGGATCAGGAAGTGGCTTCCTCGGGCATCGCAGGCTGGGCATCGGAACTGGCAGTAGCAATTGTTGAAAATCCTCCAACCTGCGAATTAATTGTCCCGTAAATGAATTGTCAGGGAAAACGAAGCTGGTTTGACTTTGCAAGCAAGGAAAAAAAAAACCAATAAAATAAAGTTGGCAGCAATCCGTTAGGCGGAGCCGAGGGTAAGGCTGGGTTGCCAAGCTGGCAGCAGCGCCAAACTTTCTTTGAAAGAAGAGCAAAACACAACGCCGGGGATTTCTTAATCTCTTTGTAGAGATCTTTTCATATGGCAAACGAGAATTACTTTCTTTAAAAAAAAATCGCGTAAATCCCCATCGGGGTGAAGCTGCACCAAAGCCTACAATTTGATGCTTTTTCGGAAAAAGATGCTCGGTTTGGTTTTTTTTTGTTTTTTTTTGGCTTTCTCTTATCGTCCCTTATCATCTTCTCTTATCATCTTCGTGCAAAAGGCAAATTTGAGTGAAAATGCCGGGTTTCTGTTGTTTTCGCCTTCTGGATCGGTTGCTTGTCTCTACACAAAAGGGACCAGGAAGAGAATGGGAGGGGGGCGGGGTTTGCTGAAAAAGTCAAGCTGAATAACTTAGAGCAATGTTTTCCAAATTTGGGGACTTGGAGATGGGTGGACTTCGATTCCCAGAATCCCCCACTCACAAACATACCTAAGCAGGAAATTTATATGAGCTTCGATCAAGCCATGTTGGAGCCTTTATACCAGTGTTTCTCAATCTCTGGCACTTGAAGATGGGTGGATTTTAACTCCCAAAATTAAAGCATGTTGGCTGGGGAATTCTGGGAATCAAAGTCCACTCATTTTAAAGCATGCCGGCTAGGGAATTCTGGGAGTTAAAGACCACCCATTTTAAAGCATGCTGGCTGGGGAATTCTGGGAGTTGAAGTCCACCCATCTTAAAATATGACGGCTGGGGAATTCTGGGAATCGAAGTCCATCCATCTTAAAGTTTGCTGGCTGGGGAATTCTGGGAGTTGAAGTCCACCCATCTTAAAATATGCCGGCTGGGGAATTCTGGGAGTTGAAATCCAGCCATCTTGAAGGGCCAGAGGTTGAGAAATCCTGCTTTATCCTGACCAATTGCTGCAAAGTTTTCGTGTCATCATGATAGAGCTGGCTTGTCATCCTTTACAACCAGCAGACAATGTCCCTGCCCATGTGCAGAGTTCCCTGTTGCATTGGACCGCCGGAGGAAGCTCTCTCTGTGAAGTTTCCCCATCGGGATGTTTTGCCAGATCAGGAAATGCTCCGCTAGCGATCGTTGACTCCGGGTCTTTCCCACTCCAGCAAATGGGGGACCCTCGTCCCCCCCCACAAAAAAACTAAAGTGGCCACCACCCAATGGGGTTGTCGTTGTGTTTGCATGGCCCACTGAGCCAGGCTGAGCCTAGCGGATGGGTGACTCAACCTGCGGGGGATGATGATCCCGAAAAACTGGTTTGGAGAGATAACCGCGGATAAGGGTGTCGTGACAGCTGAGGTTGTGTGGGTTCTTTGCAGAGTCTCTACCTGTTGGGTTGCGTAGCCTCTCCCCTTCCCTTCCCTTCCCTCCCCTCCCCTCCCTGGCACCAGCCGCTCTTCAGTGACTCGGCAGGTTTTCTGCATCGGAGCTGCTGACTCAGCCTTCTTACTGGGTGCCCGCAGGGCCCTGGCACCCCCTGAGTCACCGTGCCAGCCTGGGAAAAGTGGCAGGCTGGCAGAGCTTGGCTGGAGGGCAAGGGGTCAGCAGAATGGCAAACCGCTTGCTTTCCTTCCTCCCTTCCTTTTGCCTCCCTTCTTTCAACTCCCAGAATTCCCCAGCCAGCTTTCTTTTGGAAGGAAGGAAGAAAGAAAAAAAAAAGGGGGGGGGAACAGGGATCGGTAAGAATGCAGAATACTGCTTGAATTGCAAAGTGTAACAGGAAATGCCAAGTGTCACCCAAGTGCTAGTGTTATTTGCACACACATCAAACGCATAGATCTACTTGCTGTTTCCTTGTTGACCACATGCACACACACGCACACGCCCAGTGGCAAAATCGGCTTTTTAACAGATTGACAGAGTTGGAAGGGGCCTTGGAGGTCATCTAGTCCAACCCCCTTTCCATGCAGGAGACCCTACACCATTTCTGCAAAAGGCAGTCCAGTCTCTTCTTGAAAGTCTCCAGGGATGAAGCTCCCACAACTTCCAGAGGCAACTTCTGTTCCATCGGTTGATGGTTCTCACGGTCAGGAAATTCCTCCTTATTTCTAGTTTGAATCTCTCCTGCATCAGTTTCCATCCATTGTTCCTTGTCTGGCCTTCGGGTGCTTTGGAAAATAGCTTGACCCCCTTCTTCCTCTCTGGGGCAGCCCCTCAAATACTGGAAGATGCTCTCATGTCTCCCCTGGTCCTTCTCTTCTAGACTAGCCAGGCCCAGTTCCTGCAACCGTTCAGCGTACGTTTTAGCCTCCAGTCCCCTCATCATCCTGGTTGCTCTTCTCTGCACTCTTTCTAGAGTCTCAATGTCTTTTTTATAGTGTAGTGACCAAAACTGGATGCAGGACTCTAGGTGTGGCCTTACTAAGGCTTTATAGAGTGGTATTACTACCTCCCTTGATCTTGATTGTATCCCTCTGTTAATGCAATTTAGGATTGCATTGGCTTTTTTAGCTTCCGCTGCACACTGCTGGCTCCTATTTAGCTGATTGTCCACTAAGTCCACTAAGACGCCAAGATCCCTCTCACAGTCACTGCTATGAAGGCTAGTTTCACCCAGTTTATATGTGTACTTGTGGTTTTCCTAGCCTAAGTGTAAGACTTTGCTTTTCTCTCCGTTGAATTTCATTTTGTTAGGTAGGGCCCAGGGTTCAAGTCCGTCAAGATCCATCTGGATCTTAAGCCCATCATCTAGGGGGTTGGCAGTTCCTGCCAGCTTAGTATCATCTGCAAATTTGGTGAGTTCCCCTTTTATTCCCTCATCTAAGTCATTTATGAAGATATTGAAGAGTACTGGCCCTAATACGGAACCTTGCGGCACCCCACTGCTTACTTCCCTCCAAGTAGATGTAGACCCATTAAGAACTACTCTTTGAGTATGGTTTGTCAGCCAGTTGCGAATCCATCTGGTGATGACGCTATCTGTCCCACTTTTTTCTAACTTACCAAGAAGTAGGTTGTGGTTTACTTTGTCGAATGCCTTTGCTGAAGTCTAAGTATATTATGTCCACAATATTTCACTGGTCTACTAATTCAGTCAGTATGTTGAGGAATGAAATAAGATTGGGTTGATCTGTTTTAACAAACCCCGTGCTGACTGCTAATCATTACTTTACTCGGTTTGTTGTTGCATATCCTTGAAAAAGGCTGGAGACGGCAGTGTGTGTTTGTATGTGTGTGTGTGTGCAATGGCTGAGGCTGCAGGATGTGCAATCTGGAGTCTGCAGAGCAAAAGAGCTGAGCAGCCGCATTCAGATGAAAGCTCCAGTTGCCTTCCTTCCTCCCTTTTTCCTTCCTTCCTCCCTTCCTTTCCTTCCTTCCGCCCTTTTTCCTTCCTTCCTTCCTGCTTGCCTGCCTTCCTTCCCTCCCTTTTTCTTCCTTTCTTTTTTCTTTCCTTTCTTCTTTCTTTCCTTCCTTCCTTCTCTCCTTCCTTTCTCTATTTTTTCTTCCTTCCTTCCTTTCCTTCCTTCTTCCCTTTTTCCTTCCTTCCTTCCTGCTTGCCTGCCTTCCCTCCCTTCCTCCCCTTTCCTTTCTTTCTTCTTTCCTTCCTTCCCTCCCTCCTTCCTTCTTTCCTCCCCTCCCTTCTCTATTTTTCCTTCCTTCCTTTCTTCTCTCCCTCCCTTCTTTTTCCTTCTTTTCTTTCTTCTTCTTTCCTTCCTTCCTTCCCTCCTTCCCTCCCTTCTTTTTTATTCTTTCCTTCCTTCCTTCCTCCCTCCCTCCCTCCCTCTTCTCTTCCCTTTCCTTCCCCTTTTCCTCTCCACGGTGTGCCACTTTGTACAAACCTGGCCATTTGATTCATTCACAATTCAGTGTACAGGTACACTGTATTGACTTATAACAGGTCATTTAGTGACCATCCGAAGTTTCAACGTCCCTGAAAACAGTGACTTAGGACCCTTTTTCACATTTACGGCCATTGCAGCATCCCCCCGTGGTCAAATCAAAATTAAAGACGCTTGGCAACGGTTTCATACTTAAGACTGTTGCTATGTCCTGGGGCGGGGAGGGGGGGAGTCACATGATCCCATTTTGCGACCTCCTGACAAGCAAAGTCAATGGGGAAGCCCGATTCACTTAACAACTTATCCATTGCGCCAATTCACTTAACAACCGGGTTACTAACTTATCAGTTGCGGAAAATTACTTGAAAAAATGAGACAAGAAACGTCGTAAAATGGGACCTTTCCCATTTTAAATCACTTAACAAATGTCTCGCTTAACAACATAAATTTTGGGCTCCGTTGCGGTCGTACGTCGAGGACCTCCTATACAGCCAATCTGTGCTTAAGGCAATGACCTGCCTTCCAATGCAGGTCACCCCACATCCTAGGGAATTTCCCCCACCAGCTCTGAAGCTGTTCTGGCTTCTATTTTTGTTCTGACAGCGCCTTGGTGGCATTCGCACAACCCGTGTAAATCTGGTGATCGTATTCACTAGCCTGCTGAGTTTGCACCTATATTTCTTTTTCATGTGCTCTGTGCCAACTTGAAGTTCAGAAGTTGTGGGAGCTTCATCACCGCAGGCTTTCGAGAAGAGACTGGACTGCCATCTGTCAGAAAGGGTGTAGGATTTCCTGCTTGGGTGCGGGGTTGGACTAGATGACCTCCAGGATCCCTTCCAGTTCTGTTCATCTCTTTAATGTCTTTAAGTTGCCAAGTTTGGAGAGCCCTGGTCTAAAGCAAAGCTGACTTTGACTAAGCTGGGATGGACTAGGTCAAGAATCGGCAACCTTAAACCCTCAAAGAGCCACAAATGACTAACCGAAAGCCCCTCGTTCAATTCTGGAGCTGACCGGAAGTCCAGTCCCCCCACCATAGAGTCTTCTCCTAGTGTGGCGTCCTTTTTACTCTGCTGACCAGAAGTCTGGTTCCTCCACCATAGAGTCTCCTCCTAGCACGGCATCCTTTTTCCTCTACCTATCCTAACCAAAAGCCCTATAATTGTGGAGCCGACCGGCAACAGGGAGCCGCAGCAGAGGGATGCAAGAGCCAAATGCGGCTCCAGAGCCACAGGTTACTGACTCCAGGACTAAGTTAACCTGGGTTAACCTAGGATCCTAGGAAAAAATATTAGACGGAAAGATGAGATTGAAAACTATTCCTGGTGGCGCAGCAGACTAAAGCACTGTTATTAACAGTTATTAACATCAGCTGCCTGCAATTACTGCAAGTTCGAATCTCCCCAGGCTCAAGGTCGACTCAGCCTTCCATCCTTTCTAAGGTGGGTAAATTGAGGACCCAGATTGTGGGGGCAATAAGCTGCCTTTGGATAAATATACAAAAGTATGAAGGCTGTTGCTTAACATATTGTAAGACGCCCTGAGTCTCCGGAGAAGGGCGGCGTATAAATCAAATTTTAAAAAAATAAAAAATTCCAGAGACAGACAAGGTTTTGGTGACACTTGGCATTTCCTGTTACACTTGGCAATTAAAGCAGCATTCAGCATTCCCACCTGTCCCCATTTCCACCCTCCCCCCTCTACCCTCCCTTCCAAAACAGTCCCAGAGGTGCTTTTTCCAAACTTGGCTTTTTCCTTGAAAAGGTTTCACTTCCCATCCAAGAGAACCTGCTTCGGTTCTGACTGAGTGGTGGGGAATAGAAGGACTTCTAGAAAAGGATTATATTCCTTGCAGTCATTCCAGGTGTGGTCTTATTATGGTTTTGTAAAGTATTAATAAAGGTAAAGGTTCTGCTCGCACATATGTGCTAGCTGTTCCCGACTCTAGGGGGCGGTGCTCCTCTCCGTTTCAAAGCCGAAGAGCCAGCGCTATCGGAAGACGTCTCCGTGGTTATGTGGCCGGCATGACTCAACGCCAAAGGCGCACGGAGAGCTGTTCCCTTCCCACCAAAGGTGGTCCCTATTTTTCTACTTGCATTTTTTACCTGCTTTCGAACTGCTAAGTTGGCAGAAGCTGGGATGATACACAGGAGCTCACCCCATTAAGCGGCACTAGGGATTCGAACCGCTGAACTGCCGACCTTTCGAACGACAAGCTCAGCGTCTTTGCCACTGTGTATTCGTATTAGTACCACTTTATAAAAACCCTAGTAAGGTCACAGCTGGAATCCTGCAACCAGTTTTGGTCACCATACTACAAAAAAGATGGTGAGACTTTGGAAAAAGTTCAGAGAAGAGCAACTAGGATGATCAAAGGCCTGGAAACCAAAACATATGAAGAACGATTGCAAGATTTGGGGTCTGGCTAGTCTAGAGAAAAGAAGAATTAGGGGTGACATAATAGCAATCTTCCAGGATTTGAGGGCCGCCCCAAAGAAGAGGGGGTCCAATTATTCTCCAAAGCACCAGAAGGCAAGACAAGAAGCAACGGATGGAAACCAATCAAAGAGAGAAGCAACCTGGAACTAAGTAAGAATTTCTTCACAGTGAAAAGTATTAATCCGTAGATCGACTTGCCTCCAGAAGTTGTGAGTGCTCCATCATTGGAGGCTTTTAAGAAGAGACCGGACAGCCATTTGTCCGGAATGGTGTAGTGTCTCCTGCTTAAGCTGGGGGTTGGACTAGAAGACCTCCAAGGTCCCTTCCAGGCCTATGAATTTATAAAAATCAGAACAACTGCTGCCCTTAACTATGATTTGTCTCCTCCAGATCCATCTGGGGTTTAGTTGCTTGGGGAGCATGTAAGGTCTGGGCAGGTAGTCCTCAACTTACAACAATTCATCAAGCTACATTCATTTGAACCTGCCATGGCCATTCACAATTTGTCCTCAAACTTGTCCCAGCCTCCCAAAGGTCACCAGATCAGAATTTGGGCAGCTACCAACCGGCATGTGTCCCTAATGTCCATATAGCATCCCTGAGTCGCCTGATCCTCATTTGCCACCTAACCAGCCGGCTCCCGACAAGCAAAATCAAGGGGCGAAGCTGGATTTGCCTAATGATCGTAAGGTTAGATAGATACAGATTAACTGAGTTGGAGGGGACCTTGGAGGTCATCTAGACCAACCCCTCACCCAAGCAGGAGATCCTACACCATTTCTGACAGGTGGCAGTCCAGTCTCTTCTTGAAAGCCTCCAGGGATGATGAAGCTCCCACAACTTCTGAAGGCAACTTCTGTTCCATGGGTTGATTGCTCTCACTGTCAGGAAATTCCTCCTTATTTCCAGGTTGAATCTCTCCTTGATCAGTTTCCATCCATTCTTCCTTGTCTGGCCTTCAAAGATGCTTTGGAGAATAGGTTGACCCCCTTCCTCCTCTCTGGGACAGCCCCTCAAATATTGGAACACTGCTACCATGTCTCCTCTGGTCCTTCTCTTTCCTAGACTAGCCATGCCGAGTACTTAACAAATTAACAGAGTTGGAAGGGATCTTGTAGGTCATCTAGTCCAACCCCCTTTCCAGGCAGAAGACCCTGTAACATTTCTGACAGAGGGCAGTCCAGTCTCTTCTTGAAGGCTTCCAGGGATGGAGCAACCATAACTTCTGGAGGCAACTTCTGTTCCATGGGTTAATGCATTGGCGGGATTCAAATCTCAAGGAGCCTGAGTAGCGTAGGGGAATAATGCCTCCTACAAAGGCAGCATTTAAGATCCAGCTGCCTGCAATTACTTGTGAGTTCAATCCCAGCCAGGCTCAAGGTCGACTCAGCCTTCCATCCTTTATAGGGTGGGTAAATTGAGGACCCAGTTTGTTGGGGGCAATAAGCTGACTTTGTATAAATATAAATATACAAAAGTATGAAGGCTATTGCTTAACGCATTGTAAGCCGCCCTGAGTCTCCGGAGAAGGGCGGCGTATAAATCTAATTTAAAAAAAAAAACATGAGGAAAAAACAGTTGCCTACAACGGGTTGCAACTGATTGTTTAGCAATGGAAATTCTGGTCCCCAGAGCGGTCGTACCTCGAGAACTGTCCCCGCATTCATGCCCGGGTTGCTTTTCCGGTTGCTCCGGAAAAGTGAAAGTGGTTTGCTGGCCATGTCCCATCCTGCCCCTGCCCCTGCCCAGCGTCTCCCTGAACAGGGTGGCAACCCGGTGAGTCTTCCTCGGTGGCAGGATGCCCAGGAAGAGAGGTGCCACCCAGCTTCCCCATCGCCTCCCTTGGAGAGACGGGGAGGAGCCCAAAATCAATATATCTTCAGAAAAGGGGAGCGGTGAGGGCATGATGGGTTCAAAGCAGCAATTGTGGCAATTGCCCTTTTGCGTTAACTGTCTCCAAATCTCCCGCAATATTACATTATATATATCCCATGATTAACCGCTGCCTGTGGGCTAATGCTTGGCGCCCGGCGGAGAGCATTAAATCAGGATATTAATGTAGTAAATTAATTAATTGGAGGTGCTCTGCTTTCATGGAGGACACTCTTAAATGTCTCCAGATGCCAGTTTGACCCCAAATCCAGGGGTTTTTGTCGGGGGAAATGTTAAGGTAGCCGATGCAACAGCATTATCAAAGCTCTGCTTTTGAACGCTGAAACAAAGGCAGAAATTTCAGGATTTCCTCGATTGTGTGTCTGTACAAACACACTCACCCCTTTCTCTCTCTCTATTATGTCTCTCTATCTCTCTACCTCTCTAGATGAGTTTAAGAGAGTTGGAGGGGACCTTGTAGGACATCTAGTCCAACCTCCTCCCCTCCGTCCAAGTAAGAGACCCTACACCAGTGGTGAAATCCAAATATTTTTACTACCGGTTCTGTGGGCATGGCTTGGTGGGGGTGGGGTGGTGTGGCTTGGTGGGCATGGCAGGAGAAGGATACTGCAAAATCTCCATTCCCTCCCCACTCTGGGACCAACCAGAGGTGGTCTTTGCCAGTTCTCTGGACTACTCAAAATTTCCGTTACCGGTTCTCCAGAACCTGCTGGATTTCACCCCAGCCCTACACCATTTCTGACCGATGGCAGTCCAGTCTCTTCTTAAAAGCTTCCAGGAATTAAGCTCCCACAACCTCTGAAGGCAACTTCTGTTCCATGGGTTGATTGCTCTCATTGTGAGGAAATTTCTCCTTATTTCCAGGTTGAATCTCTCCTTGATCAGTTTCCATCCATTATTCCTTCTCTGGCCTTCAAAGATGCTTTGGAAAATAGCTTGGCTCCCTTCCTCCTTCCTTGGGCAGCCCCGCAAATACTGGAAGATGCTCTCCTGTCTCCCCTGGTCCTTCTCTTCCCTAGACTAACCAGGCCCAGTTCCTGCAACCGTTCATCATATGTTTTAGCCTCCAGTCCCCTCATCATTCTGGTTGCTCTTCTCTGCACTTTTTCTAGAGTCTCAACATCTTTTTTATAGTGTGGTGACCAAAACTGGATGCAGGACTCTAGGTGAGGTCTTACTAAGGCTTTATAGAGTGGCATTAGTACCTCTACCTACCTTATATTCTCTCTCTCTCTCTCTCTCTCTCTCTCCATCCATCCATCCATCCATCATCTCTCCATCCATCCATCATCCATCCATCCATCCATCCATCCATCATCTATCATCTATCATCTATCATCTATCATCTATCTATCTATCTATCTATCTATCTATCTATCTATCTATCTATCTAAATATATCATGATATGTTGAATCTCTCTCTCTCTCTCTCTCTCTCTAGGTCTTTGGTTATTCGGGTCTTCTCCCGCGTAGAATTGGAAGTATCTTGGCGACGTTTCGACGAAGTCTCATTCGTCATCTTCAGACGAATGAGACTTCGTCGAAATGTCGCCAAGATACTTCCAATTCTACGTGGGAGAAGACCCGAATAACCAAAGACCTACATACAAACACCCGCGAAAACCTCAGAAAATATATATATATGTATGTATGTATGTATGTATGTATGTATAATGGTGTATATATATAATGGTGTATATATACACACCATTATACTATATTCTATTATTCTAATTATTTTGTTTACCTTTGACATAAACATGTACCCAATTTCCTTTTCACAATTTTTGTTTCTTCCTATTTGTTTCCATATTTCTCCACCTAATTTGACTAATATTTAGTCCCCTTTTGTCCCTCCCCCTTTTTTTAATTCAACAAGGAGAAGTTGAATGTGCCAGAACGATCCTATTAGTTTGATTTAATCTAATTCACGTACTTTAATTTTTGTCCTTGTTACATCTTCCGGCCCCACCTATTTTTAGGGTGTTGCCTTGCTCTTCCTTCAAAAGCCCAAGTTGGTAAAATGTTCATGCGCCCTGCAGTTAGTATCCCGTGTGAACAAGGCTACTTCCAGTTTGCAGGTGATCCTCGACGTACGACCGCAACAGAGCCCAAAATCTCCACTGCTAAGCGAGACAGTTGCTAAGTGAGTTTTGCCCTTCCCATTTTACGACCTTTCCAGTCACAGTTGTTTAAGTGAATCCAGCTTCCCCATTGTCTTTGCTTGTCAGGAGGTTGCCAAAGGGGAAACACGTGACTCCCCCCGGGACTTTCGGTTTGGCGTCATGGCGAGACAGTCGAGGAATTAGCGGGCTCCGACGAGCTCCGCAAAAACCCCAGCTGACGATCCGCCTACGATGGGTAATCATTTGAATTTTGATTGCAACGGTGGCGAGTGTCAACGTCTCCTGGGGGTTACGTGATCACCAATTGTGACCTTCCCAGCAGGGTCAATGGGGTAGCCAAATTAACCTAACGGCCACATGATTCGCTTAACAAGTTGCAGTGATTCGCTTAACAACTATGGGGGAAAGGGCCATAAAATTGAATTGCAACTGTCTTGCTTAGCAGCAGAAATTCCGGTCCCAAATGTGGTCAGAAGTTGAGGACTGCCTGGAAATTGGCAAAATAATAATAATTTTTTCTTGTCTTTGTTTTTTTGTTAGCAGCCTCCTTTTGGGTGACAGTTGCGAGAACCGCAAAATTGTAGTGAGGAATATCTTTTCGTTTGGGTATTGAGTGAATATTCATTACGTTGCAACCAGGGGTGAAATGTAAAATTAGTTACTACTGGTTCTGTGGGCGTGGCTTGGTGTGGGGGGTAATGTGACTGAATGGGCGTGGCCAACTCTTTTTTTTAACTTTTAAAACTATTTTTTCTACAACCTCTTCAGCTGAAGAGGTTTAAAAAAATGTTTAAAAGCCTCTGACGATTCCAGCTGAGCCGCATGATCATCAGAGGCTTTTTTTTAACTTTTAAAAGCATTTTTTTGGCCAAGGAGGTTGTAGAAAAAATACTTTCAAAAGTAAAAAAAAAAAGCCTCTGATAATCATGCGGCTCAGCTGGGCATGGGGAGGGGGGCAGGGATTTTTGCTACTGGTTCTCTGAACCACCTGCCGTCATCGCTACCGGATCGGGCGATCCGGTCTGAACCGGGAGCACTTCACCCCTGGTTGCAACTATCGTAAGTACATGCCAGTTTCCAGAAGGCCAAATCTGAATGATGTGATCATGTGATCATACAACCACACTGTGATGGTTGTAAGTGGGAGACCGATTGTAAGTCACTTTTTCCAAGGCTGTCGTAATTTTGAACGGTCACTAAACCAATCATTGTAAGCCTGGGAGCATTTAGACAGATCTTAGCTACTCCAGCAGTAAATAAACCTAGTTGGAACTGGGACAGATACATCATCGTTAACAGTAGTTTAGACTGAGGTTTATGCCATCTAATCACTTCTTCTAGTATTGTTAGAACTTTGAATGGTCGCTAAACGAGAGGTTAAATCAAGGACTGATTTAAATCTGATTTAAATAAGGATTGATTTAAAGGTTAAATCAAGAGACTGGACTGCCATCTGTCAGAAATGGGTGTAGGGTCTCCTGCTTGGCTGGGGGGTTGGAGTAGATGACCTCCAAGGTCCCTTTAAAGGATTCTGCTCATTTTTACAGCAGAAAAGGATACGAAGAGGAAGGCAGGCGTTCAGAGAAGCCTGCAAGAAAAAAATTGGAAATATGAATGCAAACTCTTGCAACAACAAAAACCGAGCAACAACAAAACTTAAAATTGCACACGCCCAAAGTTGACATATTTCCCCAAAAATGAGAAACTGAAACCAGCCAGGTTTCTCTTCTCTTCTCGCTCCTGACTTCCCTCCTTGAGAGTTTTCCTAGCCCAGCCTGAGACGGTTAGGATCGGTCTCAGGATAGGGCCATACATCCCGGTGTGCAAAAGTCACGAGGCGGGTGGCGGATTGGTGCGTGTGGCAACACTCCTCGGACCGGAAGGTCAGGTATCAAACAGGCGTCCCACCCCATTGCTTTGCACGCTGCCTTCTGATGAGCAAAACCAGCCTATCGTCCGCCCTGCTGGGACAAGTTCCCCAACCTGGTACTACTGGTTTTCTGGTGCAGAAAGCCAGGAACTGCCGTTGCATTATTATTATTATTATTATTATTATTTAATCTGTAGTGAGATTCACAGCCTTTGAGGCTGGTTAATAGCTCAGCAGCTCGAGTCCTAACCAAGGACCTAGGAACTGTTAAGGTATTGTTGGAGGATGTAAGCTGTTCCGAGTAAGGTGGTTTTTTATAGAGTCAAAATATTCAAGTCTGGTAAATTTAGAATTTCTAAATAGCGGGGTAGCCCTTTGGGTATTGCTCCAAGGGCTCCAATTACAATCGGGACAACACACGATTTCTTTTTCCACAGTCGCTCAACTTCAATTTACAAGTCCCGGTACTTTGTGATTTTTTTCTTGCTGCTTATCTTCAATCCGTGCATCCCCAGGGATTGCAATGTCAATGAACCATCCTTTTTTCTTTTCCGCTACTGTTACATCAGGTGTGTTGTGGATCAAGTGCCTGTCAGTCTGCATCCTAAAGTCCCACAAGATCTTGAGTTTCTCATTCTCTAGAACTTTCTCAACCTGATGTTCCCAGTGGTTTTTGCTGTACTCAAATCCAAAGTTCTGGCACAATTTCCAGTGAATGATCTTAGCAACGCGGTCATGGCGTTGTAGGTAGTCGGTTTGTGAAATTTTGCTGCATCCACTGATCAGGTGGTCGACTGTCTCATCTTTCTCATTGCAGAGGTGGCATTTGCTGTTGGTGGTAACATGTTGCATTTTTGCCTCCATGCAGTTTGTGGCTAGGGCTTGTTCTTGAGCTGCCAAAATAAAGCTTTCTGTTTCTTTTTTCAGTACTCCTGATCTTAACCAGTTCCAAGTTAGTTGTTGTTGTTGTTGTTGTTGTTATTGCATTGAGGAATTCTAATTTTAATCTTGCTGCCCTCTACAATAGCTCTGAGCTCATCAAGCTATTTCTGGTGGCTCAGTGGCTAAGATACTGAGCTTCTCGATCAGAAAGGTCGGCAGTTCGGCGGTTTGAATCCCTAGTACAGGTCTCCTGCGTGAGCTGGGGTTGGACTTGATGACCTCCAAGGTCCTTCCAATTCCGTTACTGTTACTGGTTCTCATGATTTAAAGCAAAGGGGGGGGGGGTCTCCACACTAGAATTCTGGGAATTGAAGTCCACAAATGTTAAAGTTGCCAATTTTGGTCTCTAAACTGATTGGGGAATTCTGGGAATTTCAATCTGCAAGTCTTAAAATTGCCAAGTTTGGTCTCCAAACAAGCTGGGAATTCTGGGAATTGAAGTCCGCAAGTGTTAAAATTACCAAGTTTGGAGACCCCTGCTTTAAAGGATGCTGAGACCATGAAGTCTTGTTTTTTTGGGGGGGTGGATGAGATGGGTCTGAAAACAATGTTTACTTTACTTTCAAATAATTTTACTGCATTTAACAAATCATACACATTAAAAACAACGCAAACTTCCGGTTTAAAAATATTAAAAGGGAACAGGAATAAAAGTGTAAAAAAAAGCATAAAGAAAAGCATTATTTATTAAATTTGTTTGCTATCCATCTCAACTCCACAAGGTGCCTCTGGTCGGCTTACAACAATACTTACATGTATACATACATACATGCATACATACATACATAAAGAATGAGTTTTGACTTCAGTCAGGATAGAGCTGAAAGGGACCTCGGAGGTCTTCTAGTCCAGCCTCCTGCAGGAAAACTTATACTATTTCAGACAAGTGGCTGTCCAGTCTTTTCTTTAAAGCCTCCAGTCAGTGATGGAGCACCCATAACTTCTGGTGGCAAGTTGTTCCGCTGGTTAATTGTCTTCCCTGTTAGGAAGTTTCTTCTTAATTGCAGGTTGCTTCTCTCTTGGATTAGTTTCCATCCATTGCTTCTCATCCTGCCCTCTGGTACTTAGGAGAATAATTTGACCCTTCCTTCTTCTTTGTGATTCCTGCAACCGTTCTTCGTATGTTTTCGTCTCCAGGCCTTTGATCCTCTTAGTTGCTCTTCTCTGCACTTTTTCCAACGTCTCAACCTTTTTTTTGTCATATGGTGACCAAAACTGGTTGCAGTATTCCAGCTGTGGCCTTATTAAGGATTTATAAAGCGGTACTTTATAATTCCCCTTGCTGGATCTCAGGAGCTGAGACTAGATCTCGGCCAGAGGGGACTCCGCTCCCATCATCCCATGAAGGGCTTACATTCAGTGAGGACTAGGAGGGTGAAAATCTTACCCGATTTGGGGAAGCCAGCTGTGCTAAGCAAAGTAGAATTGATGCTGAGTAAGTCGTAGTACAATATTGAGTAAGTTGTAATATTTACCTTGAGCTATCACAGTATTTACACTGAGCTGTATTTTTTTATGGTTTTATGACAGTTTTATGGCTACCGGTTTTACTCTTGCTCTGAGCTGTTTTAAGACAGGCAGCCGTATAAATCTTTTAACTCAAATAAATAAGTAAAATAAATCATGCCTGAGCACACTTCAGTAGAGCCTCTTTTTTCAACTACGGCTACTTGAAGAAGGGGGGGGGACTTCAAACTCCCAGAATTCCCCAGCCAGGAAGAGTCGACATCCACCCACCTTCAAGGAGCTAAGATTGAGAACCTCGGTTTTAAAGATTTATCTTCCACCAACGTTTTTTTGCCACCCTCTGTCTTGTAGTAATGAGTTCCTCACTTCTGAAAAGTTTAGTGATTTTTAACCCCATTTTAATTCAGGGATCATGTGAAAAATTTCAGATCTGCAGCTAGAATAGGATTCCTGGAGTCAGTTTGTTTGTCTGTCTGTCTATCTGACCAGCCTGTATCTCTCTCTCTCTCTCTCTCTCTTTCTCTCTCTCTCTCTCTCTCTCTCTCTCTCTCTCTCCCTTCCTTCCTTCCTTCCTTCCTTCCTTTCCCTCCCTCGTGCCCGTCTTCTCTTTCTTTCTTTCTTTCTTTCTTTCTTTCTTTCTTTCTTTCTTTCTTTCTTTCTTTCTCTTTCTTTTCTTTTCTTTCCTTCCTTCCTTCCTTTCCCGCCCTCCCTCCTACCCTTTTTCTTTTTTCCTTCTTTCTTCCCTCTCTCTCTCCCTTACTCCCTCCCTCCTTCCCTCCCTCCCTCCTTCCCTCCTGCCTTCTTTCTTTCTCTTTCTTTCTTTCTTTTTTTCTTTCTTTCTTTCTTTCTCTCTCCCTCCCTCCCTCCCTTCCTTCCTTCTTTCCTTCTTTCCTTCTCCATTCCATTCCATTCCATTCCATTCCATTCCATTTTAGTCAGAAAGTTAAAATACAAATTCTAAAAAAAATAAATTTTACAAAACGCCTCCCTCCCACAAGACAAAATAAAAATAGACAAAGCATTAAAGTGTGCATCCAGAAGACACACAAGACAAAAACACACATCGATGTGTCGGATTCCCAGCAACAGCCTGGACCAGTCCTTGCAGTTTTCTTGGTGAGGTTCTTCAGAAGTGGCTTTCCCCTGGCTCCTTCCTGGGGCTGAGAGAGAGTAACTCCTAGGAGGAAGGGGAGAGGTTAAGAAGTGTGATAAATAAACAAACTGACTCAGGATTACCCAACTGGCTTTGTGTTCAAGATTCACCGTAGAATTCACTGTCTCCCCGTTTCTATCCTGGCGGAGCTGAGGGACATAAGAAATTTGCAATTCCTACCCTATCAAGCACTTGCCCATAGTAAAATAATCCACAGATACTCAGATAAATTGCAGGAGTTGGGAAGGTTGTTCATTTCTTAAGAAAACATGGAAATCTGAGCAAATATATTTTCAACAAATCTTGGTCTTCCTCCCCCTGCCTGCCCCCCCCATCCCGGAAGAGTTTCCAGATCGTTTCCTATCGTATCTTGGTCCCCTCTCCAAGAACATACAGGAGTGGCCAAAATTGTGGAAACCTTTTGGAAAAAGTGTATTTTCTAAAACTAGCTAATAACACCACTTTTTTTTTTTTTTGGAGTAGTACCATAATTTATTTATTTATTTATTTATTGGTTTGATTTATATGCCGCCCTTCTCTGGCGACTCAGGGCGGCTTACAATGCGTTAAGCAATAGCCTTCATACTTTTGTATATACCTGCTTAGTAGGGCTTTCGCCCCCCCCCCCAAGCGTTGTTCTTTTTTTTTTTTATACAAAGCCAGCTTATTGCCCCCACAATCTGGGTCCTCATTTTACCGACCTTGGAAGGATGGAAGGCTGAGTCAACCTTAAGCCTGGTGACATTCGAACTCGCAGTAATTGCAGGCAGCTGGCAGCTAAGTGCTATTTAACAGCGCTTTAGTCCACTGCTCCACCAGGCTCCTGGTGGATATATATCAGTGGAAAGATAATTTAATCAAGAATGTAATGCAATAACTTTGATGAAGGATTTGCTATTAGAATAGCAGTCACAGTATAAAGAAGAAAAGTGAAAAACGAGATAGAAAAAAAGAGATATACAAAAATTATCACCATATCAGTTAATACTTAGTTTGGTAACCTTTAGCATGAATACGTAGCCTTATAACATCTTCCCATGAACCAAGTCTTTTAATTCTGCAGCTGTTCTCATGTGAAACCAAGATTGAAGGATTACTTCTCTTAACTGGGTTTTATTGCTGGGTGGCTTCTGACTAACCAGTTTCTTTAGCCAGCTCCATCAATTTTCCATTGGGTGAAGGTCTGGGCTATTCCTAAGTCATTCCAGTAGTGGAATAGGATTCTCTTTTGAAACTCCAAAAAAAGTGGTGTTATTAGCCATCAAACCTCAAAAATACACTTTTCCCAAAAGGTTTCCACAATTTTGGCCACTCCTGTAGCAATCTTAACCTCCATTCGCACCGGTGAGCATCTGCCAAGCTCTGAGAGGGGATGTCAACCCTGGTGCCATCTTTGAACTTGGAACACTGACAGGGGATATCTGGTGAATGAGGGGGGATGGAGCCTCCCATGTGGGGCGGAGCCTCCCATATGGGGCGGAGTTTCTTCCTTGAAGTCCCTGCAGCTTTTGGGGTGAGATTTATCAAAAGTGGCTTGCCATTACCTTCTTCCTAGGGCTGAGAGAGAAAGACTGGCCCGAGATCACCCAGCTGATTTGGTGCCCAAGGCAGGACTAGAACTCACCGTCTCCCGGTGTTGAGCCTGGTGCCTTAACCATGACGCCAAACAGACTCACAAAAAACTAGCAACATTTAAAACTAAACAAACTTAGCTTTCTCTGCAAATTCTCCACCTAGGTTTCAACTCACCCATTTAAAGGACTGCGTGAACCAGTCTGTATAAATACATCAAATTTGGAGATTCGGCTCATGAAACTTTATTTAGAGACTTTATCTGTAACATCATTGACATGCCTGACTAGGTGGCTCAGTGCCTAAGACACTGAGCTTGTCGGTTAGAAAGTTCCACAGTTCGAATCCCCAATACAGGTCTGTGTGAGCAGGGGTTGGACTAGATGACCTCCAAGGGTCCCTTCCAACTCTGTTACTGTTACTATTGTTAATGTTGATGCAAATGAGCTACTGCAATGTTACATCATTAAAAAAAAATAGCACCGATGTTTAAAAGATGAAAAAGTAAGAAAGATCAGAGGAATAAGTGATAGAATCAAAAAAGCAGCAAGATTGCCGTTTTCTTTTTTTTTTTAATTGAAAACAAGCCAACATTGCTGGGTTGTTTTTTTTTGGTTAATGAAAGAATTGTAATGTTGATCTTTGCTATGTATAAAATCATAGGGCTGGAAGGGACCTTGGAGGTCTTCTAGTCCAGTCCAGGAGGTGAAATCCAGCAGGTTCTGACAGGTTCTGGAGAACTGGAAGCGGAAATTTTGAGTAGTTCGGAGAACCGGCAAACACCACCTCTGGCTGGCCCCTGGAGTGGTGTGGGAATGGAGATTTTGCAATATCCTTCCCCCAGGAGTGGGGAAGGAATGGGGATTTTGCAGTATCCTTCCCCTGGAGTGGGGTGGGAACGGGGAATTTGCAGTATCCTTCCCAAGCCACGCCCACCAAGCCACACCTACCAAGGCACGCCCACAGAACTAGTAATAAAAAAAAATTGGATTTCACCACTGGTCCAACCCCATTTGGGAATCTTCTAAGTGGGATCCAGTTTATCATTTTAAAACTAAATATCCAAATATTTTTTTTGGGATTTTTTAAAAAAAAATTTAATTTATATGCCGCCCTTCTCCGGAGACTCAGGACGGCTTACAATGTGTTAAACAATAGCCTCCATACTTTTGTATCTACCTGCTTCGGGCCCCGCTAAAGTCAGCTTATTGCCCCCACAATCTGGGTCTGCATTGTTGCAGGAATTGGGTATGGCCACTCTAGAGAAAAGAAATATTAGGGGTGACATGATGGCATTTTTTAAAAAAATTGATTTATATGCCGCCCTTCTCCGGAGACTCAGAGCGGCTTACAATGCGTTAAGCAATAGCCTTCATACTTTTGTATATTTTATACAAAGTCAGCTTATTGCCCCCACAAACTGGGTCCTCAATTTACCTACCTTAGAAAGGATGGGAGGCTGAGTCAGCCTTGAGCCTGGTGAGATTTGAACTTACAGCTGGAGTTAATCACAATGCATTAGTCTGCTGAGCCACCAGGCATTATTCCAGCATTCGAGGGGCTGTCACAAAGAAGAGGGGAGTCAACTTATTATCCAAAGCACCAGAAGGCAAAACAAGAAACAACGGATGGAAACTAATCAAGGAGAGAAGAAAATTGGAATTAAGGAGAAACGTCCTAACAGCGAAGACAATTAACTGGTGGAACTGCTTGCCACCAGAAGTTGTGGGTGCTTCGACACGGGAGGTTTTTAAGAAGAGACTGGACAGTCAGTTGTCTGGAATGGAATAGAACAGAATTCTTAATTGGCCAAGTGTGATTGGACACACAAGGAATTTGTCTTTGGTGCATACCCTCTCTGCGTACATAAAAGAAAAGATACCTTCATCAAGAATCATAAGGTACAACACTTAATGATAGTTATAGGGAACAAATAAGCAATCAAATCATACTAGGAAATAATCAATGTAAATCGTAAGGATACAAGCAACAAGGTTACAGTCATACAGTCATAAGTGGGAAGAGATGGGTGATGGGAACGGTGAGAAGATTAATAGTAGTAGTAATGCAGACTTAGTGAATAGTTTGACAGTATTGATGGAATTATTTGTTTAGCAGATTGATGGCGTTCGGGAAAAAAACTGTCCTTGTGTCTAGTTGTTCTGGTGTGCAGTGCTCTATAGTGTCATTTTGAGGTAGGAGTTGAAACAGTTTATATCCAGGAGGGATAGGATTAGAGGTACAGGGTCTCCAGCTTGAGTAGGGGGCTGGACAAGAAGACCTCCAAGGTCCCTCTCCAGCTCTATACTGATTCATCATTGATAATTATATGTCCCTAGCTGCAAATTTGCCAGAAAGGCATTATTACACTATAACAAACCAAGGGAATTTCTGTCGCTCTCTCTAAAAACCGGAGCCCAAATGTGAATTAAATCCTGCACTTAAGAGATGCTTAAGTCCTTTTTCCTGTTGGGTGAGCTTCTCAGCCACGACTGCTGATCCGAGGAAAGATACAACCGTTGTTGCTTTTGCAATCCTAAATCTGACAGCTGGCAAAAAAAAGCAGGAATGGAGCCTCTGGTGACTTAAGAAGAGACTCCGGAGCTGGCTGTGGCAGAATATTTTTAAGGTTTTGGCACCGGTTAATCCGAGGACTCACTCAAAACGCCTGCGAGCGGGAAGCCTCAATTTGATACAGGCCAAGCCCAGTTCTGTGCCTCCTCTTCCCTGTCTAGGGCTCCCCACTTCTCCCTGCCCTGCTTCTCCACTGGCCCCACCTTTACAGGTAGTCCTTGACCTACAACCACAGTCGTATATGCGGGCCGATTGCTGAGATCCTGACATACAGTGAGATGAACATGGAGGAACTTTGGGAGTACCCCCAGGGAGATCCATTGCAACTTCGGATGATCACTAAGCAACTGTTTATAAGTGGACCTGTAGACAGAATCTTGCCAGAGTAGCACTAAAACCTTCTAACCTGCTACCGTGTTTCCCTGAAAATAAGACCCAACCGGATAATAAGGCCTAGCACGATTTTTTCAGGTTGCTCGTAATATAAGCCTACCCCAAAAATAAGCCCCAGTGAAGATCATCAGCCAGAAGGAAGCATTTTAGTACCATATTTCTCCAAAAATAAGACCTAACCGGAAAATAAGACTTAATTTTGGAGCAAAAATTAATATAAAGTCTTATTTTTGGGGAAACACAGTAGATGTACCCTGGGTGCATTGCTGGGTGTGGCTGCCCTGAACATTTTCCTCTTTTCATCGTTGGTGTTCACATATAGGTAGTACTCAACTTACAGCCATTTGTTTAGTGACCGTTCGAAGTTACAATGAAAAAACTGAAAAAAGTGATTTTCTGCTATGGCTGTTTTTTACACTTACAACTGTTGCAACATCCCTATGGTCACCTTATTAAAATTCAGGCGCTGACTCATATTTATGACAATCACAGTGTCCCGGGGTCATGTGATTCCCTTTTAGCGACCTTCTGACAAGCAAAGTCAGTGGGGAAGCCAAATTCACTTAACAACCGTGTTCCTAGCTGAACAAGTGCAGTCATTCGCTGAACAACTGTGGCGAGAAAGGCCTTAAAATGGGGCAAAACTCATTTAATAACTGTTTTATTAGTAACAGAAATTTTTTAGGCTCAGTTGTGGCTGTAATTTTTTTTTAAAATTTGATTTATATGCTGCCCTTCTCCGGAGACTCAGGGCGGCTTACAATGCATTAAGCAATATTGAGACCTATTTGTACTTTAGTCTGGCAAGATTAATGCCAGGCCCAAAGAACTAAGACTGACATGTGGAGTTACTTCTGAGTCACCTATAGACCGAATCTTGCCATGAATGAATGAACGAATGAATGAGTGAGTGAATGAATGAATGAATGAGTGAGTGAATGAGAGAATGAATGAGTAACAATGAATGAATAAAGGAGTGAGTGAATGAGTGAGTGAATAAGAGAATGAATGAATGAGTGAATGAATGAATGAATGAATAAATGAGAGAATGAATGAGTGAATAGTGAATGAGTGAATGAATGAGTGAGTGAGTGAGTGAATGAGAGAATGGATGAATGAATGAGATAGTGAGTGAGTGAGTGAGTGAGTGAGTGTGTGAGTGAATGAAAATCAAGGACAACTCTACTTGTAATTCTCCTGTTCCTTCTGCGGCTGCGTTGTTGGTGTTGATGGGAAGGAGAGACCAAGCTCCAACCCCTCTTAGGAAGGGAACCTCTTGACTCAGTTCTTACAACATAGAATAACAGAGCTGGAAGGGACCTTGGAGGTCTTCTAGTCCAACCCCCTGCTCAAGCACGAGACCCTATAACATCCTGGACAAATGGTTATTTAACATCCAGGCACCAGAGGACCTCCATTAGGCCCGTTTTTCGCCTTCCCAGAGCCTCCGTGTGTGCTGTTCACTTACCTTATATCCAAAACAGGACACGTGGAGACTCCTGGGAGGGGAGGGGCAGGGTGGGCGGGGACAGACAATCCTTGGAACAACCGGTTCGGCGAACCAGATTAAAATTAACATCTCATTTGCCTGAACTGATCCAAACCGGCTGAATCCTACCCTAGCCTGGACTTGAGAGCAGATGGCAGCTGTAGCCAAGGCTGCTTTTGTGCACCAATTGTGTCCCTTCCTGTCTCATACAAACACTAGTGTGTTAGTCACCTCTTAGGTGAACTACAGGTAGTCCTCAATTTATGACCACAATAACAGAATAACAGAGTCGTAAGGGACCTCGCTCGATGTCCAGCTGAGGCCTGCTGTGGTCTCTTAACCTTATTAAGCAAGATTGGTTGTTATATGAGCCACGTCCAATTTTAAGACGTCTCTTAAGCCAATTGCGGCAGTTGTTAAGTGAACCACGCGGTCGTTAAGCGAGTCTGACTTCCCCCGTTGTCGGAAGCTGGTTGGCAGGTGGCAGTCACATGATTCCAGCACGTTTGCAACTCTTGTAAATTCAGTCAGGTTGCTAAGCACCCAAATTTTGGTGCCTTGACCGTGGGGATACTACATCGGTTGTGAGTGCGAGAAGTGGTGGTAAGTCCTTTTTTTCAGTGCTGTTGCAACGTTGAACGGTCGCTAAATCAATGGTTGTAAGTTGAAGGCTACCGGTGCTGCAATGCGCTCTCCCTGGGGCTGCCCTTGAAGTCTATCAGCAAGCTGTAGTTGGTCCAGAATGCAGTGGCCTGGGTAGTTAACACACCCACCTCAATATAGATAGTCCTCGACATACGACCACATCTGAGCCCAGAATTCCCATTGCTAAGCGAGACGTTCCTTACATGCATTTTACATCCCTTCCTGGCCACCGTCGTTAAGCAGATCCCTGACATTTTTCAGTTAGGAACACAGTTGTTCAGTGCATCCACCTTCCTCCTTGATTTTGCTTGTCAGAAGGGTCGCAAAAAGGGCCCGTCGTAAGTATGAGTCCGTTGCCAAGCGCCTGAAATTTTGATCACGTGACCATCAAGAAGGCTGCAACGGTTTGTGAGTGTGAAAATTCATCATCGGCCACTTTTCTTCAGCACTGTGGCAACTCCGTTCACTAAACGAAGAATCGGGCATTACCTGTACCCCAATATTATACCCCTGGCTGGGCCCCATTTTCTTCCCAGGTGCAATGATTGGGCACAGCATGCCAAGTGTGTCCCTCCCCACTTTGTGCAGTGCGGTAAAACTAGAAAATTCACAACCCGGAAACTCAATGTCAGGCTTGCCAACACCCAACCTGTCTTCTCGGCACCTTTGGGGTTGCCAATCCAGATGTACCTCCGAGAGAGTGGGAGGAGAGAGGGGTGCCGGGCCCTTCCTCCTCTACCTGTCAGCTCTCCCTGATGAAAGCTGCCCTCCTGACTCGATTCCCAGCCTTTGTGTCTCCTGCACAAATCACCCCCGGGGTTGTGTCGCATGGTGGCGCAGCAGAAGCAGTATCCTAGGCAAAAAACAGCCACTTGCAATCATCATCATCATCATCACCATCATCATCATCAGTTACCGGAGTGAATTCAGTGATGGGTTCCTTGGTTGCATGGAAAGCACAGAGTCAGAAAGTTGGAAGGGATTTTGTGGGTCATCTAGTCCAACCCTACTCCGCCCAAGCTGGAGACCCTACCTACACCGTTTCTGACAAATGGCAGTTTGTGGGCTTTCTTACATGTTAAATACAGTAAAGGATGGTGAACAGAGGGATTTTACCGTTTACTGGTTCCCCCCCCTCTTTTTTCTACATATATATTATGATTCGATATGGGGTCATTTTGTGGTGTAGGGTTTCCTGCCTAAGCAGGGGGATGGACTAGAAGACCTCTGAGGTCCCTTCCGACTCTTCTCTTCTCTTCTCTTCTCTTCTCTTCTCTTCTCTTCTCTTCTCTTCTCTTCTCTTCTCTTCTCTTCTCTCCTCTATTTCTCTTCTCTTCTCTTCTCCCCTCCCCTCTCCTCTATTTCTCTTCTCTCCTCTCTTCTCCTCTTCTCTCTTCTCTCTTCTCTCTTCTCTCTTCTCTCTTCTCTCCTCTCCTCTCCTCTCCTCTTCTCCTCTCCTCTCCTCTCCCCTCCCCTCCCCTCTCCTCTATTCCTCTCCTCTCCTCTCCTCTCCTCTCCTCTCCTCTCCTCTCCTCTCCTCTCCTCTCCTCTCCTCTCCTCTCCTCTTCTCTTCTCTCTTCTCCTATTCTCTCCTCTTCTCCTCTTCTCTTCTGTCTTCTCTTATTTTATTCTATTCAGTTTGATTATTAGACAGATTCTCTCATTTGTAATATTTATTTAACATAGTTTCTTTGTCAAAAAGATAGTATTTTTATCGAATAATGATAAATAATGATCCAATAATAAGGATGGAAAAGCTTATCACTGATAGCTTATAGTCCTTGACCTACAACCACAACTGAGCCCAATTTTTTTGGCCAAGCGAGACATCCATCACATGAATCTTGTCTCACTTTACGGTATCTCCTGTCCCCATTGTTAAGTGAATTAAGTGCACGGATTCAACATGTCTCTCTGATAGATTTGGCAATGGGTGGGAAAGACCCCTGCCCTTCCTGGGTGGGGATGGGGGGCAAAGTTTCCTCCTGCAACCCCACCCCCCACCCTGCTGAAATTGCGATGGAAAAAAAGTTTTCCAAAAGTTGTGGCTTTTTCCTCCCTGCAAAAGCAAGCTTTGGGCTTCCTCACCTGAATTCTCCTCCAGGCTGATGCCTGCCTGCAAACCCTCCCCACCCCCATCCCCGGGGGTCTCCCAGTTGCATTTCTTCCTCCAGAAAGTGCCCCTTCCCCTCCCCGCTTCCCCAGAAACATCTCCAGCTGGAGGTTTCGTTTCTGATTTTGGATCAAGACTGGAGTAGCGGTCGGTGCGGGATTCAAAGCACCTCACTGGATGGCTTGCAAATAGAATAGAAT
Source organism: Masticophis lateralis (assembly GCA_030761175.1). Classification (NCBI taxonomy): domain Eukaryota; kingdom Metazoa; phylum Chordata; class Lepidosauria; order Squamata; family Colubridae; genus Masticophis; species Masticophis lateralis. The sequence continues at coordinate 2,995,065 of JAUDYJ010000017.1, read as the reverse complement.
AGAATACCAGAGTTGGAAGGGATCTTGGAGGTCATCTAGTCCAACCCGCTGCCCAGGCAGGAAACCCTACACCACTTCAGACAAATGGTTATCCAACATCTTCTTAAAAACCTCCAGTGTTGGGCCATTCACAACTTCTGGAGGCTAGTTGTTCCACTGGTTAATTGTTCTCATTGTCAGGAGATTTCTCCTTAGTTCTAGGTTGCTTTTCTCCTTGATGAGTTTCCACCCGTTGCTTCTTCTCCTGCCCTCAGGTGCTTTGGAGAATAGCTTGACTCCCTCTTCTTTGGGGCAGCCCCTGAGATACTGGAACACTGCTATCATGTCTCCCTTTTTAAGTACCTCTCTTTTAAGATAGATACTTAAAAAGAATACCAAAAAACGATATTAAAACACTGAGATTGAAAAGTAAAAGGAGCCATATTTGTTAAGGCGCCTGAAGTCACCTATGTGTAAGTTGGGCGGCCATATAAATTTATTTAATAAATAATAATTAAAGTAATAAACAAGTGGAGTTGACTTCTGCAAAGCCCGGACAGAAAGCTGGAGGGAACGGAGTTTAGGGTCATGCCAGGTGAGCATCTGCCTGCCAGCTGCAGGTTGCAATCTTAGAAACTTTGGCCTCTGGGACAAACCTCTGTGGAACTCAGCAGGGCTGACTTCCAGGTAAACACGGCCATGGGATCGTGCCCTTGGTTGGCTAATTAAAGCTTTCTCCAGTTCTTGCTTAAAGTCTCCTTTGGAGGTCTTCTAATCCAACCCCATGTTTAAGCAGGAGGAGAGCCTATTCCCATTCTGGACAAAAGGTTATCCAATCTTTTCTTTAAAGCCTCCAGTGATGGAGCATCCAGAACTTCCGGAGGCTAATCGATTGTTCCTCCTGTCAGGAAATTTCTCCATAGTTCTAGCTTGCTTCTCTTCTTGATTAAGTTCTATCTGTTGCTTCTTCTCCTACCCTCGGGTGTTTTGGAGAATAGAATAGAACAGAATAAAGAGTAGAGTAGAGTAGAGTAGACTAAGAATAGGAATAGGAATAGGAATAGGAATAGGAATAGAAAATATGGAATGGAATGGAATGGAATCAAGATCAAGGGAGATTCTAATACCACTCTGTAAACCCTTAGTAAGGCCACACCTAGAGTGCTGCATCCAGTTTTGGTCACCACAATATAAAAAAGATATGGAGACTCTAGAAAGAGTGCAGAGAAGAGCAAGCAGGACGATGAGGGGACTGGAGGCTCAAACAGACGATGAACGGTTGCAGGAACTGGGCCTGGCTAGTCTAGTGAAGAGAAGGACCAGGGGAGACAAGAGAGCATCTTCCAATATTTGAGGGGCTGCCCCAGAGAGGAGGAAGGGGGTCAAGCTATTCTCCAAGGCAACCGATTCCAGACAAGGAACAATGGATGGAAATTGAATAAGGAGAGATTCAACCTGGAAATAAGGAGGAATTTTCTGACAGTGAAGACAATCAACCCCTGGAACAGAAGTTGCCTTCAGAAATTATAGGAGCTTCATCCCTGGAGACTTTGAAGAAGAGACTGGACTGCCATATGCCAGAAATGGTGTAGGGTCTCCTGCTTGGGTGAGGGGTTGGACTAGATGACCCAAAAGGTCCCTTCCTACTCTGTTAATCTGTATCTCTATCCATCCAAGTTGGCCAGTCATTCCCCTTGAGGAACATGGGATGGAGAACCTACTAGGGAATGGGTACCATTTTCACCCCACTGCCTTTCTGAAGGACAGTCCACAGTGGTCATAACTGGAGTCGGGCAATGAAATGGCCAGGCCAACAGATCTAGGCGTCTGCAATCCATACGCTTCCTGGAAGGAGCCATTGGAGATAGAACGGAGATAGAGACGGTGTGGAGAGCTTGACCTCAAAATTGCTCATAGGATGCTCATCAAGATTGTTACTCATAATTATAATAACGTATAAGAAGCAGAGGCAGTATGTTGTCCTGGCCGAAGGTAATTAAAATAACCAAGTCAGTTTATTTATTTATTAAATTTGTTTATTAAATATACACGCCACCCATCTTGCTTCGAGAGTGATTGGTGAACTGGTGAATGTTGCGGGCGAATTTCCTTAGATATTCAGCTGCAATAGAAAATACAATATAAAAAAAATATGATAGGGATATGAAAGTACCACTCATCGGCAGGTCCAGATGTAAAATTTTCAGGGAAGTTTTTTTTCCCTAGACTTTAGAAGTTTCCTCAAATTTAGAAGTGAAGTCTCTAGAAGTGAAGTGCTCTCTGAGCTTGGTGAAACATTTTTTTTTGCAAATGTTTCATTACCCAATTAGGTAATGTCATCAGTGATAGAGGGGAATGGGGTGTGCAGAGAGGAGGAGGAGGAGGAGGAGGAGGAGGAGGAGAAGAAGAAAAAGAAAGGGGGAGGAGGAGGAGAAGAAAGAGGGAGGAGGAGGAGGAGGAGAGGAAGAAGAAGAAAGAGGGAGGAGGAGGAGAAGAAGAAGAAGAAAGGGGGAGGAGGAGGAGAAGAAAGAGGGAGGAGGAGAAGAAGGAGAAGAAGAAGAAGAAAGGGGGAGAAGGAGGAGAAGGAGAAGAAGAAAGGGGTAGGAGGAGGAGAAGAAAGAGGGAGGAGGAGGAGAAGGAGAAGAAGAAGAAGAAAGGGGGAGAAGGAGGAGAAGGAGGAGAAGGAGGAGAAGAAGAAAGGGGGAGGAGGAGGAGAAAGAGGGAGGAGGAGAAGGAGGAGAAGAAGAAGAAGGAGAAAGGGGGAGGAGGAGGAGAAGAAAGAGGGAGGAGGAGAAGAAGGAGAAGAAGAAGAAGAAAGGGGGAGAAGGAGGAGAAGAAGAAGAAGAAAGGGGGAGGAGGAGGAGAAGAAAGAGGGAGGAGGAGGAGAAGGAGAAGAAGAAGAAGAAAGGGGGAGAAGGAGGAGAAGGAGGAGAAGGAGGAGAAGAAGAAAGGGGGAGGAGGAGGAGAAAGAGGGAGGAGGAGAAGGAGGAGAAGAAGAAGAAGGAGAAAGGGGGAGGAGGAGGAGGAGAAGAAAGAGGGAGGAGGAGAAGGAGGAGAAGAAGAAGAAGAAAAAAGGGGGAGGGGAGGAGGAGGAGGAGGAGAAGAAAGAGGAAGAAGGAGAAGAAAGAGGGAGGAGGAGAAGGAGAAGAAGAAGAAGAAAGGGGGAGGAGGAGAAGAAAGAGGGAGGAGGAGGAGGAGGAAAAGAAGAAAACTATGACTGTGGGGTCCTTGGTGCTCTCTGTGCTTGGTGGTTTCTTTGCAGATATTTCATTAATATACTTGGTAATGTCATCAGAAGGGAGGAGGAGGAGGAGGAGAAGGAAGAAGAAAAGGACTGTGGGATCTGAACTTGGTGGTTTTCTTGTAGACATTTCATTACCCAGTTAGGTAATGTCATCAGTGACAGAAGGGAGTGGGGTGAGCAGAGAGGAGGAGGAGGAGGTCCTTGGTGCTCTCTGAGCTCGGTTGTTTCCTTGCGGAGGTTTCATGAGCCACCTAGGTAAGTTGAGTACCTGCGCCATCGTTCTTTTCTCTCCAGTTCCTTGGCGGGCTTCGGTGATACAATTCACATCGGTTAAAACAGATAAAATGACTAAGCTTGTGCGAGAAGAGCAACTTCCAAGCCCTTGTGGAGGTTAGAAGAGCATCTTTTAAGTTCTTAGAACAGGGCGGAAAAGGGTTAAACTTTGAGGAAGGACCCTCCCAGGGCTGCTTATCTGCCTGGTTTCCCCCAAACTTTGCAAGGGGCAAGGTGGAACTCGGATGCGCACCTTCTCTCCAGCCTCCTTGTTTTTGTAATCCTTCGGCTGCTGGGGCATGTTGGTTCCTGAGGGAAGCGTCCTCCCTTCAGTGCAGGAATGTTCTCATGAGGCAACCAACCTCACTGTTGTCCGCCCAAAAAGGAGATGCCGCCTGGCTTTCGGTTGTTTGCTGATCGTATCTTCTAGAGCTGGCTGGGCCAAGCTCTGATGTCAGAGGCTTCCAGCTTCCTCTTAAATCGTGGTGGATGTTTTGGGTGGCTCGGGAAGAGTTGGCAACTGCAGACACCATGGGGAAGTCTGCCTATAGGTCAGGAGCCTCCACCCTTGGAAACTTTAAGACTTGGGGACTTTGACTCCCGGAATTCCTCAGCCGGCAAAGCATTTTGGACTTCGAGTCCTGGAATTCCTCACCCAGCAAAGCATTTTGGACTTTGACTCCCGGAATTCCTCACCCAGCAAAGCATTTTGGACTTCGACTCCCAGAATTCCTCACCCGGCAAAGCATTTTGGACTTCGACTCCCAGAATTCCTCACCCGGCAAAGCATTTTGGACTTCGACTCCTGGAATTCCTCACCCAGCAAAGCATTTTGGACTTCGACTCCCAGAATTCCTCACCCGGCAAAGCATTTTGGACTTCGACTCCCAGAATTCCTCACCCAGCAAAGCATTTTGGACTTCGACTCCCAGAATTCCTCAGCCAGCAAAGCATTTTGGACTTCGACTCCCGGAATTCCTCACCCAGCAAAGCATTGTGGACTTCGACTCCCAGAATTCCTCAGCCAGCAAAGCATTGCGGACTTCAACTCCTGGAATTCCTCATCCGGCAAAGCATTTTGGACTTCGACTCCCAGAATTCCTCACCCGGCAAAGCATTGCAGACTTCAACTCCTGGAATTCCTCATCCGGCAAAGCATTTTGGACTTCGACTCCCAGAATTCCTCAGCCAGCAAAGCATTGTGGACTTCGACTCCCAGAATTCCTCAGCCAGCAAAGCATTTTGGACTTCGACTCCCGGAATTCCTCACCCAGCAAAGCATTGTGGACTTCGACTCCCAGAATTCCTCAGCCAGCAAAGCATTGCGGACTTCAACTCCTGGAATTCCTCATCCGGCAAAGCATTTTGGACTTCGACTCCCAGAATTCCTCACCCGGCAAAGCATTGCAGACTTCAACTCCTGGAATTCCTCATCCGGCAAAGCATTTTGGACTTCGACTCCCAGAATTCCTCAGCCAGCAAAGCATTGTGGACTTCGACTCCCAGAATTCCTCAGCCAGCAAAGCATTTTGGACTTTGACTCCCAGAATTCCTCACCCGGCAAAGCATTTTGGACTTCGACTCCCAGAATTCCCCACCCAGCAAAGCATTGCGGACTTCAACTCCCAGAATTCCTCACCCAGCAAAGCATTGCGGACTTCAACTCCCAGAATTCCTCAGCCAGCAAAGCATTTTGGACTTCGACTCCCAGAATTCCTCAGCCAGCAAAGCATTGTGGACTTCAACTCCCAGAATTCCTCAGCCAGCAAAGCATTGCGGACTTCAACTCCTGGAATTCCTCATCCGGCAAAGCATTTTGGACTTCGACTCCCAGAATTCCTCACCCGGCAAAGCATTGCAGACTTCAACTCCTGGAATTCCTCATCCGGCAAAGCATTTTGGACTTCGACTCCCAGAATTCCTCAGCCAGCAAAGCATTGTGGACTTCGACTCCCAGAATTCCTCAGCCAGCAAAGCATTTTGGACTTTGACTCCCAGAATTCCTCACCCGGCAAAGCATTTTGGACTTCGACTCCCAGAATTCCTCACCCAGCAAAGCATTGCGGACTTCAACTCCCAGAATTCCTCAGCCAGCAAGGCATTGTGTGTCTACAAGTCTTAAAGTTGCCAAGGTTGGAGGCTCCTGCTATAGGTGACACTGGCATTCCAGGAGATTGGATTGTGCCATTCCAACCATTGACTGAAACTTGGATGAGAAGACCAGGAGAAGGTCCTTGGACTGCAGGACAAGATGGACCTTCTCTGGTGTCCTCTAGGTGGGGTGAGAAACACTCCCAGGGAATTCTGGGAATGGTAGTCTCAGCATATGTAAAGTGTCTTGTCAATCTGTTAGGATCAGTTCTTGATAGTCCATCATGGATAGATGACCATAGACATAGAATAACTAGAGTTGGAATGGACCTTGGAGGTCTTCTAATCCAACCGCTGCTTGAGCAGGAGACCCTATTCCATTTCAGACAGATGGTTGTCCAGCCACAACTTCTGGAGGGAAGCCATTCCTCTGGTTGATGGTTCTCACCGTTAGGAAATTCCTCCTTAATTCCAGGTGGCTTCTCTCCTCGATTAGTTTCAGAACTAATGAGGATCAAAGCAGTAACCGAGAAGCAAATGAAACGGATGAAGCTATGCTGGTCAAAGCCACCCGTGGCTTAGCAGATGCAACTAGTTCAGGGATCGACGTTAAATTTTGGACCCCTGGGAGGAGATGGATGTAGAACATCGAATGTTGAGGTTTGGAAGGGACCTTGGAGGTCTTCTAGTCCAACCTCCTGCTTCAGCATTCCAGACTGGTGGCTGTCCAGTCTCTTCTTAAAAGCCTCCAGTGATGGAGCACAACCTCTGGTGGCAAGCCATTCCGCTGATTTATTTCTATGTTCCAACATGGCTGAGATTGAGAAATCCCAGGATTAAGGCCGTGAGTGTGAGGTCCAGCTGTAAATATCTCTTTTCATAGTGCCGTCGTAACTTCGAACAGCCACTAATCGAATGGTTGCAAAACGAGAACTCCCTATCCTTAACGTGGTGTACTTTACTCATTAGGTAAATTTCAGCTTCAGATGATCATGCAACCCGAGAAATTCAGCGTCGTCTTGTTACATGACCCCCGCAGTCTCTTCTTTCCCCTGGGGCAGTAGTGAGACTCAGCCGGTTCGGGCCGCTTCAGGCGAACCGGTTGTTAAATTGCTGGCTGGCCCCTCCCCTTCCCGCCCCTCCCAGGAGTCCCCACGTGGCCCATTTTTGCTCCCAAGGGGGTGCAGGAGGCTGAATGCTGCCTGTCACGCCCCTCTGGCCACACCCACCCACGCAGCCGGTCATTAGGGCAGAGAACCAGTTGTTAAATTATTTGAATCCCCCCACTGCCCTGGGGGTGTCCCAGCTGCCTTGATTGCACGGCCCCCCCATTCCTAGTGGGTCTGTTTCCCATCCTTCCTCCCCCCTCCCCACACCGTGACCGCTCCTTTTACGATCACACAAAGATCGGGAAGAGGGAAAGAGGTTCACATTTTGCTGACATACTCAAAGATGGCTCAGGATGCAGCCGAACCGGTTTGACTCCACTCCATCTCTGCCCTCCCCCACCCCCCAATCCCCAACCCCGCACACCCCATTTCCCTGCCCCTTTTTGGGATTGGATTTCTTGATGTAGAGGAGATGTCCGTGCGTAGCAAGAAATCCTTTGGGCTTCCCTTGGAGATTGCCATTCTCCTGTGCAGTTCATCGATTTGAGTGTTAAATCTAAGCTGGCGGGGGAATTCTGGGAGTTGACGTCTGACTAGGTGGCTCGGTGGCTAAGACGCTGAGCTTTTCAATCAGAAAGGTCGGCAGTTCGGCGGTTTGAATCCCTAGTACAAGTCTCCTGCGTGAGTAGGGGGTTGGGCTAGATGATCTCCAAGGTCCTTTCCAACTCTTGTTACTGTTAAAAGGGCCAGCCATCTTCAAGTTGTCTGTACTAGATTACACACATTGCTGTTTCTCAATTTCAGCTACCTGAAGATGGGTAAACTTCAACTCCCAGAATTCTCTGCTTTCCTGTCTGTGGGGAATTCTGGGAGTGGAAGTCCATCCATCTTCAAGCTGCCGAGGTTGAGAAGCTCTGTGCTAGATTATGCATCGCCGTTTCTCAATCCCATGTACTTGAAGACGGGTGGACTTCCACTCCCAGAATTCCTTACCGGATGAGGAATTCTGGAACTCCACCGATCTTCAAGCAGCTGAAGGTTGAGAAACACAGTTCTAGAACCCCATTTTTAAAAATAAGACGATCTGTCACGTTTTTCTCCCTTTCCATGTCTCGCCAATCTCATCACCCTTCCGAGGTGTATATATGTTTGTTGCTAAAATATTAAGCGCCTATTTTTTTTCCTGGCACTTTCCCCCCCCCCCTTTTATCTTCATTAATTGTGATGCTTGTGTTTTATTGACTGGTCAATAAAGATTGATTTGATTTGACATTTGCTTATTTCTGAGCCAGCTGGTCTAATGTAGTAGCACAGTTTGCAAGCAGTTTCCCTTTAGATGTTATGCATGTAGGCGTGTAGGTATAGACACACACACTTATCTATCTATCTATCTATCTATCCATCCATCCTTCTTTCTTTCTATCATCTATCTGTCTATCTATCCATCCATCCATCCATCCATCCATCCTTCTATCTATATCTATCTAGCTATCCATTCATTCATCCTTCTTTCTTTCTATCATCTATTCATCCATCTTTCTTTCTTTCTATTATCTATCTATCTATCCATCCATCCTATCTATCTATCTATCTATCTATCTATCTATCTATCCATCCAACCATCCTTCTTTCTATCATCTGTCTGTCTGTCTGTCTGTCCATCCGTCCATCCATCCGTCCATCCATCTTTCTTTCTATCATCTATCTATCTATCTATCTATCTATCTATCTATCCATCCATCCATCCATCCATCCATCCATCCATCCATCCATCCAACTATCCTTCTTTCTTTCTATCTATCTATTCATCCGTCCATCCATCCATTCATCTTTCTTTCTATCCTCTATCTATCTATTCATCCATCCATCCTTCTTTCTTTCTATCATCTATCTATCCATCCATTCATCCATCCATCCACCCACCCACCTATCATCCATCCATATCTATCTATCTATCTATCTATCTATCTATCTATCTATCTATCTATCTATCTATCTATCTTCTCTCTCTCTCTCTCTTTTTCCTCTCTCAGGCTCAGCTGGGATTGTCAGAGGCTTTTAAAAGCATTTTTGTCTGCAACCTCTTCGGCCGAAAGAGGTCGTAGAAAAAAATGCTTTTAAAAGTAAAAAAATAAAATAAATATTGGCCACGCCCACCCAGTCACATTACCCCCACCACCATCACCAAGCCACGCCCACAGAACCGGTAATTTTACATTTCACCAATGAATTTTTGGTGATGCCCATTGGAGGAAATGCAACGTCGGACTCTACAATTCCGTTCAGGTTGTGTTAAAACCTGCCTCCACCTGACTGAGATCTGTTTGCATCCCCATGGCTCTCCCCACAGGCATGGTGGCAGGGGTGAAATGCTCCCGGTTCAGACCAGATTGCCCGATCCGGTAGTGATGGTGTCGGGTGGTTCGAAGAACTGGTAGCAAAAATCCCTCCCCCCACCATGCCCAGCTGAGCCGCGCGATCATCACAGGCTTTTTTTTTTTACTTTTAAAAGCATTTTTTCTACAACCTCTTCCGACGAAAAAATGCTTTTAAAAGTAAAAAAAAAAAAAGCCTCTGACCATCCCGTGGCTCAGCTGGGATCGTCAGAGGCTTTTCAAAGCATTTTTTTCTGCAACCTCTTGGCCAAAGAGGTGGTAAAAAAAATGCTTTGAAAAGTCTCTGACGATCCCAACTGAGTTGCCTGTTCTGCAGAGAGGCTTTTCAAAGCATTAGAAAAAATGCTTTGAAAAGTTAAAAAAAAAAAGTTGGCCACGCCCACCCAGTCACATTACCCCCCCCTCCCCACCAAGCCATGCCCACAGAACCGGTAGTAACAGATTTTACATTTCACCCCTGCTTGGCGGGGCCCTTTTTCAAAGTGTGGGGCACAAAACCGAAGGCGGGCCCAGAGATTTGCATAAGGCCTGTATATGGCCATTCATTTGCATGGGCAGGATTGCAATTTGAATAGGAATGCCATACCTTTCATTCTGCACCCAGTGTGTGGTATGAGCTGTGTGGGCGAACCCATATCTAGGCCATCTCGCAGCTTTCCTTTAAACCTGATGTGGGTTGGGTTGGCCGGGTTCTCACAACATGTTTACTCATCGCCATTCGGTGAAACCAGTTTTCTGGTGCACTTGACCTAAACTTTCTGTTTAGGTTGGGTTGAATCCAAAATATGAAGGGAAAAATGAGGTCAACTCGTCGCATGTTCAATGTGTCATGGGAAAGTCACGGTTTCTGCAGAGGATGTGATTTATGTGCGGAGTCTGGACGAGGTTATGGGGTCTGTTTAATCCAGGGATCCAATAGGGTTGATCATATGCACCCTGGAAGCCACTAAGCTTGAGAGAAAGGTGGTGGCCCTGATCTCTTGAGGTTCTCCAACTCCAGATTTCAAGCTTGCTACCGAACCTAGGAGTCTAGACTACAGATAGTTCTTGACCATTCCTTTAGTGACTGCTCAGATGGTAACAACAACCCCGAAGAAAGGGACTCATGATTGGTTCTCACACTTACGACCGTTGCAGCATCCTCAAAGTCACGTGATCGAATCCAGATGCTTGGCCATGTATTTCCTGGGGTCCCATTTGTGACCTTCGACAAAAAAAATCAATGGAGGAAGCTGGATTTATTCAACGGCCCCTGGATTCCCTCAACCACGGTGATTCATTTAACAACCTTGGCGAACAAGGTCATAAAGCTACATACGACTGCTTTGCTGAAGATCAGAAATTCTGGTCCCGATTGTCGTCATAGCTCAAGGACTACCTGGTATTCCTTATGTGCCAAGGCAAATTTCCTAACGTTTTGACTTTTGCTCTCGGCTGAACATGAGTCTTTATTTTTGCTGATAGTTGTCCTGAATAGAGATACTATTCCTTGTTGTTGTTGTTTTTTAAAGAATTTTTAGTTTTATAATATAAATATTTCACCTTCCCTTTAACAGTGTGTCATCTGGGTACCAATATCTCTGTGTAATAGCCATCAAGATTTACAACAGCATTCATTACATTGATATTAATTCTCTGGTCTTACAATTGTAACAGTGGTGGAATTCAATTTTTTTTACTACCGGTTCTGTGGGCGTGGCTTGGTGGGCGTGGCAGGGGAAGGATATTGCAAAATCCCCATTCCCTCCCCACTCTTGGGGGAAGGATACTGCAAAATCCCCATTCCCACCCCATTCCGGGGAAAGGATACTGCAAAATCCCCATTCCCTTCCCACTCTTGGGGGAAGGATACTGCAAAATCTCCATTCTCACCCCTCTCTAGGGCCAGCCAGAGGTGGTATTTGCCGGTTCTCTGAACTACTCAAAAATTCCACTACCGGTTCTCCAGAACCTGTTGGATTTCACTCCTGAATTGTAATATTGAACATAGTAAACCTATTCATTTTTTCCTCTTAACATATCTTCTAATAAGAATATAATAATAATATTAAGCATAATAATCCTAATAGTCATAATAATAGCAACCATCATATTGTTTACATCTCTATCTTAACATACTTTCTACTTTTCTTTAATCTCCTTCTTTTATTTTCAACATCCATTTTTATTCTCTAACCATTGATAAAATAATTCCCATATCATATAACATTCAGTTTGTTCTTTCTCCTTAATTGCCAGCGTTAATCTGTTCATTTCTGCACATTCTAATCGTTTCTCTAATCGCCTTCTCATCTGTAGGGATCTCTTCACTTTTCCAACTGTGCACAAATACAATTCTAGCTGCAGTTAATACATGGATAATTAAATACACACTCTCTTTACTATAAGTTTCAGGTTCTTATTGTTGTTGTGTGTCTTTTGTTCTTCGATGTGTAGGCTGCCCAGAGGCAAGACCCAAGTGCCTTCCATTGGTTTAAAAGCCGAGCCATTGTTAGTTCCGCGGATAGGTTTGGAATGCAGAACTGAATTAAGGTCAATTAATTCCGCGTGTCAATGGTGCACACACCCACTGGCCTTCTTGGAAATGACACCTCCATTCTCCAACCTAGTGCCCTCCAGGTGCTTTGGGACTGCAGGGAGTCCTTGGCTTACGATCCCACGCTTGAGCCCAACATTTCTGCTGCTCAGCAAGGCAAGTGAGTTGTGCCTCATTTTGCAGCCTTCTGGCTGCAGCTGTTAAGCGAATCACTGCAGCTGGTAAGTAATCAGGTGGAATCCTGCCTCTCCCATCGACTTTGTTTGTCGGAAGCCAGTTGGGAAAGTTACAGATGGGGAATCACGTGATCTCCAAGTTGCTGCGACGGTCATAAATATATGTCAATTGCAAGGTGCCCAAATTTTGATCATGTGACTATGGGAGATGCTGTCTGTCTGTCTATCTGTCTGTCTCTCTTTCATCTATCATTCATCTATCATCTATCCATTATCTATTATCTATCTATCCATTATCTATCTATCTATCTATCTATCTATCTATCTATCTATCTATCTATCTATCTATCTATCTATATCTATCTACTGTGTTTCCCAGAAATTAAGACCCTATCTTATATTTTTTTGAACCCTGAAATAACTGCTTGGCTTTATTGCCATGTGTTGAAAACCCCGATTGGGCTTATTATCAGGGAATGTCTTATTTTGGGGGAAATAGGGTATCTACCTACCTACCTACCTACCTATCTATCTACCCAGCTACCTAGCTATCTAGCTTTCTTGTTATCTATTTCTACCTACCTACCTATCTATCCATCCATCCATCCACCCACCCACTCCCACCTACCTACCCACCTACTTATCTATCTATCTATCTATCTATCTATCTATCTATCTATCTATCTATCATCTATCTATCTATCTATCTATCCATCCATCCATCTATCCATCCACCCACCCACCCACCCACCCGTCTGTCTGTCTGTCTGTCTGTCTATCTATCTATCTATCTATCTATCTATCTATCTATCTATCTATCCATCTATCTATTATCTACCTAGCTACCCAGCTATCTAGCTTTCTAGCTATTTCTACCTACCTACCTATCTACCCATCTATCATCTATTATCTATCTGTCTGTCTACCTGTCTATCTATCTTTCTATCTATCTACCTACCTACCTATCTATCCATCCATCTACCCACCCACCCACTCCCACCTACCTACCTACCTACTCATCTATATATCTATCAATCTATCAATCTATCAATCTATCAATCTATCTATCTATCTATCTATCTATCTATCTATCTATCTATCTGTCATCTATCTATCTATCTATTATCTAGCTAGCTAGCTAGCTACCAGCTATCTAGTTTTCTAGCTGTTTCTACCTACCTACCCATCTATCATCTATTATCTATCTGTCTGTCTGTCTGTCTATCTATCTATCTATCTATCATCTATCTATCTATCTATCTATCTATCTATCTATCTATCTATCTATCTATCTATCTATCTATCCATCTAATCCATCTATCCATCTACACATCTACCCAGCTATCTAGCTATCTATATCTACCTACATACCTACCTACCTACCTACCTATCTATCTATCCATCCACCCACCTCTCTCTCTCTCTCTCTCTCTCTCTCTCTCTCTCTCTCTCTCTTATCTATGTATGTATCCTATCTACTGTATCTCATAAAACATAGAACAACTGAGTTGGAAGGGACCTTGGAGGTCTTCTAGCCCAACCCCCTGCTAAGCAGGAGACCCTGTACCATTTCAGACAAATCGTGGTCCAGTCTCTTCTTAAAAGCCTCCGGTGAAAAACGGTCCTGCTGCTCTTCTTTCTAGATTCCCAACCTCTTTTTTTGTATGACGGTCACCAAACTGGAGGCGGCATTCCAAGTGTGGCCTTACCAAAGCAGTATAAGGCTCTTTCTCATGTTCCTGATGCTGTCTATCCCTCTGTTGATGCAGCCTCGGATTGCATTGGCTTTTTTGGCAGCTGCAGCACGTGGCTGGCTCAAATGGTCGTCCACCAGCACACCTGGACCTTTTCAAGCTACTGCCACTGAGCCAGGTTCCATCTATTCTATACCTGCGCATCTGGGTTTGAGAATAGAATAGAATAGAATAGAATAGAATAGAATAGAATAGAATAGAATAGAATAGAATAGAATAGAATAATAAATATGGAATAGAATAGAATAGAATAGAACAGAATAGAATAGAATAGAATAGAATAGAATAGAATAGAATAGAATAGAATAATAAATATGGAATAGAATAGAATGGAATGGAATGGAATAGAATAGAATAGAATAATAAATATGGAATAGAATAGAATAGAATAGAATAGAATAGAATAGAATAGAATAGAATAGAATAGAATAGAATAGAATAATAAATATGGAATAGAATAGAATGGAATGGAATGGAATGGAATAGAATAGGGTAGAGTAGAGTAGAGTAGAGTAGAGTAGAGTAGAGTAGAGTAGAATAGCTTATTAGCTTGCAAGGTGCATCTGATCAACCACGAGACTAGAGAGACCCATAACCTCATCCAGTCTCCATGCATCAGTCACATCTGCTGCTGAAACCGTGACTTCCCCATGACACGTCATTTCATTTTCCAAATTTTTGACACACGAAGCCCAAGCAAAGACATTTTTTGAATGAGAAGCGAAATATTTTTAAAGCCTTAGCATGGCCCCACCTAGAGTCCTGCATCCAGTTTTGGTCACCACGCGATAAAAAAGAACGTTGAGACTCTAGAAAAAGTGCAGAGAAGAGCAAGCAGGACAATGAGGGGACTGGAGGCTCAAACATACGATGAACGGTTGCAGGAACTGGGCCTGGCTAGTCTAGTGAGGAGAAGGAGCAGGGGGGACATGATAGTAAGTGTTTCAATATTTGAGGGGCTGCCCCAGAGAGGAAAGCTATTCTCCAAAGCTCCTTTGAAGGCCAGACAAGGAACAATTGATGGAAACTAATCAAGGAGAGATTCAACCTGGAAATAAGGAGGAATTTCCTGACAGTGAGAACAATCAAACCGTGAAACAGAAGTTGCCTTCAGAAGTTGTGGGAGCTTCATCACTGGAGGCTTTCAGGAAGAGACTGAACTGCCATTTCTCAGAAATGGTGGTCCTGCTTTGGTGGAAGGAGGTTGGACTAGATGACCCAAAATATCCCTTCCAACTCTGTTAATCTGTTAAGTACTCAGCATGGCTAGTCTAGGGAAGAGAAGGACCAGGGGAGACAGGAGAGCATCTTCCAATATTGGAGGGGCTGCCACAGAGAGGAGGGGGTCAAGCTATTTTTCCAAAGCACCTGAAGGCCAGACAAGGAAGAATGGATGGAAACTGACCAAGGAGAGATTCAACCTGGAATTAAGGAGAAATTTCCTGACAGTGAGAACAATCAACCAAGGGAACAGAAGTTGCCTTTGGAAGTTATGGGAGCTTTATCCCTGGAGGCTTTCAAGAAGAGACTGGACTGCCATCTGCCAGAAATGTCACCTCCCAAAAAGGGCGCAGTGTTTACTCGACTTTCTTCCCCTGTACCCCGCTGAGACCTTAAAAAAAAAAATTCTGCATTGATTGCAAGCTCAGCATATTCTGATCCTTTGCCTTCCTGACCCCCATCCTTACAGCTTGGGGCTGTTTGCTGATTTCTCCGCTTTGGGTTTTATACCCTTCTTTCAATCTTTTAAACTTCTCCAAGTGCCCCAGCTGCATCCTTTTCTCTCTGGGATTAATTTTTGTTTGGGCTTGAAAACTTTTCGTTTTGGGGAATTTCCTAACCTCTGAACTGGTTTTCCCTTCAAGATTTCCACCCCTGCAGTTTTTGCTATTGTTTCTCTTAGCTCGGTGATGGGGAAACTGTGACACCCATGTCAAAGGTGACACGCTAGAATATTTTGGGTGACACACTAGCAATCAGGGAACACGCAATAACAACAATTCTCATAAGCACACCCCGTCCTTGTGCAATTTTTGGAGGCTCTGGAGACCACGTGACAAGGGGGCAGCCTTTGCAAGTCACGCTACGGGACCCTTTAACAGATGAACAGAGTTTGAAGGGACCCTGAGGTCATCTAGTCCAACCCCCCATCAAAGCAGGAGACCCTACACCATTTATGGCAGATGGCAGTCCAGTCTCTTCTTAAAGGCCTCCAGGGATGAAGCTCCCACAACTTCTGAAGGCAACTTCTCTTCCATGGGTTGATTGTTCTCACTGTCAGAAAATCCCTCCTTATTTCCAGGTTGAATCTCTGCTTGATTAGTTTCCATCCATTCTTCCTTCAGATGCTTTGGAGAGTAGCTTGGCCTCCTTCCTCCTCTCTGGGACAGCCCCTCAAATATCAGAAGATCCGGTCTCCCCTTGTCCTTCTCTTCACTAGATTAGCCATTATGTGTGATGTTCGTTTGTATATTTGTGTCAGAAGCATCACAGTTAAAATAAGCCATGTTAAACAGTATAAAATTTAAAAACTAAGCTACAAAATTAAAATGTGTACAAATCTGGCTCAGAAGTTGTGAGGTACTTAACTGTACATCGATCTTGGTGCAAAGAGGACTTATATGTGATAATTTTGGCATTTTCCACATTTTTGACACGCCAGGCCCAAAACATTCTCTGAGCTGTTTGGGATAATCTCTCTTGAAATCTAACACGCTAATCGCATTGCTTTCAATTCTCCGTGTCTAAAGCGTGGAGAATTCTCACATCACTCTCTCCCACGTCCTACTACAACATCCGTTTCCTCCACCATTCCTTGTAGCATCACTGCTCCCCTAAATTCCTCCTCTGCCTTTTGCACAATGAAAATCTCTGCAAAGCAGAACATAGAATGCCAGCGTTGGGAGGGTCGTTGGAGGTCTTGTAGTCCAACTTCTGGTTGGCTTATAAGAATATATGAGCCGTGGTGGTGCAGTGGTTAGAGTGCAGTACGGCAGGCTACTTCTGCTGACTGCCTGCAATTTGGCAGTTCAAATCTCACTGGCTCAAGGTTAACTCAGCCTTCCATCCTTCTGAGGTGGGTAAAATGAGGACCCAGATTGTTGGGGGCAAGAGGCTGACTCTGCAAACCATTTAGAGAGGGCTGAAGTGGTATATAAGTCTAAGTGCTATTGTCCTTCCTTCCTTCCTTCCTTCCTTCCTTCCTTCCTTCCTTCCTTCCTTCCTTCCTTCCTTCCTTCCTGTCAGAATGCAATATTGCAGACTAACTCTGCCCACTGCCAGGAGTTCGATCCTGACAGCTCAAGGTCGACTCAACCTTCCATCCTTCCGAGGTGGGTAAAAAGAGGAGACCCTACACCAATTCTGACAGGTGGCTGTCCAATGTCTTCTTAAAAACTTCCAGTGTTCGAGCATTTACAACTTCTGGAGGCAAGCTGTTCCCCTGGTTAATTGTTCTCACTGTCATGAAGTTTCTCTTTAATTCTAAGTTGCTTCTCTCCTTGATTAGTTTCCATCCATTGTTTCTTGTCCTACCTTCGGGTGCTTTGGAGAATAGTTTGACTCCCTCTTCTTTGGGGCAGCCCTTGAGATATTGGAAGATGCTATCATGTCTCCCCTGGTCCTTCTCTTCATCAAACTAGCCATGCCCAGATCCTGCAACCGTTCTTCATATGTTTTAGCCTCCAGTCCTGTAATCTTCTTTGTTGCTCTTCTCTGCACTCTTTCTAGAGTCTCTACAACTTTTTTGCAGATGTTTTGTACACGTGTGGAAGTTGTATCTGTTCTCTGCCACAGAGTCAGATTCCCAGTTGATGTGGTTCAAATCCTTCATTTATCACAGTGGGGTGTTTCCTGGACATTTCGGCCATCTTGATTATGCCTTCATGTATGCAGATAATGTACAACCATTCATTAAGCCACCATTCAAAGTGACAACGCCCTTGAAAAAAGCAACTTATGACCAATCCTCACACTTATGAACTTTGCATCATCCTCAGGGTCACGTGGTCAAAATCGGGGAGCTTGTCAACCGGGCATTTATTTAACAATTGTGGACATATCCCAGAGTTATGTGATTGCCCATTTCTGATCTTTCCAGCCGGCTTCCAGTAAACGAATCAATGAAGGAAGCTGGATTCACTTAACGACCATGTGAGTCGCTTAAAAACCGCAGTGATTTGCTTAACACCCGTGGCAAAAAAAGGGCAGTAAATTTGGTCGCAACTCATTTAAACAATTGCTTTGCTTAGCGACGGAAAGTCCGGTCCCTTGCGGTTGAGAACTGTTTGTATTTTCTGATGGATACAATGGATTGTTGTTCACACTCACAACAGTGCCGATTGTTGTTTCCCCCCCCCCCTTGTTTTCCACCCAGACAGGGCAGGGCAGGGCTGGGATTTCACCCCTGATGTCATAAATTTCCATACAGGAGTCCTCCTTTTATGTGCAATGCAAGACTCACACTTTTGCTGAGTCTGTTCCTTTTGCGCGGACTGTATTCTAAGGCGAGCATCCAACCGACTATGTTTCACAATAGCCAGCACATCACAGCTGCCGCTCCATATTAGGGCTTCGAGTTCTCCTTGTGCTCTGAGTAAGAAGCCTGGGTTGTAAATCAAAGCGCTGTCGCAAAAGGCATGAACTGGGGTGGGAGGGTCAGCCGGATTTCAAGAAAAATAGAAAACCGGACGTTCTCAAGATAAGACTGGGCATCCGTTTCTCCAGGATGCCATAAGGTAGTGATGGCTCACCTTTTTGCCATTGCATGCCGAAGGTGGGGGGAGCGCAGGGGGGTTGGGCGGGCACATGGCCACACCCATAACTCAATGCCTCCTTGAGCCCCGGCCCCTGCAAAGTGGGCACAACCCCCCGCGCTCCCACTTTTGGCACACAATGGCAAAAAGGTTACCGGTG
This sequence comes from Masticophis lateralis, assembly GCA_030761175.1. Taxonomy (NCBI): domain Eukaryota; kingdom Metazoa; phylum Chordata; class Lepidosauria; order Squamata; family Colubridae; genus Masticophis; species Masticophis lateralis. Next base: position 2,976,593 of record JAUDYJ010000017.1, on the reverse strand, counting down.
GGCCTGGTAGGCCTGTTTTTCACCCTCCCCAGGCTCCAGATGCTTTCTTGGAGCCTGGGGAGGGCGAAAACGGCCTTCCCTCATCCCTTGGAGACCGGAAACAGTCCATTTCCTGACTTCCGGTGAGCCCGGAAGGGCAAAAATCAGCTTGCTGGTGCATACGTGCACACTGGAGCTGAGCTAGGGCAATACCCATATGCCCACAGATATGGCTCTGCGTGCCACCTGTGACACGCATATCATAGGTTCATCACCATGGCTATAAGGATTCCTGCCTTGGGCAGAGGGTCGGGCTAGACTAGATGACCCCCTGAACTCCCTTCCAGCCTAGGATTCTACGCATTCTCCCACCCCCCTGGGAGCAAAAACGGGCCATGGTGGGGACACACCGCCCCCTCTCCGCCCCCCGTTTTGGACCTAGGAGGCCTCCCTGCAGCCTCCTGGCAGTGAAAAGGGCCCTGGGAGAGGGGCGCACCGCTTCCTCCCCCCCCCCCCACTGGTTTGGACTTAGTAGCCTCCCTGCACTTACCTGGGAGCCAAAACAGGGTGCATGACCACAGGGAGCCAAAACAGGGCACCAGCCAGCAATTTAACACCTGGTTCGGTTAAATTGGACCGAATCGGTTGAATCCCACCACTGATTCTATGGTTTTCAGATTGCTTATGAAAGTAGGAATCTATACGTTGGTAGAAGAGGCGTGGCAATCCTGGAGGCATGGAGGAAGGGAGACCTAATTACAGATTAACAGAGTTGGAAGGGACCTTGGAGATCATCTAGTCCAACCCACCCCCTAACCGAAGCAGGAGACCCTACACCATTTCTGACAAATGGCAGTCCAGTCTCTTCTTGAAAGCCTCCAGTAAGATAGAAAAAAATGACATTAGCACACCCAGATGGATTCGTAACCGGCTGACGTACCACACTCAACATTGGACTCGATGACCTACACGGAGGGGTTCCCCCAAGGTTCTGTTTTATGCCCCTTACTCTTCAACATCAATGATTTAGATGAGGAAATGCAAGAGGAACATCAAGCTGGCATGAATAGCCAACACTCCATAAGATCCAGGTGGATCTTGACAGGCTTGGAACATGGGGCGCTATTTAACAAAATGAAATTCAAGGGTGAAAAAAGGAAGGTTCTACATTTAGGTACCGTATATGTGGTACCTCGCTCAATAGTAGTAACTGTGAGAGGGATCTTGGGAGTCCTAGTGGACAACCATTGAAATAGGAGCCAGACGTGTGCAGCAGCTGTTATTCTGAATGAGAGATGAACTGGGGGTGAGATTGTGCCCCCTCATGAGCTGGGTGACCTTGGACCAGTCATTTTCCCTCAGATGAATCCCCCCCCTCACAGGGTTGTTGTTATGGGGAAAATAGAAGGAGGAAGGTGCGCTGGATACGTTTGTCACCTTCAGTTATTTGTAAAAATAATAAAAGAAAGAAAGAAAAAGAAAAAGAAAGATGGATAGATAGATAGAAAGGAAGGAAGGAAGGAAGGAAGGAAAAAGAGAGAAGGAAGGAAGGAGAAAGAGAAGAAAGGAAGGGAAAAGAAAGAAAAGAACCCCTGTAATGTCTCTGAGAACCAAGCTGAGTCTCTGGCAGTGCCACAGCACAGCCACTGTGGCCCAGGGGGACACCTTCCAAGTTTGGCATTGCGCACAAAAAAATGACGCTTTGCTTTATTCCGCTCTTTACTGCGAGTGCGAATCTCTTCCCCCCCCCCTTTCTGAATCCCAGCGGGGACCCTTCAGAGCCAGCAGCCAAGATCTCTGCCCTCTTGCACCCCACTGCCAGGACCATGGGTTATTATGCTTTACGGGGCAGAGGGGGTGGCAGGACGGGGCCAGGACGAGACAGGCGGGTGAGTTCATCCCCTGCGCCAATCCAGCCAGCCACCCAGTGTGCCAAGCCTTGCTTTGTGCCCTCCGATGAGTCACTGGCAACGGATTGAGCAGCCTTAAGCCTCCTAATTCCTGTAAACTCTGCCTCAAACGCTTGGCAGCGGCCCCCTCCCCACCATTTTATCTTCTCTCTATTGTTCTCTAGATCTTCCCAGAAAGCCTTGCTCTGTCTCTATTCCCCCCCCCCTTTTTTCCCTATGCAGCGGGGTTCTTATTGTAAAACTAAACCGATAAGAGATATACCTCCAAAATTGCAGCCCTTGGATACATCAAGAGACGGTTAACATCAAAATCACGGGGAGGGCTAGTATCTCCCTGGTCAGGCCACACTTGGAATAAGGTCCGGTTCTGATCACCATCATGCCAAAAAAAAAGAAGAAAATATTAATAACAAAAAAGATTTTTTCCCCCAAGTTTTTTTTTTACAAACATATCAATGCATGAAGAGTATGACACCTGAATATCATATATTTTGATACGAATAAAATAGTATTAATCATATTTGCTTCATTTAACAAGCTTATATAATTCTATTAATCATATACATATTTTTATTAAATTATAATCTTTCTTTCTTTAGTTATTCAGTGTTTCAATGGGTCGTTTTTATGCCCATCACCCTATTCTAAAAGGCATGCCCTTTAATACAAATAAAATATTATTATTCATATTCATTGCATTTAGCAAGCTTATATCATTCTAATAATAATACAAACAAAAAAGGGATTTTGAGACCCTGGAAAGAGGCTAAAACATACGAAGTTCCAGTTGCAAGAACTGAAAAGGTCTAGTCTAATTAAGAGAAGGACCAGGAGAGACATGGGAGCATCTTCCAATATTTGAGGGGCAGCCACAGAGTAGATGGGGTCAACCTGTCCTCCAAAGCACGAGAAAGCAAGACAAGGAATAATGGATGGAAACTGATCAAGGAGAGCCACCTAGAACTAAGGAGAAATTTCCTGACAGAGAGGACAATTAACCAGTGGAACTGCTTGCCACCAGAATTCGTGGGTGCTCCATCACTGGAGTTTTTTAAGAAGAGATTGAACAACCACTTGTCTGAAATGGTGTAGAGCAGTGATGGCTAACCTTTTTGCCATTACGTGCCAAAAGCGGAGGGGAGTACGGTGGGGTTGCACGCACGCGTGCCCACACCCATAATTCAATGCGCCCCGCCCTAGCGCAAGTGATCCCTCCGCGCTACCCCCACTTTTGGCACATAATGGCCCAGTGGGCTCGGTAGGCCCGTTTTTTCGCCCTCCCCTTTGCCTCTGGAGCCTGGGGAGGACGAAAACAGTCTTCCTCACGCCCCCTGAGGCCGGAAACAGCCTATTTCCCACGCCCCCGGAAGGTCTGAAAATCAGCTGGCTGGCATGTGTATGCATGCTGGAGCTGAGCTAAGGCAACGCTCGTGTGCCCACCAATATGGCTCCGCATGCCACCTGTGGCATGAGTGCCATAGGTTCACCATCACGGGTGTAGAAGTTTTTTTTTTTTTTGCTTGTTGGAAATTACTGTATTTTCCTGCGTATAAGACTACTTTCTAACACACAAAAATCTTCTCAAAAGTCGGGGGTCGTCTTATATGCCGGGTCTCATTCTCCTGTAACCAGGCAGACCAGCCCATAAGGCTCTGACGAGCCTCAAATGGCTCTGAGGAGGTTCGTCTTATACGCCCAGTCGTCTTATACGGCGGAAAATACGGTATTTGTGAAGGTGGGAAATGGCGATCACGAGACTCCAGGCTGCTGCAATCATAGTAAATACATGCTATATGTGGACTTCAACTCCCAGAATTCCCCAGGAGCCAGTTGAGAAATGCTGGGTTACACAGGGAATATACTGCACTGTCTTAGGTCCGGTGTAAGATCGATGGATGGATTTATCCGCTGGAAAAACTTTGCTCCTGTGAAGCAAAGAAGAAAGGAAGCCTTGGCACTGGATCTCCAAAGTTGATCCCCTTTTGGTCAACATTGGTCTGGAATAGAATGTAACAGATTTAACGGATTAACAGAGTTGGAAGGGACCTTGTGGGTCATCTAGTCCAACCCCCTGCCCAAGCAGGAGATCTTACACCATTTCTGAGAGATGGCAGTCCAGTCTCTTCTTGAAAGCCTCCAGTGATGAAGCTCCCACAACTTCTGAAGGCAACTTCTGCTCCATCAGTTGACTGTTCTCACTGTCAGGAAATTCCTCCTTGTTTCCAGGTTGAATCTCTCCTTGATCAGTTTCCATCCATTCTTTCTTGTCTGGCCTTGGAAAATAGCTTGACCGCCTTCCTTCTCTCTGAGGCAGCCCCTCAAATATTGGAAGATGCTCTCCTGTCTCCCCTGGTCCTTCCCTTCACTAGACCAGCCATGCCCAGTTCCTGCAACCGTTCATCGTATGTTTTATTTTCCAGTCCCCTCATCCTCCTGGTTGCTCTTCTCTGCACTCTTTCCAGAGTCTCAACGTCTTTTTTTATAGTGTGGTGACCAAAACTGGATGTAGGATTCTAGGTGTGGTCTTGGGGTTGGACTAGAATACCTTCAAGGTCCCTTCCAACTCTGTTATTCCGTTTGCAAAGCTCTTATACAGATAATCCTTGATTTATGACCGTAATCGAGTCCAACATTTCTGTTGCTAACCAAGGTTTTTGTCCCATTTTACAACTTTTCTCGCCACATTTCTTGTTAAGTAAATCACTGCAGTTCTTAAGTTAGGACTGCGGTTGTTAAGTGAATCTGACTTCCTCTTTGCTTGTCAGAAGGTTGCAGGGACTCAGTGGCTAAGACGCTGAGTTTATCGATTGAAAGGTCTGCAGTTCGGTGGTTTGAATCCCTAGCATCGCGTAACGGGGTGAGCTCCCGTGACTTGTCCCAGCTTCTGCCAACCTAGCAGCTCGAAAGCAGGTAAAAATTGCAAGTAGAAAAATAGGGACCCCCTTTGGTGGGAAGGTAAGAGCGTTCCGTGCGCCTTTGGCGTTGAGTCATGCCGGCCACAGGACCACGGAGACGTCTTCAGACAGCGCTGGCTCCTCGGCTTTGAAACAGAGCAGCGCCCCCTAGAGTCAGGAACAGCTAGCACATATGTGCGAGGGGAACCTTTACCTTTTATAACTTCAAATGGTCATTCAATGAATGTTTGCAAGGTGTTAACTACCTGTATTTCGGTCACCTGACTAGGGGACATGCTGCTACAATAATAAGGGTGAGGATCGGTTGTCAGTCATTTTTTCCAGTGCCGTTGTAACTTTGAACCATTGCTAAACACGTGACTGTAAATCGAGGACTATCTGTAATTTATTTATTTATTTATTTATTGGTTCAATTTATATGCTGCCAACAGGTTATTAACTCCACTTCTTCTTCTTCTCTTCTTCCTCTTCTTCTTCTTCCTTCTCCTCCTCCTCCTCCTCCTCCTTTTCTTCTTCCTCTTCTTCTTCTTCCTCTTCTTCTTCTTCCTCTTCTTCTTCTTCCTCCTCCTCCTCTTCTTCTTCTTCTTCCTTCTCCTCCTCTTCCTCCTCCACTTCTTCTTCTTCGTTCTCCTCCTCCTCTTCCTCCTCCACTTCTTCTTCTTCTTCTTCTTTTTATTCTTCTGCTTCTCCTCTTCTTCTTCTTCCTCCTCCACTTCTTCTTCTTCTCTTCTTCCTCTTCTTCTTCTTCCTTCTCCTCCTCCTCTTCCTCCTCCTTTTCTTCTTCCTCTTCTTCTTCTTCCTTCTCCTCCTCCTCCTCCTTCTCCTCCTCCTTCTCCTCCTTCTCCTCCTCCACCTCTTCTTCTTCTTCCACTTCTTCTTCTTCTGCTTCTCCTCCTCCTCTTCCTCCTCCTCCTCTTCTTCTTCCTTCTCCTCCTCCTTTTCCTCCTCCACTTCTTCTTCTTCTTCTTCTTTTTCTTCTTCTGCTTCTCCTCTTCTTCTTCCTCCTCCACTTCTTCTTCTTCTCTTCTTCCTCTTCTTCTTCTTCCTTCTCCTCCTCCTCTTCCTCCTCTTCTTCTTCTTCTTCCTTCTCCTCCTCCTCTTCCTCCTCTTCTTCTTCTTCTACTTCTTCTTCCTCCTCCTCCTCTCTACAAACCGTTGTAGCCCTGATAATGTTCCCTAGTTGGGTGACAAAACACCTGCAAGAAAACCACCCAGCTCAGAGAGCACCTAGGACCCCACAGTCCAATCCTGAGCTACTAAATATTCTCCTTTATCGGTACTTGGCACGCTGCCTGCTCCAGAACCCTTTGTGGACCTCCTGCCTTCCCTCCCGGAGGCCTTTCACCCCTTCCGGCACCCCCCACCAGCCCCCGCCGTCCCTACCAGTGAGCTGGGGGGGGGCGGGATCCCCGCAGGGGTGGAAGAGAGCTGGCAAGCGGGAGAAAATTGCTCCACGCAGCACCTGCCGTTACCTGTGCAGCCCAAATCCCCGGTCTTAGCGACGGCTTCTGAATTCTGCTGGGACGAAGCCAGGGCTTTTCAGGGTTTAGCTCTTCCCAGACGGGGCTGGGGAGACCCCGCCGTGGCGAGGGGGGAGGGTGGAAAACGGGGGGCTGCTGCCCTGCTAAGAAGGGGTCTGGAGCGGGCCTGTTTACAGGTAGTCCTTGATTTACAACCTTTCGTTTAGCCGCTGTTTGAAGTTACAAAGTCAGTGAAAAAAAGCGACTTACTACAGCCGGTCTTCGCATTTGCACCAACTCTTATAGTCACATGATCAAAATTCAGGCGCTTGGCAACTGACATGTGTTTACCAGAGTTGGAGCATCCTGGGGTCAGTGATGGCCATTGTGACCTTCCCAGCCGCCTTCTATGCCCAAAGAGGGACTAGAACTCACTGTCTCCTGGTGATAAACCCAAAGTCACCCAGTCAGCTTCTATACCTAAGGAAGCACTAGAACTCACCCTCTCCTGGTGATTGGCCCAAAGTCACCCAGTCAGCTTTCATGACTAAACAGAACTAGAACTCACCGTCTCCTAGTGATTGGCCCAAAGTCACCCAATCAGCTTCTATGCCTAAAGGAGGACTAGAACTCACCATCTCCTGGTGATTGGCCCAAAGTCACCCAGCCAACTTTCACACCTAAGGCAGGACTAGAACTCACCGTCTCTGGTGATTGGCCCAAAGTCACCCAGTTGGCTTTCATGCCTAAACGGAACTAGAACTCACCATCTCCTGGCGATTGGCCCAAAGTCATCCAGCTGACTTCTATGCCTAAGGCAGGACTAGAACTCACCATCTCCTGAGGATTGGCCCAAAGTCACCCAGTCAGCGTTCATGCCTAAATGGGACTAGAACTCACTGTCTCCTAGTGATTGGCCCAAAGACACCCAACCAACTTCTATGCCTAAGGCAGGACTAGAACTCACCGTATTCTGGCGATTGGCCCAAAGACACCCAGCCAACTTCTCTGCCTAAGGCAGAACTAGAACTCACCATCTCCTGGTGACTAACCCAAAGTTACTCCGCTGGCTTTCCTAGCTAAGGCTGACATGATGGCAAAGTCGAGATGGTGGCTGTGCCAGTCAATCCAAGCTCGGCTTGATTTTTACGTGCCTGAGATTGAGGGGCAGCTGCATCAGCAGGGCAGCCATCTTGACTTTTCTGACCCTGGGGACAGCCCCGAGCTGATCTTATAACCTCCACCAAACTCTTTCCTTGCCATCGTTGTAGGAACAGTCCTCGCAGGGCAAGAAGGCGAGGCCCGTAGCACTCGCTTCCAATGTTGGAACGCTGACTCAGCAGCTTCTCCTTGGAGGTGCAAGTAGAAACAAAGTTTAATCCTGGACGGCTTTGTGTGCGTCGTGCGTCTCTCAGCCATGGGGATGTTGTTGATATCGGCAGATATGGCTGGTGTCTCGCCTCACAATCAGGAGGCTGTGAGTTCGATCCTGGATAGAGGCAGATACTTCTCTCTCTGGGCACAATGAGAATATTATCTGCTGTACAAAACTCCGCATCGGAGACAGGAAAGGCATCCGGCCAGCAGACACTCAGCTCCATTCAGTTGCCCAGACTCCACTCCCCCACAAGGGATTATGGGATTCGTTAAAAGAAGATGATCTCTGATCTGCCCTATTTGCTAAGGCCAGTTATACCAGGGAGCAGCTGGTAAAATCCAGCTCTGCAGAAAATCCAGCTCTCTTCACACTCTAAACCAAGTGTTTCTTACCCTGAGTAACCTTAGAGTAGAATAGAGCTGGAAGTGACCTTGGAGGTCTTCTAGTGCAGCCCCCTACTCAAGCAGGAGGAGAACCTACACCATTTCAGACAAGTGACTGTCCAGTCTCTTCTTAAAAACCTCCAGTGATGGAGCACTCACAGCTTCTGGTGGCAAGCAGTTCCACTGGTTAATTTTTCTCACTGTTAGGAAGTTTCTCCTCAATTCCAGGTTGCTTCTCTCCTTGACTGGTTTCCATGCATTGTTTCTCGTCCTGCCTTTGGTGCTTTGGAGAATAATTGGACCCCCTCTTCTTTGGGGCAGACCCTCAAACACTGGAAGACTGCTATCATGTCACCCCCTAATTCTTCTTTTCTTTAGACTAGCCAGACCCAAATCCTGCAGCCGTTTTTCATCTGGTTTAGTCTCTAGGTACTTTAATCATCTTAGCTGCTCTTCTCTGCACTTTTTCCAAAGTCTCAACAACTTTAAGACGTCTGGACTATAATTCTCAGAATTTCCCAGCCAGCATCCCCCTAATTTGGCATAGAGTGATCCCTTCCACCTCTGTTATTCTATTTTCTATTCTTCTGCAGTCATTTAAAATGCAGAAAAGCCAGCACTTTCTAAGCCAGTGTTTCTCAATCTTGGCGACTTTAAGACGCCTGCGCTACAACTCCCAGAATCCCCCAGCCAGAATCCCTCTGGTTTTCTACACGGGGATATATTTTTCTCCCTGCACACTTAAAAGGGCAGAAAATCCGTTCATCTTCAAAGTGCTTCTCAATCTTAGCAACGTCAAGGCACCTGGATTACAACTCCCAGAATTCCGGGAACTGTAGTCTAGGCCTCTTAATATTGCTAAAGTTAAAAAAAAAAAAACAATGCTCAGTTTGGCCCACTTGAACTTTCCTTGCATCTCTCCAAGCCTTCCTTTTAAAAAGAATGCAGATCAAAATCAGGGGTCCTGGGTGCTGCTGCCTCTTGTGGCCGTGAGTTCCACGGGCTGCTGGAACTTGGATTCCACTCCCGCAAACCTCTTTCGCTGGTCTTTGCTCTCTGGCAGCAGGGAGGTTCTCCTGAACTCCATGCTCAGAGACACTGCAACACCTTCCCAAGCGCAGCTGGGCTGCGTGCCTGCAAACTGCCTCCACGCATTCCCGCAGCCCTCGCCCCTCGCCTGCAGGGACAAGAAGCTGGTTTGGCTGGTACCCCTGAATCTTGGGCAACGTGTTTTGAATCTGTCGGAAAGCTCTGAAAACTGCCGAGTGGCTGAGAATTGGGCGTGTGTGCCGGAGAGAGAGAGAGAGAGAGACACACCGGCGCATTGATGTCTCCGGGTGCGCATGAAAACACACTCCCTCTGTCCAAAAAGATAGGCTGCAAAGGAAGGAAGGGTGGGTGTCTTATTTTTTTTTTTGAGGGGGGAACACCCCATCTGACGGTGAGAACTAGGAATGGGGAAGGAAGGGCCATGCACCCATGGCTAAATTAGCTAATGTTGCATTTCCAGAGCCATTTTAGTTAGTTATTTATTAACAGAATAACAAGAGTTGGAAGGAACCTTGGAGGTCATTTAGACCAACCTCTGCCCAAGCAGGAGATTGTACACCATTTCTGACAGATAACAGATTAACAGAGTTGGAAGGGACCTTGGAGGTCATCTAGTCGACCCCCCCGCCCAAGTAGGAGACCCTACACCAGTGGACGAAATTCAAATTTTTTTACTACCAGTTCTGTGGTAGCTTGGTGGGCATGGTGGGTGTGGCGTGGCTTGGTGGCCGTGGCTTGGTGGCCGTGGCGGGGGAAGGATACTGCAAAATCCCCATTCCCACCCCACTCTGGGATCAGCCAGAGGTGGAATTTGCTGGTTCTCCAAACTACTCAAAATTTCCCCTACCAGTTCTCCAGAACCTGTCAGAACCTGCTGGATTTCACCCCTGCCCTAGACCATTTCTGACAGGTTAAAAGAGTTGGAAGGAACCTTGGAATAGAATAGAATAGAATAGAATAGAATAGAATAGAATAGAATAGAATAGAATAGAATAGAATAGAATAGAATAGAAATAGACGGGAGGGGAGGGAGGGGAGGGGAGGGGAGGGGAGAAGAGAAGAGAAGAGAAGAGAAGAGAAGAGAAGAGAAGAGAAGAGAAGAGAAGAGAAGAGAAGAGAAGAGAAGAGAAGAGAAATAGAGGGGGAAAAATGCACATTTGGAGCAATTTGTCGCTGAGCATGTTTTAGTGTGATTGAAAAAAGTTCAAATCAACCCAACCGCTTTGGATGAATGAAATTGATTCACAGAGGAAAAACAAAGCCTGACAAATTCACAGGCATTGGCAGACTTACTCAATCCTGTCCCTGCAAATGTATTGGAAATATTGAGATATTTACAGATATTTACTGATTAATGAGGAATTGTTTGCCATGGTAAATGCAAGGATGGATGGATGGATGGATGGATAGATGGATAAATGAATAAATGGATGAATGAATGATGAATAAATGGATGGATGGATAGTGGGTGGATTGATGGATGAATTAATATATTGATGAATGAATGATGGATAAATAAATGGATGGATAGATGGATGGACAGATGGATGGATGGATGAATAAATATATCAATGAGAATGATGGAAGGATAAATGGGTGGATGAATAGTGGGTGGGTGGGTGGGTGGATGAATAAATGGATGAATGAATGATGAATAAATGGATGGATGGATAGTGGGTGGATGGATGGATGGAAGAATGAAAAAATGGATGAATGAATGATGAATAAATGGATGGATGGATAGTGGGTGGATGGATGGATGGACGAATGAATAAATGGATGAATGAATGATGAATAAATGGATGGATAGATGGTGGGTGGATGTATGAATAAATAAATGGATGAATGAATAATGGATGGATAAATGATTGGAAGAATCTATTTTGGATCGGGTGGGTGGGTGGATGGATGGATAGCTGGACAAATGAATAAATGGATGAATGATGAATAAATGGATGGATGGATGGATGGACGGATGGTTCGATGAATGAATATGTCGATGAGTGAATGATGGAAGGATAAATGGATGGACGAATAGTGGGTGGGTGGGTGGATGGATGGATGAATAAATGGATGAATGAATGATGAATAAATGGATGGATGGATAGTGGGTGGATGGATGGATGGACGAATGAATAAATGGATGAATGAATGATGAATAAATGGATGGATAGATAGTGGGGGGGTGGATGGGTGGATGGATGGATGGACGAATGAATAAATGATCCATCCATCATTCAATGAATGAATGATGGATGGATGGATAAATGGATGGTGGTTGGAGAAGGTGATGGTGACTTTGGATAAGATGATCTAAGTGATCTCTCAACAATAGGTAGACTTAGCAATCATTCCTTTAGTGACTGTTTAAGTTCAACCAAACCAAGTCTGACAAATTCATAGGCATTGGCCGACTTACTCAACGCTGTTTATATATTGAGATTTTTACAGTGCCATAATCTGATTACTGAGGAATTGTTTGCCATGGCAAATGCAGGGATGGCTGGCTGGATGGACGAATGAATATATGGATGAAAGAATGATGGGTGGATAAATGGATGGATTGATAGTAGGTGGGTGGATGGACAGACAAATTAATAGTATGGTGGGTGAATGAATGAATGATGGATGGATAAACAAATGGATGAAAAGTCAATGGGGGAAGCTGGACTCACTTAACAACTGCATGATTCACTTTACAACTTCAGCGATTTGCTTAACAGCTGTGGCAAAAAGGTGAAATCGGGCACGACTCACTAAACAACCAACTTGCGTTGCAACAGACATTCTGGCCTCAATTACGGTTGTAACTGAAGGACTACTTTGGAATTTGTAGCAGGTCCAGAATGTAGGTGTTTAAGAAGAGTCTGGACAGCCACCCGTCTGAGCTGGCATCAGATTTCCTGCTTGAGCAGGGGGTTGGACTAGAAGACCTCCAGGGTCCCTTCCAGCGGTATTCTGATTCCGATTCCGAAAGCATGATTTTTAATGTTGTGGCTTTTCATGTTGTTAAGTTGCTCAGAGTCGCCTCTGCATGTGTGAAGTGAGCGGCCGTATCAGTGTGTTTAATAAATAAATGAATACAAAATTCGGAACTTAAAAATATTGCTCTGGAATCAGGAGCAGAAGGGTAATTGGAACTTTAAATCTGGATGGTTCTAAACCAGCGATGGCTAACTTATTTGCCGTTGTGTGCCAAAAGTGAGGGGAATGGAGGCGGTCGTGCTCCCGCGTACCCACACCCATAATTTAATGCTTCCCCCGCCCGCACGCATGCACGCACGACACCCCTGCGCTCCCCCTACTTTTGGCATGCAACAACAAAATGGTTACCAGGGGGCCTGGTCGGCCTGTTTTTCACCCTCCCCAGGGTCCAGAGGCTTTCTTGGTGCCTGGGGAGGGCAAAAACTTTCCCACTCCCCTGGAGGCCCTCCGGAAGCAAAAAACAGCCTGTTTCCTGACTTTTGGTGGGCCCGGAAATCCTGAAAATCAGCTGTTCGGCACATTCATGTATGCTGGAGCTGACCTAGGGCAATGCTCGCGTGCCCACAGATATGGCTCCGCATGCCACCTTGCTTGTCTCTTGCTTGAGCCGGGGGCTGGACTAGAAGTCCAGTCCAACTCTACTATTCTATATTCTATCACAGTGATGGCTAACCTTTTTGCCATCGCGTGCCAAAAGCGTGGGGGGGGGGGAGCGTGGGGGACACACACACACACGTGCCCACATCCATAATTCTATGCGCCCCACCCCTCATGCTCCCCCTGCTTTTGGCATGCGATGGCACGGTGGGCCCGGTAGGCCCATTTTTCGCTCTCCCCAGGCTCCAGAGCCTTTCTAGGAGCCTGGGGAGGGCAAAAACAGCCTTCCCCACCCTCCGTTAGAGGCCCTCCGGAGGCCGGAAACAGCGTGTTTCCTGACTTCTGGTGGGTCCAGCAGGCCCGAAAATCAACTGGCTGGCACATGCATGCATGCGGGAGCTGAGCTTGCGTGCCCACCAATATGGCTCCATGTGCCACCTGTGACACCCATGCCATAGGTTCGCCATCACGGTTCTATCATCTCTTGGGACTCCGAAGATGCCTATTCAGGGCCTGTCTCCTTCTCCTCCTCCTTCTTCTTCCAGTGCGGTTGTTTTCACCGTTGTGATTCTTTTTCGATTTTGATACCTTTAATCCTCCCGTAAGCTTCCCAGCGTCAGGCGCTGAGTGAGCAGCCTTAGAGACCCAATAAATAATTTTTTTTTTAAAAAAAAAAAACTAAAATGATTTCCCATCATTTGGAAATGAACCTGCCTTGACGTACCCTAAAAAATTGCGCTTGCCAATTGACAGCTACCTCACAGGATTTTATGTTTCCTTTGCCATCCACTGCCTTGGCTGCGTTGTGCAAGCAGAAATGAAATACTGCTGAATTCACGGCGCAGGATGTTCAGCGTTTAAGGATTCCCTTTCCTCAGCACGAATGTCTGAGTGGGAAGTTTCTTCTAATGGCTTATTAGTAGTTTTACTAAACTACTTGTGCTAAAAAGCCACAAGCAGGGAGCCAAATAAGAAATCCAGTTGAAGAAACCCAGCTGTAAACACATCTTTAAAACTCTAAGCCTTGGTGGAACAGCGGAATAAAGTGCTGTTAAATAGCACTTAGCTGCCTGCAATTACTGCGAATTCAATTCTCACCAGGCTCAAGGTTGACTCAGCCTTCCATCCTTCCGAGGGAGGTAAAATGAGGACCCGGATTGTGGGGGCAATAAGCTGACTTTGTATAAAAAAAGAACACCACTTGGGGGGCCCGAAAGCCCTACTAAGGAGGTATATACAAAAGTATGAATGCATGTGTGGGGGCGGGGCCGATTGAATTATGGGCATGGATATGCATGTGCATGCCTCCCCTATCCTATCCCCTGGTTGCTGCTGTGAAAGTAAAACTGAAAGTGAAATTCCTCTCCTCTGCTTGTGTTTTGCATTTGACCCACCCCGCGCTCCCCCCAATTTTGGCACGTGACAGCAAAAAGGTTAGCCATCATTGGTGTAGGACCTCCTGCTTGGGCGGGGGAGTTGGACTAGATGACCCACAAGTTCCCTTCGAACTCTGTTAATCTGTTAAAGTGTCCTCTCTTTTACTTATGCATAAATAAAGAGATATTAATCTATCTCTCCAGGTCAGATCGCAAGAGCGCACTGGGCTGAAAACCCTGCCATTGTTTATGGCTAACCATATAGTGACCAGCAGCTCAGTGTGATTAGCAGACTTAGGCAATACATATAGTCCTCGACTTATGACCACAATAGAACCAGAAAATTCATCATTAAGAGGAATTCGTTACAATTGTTACAATGCATTGCAATTGTTACACGAGACATCATATGGGTTTTTTAAATGTGGTCCTTAAGTGAATCACTGCCGTCGTTAAGCGCAACATCGTGGGATCACAACAGGTGACCTTCCCTGTCGACTTCCCCCATTGACTTTGCTTGTTAGAAGCCAGCTGGCAGGGTCACAAAGAGTGATCAGACATTACTTTATTCAGATTGTACCAAGTGTACTTTATATACAATATATACTAGCTGGATGCCTGTGCTCCACTATGAAACTATGGGATGGGGTTTGATAAATCGACACTTACAGCTTGAAAATTAATGAGTAGTTACAATCGGCCTCTCCTCTCCCCTTCTTTCCCTCAGCCTTGCCCTACAGAAGCCTCCCCTATCCTATCCCCTGGTTGCTGCCATGAAAGTAAAACTGAAAGTGAAACTCCTCTCCTCTGCTTGTGTTTTGCATTTGGAACAGATTTCTTTTCAGGTGGGGAGGGGCGAGTAGAACTCCTTAGCATTAGAACGTGATAATAATAATAATAATAATAATAATAATAATAATAATAATAGGAAATACTAATGCTCTGATGGTCTTTTTGAAACATCCTTTCTTAGCGAGCACCTAGAAGCTAAGAGGAACATACGTGGCAAATTTCAAGTTTGTAGGCTTTATGGTTCTGGAGATCTCGTGATTACGGCGTGAGTGGTTTTCGCTTTTATCTATATAGATTTCAAACCTTTTGGCTTTGAATGTGCTCGTCAATTGGCCAGCCTCATTGGCATCCTCAAGCATCTAGAGAGCAGGCTCAGTAGCGCTATATGTACCATCCAACATTTCAAAGCATCCCATGATATTCTTAGCACGATCTTGTGGATGACCAATTGCGTATTCAGAAAGTGTGTTTCCTACTTTGTAGTGAATTTTCAGGTTATTAAAGTTCAACTTTCTGGGCAATTCTTGTTTTTGGCCAGCCTGAACTGGTTTTATCAGAATTCACATTCTTGCTTTTTTTTTTAAACTTCAAAGAAAGTAAAAACATCAATCAAAGGCACTCCTAGTCACTGAAAACATTACTCAGAAAGACACCCCTCTCCTGCCCCCATCAGCATGGTTCAAAGCAATGGGTCCACCCAGCTCTTATCGGTAGCGCCTTCCTCCAAAACATTGGATGGCCATTCTTAGAATGGAATAGAGCTCGAAGGGACCTTGGAGATCCTGTAGTCTAGCCTCCTGCTCAGGCAGGAGAACCTATACCAGGGATGGCTAACCTTTTTGCCGTCATGTGCCAAAAGCGGGGGGAGTGTGTGGGGGTCATGCACCCGTGTGCCCACACCCATAATTCAGTGCGCTCCACCCCCCCATGCACGCATGATATCCCCCCGTGCTCCCCCTGCTTTTGGCACGGTAGGCCCATTTTTCGCCCTCCCCAGGCTCCAGAGGCTTGCTTGGAGCCTGAGGAGGGCAAAAACGGCCTTCCCCAACCCCCCAGAGGCCCCTTTGCTTGTGTTTTGCATTTGACTTCTGGTGAGACCGTTTCTCGCCCTCCCCAGGCTCCGGAGGCTTTCTAGGAACCTGGGGAAGGTGAAAACAGCTTTCCCCACCCTCCGGAGGCTGGAAACGGCCTGTTTCTCGACTTCCGGTGGGACCGGAAGGCCTGAAAATCAGCTGGCCAGAAATGGCCTCCCCCCTCCAGAGGCCAGAAACGGCCCATTTCCCAACTTCGGGTGGGACTGGAAGGCCCGTTTTTCACCCTCCCCAGTCCAAAGGCTTTCTAGGAGCCTGGGGAAGACGAAAACGGCCTTCCCCACCCTCCCGGAGGCTGGAAACAGCCCATTTCCTGACTTCCGGTGGGCCCGGAAGGCCCGAAAATCAGCTGGCCAGTGCGCGAATGCGTGCTATAGCCGAGCTAGGGCAACGCTCGTGTGCCCGCAGATACGGCTCCATGTGCCACCTGTGGCACGTGTGCCATAGGTTCGCCATCACGGACCTATACCATCTCAAGACAAGTGACTGTCCAGTCTCTTCTTAAAAACCTCCAGTGATGGAGCATCCACAACTTCTGGTGGCAAGCTGTTCCACTAGTTAATTGTCCTCACTGTTAGGAAGTTTCTCCTTAATTCCAGGTTGCTTCTCTCTTTGGTTAGTTTCCTTCCATTGTTTCTTGTCCTGCCTTCTGGTGCTGTGGAGAATAATTGGACCCCGTCTTCTTTGGGGCAGCGCCTGAAATACTGGAAGACTGCTATCATGTCCCCCCTAGTCCTTCCTTTTTTTAGACTAAAGGTAAAGGTTCCCCTCAAACATCTGTGCTAGCCGTTCCCGCCTCTAGGGGGCGGTGCTCATCTCCGTTTCAAAGCCGAAGAGCCAGCGCTGTCTGAAGACATCTCTGTGGTCATGTGGCCGGCATGACTCAACGCCAAAGGCGCACAGAGCGCTGTTCCCTTCCCACCAAAGGTGGTCCCTGTTTTTCTACTTGCGTTTTTTACCTGCTTTCAAACTACTAGGTTGGCAGAAGCTGGGAAAAGTCCCAAGAGCTCACCCCATTATGCGGAGCTAGGGATTCGAACCGCCGAACTGCCGACTTTTTGATCGACAAGCTTAGCGTCTTCACCCCTGAGCCACTTTCTTTAGACTAGCCAAACCCAAAACCTGTAGCCATTCTTCATATGGTTTAATCTCCAGGTTTAATCTTCTCACACCTTTTCTTACCTAGGTTGAACAGGTACATTTCAACCAGGACAGTGAAACTTTCACAAGTGCAAATTTGCTCTATTTGATGGTTTTGTTTTATTTTCCTTTTAGGGAAATTACAGGTACTCCTCTGCTCATGACCACAATTGAGCTCAAAAATTTCCGTTGCTATGTTGGACAGTTGCTAAGTGAGTTTTGTCCCATTTTACATCATTCTTAGACACCGTTGTTGAGTGAATCACCTCAGTTGTTAAGTTAGTAACATGGTTTTTTTAAAAAAATTAGATTTATATGCCGCCCTTCTCCGAAGACTCAGGGTGGCTTACAATGCGTTAAGCAATAGCCTTCATACTTTTGTATATTTTATACAAAGTCAGCTTATTGCCCCCACAAACTGGGTCCTCAATTTACCTACCTTAGAAAGGATGGAAGGCTGAGTCAACCTTGAGCCTGATGAGATTCGAACTGGTGCAATTGCAGACAGCTGGATGTTAATAACAGGCTTTAGTCTGCTTTTAGCCTGTTGAGCTATCCAGGCTCTATGGATATGGGTTGTTAAGTGAATCCATCTTCTCCGTTGACTTTGCTCGTCAGAAGATCGCAAAAAGGGAACACATGACCCCGAGATGCTGCCACCGTCATAAATATGAGTCAGTTGCCGAGCATCTGAATTTGGATCACATGATCATAGGGATGCTGTAACAGTCGTAACTGTGAAAAATGGTCATTTCACCTTTTTCGGAGCTGTTGTAACTTCAACTGGTCACTAAACGAATGGCTGTAAATCAAGGACTACCTGTTGAACTATTTCAACTGATTCAGGATTTGGGAATATTATGTTTGAGACTGAAACGCAGTCATTCATAATTCACCATGTCTACCATAATACAGTTCAGCCGCTATTAAAACGTTTATTAGAAAAAAGTCGAGAAAAAAACCAAGGATAAATCAGTGAATGGTAATGATCTTTAAAGAATTCATAATTTTAGAATTTATTATTCTCCTCCCAAAATGTAAATGGAATATTTATTAGGCAAACTGGGGAGGGGGATGCACATTTGAGAATTCTGCAGCAAAATACATGTGCATACTAATATGATTGTTAAAAAAACACATTTTCCAAGCGTATGCTCAGAATTTAGAAGAGATTTAAATGGGCTTCATATTTGTAAAAAAGAGAGAGAGAGAGAGAAATAGAGAGAAGCTAATGGTGAGGATTAGCCCCTCCCAAATTGTTTTCTTTCATGTTCAAGTGGCTTCTGAAACCCTGGCAACTTTCATTCCCATTTCTAATCTCAGATTTAAGTCTGGAAACTTCAGAACTGGGATTCAGCCCTGGAGAAACACAGAAGCATTCCTTGAAAACAAAAATAGAGGCAAGAAGATACTGGCCCACATAATTCAGAATAATTAGTATATGTGCTGTTGTATATTGTTTAATAGATATAACCTCAATGTATCCTTCCTTCCTTCCTTCCTTCCTTCCTTCCTTCCTTCCTTCCTTCCTTCTTGCCTGCCTGCCTGCCTGCCTGCCTGCCTATCTATCTATCTATCTATCTACCTACCTACCTACCTACCTACCTACCTACCTACCTACCTATCTATCAATCTATCTATCATTTCTCTCTCATCTCTCTCTCTCTCTCTCATCTACCTATCTCTCTCCACATCTCTCTCTCTCTGTATCTATCATTTTTCTCTCATCTCTCTCTCTCTCATCTACCTATCTCTCTCTACTTCTCTCTCTCTCTCTGTATCTATCATTCATCTCTCTCTCTCTCATCTATCTATCTATCTATCTATCTATCTATCTATCTATCTATCTATCTATCTATCTATCTATCCATCCATCCATCCATCCATCCATCCATCCATCTCTATCTATCTATCTATCTATCTATCTATCTATCTATCTATCTATCTATCATCTATCTATCTATCTATCTATCTATCTATCTATCTATCTATCTATCTATCTATCATCTATCTATCTATCTCTGTATCTATCATCTCTCTCTCTCTCATCTACCCTTCTCTCTCTCTGTATCTATATCTCTCTTCTACCCATCTTATAGTGGCTCCAAGATTGAGAAACACTACCACACAATAATTGCCAAGAACTGTTGCTAATATAAACATTTATTACAAAATGGGTTGAAATCAAGGGTGAAATGCTACTGGTTCGGGGCGGTTCATCGAACCGGTAGTAAAAAAAATGCTTTAAAAAGTAAAACAAGAAAAGTTCCAATGATTGTGGGGCACAGCTGATCCTTGAAACTTTTTAAAAGCTTTTTAAAGCATTTTTTTTACTACCTATTGCGCAAATCGGTATTTTTGTTTTAAAGTGTGTTAGTTAGTTTTTGAGCTCTCTGTGACTCTGTGAAGTTCCCGCTTGCAGGAGCCATTTTGTGTGAAGTCCAGTTGCTTTTGCATTGTGTGTGAGTCAGTTGTGTAGCTTTTGTCTTATTTTTGTGTAAAGTGTGAGAGTTGGTTTTCCCCGATCACATGCCCACCAAGCCACACCCACCCAGTCACATGCCCACCAAGCCATGCCCACACAGCCACATGCCCACCAAGCCACGCCCACACAGCCACACGCCCACCAAGCCACGCCCACACAGGCACCTGCCCACCAAGCCACGCTCACACAGTCACATGCCCACCAAGCCACGCCCACACAGTCACATGCCCACCAAGCCACGCCCACAGAATCGGTAGGGAAAATTTTTGAATTTGACCACTGGTTGAAACGATCACGAAATCTTTGTATTGACGGCCCTTGACTTACAAGCATTCATTTAGTGACTCTTTGAAGTCACAACGGCACTGAATCAAATGACTTACAAAGAGTTGGACTAGGGTTGAGCTAAGCTTGAGCTCGGGTTGGACTAGATGACCTTCAAGGCCCCTTCCAGCTCAGTTATTCTGTTATTCTCAGTCACTGAATTTAGGACCATCGCAGCATCTCTAAGGCGACACCATCAAAATTTGGGTTATTTTGTAATGGGGGCAGCATCCCCGGGGGTCCTGTTATCGCCATTTACGAACTCCCCAGCTGGAATAATCCACGCGGGAAGCTGGATTCACTTAATAACAGAATAACAGATGGAGTCTCCTTGTTCGAGCAGGAGACTGTGATTCGACAGCTTGATTTATTTAGCAGCCGCAATGGCCGTGGCCCAAAAGGGTCGTAAACCCGGGCCCTTTGCAGCCACCTCTCTTAGCAACGGAAGTACTGATCGTAAGTTGAGGGCCAGCTGTACTTTGAAGCTGCCCTTTTGAATGGATTGCATTCTGTGCAGAGATTCCCAGAGGCAGATCTTGAGCCAATAAAGGAGAATATTTGTAGCTCAGGGTTGAAAGGAGGGATGTTCTGTCCCCGCTCCCCAGGAATACACCCAAACGGACAGTCGGAGGTTAAAATAAGCTGGCAGGCAACCCCAGCAGCTGCGTGCCAAAACCTTTATTATCGTAACAGAAAAATACACACCACAAAATGTCCAGAAATAGAAGCTGAGATGCAGGAAGATCTGAAGCTGGGATGCAAGAATATCTGTTTTGTCCGTCACAAAGTTGCCGGCTAATTCACTCTCTTTTATAGGCTGTGGGGTGTGGTCCAGTGAGTCAGCTAATCACGAGCATGCCGTGCCTTCTGTTGGGCACGTTTCTCCCTGTGTCGCTGGCGAGGATCCAGCCAGCACTTATCTCCCTCGTCGCTGTCCACCTGTGGCTGCGGGGATGTGCTTGGCTCTGGGCCTATCTCTTGCCCTTCGGTGTCCTCCAGGGGCATTGCCAAAGAAGAGGGTCCTGGAGAGGGAGGTCTTGCCAATTCCTCCCTTTCACTCTCGGAGTCCTCTCCTGACGATGACACAGGCTCAGGCAACGGAGCCACAACACGGGGTCCTCGGTGCTCTCTGAGCTTGGTTGTTTACTTTCAGATGTTTCATTAGCCAAACTAGCTAAGATCATAAGTGTTAGTGCTAGTACAGTCCTCCTCCTCCTCCTCCCTGCATACCCCACTCCCTTCTACGCTGATAAAGTTACCTAGTTGGGTAACAAAATGCCTGCAAGAAAGCCACTGAGCTCAGAATACCAAGGACCGCACAGTTGAGCTCCTTCCATCCACACACCCCATTCAAGGGTGAAATCCAGCAGGTTCTGACAGGTTCTGGAGAACTGGTAGCGGAAATTTTGAGCAGTTCAGAGAACCGGCAAATACCACCTCTGGCTGGCCCCAGAATAGGGAGGGAATGGGGATTTTGCAATATCCTTCCCCCAGGAGTGGGATGGGAATGGAGATTTTGCAATATCCTTCCCCCAGGAGTAGGGAGGGAAAGGGGATTTTGCAGTATCCTTCTCCTGGAGCTGGGGTGGGAATGGAGATTTTGCAGTATCCTTCCCCTGCCACACCCACCAAGCCACACCCACAGAACCGGTAGTAAAGAAATTTGGATCTCACCACTGACCCCACTCCCTTCTAGCACTGATGACGTTCCTTAGTTGGGTCACGGAACATCTGCAAGGAAACCATTAAGCCCCCAGAACAGGGATGAAATGCTACCAGTTTGGGGTGGTTCGGCCGAACCGGGAGTGAAAATGCTACAGATTCGCCCGAACTGGTAGTAAAAAAATGCTTTAAAAAGTTTTTTAAAAGTTCTGACGATCTCCCGGCACAGCTGAACTTTTTGAACTTTTTTTTGAACTTTTTTTTAGCATTTTTTTACTACTGGTTCGGGTGAATAGGTAATAAAAAATGCTTTAAAAAAATTCAAAAAAACATTCTGACAATCAGCTGTGCCACGCGATGGTCAGAATTTTTTTTTTTACTTTTTAAAGCATTTTTTTTACTACCTATTGCCCGAACTGGTATTTTTGTGTAAAGTGTGATAGTTTGTTTTTGAGCTGTCTGTGACTCTGTGAGGTTCCTGCTTGTTGCAGGGGCCATTTTGTGAAGTCCAGCTGCTTTTTGCATTGTGTGTGAGTCAGTTGTGTAGCTTTTGTCTTATTTGTGTGTAAAGGGTCACATGCCCACCAAGCCACACCTACCCAGTCACATGCTCACCAAGCCACGCCCACCAAGCCACGCCCACCGAACCGGTAGGGAAAATTTTTGAATTTCACCACTGCCCCAGAACCCCACAGTTCTCCTCTTCCTCCTTCCCTTCTCCTTCCCTTCCACTCACACATCCCTCTCCCTCAGTGGTGGGTTTCAACTTTTTTTACTACCCGTTCTGTGGGTGTGGCTTGGTGGGCGTGGCAGGGGAAGGATACTGTAAAATCTCCATTCCCACCCCACTCCAGGGGAAGGTTACTGCAAAATCCCCATTTCCTCCCAATCAGCTGGGACTCGGGAGGCAGAGAATAGATGGGGACGGGGCCAGTCAGAATGCTTACTACCAGTTCTCCAAACTACTCAAAATTTCCGCTACGGGTTCTCCAGAATTGGTCAGAACCTGCTGAAACCTACCTCAGCCACCAAGCCACACCCACCAAGCCACGCCCACAGAACCGGTAGGGAAAATTTTTGAATTTCACCACTACTCCAGAATCCCACAGTCCTCTTCTACCTCCTCCCCTTCTCCACTTCCACTTCCATTTCCACTTCCACTTCCACTTCCACTCACACACCGCTCTCCCTTCTAGCACTGATGATAGATAGGTCACGAAACATCTGCAAGGAAACCATTAAGCTCAGAGAGTCCACAGAACAGGGATGAAATGCTACCAGTTCGGGGCGGTTTGCCCAAACCGTAGTTAAAATGCTACAGATTCACCCGAACTGGTAGTGAAAAAATGCTTTAAAAAGTGTAAAAAAAAGTTCTGATGATTGCACGGCACAGCTGAATTTTTTGAACTTTTTTTTTAGCATTTTTTTACTACCGGTCCGGGTGACTAGGTAGTAAAACAATGCTTTACAAAAGTTCAAAAATTTCAGAAGCTCCGAGAGTGCAGCAAGGACCCCTTATAGATCCGGAAAGCCAGATTCGTCCCTAGTTTCTTCCAGAATCAGGAAGGACGATCGGGGATCTCTCGCTGCCCGAATATTCTCTCTGCCAATCCTTTCTCCTCGGTGAGCCTTGGATGCCCTCCTCGCCTCTCTTCTTGCCGCACTCTTGCCTGCCTGCTGCGGCTCCCTGGGAGGAAACAAGTTTAGCAAGGAGAAGCCGAAGGAGGCGGCCTGGTGCCCAGCTGGCGGGGTGGGTGGGATTAAGAAGCCTCGCAGAGAATGACCCCCCGAGAAATCTGGTTCGGCTGGTTGGGTGTCTTCCTTTCTCATGTGCTCCTCTTTGGGGGTGAGTTTCAAGAGTGACATTTTGGGTGTTATGATTTGCTCCTCTTGGGCTGGGTGGAAACAGCTGCAGGCAACGGGACGGCCAGGGGAACTGGCTGCAAAGCTTATTTTAGCACCTGGGAGAGGGAAGGCTGCTTTTCCCCAAAATTTGGGGTGAAACCTAATTTGGTAGGCTTTCTTTTTTAAAAAAACAACAACTCCTTGATGGAAACTGAGTCGGAAGGGTGATGCCACCTCTGGCTTAAAGATGAGGTTCATCCAAGAAAGGACTTCTACCTGTGGCCTGTTGGGGTGCTAGAAGTTGTTCTGTTCCGGCTGGGACAATTCTAGGATTTGAAGTCTTGAAGATTTATTTCCATACACTGGGCGTTTTTCCACTTTGGCTACTTTTTAAAAAAAATTTGATTTATATGCCACTCGAGACTCAGGGCGACTTATAATGCATTAAGCAATAGCCTTCATACTTTTGTATATTTATACAAAGTCAGCTTATTGCCCCCACAATCATCTTCTTCCTCCTCCTCCTCCTCCTCAGAATCCCCTCTCCTTTCTAGCACTGATAATGTTCTCTAGTTAGGTGATGAAACATCTGCAAGAAAACCACTAAGTCCAGAGAGCACCAGGTTAACTTCCACAGTTCAACCTTGAGCTAGAAATATTCTCTTTTTATCGGTGCATTTCGCATCCTTCAGACATGGCTGAAACTGGTTTAGCCTTCGCCTATTGTGCAAACTGCAAGCTCTTCAACAAAACCCGGCTAAGGAAAACAAAACAGCGAGCAAACTCATTTGGCGCAGAAGCTTGCCAAAATCTCAATTTAATCACTGCCAAACGCTGCAGCGATGAAGAGGCTTTGCGGAGGTAGCCTGACAGGCTGGGCTCCTGCGAGTTAACTGAGTTACTGAATTAATCTTGTTCCTGGACTTGCATAAGAGTTTGACTCATGAACCAAGCCAACAGGCTGGGGTTGCATGGCAAGCTAAATGTCAGAGAGGTCTCCCTCTCAGGAAAATTCCCCTTACCTCCAGATTAGATAATCTTAGATAATCTTCCACCTGTTGCTTCTTGTCCAGTGGTGAAATCCACATTTTTTAACTACCGGTTCTGTGGGCATGGCTTGATGGGCGTGGCAGGGGAAGGATATTGCAAAATGTCCATTTCCACCCCATTCTGGGGCCAGCCAGATATGGTATTTGTTGGTTCTCCAAACTACTCAAAATTTCCACTACCGGTTCTCCAAACTACTCAAAATTTCCGCTATCGGTTCTCCGAACTACTCAAAATTTCCACTATCGTTTCTCTGAACTACTCAAAATTTCCACTACCGGTTCTCCGAACTACTCAAAATTTCCACTACCGGTTCTCCAAACTACTCAAAATTTCCGCTATCAGTTCTCCAAACTACTCAAAATTTCTGCTACTGGTTTTTAAATTGGAGTATTTTAATTAACTAAAATTCACTTATTATTTTATTGTGCAATGCTTTTTATTTTTTGTGAGTCCTTCGGGAGAAGGGCGGCATATAAATTTGATTAAAATAAAATAAAATAAATAAAATCTGGAAGACCACACCTCTGGTCCCAGTGCCCGACTCAGATGGGATCTTGCAACATTAACCTGGAATGTGTATATTTGCCTTCATTCGGAAGGATAAATTTCTTGACCGTGAGAACAATTAACCAATGGAACGGCTTCCCTTTCCAGAAGTTGTGGGTGCTCCATCATTGGAGGCTTTTAATGGGCAGCCATTTGACTGACACAATATAGAGTCTCCTGCTTGAGAGGGTTGGACTAAATGACCTTCAAGGTCCCTTCCAATTCTGTTATTCTGCCCCTAGTCCTTTTCTTCATTACACTAAACTAGAGGTGTCAAACTCAAGGCCTGGGCGCCACCCTCTGCCAGGAAAAATGGAGCTAGGGAGGTGTTAGGAAATGGTTATTTGTCTAACTAGTTGGTCAGGCAATATATAAACCAACAATGTATGTTTGCAGTCAGAAAGGTATTATATTGCTTTAAAACTGTATTGCATCATCCTGTATCCTGATTGGCTAAGCTCTGTAGCCAATGTACTTAAGGGAAGTCAGGATCATGGCTTGTGTGGATACTACACCATTTTACCTGCTTGTTTGCTGTAACTCTCTACCGGATCTCTCTGCATGATCACTGTTTGATCATAGCTACATGTTGCTTTCTACTATTTATTGAATGTTTCGATATTGAACTTGTCCCTGTTTTGAAACCCAAGAAGAACTGTTTTATTGTGTAGGATTACAACTGGTAAGAAGACTTTGTACTTGAAATATCCCTGGATTGATCTTTTAACACTCGTGTTATCTGTGTACAACTTGGATTGTTTTGGGACTTTGCTTTACTTTTTTCTAAAAGTAAAAGACTACAACAACTCAGTGTGTTTGTAGGTTGACTGTGATTGTTCACAACCACTCCCAGTCGCCTTTCATGCTTTTACTCAAAGGGTACTCTGCTCAATAACCCACAACATCAGTTATGAGCCAAGAATATCCTTGACTTCATTTTCATTGGTAGAGGGCTGCAGGAGGCTGTTGTAGCCAAAAACGGAGCCTGGGAGCTGGCAGAGTGCTTGGGCCACCACAGGCACCCCCGATACGAGTGACGTCAAGATGGCCATGCCCACCCTGGCCACGCCCACCACACCCCCCCCGAAGTCAAACGCAACCCCGATGTGGCCCTCAATGAAATCGAGTTTGACACCCTTGCACTAGACATTCCCAATTCCTGCAACTATTCATCGTATGTTTAGCTTCCATTCTCTTACTCACCCTTGTTGCATTCCTCTGCACTCTTTGTAGAATCTCAATGTATTTTTTTTACATCGTGGCGACCAAAATTGGATGCAATATTCCAGGCGTGGTCTTACCAAGGCATTATGCATGTGCCTCCCCCGTGCCCCCTGCCCCCCACGCATGCAGGTGTGACCCCTCCCGTACTCCCCCCGTGCATGTGTGCACTCCCCCGCACTCTCACAACTCTGTGCATGCACGGCAGACCCGGTGGAGGGCACATCTGCATGCATGGTGGAGCTGAGCTGGGGTGACGGCTCATGTGCCATCTGGGAAGGTGCTGCATGCCACTTCTGGCACGCGTGCCATAGGTTCGCCATCATGGGTGTAGGGTCTCCTGCTTGGAAGAGGGTTTGGACCACATGACTTACAAAAGTCTCTTCCAACTCTGTTAATATCTGTCCCTCTTGCACTTACTCCGGCTGAACCAACTAAACCCGTGATGGCGAACCTATGGCATGCTTGCCAGAGGTGGGCCCTCTCTGTGGGCACGTGCACCGTTGCCAGTTGTAGTTATGGTTTCTGGTGCGTGCATATGCGCTGGCCACCTGGTCTTCGCATGTGCCACAGCGCTGGAAAGCAGAAGACCAGCTGGCGGGTGCACATGCTTGCGCCAGCCACCTGGTGTCCGGCTTTCTGGCGCTCCGGCATGCATGAAGACCAGCTGGGGGGGGCATGCAAGCATGTGTTGGAAACCAGAAGACAAGGTGGCCGGCCACGTATGTGCACCAGCCAACTGGTGTTCCTGTTTCCGGGGCTCCAGCGCATGCACATACTCAGATGCGTGCACGCATGTTTTGGTTTGGGCACTTGATGTTGAAATTGACATAAACTCTACCTGGGCATTTGGATTTTTCTGCCTACGTGCAGAATCTCTTCAGCCTAAAAAATGCTTTTAAAATTTTTTAAAAAAGCCTCTAACGATCGCGCGGCTCAGCTGGGATCGTCAGAGGCTTTTAAAGGCATTTTTTCTACAACCTCTTCAGCCTAAAAAATGCTTTTAAAATTAAAAAAAAAAGCCTCTGACGATCACGCAGCTCAGCTGGGATCGTCAGAGGCTTTTTTTCTACAACCTCTTCGGCCTAAAAAATGCTTTTAAATTTTTTTTAAAAAAAGCCTCTGACGATCACACGGCTCAGCTGGGATCGTCAGAGGCTTTTAAAGGCATTTTTTCTACAACCTCTTCGGCCTAAAAAATGCTTTTAAAATTAAAAAAAAAGCCTCTGACGATCACGTGGCTCAGCTGGGATCGTCAGAGGCTTTTTTTCTACAACCTCTTCGGCCTAAAAAATGCTTTTAAAGGCATTTTTTCTATAACCTCTTCGGCCGAAGAGGTTGTAGGGGGGAAAAAAGGCCTTTAAAAGCCTCTGACGATCCCAGCTGAGTTGTCTGATCGTCAAAAGCTTTTCTGCAACCTTTTAAGGTTGTAGAAAAAATGCTTTTAAAAGTTAAAAAAAAAAAAGTTGGCCACGCCCACCCAGTCACATTACCCCCAAGCCACGCCTACAAAATAAGCCACGCCCACAGAACCGGTAGTAAAAAAAATTAGAACCCACCCCTGATGAACTGCATTGTGCTAGAGAGGGGCTTCTTTGGGTTTCCAACAGGGAAAACAGAACTTTTGACAACCTTCTTAGAATTTTAAAGGCTGCGAAGTTGCCCTTAGAACCGGGCATCGCTTGCTAAAAAACTTCCACCTACAAGCCCAGAATTCCCTGCCGATGAGCAGCTCCCCTGGTTTTGTCATCCTGGGGCCGAGGCCTCTGGCTAATAAACAGGCGTCTTAATTGGAAAGAGATCGCTGGGTGTTTTTTTTCAGGGCTCCCCGGAAAAGTCATTTGCACAGGGCGTTTATTGTCGGGGTGCCATTTTGGAGGGAATCCGCATCTAGGAATAACCTGCGCTAAGGAGATGCTCCTTCGAAAAATGGGCACGGCTTGACCTAATTCCAGCTTTCATTTCTCCGGGTGCCTCTTTGAAAGGGATTATGTCACCCGCATAAATATTTTGGTTTCATTAATGCGTTTTTTTGTGGGAAGTGGAAGGGCTGCTGAATCGGTGAGATTTCATTGGCTTCTTTCCACACAGGTTGGTTCATTTTTTTCCCCCCCACCCATCCTCCCAATCGCTCGACTAACAAATCTGAAGTTTGCATTTCCTAAGATTTATATTTCGATCTATTTGCTTCCTTGGGGGGCCAAAACACCAGCAGGAGACTATTGATTAGGAGGCTAAGCACCTCAACCGGTTGTGAGTTCTTGTCGTTGGGTCTTTAGTGCCATCCAAGGTCATATCATAGGTATGGTTTTCCCAGTATAAGCAATCCTCGACTTATGACCACAATGGAGTCAACATTTCTGTTGCTAAGTGAGATAGTTGCTAAGTGAGTTTTGGCTCATTATATGAATTTTCTTGCGCCGTTGTTAAGCGATTAAGTGAATCTGGCTTCCCCATTGGCTTGGCTCATCAGAAGATCGCAAAAGGGGATGACACGCCCCTGGGACATTGTGACTGTCATAAATGTGAGTCAGTTGCCAAGCATCTGAATGTAAATCGCATGACCCTGGGGATGCTGCAACGGCCGTAGGTGTGAAAAATGGTCGTAAGTCTCTTTTTTCAATGCCGTCGTAACTTCAAACGCTCATTAAGCGAACTGTTGTAAGTCGAGGACGACCTCCTGTACTTGTACACACGTATATATTCAGATTCCAGTGAGAAGAGAAATGGCATTTCAATATATAATTATAATAAATAAATTATTTATTCATTTAAATAATATGCTTAAATAAATTATATAATTATATAAATATACTCATCAATAAGAATACTATTAAAAGAAAACGTAAGCATATTTTTTTAAAAAAAATACTATGAAAAAAGAAAGGAAAACGAATGAAAAAAAGAAAGAAAACTTGAAGAAAAATACAAATTAGAAATCTAACTTAAAAGAGACTAATGTAAAAACGACAGTCTTCCCTTCCTCTAGGAAAGCCGTAAGGCCAAATTTTTTGTCCCAACCACAAAAGTCAAAAAAGTTAAAATGGCCTCTAGAACTGCACAGGGGGGAAGCCCTATCCCTTTTCACGCATTTGCATAAATGGGTGGAGCTTAGTTCATACCGCCATTCGTGGTTCTCTTGATCACACCCACCGATACCCCTGCAGAGAATTCTGATTGGTCTTCCTTGTGTGTTCCGTGACACAAGGCATTGTGGGAACCGTGATCTGATGGTTTTTTTGTCCCGTGGATTCCAGTTCACACAGACTGATTATGGTTTATTCATCATGGCTTGTGATTTGAGGTCAACGGGAGCCTCTACGGCTGTACCTGGTGTGTTGCACACTCAGCCAAGCATGCCTGGAAATGCTGTAACTTGGCTTCTCATGTTGGAGCACGTGTTTTGCATGCCAGATTCCAGGTCCCCTCCCTGAGATGGCTGCTTTAAAACTGGTCCGACTTGCTAAGGGGAGTTTCGGACTTTTTTCCCCAAAATAACAAACTTTTTTTAAAAAAAACAATTCATGGGGTTTTTTTTTTGGTCAAATATAATCTTAAAGAGCGAGAAGTCAGCTGGAGGTCTGTTTGGACTCTTAGCAACCTGGAATTTATTCTGTCTGTTCTGCATCATTTTGCAATTTTTTTTTTTAAAAGGAGAAATGTGGATTCAGATTGGGGCATGCTTTCCGTCCCCTGTTATACATTTTAGATTAGATTAACAGAGTTGGAAGGGACCTTGTAGATCATCTAGTCCAACCCCCCACCCAAGCGGGAGGCCCTACACCAGTGATGTCAGATATTGCCTGTATGTGATGCACCAGAGATTAGAAGGGGTTAAGTCTTTACAGACATCACATGTGACTATATCAGCCAATGAACTCTCTTATTGGACTCTTCATCTCTCTCTCATCTATCAGCAAGATAACAAGTGAAGTTCTCTCTCCTCTCAACTTCTGAGTCATACAGTTAGGGTAAATGCAACAGGACACCCTGTCGCATTTACCCTATATACATATATACATGCATGAACATGCACATACATGTTCATGCATGTATATATTTTGTAAATATTAAAACAACCTTTTCTGAACCTGAAGCTGTATTGATCAAATAACTTCTCATAGAACCGAATGAGCACGACCATCAATATATATATTTGACAAATGGTAGCAGAGGATGGTTTCAATCCATCGACATGATGGCTAACCTTTTTGCTGTCGCGTACCAAAAATGAGAATGCGGGGGGGGGGGGTCGCGTGCATGCATGCCCACACCCATAATTCAAGGTGTCCCACCACCCTGTGCATGCGCGTGCAACCCTTCCACACTCACCCCACTTTTGGCACATGATGGCATGGTGGGCCTGGTAGGCCCATTTTTTTGCCCTCCCCAGGCTCCAGAGGCTTTCTAGGAGCCTGGGGGGGGCAAAAATAGCCTCCCCACTATCCCAGAGGCCTTCCAGAGGCCAGAAATAGCCCATTTCCCAAGTCCGGTGGACCCGGAAGGCTGGAAAATCAGGTGACCGGCAAGCTCATGCACCCTGGAGCTGAGCTAGGTCAATGCCTGCGTGCCCACAGATATGGCTTCACGTGCCACATGTGGCACGTGTGCCATAGGTTCGCCATCACAGCCCTACACAACTTCTGACAGATGGCAGTCCAGTCTCTTCTTGAAAGCTTCCAGGGATGAAGCACCAACAATTTCTGAATAACAGAATAATAATAGAATAACAGAGTTGGAAGGGACCTTGGAGGTCATCTATTCCAACCCCCTCTCCAGGAGACCCTACACCATTTAGTCCAGTCTCTTCTTGAAAGCCTCCAGTGATGAAGCTCCCACAACTTCTGAAGGCAACTTCTGTTCCATGGGTCGGTGGCTCTCACTGTCAGAAAATGTCTCCTTATTTCCAGGTTGAATCTCTCCTTGATCAGTTTCTCCATCCATTCTTCCTTGTCTGGCCTTCAGGTGCTTTGGAAAATAGCTTGACCCCCTTCCTCCTCTCTGGGGCAGCCCCTCAAATCCCTTAAGACATGTGGATTTCAACTCCCAGAATCCACACGTCTTAAGGGATTTCAACTCCAACCAAGCCTGCTGGCTCTGAAATTCTGGGCATTGAAGTCCAGAATTGAATCTTAAAAGTGGACAAACTGAGAAACATTGTTCTGGAGAGTCTCTGTTTGAGCAGGAGGCTGGACTAGAAGACCTCCAGGGTCCCTTCCAACTCTGTTTTATTCTGTTATTCTACCATGTTCAGCAGAAGCTCAGCGCTCAAAGCTTGATGGGGTTGGACTTTGGGGGTTAACCCTGACTTACCGCAACTATTTTTAAATTATACGGTGAATCAGTATTTGAGGTTGCAGAGCCGTTACTTATAAAATGTTTATTTATTTGTTGTTTTATTGTACCGCTAGCTGCTGAGGTTTTCTTTTGTCCAGGGATAAGGTAAATAAATAATGCTCATCCAATGTGACTGTGCTAACAGTATGTTAAATGTGGGTTTTTCTTTTTACATGAAAACCGAGATTTAAATTCAGAACCAGGGAGTGGCGGGGAGAGGTTGGAGCCAAGATGTGATTCCCCTAAGCCAGCTGCTAAAGGACTACTGAGTCCTGGGGATTAATATTATTTTACCAGCTACCCGCATAATGGTTTTTGGGGGGCTGAGTCAGAGGCTTTCTGATTGGGAACCTTATTAGCTTAAAAGAAAGATTTGAGGTATGCGTCAAAGATTCTGCATCGTTTTCCAGAAATCGTTTGGATGGGTAACTCATCTATTCAGGCGTCTGAAAGCCAGGCATTGTTCCTCTCTGAATCACCATCACTGGAGGTTTTTGAAAAAAAAAGATTGGACAGCCATCTGTCCAGGAATGTATTAGGACTCCTCCTGGGCAGGGGGCT
This sequence comes from Masticophis lateralis, assembly GCA_030761175.1. NCBI lineage: Eukaryota > Metazoa > Chordata > Lepidosauria > Squamata > Colubridae > Masticophis > Masticophis lateralis. The sequence goes on along the minus strand of JAUDYJ010000017.1, from coordinate 2,944,506 downwards.
GGACTAGAGGACCTCCAAGGTCCCTTCCAGCCCTGTGGTTCTATGGTTCTATGATGTCTTTTGGGCATGGGGCTGGACTAGAAGACCTCCAAGGTCCCTTCCAGTCCTGTGGTTCTATGGTTCTACGGTCTTGGGCGTAGGGCTGGACTAGAAGACCTCCAAGGTCCCTTCCAGCCCTGTGATTCTATGGTTCTATGGTGTCTTTTGGGCATAGGGCTGGACTAGAAGACCTCCAAGGTCCCTTCCAGCCCTGTGGTTCTATGGTTCTATGGTCTTGGGCATAGGGTTGGGCTAGAAGACCTCCAGGATCCCTTCTAGCCCTGTGATTCTATGGTTCTACGGTCTTGGGCATAGGGTTGGACTAGAAGACCTCCAAGGCCCCTTCCAGCCCTGTGATTCTATGGTTCTATGGTCTTGGGCATAGGGTTGGACTAGAAGACCTCCAGGGTCCCTTCCAGCCCTGTGATTCTATGGTTCTACGGTCTTGGGCATAGGGTTGGACTAGAAGACCTCCAGGGTCCCTTCCAGGCCTATATAGATAATCCTCAATTTATGACCATTTTGAGCCCAAACTTTCTTTTGCTAAGCAAGAAAGCTGTTAAGTTTTTAATTTTGCCGCATTTCATGGCCTTTCTTGACACAGTTGTTAAATTAGTAACACGGTTGTTATATGAAGCTGGCTTCCCCTTTGTCTTCGCCAATCAGGAGGTTGCAATAGGTGGTCACATGACCCCAGGGCACTGCAACCGTCATAAATAGGAACCAGTTGCCAAACGTCTGAATTTTGATCACGTGGCCATGGGGAGGCGGCAACGGTCGTAAGTGTGAAAAATGGCCATATGTTGCTTTTTTCAGTGCTCTAACTTTGAATGGCCACTAAATGAATTATTGTAAGTTGAGGACTACCTGTATGTAGGGTAACTAGAGACAGAGAAGAAGAGGAGGATGAAGAGGAAGAAGAAGAGGAAGGGGGGAGGAGGAAGAAGAGGAGGAAGAGCAGGAGGAGGAAGAAGAAAAGGAAGAGGAGGAGGAAGAAGAAGAGAAGGAGGAGGAGGAAGAGGAAGAAGAGGGGGAGGAGGAAGAAGAGGAGGAAGAGCAAGAGGAGGAAGAAAAGGAAGAGGAGGAAGAAGAGAAAGAAAGGAGGGGAGGAAGAGGAAGAAGAGGAGGAGAAAGTAGAGGAAGAGGAGGAGGAAGAAGAGAAGGAGGAAGAGGAAGAAGAAGAGGAAGGGGGGAGGAGGAAGAAGAGGAGGAAGAGCAAGAGGAGGAAGAAAAGGAAGAGGAGGAAGAAGAGAAAGAAAGGAGGGAGGAAAAGGAAGAAGAGGAGGAGAAAGTAGAGGAAGAGGAGGAGGAAGAAGAGAAGGAGGAAGAGGAAGAAGAAGAGGAAGGGGGGAGGAAGAAGAGGAGGAAGAGCAAGAGGAGGAAGAAAAGGAAGAGGAGGAAGAGAAAGAAAAGGAGGGAAGGAAGAGAAGGAAGAAGAAGAAGAGGAGGAAGGGGGAGGAAGAAGAGGAGGAAGAAAAGGTAGAGGAGAAGAAAGGAGGGGAGGAAAAGGAAGAAGAGGAAGAGGAGGAAGAGGAGGAGGAAGAGGAAGAAGAAGAGGAAGGAGGGAAGGAGGAAGAAGAAAAGGAAGAGGAGGAAGAGGAGGGGGAGGAAGAGAACAAAGAAAAGAAAAGAAGAAGAATGTTTTAACCCTGGTATGAGGAAGTTGTTCGGTGGCCATAACTGTAATTGTAATTGTAAGAGCCGGCTTGTGTTTCCTGGCACAGCTCTCATGGCCAGGTGCCCGTTTGCCAGGTGTGAATGAGGAGCCTGAGTCAGGATGGGGGCCAGCTCCTCCTCTGACGTTGTGTATGTGTGTGTATGAGACCAAGAGCCCTTTCTTTCTTCTCTGGGTATTGTTGTTTTTGGCCCGGAGTGGAGATTCCCAAGCAAGGAACCACATACCAGGTCGGTGATGTGAGTGACCCCTGGCCAGGAAACTCGGTAGCTCTCACCCCGGGATCTCAGAATACAGAGTAACAGATCAGGAAGGGACCTTGGAGGTCTTCTAGTCCAGCCCCCTGGACAAGGAGGAGACACAAGGGCATCCAACCTTGGCAGCTTTAAGTCTTGTGGACTTCAACTCCCAGAGTTCCAGAGACAGCATTGCTGGGATAAGACATGCATGATCCATCCCCAAAGTAGATTCCTTAAGAATGTACAGGTAGTCCTCGTTTAGTGACCGAAGTTACAGCAAGCACTGGAAAAGTGACTTAGGACTGGTTTTCACACTTATGACCATCGCAGCATCTCCATCAACACATGATCCAAATTCAGACATTTGACAACTGACCCATACTTATGACAGTCGCAGTGTCCCGGGGTCACATGATCCCCTTTTGCGACCTTTGGACAGGCAAAGTCAATGGGGAATCCAGATTCACTTAACGACTCGTCTTACTGGCTTAACAAACTGCAGTGATTCCTTTAATAACTGCGGCAAGACGGGTCGTAAAATGGGACAAGGCTTAGTTCACTGTTGTTTCGCTCAGCAAGGGAACTTTTGGACTCGATGGTGGTCATAAATCGAGGACTACCTGCAGTATCAAAAAAAAGAAAAAAATGGGCAGGGGAAAATAGATGAGAACCATAAACCCCCCAGGAGAAGCAGCCGTTCTATTCTATTCTATTCTATTCTATTCTATTCTATTCTATTCTATTCTATTCTATTCTATTCTATTATCTGTTCTGTTCTTTTCTGTTCTGTTCTGTTCCATTCTGTTCCGTTCCATATATTATTCTATTCTTTTCTATATATTATTCTATTGTAATTGTAATTCTTATTCTATTCTATTTCTATTCTATATAGAAATATTCTATTTCTGTTTGATTTCTACTCATTTCTAATTCTATTCTGTAATAACCCGAAAGAACTCTGCTTTCAGAGGCAGCTGGCAGAGGCTACGATTTCACAAGGTGTGTGTCTGCTGGGGTTGTGGGGAAGAAACTATGGCAGGCTTGAGACATGGGGTGGGGGGAGAGGGGAGGAGGGAGGGAAGGGCAGGATCCGGGCAAGCCAGGGCAAAGCTTCAGCATCTGTGCAGGCTGGTTGAGCTGGACTCCCGGCCTCGTCCACTTTCCTGGGCGCGTGCAACTTGCAGCCGATTTGAGGAACAACTCTTGAGTTGAAGGTGGGGCTCGAAGGAGGTTGGGGGGTGGGGGGAGCATTGGATTATGGGTGTGGGCACACGAGTGCACGACCCCCCCTGCCCCCGCTTTTGGCACGTGACAGCAAAAAGGTTACTGGTGGGCCCTCAAGTTCCTATACCATGACTTCTGGTGGCAAGCAGTTCCCCTGGTTAATTGTCCTCCCTGTTAGAAAGTTTCTCCTTAATTCCAGGTTGTTTCTCTCCTTGATTAGTTTCCATCCGTTGCTTCTTGTCTTGCATCTTCAGCGGTCTGGAGGATAATTGGACCCCCTCTTCTTTGGGGCAGCCCCTCAAATCCTGTACGATTGCTATTATGTCACCCCTAATTCTTCTTTTTTCTAGACTAGCCAGACCCAAATCCTGCAGCCATTCTTCCTATATTTTAGTCTCCAGGTTTTAATCACGAGGAGAAGGGCATCACAGGTTTCCAAAATCACGTCTTTGCTTTTCTCCTGAGATTGAATTTGATAGTTCACACTCTTCCTCCTTTCTCCCGTCTCCCCAGGTCTGCTGGCCCGAGTGTTGGAGACCCCGAGCAGCGTGACGGCGGTGTTTGGCAAAGACGTGGTCCTGCCCTGTGGCTACCAGGCCACCCAGGGCGAGACAGTGCTGCAGGTCACCTGGTTGAAGCGAGGAGACGGCGGGAAGAGCACGGAGCTGGCGGTCTTGAATTCGCAGCATGGGGTCCATATCCAGGATGCCTATGCCGGCCGAGTGCTGCGGCAGGCGCAGGGGTCCCTGGTCAACGGCTCTATCCTGCTGAAGAATGCGGTACAGGCCGACGAGGGCACCTATGAATGCCACCTCATCACCTTCCCCCAGGGCAACTTCGAGTCCCACCTGGCCCTCAAGGTTCTAGGTAAGGACCCCTGAGGAGGCTTAGGTCCCCACCTTGCCCTCAAGGTTCTAGGTAAGGATACCTGAAGAGGTTCAGGTCTCCACTTGGCCCTCAAGTTCTAGGTAAGGACCCCTGAGGATGTTCAGGTCTCCACCTTGCCCTCAAGGTTCTAGGTAAGGACTCCTGAGGCCCTCAAGGTTCTAGGTAAGGACCCCTGAGGAGGTTCAGGTCTCCACCTGGCCCTCAAGGTTCTAGGTAAGGACACCTGAGGCCCTCAAGGTTCTAGGTAAGGACCCCTGAGGAGGTTTAGGTCTCCACCTTGCCCTCAAGTTTCTAAGTAAGGACACCTGAGGAAGTTCAGGTCTCCACCTGGCCCTCAAGGTTCTAGGTAAGGACCCCTGAGGATGTTCAGGTCTCCACCTTGCCCTCAAGGTTCTAGGTAAGCACACCTGAGGCCCTCAAGGTTCTAGTAAGGACTCCTGAGGAGATTTAGATCTCCACCTTGCCCTCAAGGTTCTAGGTAAGGACATCTGAGGAGATTCAGGTCTCCACCTGGCCCTCAAGGTTCTAGGTAAGGACACCTAAGGCCCTCGAGGTTATAGGTAAGGACACCTAAGGCCCTCAAAGTTCTAGGTAACGACCCCTGAGGAGCTTCTGGTCTTCTCCTGGACCTTAAGGTTCTAGGTAACAATCCCTGAGGAGCTTCAGGGCTCCAACTGACCCTCAAGGTTCCACATATCGGGCCAGCATAGCTTTGGCCCAGTCTATCCAATGCAAAGAGGAAACATGGCAGCAGTTTCCTGCTGCTGGCCATGCCCACCCAGTCAGCCACACCCACCCAGTCGGCCACGGCTTCCACCCCCCGCCAAGGTCCACCACAGCCCTGATTCGGCCTTCCATGAAATTGAGATTGGCACCCCTGGTATAGGGTTTCCTGCCTGAACAGAAGTTGGATTAGAAGACCTCCAAACTCCCTTCCAACTCTGTTACTCCGTTTACTAAAACTGGCCGGTTTTAAAAGGGATGTAATTTATGGGGTGGTGTAATGCACCCAACTAACTGAAACCCTCAAGTGGAAGTCAGGGGCAGGAATTGTGGCAGGAGGGACGGGTTTTTTTTTTTTTTGCAAATGGGGTTGCAGCAGGGGTGGGATTCACCTGGTTCGGACCGGTTCGGGCAAAGTAGATGCTAATTTTACATCTGGTTCGTCGAACTGGTAGTTGCAAGACTGGCTGGCCCCTCCCACCCAGCCCCACCCCTCCCAGGAGTCTCCAGGTGGCCCGTTTTGGATGCCAGGTAAGTGCAGGGCCCACGCTGAGGCTCTGGGAGGGCAAAAAACGGGCCTCCTGAAAATTTCTGAAGTCAAGAAACGGGCCCGTTTCCAGCCTTCGGAGGGCCTCCGGAGCTCAGGGGAGGCCCTCACGGAGGCTCGATGAAAGCATCCAGAGCCTGGGGACCCTCCCCAGAGCCTGGGGACCCTCCCCAGAGCCTGGGGAGGGTGCACCACGGTGGGCCCCCCACCCCCACCGTGGTGCAGGAGGCCGAGTAGGCCACGCCCACCATGGCCACGCCCACCCAGCAACTGGACAGAGAATCGGTTGCTAAAACTTTTGAATCCCACTCCTGGGATAGCAGCCCCCAAAACGGCAGGTGTTTGGGGAAAAAGTCGAAGAATTGGAAAGTGGTACCAGGGCTGAAGATGGTGTTTTATTCTTTTTTAAAAAAAAGTACCGGATGAAAATTAATCAAGCCCACCGATTATTATCTCCTCTTTCACGTGGGGAGTAAATGATAAACAAACAATAAACAAACAATATCGAGGGGCAACGGGGAGCTGTGTGCCAGGCTTCTCATGCCAAGATGGATGGCTTCCTGCACGGACCCAGTGACACCAGCTCGGCCACACCCCACTCTTCTTCTTTGTGCCCCAGAGCAGCCAACCCTGGGTTCCTAGCCCGGAGTGGCCCCGTGGGCCCTTCCTGGCTCGCCCCAGGCCCCTTCCCAGACCTGCATTTAATTATAGTTCTAAAAAGTGTTTAGAACATTTTACGGCAATTAGAAGCTGCTCCTGCCTCGAGGATGGATAAGGTCATAGAGGCTGAGTTTTAACGGGATTTTGAAATCGGGTGGGTGAAATTGGAGCTGGAGAGAGACCAGTGGTGAAATCCAATTTTTTTTTTACTACCAGTTCTGTGGGTGTGGCTTGGTGGGTGTGGTGTGGCTTGGTTGGCTTGGCAGGGGAAGGATACTGCAAAATCTCCCTTCCCTCCCCACTCCTGGGAGAAGAATATTGCAAAATCTCCATTCCCACTCCACTCCGGATACTGCAAAATCTCAATTCCCACCCCACTTCGGGGCCAGCCAAAGGTGGCATTTGCCAGTTCTCCAAACCACTCAAAATTTCTGCTACCTGCTGGATTTAACCGCTGAGAAAGATCCTTGGTTGTCCAAAGCTGGGCTCGTCTCACCTGACCGACTCCTGGAAAGGAGAAACTGCACTTCAGAATCGAGAAATGGGGTGTATCCTGTGGTTTTTGTTTTAGCTCCATAAGTGTGAAAAATAAAGGATATACACACAGAAGCACACAGATGTGGACACAAACACACCTGTCTGGGACCTTGTAAATCTTCCGTTCTCCCAAAAAGGCCCGGCTTCATAGCTGGGACTGGCTTGGCACCAATCCATATTGATCACAGGTAGTCCTCGGCTTACGACCTCAATTGAGCCCCACATTGCTGTTGTTAAGTGAGACGTTTGTTAATAGCAATACCACTTAGACTTATAGAGCGCTTTCACCGTGCTTTGCAGCCCTCTCTAAGCGGTTTACAGAGTCAGCATATTTTCCCCCGCCCAACAATCTGGGTCCTCATTTTACCCACATTGGAAGGATGGAAGGCTCAGTCGACCTTGAGCCTGTCAGGATCGAACTGCTGGCAGTGGGCAGAGTTAGCCTGCAACCCTGCATTGTAACAGGAAGGAAGGAAGGAAGGAAGGAAAGCAATTGGCAGCAATATAAATCCCCTAAATAAATAAATAAGTTCAGAGGGCGCCAAGGACCCATCCTTTGTGAGCCTTCCGTCTCTTCTAAGCCGCGTCTGGTCTTCTCATCTCTTTGCAGTGCCCCCGTTGCCAATTCTGAACCTGGGGCCTCCGCTGGAGGAAGGGCAGGGCCGCACGTTGGCCGCCTCCTGCACAGCCGAAGGGAACCCGGTCCCCACCGTCACCTGGGAGACCGAAATCCGTGGCGTATCCAACACCCAGCAATCCTCGCATTCCCGCTCAGCCTCGGTCACCAGCGAATTCTACGTGGTCCCTGGGCGCAGCATGAATGGCAAGCCCTTGACCTGCGTGGTTTCTCACCCGGGACTGCAGCACGTGAAGAGGATCACTCACACCCTCAGCGTGGCCTGTAGGTACCTGTTCTCACCTTCACCTGGGCCGCCAGCCTGCCTCTCCTCCCACCGCAGTCTCTTGTAGACCTTCCGTGGCCAGGCAGATAGGCTGCCATGGAATTTGGGACTGGGTGGGGGTCCAAGCTTGCCATAGGGGAATGCCAGAAAGACGCCCCACAGGACAGGAACTCAGGGCACGTTACGGGTCCCCTCGATCGGGGATGTGCTTCTGGTGGGACCACCAAAAAGGGCCTTCTTGGTGGTGGCCCCTTCTCTGTGGAACATTGTTCCCCTGGTCAGCCTGCACCCTCTTGCTTTACAGAAAGGCCCTACATATGGGGTTTGGTCAGTGGTTTCCTGGGGACCCCAAACAGAGCTAGGAAGGGGACTGATTTGATTGTGTTGCTGCTGCCATGGGCTGAGGTGTGAGCTTGATGGATTTTTATGTTGTGGTGTTGTAAGCCACCCAGAGTTCATCTATGTGTGAGTTGGGCAGCCATATAAATTTGTGATGATAGATAGATATGGATGGATTGATGGATAGAGAGAGAACGGGCGAGAGAGAGAAGTAGATAGGTAGAGGAAAAAAGAGAGAGAAGTAGACAGATTACAGATAGATAAGTAGGTAGAATAGATAGATTATATGTATATATATGAAAGAAAGAGAGAGAGGATAGAGGGAGAGAAATAGAGAGAGAAATAGAGAGATAGGTAGATTAAGGATAGAGATAGATAGATAGATAGATAGATAGATAGATAGATAGATAGATAGAGAGAGAGAGAGAGAGAGAGAGAGAGATAGATAGATAGATAGATAGATAGATAGATAGATAGATAGATAGAGGGAGAGAGAAGTAGATAGATTACAGATAGATGATAGATGATAGATAACCAGGTAGAATAGATAGATAGATTATATATATATATACATACATACATACATACATATATATATATATATGAGAGAGAGAGAGAGAGAGAGAGAGAGAGAGAGAGAGAGAGAGAGAGAGAGAGAAATAGATAACCTATGAAAAGTAAGAAAATAGATATATATATAAGAGAGAGAAAGAGGGAGAGAAACAGAGGGATAGGTAGATTAAAGATAGATAATAGAGATAGATAGATAGATAGATAGATAGATAGATAGATAGATAGATAGATAGATAGATAGAGATAGATAGATAGATAGATAGATAGATAGATAGATAGAGATAGATAGATAGATAGATAGATAGATAGATAGATAGATAGATAGATAGATAGATGGATGATAGAGACAGACAGACAGTCCTGCTTGCTGTCTCTAGTTATAATCATAGTAAGGGCCTGGCTACAAGGCAGTCCTGGGCTGTGCCACATGGGAACGTTCTTCCCCATCCCTTCGGTTTGCCTGACCTTGCCTTCCCTCCTTCCCTCGTGCAGACCTGTCAGATGCCTCCATCCTGGGTCACGAGGCAGAGCAGGACTGGACGGAAGGCCAGGAAGGGGCTTCTTTGAAGTGCCTCGGCGATGGGAACCCACCACCCACCTACAACTGGTCTCGGTGAGTCTGGTGCCATGTCTTTAGCCTTCATTCCTGGCTTGTTGGGGTAGCTGGGGTTTGTTCAGGGGGTTGTTGGTTGGAACAGGGGTCTCCAAACTTGGCATTTTAAGGCTTATGGACTTCAACTCCCAGAATTCCCCAGCCTCCTTTCTTTCCATCCTCTCTCCTGTCTCTATTTTCCTTCCTTCCTTCCTTCCTTCCTTCCTTCCTTCCTTCCTTCCTTCCTTCCTTCCTTCCTTCCTTCTTGCCGTCCCTCCTTCCTCCCTTCCCTCCTCCCTCTGTACATCCATCCATCCATCCCTCTTTCCTTCTTCCCTTTCCCTCCCTCCCTCCTTTCCTTCCTTCCTGCCTGCCTGCCTGACTCCCTTCTTCCCTCCCTACATCCATCCGTCCGTCCGTCCCTCTTTCCTTCTTCCCTTTCCCTTCCTTCTTCCTCCCTTCCTCCCTCCCTCCCTCTCTACATCCTTCCCCCCCTCTTTCCTTCTTCCCTTTCCCTTCCTGCATCCCTGCCTTCCTCCCTCAGGTAACACTGAGTGGCTTACAATATTAAAGGTAAAGGTAAAGGTTCCCCTCTCACCTATGTGCTAGTCGTTCCTGACTCCAAAGGGCAGTGCTCATCTCCGTTTCAAAGCCGAAGAGCCAGCACTGTCCGAAGACGTCTCCGTGGTCATGTGGCCGGCATGACTCAACGCCAAAGGTGCACGGAACGCTCTTCCCTTCCCACCAAAGGTGGTCCCTATTTTCCTACTTGCATTTTTTAATGTGCTTTCGAACTGCTAGGTTGGCAGAAGTTGGGACAAGTCACGGGAGCTCACCCCGTTACGCGGCAGCACTAGGGATTCGAACCGCTGAACTGCCGACCTTTCGATTGGCAAGCTCAGCATCTTAGCCACTGAGCCACCACTTCCCTTATCCACCCATTTTACGGATGGTAACTCTGAGCGGCTTACAATATTAAACACGTCATAAATACATGCCATTTGTGAATTTTGATCACGTGATTGCAGGGAGGCTACGATGGTTGTAAGCATGGCTGTAAGTCGCTTTTTTCGTCACTTCAAACGGTTACTAAATGAACGTTCATAAGTCAAGGACTCCCTATGCCTTGCCTTGTAAAAACCAGGCAGAGTTCTGATCGCCCCAGTTGGGCTTTTTTAAACCATCTCCTATGGGTATCGTGGAGAAGAGAGTAGCGTGGAGAAGAGCCACGCTATTCCTGCCAGCCAGCCAACACGGGGCTGAGGAAATAATGAACTTAGAAATAGAGACAAATCCAGAATTCTTCCTCTTTGGTATGATCACAACGCAATACACGAAAGAAATAAGATATCTCATTATACATATCTTGACAGCTGCACGAATATTGTTCACACAAAACTGGAAATTAGATAAACTCCCAACAAAAGACAAAATTATCTCAAAGATAGCAGAGTGTGCCGAAATGGATAGATTGACGATGGTATTACAAGATAGGAAGGAAAGTGATTTTTATTTTGTGTGGCACAAATGGTATAAATGGCTGGAAAGTAAAATTAGCACAAACCTAGAAGATGAAGATTTGGGTGAAAGTCTAATAGGAACAAATGATTAAGAAGATAATATAAATATATTTATAGTGTAAAATATTTAAACAAATGAATTTAAAATTACTCTTGCATTAATATAGAAATTAAGACACTATTTACTCTGTTGATGACAAACATATATGTAAAATGTCACAAATGTGGTGTAGGTTTTGTGGATGGTGGGGTTTTGTTTTTATATGTATTGTCTTTACATCTTTGTTTATAATCAATAAAAAAAAAAAAAGCTCCCACAGAAAGCTCCCACAGAAAGCTCCTGCCTGATCCTCCATAAACACCTCTTCTCCATCCGGCGTTTCTTGGCTGTCTCTTAAAACTGCTTTTTTGTATGGGGAGGGACCAGCCAGAACTTGCCATGGGTTTCGGGTAAGGAGCCTCCGGGCAAAATGCAGCCTTTGTGGTGAGCTGGGAAGGAACAGCCAAGTCAGCACGGCTGGCTGGGGAGGTGGTGGTGGTGGGGTTGGGAATCTTCCTGGGGGTGCGGCCGGCAGGAACACAATACCGTTGCCAATTGCCGCCCTGCGCAACTTGTCACACAGTGGTGCGGAAGAGCAGCACCGGAGCAGCCCAGGGTGGCAGCCGCCCTGCCAAAATGGTGCCCGGTGCCATGCCCAGAAATGTCATTTCTTTGGCTTGATGGCAATAAATGGCACATCTCCACCTGGCCTTGCTGGGTTGTGAGAGGCTGTCTCTAAAACCGAAACCAGGAAGAAAAAAAAAACTTTAGAAAACTAAGAAGAGTGCAGAGAAGATGATGATTTAAAGAACGGTTGGTGGAATTGGGTATGTCTCGTTTAATGAAAAGAAGGACAGGAGGGCAGCCTTCCAGTATTTGAGAGGGTGCCCCAGTGGTTAAATCTAATTTTTTTTTTACTATCAAGTTCTGTGGGCATGGCTTGGTGGGTGTGGTGTGGTATGGCTTGGAGGGCGTGGCAGGGGAAGGATACTGCAAAATCCCCATTCCTTCCCCACTCCTGGGGGAAGGATATTGCAACATCTCAACCTGGAAATAAGGAGAAACTTTCTGACAGTGAGAACCATCAACCCATGGAACAGAAGTTTGTTTTTTTTAAAATTAGATTTATATGCTGCCCTTCTCCGAAGACTCAGGGCGGCTTACAAGGCGTTAAGCAATAGCCTTCATACTTTTGTATATTTTAATTATACAAAGTCAGCTTATTGCCCCCACAAACTGGGTCCTCAATTTACCTACCTTAGAAAGGATGGAAGGCTGAGTCAACCTTGAGCCTCGAACTTGTAATAATTGCAGACAGCTGAATGTTAATAACAGGCTATTTAGTCTGTTGAGCTATCCAGGCTCCTTCAGAAGTTGCGGATGTTCCATCCCTGGAATCTGTATTTACAGATACAGATGAACAGAGTTGGAAGGGACCTTGGAGGTCATCTATTCCAGCCCCCTCCCCCACCCAAGCAGGAGATCCTTACACCATTTTCTGATCGATGGCAGTCCAGTCTCTTCTTGGAAGCCTCCAGGGATGAAGCTCCCACAACATCCAAAGGCAACTTCTGTTCCATCGGTTGATTGTTCTCACTGTCACAAAATTCCACCTTAATCCCAGGTTGCTTCTCTCCTTGGTCAGTTTCCATCCATTCTTCCTTGTCTGGCCTTCAGGGGCTTTGGAGAATAGCTTGACCCCTTCCTCCTCTCTGGGGCAAATTTTTAACAAGAGGCTAGACAGCCCTTTTGCCCAGAATGGTATAAGCCAGGTTTCCTGCTGAAGCAGGGGGTTGGACTAGAAGACCTCCAAGGAGCCTGAGTAGCGTAGGGGGTAATGCCTCCTACAAAGGCAGCATTTAAGATCCAGCTGCCTGCAATTACTTGCAAGTTCAATCCCAACCAGGCTCAAGGTTGACTCAGCCTTCCATCCTTTCTAAGGGAGATAAATTGAAGACCCAGTTTGTGGGGGCAATAAACTGACTTTGTATAAATATACAAAAGTATGAAGGCTATTGCTTAACGCACTGTAAGCTGCCCTGAGTCTCCGGAGAAGGGCGGCTTATAAATCGAAGAAAGGAAGGAAGGAAGGAAGGAAGGAAGGAAGGAAGGAAGGAAGGAAGGAAGGGCCTATAAGAGCCTTGGTGGTGCAATGCACTAAAGTGCTGTTAAGTAGCACTTAGCTGCCAGCTGCCTGCAATTACTGTAAATTCGAATCTCACCAGGCTCAAGGTGGACTCAGCCTTCCATCCTTTCTAAGGGAGGTAAATTGAGGACCCAGTTTGTGGGGGCAATAAGCTGACTTTGTATAAATATACAAAAGTATGAAAGCTATTGTTTAATGCATTGTAAGCCGCCCTGAGTCTCCGGAGAAGGGCGGCATATAAATCAAATTAAAAAAAAAAAAAAAAGGTCCCTTCCATCTCTATTCTTCTCTTTTTCTTCAATTCAACACTGTGGGGACTTAGGAAAATGCACCACCCTCTCTATCGCGGCATCTGCCCTTTGGAGCACCCCAACCCCACCCCGAGACCCACATGGCTTCCCACCCTTGCTGACACTCGAAAAGCCTTTGAAGGGAAAAACCTGGCGATCGTCCCAGGCCTGGGGCTGGGGTGGGCGTCGAGCCCCTTTGCGCTGTATTGTCCCGTGGTATGTTCCCCGGACGGGCATGGCTCTTTTTGAACTCTGCAAACCCTTCTCTCTGTTTTAATTACATGCCTGCAGTTTGACAGCCTCACATAAATAAATGATAGGAAGCCACATTTGCGCATAGTTGCGTTAACCCGGTAGATTCCCAGAAACCAATACAGGTAGTCCTAGACTTACGGCCACAGCAGAGCCCACAATGTCTGCTGTTAATGGAGACATTTGTTAAGGAGGGGGGGTTGTCCCGTTTTACGACCTTTTTTCCCCGCCGTTGTTAAGTGAATCCTTGCACTTGATAAATGAGCAACCCGGTTATTAAGCAAATCCGGCTTCTTTCCCCTTGACTTGGCTTGTCTGAAGGTCGCCAAAGGCCCAGACGGACACTTCAACCGTCATAACTGTGAGGCAGTTGCCGAGCGTCTGAATTTTAATCCCTTGACCACGGGGATGCTTCAAAAGTCATAACGATGAAAAACGGTCATAAATCATGTTTTTCAGTGCTGTTTTAGCTTTGTATGGGGACTAACCGAGCTGTTGTAAGTTGAGAACCACAAGGAGGTCTTGAATTAAAACCATTCTTTTAGCACTGGGGGGAAAAAAAGGGGCTTGCAACCAGCTTTCACACTCAGGCCCGTCATAGCATCCCTCCGGACTTGCGATCAAAATTTGGGGTTTGTTGGCATGGATTGGTGTCGGTTGTAGCATCTGAGGGATGATGTGATTTCCATTTGCTTCTGACAAGCAAAGCCAAACTGGGGGGAAGTGGGGTTCGCTGAACGACTGGTGATTCGCTTAACGACTGCAGTGATTGGCTTAAGAACCTCGACAAAAAAGGCCGCACAGAATAACAGAGTTGGAAGGGACCCTGGAGGTCTTCTAGTCCAACCCCCTGCCCAGGCAGGAAACCCCACACCGCTTCAGACAAATAGTTTTCCAACATCTTCTTTAAAACTTCCAGTGTTGGAGAACCCACAACTTCTAGTGGCAAGCTGTTCCACTGATTCATTGTCCTCACTGTCAGGAAGTTTCTCCTTAATTCCAGGTGGCTTCTCTCCTTGATGAGTTTCCATCTGTTGCTTCTTGTGCTGCCCTCGGGTGCTTTGGAGAATAGCTTGACCCTCCCCTCTTCTTTGGGGCGGCCCCTCAAATACTGGAAGATGCTACCATCTTTTATTTATTTATTTATTTATTCAATAAATAAAGATTCAATAAATCTTAGTCCCTTAGTCCTTCTTTTCATTAAACACAATCAGGAGCGACTCATTTAAGAACCGCATTGCGGGTACATTATATAAGACTATCATACAAATACCTTTCCAATTTTCATTCTTAATTTACAATTCACTAAGAGTATAACAACATATATTGCTCATTCAAATTAACTTTCATATTCAATTAAAAGTATCATTATCCATTTTGTCATTGGATCAAACAAAGACAAAATGGATAATGATACTTTTAATTGAATATGAAAGTTAATTTGAATGAGCAATATATGTTGTTATACTCTTAGTGAATTGTAAATTAAGAATGAAAATTGGAAAGGTATTTGTATGATAGTCTTATATAATGTACCCATGAGGATTTCACCGACAAAAGGCATGTGGATGAAAGCAATGAATGGGAATGTAAATAATGTAAATAATAATAATGCATTAATGTAAATACCACGAAAGTATACTTGTTTATGTATAATAATATCATGAAACCGGAAATGACAGAAATGTATTATAATTTTTAATCAATAAAGATTTTGAAATCGGAAAAAAAAAAAAGAACTGCCTTGTGGCCACGCGGGTGGTAATGGGAGCGACATGGCGTTCCCATGTGACACCTCTCCTGCGCGAGCTGCACTGGCTCCCGGTGGTCTTCCGGTGAGCTTCAAGGTTTGGTTACCACCTTTAAAGCACTCCATGGCTTAGGACCTGGTTACCTACGGGACAGCCTACTACCACCAATAGCCTCCCACCGGCCGGTACGCTCTCACAGAGAGGGGCTCCTCCGGGTGCCGTCGGCCAAACAATGCCGACTGGTGGCCCCCAGGGGGAGAGTCTTCTCTGTGGGGGCACCTACTCTCTGGAACGAGCTCCCCCCGGAGATACGGAGGATCCCGGATCTGTGCACCTTCCGCCGCGCTCTTAAGACTCTTTTATTTCACCAGGCGGGCCTGGCCTAATCTTTTTCCCTCTTTTAATATGTACAATTTTAAATTGGTTTTAAATTATTGGGGTGTTTTAATCTGTTCGGGCCAAAGTGTTTAATTTGATTTTATGCTATTTTAAAATTTTGTATTCATGTATTTTTATTGTTTGGCTGTTCACCGCCCTGAGTCCTTCCGGAGTAGGGCAGTATATAAATCAAATCAAATGAAAATGAAATGAAAATGGTTCCCATCCCTGGGTAGAATATACCATTTTAAAGGCCTAGGATGCAATGAAACAGAACTGTCGATCTGAAAGGGACCTTGGAGGTCTTCTAGTCCAATCCCCAGCCCAGGCGAGACGTTAATGTCTTGTGACCTGTGCATACGAAGCCCTTCTTCAGAGCCCCCAGGGGTTGCCTTTCTTTTTCTACGGCTCAGCTGGGCATGTGGGGGGAGGGCGGCACAGGGATTTTTGCTTCTGGTTCTCCGAACCACCTGCCGCCATTGTTACCAGATCGGGCGATCCGGTCCAAACCGGGAGCATTTCACCCCTCGTTTGGGGTGGTGGGGTTGGGGTTGGGGTTCAGAATTGAGGTTAGGGTTAGGGTTAGGGTTTGGATTGAGGTTAAGACTAGGGCTAGGATTTGGGGTGGTGGGTTGGGGGTTAGGGTTGGGGGTTAGTGTTGGGGTCAGGATTGGGGTTGGGGGTTGGGGTTGGGGTTGGGGTTTGGGTTAGGGCTAGGGTTTGAAGTTGTGGGTTGGGGTTGGGTTGAGGTTAGGACTAGCGTTGGGGGTTAGGGGTTAGGGTTGGGAGTTGGGGATTAGGCCTAGGAGTTGGGGTTGGGGTTAGGGTTAGGATTTGGGAGTTGGGAGTTGGGAATTAGGGTTAGGGTTTGGGGTTAGGGTTGGGGTTGGGGTAGGGGGTTAGGATTGGGAGCTGGGGATTATGGCTAGGCTTTGGGTTAGGGTTGAGGTTAGAGTTTGGATTTGAGTTAGCTTTGGGGTTAGGGTTAGGGTTAGGGCCAGAGTTTTGGCTGGGGATTGGGTTGGGGTTGGGGTTGGGGTTGAGGTTAGGAGTAGGGTTGGGGTTAGGAAGGGGGCACAGCAGCTGCCCAGGCTGATAAGCACCCGGCATCTCCGATGCTGCCGGCATCCGCGGGTGCAGAGTTTGGGTGGGGCCCAAACAGGTTTCAGCACCGGCTCTGCTAATCAGGTCACCGTGGGAAAAGGGAAGGCATTCCTTTGATTTCAGCACCTATTGTGGATGATGTCATGGCTCCCTCCCTCCCCCCCCCCCCATTTCTCTTCCCTCTATCACCAGTCACAACATGTCCCGGGGTGGAGGAGCAGCCAGGAAAGGGAGAGAAAAAGAGCCAGGCACATCTGCATTTTCCTCCCTCACTTACTTTAATCGGCAAAAGACACAACCCAAGTACAGACAATCCTTGAGTTACAACCATTCGTTCAGTGACCATTCGAAGTGACAATGGCAGTGAAAAAAAGTAACATTTCACACTTACGACTGTTGTAGCATCCCTACGGCCACATGATCACTCTTTGGACCTTTGTCAACTGACTCATATTTATGACGGTGGTAGTGTCCCAGGCAGAGGGGTATTCAGCTGATTTGGACCGATTCAGCCGATTTGGATCAATTCGGTGCTCCGGTGTAAAGACCTCCTATTTAGCCACATTTTTGAGGCCTGCGCGGAAGGCGTGAGCACGAGCAAAGTGCATACGCGCAAGACCGGGTACATGCATGGAAGGTGTGAGTGCAAAATGAGGGTGCGTGCGTGAGGCGAACCGGTGGTAAGGATCTATGCAAAGGTGGGATTCAGCCGGTTCGTACCAGTTTGGATGAAGTGGATGCTAATTTTACATCTTGTTCGCCGAACCGGTAGTTGCAAGAACTGACTGGACCGATCCACCCTGCCCCGCCCCTCTCAGGAGTCTCCATGCGGCCCATTCTGAATGTGAGGTAAATGTAGGGCTCGCATGGAGGCTCTGGGAGGGCAAAAAATGGGCCTATCAGAAGTACCAGAAGTCTGGAAACGGGCCCATTTCCGGCCTCTGGAGCCTGTGGAGGCTGTTTTTGCCTTCTCGGAGGCTCGAGGAAAGCCTCCAGAGCCTGGGGAGGGCGAAAACTACCCCTCCCGCTGCTGCCGTGGTGCAGGAGGCTGAGTAGGTCACGCCCCCATGGCCACGCCCACCCAGCAACCAGGTGGAAAACCGGTTGCTAATTTTTTTTTCAATCTCATCCCTGGATGGTCCCAGGATCATGTGATCCCCTTCTGACAAGCAAAGTCCATGGGGGAAGAAGCCAGATCCGCTTAACGACGGTGGCAAGAAAGGTCATAAAATGGGGCAAAAGTACAAGGACTGGTCATATAAGTCGCTTTTTTAGCCCCACAGGAACTTGGAATTGTCACTAAATGAACGGTCGTAAGTCCAGGAGTACCTGTTCCCCTTTTATGTCTTAAAATAAGGCTTCCTTTTTACTCCGCTGAAAATCTTGGTCAGCTTCCATGTTTCTCTGACCCCTTGAAGAAGTGAGTGAGGCCTCATCCTGCACAAGCTTTTGGCCAAAGCAGAAAAGAAATGTTGGCGTTTTGTGCTCATTTTTGACGGCATGGTTTTCGACCTATTCCTTCCCAACTTTTGCACCGAAAGCAAGCAGAGGAAATAGCCGATAAATATTTAGAAGAAAGGGTGAAAAAATACTAGCAAAAATGATCCTTGCGAGTTGCAGCCTATTTGGTTGTGCTAAAAAAACCCAGAAGCCGTGACCCTGAGTGGCAGATGTATGAATTGGGCGTGCAGGCTAAAACCTGAAGGATGAGTATTAACAACTCGCCCTAAATAGGTTGCCCCGCAAGTCCCATAAATAGGATAGTAAATTTATCAACGGTGGAAGTCAAAGGAAGAGAGAGACATCCTGTGGGATGCTGCCCGGAAATACTTGCATCTTGCTTAGCTTCTAGTGTTGTCTAGTGTTGTGTGTGTGTGTGTCCTGGGTGTGTGATTGTGCTGTCTGTGAGGGTTGCGGTCGTCTTCATTCTGAGGTCGTCGCACGCAACTGGGGTGACTCGGTCCAGGTTCGGAGCCTGGGTCATCGGCCCCTTGTGGGGTAATGCTACATGCAACATCTGGGGATGGGATGGGGTGTGGGGGACCAAGAGAACGGTTGGAGAAGGGACGGCGGAGCCATCGGCTGCATAACGGGAGGGAATGAAACTCAGAAGGGCCCAGAAGGGCTCCTGAGCCTCCCAAGACTGTGAAACAGACAGCGGGAGATTTGTACTTTCGGACTGGCGAGATTTTGTACCATAAAGTGGGATTGGTGTAATCTGGTTGTGTTTCCTGTCTGGTCAGGCTGACAAGAAGTCCTACATTGTAACGTGTGTTGCCCAGTATTTGCCTTCTTTGAAATACGGAGTCCCTTTCCCCTTTCCCTTCTCCCCTCCCCCATCTCATTTCTCCCTTCCCTTCCCTTCCCTTCCCTTCCCTCTCTTCCCTCTCCTCCCCTCTATTTCTTTCCACTCTCCTCTCTCCCCTTCCCTCCCTTCCCTTCCCCTCTCCTCCCTCCCCTTCCCTCCCTTCCCTTCTCCTCTCCTCCCTTCTCCTTTCCCTCCCTTTCCCTTACCTCCCCTTCCTTCCCCTCTCCTCCCTTCCCTTCTATCTCCCTTTCCCTTCCCTCCCATCTCCTCCCTTCCCCTCTCCTCACTTCTCCTTTCCCTCCCTTTCCCTTCCTTCCCCTCCCTTCCTTTCCCTTCCCTTCCCTTCCCTTTCCTCTCCTCCCTCCCTTCCCCTCCCCTCCCCTCCCCTCCCTTCCCTTCCCTCCCTCCCCTCCCATTTCCTCCCTTCCCTTCTATCTCCCTTTCCCTTCCCTCCCATCTCCTCCCTTCCCCTCTCCTCTCTTTTCCCTTCCCTTCCCTCTAAGCTAACCGTCTAAGGCCAGCAAGTAAGTCCCATGTTTTGCTTCCTTTTCCATTCTGACCTTCTCTTGCTCTTTCCCCACAGGCTCAACGAGCCCCTTCCCAGGGGGGTGAGGATCAAAGGAGACACCTTGCTCTTCCAGAGACCCCTCAAAACTGGGGACAAAGGGATTTACGTCTGCCGAGTCTCCAACAGCTTTGCAACCAAGGAAGTGAGGGCTGCGGTGGGCATCAAAGGTAGGTTCAGAGGGCAACATCTGGAATTATGCACGGGCCTTCCTATCTTGCACGGTTTCCAATCCCCGAGAAAATCCGGTGTGAGGAGGGACAGCTCCTGTTTGCACTGTCCCAGTAACAACTGGATCAAGAATGTTTGAAACGGGCAAAGGTACGATTGACCCCATTAAAATCACTCTTCCTTCCCTGCAACTCCTCTGCCTTTCAGGCCTGCTTAAGGCGTTTGAGTCATGTTAGTTAGAAACATAGATTCGGAAGGCTGGAGGGGATCTTAGAGGTCTTCTAGTCCAGCCTCGGGATGCAGGTGGCTCAGTGGCTAAGACGCTGAGTTTATCAATCGAGAGGTCGGCAGTTCAGCGTTTCGAACCCCTAGTGTAATCCGCGTAACGGGGGAAAAAAGAGAGAGAAAGAGACAGGTAAAGAGAGAGGGAGAGGGAGAGAAAAAGAGAGGGAGAGAAAGACGAAGAGAAAGCGAGGGGAGGCTGTGACCTCCCTGCCTATCCGCGTGTGTGTGTCTCTCTCACCCGCAGGACTCCCAGCGACGCAGGTGGACGTGGTCTCCATCTCCATGATCGGGGTGGGCATCATTTCGGTGGTCTTGCTCTTCCTTCTGATCCTGGTGATTGTCCTCATGACTTGCTACCACAAGCGGAAAACCAGGCGCATCACCAAGAAATAGTAAGCAATGGTGGACGCCGGTGTTGATTTCCTCTCCTCTCGTGATCGACCTCGTCTTATGAGAAGGTCGTGAGAACCAGTCTGCCTGATCCTTCAGTTGTTCAGGGTTCTGAGTAACACACCCCTTGAAATCAGAACTCCGGGGCAGATGGATCCCTGAAAGAACAAATTATTTGGATACATCATGTTGGCACAACTGGTGAAAACCGACCCTAAAAGTTCCCGCAGTTTTCACCTGATTAAAAGTGAAAGTTTTCCCCAAGTCACATTGTCCAATCAAGGTGCTGGACGGTTGCTTGGTTACTTCACTCCTCCTCTCCCCAGCCACCTGTTCGGATGACCTTGGTTCCCACAGAAAAACCTTTTGCTTTGACTGCAAAACCCCAGCTAACTATTCCCCGCTGCCTGTCCCCTCTTCTGCCTTGTGACAACCCTGAAGCCTCTGAGATAGCCTCAGCCAGGTCTGCTTCAGGGTTGACATTGGTCATCATCCTTGAGTTGGAGCTGCTGAGAGGTCCTTGGGCGAGTGAAGGAGATCAACCCAGGGAAGAGGAATCGATTTATATTTAGAGATGGCAGAAGATTTAGGCAAGGGATGTGGTGGATAAGATGCTGAGCTTGTCGATTGAAAAGTCGGCAGTTTGGCGGTTCGAATCCCTAGCGCCACATATCAAGGTGAGCTCCCAAGACTCGTCCCAGCTTCTGCCAACCTAGCAGTTCGAAAGCACATAAAAAAAATGCAAGTAGAAAAACAGGGACCACCTTTGGTGGGAAGGGAACAGCGTTCCGTGCGCCTTTGGCGTTGAGTCATGCCGGCCACATGACCACGGAGATGTCCTCGGACAGCACTGGCTCTTTGGCTTTGAAATGGAGATTAGCACCGCCCCCTAGAGTTGGAAACATCTAGCATGTAGGTGCGAGGGGAACCTTTACCTTTACTTTATGGCAGAAGAGATAGTACCACTTGCCAATGATTTCTGACTGTGGGACAATGTTTGTCAACTTTGGGTGCTTGAAGATGGATGGAGTTCAACTCACAGAATTCCCTACCCAGCCATGCCAGGGAGTCCACCCATCTTCAAATCACCAAGGTTGAGAAATACTCATACAGGAAGTCTAGAAAATGAAGTGGAGTCACATTGGGAGTTGACGTTCACCCGTTTTCAAGTCGTGGACTTCAACTCCACATTGTGGAGAGGCTAGCCAACTCCTTCTTCTGGAGACAGAACCACGCAACTGAGTCAACGGTTGGGCGGAGAGGCATTTTCGCCAAGCTCCCACCCTCAGTTCCCCTTCTCCTTCTCCTTGGCAGTGAGGAAGAACTGACTTTGACCCGGGAAAATTCGATCCGGCGCCTGCATTCGAGCCACAGCACGGAAACCCGGCATCAGGTAAAAACCCGAGGGGTGATGGTGGTGGAGCAGTGTGAAAAAACATGGAAGGTCGGATTGTGAATTGTGGAGGAAAGTTCACTGCCTTCTGGATAGATTCCAGACTGGCTGTAGGACATAGAATCATAGAGTTGGAAGGTACCTTGGAGGTCTTCTAGTCCAGGGGTCTCCAACCTTGGCAACTTTAAGACTTGTGGACTTCAACTCCCAGAGTTCCTCAGCCAGCTCTGCTCTGCTCTGCTGGCTGAGGAACTCTGGGAGTTGAAGTCCACAAGTCTTAAAGTTGCCAAGGTTGGAGATCCCTGGACTAGTCCAACCCCATGCTAAACCAGGAGACCCTGTACCAGTGATGGCAAACCTTTTAGGCACAGAGTGCCGAAATTGGAAGGCGCACATGCGCGCCAGAGCACCGGAAACCCGACGACCAGCTGGCTGAGCTGGGGCGATGGCGCACGTGCCCACAGAGAGTGCCCTGTGTGCTCCCTCGTCCACCATCATGGTCCTATACCAGTGACGGCTAACCTTTTGCCGTCGCGTGCCAAAAATGGGGGGAGAGCGGGGGGGAGTCATGTGCGCACGTGCCCACATGCATAATTCAATGCCCCACATGCCACGCCCCCCCATGTATGCACATGTGTCCCCCGGCAGCCCCCCCCACTTTTGGCATGCAACAGCAAAAAAGTTACTGGTGGGCCTGGTAAGCCCATTTTTCGCCCTCCCCAGGCTCCAGAGGCTTTTTTGGCGAAAATGGCCTTCCCCACCTCCCACTTCCGGAGGCCAGAAACGGCCCATTTCACGAATTTTGGTGGGCCCGGAAGGTCTGTTTTTCGCCCTCCCCAGGCTCCAGAGGCTTTTTTGGTGAAAACGGCCTTCCTCACCCCCATGGAGGCCTTCTGGAGGCCAGAAACGGCCCATTTCCCGAATTCCGGTGGGCCCAGAAGGTCCGTTTTTCACCCTCCCCAGGCTCCAGAGGCTTTTTTGGCTAAAACAGCCTTCCCCACCCCCATGGAGGCCCTCCGGAGGCCAGAAACGGCCCATTTCCCGAATTCCAGTGGGCCCGGAAGGTCTGTTTTTCGCCCTTCCCAGGCTCCAGAGGCTTTTTTGGCGAAAATGGCCTTCCCCACCTCCCACTTCCGGAGGCCAGAAACAGCCCATTTCACGAATTTCGGTGGGCCCAGAAGGTCTGTTTTTCGCCCTTCCCAGGCTCCAGAGGCTTTTTTGGCAAAAAAGGCCTTCCTCTCCCCCATGGAGATCCTCCGGAGGCCAGAAACAGCCCATTTCACGAATTCCGGTGGGCCCGGAAGGTCCATTTTTCACCCTCCCCAGGCTCCAGAGGCTTTCTTAGAACCTGGGGAGGTTGAAAACGGCCTTCCTCACCCCTCCGGAGGCCGGAAACAGCCTGTTTCCCGACTTCCGGTGGGCCTGAAAGGCCCAAAAATCAGTTGGCCAGCATGCACATGCGCACTGGAGCTGAGCTAGGGTGAGGCTTGCATGCCCACAGATATGGCTCCGCCTGCCACCTGTGGCACACGTGCCATCGGTTCACCATCATGGTCCTATACCATTCTGAACAAATGGTTGTCCAATCTCTTCTTTTAAAACCTCCAGGGATGGAGCACCCATAACATTTAGAGGCAAGCTACTCCACTGATTAACAGAATTCCAGAATAACAGAGTTGAACGGGACCTTAGAGGTCTTCTACTCCAACACCCTCCTCAGGCAGGAGACCCTGTACCAGACGAATAGATTTCCAGCTTCTTCTTAAAAGCCTCCAGCGATGGAGCACCCATAACTTCTGGTGGCAAGCCGTTCCACTGGTTAATTGCTCTCAACTGTCCGGAAATTCCATCCAGGTGGATTTTCATGGAGATGTTGTGACTAACAGGAAGAGCGTCGCGATGGGAGCACTGTCCTAAGAGCCACACCAGTGGAATGCCATTTCTGGCCAGGGAGGGGCCATTTAGCTATTACAGCTATAACTCTTTGCTCAACCTAGGAAGGAGCCTTTCTTGATTTTTTTTTTTTAATTTTCACATCCTGCCCTTCTTTTCATATACCAAGTTTTGGCTCTATTCTAATTGATGGATTAAGTCCTCCAGCGCTCCCTAGTGGACGCACATGGGAAAAACATGTATCTAAGACACATTTCCAGGAATTTTCTGCTGAGAAAACGTCACAAATCCATCTTAAAGAAGAATGTGCAAGCTCCAGGCTGTGGGAAAGGAGTGAGAACATACCCCAAATTACTGTTCTGACCTAGGCTTCCCCAGCAGCACGAAGCCGAGTCCTCATGCCGATAAACCCGTTTTATTTAATTTACAGTGAATTCCTCTCCAGCAAAGTCTTTCCTCTCTCACCGTCTTTCAAAATAGTTCACAATGACCGACCTTTATCAGGCTTGGAGAGTGGCCAGGCCGATATCTTTAAGACACCAAGAATGCAGGAATGAATGAATTGTCTCCTGCAAACTCCACTCTCCTTTTGCTCCTCTTTTATTCCCTCTGGGGTGGGGGGGCTATTCACTGTCCTCCTGTGGCTTTACTCCTGAGTCGCCCCTTGTTCTTTAGCTGTTCCCTTCGTCTGGCAATTCTGCGCATGCGCACCCTGGGAACAGGCTCCAGCTCTTCTTCTGCCCCACTGATGTCCCAAGGCAGCTGATAGCTGGCATCCAGCCATGACCCCCTCTCTGCCTCTGACGTAGAGCCTTTATCAGAGCCTTCCCCAGACTCCAGGACTGGCCCAAGTTCCTCCCTAACCTCCTCACTGTCCTCCTCTGCTGCCAGATCTGCTGGCGGGCCACAACAGTTAAGACAAACATTTGTGCAAAAGGGAAAGGTGAGGTTCAATTCTCACTTGTAGGGCTAACTCCGACACGGGGAGCTGAGGTGGAGAAACTGTGGTTCTCATGCCTTGTGCATCTCATTTTCTCAGTATGTCGGAAGCCCTTAAGGACGTTCATTGAACGTAAGGCTGGTTTGATCTGAGGGTTTTGGAGAGGCACCCCAGAAAAAAGGAGAAGCCAGAATGAAAATTAGGCTCCGTTTCTTTCGACGATACGTATTGCTGGCCACCCATTAAGTTCTCACAACCCTGGGTGGCAGGCTAACCGTACGTTCGAAACCTACAAAGATGTCATGGAAAAAAATATTCCAAGTGTAGAACTTGGAAAAAGCTTCTTGGGTGAGAAGTGAAACAAAAAAACCAAAGTCCAGTTGTCTTTTGAAAAAGTACCTGTGGGATAAACCGGCATAATTAAGTCTACATTGTTTAGTATTGTGGGAAAGGACTTCATAACAACATGGCATCTCTTATTTTTGAGAGAGAGAGAGACAAAGAGACAGACAGACAGACAGAGAGGGTAGACATAATAGCATCTTTCAATATAGGAGGAGCTGCCCCAAAGAAGAGGGAGTCAAACTAATCTCCAAAGCACCAGAAGGCAGGACAAGAAAAAATGGATGGAAACTAACCAAGGAGAGAAGCAACCTGGAATTAAGGAGAAACTCCCTAACAGAATTAACCAGTGGAACTGCTTGCCACCAGAAGTTGTGGGTGCTCCATCCCTGGAGGGTTTTAAGAAGAGACTGGACAGCCACTTGTCCCCAAATTGTATAGGGTCTCCTGACCGAACAGAATAAGAGAGTTGGAAGGGATCTTGGAGGTCATCTAGTCCAACCCCTGCTATTCCAGCAGAACTTTACAGAAACACCCCAAAATCCGGAGGGGGTTTGCTTTAAGGCAAGTGTCAAAATCCAAATTTCAAGCTTCAAAACCCCAAACTTACTCCTGCCTGAGTAGGACCTCCAGGGACCCCCCCTCCAACTCTTGTTATTCTGTAATTCTTAAGAACTTCATAACATCTGGCTAACATAATGAGCCACGGTGGTGCAGTGCTTAGACTGCGGTACTGCAGGCTCCTTCTGCTGACTGCCGGCTGCCTGCAATTTGGCAGTTTGAATCTCACCAGGCTCAAGGTTGATTAAGCCTTCCGTCCTTCTGAGGTGGGTAAAATGGGAACCCAGATTGTTGGGGGCAAGAGGCTGATTCTGAAAACCGCTTAGAGAGGGCTGGAAAGCACTGTGAAGCGGTATATAAGTCTAAGTGTTATTGCTATTGTTCCATTTCCCCTTCCTTCCTTCCTTCCTTCCTTCCTCCCTCCCTCCCTCCCTCCCTCCCTCCCTCCCTCCCTTCTTGTTAGAAGGCAGTATTGCAGGCTAACTCTGCCAGAAGTTCAATCTTGACTGGCTCAAGGTTGACTCGGCCTTCCGTCCTTACCAGGTGGGTAAAATGAGGACCCAGATTGTTAGGAGCAAGAGGCTGACTCTGTAAACCGCTTAGAGAGGGCTGGAAAGCACTGTGAAGCAGTATATAAGTCTAAGTGCCAAGTGTTATCGTTATAACATTCATAACATTTCCAGCTTTATGGCCCGGCGGGCAGTGGGGAGAAGGGATGGTTCTGTGCAAGCGGTGAGCAGATGGGTGCACACCAGAGGTGACATCTGAACTGGTTTGCTACCAATTCACTGGCTGCGCATGCATGCTGCAAATGTGTGCTGCGTACACATGCGCAGTACGCACCAAACATACGCTGCATGCACACATACACGGTACATGCCAAAAGGAGGCTTGGGAAGGTAAGTAGAGCAGCGAGAGGGGAGATCAGCTGTGCCGCGCGATTTAGCTTCGCTAGAAAGCAGCATTTCCTGCTTTCTAGTGAAGCTAAGCCCCATGGCACAGCTGATCATCGGAAATACCAATTCAGAAGAACTGGTAGCTTCTTTTAGAACTACAGATTCGACCAAACTGGTAGGTTTTTTTTTGTTTACTACCGATTTGCCCAAACTGGAGCGAACCGCTAGCATTTCACCCCTGGCGCGCACATGTTTACCCACAGCTCACAGAAATGGGGGTGTGTACTTGCGCCATGCTTGCCCACCACTTCTGCGGCCCGGTTCCGAAATGCTCAAGGCCCAGTAATAAGCTGTGGCCCAGGAGCTGGGGACCCCTTAATCTACATGGTCCTCCTCAGATTCTGAGAACTAAGGACCCAATGAGAAGTCCACCTGGCTGAGCAGGAAGAAAGACCCCCCACCCTAAAGAACATAACAGATGAACAGAGTTGGAAGGGGCCTTGTAGGTCATCTAGTCCAACCCCTTTCCAAGCAGGAAACCCTACCAGTGATGGCTAACCTTTTCCTGACCAAGTGCCCAAGGCACATGCCTGAACCCCCAAAATACAAGGCGCATGCAGCCCGCCCCCCACGCATGCGTGCATGGTCCCCTGCATGTGCCCCACCCTTGCACATGTGTGCCCCCTGCATGTACCCTCTCCCCGCATGTGCACACAGCCCCCAGCATGCACTCCGCCCCAGGGGTGAAATGTAAAATTTGTTACTATCGGTTCTGTGGGCGTGGCTTGGTGGTGGGGAGTAATGTGCCTGGGTGGGAGTGTCCTTTTTTTTTTTAACTTTTCAAAGCATTTTTTCTGCAAATGCAAAAAAATGCTTTGAAAAGCTTCTCTGATGATCAGGCAACACAGCTGGGATTGTCAGAGCCTTTTCAAAGCCTTTTTTAAACCACCTCTTCCTCTGAAGAGGTTGCAGAAAAAAAATGCTTTAAAAGCCTCTCTGACAATCCCAGCTGAGTTGTCTGACCGTCAGATATTTTTTTAAAAGCCTATCTGGAAATCAGGCAACTCAGCTGGGATCATCAGAGAGGCTTTTAAAGCATTTTTTTTCTGCAACCTCTTCAGCGAAAGAGGTGGTTTAAAAAAATGCTTTGAGAAGCCTCTGACGATCCCAGCTGAGCCGTGCGATCATCAGAGGCTTTTTTTTTTACTTTTAAAAGCATTTTTTCGGCAGAAGTAGTTGTAGAAAAAATGCTTTTAAAAGTTTTTAAAAAAAGCCTCTGATGATCATGCGGCTCAGCTGGGCATGGTGGAGGGGGGGTGCAGGGATTTTTGCTACCGGTTCTCCGAACCACCCGCCACCATCGTTACCGGATTGGATGATCCGGTCCGAACCGGGAGCATTTCACCTCTGCTCCGCCCCCTGCATATGCGCACATGTCCGCCCACATGCACCATGCCCGCCGCGCATGTGAAGCAGAGCTGAACTGGGGCAACGGCTCGGGTGCCACCCGAGAGGGCTCTGCATGCCACCTCTGGCATAAGTGGCCCTACACCGTTTCTGACCGATGGCACTCCAGTCTCTTCTTGAAAGCTTCCGAGGATGAAGCTCCCGCAACCTCTGAAGGGAGCTTCTCTCCGTTCTCTCTCTCTGCCCTTCAGATCGAAGAAAACCTTCCGCTGAGGTCGGAGAGCCGGCAAGGGAGTTTCCGTGGGGACAGCCTCTGCCGGGAAAGCCTCCGAGCGGACAGCCTCTGCCGGGACAGCAGGCAGGGCAGCTTCCGCACAGACAGCTTCCGGGAAACCAGCCTCTGCTCCGTGATGGTGAGTAGAGTCAAGCAAGGAAGCAGCCTCGGGGGTCTCCGGGTTGCTCAGCTTTGCACGGCTGACAGGTTCTTCTGGCCTTCTCCACCATTTTCATTTGGGCTTTTTTTCTTTTGGATTAATTATGCTGACTAACGTATACGTACATTAACTCATCAAGTACGGTTGTAGTCTTATTTACCCTTTTATTACCTATTTCCTTCCTCTGCTGGTTGCACATTATTATTATTATTATCTCTTTTAGTCATTAAACATGAAACTCATTTTTTATTTTATATTATTATTATTATTATATACTTTATTCATTAAACATGAAACTCAGTCAACTGGACATTCAAAAATGCATCACAAATACCATTGACTGGTGCTGATGGTTGATACGAATTGCTGCCAGTGTCCTAAGTATCAACCAAGCACCTTCTTAAGATGTACGATGTTTCAAGTAGAAATATTTCTGAGTAGAATTTTTTATGAATAAAAAATTATTATTATCATTATCTCCTCCTCCTCCTCCTCCTCCTCTTCTTCTCCTTCTCCTCCTCCTCGTCTTCTTCTTCTCCTGCTCCTCCTCCTCCTCCTCTTCTTCTTCTCCTCCTCCTCCTCTTCTTCTTCTCCTGCTCCTCCTCCTCTTCTTCTCCTTCTCCTCCTCTTCTTCTTCTCCTTCTCCTCCTCCTCCTCTTCTTCTTCTTCTCCTGTTCCTCCTCCTCCTCTTCTTCTTCTCCTCCTCCTCTTCCGCCTCCTCTTCCTCCTCCACTTCTTCTTCTTCCTCCTCCTGTTCCTCCTCCTGCTCTTCTTTTTCTTCTTCTTCTTGTTTGCAAGTAGACTGGGTGCTTTTGTACCAAATTTCTTCTGTGTCTATCCACATTTGGCCTAATAAAATATTTTCTATCTTAACCTATCCTATCCTATCCTATCCTATCCTATCCTATCCTATCCTATCCTATCCTATCCTGTATTCTGTATTCTGTATTCTGTATTCGGTATTCGATATTCGATATTCGATATTCGATATTCGATATTCGATATTCGATATTCGATATTCTACTCTATTCTTTCTATTCTGTTCTGTTCTGTTCTGTTCTATTCTGTTCTGTTCTATTTTATATTCTGTTTTATATTCTCTGTTCACTGTTTTCCAAAGACGCACATTTTTGCTTGTAATTTAGCCTTTAAAAAAAAAAAAAGAACCCATCACATATAACTGTATCTATTTCGTAAGTGTGAAAAATGCTGATAAGTCACTTTTTTCAGTGCCATTGTAACTTCAGGTGGTCCCTCAACTAACTGTTATAGGTCGAGGACTGCCTGTCTGTAATGTTTCCAACATTTGAGCTCCTGTGGCTGGAGTGGGGATCTCCACCCACCTCCCAATCCGACCCCCGCTGCCCCATATTTCGCCTTGGATGACCCCTCTTTTCCTTTCGTTCCTGCTCAGGGAGAAGACGCCGAGGGACGCAGCTACTCAACCTTGTCAACCGTCCGGGAAATTGAGACCCAGACCGAGCTTCCCCCGCCGCCCCCAACCCCTGTCCCAGAAGATCAGACGGAGGAGAAGGAGAAGGAGAAGGAGAAAGAGAAAGAAAAAGAAGAAGAGGAAGAGAGGAACGATGAAAACAATATCAAGCAAGCAATGACTCACTTTGTCCAAGAGAATGGCACCCTCCGAGCGAAGCCCACCTCCAACGGCATCTACATCAACGGACGGGGACACTTGGTCTGACGCTCGTCCCCCTCCCTGCCAGATGCCCAGATTGGAGCCAGCTCTGAGCCGCCATCCCTAACTGCTTACTGGCGCCTCTTTTTGGGGAGGGGAGGCCAAACAGCTCTTGAGACTCAGGTCCTCTCCTTCTGAGCCATCCTGTCCACCTCGGGGTCTCCTGAAGGCCCCTTACTTCTTCCCAAGACTTTGGCCAACGTTAGAAGCCAACTTCTCCTCCAACGTGAAGATGCTCAGAAGCCAGTTCAGTTTCTTCCCCAACTGGCATGGATTTCCTCTTTGTGTGGATTCATTTTGGAGTCTTTTATTTTTGGCCAGGGATGATTTAGGGGGGGTGATGGACAAAACGTTGGAGAAGCAGAAGTGAAGATGGTTCAAGTCTCTTCAAGTGACTCGGCTGGGCTCAAGAGGGGCAAACCCATAGAAACTCTTGCATCTTTTATCGTGATTATTCTCCTTTACTGTTGTTGTTGTTCAGATGGCCCTTGGTCCATCTTGGACAAAGGTTTTCCCACAGGCAAAACTGTGGCTGTTAAAAAGATGAGCTCCATTTTAATTATTATTTTTTATTTGTATTATTAATTCCGAACCGGGTAAAGAACTTTTCCACTGTAAGCTTCAAGGACTTTCCAGAAAATGCTGAAGAAAGTCTCTGGAGACACACACACACCCTCCCAATAGAAGTCCTATTTCCAGACCTTCTATTGAGTCAACGATGTTGAATAATGTGCTTCTGCTCGCCCCGATGAAGTGCATTATGGGTCCAGTGGTTCTCCAACTCCTAAAGCTGTTTAGAGCAGTGTTTCTCAACCTGGGTAGCTTGAAGATGGGTGGACTTCAATTCCCAGAATCCCCAGCTAGCTGGCTGGAGAATTCTGGGAGTTGAAGTCCACCCATCTTCAAGTTTCCAAGGTTGAGAAACACTGGTTTAGAGAGTCCAACACACGTCCAAGCAGCATTGTCCCACCGTTGGGGACCAAGAAGGCCGGGCCACCCTATCACCAGTGAACTTCAAGTGTGCCCCCCATGTCTTTAATTTGTATTTCTTAGCATGCTGTAACTATGAATATTTCTAGAACTAACCAACAACTATGGAAACACATCTGCGTGATAAGTATATGACCCTGAGGACAGATTTTGCAAGGGAATTTGCATTTTAAGCAGTGGCTTCTCCACCTTAGCAACAGGAAGGAAGGTGGACTTCAACTCCCAGAATTCCCCAGCCATTATGAGAGTTCAAGTGCACACATCTTAAAGCGTGCTGGCTGGGGGATTCTGGGATTTGAAGTCCGCACATTTGCTATTGAATTTGAAGTCTATTTAAGACTTGTGAACTTCGGCTCCCAAAATCCCCTAGGCAGCAGGCTTTAAGAGGAGTAGACTTCCACTCCCAGAATTCCCCAGCCAGCATAAGTGGCTGGGGAATTCTGGGAATCGAAGTCCACCCATTCTTAAGCCAAGGTTGAGAAACACGGATTTTGAGTTTTAGGGGGAATTGCAAAACTGTTCCAAGTTCTCTTTGGAGAAAGTTTCTTAAATATCGACCCTTCTCTGATAAGTATATTTGAGGTCTTCTTCTGCCTACTACACCTCATTTTTTCATATTTGCAAAGAGTTGCAACTGGGCTGAGCAGTTGCCTCCTTTACAAAACTTTTTGTCCCAAAGTGGAGGTGAAGTGACCCACAATCTCTGGGATGGGGCGCAGGGGTGAGATTCAAAAATTTTAGCAACCAGTTATGTAAATTCCACGAACCGGCTGAATCCCACCCCTGGGTGAGGGAGTGACAAATTTGGTGCACCACAGCTCTGAAGGCAGGATTAGAACTGGTATCGGAGCTTACGTATCAGTTTTGGACCTTCTGGGTCCCAGTGGGACCTGCTGCCTGGACCCTGGTTAGGTCAGTGGCGTAGGGCATACGATAATGTGAAGACTGACCAATCTACATCTCAGATTGGCTCATTCAGTCATGCAGTTCCTGGAACTGCCGCAACCGAACTAACAAACAGAAATCCCCCCCTTCAAACCTGCTGCAAACTTAGCTTTGTCTTTAGCCTCTGTGTGAGTACAGGCACAGTCCTCGACTTACGGCCGCCCTTGAGCTCTCCACATTCATGTTGCTAACTGAGAAATTGGTTAAGTGAGCACTTTTGCCCCGTTTTACGTCCTTTCTCACCGCGGTTGTTAAGCGACTCGCTGCAGTTGTTAAGCTAGGAACACGGTCGTTAAGTGAATCTGGCTTCCCCATTGAGTTGGTTTGTCAGATGGTTGCAAAACGGGGGTCATGTGGCACTGCGGCCGTCATAAATACGAGTCAGTTGCCAAGCATCCCAGTTTGGATCAGTGAAGGCTGCATCGGTTGTAAATATGAAAAATGGTCCTAGGTCACTTTTTTTCATTGCCGTTATAACTTGGAATGGTCACTAAATGAGCCGTTGAGTCAAAGGCTACCTGTAATATGTTAATGAATCAATAAGCTACAGAAATGAACTTAAATAGGCTGGGTTTAACACAACGTGCCAAAGAAGAATTTAGGTAACCACAAAATTTTACATCTTGTGTACACACAGGTCTTTAACTGACCCCTTTCAGCATGTTGGACAAATCCAGAGAGCAAGAAGGATGTTGAAAGAAAACTCTCCAAGGGTCAATTTGCTAAGAAATCTTGATTTTCCTTGTAACACGATGAGAGAATTTGTGGGGCCCAAAACTTCTATTTTTATTTTTTTATTTTTCCTCCTCCCCTTCCTCTGAATCTCACAACTATCACAACGGGACTCTTTGGAAGCGAATTTGACAGACTCCAAACTTTTAGAAGCCTTTTAAATATGTATTAATATTGTTATTAGCTTTTTTTTTTTAGCATGAGGAAATGAGCAACTGCCTTTCTACGATCTGTAAATATCTTTGTACATAGGGGGAAAACAGCAACGTATGTGTGCCTCCCTGTAATGTGTGTGTGTTCGCGCGTGTGTAAAATACTCTGTAAGTGTGTATAGAGCGGGACTTTGGGGTAGGCCTTGTCAGGTGTAATATGCACTGCTGGTTTTTGTAAATAAATTGCACTTTTGCCATCCCAGAATTCTGCTTTTTGCTAAACCTTGCAAATCTTGAGTTTCTCTTTACTTCTATTCTAAGCAACCATCGTGGATAAATGTCAAAAATAATAGCCCTGTATCAGTGGTGGGATTCAAGTAATTTAACAACCGGTTGTCTGCTCTAATGATTTCTTCCAACAACCAGTTTTCCAAATTGCTCAGAAAGTTAACAACCAGTTCTCCCAAAGTGATGCGAGCTGGCTGAATCCCACCACTGCCCTGTATGTATTGGAGAAATAGGAAGGCTCAATTTTTTTTTATTTTAATTTGATTTATATGCCACCCTTCTCCGAAGACTCAGGGCGGCTTACAATGCGTTAAGCAATAGCCTTCATACTTTTTATATATTTTATACAAAGTCAGCTTATTGCCCCCACAAACTGGGTCCTCAATTTACCTACCTTAGAAAGGATGGAAGGCTGAGTCCACCTTGAGCCTGGTGAGATTCGATCTCCAACCTAGGCGACTTGAAGACTTGTGGACTTCAACTCCCAGACGGATCTTTTCTAGAAAGCCTCCAGAATTCTGGGAGTTGAAGTCCACAAGTCTTAAAAGTCACCAAGGTTTGGAGACTCTCTGGTCTAAAGTGTTATCACAAGTTGGTAAATCACACACGCGCGCACCCAAGTACCTAGTAGGGCATTTCTGCCCATGGTTGAAGGTCTCCTGTAAAATCACAAGACAATTGTTCAGACATATAATTTCCTATGCCACCCACAAAGATCATAGCAGAACATCCAACCCAACCTGCTTCAGCCAACAGGTGGAGAAGCATGGGTGTTACCATCAAGCTATAGGTCTTAAGTCATCTAACACTGAATAAAAACCCATTTGTGAATGTATCAGGTAGAGTGACAGAGTTGAAAGGGACCTCAGAGGTCTTCAACTCCAACTCTTTGCTCAAGTGGGAGGCCCTATCAGACAAGTGGCTGTCTGATCTTTTTCTGGAAAGCCTCCAGTGATGGACAGTCACAACTTTTGAAAGCAAAGCAGTTCCACTAGTTAATTATTCTCATTTTCAGAAGTAACAGAAGTTGAAA
Source organism: Masticophis lateralis (assembly GCA_030761175.1). Taxonomy (NCBI): domain Eukaryota; kingdom Metazoa; phylum Chordata; class Lepidosauria; order Squamata; family Colubridae; genus Masticophis; species Masticophis lateralis. The sequence continues at coordinate 2,910,669 of JAUDYJ010000017.1, read as the reverse complement.
GAACCTTGGAGGTCTTCTAAGATCCCTATACCAGTGATGGCAAGCCTTTTTGCCGTCACATGCCAAAAATGGGGGGAACGTGGGGGGATCATGCATATGCGTGCCCACACACATAATTCAATGCTCCCTGCACCCCCTGTGCATGTGAATGCGACCCCCCCTGCGCTCCCCCCACTTTTGGCACGTGATGGCCGGGTGGGCCCGGTAGGGCTGTTTTTCACTTTCCCCAGGCTCCAGAGGCTTTCTAGGAGCCTGGGGAGGGCGAAATGGTATTCCCCACCTCCTGGAGGCCCTCCAGAGGCTGGAAACAGCCCACTTCCCAACTTCCAGTGGGCCCAGATGGCCCAGAAATCAGCTGGCCGACATTCACATGTGCGCTGGAGCTGAGCTAAGGCAATGCTTACATACCCATATATATGGCTCCATAGGTGCCATAGGTTCGCCATCATGGCCCTATACCATCCCAATCAAATGGCTATCCAGTCTCTTCTTGAAAACCTCCAGTGATTGTGACCCACAATTTCTGGAGGCAAGCCGTTCCACCGGTCAATTGTTCTCACTGTCAGGAAGTTTCTCCTTATTCCCAGGTTGAATCTCTTTAATAATCTTCCACCTGTTACTTTTTGTCCTGTCCTCAAGTGGTTTTCTGGCTCCCCTCTCCCCATAACCTCCTCAACGGTTGCAGCTGCATTTCCTGCCGTCCATAAGCCAAGCTAAGTGGGACAAGTCAAAAATGCAAGATTGCAAAGCCATTCAGCGTTGCCTTCGGAAGTTGTGGGGAGCTTCATCCCTGGAGGCTTTCAAGAAGAGACTGGACCGCCATTTGTGAGAAATGATGTAGGGTCTCCTGCCAGGGTGGGGGGTTGGGCTAGATGACCTACAAGGTCCCTTCCAACTCTGTTAATCTGTAATTAATCCTTCACCCTCCAAGCGTTAGCTTGTGACAAGGCAAGGAGCCGTTTGCTAAAAGCTGTTAGCTTGTGCTTTGTGGTTTTGGAGATGCTGTGTAGGGGAAGTTGTGTTTGGAGACAAGCTGAACTCACTTCCTGTCAGGTCTGAGTAAGAACAGAACAATTTTTAATAAAAAAAAAAGGCACAGATTTTCTACCTTGCTCTCATCTACCACCGTATGTTTTCTGGCAACCTCCCAGTTGGCCGAGAACCACGTTTCTGGTGGCCCCGTGGTTGCAAAGACAGATCTCCCAACCTTTCTGAAGGACCTTGGATGTGACGAGCGTTGGACACGGAGATTAGAATGAATTTAAGGAAGCAGAAGATCGCCATGGGCCAGTAAATGAGTTCTGGAGAGGCAGGAACTCAACCATCGACAGGTTTCTCCTGAAGACCGATGGACTTGGGCCCAACCTTGGGAGGAGAAGTTGATACGAGGGTGTAAGGGTTGAGGGAGAGGAGGAGAGCAGCTTCCTTCGCACCCATGTCGCTGGCCATGAAAGCTCGGCAGAAGGTGAAACGGAAAGGACCGGCAAAAGATCGAGTCTTTGGGTGTGATCTGATGGAACATCTGCAATCATCTGGCCATGACAGTAAGTGATTTCCTTTCCTTTCCTTTCCTTTCCTTTCCTTTCCTTTCCTTTCCTTTCCTTTCCTTTTTTTTCTTTCTTTCTTTCTTTCTTTCTTTTTTTTGGAGACTGGCACAAATTTTTCAATCCTCTTGAAAGTTCATTAGACCAAAGAGGAAATGGGGTGAGAACTTCTGCTAAACAACAACATTTAGTTCTGAATGTGCTTTGCTGGTTTTCTGAGAAGGCTTCAGCCTTTGGTAATCCATAATCGTAGAATCAAGAGCAGGAAGGGACTGGAGGTGTCCTAGTCTGAGGGCCTTCAACTTTGGTGGACTTCAACTCCCAGAATTCTCCAGCCAGCCAGTACGGCTGGCTGGAGAATTCTGGAAGTTGAAGTTCACAAGACCTAAAGTAACCAAGATTGGAGACCCCTGCTTACTCCAGTTTATGCATAAATCTAGGGCCCTTATAAGAGTCTTCTCCAAGCTCCAGATGCATTACCATGTATTCACCCAGCATATTCCGAGATTAACAATCACTTCTTGCTAAAGAACAAATAAAAAAATAAAAACCATGTTGGTCAAAGCCATTGACAGCATTATAAAAACAACATTAAATTGCATCTATGAAAAAGCCAAGCAATGAAGCTGATTTAAACTGGGGCCCAAATTTTTGAAGGGCTGAGAACAAATGTGATAAGACCATATTTGGAATATGGCAACCAGTTCTGGTCACCCCGATAGAAAAAAATGTTGTTAGACTGTAGAAATTTGCTAACAGTGAGAACAACGAACCAATGGAACAACTTGCCTCCAGAAGTTTTAGATGCTCCATCACTGGAGGATTTTTAGAAGAGACAACCATTTGTCCTGGATGGTATATCCTACTTGGTCACGGGGTTGGACTAGAGGACCTCTAAGATCCCTTCCAACTCTCTTGTTCTTTGTGTCTACTGTAATTCTCTCTCTATGGTCGAGTCGATCCTAATCTGCTGAGTTTACAAAACCAGGAGACAGTCAGCAAATTTTCTGTGAATCATCCTGGATATTCATAAAGAGCCACTTGATTAATCGGTGGCATGAGATACCAAAATAATAATAAATAAATAAAATTAGCGGTGTCTCAAAATGGAGTCACGGTGTGAGGACAATGTAGTCCACGGCAGGCAAAAATCAGGATTTCTGTAACACCTCCAATTAATACATTTTACAAATCCATGTAAGCTTTGGTGAGCTGCATCCGATGATGTGAATTGTAGCTCATGGGAATTTATGGCTTTTAATTAAAGTTGCTAACTACACAAGTAGTTATTGTGAAGTTGTTGCGCTAGATTTATTCTGACCCAAAGCGGTCTGAAATTACAATCTATATGAGTGAGCCCACTCAGTTTTACATCTCAGAAATTGTTCGTTTCGCTCAAATGTTTGGCATCCGCTTTAAATGTCTGCGGTTTCTGAAATAGGTATTAGCCGCCATGGAGAGTTTGATATCAGTAAAATGATGCTTTATTTCCTGGATGTTATTCCTTGCCCACCATCCAGGATTGTCATATCAAATCTCAGATATGGATTATTATTAAATCTGTGATTACTGTGTCATTTTGCAGTTACTTCAACCGCCATATTGGACGTGAATTCGGTTTCTCTTTTCTGTCCTTCCTTCTTTGAACTACATTCACACATGATTTAGCCGGACCAGAAAATTCTAAAAAAAAAAGTTTCTTAAACTTTTACATTCAGGTCTAAAATGAAAACTGTTTGCATAGGGAATAATTGTGTGGAAATAATAATAATAAGAAGAAATATGCTATGTATTGTGCAGATCAATCCCAATTTACGCCTCCTAATGCACAACAGAGTTTACTTAATTCCTATTGTTGAAATTGAAATAACTGTGGGAGTTGCATTCAGCTTATTTTTACTTTTTATTTGATCATTAAATTGATATGCTCACCAGCGCGAGTGACAATGTTTCAGGGTGCAACAGCTAGAAAATATTTCTAATAAAGAAAGCAGAGCATCTTTGAATATATTTATAAGGCTTCCTGCAAATTCTATATGAAATAGCAATAGCAATTAGACTAATATAACGCTTCACAGTCATTTCCAGCCCTCTCTAAGCAGTTTACAGAGCCAGCCTCTTGCCCTCAACAATCTGGGTCCTCATTTTACCCACCTCGGAAGGATGGAAGGCTGAGTCGAAATAGTAAAAGATATCCAGCAATGTTAAGTTTAGGATGAAAAATATCAAACCAAAACTGAAAGCAGACATATTCAAACCCAGAGCCGCATTCCACCATTAATACAGAATAATGAAGGTAGTCCTTAACTTATGATAGTTTGTTTAGTGACCAAAGTTAAAATGAGTGTTTTTCACACTTACCACCATCGCAGCATCCCCATGATCACATGATCAAACTTCAGATGCTTGGCCACTGACTCATATTTACGACGGTCGTAGTGTCCAGGGGTCATGTGATCCCCTTTTGTGAGCAATATCAGTAGGGAAGCTAGGTTCACTGAACAACGGTGTGATGTTGAGTTGTGTGACTAACTCAACAATTCAACAAATTTCGTGATTCACTTAGCAACAATGGCAAGATATGTGTGGTAGAGGGGGGCAAAATTTTCTTTATAACTGTTTCATTTGTAAAGAATGTAAAGATTTTAAATTTTAGATTTTAAATTGGTTTTAAATGTGGGATTTTAAATTGGGGTTTTATGTTTGAGCCAAATTATTTAATATTTTTAATTATTTTTAAATCTTGTCTGTCTTTGTGCTTTTAATAAGGCTGTACACTGTCCTGAGTCCTTCAGGAGAGGGGCAGTATAGAAATAAAATAATAATAATAATAATAATAATAATAATAATAATAATAATAATAATAATAATAATAATAGTAATATCACAAAGTACCGGGACTTGCAAATTGAAGTTGAGCGACCGTGGAAAAAGAAATCGTGTGTTGTCCCGATTGTAATTGGAGCCCTTGGAGCAATACCCAAAGGGCTACCCCGCTATTTAGAAATTCTAAATTTACCGGACTTGAACATTTTGACTCTACAAAAAACCACCTTACTCAGAACAGCTTACATCCTCCGATGACACCTTAACAGTTCCTAGGTCCTTGGATAGGACTCGAGCTGCTGAGCTATTAACCAGCCTCAAAAGCTGTGAATCTCACTACAGATTAATTTTTATTTTTATTTTTATTATTATTATTATTATTATTATTATTATTATTATTATTATTATTATTATTATTATTATTTAACAAGAGAAATGTTGAGGTCATAAGTCATGGACTACCAGGACAGGACAGGACAGGACAGAGGGGAGGGTAGAGGAGAGGAGAGGAGAGGAGAGGAGAAGGGAAGGGAAGGGAAGAGAAGAGAAGAGAAGAGAAGTTGGAAGGGACCTTGGAGGTCTTCTATACCAGGGGTCAGCAACCTACAGCTCTGGAGCTGCATGTGGCTCTTTCACCCCTCTGCTGCGGCTCCCTGTCACTCAAAATATGCATCACAACTGCCAATGTGGGACACCCACCGGCACGCAATTTATTGAGCTTTTCAACTCCCGGTAGGCCAACCATGGATAAATCCAAGAAAAGAAAAGTTTCAGAAGAAAACAGAACACTTAATTCAACTACATAGGCTAGTTTTGTGACCGCTCAAGAAATAGTCAGGCCCGGGAAGGGTTTTGTGGCTCCCGGTGTTTTTTTTTTCCTGTGGATGAGCTAATGACAGGTGCCCATTTTTCAGAAGCTAAAGTTGTGATGAATTGTCCATCCAGGATCTCCAGCCTTACACAGCCAGCCAGTGAAGAGAGGGACAAGGCCCTGAACCAGCTTTTCTTATCAGGATCTCTGTCTAGGTGGATGTGGTTTTTAATAGATTCTTTCCACTTTAAAAAAGAGCCTCAGATAGCTCAACCGGCTGAATAGCCTGTTATTAACATCCAGCTGTCTGCAATTACACCAGTTCGAGGCTCAAGGTTGACTCAGCCTTCCATCCTTTCTAAAGTAGGTAAATTGAGGACCCAGTTTGTGGAAGCAATAAGATGACTTTGTATAAAAAATATACAAAAGTATGAAGGCTATTGCTTAATGCCTTGTAAACCGCCCTGAGTCTCCAGAGAAGGGCAGCATATAAATCTAATTTTTTAAAAAAAAATAGATAGGAAACTAAGTTCTAGAATCAATTTTTATTTTTTTTTTAATTTTTAATTTTAATACAAACAATCCACTTTCCATTAAACAGGTACAAATGTCTTGTGCAATATCAATTAAAATTTACAGTCATACTCATTATTTGTCTATTTTTAATACTGATATACATAGCATATCTAATACCATAACAATTCTCTTCTTATCTTATTTAATTCTATTAATATATTTTCTGTATTTCACTAATCTACTCCACCCCCCTAATTTTCCTATTTATTCTCTAGCCATCGGTAAAATAGTTCCCATACAACATAATATTTACTTTGTTCCTTCTCTTCGATTGCAAGCATTAACCTATTCATTTCTGCACATTCTAATATTTTCCAAATCACATTCTCATCCGTAGGGATCTCTCCACTTTTCCAATTTTGTGCAAATACAATCCTAGCTGCAGTTATTACATGGATAATCAAATATACATTCCCTTTACTATAAGTTTCTGGTAAAATCCCCAACAAAAATATTTCGGGTTTCAAATCAATTTGTTGTTGTAGGAGCCTTTATTTCTGTGATTTCCTCCATCTGTCACCTACTGTAGTGGGTTTCAAATCTCAGCGCTACCGGTTCACTATTGGTAGCACGCGGGCATGCACACTCGCTTTGTGAGGGCGTGGTGCTTTGGAGCATGCGCAGAGTGTTTTTAATGACATCTGAGCGGATGGCCAGAGCCTCCGACCGCCGCTGCCACTACAGATTTGCCCGAACTGGGGCGAACTGAGAGCAACCCACCACTGGTCACCTAGCTTTACAAACATTATTTGCAAATAAAAATGGTGGGTAGCTTGGTTTAAAAGATGCCCACTTGCGCCCCAAAGCAGTGCCTCTCAACCTTGGCCACTTAGAGATGGGTGGACTTCAATTGCCCAAATTCCTGATCTAACATGCTCCCTGGGGAATTCCGGAAGCCTAAATCCACCCCTCTCAAAGTTCAAAGACTTTTTTTCCCCCCTCAAACATGAAGCATTAACTTTAAACATCTTGTATGTATACAGAACATTTTGCTGTTCTGAAAGGAATATTAGACGTGGTGGTCCATGTTGTATTTCCTGAACCGGGGAATTCTGGGAGTTGAAGTCCACACCTCTTTAAATTGTCAAGATCGACAACTTAAACATTTGTCCCAAAAGTCAAAGGAAAAAGTTCCAAAATGAGAAGTATTACAGAGACAGATGTTTGGTGCCTCCCTTGTCTTTGTCAACATTTTAAGACGCTCCACAGTTTCACGAAACTGTACATTTTCCCAGTGGTCAGAACCAGTGGTGGCTTTCTACCAGTTTGCCCCACTTTGGGTGAACCAGCAGTGACGCAGTGGGAGGCTCCAGCCACCTGCCCAGATGTCATCACAGACACTCTGCCCATGCACTGAAGCACCACGTGTGAACCGGTAGCGAAGGTAAGTGGAACCCTAAACTTTTAAATATTGGGACCGAGCATTGTCAACCTCTGTTCCCAGACGAAGCACGGACCATGGTCCAGCTTATAGTTCCTGCCACCCCAGCCTGCCTGGCTGTTTTCCCTGGGTGTTGTCACCCTATTCAGCTCATTTGACGGATGTCAGGTTGAGATGCCATCACCCATCCCTACTCCAACATATACGGTATGAACTGTACACAAGAGAAGAAATACGCATTTGATGGACACAGTTCCACCTGTTCTTTGTCGAACGCCGTGATACACAAAGGGCTGGGCTGGGCACCGTCTCACTTCCTTGTGCACAGCTTGTGTGGCACACAGGAAGTCATCTGGGAGGTGGCCCTTAACAGCCTAGCTAGCAAGGAGGGGAAGAGAAGCAAGTCTGTTACAACTCTTGTGACTTCCTTGTTTGGGCTGTTGCCCCAGTCTTTTGTCCTTTTGGGAGTGGTTGCATCAATATTGTAGTTGAGCAAACTTGCAGTCAAGGACAGTTGAGTGTCGTAAACAAGCCAATTCCTCCCTTGTCGTGATTGATATCGTAGTCTAACCAGAACGCCTTGTGATACAAACGGTTGAAGGAGCTACCTAGGTCTAGCCCGTTGAGAAAGATTAAGGAGGGACATGACCGCGGTCTTCCAGGGTTTGAGAACTGGAAGAAGAGGGAGGTCAACCTATTTTCCAAAGCACCTGTGAACAGAACAAGAAGTAATGGATGGAAACCTATCAGGGAGAGATCCATTTTGGAACGAAGGAGAAATTTCCTGACAGTGAGAACAATTAATCAGTGGAATGAATCATGGCTTCCCTCCAGAAGTTCTGAGTGCTCCATCACTGGAGGTTCCCCCCCAAAAAAGTTTTTATTTTTGTTTCTCATAAACATATTTCCATGTACAGTCATTTATCCACCATTTTTCATTCATCTTATCGTTTAACTTTCATTTTTAATTTTTAATTGTTCGGGGCTGCTCTTTTACCATTTACCCTTCTTTGTTTTGCCACAACCTTTCTTCTTCTCCTCCCCTTCTCTTTCTTCCTCTTTCACCTATTTTCTTCTTTCTTCCTCTCCTTCTCTTTCCTACTTCCCCTTCCCTTCCCCCACTCCTCTCTCCTTCCCCCCTTCTAACCTTCTTTCCTACTCCTCTTTCCCCTCCCTTTTCTTCCTCTCCTTTTCCCTTTCTTCTCTCTCTCCTTCTCCTCTCCTCTCTTCTCCCTTCCTCTCTCTCTACTCCTTCCCCTCCCTTTTCTTCCTCCTTTTCCCTTTTTTCTTTTTCTTCCTCTCCTTTTCCCTTTTTTTCTTTCTCTCCCTCTCCTCTCCTCTCTTCTCCCTTCCTCTCTCTCTACTCCTTCACCTCCCTTTTCTTTCTCTCCTTTTCCCTTTTTTCCTTTCTCTCCTTCTCCTCTCCTTTCTTCTCCCTTCCTCTCTCTCTACTCCTTCCCCTCCCTTTTCTTCCTCCTTTTCCCTTTTTCTTTTTCTTCCTCTCCTTTCCCCCTTTTTTCTTTCTCTCCCTCTCCTCTCCTCTCTTTTCCCTTCCTCTCTCTCCTCCTTCCCCTCCCTTTTCTCCCTCTCCCTCTCCCTTTCCCTTTCTTCTCTCTCTACTTCTCCTCTCCCCTCCTCTTCTCACTTCCTCTTTCTACTCCCTCCCCTCCCTTTTCTTCCTCTCCTTTTCCCTTTTTTCTTTATCTCCCTCTCCTCTCCTCTCTTTTCCCTTCCTCTCTCTCTCCTCCTTCCCCTCTCTCTTGTTTCCCTTTTCAGTTCAATCTAGAATGACATTCGAGCAGCCCCGATTTTCTATTTATCTCTATTCTCATTTCAACGTCTTATTTAATTAATAAATATTTATATTTGTTTCATCCTTTGTGTACATTTTTATAATAATCTCACTTTTTCCCTTTTACCCCCCTTCCCCTTTCTCCTTTTACCTAAGCATCATCTGGGTTTCTATTCTTCCGATTATTTTCTCCCATCTTTTCTCTGTTTTATTTATATTTCCTTTCTAACCAATCCTAAAATTTATCACTGGAAGTTTTAAAGAAGGAGGTTTTGTCTGAAATGGTATAGGGCAGTGATGGCTAACTTTTTTTCCCTCGGGTGCCAAAATAGAACACCAGGGTTGGGTTCTATTTACTTTTACTACCGGTTCGCATCGTGCCCACGCATTCTCATGCACTTAGCGCCTACTCTCTCTCTACAGAAGCTTCTGTGCATGTGGAGATCACTTATGATGACGTCCAGGTCAGTGAGCAGAACCTCCCACCGGTTTTACTACTGGTTCTTGTGAACTGGTTCGAACCCGGCGCAACCCACCACTGGCCCACACCCATAATGCAATGCCCCCCATGCACACCTCGACCATTTCTGGACTTGCGGTAGGCACATTTTTCTCCCCTCTCCCCAGAGCCTCTGCGTGAGCCCTTTACTTACCTGGCATCCAAAACGGGCCGCGTAGGGACTCCTGGGAGGGGAGGGGCGGCAGTGGCATGCACGCACTTCTCCTGCATGCACGGCAGCAACTTGAAAATCAGCTGGCTGGCGGGAGGCACACGCACATGAGCAGTGGAGCTGATCTAGGGTGAGGGCTTGCATGCCCGCAGAAATGGCCTTGCGTGCCACTTTGGGCACAGGTGCCATAGGTTCTCCTGCTTCAGCAGGGGGTTGAACTGGAAGACCTCCAAAGTCCCTTCAAACTCTGTTATTCTGTAATTCTATAAAGATATATCGTCCTTGGGACTCTGGTTCTCTACCATTCATGGTAGAGTCCTTTCTCCAATGATTTGCATCCTTCCTGGTTTCCACATGAGTGTAATCCGTAAGGTAAATAACATATCAGGCTGTGGTGGGATTCAGCCAGTTCGCATCTATTTGGGAGAACCGGTTGTTAACTTTCTAAGCAGTTCAGAGAACCAGTTGTTGGAAGAAATCTTATTTTGCCTTTTTCCACTTTACGAGGCTAATCCTGTAAGGAAGGCAGGAAGGAAACATTCTGGTGGTGTTTCTAGCCTAATCTTTATTGCCCTGTTTATAGAAACTGCCTCTCTGGTTTAACCCTTATTACATTGTAACAGTAAGGTGAAGTGCCCATTGACGTGAGTGACATTGAATTGGCCACACCCACATGGGCACATGACTACCGAGCCACGCCTACCCAGCTGGTCATTAGGGCAGAGAACTGGTTGTTAAATTACTTGAATCCCACCACTGAAAATCAGGAGTGGTTTTGTTAAGCTATGGATCGTCAGGGAGGTTGCAGAGTTATGTAAAGTTGTATCGCAGAAGACAACCACAGCAGAAGTAGCATTTTTAACATCTCCAAGAAGAAAGAAATTTCATTGTTAGATATTTATCCTGCATTTTCTTCAAGAACCCAAAAAATCTTTCATGAGGATCTCCCTCAATTATATCTTCACTGTAACAACAACCCAGCAAAATAGGTCAGATCGGGAGTGGGGTGTGTGTCTCCAAACCTGGCAACTTTATGACTTGGGGACTTTGATTCCCAGAATTCCCTATCCATTGATAGGGCTCACAACTTGGGTGTCCTCCTGGATGCTCGGCTGTCCCTAGAAGTCCATCTGATGGCTGTGACCAGGGGGGCCTTCGCACAGGTTTGCCTGATGCGCCAGTTGCGCCCTTTCCTGGACCGAGATGACCTTCACACAGTCACTCATGCCCTGGTTACTTCCCGCTTGGATTACTGCAATTCCCTTTACATGGGCCTGCCCCTGAGATGCACCGGGAGACTCCAGCTGATCCAGAATGCAGCCGCACGGGTTGTTACAGGAGCCCCTTGTTACTCCCATATAGCACCCCTCCTGCGTGAGCTGCACTGGTTACCAGTGGTTCTCTGGGTCCGCTTCAAGGTGCTGGTTCTCACCTATAAGGCCCTACATGACTTAAGTCCGGGATATTTCCTGTCTGCTTCCCACCGTCCTGTTCGCTCACATAGGGCCGCTCTCCTCAGGGTTCCGACGGTGAGCCAATGTCGTCTGGCGGTGCCCAGGGGTAGGGCATTCTCTGTGGGTGCTCCCACCCTCTGGAATGAGTTACCTACCGAGCTCCAGACGGCTCCTGATCTCCGCTCCTTCCGTCGGGACTTGAAGACTTGGCTGTTCAAACAAATACGCTGACTCTGATTCTGGGTTTTATTATTTATTATTAATTAGTTATTTGGTTTAAAATGGGATTTTGTTGTACATGTTTTTAACTTGTGTTCGCCGCCCTAAGTCCTTCTGGAGAAGGGCAGCATATAAATACATGAAATAAATAAATAAATAAATTCTCCAGCCAGCCAGCATGGAAAAATACTCCTCCAACCTATTTCACAAAGCTGGTGTTGTGTAGAAGGACAGGAGGAGCAGGCTGGATGTCCAATGCCTTGAGCTTGTGAGCAGAAAGTACCACGTTTCCCCGAAAATAAGATCCTGTCTTATATTTTTTTTTGAACCCCAAAATAAGCGTTTGGCCTTATTTTCAGGGAGGTCTTATTATTTTGGGGCAAGACGGGGCTCCTCTTGCCATCTTACCTGATTTCCAGCTCTGAGTTTAAATATTTTCGAGGAGGGCTTATTTTTGGGGGAGGCTTATTTTAGCGCATGCACTCAAAACCCCAATTGGGCTTATTATCAGGGGAGGTCTTATTTTGAGGGAAACAGGGTAGAATGAAAAGTATTGAGCATCAGCCAGCCTGGGAAGGCCATGAGATGACCCAAGAATTATGAACATAAATATTGCTAACGTCTTCAGTGCCATGTTTTATTGTTTCTGTCTTTCACTTCCTGTCTCTGGCTCAGAAATGAAATCATGCAGGCACTCCACCCACACACTCAATCTGAATGAGGAAGCCCAACTGGAAAGCTTGCTGGCTTTCTCGTGAGCAACTAATTCTTATTTGTGGCATGTTTGGGAGAAGAGCACCTCAACCTGCACGGCTTTAGAATGTATGGACTTCAATTCCCAGAATTCCCCAGCTGGTGTGCTGGGAATTGAAGTCCATCCATGCTGGCTGGGAGATTCTGGGTGTTCAGGTCCAATCCTTGAGGGGCTTGTCACAGAGAAGAAGGGGACAACTTTGGACAACTCCAAAGCACCTGAATCAAGGTGAGAAGCACCTTGAGAACCACTAATCAAGGTGAGAAGCAGCTTAGAACTAAGGAGAAATTTCCTGACATGAGATCAATTAACCAGTGGAACAAATTGCCTCCAGAGGTTGTGGCTGTTCCAACACCAGGGGTGAAATCAAACTGGTTCTGACAGGTTCTAGAGAACTGGTAGCAGAAATTTTGAGTAGTTCGGAGAACCAGCAAATACCATCTCTGGCTGGCCCCAGACTGGGAGAGAATGGGGATTTTGCAGTATCCTTCCCCTGGAGTGAGGAGGGAATGGAGATTTTGCAGTATCCTTCCCTGGAGTGGGGAGGGAATGGAGATTTTGCAATATCCTTCCCCAGGAATGAAGAGGGAATGGGGATTTTGCAGTATCCTTCCCCTGGAGTGAGGAGGGAATGGAGATTTTGCGGTATCCTTCCCTGGAGTGGGGAGGGAATGGAGATTTTTCAATATCCTTCCCCAGGAATGAGGAGGGAATTGGGATTTTGCAGTATCCTTCCCCTGGAGTGGGGTGGGAATGGAGATTTTGCAGTATTCTTCTCCTGGAGTGGGAAGGGAATGGAGATTTTGCAATATCCTTCCCCCAGGAATGGGGAGGGAATGGGGATTTTGCAGTATTCTTCCCCTGGAGTGGGGAGGGAATGGAGATTTTGCAATATCCTTCCCCAGGAATGAAGAGGGAATGGGGATTTTGCAGTATCCTTCCCCTGGAGTGGGGTGAGAATGGAGATTTTGCAGTATCCTTCCCCTGGAGTGGGGAGGGAATGGGGATTTTGCAATATCCTTCCCCCAGGAATGGGGAGGGAATGGGGATTTTGCAGTATCCTTCCCCTGCCACGCCCATCAAGCCATGCCCACCAAGCCACACCCACGGAACCGGTAGTAAAAAAAAATTAGATTTCACCACTGTTGAACACTGGAAGTTTTTAAGAAGAGACTGGACATCCATTTGTCTGGAATGGTACTAAGTCTCCTGCTTGAGCAGGGAATTGGACTAAAAGACCTCCAAGGTAGTGATAAAATCTACCGGTTCGGCAAACCAGTAGTAAAAAAAAAAGCTACCAGTTGGTCCAAACCGGTATTTCCAATGATCAGCTAAGCCACATTATTTATATTCACTAGAAAGCAGGAAATCCTGCTTTCTAGCAAATCTAAATCGCGTGGCACAGCTGTTTCTCCCCCCTCGCTGTTCTACTTGCCTTTAAATGGCTCCTTTTTCCATGCGGTGCACATTTGGTTGTGGCGACCCATGGAGGATTTCACCACTGCTCCGAGGTCCCTTCCAACTCTGTTATTCTGCTATTCTCCTTCCTTCCTTCCTTCCTCCCTCCCTCCCTCCCTCCCTCCCTCCTTATTGTCGCTAGGGTTGAGACTGACTGATGTAGAGGACATGCAGTTGGACATTATGTTTCCTCTGGCTTGTTGTTGTTAGTTGTGAAGCCGTGTCCAACCCATCGCGACCCCATGGACCACATTCCTCCAGGCCTTCCTATCCTCTACCATCCTCTGGAGTCCATTTAAGCTCACGCCGACTGCTTCAGTGACTCCATCCAGCCACCTCCTTCTCTGCCGTCCCCTTCTTCTTTTGCCCTCCATCATTCCCAGCATTAGGCTCTTCTCCAGCGAGTCCTTCCTTCTCATTTGGTGGCCAAATTATTTGAGTTTTCTCTTCAGGATCTGGCCTTCTAAAGAGCTGTCAGGGTTGATCTCCTCTAGGACTGACCGGTTGGATGGCCTTGCAATCCAAGGGACCCGACGGAGTCTTCTCCAGCACCAGAGTTCAAAGGCCTCCATTCTTCGGCCCTCAGCCTTCCTTATGGTTCCTCTGGCTTAGTCAATTCTAAATAAATTTCTCCCAGATGTCAAGAATGGGGGACATTTAACTGAGACAGTGATGATAAAACCATCACTGAAAATTGTCGGTGGCTTCCAAAATTTTGGTGTTGGGCAGAGATATTATTTTTTGCTTCTTTCCCCCCTCCTCTCCTTCAGTTTGTGGAAAAATAATTTGTTCTAGAGATTCATGTGGTCGGAGACGAGAATTCCTGGAAAAGAACATTTCAGAGAAATTCTCACAGGGAGAGTGTGATGTTCTTGCATGTCAGTAGTGACCAGCTGTGTTTTCCTGGGCAAAATCTTCTCTGCAGTCTCTGTTTTGCACTCACTTCTAAGAAAAGGGTCAGGAGAAACTGTAGGTCTATGGAGAGTCTCAATCGTCCAGGTGGTCCAAAGGTTTTTTTCCCAAAAGGCAACTGAACTTTCTCGTTTTTTCTTTCTTTTGAAAACATTTCACTTCTCATGTCAGGGTTCCAAATAATAGACGCATAGCTAGCAAAACTCCGAGGCAGGTAGATTCCTCAAAGAATAGCTTTATTGGACATACAGTATCATATTGGCACTGATCTGGTAAAAACCGACTCTGAAGGTTCCCGCGGTTTTCACCTAATTAAAAGTAAAAGTTTGTCACTTTCTCAAAACAACCAGTCACATGGTCCAATCACGGCTCTGTCTGGTTGCCCGGTGACATCACTCCGTTTTCCTCTGACCAGGTGTGAGAATGACCTTTGTTCCCAAGAGAAAGTATTTTGTTTTGACTACAATGTCCCAGCTATCTCAGATGGCTTTGGTCAGGTTAGGGTCAGGCATGACATCTCATCTAAGAAGCTTCTCCAGTTCCTGAGGCTCGAATTGAACTGAACTGAAGCAGTTTCATGAAATTCATGAACTGAAGAAGCTTCTTGGATGAGAAATGAAATGTTTTCAAAGGAAAAAAAAACAAGGAAGTCTAGTTGCCTTTGGAAAAAGCACCTTAGGGACAGCGGTGGGATTCAAATAATTTAACTAATGTTAATAATTTAACCTTAGGTGCTCTGCCCTAATGACTGGCTGGGTGGGTGTGGCCATAGTGGGTGTGGCCAGGGGGTGTGACAGGCAGCACTCGGCCTCCTGCAACCCCTCTGGGAGCAAAAACAGGCTGCGGAAGGGGACACACCCTCCCCCGCGCCCCATTTTGGGCCTAGTCGGCCTCCCTAAAGCCTCCTGGGAGAAAAAACAGGCTGCGGAGGGGGACACACCACGCCCCATGCCCCATTTTGGACCTAGTAGGCCTCCTTACACATACTTGAGAGCCAAGAAAAGGCACGTGGGATTCAGCCGGTTCTCTCCAGAATGTGCAAACCAGTAGCAGCAAGGAGGGCTTCACCCACCTGCCCAGACTACTGCGTGCATGTGCGCACATTTGTGAACCGGTAGGGAAGGTAAGTGAATCCCACCTCTGGCGTGAGGACTCCTGGAAGGGGAGGGGTGAGGAGAGGAGAGGAGAGGAGAGGAGAGGCAGGGCCAGCCAGCAATTTAACTACCAGTTCTCCCGAACCGACTGAATCCCACCACTGCTTTGGGATCAAGAGAGATGTCCCCCATGGGATTTTAGCAGCCAGTGATGGAGGAATGGTCGGAACAGTTGAGTTGACCAAGGATGAGGTGTGAGTAGATTGCCTTCGATTGTTCAGTCAGCACCCCAGGGATTACCAGTCTTCCCAAACTTTGAGGAAGCCCTAATGGAGGAGAAACTTTAGGAGGAAATGACCCAGTGTTTTAGGGGAGTGATGAGCTTTTCCTAGCTGATTTGGGAGACCCGTGGAGAGATTTACCATTCCCAAATTGAATCTTGGTGCTTCTCTAGTTCCCCAGGTCCTGAAGAGCTGCACGGAGTTTGTGGAACAGCATGGGATCGTGGATGGCATCTACCGGATTTCCGGAGGCTCTTTAAACATCCAGAAATTAAGGTAAAGGTGGGAATATCAGTTTGGATTGGAGTACCAAACAGCATCTCTAAACTGAGAGAGAGAGAGAGAGAGCACCAGAGACATTGTCACTGTGATACAAAAAAGACATTGAGATTCTAGAAAGAGTGCAGAGAAGAGCAACAAAGGGGATTAGAAGGCTAGAGGCTAAAAGATACAATGAACGGTTGCAGGAATTGGGGTATCTTTAGTCCAGGGATTGGCAACCCACGGAGCAACAAGTGGCTCTTTGGGCCCTCTGCTGCAGCTCCCTGTCCCATCACTGGTTCGCCACACCACTCTTATTTCTTTTTTGGACTCCAGCCTGAAGCGGCAGGAAGCGAAGGCTGCCTTACGCGCAAATGTGGCATGAAGGCAGGTACAGGACAGCTTCATTCCTGCACTCTCCTCTGCCCTCCTCCTCTCATAACCCCCTGGCCAGCTGTGGCTGAGCTGGAAGTATGTGCATGCGTGGAGAGACCCTCCTCAATTGAGCCGCTTCCCCCCACCCACCCCCGTGTGCCTTTCCTGAGCTTTGGCACTTGCTTGAGGAGGTCTCCCCACACGTGTGCATGCTCCCAACTCAGCCACAGCTGTCCCGGCATCCTGAGAGGAGGAGGGGGAAGAGGGTCGCCAGAGAGTGCAGGAGCGAAGCTGCCCTGTACCTGCCTTCCCACCACATTTGCACATGAGGCAGCCTTCACTTCCTGCCATTTCAGGCTGGCGTCTCCCTGCATGTGTGAATGCTCCCGGCTCAGAGGGGAGGGGGAGGACGGTTGCCCGAAGAGAGCGGGGAGAGAGAGACACAGAGACAGAAAGAGAGAGATAGAGAAAGACAGAGTGATACATAGAGAGTGGGTGAGAGAGGAGAAGAGAGGGAGAGGGACAGACACAGAGATACAGAAAGAGGGGGGGAGGGGTAGAGATAGAGAGAGACATAGAGCAGGGGTCAGCAACCTGCGGCTCTGGAGCCGTATGTGGCTCTTTCACCCCTCTGCTGCGGCTCCCTGTCACTCAAAATATGCGTCCCAACTGCCAACGTGTGACACCTGCTGGCACGCGATTTATTCGGCTTTTCAACTCCCAGTAGGCCAACCATGGCTAAATCCAAGAAAAGAAAAGTTTCAGAAGAAAACAGAATGTTTAATTCGACTACATCTGCTAGTTTTGTGGCTGCTCAAGAAATAGTCAGGCACGGGAAGGGTTTTGTGGCTCCCGGTGTTTTCTTTTCTGTGGGAAACGGGTCCAAATGGCTCTTTGAGTGTTTAAGGTTGCAGACCCTTATAGAGAATAGTTTTGTGGCTGGGTAAGCGTGGTTAGGTGGTCATGTGACTGAGTGGGAGTGAGTGACATCAAATTGGCCACGCCCACCCAGGTTTTGTGGCTCCCAGTGTGTTTTTTTTCCTGTAGGAAACGGATCCAAGGGGCTCTTTGAGTATTTAAAGTTGCCGACACCTGGTCTGGTCTAATGAAGAGAAGGATTAGGGCACGGGTGTCAAACTCATGGCCCGTGGGCTGTCTAAGCACATGGGGTGCTTAGACTTGGCCTGCGGGGCTGTCTTGGAAACAGTGAAGGACTTTCCTGCAGTGCCTCTGCCAGCGAAAACGGGCTGCCAATCTCTGTTTCTGGCTGGGACAGCCTCCTACAACCCTCTGCCAGCGAAATCGGAGCTCGCGAGGGCCCTCCCGAGCTCCATTTTTGTTTTGGTTTTTTGAATGCCGAAAAAAATTTAATTTTTGCCATTCACCTTTCATTCTGTCCCTCCTTTTTTTGCATCCTTTTTTTTTTTTAATAATTCCGTTCCACCATTTCTTTGATATTAGTGTAACTCTTGTTCCTCAGTGAGTTGTCTTGTGGCGAGACGGCCATGGCACGTAGGCTGTGGCCAGTGGTGGAATTCAATTTTTTTTACTACCGGTTCTGGGGGCGTGGCTTGGTGGGCCTGGTGGGGGAAGGATACTGCAAAATCCCCATTCCCACCCCACTCTGGGGCTAGCCCAGAGGTGATATTTGCCGGTTCTCCAAACTATTCAAAATTTCTACTATGTGTTCTCCAGACCCTGTCAGACCCTGCTGAATAGCACCCCTGGCTGTGGCGAATTGTCATAGACCCTCCCCTAAAAGTCTTTTCTTCATTAGATTAAACATTGTAATTTAAACACTAGATGACCTCTAAGTAGGGGTGGGCTGCGGGGGAGTTCGCAGGAGAACCTCTAGCTAACATTCTGTGCTGTTCGACGAACCCTCAAATCCCATTCCTGGCTGGCCCCTCCCACCCCGCCTTGCCCCTCCCACCCCACCTTGCCCCTCTCAGGAGTCCACACACAGCTCGTTTTGGAGCAGATAAGTGCAGGGCGCGTGCGGAGGCTCAGGAAGGGTGATAAAACAGGCCTACTGGAAATTTGGGAAGGTCAAAAACTGGCCTCCAGAGGGACCAAAGACCACCTCACAGGTGGGGCCTCTGATAAGGAATGTGGCCTCCCCTCAAACGTTTCCCCTTCCCCACAATTTAAGCTCTCCACTTCACGGATGGGACTAGAGCAGGGGTGAAATGCTCCCGGTTTGGACCGGATCACTTGATCTGGTAGCGATGGCGGCAGGTGGTTCGGAGAACCGGTAGCAAAAATCCCTGCCCCCCCCCCAATTCCCAGCTGAGCCACACAATCATCAGAGACTTCTTTTTTTACATTCAAAAGCATTTTTTCCTGCAACCTCTTCGGCCGAAAAAATGCTTTTAAAAGTTTTTTTAAAAAAAGCCTCTGATGATCGCGCGGCTCAGCTGGGATCATCAGAGGCTTTTAAAAGCCTTTTTTCCTGCAACCTCTTCAGCCAAAGAGGTTGTAGAAAAAAAAAATGCCTTTAAAAAAAATGCCTTAGCTGGCAGCTAAGTGCTACTTAACAGCACTTTAGTCTGCTGTACCACCAAGGCTCCTTAAATTAACATTAGAACTAAACGAAAAAGAGGATTCAGAATATTATACGGTGTGGGCTGATTGGTACAGGTGGATTGATAACCGAATAAAGAATAGATGAAAATTAATACAAATCTTAAGATGTAGGTCTTTGGTTATTCGGGTCTTCTCCCACGTAAAATTGGAAGTGTCTTGGCGACGTTTTGACGAAGTCTCATTTGTCATCTTCAGGCTGGTGTTTTTGCAATTGCTCCTAGAAGCACGAAGCCGAAAACACCAGCCTGAAGATGACAAATGAGACTTCGTCGAAACGTCGCCAAGACACTTCCAATTTTGCGCGGGAGAAGACCTGAATAACCAAAGACCTACATACAAACACCCGCGAAAACCTCAGAAAACAAATCTATATATCTATATCTATATCTATATCTTTATATATATATATATATGAATCTGGAACTATGAAACATAAAGGAAGAATTGATCTAACCTGTGTAGAAAAGTAACACTGTCTGACTGATTGTATTGTATTGTACTATAATAAATTTCAATAAATTTTTTTTTTAAAAAAGAACCAATTGTCAAGCATCCGAATATAAATGAGGAATGTAAATGTCCAATGGGGAAGCTGCAAAGATCATAAGTGTGAAACTAATCAAGGTAATAAGAGCCTTATTACTTTGATTAATTACCTTAATAGCACTTTAGTCGGCGCAGCAGACTAAAGTGCTGTTAACTAGCACCATCTGCCTGCAATTACTGCGAGTTCGAATCTCACCAGGCTCAAGGTTGACTCAGCCTTCCATCCTTCCGAGTAGGTAAAATGAGGACCCGGATAGTGGGGGCAATAAGCTGACTCTGTATAAAAAAGAACACTACTTGGGGTGGGGGGCGAAAGCCCTACTAAGCAGGTATATACAAAAGTATGAAGGCTATTGCTTAATGCATTGTAAGCCGCCCTGAGTCTCCGGAGAAGGGTGGCATATAAATCAAACCGATAGATAGATAGATAGATAGATAGATAGATAGATAGATAGATAGATAGATAGATAGATAAATAAATTTAAAAAATGGCCCTTTCTTCAGTGCTCTTGTAACTTTGGTCACTAAACAAGATGCTGTAAGTTCAGGACTTACTTGTATCGTGGTCTTCTGATCCTGATCTTTGCTGTATCCCACTACCCGCCTTAAATCCTTCTCAGGCTTGAGTTCGAAAATGACCGGAATCCTGACCTCAAGAAAGAGGACTATCTGAAGGATGTCCACTGTGTGAGCTCCATTTGCAAAGCTTACTTCAGAGAGCTGCCCAATCCACTCCTGACCTACCAGCTGTATGACAAGTTTGCAGTGAGTATGATTGTTGCAGGCCTCTCCTCGTTTCATTTCATTGATTCGTTATCTTTATATTCCAGTTTTGGTCACCACACTATAAAAACGGTGTGGAGACTCTGGAAAGAGTGCAGAGAAGAGCAACCAAGGATGATGAGGGGTCTGGAGGCTAAAACATATAAAGAACAGTTGCAGGAACTGGGTATGTCTAGTTTAATGAAAAGAAGGACCAGGGGAGACATGATAACAGTCTTCCAATATTTGAGGGGCTGCCCCAGAGAGGAGGAAGGGGGTCAAACTATTTCCAAAAGCCCCTGAAGGCCAGAGAAGGAAGAATGGATGGAAACTGATCCAGGAGAGATTCAACCTAGAAATAAAGAGAAATTTTCTGACAGTGAAAACAATCAACCAAAGTTGCCTTCAGAAGTTGTGGGAGCTTCATCACTTGAAACTTTCAAGAAGAGACTGGACTGCCATTTGTCAGAAACTGTGTAGGGTCTCCTGCTTTGGTGGGGGGTTGGACTAGATGACCTCCAAGGTCCCTTCCAACTCTGTTAATCTGCTAATGTCTAGTTTCATGAAAAGGAGGACTAGGGGTGACCTAATAGCAGTGTTCCACTATTTGAGGGGCTGCCCCAAAGAAGACGGGGTCAAGCTGTTCTCCAAAGCACCAGAAGGCAGGATAAGAAGCAATGGATGGAACCTCATCAAGGAGAGCAGCAACCTAGATCTAAGGAAAAAATTCCTGACAGTTAGAAAAAAATAATCAGTGGAACAACTTACCTCCAGGAGTTGTGGGCGCTCCAACACTGGATGTTTTTAAGAAGAAATTGAAGTCTGAAATGGTGTAGGGCAGTGATGGCTAACCTTTTTGCCATTGTGTGCCAAAAGTGGGGGGAGCGCGGCGGGTCGTGCGCACCCATGCCCACACCCAAAATTCAATGTGCCCTTCCCTCCACATGCAACTGCCTGTACTCCCCCGCTTTTGGCATGTGATGGCATGTAGGCCCATTTTTCGCTCTCCCCAGGCTCCAGAGGCTTTTTTGGAGCCTGGGAAGGGTGAAAATGGCCTTTCCCACCCCCTCCGGAGGCCAGTAAACAGCCCATTTCTCAACTTCTGGTGGGCCCAGAAGGCTGGAAAATCAGGTGGCCAGCACACGCATGCATGCTGGAGCTGAGCTAAGGCAATGCTCGCGTGCCCACAGATATGGCTCCGTGTGCCACCTGTGGCACGGGTGTAGGATTTCCTGAGCAGGGAGTTGGACTAGAAGACTTACAAAGTCCCTTCCACCTCCGTTACTCCGAAGCTTCTTCCTAATAGTTCCTATAGTATACTCTAGATGCAGATAGGAAAGGTAGCTATTGATTTACAACCGGTCATTTATTGTGAGGAATGTAGTAAGGAGATGACGTAGTAGGGGCTGCATTCCAGAGGAAGAAGAGACAACTTAGCCTGGGTATTATGTGTGCGTTGTGCCCACTGGTGGGTTGCTCCTGGTTCGTTCCAGTTCTATACAACCGGTAGTAAAACTGGCGGGAGGCTCTGCCTACCCACCACGACATCATTATGGGTGATCTGCGCATGTGCAAAGCTTCTGTTCATGCACAGAAGCGCACGCAAGCAAAGCAGCGTGTGTGGTCCCATTGCAAACTGGTAGTAAAGGTAAGTAGAATCCACCCTTGGTTGTGGCCCGCCAGCAGCCAGTGGAGCTGGCACCAGAGTCAGACAGTGAGGAGGTTGGAGAGGAATTTGGGCCAGTCGTGGGGGCTGGGGAAAGCTCGGGTGAGGGCTCTGTGTCTGAGGCAGAGAGGGAATGAGACAGCAGCGAGGCAGAGGAACAGCTGGAGCCTGTTCCAAATGTGCGCATGCGCAGAGCTGTCAGAACAATGCAGAAAGCAGGGAGTAAAGCCACACCTTGGAGGTGATTGGCCCCTCCCATAGGAAACAAAAGAGGAGCGAATGGGGAGGGGGCTTCTGCAGGAAACAATTTGTTCGTTCGTTCATTCATTTCAAGAGTGGGAAGATCTGTCCGTGAATCCCAGAGACTCTGTGCCAAGTTTGGCCTTGTACTGCGTTTGGAAACAAGTTACTTGGCAGCTTGCCAAGCAAGATAAGGTCTGTGTTGATAAATATTCCTTTGAAAAACTGTTTGGACAAACCTTGCTGACTGTGAATGAAAGGAAGTCACAGTCGTGTAAATGAAAGAGGTTTTGCCGGGACCAATTCCTGCTTCCTGCTTTTTAAGGAAGCCTAGGTCAGAAGAGGGTGAGAGAAAGAGGGTGAAGGCAGTCGCTCCCTAATAGTTCCCAGAGTATATTGCAAATGCCATTGGAGATACTTCAGTCTGGCAAGATTCTGTCTGTAGATGTGAATCAATAAGAGCTCAGCTTGGAAGAATTGCCCTGGAATTATCCTTACTGGAGGTGGGAATCCATTTTGTGCTCCTTTAATCTTCCACCCAAACTTCCATGACTGATTGGGCCCGTTCTGAACTCCCGGTCCCTACAACTGATCACTCAACGGTTCAGCTTTGAGAGGCAACAAGTGGTTCTTTCCTCCGCTGGAGTGAGAGAACAATGAGGGTGTTGAGCAGATGGAATGGATGACTGACCATCAATGTCCTCCTCCCTCCAGGAAGCGGTGGCCATCCAGCTGGAAGAAAGCCGCCTGGAGAAGATCAAGGAAGTGCTGAAGGAGCTGCCATCACCACACCACCGGTATTTGCAGGGACACTGTTTGCCTCTGGCTCTGTCTTCCCAGCAGGAGGAGGAGGAGGAAGAAGAGGGAAGGGGAAGGGGGGGGAGGAGGGGAGGGAGAAGAAGAGGGGGAGGAGGAAGAGAAGAAGAATGAGAGGTGGAGGAGGACAGGAGAAGGAGGAGAGGAGGGGAGGAGAAAAGGGGGAGGAGGGGAGGAGGAGGGGAGGGGAGGAGGAAGATGAGGGGGAGGAGGAGGAGAATGAGAGAAGGAGGAAAGGAGGAAGAGAGGTGAAAAAGGGGAGGAGGGGAGGAGGAGGAGGAAGAAGAGGGGAAGGAGGAGGAGGAGGAGAAAGAAAGGGAGGAGGAGAAGAATGAGAGGAGGAGGAGAAGGGGAGAAGAAGGAGAAGAAGGAAGGGGAGGAAGAGAACAAATTGAGGCGGAGGAGGAGGGGAAGAGGAGCAGGAGGAGGAGGGGAGGAGAAAGAGGAAGAGGAAGAAGGGGAGGAGCAGGAGGTTCTGTAAGTTTAAGAAACTAATGATATTCACTTCCTGGCTGGGAAAATGGGTATAAATGGCAAATCAAGAGGATTCCCGTCTGAGACCGACTGAGCCTCATAATCAAAATCATCTTTTGATTTTCTCCTCTTTCCGTCTCTGCTTCGAAATCCAATTTGCAACCAGAACCCTGGAATTCTTGATGAGGCACCTGGTTCAGATGGCCTCTTTCAGTTCCAAGACCAACATGCACGTCAGGAACCTGGCTATAGTCTGGGCCCCCAACCTGCTCAGGTAAGAGAAGTTGCCATGGGGGCTGGGGGAGGCTTCCAATTTGGACTCCCCCTTAGGGTCCTTTGGGGTAGGAGCAGGGGTGGGATTCAAAAATTTTAGCAAGGGGTTCTCTGCCCGGTTGCTGGATGGGCGTGGCCATGGTGGGCGTGGCCTAGTCGTCCTCCTACACCACGGGGGGGCTGTTTTTGCCCTCCCCAGGCTCCAGAGGCTTTTTTTGAGCCTCCCAGAGGGGGAAAATGGCCTCCCCAGGCTCCAAGGCCCTCTGGAGGCCGGAAACAGGCCTATTTCCAGCTTTCCCGGACTTCCAGTAGACCCATTTTTCACCCTCCCTGAGCCTCCAAGCACACTCTGCACTTACCTGCATCTGAAATGGGCCGCGTGGGGACTCCTGGAGGGACGGAGTGGGGTGGGTGGGGCCAGCCAAGAGTGGGATTTGGGTGTTCTCCAAACTGCACAGAAGCTTAGCTAGAGGTTCTCCCAAACTCCTGCAAACCCCCAGCAGCCCACCTCTGGGTGGGGTGCCAAGCCACATGATCTTCCATGCAAATCACTGTGAGGGGAGAACAACCCACCTTCTTAGGAGCCAAATGCAGCCCCAACTCCAGGCCAAGGGGGTGGGATGCTGAAACGGTCATAATTGTGAAAAACGGTCGTGAATTCTAACTTTGAGCAGACCCGAAAGGAACTGTTGTAAGTCAAGGACTATTTGTAGTTACTTTACTCTGGCAAGATTCTGTCTCCCTTAGCCTATTTAAGGAGGAATGCCGATTGCAGCAAGCTGTAGGGAACAGGTTTAGTTCACTCTCTTTCGCGTCTGGATTCTCTGCAAAATTGCTTCTGGGCTTTCTGCCAACTCTAGTAAGACTGTGATTACCTTATCTCAGAATTCTTGTAGGCTGTTAAGACAGTTTATTAACAGCCTTTGGTTGATAAAGACTGAGTTATTTGAGTAAAATAAGCTTTCTATAGAGTTTGTGCGTGCTGCGTTCTTTGGTCAGAACAATCTGTATATACCTACACCCATACATATAAATGCATAGAGTGGTGCGGTGGCCTAGAGGTGGCACTCTTGCTTCACAATCAGGAGGCTGTGAATTCGATCCTAGGTAGAGGCAGGTATTTCTCTCTCTTGGAGACAATGAGAATACACTGTATCTGCTGAATATAACTCTGCATTGGCGACAGGAAGAGCATCCGGTCAGTGAACACTCAGCTCCATTCAGTTACCCCCAACTCCACCCTTCAAGGGATTATGGGGTCATTAAAAGAAGATGATGATACATATAAATACATATAAATGTCAATCACTAGTCCATCTTGAATACATGTTTTCCTGCTATGCTTGTTTATTTCAGTCCAATATTTCCGTCTGTGACTATCCCAGGTAGAACCAAAATCCTTGACTTTTGTGGTTTTGAAGTACATTTAAAAAAAAAAACCTTTCCAATTTATCATTGAATAAGGGAAGTAGGCATCTCTCTCTCTTATTCTTTCCATGATAAACCTATTTTGACTAGGAGGTTAGGGTCCCCACGTACCCCATTTTGGCTCCCAGGTAAGTGCAGGGGTCTGCAACCTTAAACACTCAAAGAGCCATTTGGACCCGTTTCCCACAGAAAAGAAAACACCAGGAGCCACAAAACCCTTCCCAGGCCTGACTATTTCTTGAGTGGCATTCTTCTTCTTCTTCTTCTTCTTCTTCTTCTCCTTCTCCTTCTCCTTCTCCTTCTCCTTCTCCTTCTCCTCCTTCTCCTTCTCCTCCTTCTCCTTCTCCTTCTCTTCTCCTTCTCCTTCTCCTTCTCCTTCTCCTTCTTCTTCTTCTTCTGCCATGTCCGTCATGGGACATTGGCGATCATGTTGGCCATCCTATTTTTGTCAACGGCCGTGTGAAAAAGTGCTGCTGAGTTTTGTCCAAACCGATCCCTTCGGTTTTGAAGCCGCGATACTCTTTTTCTTCCTGGACCTCATTTGCCTTCCATCTTTCCCTGGAGGATGAAGTGAAGGATGCCGTATTTTTCTGGGTGTCGCATCACATGTCCGAAATATTCCAACTTTTGCTTTTTAGTGGTTTTGATTATTTCCCTTTGCTTTCCCAGGCAGCTTATCACCTCCTCATTTCTTTTTTTTTTTTAAAAAGTAATCTTTATTTACATTTATAATTAAAAAAAGACAACAACACATCAAACAAATAACAAAACAAGACAACAAAATAAAGAACATAAATACATATAAATAATACCGCTGTAATCAAATATTTACTACGAACCTATACAATAAATTCATACTACATTCTGGAGGATTTTTGATTTTGTTAATCCAATTTATAGGTAACAGCCGCCTGTCAATCCACATTTCAAATACTTCTAAATTCTTCAAGTGATTTTCTGTCAGAGACCAACTCTCCACTCTTTAGAGCAGGATAGAAAAGAAGTAACACCTGACAAGTCTGATTTTCCATTTTAGGCTTATGTGGTGACTGCAGAAGACACTTTTCATTTTGAAGAATGCCGTTTGAGCTTTCTCTATCCTTGTCTTTACTTCACTGATCGTGTCTCAAAACTAGCATAGGTAGTTGAATTAAACGTTCTGTTTTCTTCTGAAACTTTTCTTTTCTTGGATTTATCCATGGTTGGCCTACCGGGGGTTGAAAAACTGAATAAATTACGTGCCGGCGGATGTCGCACATTGGCGGTTTTGACACATATTTTGAGTGACAGGGAGACACAGCAGAGGGATGAAAGAGCCACATGCGGCTCCAGAGCCGCAGGTTGCTGACTCCTATCCTAGGCCTAAATGGAGCATGGGGGGGTAAAGTGCGCGCCCCGCCCCTGAGGCCCATTTTCACTCCCAGGAGGCTTCAGGGAGGTCTCCTAGACCCAAAACGGAGAGCGAGGGGCAGGGGCCACCCCGCGGCCCGTTTTTGCTCCCAGGGGGTTGCAGAAGGCCAAATGCTGCCTGTCACACCCCCTGGCCACGCCCACCATGGCCACGCCCACCCAGCTGCTCATTAGGGCAGAGAACCAGTTGTTAAATTATTTGAATCCCACCACTCCTGACGTCTCCATTTCCTCTCTCGCCTCCTTCGCAGGTCCAAGGACATCGAAGTCTCTGGTTTCAATGGCACCGCAGCTTTTATGGAAGTCCGTATCCAGTCCATTGTGGTGGAGTTCATCCTGACCCATGTGGAACAGATCTTTGGAAACGCTCCGCTGTGCGGTGAGTCTCCTTTGACTCTTTCCCGCTGTGTTTCGCAACGTCAGGAAAATGCAATAAAATAAAAATAAAATAAAAAAGTTTGCTGCCAAAAAAAAAGCCAACGCAATCCTGAGCTGCCTCAACAGAGGGATAGTATCAAGGTCACCTAAAGTTTAGTTTAGTTTATTATATTTGTATACCGCCCTTCTCCCGAAGGACTCAGGGCGGTGAACAGCCAGCAAATAAAATACAAAAAATACAAAATTTAAAACAATATTAAAATCCAATTACCATATTTTCCGGCGTATAAGACGACTGGGCGTATAAGACAACCCCTGACTTTTCCTGTAAAAATATAGGGTTTGGGCTATACTTGTTGTATAAGACGACCCCTCTTCCAACGCACACCAAATAAAAATTAAAAAACATCAACTGGCTCAGCCACAATGTAAAAGCAGCTGTGCTAGACCCAAAATGGCCCCTGCAACAAGCAGGAACCTCACACAGCCACAAAAAGCCCCAAAAAACAACTTTTACATTGTGGGTTTACACACACATACAGCTTTGTGAGATTTTGTGTGTTTGTGTAGTTAGAGTGAAACACTACAGAAACACACTAAATCTCAGAAAGTTGCACAAATTTTATTTTTATTATTTTTATTATTTTTATTTTTATTTTTATTTTTATTTTTATTTCTATTATTTTTATTTTTATTTTTATTTTTATATGAAAGCTAAATTTAAAACTTCCTAGCCTAAAACTTAGACTAGCCTTTAAATGGCTAGGTCTAAAAAAGAACAACTAAAAAACCCCCCAATTAACTATTTTTTTTAAAGCTCCCAAAGGGGGAAAAAAACTTACCCAATAGAACAGGGGTCTCCAACCTTGGCAACTTTAAGACTTGTAGACTTCAACTCCCAGAATTCCTCAGCCAGCTTTGCTTTGCTGGCTGGGTAATTCTGGGAGTTGAAGTCCACAACTCCCTGCCTGCTTGATTGCAGGCTGGGAGATTTAGTTGCTTGCTGATGCAATGGATTGCAGGCAAGGCAAGGCAAGCGTTGCGGCTAGCAGCTAAGGTAAGCAAGCTGGAGGTGGGGGGGGGGATTTTTGCTACGGAGCAATTAGCAGGCAAAAATTAGCAGCTGGGATGGCCAGCGTTGTGTAAAAGAAAAGTTTTTCCCTTTTACACAGTGCTTGGCCATCCAAGCTCTGGCGATCCCAGCTGAGTTGCCTGCTAATCTCAGCTGGGATGGCCAGCGTTGTGTAAAAGGAAAGTTTTTCCCTTTTACACAGCGCTTGGCCATCCAAGCTCTGGCGATCCCAGCTGAGTTGCCTGCTAATCTCAGCTGGGATGGCCAGCGTTGTGTAAAAGGAAAGTTTTTTCCTTTTACAGGGGGCTTGCGTGTAACTCAGCTGATTAGCGGCAACTCAGCAGGCAATTCAGCTTGACTCCTTAGAGCCATTTAAGGCTCATCAAAGCCTTTCGGGCTGGTCTGCCTGGTTACAGGAGACCGACACCCGGTGTATAAGACGACCCCCAACTTTTGAGAAGATTTTTGTGTGTTAGAAAGTCGTCTTATACGCTGGAAAATACGGTAAATTAATTTGGCCCACAGTTAAAACCCCTATATTAAAACCCATAATTTAACAACTTAAGTTAGAACAATTTAAAGGAGTAGCATAATTTAAAGTGTTAGTACCGCTTTATAAGGCCATAATTGCAATGCTGCAGCTCTGGCACGCATGCACGCACCAGCCAGCTGATTTTTGGACCCACCAGAAGTAGGGAAACAGGCTGTTTCCTGCCTCCGGAGGGCCTTGGGGGTGGGAAAGGCCCGTTTTTCTTTCTCACCTGGCTCCCGATCCTCTCTATGCATCTGGGGAGGGCTCTGGAGGCTGGGGACAGCAAAAAAGTCACTTCCTGTCCAACTGGGAGTTGGGAAATGGGCCGTTTCAGGCCTCCAGAGGGCCTCTGAGGGGGTGGGGAAGGCTGTTTTCGCCCTCCCCAGATGCATAGAGAGGAACTGGAGCCAGGTGAGAAAGAAAAACGGGCCTCCCGAGCCATCGTGTGCCAGGAGTGGGGCGGAGGGGGTTTGCGCATCCATGCACAGGACACATAGAATTATGGGTGTGGGCACCCCCGCGCGCAAGCCTTCCCCCCCCACTCCTGGCATGCAATGGCAAAAAGGTTAGCCATCACTGGTCTAGTCTAATGAAGAGGACGATTGGGAGGACATGATAGCAGTCTTCCAATATTTGAGGGGCTGGCCCAGAGAGGAGGAGGGTCAAATTATTCCCCGAAGCACAAGAACGCAATGATTGGAAACTAATCCAAGAGAATAGCAACCTGGAATTAAGGAGAAACTTCCTCTAACAGTGAGGACAATTAACGAGTGGAACAGAAGTTGCCTTCAGAAATTGTAGGAGGATTTTAAGAAGAGACTAGACCTGTGATGGCAAACCAATGCCACGCGTGCCACAGGTGGCATGCATAGCCATATCGGTGGGCACATGAGCTCAGCTCCGGTGTGCATGTGTGCGCTGGCAAGCTGATTTTCAGGCCTTCTGGGCCTACTAGAAATAGGGAAATAGACTGTTTCCTGCCTCCGGGGTTGAGTGGGGAAGGCCGTTTTTGCCCTCCCCAGACTCCTAGAAGGAGGGGAGAGCAAAAAAATGGGCCTACCATGCCATTGCATGCCAGGAACAGGGGAGCAGGGGGAGGGGGTTTCACACATATGTGCAGGGGCAGGGTGCATAGAATTATGGGTGTGGGTACGCGCGTGACACCCTCCCCCGTCCGCTCCTGGCACGCGAAGGCAAAAAGGTTAGCCATCCCTGGTATAAGTTCTCCTGCTTCAGGAGTCTCTTCCAGCTCTATTCTAATCAGTGGAATGCCTTGCCTCCAGAGGCCGTGGGTCCTCCATCCCTGGAGGTTTTTAAGAAGAGATTGGACAACAATGTGTGCAGAATGATATGCGGTCTGCACCTTAAACAGGGGGTTGGTCTAGATGACCTCCAAGTTCCCTTCCAACTCTGTTATTCCGTAGAAGTGTATCTAAATGCAGAGCTTCTTTGTCGTTGTTCCTAGGTGGCACCCGCGAATCCATCCGGAGATCCCTGCTGGCTCTGTCGCCGATGGTCCTACCTGAGTACTGCACCCCCTACAATGTGCCCGCCATGCTGAACCAGGGGGATGGGCCCCCCCAGATGAGACCCTACCACACCATCATCGAACTCGGCGAAAAGTAAGCGGCTCCCTCTAAGAGAAGAGCAGCTTCTCCTCACCAAGGTCTCTTCTACACATTGGTCCTGCTCTAGCAAACATCTAGAAGAGGCTTGGAAGACCACCCTGGTTTTGCCTTACTCACAAGGGGAGGGATCCCCAGGGGTGTCGATCCATTCCTCCTCCTGGGAGGGTCAATCTTCACCCCCTGCTCAACCACCACATCTAGCCTGAGGTTCCACCTCTCATACTGGCATTATGGTTGACAGTCAGCCCCCCTCAATTCCATTGCTCATATAAGTTAACTGCTTCAGCTATGATCAGCACCAGAGTCTTGGCTCTTCTTGGACAAAAGGCCCTCCGTTCAACTCCAGTATGGTGGAAGCCATCGGTTTTCCTCCACTGCTGCTGCGGCTGTCCCCAACAGCTCTTCGCACGGCAGGATGTTGGTCCTCCCTCGCATCACCACTTCCCTCCTCGCCCTCAGCCAGTTGGCAACACACACTCCTTGCTTTCCTGCTGCCCACTAAGGCACCTCCCCTTCCCTGGCAGCCGCTTAAGCCATTTGGATCCCAACCTTTGTGGTTTCTAATGCAGTTTTTCCCAAGGCACGACTGAGGCCTATAGCTAGGGAGCAATGTCTTTATTTTATTGTTAAATCTATTTCCCGCCTATGTATGACATTCTCCGCCTATGTATGAATTCTCCTTTCCCAATTTTGAACTGGTATGCAAGCCTTCCTTTCTCCCTCCCCGCTCTATCCTTCCTTCCTTCCTTCCTTCCTTCCTTCCTTCCTTCCTTCCTTCCTTCCTTCCTATCTTTCCTTCCTTTCTCTCTTCCCCCTCTAATTCTTCCTTCTTTCCTTCCTTCTTTCCTAGCTATTCTTCTTTCCTTTCTCCCTTCCCCCTCTATTTCTTCTTCCTTCCTATCTTTCCTTCCTTTCTCCCTTCCCCCTCTAATTGTCCTTCCTTCTTTCCTTCCTTCCTATTCTTCTTTCCTTTCTCCCTTCCCCCTCTATTTCTTCTTCCTTCCTATCTTTCCTTCCTTTCTCCCTTCCCCCTCTAATTGTCCTTCCTTCTTTCCTTCCTTCCTTCCTATTCTTCTTTCCTTTCTCCCTTCCCCCTCTATTTCTCCTTCCTTCCTTCCTTCCTTCCTTCCTTCCTTCCTTCCTTCCTTCCTTCCTCCCTCCCTCCCTCCCTCCCTCCCTCCCTCCCTCCTTCCTTCCTGAGTCCTCCAGGAGAAGGGCAGTATAAAAATGCAATAAACTAAACTAAAATTAAACTTACTTACTTACTTCCTCTCTTCCTTCATTCCTTCCTTCCTTCCAACCTACCTTTCCTTCCTTTCTCCCTTCCCCCTCTATTTTTATTTCCTTCCTTCCAACCAACCTATCTTTCCTCCCTCCCTCCCTCCCTCCTTTCCTTTTTTCAACTTCCTTCCTTCCTTCCTCCCTCCCTCCCTCCCTCCCTCCCTCCCTCCCTCCCTCCTTCCTTCCTTCCTTCCTTTCTCCCTTCCCCCTCTATTTCTCCTTCCTTCCTTCCTTCCTTCCTTCCTTCCTTCCTTCCTTCCTTCCTTCCTTCCTTCCTTCCTTCCCTCCTTCCTTCCCTCTATGATCACATGTATCCATCCCTTCAAGCCCAAATAGTCTGGAATGGCATAGGATCTCCTGCCAATGAGTGGTGGGTTGGACTAGAAAACCTCTAAGTTGCCTTCCAACCCTATTATTCTGTGTTCCACATTGGCGTGGGATTTTCTGGTTCTGGCCTCACCAGCTTCATCCCTTGGGGAGGGGGCAAGGTCCCCTAAATAGACGGCTTTCCCCCTCAGCATTCTTTGTCACCTCAATTCCACCTCTTTTTCAGAAGAAAAGGCTCCATCAAGGCCAAGAAATGGAAGTCCATCTTCAACCTAGGACGATCCAGCCACGACTCCAAGCGCAAGTTGAATAAGGCGGAAGACAAAGGTAAGACACCTGGTCCTCCTCGCCCAGGCGAAATCCATGCCCGGGGCATAGCCATCTGCGCCACACACATGTGGTTGCTCGCTCCCCTGGGGTGGGATTCAGACATTTTAGCCATCGGTTCTCTGCTCGGTTCCTGGTTGGGCGTGGCCATGGTGGACACGGCCTACTCGGCCTCCTGCACCATGGGGGGGGGGGTGTTTTCGCCCTCCCCAGGCCCCAGAGGCTTTCCTTGAGCCTCTGGGAGGACGAAAACAGCCACCCCCAGGCTCTGGAGGCCAGAAACAGGCCAATTTTTAGACTTCCGGTACTTCTGGTACTTCGGATAGGCCCGTTGTTCACCCTCCCCAGGCTCCGGAGGCTTTCCTTGAGTTCCCCTGGGCTCCGGAGGCCCTCCAGAGGCCGGAAATGGGCCCATTTCCAGACTTCTGGAACTTCCAGGAGGCCCGTTTTTCACCCTCCATGAGGGCCCTGCATTTACCAGGCATCCAAAATGGGCCGCATGGAGACTCCTGGGAGGGGTGTGGCGGGGTGGGGTGGGGTCAGCTAGTCCTTGCAACTACCGGTTCAGCAAGTCAGATTAAAATTAACATCCGTTTTGCCCAAACCGGTCTGAACCGGCTGAATCCCACCCCTGCCTGTCTCCCATGTCATGGAGGAACAACCCAGAGAGTTCTCCCTTCCCCAGTGTGCATTCACCCCGGCATTCCAAGGATGGGGCTTGGGAAAGGCTACCATCACAGGGTTCTTCGGAGGGGGTCAAAACGGGGCTCCCCTAAAGGGAGGGGCACATTTCTCCTCCTCCTCCTGCGGGTTCTGGGGACACCATGGATCAATGAAGACCAAAGAAAGTCAAAAAGACTTACAAGTCAAAAACCTAATCTAATAAGCATTCTCACGAGCTTGATGTGTACCATGTAACATTCCATATCATCCCATGATAGTCTTAGCCTGATCTTGTTAACACACAACTTGCATATTCAGGAGGCGTCTTTCCCACGTTATAATCAGTTTTCATGTTACCAGTTCTATTTTTTTTACAGTCCATCGCAACTTTGAATGTTCTTTAAGCGATCGGTTATAAGTTGAGGATTACCTGAATTTTCCCAGGGGGCTGGGTTTTTGTTTTTTGTTTTGTAAGGGAAAAAAAATCTGCATTCGTAACAGAAACAGTTGAGAAACAGTTCGAAAACAAACAGACTTTATTAGAACAGCTGAGAATTAACTCATTCTCAGCCTAGTCCAAACTAAATGAAAGCAAATTCTTCAAAACACCATTCCTGTTTATCACCAACCTGGATATAATTAGGCAAACTGCCAAAGGCTTCTCTTGGCAAAAGTTCAGAAGCAGAGGACGCCGAGCAAGATAAGAACCAAGTTTATCAACGTTGTTTTCCGGCAAAGAGGCCAAGAGCCATTGCTGGTCTTTTAAGCCTTATGGGAGGAGCCAATCATCTCTTGGCCTTACTCCCGAGTTGTCCTCTCTGCTTTAGCTGCTCCTGCCTTCTGGCAGTTCTTCTCATGCGTGCATTAGGAACAGGCTCCTCCTGTTCTTCTGCCTCTCTACTGTCAGCTTCTGGAGGCTCCGGAGTCTGCACCTCACTCCCCGATGGCCCTGGCCCCATCTCTGCCTCTGACGCAGAGCCTCATCCGGGCCTCCCCCACCCTCCAGGACTGGCCCATGTTCTTCCTCAGCCTCATCGCTGTCCGACTCCACTGCCAGCTCCGCAGGCTGCCAGTGGACCACAACATTGAGGGAATTCTTGTTGATACAGCTCAGTCCTGTCTTTTCTGTTCCAGATGACAAACTGGGTAAGATGCTCCTACGTCCAGCCAAAAGCATGGACTCACTCAGCTGCGTGCAGTCTGTCGGTGATGGTAAGTTGAAAAATCAGCCAAAATCTGCAAAAAAAAATAAATTCTACGATCCTACTCACACAATAGATTAGAAATCCGATGGTAACTATGGTTAAACTGTTTGTAACCTCCCTTGGGATGGGAGAAATGATGATTACTGTATTTTTCGGAGTATAAGACGCATCCCCCCTAAAAGGGGGTAAAAATTTAGGTGTGCCTTATACACCGAATGTAGTCCCGCCCACCCACTGGCCCCCACTCTTTGGCTTCCGCCTCCCAGCAGTTTACCCTGCGGCAAGCAGCAAGAAGAAACAGCTCCTTTCAGCTTCAGCACAGCCTAATTAGCACCTGTTGATTGTTGGATCAGCCTCCCGACTCTCAGCTGTTTCAGGCTTCAGGGATTGACTGTTACTGCACGGGCCTCTGCTGCTTGCTGCAAGGAGGTAAATGACTGGGAGCAGATTTTTTTTCTTGTGCTAATCAAGCTATGCTGAAAACGAAACTGAAAGTAAAGCAGGCTGTTTGCTGTTTGCTGTTTGCTGCAAGGAGGCAAAATTGCTCAGAGGCAGAGGCAGATTTCTTTTTCTTCTTTTCTTCATCAAAAAAGGTAGGTGTCATTTTATACTCCGAAAAATACGGTAAATGCCTGCTTCCTCTAGGTCTCTCGTCCCTGGTGATCCCACCCAGCCAGAGACATGGGGGAGACGGCTGGCTGGCTTCCTTGTTTCATAATGATTTTATTAGGATGTTCATAATGTTGTTTTATTTTTATTTATTCATGGTAGTGGAAGCTACCCGAAGTTACTTGATAGCGAGGTGGGCGCCGTACAAAGTTAATAAATAAATAAATAAGTTAATCCAAACAAAAATCAAGATAGCAGGAAAAAGGGGATGGGAAAGAAAGGAGAAAAAAGAGGTATATAGCTAAAAGGGGAAAGGGGGGGGGAGAAAAAGCATTAGGAATAATAGAATAATTCTGTTCTGTTTTGTTCTGTCCTATTCTTATTCTAGTTTAATCTGTTTTGTTCTCTTTTTATTCTGTTCTGCCTTATTCCTATTCTGTTCTGTTCCATTTTTATTCTGTTCTGTTTTTTCCTAGTCTGTTCTGTTCTGTTCTCATCTATTCCTATTCTGTTATGTTGTGTTTTGTTATTTCTATTCTATTTTGTTCTGTTCTGTGGTATTCCTATTCTATTCTGTTACGTTATGTCCTCTCCTATTCTATTTCTCTTCTATTTCTCTATTATTTCTCAATTTCTCTACTTCTCTACTTCTCTTCTCTTTTCTCCTCTTCCCTTCCCTTCCCTTTCCCTTCTTCTCTTTATTCTTCTCCTCTCCTCTCCTCTCCTCTCCCCTCCCCTCCCCTCCCCTCCCCTTCTTCTCTTTATTCTTCTCCTCTCCTCTCCTCTCCTCTCCTCTCCTCTCCTCTCCTCTCCTCTCCTCTCTCCTCTCCCCTCTCCTCCCTTTCATTCTGCTCTTCTCTTCTCTTTATTCCTCTCCTCTCCTCTCCTCTCCCCTCCCCTCTCCTTTCATTCTTCTCTTTATTCTTCTCTCCTCTCCCCTCCCCTCTCCTTCCTTGCCCTGACCTGCCCTTCTTCTCTTCTCTTTATTCTTCTCCTCTCCTCTCCTCTCCTCTCCTCTCCCCTCCCCTCCCCTCCCCTCCCCTTCTTCTCTTTATTCTTCTCCTCTCCTCTCCTCTCCTCTCCTCTCCTCTCCTCTCTCCTCTCCCCTCTCCTCCCTTTCATTCTGCTCTTCTCTTCTCTTTATTCCTCTCCTCTCCTCTCCTCTCCCCTCTCCTTCCTTGCCCTGCTCTTCCCTTCCCTTCCCTTCTTCTCTTCTCTTTATTCTTATCCTCTCCCCTCCCCTTCCATTCCATTGATTGGATATCTGGGCGTTGCTCCACGACTCTCACTGATTGGTCCCTCTCTTTGGCATGCAGACGATGCTCACCTGGGGACCGAGATACCTCCAAAACACGAGAGTTTTGATGGCCCAGTTTCACTTGACAGCAGCTTCTCCGAATCGGCGTACATGTCTGCCAAGAGCAAATGCGAAGACCCGCAGGAGGAAGCCACCAAGTCAGAACCCACCACCCCCAAAGCCACCAGGTCCAGTCTCATCGGAGGGACCTCTCAAGGACGTTCACCCAAGAGCTCCAGGAACCGGGCTGAGAAATGTGCCGGGGTCCATATTTCAGGACCTTTCTCGGTCACCGTCCCCTTCCACATCACCTCCAACCTCACTTTGTCCCGGTTGACCAGAGGTCTGGAGTGTCCAGCACTGAGCTACACCAGCTTCGAGACTCCAGAGGCCATTCCTTCCAATGGAGAAGACTTTCCCAGAGTGACAGAAGACAATGAGAAACTCATGTCTGCCCTCACTGCAGATAAGGAAGCAGACGAAGGTCAGTGTTGATATTTGTATTGCATTCGAGATGAATAGTAATAGAAGAGAACAACAGAACCTATATTATGTCAGACCAGTCTCTTCTTTAAAAGCCTCCAAGGATGGAGCACCCATGATTTCTGGTGTCAAGCTGTTCCATTGGTTAATTGTTCTGAATGTTAGACTTAGAATAACAAGAGTTGGAGGGACCTTTGAGATCATCTAATCCAACCCTGTCAAGCAGGAGACCCTATACCATTTGGGACCAGTGGCTGTCCAGTCTCTTCTTAAAAATCTCCAATGATGGAGCACCCACAACTTGTGGTGGCAAGCAGTTCCACTGGTCAACTGTCCTCCCTGTTAGGAAGTTTCTCCTTAATTCCAGGTTGTTCCTCTCCTTGGTTAGTTTCCATCTGTTGTTTCTTGTCCTGCCTTCTGGTGTTTTGGAGAAGAGGTTGAAGAGGGGGGTCCAGCTGTTCTCCAAAGCACCAGAAGGCAAGACAAGAAGCAACGGATGGAAACTCATCAAACCTAGGAGTCCCAACAGTGAACCTAACCCTAACCAGTGAAATTGTTAAAGTAAAGTGTTATCAAGGGCAGGAAGTAATGTTTCCAAAGGGATGGCTTTGGTTGTCGCTCCAGCTCTTTGCACTTCCTTCAAATATCAAGATATAAATTAGGGTGCGGGCTCCATATTAAGAGGAAGCCAGTTCCTTAATCAGTGTAGCCTCTTAACCTAGTGAATTGTGCATTCCTTCTACTCGTCTATGGAGCTTCTCAGCCATCCGGCTTTTTTTCAAGAGGCAACTGGACTTTCTTGTTTTTTTCTTTGAAGACGTTTCGCTTCTCCTCCAAGAAGCTTCTTCGGCTCTGACTGGTTGGTGGGGAATGGAAGGATTTATACTCCTTGCAGACAGCTGGAAATTTGCATCCCTTTAAAGAGTCATTGAGGCCGCTGGGAGAGGTTTACCTGAGTGGTGCAAATGGGGTGTGGAGCCTTCTTGGAACTGTGTTGTAGGCCGGAGATAGATGGTGTACATTGGGGAAATAAAACAGCCACTTCACAAACACATGGCACAACATAGGAGAACAAACCCATTGGGACAAGATTCATTAGTCCACCTACAGTTAAAAGACTCTCTTTTGAAGACAGCAAAGTCCTCATTTTGGACAGAGTGCACGGCTGGTTTAAAAGAGGGGTCAAAGAAACCATCTATGTCAAAATTGAACGGCCCTCCCTCAAGCGAGGGGGAGGGATATGACATCATCTATTTCCAGTCTACAACAGAAGGAAGGAAGGAAGGAAGGAAGGAAGGAAGGAAGGAAGGGCCTATAAAAGCCTTGGTGGTGCAGTGCACTAAAGTGCTGTTAAGTAGCACTTAGCTGCCTGCAATTACTGCGAGTTCAAATCTCATCAAGCTCAAGGTTGACTCAGCCTTCCATCCTTCCAAGGTAGGTAAAATGAGGACCTGGATTGTGGGGGCAATAAGATGACTTTGTATAAAAAAGAACACCGCTTGGGACCCCCCCGAAAGCCGTACTAAGCAGGTATATGCAAAAGTATGAAGGCTATTGCTTAACGCATTGTAAGCCGCCCTGAGTCACCGAAGAAGGGCGGCATATAAATCAAACCAATAAATAAATAAATAAATAAATAAAGGGGAAGGAAGGAAAGAAGGCAGGAAGGAAGGAAGGGGAAGGAAGGAAGGAAGGCAGGAAGGAAGGAAGGGGAAGGAAGGAAGGAAGGAAGGAAGGAAGGAAGGAAGGAAGGAAGGAAGGAAGGAAATAGCAATAGCATTTAGACTTATATACCACTTCACAGTGTTTTTACAGCCCTCTCTAAGCAGTTTACAGAGTCAGCCTATTTGCCCCCAACAATCTGGGTCCTCAACGTTACCCACCTCGGAAGGATGGAAGGACAAGTCAACCTTATCAATTGCAGTGATTCGCTTTACAACGGTGCCATAATGGGGCAAAACTGACCTAACAACTGTCTCACTTAACCACATAAATTTTGGGCTCAGTTGTGGGTCATAGGCAGTGGTGGGTTTCAAAATTTTTTAGTACCAGTTCTGTGGGCGTGGCTGGTGGGCGTGGTGTGGCTTGGTGGGCGTGGCTTAGTGGGCGTGGCAGGGGAAGGATATTGTAAAATCTCCATTCCCTCCCCACTCCAGGAGAAGGTTACTGCAAAATCCCCATTTCCTC
Source organism: Masticophis lateralis (assembly GCA_030761175.1). NCBI lineage: Eukaryota > Metazoa > Chordata > Lepidosauria > Squamata > Colubridae > Masticophis > Masticophis lateralis. The sequence goes on along the minus strand of JAUDYJ010000017.1, from coordinate 2,872,070 downwards.
CCAATCAGCTGGGACTCGGGAGGCAGAGAATAGATGGGGGCGGGGCCAGACAGAATTTTTACTACCGCTTCTCCGAACTACTCAGAATTTCTGCTACCGGTTCTCCAGAACTGGTCAGAACCTGCTGAAACCCAACTCCTATGACCAGAGTCATAGGTCAAGAGCTACCTCTATTGGTACTCAGCAAGGGCCTAGTCCCTACTATGAAATATGCATTGAGTTTTGTTTTTTCACTCGCGTGCATTTTAGGAACAAACTTCGAAGCCGAAATGGAGAGCCAGATGTCTATGGAAGTCGAGGATTCCTTCTCATTCCTGGACGGCCCAGATGGCTGGATTGACAACGTGTTAGAGGAAGAACAGCTGCAGACAGATGCCAGGGAAGGCCCTGAGGTTCCCCCACGCAGCTTGGACACCGTCCCAAGCATGGAAGATGATTTGGGAAGCGGGTTTATGAACGAGATGATCGCAGCTGGGATGGAGGCGAGTGCCTTGATGTGGCCATCTTTCTCCTATCGCTTTTTGTGTGCCGAAATGAACAAATGTATTTATTTATTTATTTGTTCGATTTATATGCCGCCTTCTCCAGAGACTCAGGGCGGCTTACAATGCGTTAAGCAATAGCCTTCATACTTTTGTATATACCTTCTTAGTAGGGCTTTCGGCCTCCCCTAAGCGGTATTCTTTTTTATACAAAGTCAGCTTATTGCCCCCACAATCCGGGTCCTCATTTTACCTACCTTGAAAGGATGGAAGGCTGAGTCAACCTTGAGCCTGGTGAGATTTGAACTCACAGTAATTGCAGGCAGCTGGCCTCTAAGTGCTACTTTAACAGTAGTTTAGTCCACTGCGCCACCAAGGCTCCTTAACTAGAACTCACCGTCTCCTGGTGATTGGCCCAAAGTCACTGAGCAGATTTTCATGCCTAAGGTAGAACTAGAACTCCCTGTCTCTTGGTCCCAACGTCACCCAGTCGGCTTTCATGCCTAAAACAGAACTAGAACTCACCATCTCCTGGTGATTGGTCCAAAGTCACCCAGCCAAATTTTGTGCCTAAGGCAGAACAAGAACCAAAATCACTGAGTAGATTTTCATGCCTAAGGCAAAACTAGAACTCACCGTCTCCTGGTGATTGGCCCAAAGTCATCCAGCCGGCTTTCATGCCTAAGACAGAACTAGAACTCACCATCTCCTGGTGATTGGTCCAAAGTCACCCAGCCAGCTTTTGTGCCTAAGGCAAAACTAGAATTCACCATCTCCTGGTGATTGGTCCAAAGTCCCCCAGCCATCTTTCTTGCCTAAGGGAGGACTAGAACTCACCATCTCCTGGTTTCTAGCCTAGAGCCTTCACCTAATGCCTAAAATGGCAGGTACAATTCTCGTTGATTTTATGATGAGAAAGAGGAAGTTAAAAACGGATGTTCTCTAAATTTTTTTTCTTTTTCAAATTAACCGTGTGAAAATTATTAAACGCCTACCTTCTCGAGAAATTAGTTACGGGTCTTTGTTTCTAACACTTTCTCCTTCCTTCCACCCCTCCCCCCTTTAGCTGGAGATGTATTCTACGGTGCCACATCTGGATTACCTGTCCATTGAAGAATGCATGAATGAGCATTTGGAAGGAGAAGATGATCAGTATTATCTCGCCATGGGATACATCGAGGAAGAGCCATCTAAGGAGGTTGACGCTGAAGAAGTCTATCTGAGCGCTTTTGATGATCTCAGCCCCATAGCTAGCAAACTAGAACAACTTCAGCAATCAGATGTAGGTCAAACTCCTCACATCCCCTCCTCAAAACTCACAGTGGAAGATCAAACCCCCACAGTGGAAGATCAAACCTTGGTTGAAGATCCAAAGAGCTTACATTTACCTGAACCTGGCCTGGAACCTGAACAAGGTGACATGGAGGTTACTACAATGTCCACTCATGAGCTACTCGTAACCAAGGACCTGGATCCAAACTTAGCCATGCCGCATGAAGTGGAATTGGGTTCCAGAAGCAACACCAACGAGATGGAAAGTCACCTGACTGACAAAGCTGAGGTAGAGCCCATTTTTTCAATGTTGCAGATCGAAGATGCAAATGTTGGAAGTGAGGTCGGCCTCTTTGTCCCCAAAACTGAATGTCCTGTAGAAGTTGCTTACCCAGAATCTCTGGATTCAAAATCTGTGGGGGAAAACGCCGAGGATACTAAGGTAGAACCCATTATTTCATCGTTGCAGATAGAAGATAGAAACGGAGTGGATCTCTTTGTCCCCAGAACTGGCTGTCCTGAAAAAGTTGCCTGCCAAACACCTCACGATCCAGAGTCTGTAACCCAACCAATCAAATTGAGTATTGAAGAGAAGTGGCAACCTCAGAACACACCTGAAAGTGAACAGATTCCACATCTTCCTTGCAGCATGAGAGTAGATGTTCCTCCAAAAGTGGATGGAAGATGCAACCAACCCTTGGGTGATGCCCTTGTAGTTCAAGAGACGGGGAAAAAGCACCATGGAGATGTGGCTTCATCTATGTTGGAAGTCAACTTACTTCAAAGTCTGATTCCTTCTTTACTGGACAATAATTCTGAGAATGCAAGCTTCCCAACACCAAATCCAGAACATACATCTCTTTCTTTTTTCCCTGCACTTTTGTCTGACCTGGATTCTGAAGACTTCTCCCACCCAGCTTCTCCTCTGAAACCTTTTCTGGAAAATCTTCTACAGAAACCCCAGCCTGGATTGCCAATGGAAGCTTCGTACGCTCCGAAACACGAATTCTCGGATGGAAGCGTCCACATGAAGTTAACATCTACCACACCCCGCGTTCAGCAAGTGAAATCATTTCCAGTGGTGCCCCCGAAACCTCAATTCGCTAAGGTGCCTCCTTCCTTAAAGCCAGCGATTCCCAGCAAGGAACATCTCATCCCGGTGAAGGCCTGTGAGAATGGGACCAAGCAGGAACTCAACCAAAGCTCTTTGAAAAGGCCTTTCCACCTGACCAGCTGGGACCAAAGGATGGAACATTTTCCAACATCTCCTAGCCCACCCAGTTCTTCTGAGAATTGTTGCAGCTGTTCGGAGACCCTCCCGAAGCAGCGCAACTCTATGCCGGTGAGCTTGGAGACATTCAGCAAGGACTGTAAGAACGTGGAGGACATCACCCCGAGGCCCTCTCCTTCTTCACGGGACAAATGCTTTTCGTGGTCCAAGAGTGGAGACGTTGGAGTCAGCAGCCTTCATCTCACGCAGGGCAGTTGGGAGAAACAGAGCAGCGGCCCACACGACGAAGGGAAAGGAGGACATTGCTATGGAGCGGAGAGGTCCACCTTGGAGGGCACCGCTCCCCAGAAGCAGCGCTGGAACAACTGGCGTTACAGCGGGAGCATGTCATTCGATGAGGCCGTGGCCCTCGCCAAGGGGAGACACATGGCCCAGGCTCCCATGCGGAGGATGCAAACCTATTCCTACGGCGAGGTGGACGGCTCTCACGGAGCGTTCAAAATGGAGACGACTGCTCCTGCCCACAAGCCCGTTCTGAGGTCTCCTCAAAGGCCGCTGAGTTGCATAAGCCCAACTGGACCTCCGGAAGCTCACCTTTTGGGAAAGGTGCCTTGTCCACCCAGGTTGCTGCCTGACAGCATCCCAGAAGGCGGACGCACCCCGAAACTGGAAGGCTCCCATTTCTCTCAGGATTTTCCTCTGAGGAGCAGAGTGAGCTTATCCAAGATAGGACGGCGCTTGTCTGTGTCTGACGAAGCGTACTTCGGGTTGTCCCACGAGCAGAGATGACTGATTTTTTTTTAAACAGATGAACAGAGTTGGAAGGGACCTTGTAGGTCATCTAGTCCAACCCCACACTCAAACAGGAGACCCTACACCATCTCTGACAGGTGGCAGTCCAGCCTCTTCTTGGAAGCCTCCAGGGATGAAGTTCCCACAACTTCCGAAGGCAACTTCTGTTCCACGGGTTGATTGTTTTTGCTGACAGGAAATTTCTCCGTATTTCTAGGTTGAATCTCTCCTTGATCATTGTTCCTTGTCCGGCCTTCGGGTGCCTTGGAAAACAGCTTGACCCTCTTTCTCCTCTCTGGGGCAGCCCCTCAAATATTGAAACACTTACTATCATGTCTCCTCTGGTCCTTCTCTTCCCTAGACTAGCCAGGCCCAGTTCCTGCAACCGTTCATCGTCTCTTTGAGCCTCCAGTCCCCTCATCATCCTGGTTGCTCTTCTCTCCACTCTTTCCAGAGTCTCAACCTCTTTTTTATAGTGTGGTGACCAAAACTGGATGGAGGACTCTTAGGTATGGTCTTACGAAGGCTTTATAGTGTGGTATTAGGACCTCCCTTGATCTTGATTGTATCCCTGTCCTCCCATGGGGCCAATTTGGGCCACCCTGTGTGGGTGGGGGCTCCCACCATAATATACCCCTGAAAACCTCAAGAGATCTTGGCTCAAATCAAAGCTGGAGCCCGAACGGTGTCTCCTTCTAGGCAAACAAAAACAATATGATAGTAATGGTTCAAAGGAAAAAAAGAATACATATTTCAAATGTATCTTTTACTGGTTTGAAAACATTAACAAATCCTGATATATATAAAGAGCATTACAAAGAGCCCAGACAGGTAGTTCCCGTTTAGTGACTATCTTGTTTACTGACCATTTGCAATAACAAGAAGTAACAGGTGGAAAGTTATCAGAGAAAAGCAGCCGGAATTAAGGAAGAATTTTCTAAGAATGAGAACAATTAATCGGTGAAATGGCTTCCTTCCAGAAGTTGTGGGGACTCCATCTCTGGAGATTTTCAAGAAAAGACTGGACAGCCATATAACTAGGGTGTTACAGGGTAGTGGTGAAATTCAATTTTTTTTACTACCAGTTATGTGGGCGTAGCTTGGTGGGCGTGGCAGGGGAAGGATATTGCAAAATCCCCATTCCCACCGCACTCTGGGACCAGCCAGAGGTGGTATTTGCCGGTTCTCCGAACTACTCAACATTTCCACTACTGGTTCTCCAGAACCTGTCAGAACCTACTGGATTTCACCCCTGGTACAGGAGTGGTCTCTGGAGGGTGCAGTGGGTTGGACAACAAGATCTTTAAAATCCCTTCCTGCCCTAGGATTCTATGATCCTAAGTTGCTTTGCATTGATGGCTTCTCCTGAAAAGCAGAAGAACACTGAAGTCAGATCGTAAGCACGGTTGAAGGTTCACTTAATGACCGTTGCATTTAATGACTGAATCGCGGGTCCCAGTTGTGTTCGCTAAACAAGGGCTACATATACATATAATTTCAAATCCCGATGGGCCGAAGGGAGGAGAGAGATTAAGGCTCAGAAAGTTTGCATCCTAACCAAAACAACTGCAGGAAAAAAAATGCCTAAGAATTCCCCCTCCACCTCCTTTGATGAGAAAGTAGTTTTGCAGGTATCCGTGGCCCAAAATTCTCCCTTTCCACCGAGATAGCCTCAGATTGGGAAAAAGAAATTGCCTTTCCAAATGTTGGAGGGATCCAACATTTCTGACTCTTTTGTTTTCTGATTTGGGGGATAATCCACGCTTTTTCTGTTTATGCAAAAGGCTGTGTTCTCATCACACAGGGGTCCAGATAAATAGTCTTATAGCACAATGGGAACATAGGATACACAAAATATATTAAGACTGAACCACAATGAGCCAAGTAGCATAAACTCAGCATGTCTGGTTTAAAGGTCTTCAAATATTTTTAAAAAGAGGAAAGAAGACAATATGAAATCTTGCTGTCAGATTTCAGTATTATGAAACTGATGAGGGTCTAGGCTACAAAGATAAACCCCATTCGTGCTGTAGAGCAGTATTTTTCAAACTTGTCAACTTTGAGATGGGTGGATTTCAACTCCCAGAATTCCCCTGCCATCATGCTTTAAGATAGTGGTCACCAAATGGTGGTCTGTGAACCATTGGTGGTCCATGAGAAAATTATTTGCATTTTTTATATTGCACTAAATGCTATTTATCTTTTTTTTAAAAATCGTATTAGTGGTCTACGGGATTCAAAATTATGAATTTAGTGGTCCCTGAGGTCTGAAAGGTTGGTGACCCCTGCTTTAAGATGCATGAACTTCAACTCCCAGAATTCCCCAGCCATCATGCTTTAAGATGCATGTACTTCAACTCCCAGAATTCCCCAGCCATCATGCTTTAAGATGCATGAACTTCAACTCCCAGAATTCCCCAGCCATCATGCTTTAAGATGCATGAACTTCAACTCCCAGAATTCCCCAGCCATCATGCTTTAAGATGCATGAACTTCAACTCCCAGAATTCCTCAGCCATCATGCTTTAAGATGCATGAACTTCAACTCCCAGAATTCCCCAGCCATCATGCTTTAAGATGCATGTACTTCAACTCCCAGAATTCCCCAGCCATCATGCTTTAAGATGCATGAACTTCAACTCCCAGAATTCCCCAGCCATCATGCTTTAAGATGCATGAACTTCAACTCCCAGAATTCCCCAGCCATCATGCTTTAAGATGCATGAACTTCAACTCCCAGAATTCCCCAGCCATCATGCTTTAAGATGCATGTACTTCAACTCCCAGAATTCCCCAGCCATCATGCTTTAAGATGCATGAACTTCAACTCCCAGAATTCCCCAGCCATCATGCTTTAAGATGCATGAACTTCAACTCCCAGAATTCCCCAGCCATCATGCTTTAAGATGCATGAACTTCAACTCCCAGAATTCCTCAGCCATCATGCTTTAAGATGCATGAACTTCAGTTTGCAGAATTCCCCAGCCATCATGCTTTAAGATGCATGAACTTCAACTCCCAGAATTCCTCAGCCATCATGCTTTAAGATGCATGAACTTCAGTTTGCAGAATTCCCCAGCCATCATGCTTTAAGATGCATGAACTTCAACTCCCAGAATTCCTCAGCCATCATGCTTTAAGATGCATGAACTTCAGTTTGCAGAATTCTGGAAGTTGAAGTCCAATATCTTAAAGTTCCCAAGGTTAGAAACACTGCCTTAGAGTGTTGTATAGATCCAATTGGTCGTGGTTTAACTGTGGCTTTAGCAAATTATTTGAATGCAATGTACTATATTTAAAATAAAAAAAGGTATGACTTGTATATATCAAGACACCTATTTGGGTGGAAATTAATTGTGTAGTCTGAAAAGGTAGAATATCTTGTTATGAAGCAAGAAAACTGGCTGGCAAAAAGTTGGGAGTCTGATTGCTCCTCTTCCAAGTTATTAGTTATTAAAGTTGACTGAACTGAAAGTTAATGGATCTGACAGCATAATTCATGTATATTGGATGCTGTTCTGCCCCAGCTACAGACCTCAAAGAACGCAGCACTTGGAAAGATGGTTTAATGGTTTGAGTTCCTGAACAGAAAAGGGCAGAAATCCTGAGAGTCCCTGAGTTTTATACCCTCCCTGGCTTTGAACTTCCTGGGGCACAGGAAGGGTATCCTAATTGGTTGTCAGACTCCCAGGGGATGGGGGTCTTAGCTAGCCTTGCTGGCTGATGTAATCGCCCCAGGTGCCATGTGGGGAGTTTCTGTCCTAGATGGGTCCTATTGTGTTGCAGATGATGGTCCATTGACAAAGGTGGGGCGGGGGAGGCAGGAAGGTGGGAGCTGCTTTGTCCTTAAAACATGTTTCTCCATTTCTCATCCAGGGAAATATATTCTGCCTTTTTAATGTTTCCTAAAATGTTTCATTATTCTAGGAGAAGGGGTGGGTGCTAACTTCCTACACTAGAAAGCAGGAAGTTTGCAAGTTGGAGTCCTGTGGGGACTCCAGCTTGCAAAGCCAGCTGGGGGTCTTGAAGCAATCCTGGGAAGGGGGATCCCAGGGCAAGTCCCTTCTGAACATGGAAGATGATAGGTAGGTAGGTAGGTAGCTAGCTAGGTAGGTAGGTAGGTGGATGAAGAGAGAGAGAGGAAGGAACAAAGGAAGAAAAGAAAGAAAGAAAGAAAGAAAGAAAATGTGAAGGAAGGAAGGAAGGAAGGACGGAAGGAAGGAAGGAAAAGAAAGAAAGGAAGGAAGGAAGGAAAAGAGTGTGAAGGAAGGAAGGAAGGAAAAGAATGAAAGAAAGAAAGAAAGAAAGAAAGAAAGAAAGAAAGAAAGAAAGAAAGAAAGAAAGAGTGTGAAGGAAGGAAAGAAGGAAGGAAGGAAAGAGAGAGAGAGAGAGAGAGAAAGAAAGAAAGAAAGAAAGAAAGAAAGAAAGAAAGAAAGAAAGAAAGAAAGAAAGAAAGAAAGAAAGAAAGAAAGAAAATTATGTGTGGATCACAACTCCCAAAACTTGGCAACTTTGAAATGGGTGGATTTTCAACTCCCAGAATTCCCTAGTCATCATGCTTTCAATTACATGGTCCAGTGAGGAAATCCAAATTTTTTTACTACCAGTTCTGTGGGCGTGACTTGGTGGACGGGGTGTGGCTTGGTGGGCATGGCAGGGGAAGGATACTGCAAAACTTCATTCCCACAACACTCTGGGGCCAGCCAGAGGTGGTATGTGCTGGTTCTCCGAACTACTCAAAATTTCCGCTACCGGTTCTCCAGAATGTGTCAAAACCTGCTGAATTTCACGCATGACATGGACTTCACTTCCCAAAATTCCCCAGCCAGCATTGAATTCTGGGAGTAGAAGTAAGTGGCTGATATTTATAACCTCTGTATTACATTGAGATAGCTTTATTGATTAGCCTATATAGGCCATATCAAAGCACAAGGTTCAGACACATATCACCAATAAAATCCTATGCAAACATTTTAAAACAAGAGTACGGTAAAATACAATAGTTATAGGATAAGATGCAATATAATTTAATACATAAAATATGTAAAATAGAGTAAAATGGCATAAAATTTTATTTCGGTATCACCCTTTGTAATCTACCCCAATCAGTCCCACATATGCAGATCTCAACCGAACCATTTTGTTTTAAGTCCTGTGCTGTGTTAAAATGTTATTTTCAGATTCTGGCTGCACATAGAAGTAAATAAAACATAGTTTTATTTACATAGTTTTATTTACCTAGAAGTAAATCAAGTATAGAAGTAAATAAAAGAACCATTCTCCAACAGTAACTAGAGCATGATAGACTTTTGTCTCAATTTACGCCCTCTCAAAAAATCATCGTAAAGATAGGATTCCCAGTTGTAACTTTAAAAAAGCCAGCTATGATCTCATAGGCCAGAGGTCTTCAAACTCAGCAGCTTTAAGACTTGTTGGACTTCAACTCCCAGAATTCCCCACCCGTTGCTGGGTGAGACATTCTGGGAGTTAAAGTCCAACAAGTCTTAAAGCTGCCAACTTTGGGGACCGCTGTCATAGACAGTGAATTCTGGCAATATTGTATTACTAACTAGCGCATACAAAACATTTGCTAGAGCAATTCTTCTGTATTAGAATGACTGCCAATTCAGGAATCTTGAACTTTGGAGGCTTGAAAGCCCATAATTCCCCACTGAGATGGGAAGGGGGATTATGGGGGTTGTAGTCTGGAGTTGCATGCAAGAAGAAATGCTACTTCTAACTTCCAGTGACAATTGCAGAATAATTTCCACAATTAGCAACGTAAAAGTCTAGCAGAGGCTGGAGTTCGGCGACCCCCACCCAAAAAAACCTGCCCACTGGATGAAGTAGGTTGACCGGAAGTGGGCAACTAAAAGGCAGAAGCCAGCGCCCTTTTCCAACATGGCGCCCAAGCCGCGCATCTTCATTGGACGGCTAACCGGAAGTGGTGTATGGCGCCCTTCCGTCTTTGTTTCTCAAGCTCTGATTTCTCTCATTTGCACGAGATGCCAAATCTTTTAAAACCACCAGTGATAGGCCCAGAGCACCAGATCCGTCTTGAGTTTGAAAAAGCGACCGGGCGCTGCTTCCTTAAGCGCCCTCTCGCCCGGCCGCCCTTTCAAACTCAAGATGGAGCCGCCTAGGCCTCTCTTTCTTTCTTTCTTTCTTTCTCTCTCAATCGAACTCCTCAAAATGGCCGCCACCGGAAGCGCAAGCCGTCCTTAGCTGCTAACTTCCGGCTGCCGATAGAGAAGAGGCGTGCCGGGGGGCGGGGCTTCCTCTCCTCCGTCGGGCGCTGAGGGGAAAAAGGCGGAAGGCGGGCGAGCGTTCGCGGTGCGCGCATGCGCCGATCTTCATGGAGAGCCGAGGGGCTCCGAGGGACGGAGGGCGGCCCAGGTGAGAATGGCGGCCACCCCCTCCCCCACCCCCACGGGCAACGCGGGGAGGGGTCCGTGGGCGCCCCCGGTGGGCTTCCGCCTCGCTCAGCCACCCGCCTCCCCGAGGCCTTTCCCGGGTTGGGTCTTCGGGGAGGCCTTTCCCAAGCAAGGAGGAGAAGGCCGCGCCCCTCCCCCCCTACAAGGACACAAGTGGGGGAGGGGGAATCCCCATTGAGGCCCGGCGGGGCGATGGGGAAGCCGCCCCCCCTCTCACTCTTAGAAACGCTTCCTCAGAACGAAGGGACCCTGGAGGTCATCTAGTCGAGCCCCCCCTCCCCCCTCAGGCCAATTATGGAACACTCCCCCCTCTGGTTGCTCCTGGGACACACACACACACACACACACACACACCCCGCCTGGAGGGTCTTTCTGGGCCTCTCAGGGCCCCCTAGGGTGGCTGGTGACACAGCCAGCCAGATGTTCAGTTATGGGTTGCACCAGTAGAGGCTCAGGTAATGTTCCTTGATGTACAACGACAATCAGGGCTTGCTTTCTTTCTTTCCTTCCTTCCTTCCTTCCTTCCTCTCTCACTGATGATATTACCTAGTTAGGTAATGAAACATCTGCAAGAAAACAAACCAAGCTCAGAAAGTACCAAGGACCCCACAGTTGTCCTCCTCCTCTTCCCCTTCTTTTTCCTTTTCTTCTTCCTCTTCTTCTTCCTCTTCTTCTTCTTCTTCTTCTTCTTCTTCTTCCTCTTCCTCTTCTTCCTCTTCCTCCTCCTCCTCTTCCTCCTCTTCTTCTTCCTCTTCCTCTTCTTCCTCTTCTTCCTCTTCCTCCTCCTCCTCTTCTTTTTCTTCCTCCTCCTTCTCCTTTTTCTTACTTCTCTTCTTTCTCCTCCTCCTCCTTTTTCCTCCTCCTCATTATTTTATTCATTAAACTTTTAAACTCAGTCAATTGAACATTTAAAAATACATCACAAATATAATTGACTGGCACTGATGGTTGATATGGGCTGCTGCCAGCATCCTAGGTATCATTCTATGATACCTAGGATATTATTATTATTATTATTATTATTATTATTATTATTATTATTATTATTATTATTATTATTATTATTATTATTACCACCATCATCTCTTTTATTAATTAAACATGAAACGCAGTCAACTGAAAAATGCATCACAAATACCATTGATCGGTCTAATGGTTGATCCAGGTTGCTGCCAGCATCCGAACTATCAACCCGGTATCATCTTAAAATATTATTAAATTATTATTTTTTATTTATTATTATCTGGCCCTTTGGATCCACTGCTGAAGCCCCTCCTGAGGGGCAGGTGGGGATGCTTGATGGGGTCAAAGGTCATCATCCCAGGATGTAAACTGTTCCAAGCCAAGCTGCCTTTTTAGAATTGACTGGTGGCGATTCTGTCAGTGACGTTGTTGTATTATTATTGATCATCGCACAATCAGCCAGATAGATGTTCAGACTGGGTTTGGCATTTTTGTCTACCTATCGAGATGATTATATACTTTATTCATTAAATATGAAACTCAGTCAACTGAACATTCAAAAATGTGTCACAAATACCAATGACTGGTGCTAATGGTTGATACGTGTTGCTGCCAGCGTCCTAAGTACCAAGTACCTTCTTAAGATGTATGATGTTTCAAGTAGCACAGTTTCTTGCACTTCTGCTGGTTTTATTTCAGGAAGAGGCAATTTATTGATGTATTTTGCAAAATTCTTGGACATGGTATGGTGCCCCAATGACCATGGGTATCACTGTTACATGTTTCATCCATAATCGCGTAGTTTCGATGGCCAGGTCGTGATATTTCGTAATCTTTTCCAGTTTTTTTTTTTATTGAAAAAGTTTTACAAATACAAATTTTATCATTCCCCCGCCCCATTTCCCCCCCACCCCCCTATTCCCCCTCCCTTCCCCCCCCCTTGGCTTCCCTTACAAAAAATATTATTCGTCTACCAATATTAAACAAAAATAAAGGTGAAATCCAGATCAGATAAATTTTCCAGTTCTTTTTCTTTGATGATGATAATGATGATTTTATTTTATTTTATTTTTCATTTTTATTATTAATCATCGCACAGTCAGCCAGATGTTAAGACCGGGGCTTGGCATTTTTGTCTCCCTATCAAGTCCTTACCAAGGACCTGGGATAGGCAAACCTGGATGTTTGATGGTGTGACAGATATCATTGCAGGATGGAAGCTCTTCCAAGTGAAGCTGCCTTCTGCAATATATTATTAGTATTAGTATTAGTCACCCAGTCAGCCAGAGGTTTTGACTGGCATTTTTATCCACCTCCGGAGTCTCTTCCCAAGGACCTGGGAGAGACAGATGTGGATGTTTGATGGGATGAAAAGTCTCGTCGCAGGACGTGAGTTTATCATCGTTATTGTGGATGGTCGCATGGCCAGAGGTTCAGGCTGGATTTGGCCTTTGTGTCCACCTCTTGAGTGCTTCCCAAGGACCTGGGAGAGGCAGATGTTTGACGGTGTTAGAGGTTTCATCGTAGAATGAAAGCTTATTTTGGATGGTTGCCTGGTCAGCCGGATGATTACATTGGGTTTGGCATTTTTATCCGCCTCCAAGGACCTGGGAGAGGCAGATATGGATGTTTTGAGTTGTTCAAAGTCTGTTCACAGGATGAAAGCTTATTCTTATTATGGTTGGTTGCACAATCAGCCAGATGTTTAAACTGGTTTTGGCATTTTTGCCCACCTCATGTCCTTCCCAAAGTCCTCAGATGTTATTTTTTGTATATTAATATAAAAATATAATAATAGTATATTATTATTGTTGTTGTTTTTGTTGTTATTATTATTATTGGTCCACAAGATGTAAACTGTTTCAAGCACGGCTGCCTTTTGTAATTGATAATTGTAATTGTAATTGTCAGTGCCGATGATAGCACAGTATCAGTATTACTTGTGTATTATTAGGGTTCCTTTGCGGCATCATCCAGATGTTTAGACTGGATTTGGCATTTTTTAATCCACTGTCAAATCCTTCCCAAGGACCTGCAATAGGAGATGTTATTGTTTACTAACATTAAAGATCTCGTTGCGAGATGTAAGCTGTGCCAAGTCAAACTCTCTTTTGCAATTGATTGATGGGAATTTTCCCAATGCCAAGTGCGGTTTAAGTGGGGTTCCAGATGTTTTGGGATGGCACCCAAGGCACCTATTACTATTGGAGCAATCGTTGCTTTCTTTCTGCACAGTCATTCTACTTTTTGCACGTCTTTCTATTTTGTTGCCTTTTCCAGTTTTGTCTCGTCCCTTCTGGTGGATCCAGGATGTTGTTATGGTTGGCTACATAGTCAGCCAGATGTTTAAATTGGATTTGGCATTTTTATCTACCTTTCCTTCCTAAGGATCCGGGATAGGCAGATGTTCTTTGATGGTGCTAAAGGATAGAAATTGTTCCAAGTTAAGCTTTCTTTTGCAATTTCCTGATGGGGATTTTGTCAGTGCCTATTTATTATTATCTCTTTTATTCATTAAACATGAAACTCAGTCAATTGAACATTTAAAAATATAGCACAAATATTACTGACTGGTGCTGATGGTTGATACGGGTTGCTGCCAGCATCCTAGGTATTGACCAAATACCTTCTTAAGATGTAAGTTGTTCTGAGTAGCGCAGTTTTTTGCACTTCCACTGGTGTTATTGCAGGAAGCTGCAATTTATTGATGATATTTTATAAAATTCTTGGGCATGGTACCAAGTAAGTGCCCCGATGACAATGGGTGTCATTGTTACATGATTCATCCATAATTGCGTAGTTATGAATAGGCAGGTCACGATATTTCATGGGGTTTTTTTCCAGTTCTTTTTTTTTTGACTCTGGCGTCTCCTGCTATCGCGATATGGAATAGAATAGAATAGAATAGAATAGAATTTTTATTGGCCAAGTGTGATTGGACACACAAGGAATTTGTCTTGGTGCATACGCTCTCGGTGTACATGAAAGAAAAGATAAATTTGTCAAGAATCATAAGGTACAACACTTAATGATAGTCATAGGGTACAAATAAGCAATCGGGAAACAATATCAATATAAATCGTAAGGATACAGGCAACAAAGTTACAGTCATACAGTCATAAGTGGGAGGAGATGGATGGTGGGAATGATGAGAAGATTAATAGTAGTGATAGTAATAATAATAGAAGATTAATAGATCTGGCGTGTTGTGTACCAAAATGATGATCCGTCCGTATTCAAAAGTCCCACAAGATCAAGTACCTTCTTAAGATGTACAATGTTCTAAGTAGCTCAGTTTTTTGCAGTTCCGCTGGTGGTATTGCAAGAAGCTGCAATTTATTGATTTTTTAAAATTATTATTATTATTTACTTTATTCATTAAACATGAAACTTAGTCAACTGAACATTCAAAAACGCATCGCAGATACCATTATTATTGTTGTTACTATTACTATTACTTCCCACTTTTTTTATATAGTCGCTTTCAATGCGAGATGAGTGGCATATAAATTTAATAAATAAATGTCTATGGAGATTCTCAGTCATCCAAGTCATGGTTGTCTCAAAGGTGCTTTTTCAAGAGCCAACTGGTTTATTTGGACTAGAAAGTCCAGTTAATAAATATATAACTCAAGGCAGCAAACGTACCAATACGTTCCATCTCTTATTTTCTCCACAACAAGCATGCTTTGTTTATTGGTGTACAGAAGAATAGAGAGGCAATTTGGTGGTGCCAGGTTAGAAATCATAAGATGGTGAGTTCCAGTCCTGCCTTACACATGAAAGCTGGTGGGGTGCCTTTTGGGCCAATCACCAGGAGGTGGCGAGTTCTAGTCCCACCATAGGCACGAAAGCTGGCTGGGTGACCTTAGACCAGTCCCTCACTCTCATCCCAATTCATCTCACGGGATTATTGTGGTGGGGAAAATAGGAAGAAGAGAACTGAGTCTATATGTGTCTTTGCTGCCTTGAGCTATTTATAAAAATTATTTTTATTATTTTTAATTTATTATTTATATATAAAAATAATAAAGGGAAGGGAGGGGGAGAGAGAAAGGGAAAGATTCTTGGCCCAGCAGAGATCAGATACAGGTAGTCCTGTAACAGAGCCCAAAATCTCTGTTGTTGGAAGTTCGTTAAATTTGTTAAGCCAGTTTTGCCCCATTTTAACGATCTTTCTTGCCACAGCCGTTAAGCAAATAATTGCAGTGAATAAGTTAGTAACACGGTTGTTAAGTGAATCCGGCTTCCCCATTGACTTTGCTTGTCAAAAGGTTGCCAAAAATGACCTCGGAATCCTGCCACCGTCATAAGCATGAACCAGTTGCCGAGCATGTGAATTTTGATCACATGATGCTACAGAGGTGGTAAGTTTGAAAAACAGTAAGTCCGTTGTAACTTTGAACGGTCACTAAATGAACTGTTGTAAGTCGAGGACTACTTGCAGTGTAATGTAATGGTGATGTGAGGCGGAGGGGCACATAAGGGCAGCAAATGAGTGAATATGTGCCCATCAGGATTTGTCTACTCTCGCTTCTTCGTTAGAATAGAATCGAGCTGGAAGGGACCTTCGAGGTCTTCTAGTCCAGCCCCCCAGGCGACGTCATCTCAGGTGTAGCGATTGCACCATGGTCTTCAAGAACCCATAAAGTGCTGCTTGTGGATGCTGCTTGAGACTCTAGAAAGAGTGCAGAGGAGAGCAACCAGGACGATGAGGGGCCTGGAGGCTAAAACATACGATGAACGGTTGCAGGAACTGGGCCTGGCTAGTCTAGGGAAGAGAAGGACCAGAGGAGGCAGGAGAGCATCTTCCAATATTTGAGGGGCTGCCCCAGAGAGGAGGAAGGGGGTCAAGCTATTCTCTAAGGCACCTGAAGGCCAGAGAAGGAAGAATGGATGGAAACTGATCAAGGAGAGAGTCAATGTGGAAATAGGGAGGAATTTCCTGACAGTGAGGACAATCAACCCATGGAACAGAAGTTGTGGAAGCTTCATCACTGGAAGCTTTCAAGAAGAGACGGGACTGCCATCTGTCAGAAATGGTGTAGAGTCTCCTGCTTGGATGGGGAGAGGGGTGGACTAGATGACCTCCAAGGTCCCTTCCAACTCTGTTAATCTGTCTGACATGGCAGTTGTCTAGAATTGCCAAACTGAGAAGCCGCTTTGGTGTCAGGGCAAAGGTGCCGACCTAGAAAGCCAGAGACCACCAGCTCTCGGCCTCTCCTAGCATGAAAGCCAGCGGGGTGATTTTGTGTCAGTCCTCACAGGGTTGCTGTTCTCCTTGGTCTGGGAAAACGAGCCGGTAGGATTAGGTACATTTGCCACCTTCGGCCGTACTTGAAAAGGTGGAATATAAACATAACCGCCAATAGCAGCTTGATAAAAAAAATTAAGTCCCTGGCACAATGTTCTTGCTTAATTCTTGATTGCCCTGTGCCATTGCATTTTGTGCCCGCTGAAGCTTCCGAATACTCTTCGAGGGCAGCCCCATATAGAGCACATTGCAGTAGTCTATCCAGGAGGTGACTAGGGCATGAGTGATGGTGCGTATCCATAGCACAGGTAGATCTCGACTTACAACCATTACTTTATTATAAAAATAGACTAACAAACAGGATTGAATTTATTTAGCGACTGTTTGATGTTAACGGCGCTGAAAAAAGTGACTTATGACCGTTTTTCACACTTTATGGCCATTGCAGCATCTCCATGATCATATGATCAAAATTCGGACCCTTGGCAATGGGCTCCTACTTATGACTGTTGCCGTGTCCCAGGGTCAAGTGATCCCCTTTTGCGATCTTCGGGGAAGTCATAGTCTATGAGGAAACCAAGTTCACTTAATAAACCAGGTTACTAACAGATCCACTTAATTGTGGTGAGGAAGGTCGTAAAATGGGGCAAAACTCACTTAATAACTGTCTTGCTTAGCAATGGAAATTTTGGCCTTAATTGTGGTCATAAGTCAAGGACTACCTGCAAAATACAGGGGCATCCGTCTTCATGAATGTGTGTGTTGTTGTTTTTTTTTGTTTTTTTTAGGTTTTGGATGAAGTAACTCTGAAGAAGGAGCAGGTGAAAAGAAGTCCAGGCTGGGATTTTCTGATGCATAACCGACTAAAGAAATGAAGGGGTGAGAACCATATTTTGAATGTGGTGTTAGCCACAAATGACAGCAAGGTTCTTAGCCCTGTTTGTGCTTTTGCTAAAATAGGATCCGAGCCAGAAAGATAAGTTAATATCTCTTTATTTATGCATAAGTAAAAGAGAGGTCTGCCACAGATGCAAGTTGAGAGAGGTCTTTAAAAGGTAAAAAAAAATCACTTTATATCCCGCTTCACAGTGCTTAGCCGTCTCTAAGCAGTTTATAGAGTCAACCTCTTGCCCCCAACAATAGATATGGCTACAGATATGTCATCTTCTGGGTCCTCATTTTACCGACCTCGGAAGGATGGAAGGCTGAGTCAACCTGCCAAACGGCTGGCAGCCGATAATCGGCAGAAGTCGCCTGCAGTACTGCACTCTAACCACTGCGCCACCCCAGGAAATAGAAATAGAAGAAGAGAAGAGAAAATAGGACAAGCCAAGACAGCGTCCAACTAAACAGGGTCTCCCTCACCTTCAGGAAGGACATCCAAGAGGACCCACAATCACTCTGTGAGGGAGATGTATAGTCTCTAAATATGATACATTAAAAAAATACTATATTTTTCAGAGTATAAGACGCACATCAGTTTTTGGGGAGGAAAACACTGGGAGGGGGATTCTGCCTCTGCCTATCAGCATCCATCGGTATTCATCTGGCTAGCGTCCAGGTTGCTTCTGTCTTTGATTAGTTAGAAAAATTAGATTTATTTTTTTAGATTAGACTACATATTAGAAAAATGGATGGCTCTCAGTACAATACTTCTGCTTTGATCTTGAGAGCCAAGTCCCTGGGGTTATTTCTTCGGCTCTAAAGTAGCCCAACTTTGCCGTAGGTATCTGCTTGGTCAGGTTGGGTTGCAGCAGAGAAATTGTATACATATTCAGTGGTAATCTAAGCCAACGAGCTGGGTTTGCACCACGCGCTAAGCCACAAAACTGATAGCACCCGGCTAATGAAGTGTGAAGGCAGACAACTTTGAGCAGAGTTTCTCAACCTTGGCCACTTTTTAAGATGTCTGGACTTCAACTCCCAGAATTCCCCAGATCTTTAACTGTCTTAAAAACCCATGTAGAACATTGTCTTCTATGCATTGTCTGGCTTGTCCACCGAGTTGTGAATGAAGAAAGCTGACTTGGAAACAAAGCATGTACCCATCCTGATTGCATTTAGGAAACTGAAAGGTTAAAATACTGTTAGGAAATGAGTATTATCTACCTTGTTGTTTTGGCAATATATAAACCATCAATATAACTTTAAAACTGCTGTATTGCATCATACTATGTCCTGATTGGTTAGCTCTGTAGCCAATGTCCTTAAGAGGAAGCTTGAAACATGGTTTGTTTCTCTTTGCTGATCATTATTGCTCTTTGCTGATCCTTACTGCTCTTTACTGCTCTTTGCTGTGTTTGCTACTGTTTGCAACTGTTTATTGTGTATGACTATGACGACTGCTAAGAAGACTTCGTATTGGAATATCCCTGGACTATTGTTTTACTATCTACTGCTTTATCTGTATATGACCTGGACTGTTTATTGGACTGTGCCTTATTACTTATTTCCTAAAAGCAAACACAACTCAGTGTATCTGTGTGTTGGCTGTGATTATTCGCAACTGCTCTCAGTTGCTTTCATGTGCACACCCTTGCTACTCAAGGGTTGCTCTGCGAATTCCTCAACAAATACTATGAAGTAAAGCTTTGAAAACTAGTGGAAACTTTAATAAGGAGATGCGAAATCTCTTCCATCAGAATAAAAATATATCTGAGCCTTTGGTGGATAAAACCTCTTTTTTTGGAAACAGAGGTTCTCCAGACGTGTGTCCCGGGTCCCATCCTGGGTACTCATACTACATAGAATCATAGGGCTGGAAGGGACCTTGGAGGTCATCTTATCCACCCCCCTCCCACTCAAGGTAGGTGGCCATATACTATCCCAGTCAAATGGCCGCCCAGTCTCTTCTTGAAAATGCCCAGTGATGGAGCATCCACAACTTCTGGTGGCAAGTTGTTCCACTAATTAGTCAGGAAATGTCTCCTTAGTTGTAGGTTGCTTCTCTCCTTGATTAGTTGCTTCTTGCCTTGCTTTCCGGTGCTTTGGAGAATAGTTTGACTCCCTCTTCTTTATAGAAGCCCCTCAAATATTGGAATACTGCTATCATGCCCTCTCCTAATCCTTGTCTTCAGTAGGCCAAAGGTAAAGGTTCCCCTCGCACGTATGTGCTAGTCGTTCCCGACTCTAGGGGGCGGTGCTGATCTCCATTTCGAAGCCGAAGAGCCAGCGCTGTCCAAAGACGTCTCCGTGGTCATGTGACCGGCATGACTCAATGCCAAAGGCTCACGGAACGCGGTTCCCTTCCCACCAAAGGTGGCCCCCTACTTTCCTACTTGCATTTTTTTACCTGCAGAAGCTGGGACAGGTAACGGGAGTTCAGGCTAGATGTAGCCTCACTCATTCATCACCCAATTTAACCTCCTTTAAATCCTTCTATCATCTTCAATTCCTTATCTAACCAGCACCCAGCTAAGCAGGGTCTCCCTCACCTTCAGGAAAGACACCCAAGAGGACCCACAATCACTCTGTGACGGAGATGGATGGTCTCTAAATATGATACATTAAAAAAATACTATATTTTTCAGAGTATAAGACGCACATCAGTTTTTGGGGAGGAAAACAAGAAAAAACAAAATTCTGCCTCTGCTTACCAGCATCCATTGGTATTCATCTGGCTAGCCACCTTGCGGCAAACAGCCTGGTCAGCTTCAGCACGTTATCACAGCCTGATTCAGCATGAGCAGCTGATTGGCGGATGGATCAGCCTCCCAGAAAACTGCCAATCAGCTGTTCCAGGCTGCGGGCCTCACCAGAGCCCATCACTGTTTCTGCACATCACATTTTTGGCCTCCGCGTGTTGCGTTTTTGGCTTCCACATCCCCATTTTAGACCCATTCCAGGCTGCTGGGATCGCCACAGCACATCACCACCGATCACTGCCTTAGCACGCCCCGTTTTCAGCCTTCGCGCATCGCATTTTTCGGCTAATTCCAGGCGGTGAGGATTGGCATCACTGTCTGGAACCAGCCGAAAATGCGACATGCAGAAACCAAAAATGGCCGGTGTATAAGACACACTGCAATTTTCTCCCACTGGTGGGGGTGGGGGGGTGCGTCTTATACTCCGAAAACTACGGTAAATATCTGATGGAAAGAATGTTCGCATCTCATGTGTTCCTCCTTGTCTCAGCAGGCAGCAGAAAACATCAGAGACAGAAGAGGGAACGGTTCAAATCCAGGAAGGTGAGCATTCTCCGGCCGGTTGTATTTTTTGCTCTTCCTACCCCTGCAAGATGGCTCCCTTCAAGGCAGACTCAGTTCCTGGAACCCCAGAAATTGGCCTCTACAATTATTGGGTGATCTTATAGACATAATTTGGAGGGGGGGGGGGTTCCTTTTTGGTTGAGAAGGTCTGAGATTTCCTGGTGGTCTCCCACCCCTGCTCCTTCTTTAGATCTGATCTCAGGGATACAGGTAATCCTCGACTTACGTCCACAATTGACACACACACACACCCAAAATTTCTGTTGCTAAGCCAGACAGTTGTAAAGTGTATTTTGGCCCATTTTATGACTTTTCTGGCCACAGTTGTTAAGCGAATCACCGCAATTCTTAAGTCAATCGCCTGGTTGTTAAGTGAATCCGGCTTCCCCCTTGACAAAGCCAAGCTTGTCAGAAGGTCGCAAAAGGGAATCACATGACCCAGGGACACTGAAACCGTCATAAATATGAACCAGTTGCCGAGTGTCTGAAATTTGATGACATGACCATGGGGATACGGTCGTAAAAACGGTCCTAAGTCACTTTTTTCGGGGGCCATTGTAATTTCGCACAGTCACTAAACGGATGATTGTGAATGGCCTAGGTGTGGAGCTCTCTCCTCACAATCTGGAGGCTGTGAGTTCGATCCTAGGTAGAGGCAGATATTTCTCTCTCTGCGCACACTGAGAATGTATCTGCTGAACAAAACTCCGCATTGGAGACAGGAAAGGCATCCAGCCAGTAAATATTCTGATAGCTCCATTCAGTTGCCCAGACTCCACCCCACAAGGGATTATGGGATCCTTAAAAGATGGTGATGATTGCCAGGCTTCCTGAGAATGGTGCGGTGGCCTAGAGGTGGAGCTCTCGCCTCACAATCAGGAGGCTGTGAGTTCAATCCTAGGTAGAGGCAGATATTTCTCTCTCTGGGCACAATCTGCCGAACAAAACTCTGCATTGGAGACAGGAAAGGCATCCGGCCAATAAACACTCAGCTTCATTCAGTTGCCTAGACTCCACCCCCCACAAGGGATCATGGGGTTGTTAAAAGAAGATGATTGTAAATCGAGGACTTAACCTGTATTGCACAGTCCTGGGAAAGGGGCAGGAATTAATTAACATGGCAGCTTCGGCTCTATTTAAGGCCTCTTTCTCTTCTTTCTCTGAAGGAGCAGTAGCGACAGGTGAAGATCCCACCAGCGTCGCCATTGCGAGCATCCAGTCGGCGGCCACTTTTTCAGATCCGAACATCAAATATGTCTTCCGAGCAGAGAATGGAGGTACTCAGGTGAGATGCTGTGAGCTGCTGTCAGAAGGTTTCCTCCCTCGCTCGCTCCTGGGCAGGTATCCAGATCAGTGCTTCTCAAGCTGGACAGGTTTCAGACGGGTGGAATTCTGGGAGTGGAAGTCCACCCGTCTTAAATTTTCTCAGCTTCATAAACACCGGTCTAAAGCGGATCTCTGTGCTGCTGGCTCCCTGTATTCATAGATATTCTTCAAAAACAGGAATCTGCTCTCCACCAAAGGACTTTCTTGCTTCTTTGCATCGTTGCTGCTTGCAAGTTTTGATTTAACACTTGTGTAGGCATTCACTCAAAATCTAAGGGACTGGTTTGGACCAAACTCAGCAGCACCTTTTTCGTGTGGCTGTTGATAAAAATAGCATCGCCAACATGATTGCCAACCTCCGATGATGGCTATGGTACAAGAAGAAGAGAGCATTAGCTCTGAGGTGCATTTGCCCTACATTGCTCTCTGGGGTGAGGAGGGGGGAATCAGAAAAAAGTAATTTTTAAAAAAGTAATACAGCAACCGTTCTTTATATGTTTAAGCCTCCAGCCCCCTAATCATCTTTGTTTCTCTTCTCTGCACTTTTTCTAGAGTCTCCACATCGTTTTTACGTGGTCGCCATGATGTAAAAATGACGTGGAGACTCTAGAAAGAGTGCAGAGAAGAGCAACAAGGATGATTAGGGGACTGGAGGCTAAAACATATGAAGAACAGTTGCAGGAACTGTGTTTGTCTAGGTTTTTTTTTTTAATTTGATTTATATTTATATTTATATTCTCTGGAGACTCAGGGTGGCTTACAATGCGTTAAGCAATAGCCTTCATACTTTTGTATATTTTTATACAAAGTCAGCTTATTGCCCCCCCAAACTGGGTCCTCAATTTACCCACCTTAGAAAGGATGGAAGGCTGAGTCGACCTTGGTTTGATGAAAAGAAGGACTAGGGGAGACATGATAGCAGCATTCCAATATCTCAGGGGCTGCCCCAAAGAAGAAGGAGTCAAACTATTCTCCAAAGCATCTGAGGGTAGAACAAGAAGCAATGGGTGGAAACTCATCAAGGAGAGAAGCAACTTAGAACTAAGGAGGAATTTCCTGACAGTGAGAACAATTGAATCAGTGGAACAGCTTGCCACCAGAAGTTGTAAATGCTCCAACACTGGAAGTTTTTAAGAAGAGACTGGACAGCCATTTCTCTGAAATGGTGTAGGGTTTCCTGGTTAAGCAGGAGGTTAGACTTTTAGACCTATAAGGTCACTTCCAACTCTGTTATTTCCAGGGTCTCTACTTCCTATTTGGTATATTTATTTCCGAAACGGATTGGAGGTCCTTGATTGTGTGAATTACAAACCTCTTTATTTGAGTCTTTTATAATTTTTCCATCTGTTCCAGATGACACAGAGGTGATTATTTCATCACACAGTCTGGCCTCCCAATTATTCTGATTTTGTACCTTTTTTTTTTTTTAAAGGGGGGAGAAAACCAAAAGACATAGGTTATGGCTACAATTGAGCCCAACATTTCTGTGGCTAAGCAAGACAGTTATTAAAGGCGTTTCGGCCAAAATTTCTTGCCACAATTGTGAAGGGAATCACTGCAGTCCTTACATTAGTAGCAGTAGAGTGAATCTGGCTTCCTCATTTGAAATCCAGCTGGGTAATTCTGGGCCAATTGCCAGGAAACGGGGTTCTAGTCCTCCCTTAAGCATGAAAGCTGGCTGGGTGACCTTGGGCCAATCACCGGGAGACAGGAATTCTAGTCCTCCCTTAGGCATGAAGGCTGGTTGGGTGACTTTAGACCAGTGTTTCCCAAACTTGACCCTTTGAAGATGTATGGACTTCAACTCCCAGCATTCCTCAACCAGCCATACTGTCTGGGGGATTCTGGGAGTTGAACTCCATGCTCCTTAAAATAGCCAAGTTTGGGAAACACTGCTTTGGACCAATCACCAGGAGGCAGAGAGTTCTAGTCCTCCCTTAAGCATGAAAGCTGGCTGGGTGACCTTGGGCCAATCACCGGGAGACAGAGAGCTCTAGCCCTGCCTTAGACACAAAAGACAGGTGGGTGATCTTGTGCCATTCTGTCTCTCAGTCCAACCCACCTCACAGGGTTGTTGTTGTAGGAGGAGGAAAGTCTTTGTATTTATTTATCTTGTCATCTTTATGTAATGTACAACTTTTGACAGTTGTATGCAACAAAATTTCATTTTAAGGTATGCCAATTAGCGTACATTCAAAGTGACAAACTCTTAATTGTGTTTGGATAGTTTTGCAGCTTTGAGGTTTTTATAAACATAATAAAGGTGGGATACAAATAAATAATTTCAAAGCTCCCCATTCTCAGTTTAACACGTTCATCACACATAAACACACATCCCCCCACCTCCACCCCGGTTGTCCTGTCTCCTTTTTGCTCTCTCCTCCTCCAGCTGATGTACCGAGTCATACAGGTGGCCGAGGGGCAGCTGGATGGGCAGACGGAGGGCAGTGGGGCCATCAGCGGCTACCCTGCAACACAGTCCATGACCCAGGTAGGTGCTGCCGATTTGGAGGAAGAGGAAGGTGAGTCCTCCTGGGAAGAGAGAGCAGCCCAGAGGTTGGGCTGGCCGCAGGTGGAGACCAAGCCGGCTGGGGAATTCTGGGAGTTGAAGTCCTCACCTCTTAAGGTGGCCAAGGTTGAGGAGCACCATCCTGGAGCATCTTCCCTACTTTTCCCTTTGCTCTAGACCCGGTGTCTCCAGCCGTGGCAACTTTTAAGACTTAAACTCCCAGAATTCCTCATGTCTGGCTGGGCGTTGAAGTCCACAAATCTTGAAGTCACCCTCTCTCTTTTTTTTAACTTACACATTTTTTTCTTTAAAGTACGTAAGTGCTTAATAAACAGTGTATTGTCTGGATCAATTTACTTATACAATATAATTCTGATTATAATAATAAAGCTGTACCCTGTTCTTCCCTAAATAAGACATTCCCCTGATAATAAGCCCAATCGGGCTTTTGAGTGCATGGCAGTAAGGCCAAGCACTTATTTCAGGGTTCAAAAATATATAAGGCAGGCTCTTATTTTCAGGGAAACACGGTAGTGATAATACTGGTGTTTACTTACGTATAGTCCAATTCTTGCTTCTTTTACTTACATAGATCAATAACCTTTCACCTTCTAATTTCTACCTCTTCTATCTACTCATTGATGGAACAAATCCCATGTTAAAAATACAGTTTCATCCTTTTATTATTAATAATCTATCCATCTCTGCACAGTCCAATATTTTTTCTAATTATACTTTCATCTGTAGGTATATCCCCATTTTTCCAATACTGTGCAAACATAATTCTCACTGCTGTCAGCACATGTATTCTTAAATATGGAATCCCTTTATTATAATTTTCTGGGTAATACACCTAACAAAAATATTTCTGGTTTGAAACAGTTTCACCCTCTTGACCTTCTCTCCCCAGGCTGTCATCCAAGGAGCGTTCACGAGCGAAGATGCCGTCGATTCCGAAGCCGCGGCCACCGAGACCCACTACACCTATTACCCGGCCACCGTGGCCGACACCAGCACCTCTGCTGGAGCAGGGACGACTGCAGTGGTCACCACCCAGAACTCGGACGCCCTTCTGGGACAAGCTACGCCCACCGGCACAGGTCAGTCAGTCAGGACCGTCCCAGATGGAGGCCGGGCCCAGATTTATTCACCCCACTGTGCTATCATTTATCTATTAATTTGATCTATTTATCTATTAATTTGATAAATTTGTATTCCATTGATAAAGGCTGCCTCTTGACTTGCAAACCATTTTTGACAGAGCCAAAGGAAGGGATAATTTGATAGGCCAAGACAGAGTTTTCCCAACCTTGGCAACTTGTAGACTGGTGGATTTCAATTCCCAGAATGGTATTGACTGGGAAATTCTGGGAGTTGAAGTCTGTCCATCTTAAAGTTGCCAAGATTGAAAAATAACCTTAGCCGGCCCTAGGGTTATGGGCCTAGAGCCATGGCTGGCTCAGGAATTCTGGGGGTTGAAATCCACAAGTCAAAAAAGGGCCATCGTTCCCCACCCCTGACCTAGAGCAGGGGTCAGCAACCTGCGGCTCCAGAGCCACATGCGGCTCTTTGGACCCTCTGCTGTGGTTCCCTGTCAGGTGATCCCATCACTGGCTGGCCCCGCCCCTCGCCCTCCCCTCCCAGTCACTCCTCGCCTGGCCTGAGAAGGATGACGGCTGGGGATGGAGAAGCAGCCAGGGCAGAGGGAGAGGGAGGGGAAGAGAAAGAGACATAGAGAGAGGGAGAGAGAAATGTCGAAAGGATTTTGTGATTCCCAATGTTTTTTAACAGCTGGTTCTCTGCCCTAATGACCGGCTGGTTAGGCATGACTAGGGGGTCATGTGACTGGTGGAAGTGAGTGACATCGAGTTGGCCACTCCCACCCAGCCAGATTTTGTGGTTCCTGGTGTTTTCTTTTCTGTGGGAAAGGGGTCGAAATGGCTCTTTGTGTATTTAAGGTTTTAGACCCCTGACCTAGAGCATTCGTTAACATTCCAGTTCCCCAGTTACGTTTTCAGTTTATATTTGTAGCAAATCTTTTATCAAAATATATTCACCGTCCTGAGTTACTTATAAAGAAATACAGGTAATCTTTGATGGTTGTAAAGCTGATTTTATGACTTTTTTTCCCCTCGAGTTATTGAGCAAACCCATTGTTTGCTATGGGACATTTTTTTGCCAGAAACAAAGTAAAATCCAATTTGGGGCAAAAGCGCCATAAATTGCAGTCATCTGTCCACGAAGCTGCAATGTGTCAATCTGTCAATGTGATCCGATTGTCAAGTATCCAAACTGGTCATCAGAACCTCAGAACTCGGTCAGAAGTACTTTTTGGGAGGTCTGTTGTAGCTTGGAAAAGTCGCTAAGTGAATGGTCGAGAATTACTTGCATTTTAGCGATTAATTTAAGGTTTTCATTCCTGTTAGCATGTTGTAAAAATCACAATAATTCACATTACAGATAGACCATGAACAATACTTGAGCCCAAAATTTTTGTTGTTAAGTGAGACATTTGTTAAGGGTCTTTTGCCCCATTTTACGACCTTTCTTGCCATAGTTGCTAAGTGAATCATTGCAGTTGATAAGTAAGTAACACGGTTGTTAAGTGAATCTGCCTTCCCCATTGACGTTGCTTGTCAAATGGTTGTCACATGACCCAGGGACACAGCAACGGTCATAAGTATGAACCACTTGCCAAGCATTGAATTTTGATCACATGATCATGGGTTACTATAAAGGTCGTAGGTATGAAAAACGATCATAAATCACTTTTTTCAGGACTGTTGTAACTTTGAACGGCCACTACATGAACTTGTCAACGGTCCGACTTGACGAACCCAACCAAAGCAAGCACAGTCGAGACCTGGTATCTGAATGCAAAACTTTATTGAGTACATCATTTCGGCACTGCTGAAGGCAAAACCAGCTCTACCTAATTCCCACGCAAACCCACATAGTTACAGTATGGATTTCCCCCTCCGCCTACTATTGCAGGTCACATTGTCCAGTTGAGTGTCATTATTTTGTTATGAGAAAAAGTCTCTGGTCTTGGCAAACACCTGCCGATGTGTCCTTGGCTCTCATGGCTCTTCTTCTTGAAGTCTGCAGCCTGCATTCCATCTCACCCTTCCCTCTCCTAGTGTTGTGGTCCGCCAGCAGCCTGCGGAGCTGGCAGTGGAGTCAGACAATAAGGAGGCTGGGGAAGAACATGGGCCAGTCCTGCAGTCTGGGGAAGGTCCAGATGAGGGCTCTGAGTCAGAGGCAGAGATGGGGCCAGGGCCATCTGGGAGTGATGAGCAGATTCTGGAGCCTCCAGAGTTGGACATCAGAGAGGCAGAGGAACAGGAGAAGCCTGTTCCTAGTGTGCCTATGCACAGAGCTGCCAGAAGGCAAGAACAGTTAAAACAAAAGGGACGACTCGGGACTAAGGCCTGGAGATGATTGGCCCCTCCCAGAAGGCTTAAAAGAGGAGCAAAGGCACGTGGGCCCTTTGCAGGAAAGCAACGTTGTTAATTCTGTTCCCAGTCAGCATCTCTGTTTGATTCTGGGAGTACTCGTGTTTTAATGGCTCAAGAAGGCTAGGTCACTTAGTTCTTTGGCAAGTTGAGAAGCGACAATGGTTGCAACGGCATAAGCGTGCTTCGAGCTTGACAGAACTGTTGTAAGTTGAGAACTATTGTTGCTTTACTCTGGCAAGATTCTGTCTGTAGGCGAACGACAATGAAGAAACGACTCGGAAGGAAGTCCAGTTTTGGATTTAGTTCTTGGATGTGATTCGTTTTGGAGTATTTTGTAAACACAAAGCTCTTTCTTTCTCTCTCTCTCTCTCCCACTTCGAACAGGGCAGTTTTTCGTCATGATGTCACCCCAGGAGGTGCTACAGAGTGGAACCCAGCGGTCGATCGCACCCCGGACTCATCCTTATTCCCCGTGAGTGACAGGCCTCGTATTTATTGGCATTGGAAGCATGGGAGGGTTTTTTCCTTAATTTTCCCAAGTTTTCAGAATTGGTTTGCTAGGGCAGTGGCCCCCAATTGTGGGCACCACCAGGGACCGGTTTCTTGGAGAGAGGTTTTTCCACGGATTGGAGGACACATGGTTTTCCATGCTACCTGTATCCTGTGGATGGGGCTTCATTTGTTTGCGCGGACTGGTGCCAGTCCATGAACTGGGGTAGGGTAGGGTGGGGGTTAGAGACCTGTCATGCCCCTGTTGGAATCTGACTCAGATAGAAGAGGAACATCTGAGAGAGAGTGGGAGAGCGGTTCCATTGGCTGTGGAAGAAACTGGGGAAGGGCAAAATCAGGCTGGGCAGGGGAGAGGTAGAACAAGGGAGAAGGGGTTCTGATGAAGATCAAGGCCCACCCCCTCATCCTAGGGCGCGCAGGGAAGAACGCAGAAGAGAGCAATGTGGGTTGCATGTCTTACAAGGGAGGAGAGGGCTCCGACTCCCTTCACAAGGCACACCTGGGGATGGAGTTTAAAGGAGAGGCAAATGGGAGGATTCTGGCTTAAATAGTGACACAATGTAAATTTAACGACGCAAGTGTAAAATTAGACCCGCCTTTTCCTTCTCCCAGGAAATCGGAAGCTCCACGGACAACGCGGGACGAGAAGCGCCGGGCACAGCACAACGAAGGTGAGGAAGGCAGCCGGATTGGGTGAGAGAGGCAATGCTGCATAGTGGTTAAGTTGGGGGAGATCAGATCCGCCCTCAGCCATGGAAACTCACTAGGTGATACTCTGCCTCTCCCTCTCTGTCTCCCTTTCTCTCTTTCTTTTTCTCTCCCTCCCTCCTTCCCTCTCTCTTTCTTTTCTTTCTTTCTCTTTCTCTCCCTCTCCCTCTCTTTTCTTTTTTCTTTCTCTTTCTCTCTCCCTCCCTCTCTTTTTCTCTTTTCTTTCTTTCTTTCTTTCTTTCTTTCTTTCTTTCTTTCTTTCTTTCTTTCTTTCTTTCTTTCTTTCTTTCTCCCTCTCTCTGTCCCCCAACCTACCTCACAAGATTGTTGTTTTGGGGGATAGGAATAAAGGAAGCTCCCCATGAAAAGATGAGGGCTATGCCTAATAAATGCAGGGAGTCCTCAACTTACAACCATTCATTTAGCAACTCTTTGAAGTTACAATAGCACCATGTCCGGTCTTGCACTTAAGACCACTGCAGAATTCCCTCAGCCTTGCCAACCAGTGTAGTAGAGCCTCTCCTTCCAGTAGGTAACCCTTTTGTGTCCTGTAGTGGAACGCCGGCGCAGGGATAAGATCAACAACTGGATTGTGCAGCTGTCCAAGATCATTCCGGACTGTTCTATGGAGAACACCAAATCTGGACAGGTGAGAACAGTGGAGCAGCTCTGCTGTGGGGAGATGAGGTTGGTGATGGGGGCGATTTTAGTCTCGCCTTTGGTATGAAAGCCAGCTGATGGACTTTGGGTCAATCACCAGGAGATTGGGAGTTCTAGTCCCGCCTATGGCATGAAAGCCAACCAGGTGACTTTGGGCCAGTCTGTCTTTCTCTCAGCCCAACCCACTTTCCAGGGTTGTTGTGAAGAAAATAGGAGGAGGAAAGTTTGCCAGATATGTTTGCCGCCTTGAGATATTTGTCCAAAAAATAAAGGCAGGATAGAAATAAACAGAGAAAAAAATAGTAACGTCAGTCTTCCCAGCAGTTACCTTCACTGCCAAGAAGGCTAATGGTAAGCTTTGGCTTGAAATTGATCGTACAGGAAGTTCTCAAGTTACGGCCACTTGTTCAGCCACCCTTCAAAATTGCAATGGCACTGAAGGAGAAGGACTTCACAACCACCGTGCGACACTGCTGCCATTGCAGTAATCCCAATGAACACACGATCACAATCGGTGCTCAGGTCTCCCACTCACAGTTACGACACTGCAGAAGTCACACAACCGCCATCTTCGCCCTTCCTATCTAACAGATGAACAGAGTTGGAAGGGACCTTGGAGGTCATCTAGTCCAACCCACTACCCAAGTAGATCCTGCACCATTTCTGACAGATGGCAGTCCAGTCTCTTCTTGAAAGCCTCCAGTGATGAAGCTCCCAGAACTTCCGAAGGCAACTTCTGTTCCATGGGTTGATTGTTCTCGCTGTCAGAAAATTCCTCCTTATTTCCAGGATGAATCTCTCCTTCATTAGTTTCCATCCATTGTTCCTTCTCTGGCCTTCGGGTGCTTTGGAGAATAGCTGGACTCCCTTCCTCCTCTCTGGGGCAGCCCCTCAAATATTGGAAGACTGCTCTCCTGTCTCCCCTGGTCCTTCTCTTCACTAGACTAGCCAGGCCCAGTTCCTGCAACCGTTCATCGTATGTTTGAGCCTCCAGTCCCCTCATCATCCTGGTTGCTCTTCTCTGCACTTTTTCTAGAGTCTCAACCTCTTTTTTATAGTGTGACCAAAACTGGATGCACCATTTTAGGTGTGGTCTTACTAAGGCGTATATAGAGAGTGGTTCCCCCCCCCCCCCCAATTACCCACAAGCAAAGTCAATGGGGAAGCTGGGAAGGTCACAAGCTGCCCCCTTAACTCACACTCTGAGTTAACTTATACTCTGTAACACCCCCCAAGGCACATGTACACTCCTTGGGACTCTCACCTCTTCCCATTTAACGACCCAACTGGTCCTGGGGTTATGACTGCAATTGGGACCAGAATTTCTGTCCCCAAGTGCAATACAGATACAGGACATCGTGTTTTACAATCACATCAATTACCGACCGAAATTTTGTCCCTGTTTTTGTCGTAACCCGAGGACTGCCTGTATTGAATAGAAGGTGATGGATGGATAGAACGGATGCTACAAGATATCCTTGCAAGGGGCCTCCAGCATCCTTCATCCTCAGCTTCTGCGGCTGGTGTGACATCTAGTAAACACCAGGTTCCTCCCCATAGCAGATTTTGCGCTGCTGGTGATCTGGTTAGTGACCTACTGGGCTGGTAACCATTAGCTCATCATTAGTAAAAGAGCTATTTGTCTTCAGTCCAAGTGGGGTGGGATTCAGCCGGTTCTAGAGAACAGCACATGCATGCGGCTTAAAAAACGCAGCTAACAGCACTATGCTGTTAGCTGCGTTTTTTAAGCCGCATGCATGCATGCAAGTGCGCTCTCTCACATTTTAAAAACTGGGGCAAACCAGTTGTTAAATTATGTGAAGTTCACTCTGGTCCAGGATGCTTGGGGAGTAATAATCCGGAACGTTCCGCCTTCTCTTCATCCAGAGTGGTGACCAAATCCGTAATGAGGGCTCCCCTAAAGTAGCCGAGGTTACTCTCTTAAGTCCCTTTCTCTTCTTCCACCTACAGAGTAAAGGAGGGATCCTCTCCAAAGCTTGCGACTACATTCAGGAATTAAGACAGAATAACATCCGTCTTTCTGAGGAACTTCAGGGCCTGGACCAGCTCCAGGTGGATAATGGAGTTTTGCGACAACAGGTAAGGTTGACAGAGCCCTTCCCCTATTTCTGGAAGGGACCCTCAATGCTCTGGCTTTCCCATCAAGGGAAAGATCTCTAGGATGAATCTAGCTTGAGTAGCCTGACCCACAACATGCTGATCGTCTCATTCGCCAAATCCGTGTATGTTTAGACCAGTGCTTCTCAACCTGCTAGCTGGGGAATTCTGGGAACTGGTGTCCATTCACCTTTGTGTTTGATTAAAAAAAGGTTGAAATACAAAACTCCCAACACATTTAAAACAAAAACAAAAACATTGGGGGGGGGGGGGGAGGTGCAAAAAAGAAGAAAAACCACATTATTACACATATTTTCCCACCTAGTTGAATACTGATTAATGCATTACTGCAATATTGCTATCCTACCCTCTTGCAAAACACACCTAGAATTTTTATTAAACTACTAAGCCATTTGCCAATTGGTGGCCTGTCATCCATATACAGAACAACAGAGTTGGAAGGGACCTTTAGGTCATCTAGTCCAACCCCCTGCCCAAGCAGGAGACCCTGTACCATTTCCGCAAAGTGGCAGTCCAGTCTCTTTTTGAAAGCCGCCAGTGATGGAGCACCCAGAACTTCTGGAGGCAACTTCTGTTTCACTGGTTAATTGCTCTCACAGTTGGGAAATCCCTCCTTATTTCCAGGTTGAATCTCTCCTTGATCAGTCTCCATTCATTCTTCCTTCTCTGGCCTTCGGGTGCTTTGGAGAATAGCTTGACCCCCTTCCTCCTCTCTGTGGCAGCCCCTCAAATATTGGACGATGCTCTCCTGTCTCCCCTGGTCCTTCTCTTCACTAGACTAGCCATGCCCAGTTCCTGTAACCATTCTTCATATGTTTGAGCCTCCAGTCCCCTCATCCTCCTGGTTGCTCTTCTCTGCACTCTTTCTAGAGTCTCAAAATCTTTTTTATAATGTGGTGACCAAAACTGGATGCAGCACTCTTAGGTGTGGCCTTAGTAAGGCTTTATAGAGTGGTGCTAGTCCCTATCATGATCTTGATTCTACCCCACTGATGGGCATCCCCATTAAGACTTCCACCCACCTTAGAATTGAAAAAACCCTGGGACCTCCATCTCTGTCCTCCTCTTCTGCTCGCAGGTTGAGGATCTGAAGAACAAAAACCTGATTTTACGAGCGCAGCTCCGACAGCACGGCGTGGAGGTGATCATCAAGGAATCCCACTGACCGACCACCCACCCACCGGGAGGGCCTCGCTCAAAACACAGACCTCTCCCCCCCACACCACCACCACCACCTCTCAAGCACAGCAGAAGGCCACGATGCCCAGCTGCACCGGTGCTTCCAAGCCTGCCTGCCTTCCTCCCTCTCTCTTCTTTCTCTGGTGCCAGATCGGAAGGCCGCGTCCCCTCCCTCGGGGCCAGGACTCGGCTCAGGACGTTCGACTTTGCCCAGTCGCCCTTCTGGGCTCACCCTTCGGCTTGGACGTTGACACAAATGTACTCTTGGTTCGTAGGACCCTAAAACGAATAGTGCCCCCCCTCCAAGTTGTGTTGACCCTTTCCAAGCCCTGCCATTTTGCTGAGCATTGACGCCCCCCCTCGCGCGCTTCTCCTGATGGCCCCTTTGCATGCACCCTCCCGTAGTTGCCTTCCCTACTCCCAGTTGTGGCACAGGGACCTCCGGGGATCCTCCCCCTCCCGGGGCTCTGCTCCCGCCAAGCGAGAGGGTGGCGCTCTCGGCAGCCCCTCCTGCTCGCCCTTTTTAGCCCAACCTACCTTCCTCCTCCTTCGGATGGACTCCGGGAGGGCTGACACTTGACGCTCCCCGTGGGTTTCCTCGTTGCCGGAAAAGTCGCGGCGTTGCTCGCGGCGCAGAGTTGCCAAGGACCGGAGCGGATGCCGAGCGGTCGCCGTCTCCCTCTCTCGAAGTTGATGCATCTTAACGATCAGGATAGCAGTTCTCTCACTTTTTTTTCCTCTTTTTTTTATATATATATATATATAAATCCTGCGTTTTGGACAAACAACAAAAAAACGGAACATAATTAAAAAGCTGCCTTGCTGGGTTGATTTGCGTTTGGTTTTTGTTCCTGGGCGGCTGGGGGTCTGTCCGGTGGAGGACGGGGGGGAATGTTGGCGCTTCGGAGCCCATTTGGAGAGGTTTGTGTTGCCTCTCTCCCCAACGTTGGCAGAGCTGGACGGTGGTGGTGCCCGATAGGCAAAGCGGAAGGGTGTCGGCATGCGGCCCCCACCCAAACCTCTCTTTCAGCAATCTGGTAAGGCACCCCAAAGCTATGCTGTCCTGCCTCGGACAAACAGTCAACCCAGCAGTCAAAAGAGCCTTGGTGGTGCAGCGGACTATAGTGCTGTTAAGTAGCACTTAGCTGCCAGCTGCCTGCAATTACTGCGAGTTCGAATCTCACCAGGCTCAAGGTTGACTCAGCCTCCCATCCTTCCGAGGGAGGTAAAATGAGGACCCGGATTGTGGGGGCAATAAACTGACTTTGTATAAAAAAAGAACACCACTTGGGGGGAGCCAAAAAGCCCTTATAAGCAGGTATATACAAAAGTATGAAGGCTATTGCTTAACGCATTGTAAACCGGCCTGAGTCTCCGGAGAAGGGCAGCATATAAATTAAATTTAAAAAAAAAACCTAGTAGATGATTTGTCGCTCAGGGATGGACTGTCGCAACTTTGGTGGTCCCTGAGCAGACCTTTCATGACCCAACTAGGGAACATCATCAGTGCTGGAAAGGGGGGGGGGAGTTTGTGGAGAAGGAGAAAGAGGGAAGTAGTAGTGAAGGAAAAGGATGTAGTCTGTGGGGTCCTTGGTACTCTCTGAGCTTGGTTATTTTGCTGCAGACAATTCACTGCCAAACATCAGTGCTAGAAGGTATGTGTGTGTGTTGGTAGTTTGGCGGTTCGAATCCCTAGTGCCGCCGCATAACGGGATGAGCTCCCGTGACTTGTCCCAGCTTCTGCCAACCTAGCAGTTCGAAAGCAGGTAAAAAATGCAAGTAGAGAAATAGGGACCACCTTTGGTGGGAAGGTAAGAGCGTTCCGTGCGCCTCTGCCATTGAGTCATGCCGGCCACATGACCACGGAGACGTCTTCGGACAGCGCTGGCTCTTCAGCTTTGAAACGGAGATGAGCACTGCCCTCTGGAGTCGGGAACGACTAGCACACATGTGCGAGGAGAACCTTTACCTTTATGTGTGTGTGTGGTTTGCCCTGCCAGTGGTGTTGGGGAGTGAATGTGTTTATTCTTCTTGGGGGTTCCTTAATTGGGGTATTGCTTTCTGCCTGAATGTATGTCTTGGTAACATACATTCATGTTAACTCGAAATCAATAAAGATGCCCAGCTCCCTTTTTCCCTTTAAATGAGAGGGGTTTTTTTTCAAATTCAGTCAAACCTCTGAAGCGCTTCCAAGTTTTATGCTCCTCATTTCAATCTTCTGAAACCTCCCAGGTGAACCGACCCGGCTATTTTTGCCATTTAAGACTCCCAAAAGATTTTAATCTTGTCTTGTTATTACCGATCCAACCTCGCAATGGGAATATATTGTCCTTCTCTCTCCACTGAGCAAACTTCTCCGTGTTTTGTTCTTCATAAAACCAGACATTTAATTACGAGGAAAGAAAGGGGGGGAAATCTGCTTTTTCTGTACTTCTCCCAGATGGTCAATACGTTACTTATTGCTGCAAAAGTTATTCTACGGTAAAATTGTTCCTTATTTTATTAACCAGAGATGCTTATGCAGATTGACTTGCCCCTTGCATAGAAGGAGTCAGCTGGCCATAAAGAGAGAGAACCCATAATCCACCTTAAGTAACGGGCTTGGTAGTACAATGTAAAGTAGTACAATGTCAATCTGACTAAATCTTCCGAGTCTTGAAAACTTGAATTTAATCCTTTTGTCAACTGAGGTGAAGGGCCCATTTGATGTCCAAGGTGGACAGGTCAAATGTGTTTTTTCCCAGCGGAGATCTGGGTCATAGGTCAACTCCCCAGAAACCCAGGAGGGTCTGACCATGAGAATAGGCCGATGGAAATATTCCCCAGCAGCTCCCAAGACAATAAATAGATCTAATACAGGTGTGCCTTTTTATGAGAAGAGAATGCAGAAGAGAAAATAGAATGGAATAGAATGAGAGCAGAAGAGAATGCAGAATAGAATGAGAGGAGAGGAATAGAATAGAATGAGAAGACGAGAATGCATAATAGAAGAGAGAATGGAATAGAATAGAAGAATGCAGAAGAGAAAATAGAATGCAGAATAGAATGAGGAGAGGAATGAATAGAATGAGAAGAAAATGCAGAATAGAAGAGAAAATAGAATACAGAATAGGAGAAGAGGAGAGGAGAGGAGAGGAATGAATAGAATGAGAATGCAGAATAGAAAGAGGAATAGAATAGAATGAGAAGAACAGTGCAGAACAGAAGAGAAAATAGAATGGAAGAGAAGAGAAGAATGCAGAAGAGAAGAGAAAATAGAATGCAGAATAGAATGAGGAGAGGAATAGGATAGACTAGAATGAGAGGAGAGGATAGAAGAGGATGACAGAATGCAGAATAGGAATAGGAATAGGAATAGGATGGGATAGGATAGAATAAAATTACAATAGAATAGAATAGACCAGAACAGAGCTGGAAGGGAACTTAGAGGTCCTCTAGTCCAGACTTCTAGTCCTTGACTTACGACGGCCATCGGGATCAGAGTTTCCATCGCTAAGCAAGCTGGTTGTTTAGTAAATCATGCCTAATTTTACAACCTTTTTTGCAGCAAGCTTTGCAACTTAGAAGCTCTCGGCCTGGCAATTATCCAAGGACTGATAAGGTCTGTTATTGCAATTAACCCTTGGAAGGATTATTGCCTGGACTTTTCTCTTGTGTGAATGCCATGAATTCACAGTAGTTAAATAAAGAGGGGTGGGGTTTTTTGGGGACAAGGAGTCTTGTTTCTTGGTTCTGCTAAGTCGGGTCAGAATAGCCAGTTCCTGCAAATGTTCATCGTATATTTTAGCCTCCAGCGGCCCCCGAATCCTCCTGGTTGCTCTTCTCTGCACTCTTTCCAGAGTCTCCACATCTTTTTTATAGTGTGGGGACCAAAACTGGATGCAGGACTCTAGGTGGGGCCTTACTAAGGCTTTATAGAGTGGTATTAGGACCTCCCTTGATCTTGATTGTATCTTGATTGTTAATGCAACAATCCACCAAGCTCAGCTGGTGAAGCCACAGGCACTGAAAGGGTGTCCAAAAACTCTTGATTGTCTAACAACAGGACCTTGAAAGGTTGCCAGGTGCTTCTCATCCCTGTTTCAACAACCCCAAGGCTGGGTTATGCCGAGGTTCTTCCTCCTGCCTTTTGAATTGTGTTGCCACAAAAAAAAAGATATTGAGACCCTAGAAAGAGCGCAGGGAAGAGCAACTGAGCAACTGGGCCTGGTAGCTCAGCAGACTAAAGCATTGTGATTAACACCAGCTGCCTGCAATTACTGTAAGCTCAAATCTCACCAGGCTCAGGGTTGACTCAGCCTTCCATCCTTTCTAAGGTAGGTCAAATGAGGACCCAGTTTGTGGGGGCAATAAGCTGACTTTGTATAAAATATAGAAAAGTATGAAGGCTATTGCTTCACGCATTGTAAGCCGCCCTGAGTCTCCGGAGAAGGGCGGCGTATAAATCTAATTTTTTTAAAAAAAGGATTAACAGAGTTGGAAGGGACCTCGTGGGTCAACTAGTCCACCCCCACACCCAAGCAGGAGAGACAACACCATTTCTGACAGACGGCAGTCCAGTCTCTTCTTGAAAGCTTCCAGGAATGAAGCTCCCACAACTTCTGATGAAGATAATAAAAGGCCTGGGGATTAAAACATGATGAACGGTTGCAGGAACTGGGCCTGGCTAGTCTATTGAAAAGAAGGACCAGGGGAAGCATGATAGCAGTCTTCCAATATTTGACGGGCTGCTCCAGAGAGGAGGAAGGAGGTAAAGCTATTTTCCAAAGCACCAGAAAGAAAGACAAGAAACAATGGATGGAAACTAATCAAGGAGAGAAGCAACCTGGAATTGAGAAAACTTCCTGACAGAACAGTGGAACAACTTGCCACCAGAAGTTGTGGGTGCTTCATCCCTGGAGGTTTAAAAAGAACAGGATGGGTAGAGTCTTCTGCTTGGGATGGATGGATGGATGGATGGATGGAAGGAAGGAAGGAAGGAAGGAAGGAAGGAAGGAAGGAAGGAAGGAAGGAAGGAAGGAAGGAGAGAAAGAAAGAGAAAGAAAGAAAGAAGGAAAGAATAAGAAAGAAAAAGAAAAGGAAAGAAAAAGAAAAAAAGGAAGGAAAGAAGAAAGAAAGAATAAGAGAAGGAAGGAAGGAAAGAGAGAAAGAAAAAAAGAGAAAGAAGGAAAGAATAAAGAAAAAGAAAGAATAAGAAAGAGAAAAAGAAAGAAAGAAAGAAAGACAAACCTTCCTCTTGGAGTTCCGGCTGCTCCATCACTAGAGAGTTTTGAGAAAACATTGGACAGCCATTTTTTCTGGGTGCAATAAGAAGATCTTGCCTTAACAAGGAGGTCAGACTAGAAGACCTCCAAGGTCCCTTCCAACCATGATACTCTATGAATAAAAAATAGAAAAACTGGAGGTTTTCAAGAAAAGGCTGAACAGCCATTTGAGGGGGGGGGTTTACAAGGATTCCTGCCTGAGGGGGAGTTGGTCTAGAGGACCTCTAGAAGCCCCCTTTTCCAGCCCTCGGGAGTCTCCGCTTTATATTCGAAGCAAGAAAAAAAAAGCCATAAAAGAAGCAGCCGACAAACCAATCCGGGCCGGGAGAATTTTGGACCGAAATCCAAGCGGGGTAGCGACGCCCAGGTGAGCCCGGCTCCTTCGCAGGTGCCTCTGGGGAAGGTCGGGCCCCTCCCCCTCCCCCTCCCCCAGCCATAGAGAGCCCCTCCAGGAAAACAGCCCCCCCTTTTTTGCCCCGCCCCCCGCCCCGCTTTCCCAGCCGGAGGAGGAGCCCGCGGGGGTCTCACCTGGGCGGTGGGTGGTGACGGGCGGGCGGCGCAGCCAATGAGCGGCCCCGCCTGCGCTCACCTGCGCACCTGGGCAGCGGCCAGCGCGAGAGAAGCGGCGATGGCGGCGCACGGCTGGCTCTGGGGCTGCCTCTTCTTCGCAGGTTGGGGTAAGGAAGCGGCGATGGGGTGGGCACCGGGGGCTGGGGAGGGGGGCAGGCGGTCCAGACACGGGTTCAAGCGCTGAGGCTGCGGGAATCTCCCTCACTCCCTGTGGGAAGAAAAAAACCCCCACTAAATTGGGGTCACGGAGGACTAAGGAACCCCCCCCATGCCTTTTAACCCCCCCCATTATCACCTTTTATACTTTTGGGGGGAGTAACACTAGCTATTGTTTGATTGGGGGGCATCCTTTTGAAAGGATCAAGATTTCTCTCTCTCTCTCTTTCTTCTCCCTCTCTTGCTTGGCTATTGTTTTTAATGTTGGTTTCTGCAAGCTTGGAGCTTAGCCCTGGTTTGTGAAGCGGGGAAGGCGGTCGGTTGAGGTTCACACAATGCCGCAAACCCGTGTTTTGTCAACTCTTGCCGCTCTTAAGGCGGGTGGACTTCAATTCCCAGCGTTCAAACTTGTCTTGGTCAAAGTTTGTGAAACGCTCCTTCGGCTTTCAAGGCCGAATTCAATTCTGCATGGATTTGGTGTATTGAGTCAACGGAAACAATTGTTTCCCTAAAAAATACAAAATACTAGACTGTATCCAAATCATAGACACCAAACACCTCCCCCCCCCCAAAAATTCCCAGTCTAAACCAGTCCAGGCTTCAGGGCTAAGCTGGGCTCTGCCTTAGAAATGTCAATTTAGTTGGCAAAACTTTAATTTGATTGTGTTCAATTCCTGCTCACCAGCCCATCTGATCCGATCTCTGGCTTGGGATCTCTTTGCCTGGTTCCTGTTTGCAGGGGGAAATAATAATAATAATAATAATAATAATAATAATAATAATAATAATAATAATAATAATAATAATAATAATAATAATAATAATGGCAGCAACCCGTATCAACCATTAGCACCAGTCAATGGTATTTGTGATGCATTTTTGAATGTTCAGTTGACCGAGTTTCATGTTTAATGAATAAAATAAATAATAATAATGATGATGATTTCAAAAAGAGAGTGCCCAGCAGACTGTTGGCCGAGGGAGGGGTAGTTTCAGGGCTGACTCCCGCGGGATCATGTAGGTGGATAAAACAGGGTTAAATTCCTGATAGATCCACCAAGCAGTTCGAAACGAAAGCACAAAAAGTTGTTGGGCACTTTTGAGTCACTTTTCTCTCTCGGAAAATAATTGTTCAAAGGGAGGGCGAGAACAAGCCGCATCATGTTTCTGTTGTTCTTTCAAGGCACACCCAGGTTTTTCTGGAAAGGTGAGCGGGCACACGGACCCCCCCATCACTTCCAGCCCAGCCTGGCCTGACTCTATTTATCCCTCCTGCTGTTGTGGATGGAATGTCTTTGGGGTTTAGGATCTCGGGGTTCCCGAAGGCTTTTTCAAATAGGGGATTAAGGACAATTTCTGACCAAAATCAGCCGAGAGCGGTTGGGTTCCCTGGAAACTCAGTCTGGCTTAGTATCACAGGAAAATTCATGCCAAGTTACAAAGGGAAGAGTGAGGAAGCTGCGGAGGGCCTCTGCCTGTTTTTCTGTTGTTGTTGTTGATGCTCATCAGAGGGAAAGAAACAAAAAGAGAAAGTGAGAAAGAAAGAGAAGAAGAGAAGCAGACAAAGGGAAAGGGAGGATAGAAAAAGAAACAGAGAAAGAGGCAAAGAGGCAAAGAGAGGGTGTAAGAAGGAGAGAGAGAGAAAGAAAGAAAGAAAAAGAAATAGAGAGTGTTAAAAAGAAAGAAAAAATGAAAAGAGATAGAAAGAAACAGAGAGGAAGAAAGAGAGAGACAGAAGAAAGAAAGGAAAAGAAAAAAGAAAGGAAAAGGAGCAGGAAGGAAAGAAAGAAGAAAAAGAAAGAAAAGAGAAAAGTCATTTGCAGAGATGGACAGTGAAAGAGAGAAAGAGAGAGAGAAAGAAAACAGATGACAGAGAAATAATTTTAGATAACTTCTATGGCAGCTTCCAGTAATCTTTGCACAGTAGATATTACTGTAATGACCATGTCAAGAAAGCAAGAATAAAATACCTGAGGACCAATTGTGTAACTGGGATTTACTGCCATTAAAGCAAGATGGCTGGAACATTGAAAAAAATTGGGAGATTAGCGCTGCTGAGCTGGAGCCAAAAAGTCAAGTGGAAAGGTGTGATCATATGTAGAGAAAATACAACAAAAGTAGGATTAGGAGACACAGGACTTCCACATTTCACAGGGCAGAACATGGGGCCCGCATGTCTGAACTCGCCTGTTAAATGCAGATTGTCCTTTTCTAACTTGTAAACGGAAATAGATCTCTTTCCCCTCATCAGATATATTAATTTTTCCCAGAATACTCATTAACATGTGTCTTTATTCTGGTTAATCTGAATTTCCCAATTTTTGTGGGGTGGCGTAATAGGACCTTTGATCCAGTTCCCTCATCCTGAATGTTTTGGCCAGGATTTATGAGAGCAAAAGGAACCCCCTGAAGTCATCAGAAGAAACGAGTTTTGGCAGGAAACGATTCCTGATCCCTTCAGCCCCAAAGTTTTGGTTAACAGAAGCCCCTGGGTGGATATTTGCATCCCTGACAAAGTGTGAGACAACAAAGGGGGATGACTCACTTCAGAGAGAATCTAAATGGGAAGATAAAGAATTTTATTTGCTTTTTGTGTGTGACTTATTTTCACGGAGGGAGGGAGGGATGGGAAATAGGAAGGAGAAAGAAGAAGGAAGGAAGGAGGGAGAAAGGGGAAGGAAAGGAGGGAGAAAGAGGAGGAGGAAGGAAGGAAGGAGGAAGGGGAAGGGAAGGAGGGAAGGAGGAAGGAAGGAAAAGAAAAAAGGAAAGGAAATAGGGAGAAAGAATGAGATAGGAAGGAAAGAAAAGAAAGACGGAAGGAAGGAGAAAAGGGAGGAAAGAGAAAGGGGAAGGAAAGAAGGAGGAAGAAAGGGAAAGGGAAAAAGGAGGAAGGGAAGGAGGAAGAGGAAGGAAGGGAGAAAGGAAGGAAGGAGGAAGAGAAAGGAAAGAAAAAAGGAAAGGAAATAGTGAGAAAGAATGAGATAGGAAGGAAAGAAAAAAAGGAAGGAGGAAGGAAGGAAGAAGGAGAGAGAAAGAAAGGAAAGAAAGAAAGAAAG
The DNA here is from genome assembly GCA_030761175.1 of Masticophis lateralis. Taxonomy (NCBI): domain Eukaryota; kingdom Metazoa; phylum Chordata; class Lepidosauria; order Squamata; family Colubridae; genus Masticophis; species Masticophis lateralis. The sequence goes on along the minus strand of JAUDYJ010000017.1, from coordinate 2,829,899 downwards.
AAAAATGTAAGAGAAGAGAAATAATTTTAACTAACTTCTGTGACCATTTACAGTAATCTTAGCACAGGCACTCGTAACTACTGTACTTGCTATTGGTTTCCCTGCTAGTGGAGTAGCCCCGTCACTCTTCGGTGAGTTGCGGTGGAAACGGCAGCCTCCGTGCCGTGGGAACGAGAGAGCAGAGGCCGGTTGGCCGTCTAACTTTTCTTTTTGGCTTCCATGTGCTGACTTCATTCGTGCTGAATCACGGGACGCTGAGAGATGCCAGGTCAGAGCAGGGTTGGAAAGAGAGAGAATTGGAAGAGAGGCCTCTTTGGGACCTATCAATCAGCGTCAATCAGAATAGAGCTGGGAGGGATCTTGGAGGTCCTCTAGACCAGCGATCTCCAACCTTGGCAACTTTAAGCCTGGCGGACTTCAACTACCAGAATTCCCCAGGGTATTCTGGGAGTTGAAGTCCGCCAGGCTTAAAGTTGCCAAGGTTGGAGACCCCTACTCTAGTCCAACCTCCAAGGAGACCATATACCATCCCAGACAACTGGCTGTCCAGTCTCTCCTTTAAAACCTCCCATAATTAAACTCCCACAACTTTCTGGTGGCAAGCTGTTCCGCTGGTTAATTGTCCTCACTTGTTAGGAAGTTTCTCCTTAATTCCAGGTTGTTTCTCTCCTTGATTAGTTTCCATCCGTTGCTTCTTGTCTTGCCTTCTGGTGCTTTGGAAAATAAATAAATTGAGCCCTTCCTCTTTGGGGCAGCCCCTTTAATACTGAAAGACCGCTCTCATGTCAGGAGCTGGCTATGAATTTCTGAAAGGAGAAACTAGAATTATTGTGGAGGGTTGGAACCAACAGGGAATTTGAAGGTGTGTAGGCACATGCACACACGCATGTAATTTGGGGAAAAAAACACATAATAGTCACCGTAAAAATAAAAGCAATGTCTGCCACACGCTTATAGATAGTCTTCAACTTACGACCACAATTGAGCTCCAGATTTCTGTTGCTCAGTGTGTTGTTTCTCTTGCCCCGTTTTGCAAGTTCTTAAGTGAATCACTGCAGTTGTTAAGTTAGTGACACTGTTTTTAAGTGGATCTCATTTCCACGTTGACTCTGTGCGTCCGAAGTACCTAAAACCAGCAGAATAAGGGGGGGAAAAAATATTAATTATAATGTCGGTGCTGACAAGTACAGTTGATGCTCAACCTTAGAAAGCCACAGCAGCTCAACAATATTTGGAGGTTCTACGGTTCTACGTAAGTCCTCGTCTTACGGCAGCTTGTTAAAGTGACCGTTCAAAGTTGCAACGGTACTGGGAAAAAAGTTGCTTGTGACCATTTTCCACACTTGCGACCGTTGCAGCATCCGCTTGGTCACATGTTCAACATTCGTCGCCTTGGCAACTGACTCATATTTATGACTGTCACATGATCCCCTTTTGCGATAGATAGATAGATAAATAAATATTTAATTATTTATTTATTGGTTCGATTTATATGCCGCCCTTCTCCAGAGACTCAGGGCGGCTTACAACGCGTTAAGCAATAACCTTCATACTTTTGTATGTACCTACTTAGAAGGGCTTTTGCCCCCCACCCCAAGCGGTGTTCTTTTTTATACAAAGTCATCTTATTGCCGCCACAATCCGGCTCCTCATTTTACCTACCTCGAAAGGATGGAAGGCTGAGTCAACCTTGAGCCTGGGGAGATTCAAACTTGCAACAATTGCAGGCAGCTGGTGCTACTTAACAGCGCTTTAGTCTGCTGCTCCACCAAGGCTCTGTATAAATTTATATGTATTTTATTGTATAAAATACAAAAAAAAGGAAAAGAAAATAGGAAATTAAGGGCAGGAAAGGGGACGGAGGAAAAGGGGGTGTGGAATAAAAGGGGGAAGAGAAAAAGAAAGAAAAGGGGCTTTGACGTCCAACTTTTCCTAGCACTGTACAAGATAAACACACCCCAGCCTCAAACTTTTTGCATTTACACATTAATATATAACTAGCCATTTCTATAACATCAAGTCTTTCTAATCAACAAAACCAAGATCAAAGTTTCATTTTTTGTTCTTCACAAGCGCAAAATCCAAAAGTGATAAAATCTTTTCCACTTTGAATAAAATAATCAATTGAACCAACCATTCCTGCTTTATCTTCCTTGCTATGGAAATAGGATGTATTTCTATTTGCACCTAATCATCTCTGTGAACTATCCCCGTTTTTATTAACAAGATTTATTATATTCTTTCAAATTCCTTTGGCCTTAGTGAATAAAGCTTTTCTTTCTTTCTTTCATCCCCTCCTTTCCCTCAAAATACTAAGCTTTTTTTATATATATATCAATATCCCGCCCTGAGTTCTTTGGAGAAAGGCGGCATATGAATTGAACAAATAAAAATCATTATATGAACAGTGAGGCATCTGGGTATCATTCATTTAAATACAAATAATAATAGTAATATTAAAAATATATGTTGCATTAATCATAGTTATGTAATTGTGGTATTATTATTATACATATTTGTATTACAGTAGTGGCCAAAATTGTGGAAAACCTTTTGGGAAAACTGAATTTTCTAAAACTAGCTAATAACACCACTTTGTTTTGGAGTAGTACCATAAAATTATACATCGATGGAAAGATAATTGAATTAAGAATGTGATGCAATAACTTTTAGGAAGGATTTGCTATTAGAATAGCAGTTACAGTATAAAGAAGAAAAGTAAAACAGGTAGAAAAAAAGGAGATTAACAAAAATGATGGCCATAGAAAAAACGAGATATGCAAAAATGATCCCCATGTCAGTTAATCCTTAGTTGGGTAACCTTTAGCATGAATGACGGCCTTACAATGTCTTCCCATGGAGGGAACCAAGCCTTTGAGTTCTGCAGCTGTTCTCATGTGAAACCAAGATTGAATGATGGCTTCTATTAACTGTGTTGCTGGGTGGCTTCTGACTAACCAATTTCTTTAGCCGGCTCCATAGATTTTCCATTGGGTGAAGGTCTGGGCTATTCCCAGGCCATTCCAGCATGGAATAGGATTCTCTTTTGAAACTCCAAAAAAGTGGTGTTATTAGCCATCAAATCTCAAAAATACACTTTTCCCAAAAGGTTTCCACAATTTTGGCCACTACTGTAGAGTGTGTTTCTTCGTTGTGTAGTTGTTCAGTGTTTTTGTGCGTCATTTAATAACAGTCACAATATTATTTAAACGTACATAGTGATGCCATCTTTCGACATCTAATCTTTACATCTAGCTATTACTTTTAGTATATTATATAAAAATATCAGGGGTGAAATCCAGCAGGTTCTTACCGGTTCTGGAGAACCGGTAGCGGAAATTTTGAGTAGTTCGGAGAACCGGCAAACACCACCTCTGGCTGGCTCCAGAGTGGGGTGGGAATGGGGATTTTGCAGTATCCTTCCCCTGGAGTAGGATGGGAATGGAGATTTTGCAGTATCCTTCCCCCAGTTGTGGGAGGGAATGGGGATTTTGCAGTATCCTTCCCCTGCCACGCCCACAGAATTGGTAGTAAGAAAATTTAGATTTCACCACTGAAAAATATGTATAATAATATTCTTAAAAATTACTACAAAAACCTAAAAAAGCACTTTTTTTAAAAAAATCACATTCTTACACATCTTATTCTTTGACTTGAACGTGCAGGCTTTAAACTTCAATATTGCATTTAGCTCCCTCCCTCCAAACTACCCTTATATAGTATATAGTATAATATATGCTTGGCAACTGACTCAGATTTATGACAGTTTCACTGGGTGACGTGATCCCCTTTTGCAAACTTCTGACCAGGCAAAGTCAACGGGGAAGCCAGGTTCACTTAACAACTGTGGCAAGAGAGGTTGTAAAATGGGACAACAGTCCCTTAACAACTGTCTCACTTAGCAACAGAAATTTTGGGCTCAATTGTGGTCGTAAATCGAGGACTACTTGTATTTCCCAAACTGCTGCTAAACCCATCTGAGGTTCCAGCTTGTGACACAGAGTCCCACCATGAAATACAGGTAGTCCACAACTTACAACAGTTCGCTTAGTGACCGTCCGAAGTTACAGCGGCACTGGAAAAAGTGACTTAGGACCATTTTTCACACTTACGACCATTGCAGCATCCCCAGGATCACATGATTTACATTCGGATGCTTAGTACCTGGCCCGTATTTATGACGGCCGCAGCGTCCTGGGGTCACGCAATCCCCTTTTGCGATCTTCGGACACGCAAAGCCCATGGAGAAGCCAGATTCACTTAGCGACCGGGTTACTAATTTAACAACTGCAGTGATTCACTTAACAACTGTGGCAAGAAACATCGTAAAATGGGGTAAAAGTCGCTTCACAAATTTGTCACTTAGCAACATACATTTGGGGCTCAATTTTGGTCGTATGTTGAGGACTATTTGTACAGAGGCAAGACTACCTGTCCCTCAGGGTTGATTTCAGCTGGCCTAGACTGCCCTCCACTCTGGGACCTTCCTTGGCTACTCAACTCCAGGAGAAAACCCTCCATTTTCTTCGCTGTGGAGCCCAAGTCCGATCCTCTGGATTTCAGTTCCCCCAAACTCTCGGCCATGCCGGTGGCAGCTGGGACATTGTGAGAAATGAAATCTGCACAGCTGGAGGACTTTCCGCCACCTGTTCTTTCAATTCTCCTTTCCTTGGTGTAGTTTCTGCTCCACGGCCTGCAGCGTTATAACCTTTCTTTTTTAATATATTGTGTGTAATACAGGTAGTCCTCTGTTTACGACCACAATCACCATCATCTTCGTTTAATGACCCCGTAATCCCTTGCAGGGTAGAATCTGGGCAACTGAATGGAACTAGCCAAGTGTTGACTGGCCAGATGCCCTTCCTGTCGCCAGTACGGAGTTTTGTTCAGCAGATCTATTCCCAATGTGCCCAGAGAGAGAAATATCTGCCTCTACCTAGGATCGAACTCACAGCCTCCTGATTGTGAGGCGAGAGCTTCACGTCTAGGCCTCCGCACCACTCCAATTTACGACCACAAGGGAGCCCAAAATTTCTGTTGCTAAGTGAGACATTTCTTGAGTGAGTTTTGCCCCATTTTAACAACCTTTCTTGTCACTGTTGTTAAGTGAATCACTGCAGTTGACAAGTTAGTAGCAATGTTGTTAAGCGAATCTGACTTTGCTTGTCAGGAGGTCACAAAAGGAGATCACGTGATTTTGGGACACGGCAACGGTCGTAAGTACATGCCAGTTGCCTTAAGAATTAATCCTGATCACGTGACCATGGGGGTATTTCGAAGGCCGTAACTGCGAAGAGTGGTGACAAGTCACCTTTTTCAGCCCCGTTGTAACTTGGAACGGTCACTAGATGAAGCGGAGGACTACCTGTATTGCTTTTTTTTGAAAAAATCGCAGAAAGGCGCAGAATGCAAAGACGAAGAGCCTTGGTGGCGCAGCAGACTAAAGTGCTGTTAAGTAGCACCAGCTGCCTGCAATTACTGCGAGTTCGAATCTCACCAGGCTCAAGGTTGACTCAGCCTTCCATCCTTCCGAGGGAGGTAAAATGAGGAGCCGGATTGTGGGGGCAAGAAGCTGACTTTGTATAAAAAAGAACACCGCTTGGGGGGGCCCCGAAAGCCGTACTAAGTAGGTATATGCAAAAGTATGAAGGCTATTGCTTAATGCATTGTAAGCCACCCTGGGTTGCCGGAGAAGGGCGGCATATAAATCGAACCAATAAATAAATAAATAAAGACACACAGAATTGAATTGAATGAATGAATGAGCTGGAAGGGACCTTGGAGGTCTTGTAGTCCAGCCCCTGGTCAAGCATACTGCATATTGCACGTTGTCAAAAAATGCAAGTATGAATGCTTAAAAATATATATATATAAGGGAGCTGAATACAATAGAAAAAATAAATGAAGTATAATATGTCATGATGAAAGTATTAGTAAACAGTTACTGTTCTATATATATCTACCATAGTGCAAACATTATGCAAGCGTGTGACTGCTACACCTTTATACAATTTGTGTTTTATTAATCGACTGGATTTTCGACGAGTCCCATATTTCACGAGGCTTGCTCATACAAATTCTGTCTCTATCGATTCATTAAATTTGTCTTTATTCCTTGATATGCAACCCCATTTCCAACTTCGATTTCCAGCATTTTTCGGCGCGGCACGTAAACAAAATTAAAGCCTCAGCTCAACCAATAGCAGCCATTTCCATGACCACAAACCCTATTAACTTACACCTTTCTTTCCCCTTTTCCTCTTTATTTTGATTTCTATTTTATAGTAGGATAATTTTAATAAAAGTCTTTTTTTTAAAAAAAAAAGATGGGAGCGACTAATCTGTTTGAGTAGGCCAGAATGTTTTTAGCTCACGGTTGACCCTGGGACCCTTGGCGCTCTCTGAGCTTGGTAGTTTTTTTAAAGACGTTTTATGACCTAACTAGGGAACATCATCAGGGCTAGAAGGGAGTGGGGTTTGTGGAATGGAGGAGGAAGAGGAGGAGGAGGAGGAAGAGGAGGAAGAATGTGGGTTCCTTGGTGCTCTCTGAGCTTGGTAGTTTTCTTAAAGACGTTTTATGACCCAACTACGGAACGTCATCAGTGTAAAAAGGGAGTGATGTTTGCTCTTTGTTTATGTAGAAGCGTTGGTGGGTATGTTCTTGGTGATTCCTAGATTTGGCTGTTGTTGATTGCTCTGATCAATACTTGATCAGAGTATTATTTATGACTTGATTGGTTTGGTACTACAGGGCAAGCCTGTAGTATAGTTGGTATACCAAATGTTACATTTGCAGTTTGGCACTCTGCTGAGGAGGTCTGTTGTAATTAAATGTATAATTTTGACACAGACGCAGGAAAAGATGCCCCCGCACAGAACGTGGGTGAGGTCTGTTTCCTGTGGAATCTGCAGTGTTTGCTTTGTGCAAACTCTGGCTGGGGAAAGACCCCCCCCCCCAAACACACACACACACACACACACACCACCCAGTTCTTCTGGTTAATAAACAGCCTTACTCACCCTCTGCCTTTATGGGCACTGGGTCCAAAGTTACACAAGTTTTGAGGCCCAGGAGATTTCTCTCTCTCTTTCTCTTTCTTTCTTTCTTTTTCTTTCTTTCTCTCTCTCTCTCTCATTCCCTTCATTCTAACCTTTACCTATCTTTTCTTTCTTCCTTCCCTTCTTCCTTCCTCTCTTTCTTTCTTTCTTTCTTATTTACTTACTTTCTTTCTTTCTTTCTCGCTCTCTGTCTCTCATTCCGCTCACTCTAACCTTTACCTATCTTTCCTTCCTTCCATTCCTCCTTCCTTTCTTCCTTCCTTCTTTCCTTTCTTTCTTACTTACTCTTTCTTTCTCTTTCTCTCTCTTTCTCTCTCTCTCGTTCCCATCACTCTAACCTTTACCTACCTTTCCTTCCTTCCCTTCTTCCTTCCTCTTTCTTCCTTCCTCTTTCTTTCTTTCTTTCTTTCTTTCTTTCTTTCTTTCTTTCTTTCTTTCTCTCTCTCTCTCTCTCTCTCTCTCTCTTTCTCTTTCTCTCTCTCGTTCCTCACTCTAACCTTTACCTATCCTTCCTTCTTTCCTTTCTTTCCTCCTGATCTCAGAGCAACAACCTGAAATCAGTAAGCCACCATGATGCAGGCAGTCCTGCCTGAATAAGCTGAGAAGACCTGCACAGCCCCATCCATGTTTTCTAGAATGTTCCTTGGCCTCTCTAGGCTTTTCCTGGAATTATACATGGAGGTTCCTTATGGCCCAGAGTTGTCTTTGAAGTACAGGATGGCCTCGACTTACAGCCACCATTGTGGTCAGAACTTCCATCACTAAACGAAGCGGTCAACTTTATGACCGTTTTTGCCAAGGTTAAGTTCATTAAATGAATCTGCCTTCCTCTCTTAGTTGTCCGAAGCCAGCTAGGACGGTCACAGAGGATGCTAACATGACCCTGGGAAACTGCAGCTGTTAGCCGCCACTCGTTTAGTGTCCCTTCCGAGTGTGGCTTCCCATCGCTGTCCTCGCACTTACGACCGATGCAGCTTCCCCTCCATCACGGGATCAGAATTTGGGTCGCCGGATTCAGAAAGCCTACTCGGTGCAAGTAGAAATAGGTGCTATTTCCATATCAAAATGGAAGATAAAGCAGGAAGAGGTTAAATGGATTATTTTATTCAAAGAGGGAAACAAGTTTAAGCATGTTTTTCCCTTGGATATCACTTCTGGATTTTGCGCTTGTGGTGAAAAAGAAAATGAAAACGTTGACTTTGGTTTTGTTGATCAGAAAGATATGTCGTCCTAGAAATGGCTAGTTATATATTAATGTGGAAAAGCAAAAAGTTGAAGTTGGAGTGTTTTTATCTCGTTCTGTGCTAAGAAGAGTCAGAAGTCAATGCCTTTTCCCCCCCCTCTTGTATTCCACACCTTCTTTTAGAATAGAGTAGAGGAATAGGAATAGAATAGAATAAGAGAGTTGGAAGGGGCCTTGGAGGTCTTCTAGTCCAACCCCCTGCCCAGGCAGGAAACCCTACACCACTTCAGACCAATGGATATCCATCATCTTCTTAAAAACCTTCAGTGTTGGAGCATTCACAACTTCTGGTGGCAAGTTGTTCCACTGGTTAATTGTTCTCACTGTCAGGAAATTTCTCCTTAGTTCTAAGTAGCTTCTCTCCTTGATGAGTTTCCACCCGTTGCTTCTTGTTCTACCCTCAGATGCTTTGGAGAATAGTTTGACTCCCTCTTCTTTGGGGCAGCCCCTGCTCCTTTTCCTTCCCTTAATTCCCTATTTTTTTTTTCTTTATATTTTATATAATAAAACATTTTTTTTTAAAAAAATGGTTGCTTGGCATCTAACATGTATTTACGATGGTTGTAGCATCCCCGGGTCATGCGATTTGCACCCTTCCCAGCCAACTACAAGCAAAGTGATTGAAAGAAGCCAGATTTGTTTAAAGACCACACGATTCACTTAACAACTGCTTAAAAGTTGAGGGGAAAAAAAAGCTGCAGAATAGGGCACCTTAGCCCCACTGTCTCACTTAATGATGGAAATTCTCATCTCTGTTTTTAGTCGTGACTGCCTGCAAACTCCTTCGCTGAGTAACTATGTAGTGCCGAATGGTACGGAAGTTTAAAAAGGTAAAGGTTCCCCTCGCATATATGTGCTAGTCGTTCCCGACTCTAGGTGGCGGTACTCATCTCTGTTTCAAAGCTGAAGAGCCAGCGCTGTCCGAAGACGTCTCCGTAGTCATGTGGCCGGCATGACTCAATGCCAAAGGCGCACGGAGCGCTGTTCCCTTCCCACCAAAGGTGGTCCCTATTTTTCTACTTGCATCTTTTACCTGCTTTCGAACTGCTAGGTTGGCAGAAGCTGGGACAAGTCATGGGAGCTCACCCCATTACTGCGGCATTAGGGATTCGAACCGCCGAACTACCGACCTTTTGAATCGACAAGCTCAGCATCTTAGCCACTGAGCCACTGCCTCCCCTGTACAGAGTTTACATAATGTAAATTTACAGAAGGGCAACTCCCTTGAGGACTTGACTTTTCTGGTTCAAGGTCATGAATAATTTCTGTCCTTCAGGAATGTCGTTCCCTCCAATGACTGGTTGGATGGCAAGTGGTGCCATTCTGCTTGTAGACTTCCAGGACATGTTGGCTGGTGCTGGAGAAACCCGGATGCCTCCCTAAGACAGACCAAGTTTCTGTGGTCCTTTTAATGGCAGGAACTCTCATGGTGGACCAGGTTGCTTCCCAGTTTCCTGAAGTATTGCAAAACTGCTTGGGTTTGTGAGATTTTGACGCTCACACCCTGACTGCGGAAATCTCACCAAACCTCTGAGCCTTGTAAAACATTTGACATTAAACATTAAAAAAGATGTGGAGACCCTAGAAAGAGTGCAGAGAAGAGCAAGCAGGAGGATGAGGGGACCGGAGACTAAAACATACAATGAACAGTTGCAGGAACTGGGCCTGGCTGGTCTAGTGAAGAGAAGGACCAGGGGAGACAGGAGAGCATCTTCCAATATTTGAGGGGCTGCCCCAGAGAGGAGGAAGGGGGTCAAGCTGTTTTCCAAAGCATCCGAAGGCCAGACAAGGAATAATGGATGGAAATTGATTCAGGAGAGATTCAACCTGGAAATAAGGAGGAATTTCCTGACAGGGACAGCAATCAACCCATGGAACAGAAGTTGCCTTCGGAAGTTATGGGAGCTTCATCCCTGGAGGCTTTCAAGAAGAGATCGGAATCTGTCAGAAATGGTATAGAAATGGTATCACTTAATGTCCTCAATCAGGAGGAGTAGGGGTTCGAGTTGTTAAGCGGGACCATCACTTCCTAGGCCCTATTTGGACTGCAATGGGCAGGACCCCATTATGATCACAATGTAAAGGATTACCTGTAAATTAAGTGCTTAATAGTAACTGTGAGAGGGATCTTGGAGTCTTCATGGACAACCAATTAAATAGGAGCCAGCAGTGTGCGGCGGCAGCCAAAAAAGCCAATGCAATCCTAAATTTGGAAGTTGTGGGAGCTTCATCACTGGAGGCTTTCAAGAAGAGATTTGTCAGAAATGGTGTAGAGTCTCCTGCTTGGATGGGGGGTTGGGCTAGATGACCTCCAAGGTCCCTTCCAACTCTCTTAATCTGTATTTGATTCATAAACAAGTCAGAGGAGATTATATGATTAAACGGATGCAGAATTCCAACTAGATAGTAAATTTCTACAGAGCTGTTTAATCCCAAATTCCGAGCATTGTGAGAGCCAGTGATGGCCCAGTGGTTAGAATGCAGGATTGCAGAGTAATTCTGCCGACTGCCAGCAGTTTGATCCTGACCGGCTCCAGGTTGACTCACCCTTGCGTCCTTCCCAGGTTGGTAAAATGAGGACCCAGATTGTTTGGGGCAATAGGTTGACTCTGAAAACCGCTTAGAGAGGGCTGCAAAGCACTGTGAAGTGGTATGTGAGTCTAAGTGCTCTTTTGTTATTAACTGTTGGCTCAATGCCAAATTGGGCAAAGGTGCCATAAATTGCCAATCAATCAATAAGCCCGCAAGGATAAACTCAGCTGGCCGGGTTGCCTCCTGCGAGTGGTGTCATGCCTTTCAGACAAAATCCAGATTCATTTGCAGATCAAATGCAGGGAAGTCCCAACCAGCTGCCTCTTAAGAGAAACTCAGCTGACGTGAGTAGCCAAAGAGTAACCTCTTTGGCTGTTCACGTCAGCTGAGTTTCTCCTAAGAGAAGCTGAAGTGAGTCATTCGTTCGTGGGAGCTGAAACTGGCCGGGCAAGAAACTCAACAAGTTGGTTGAATTACCACGCCTTCTGCCCTCTGCTACCTGGAGGAGAAGTTTATTTTGCTCATGAATAACGACGCATGCATTTACAAGCCAGCGTACCCCAACCTGGATCCGGACCTTATCTGCAAACTTCAGAGGGGATTGTCACAATTTTTGGCAGTGCAATTGGTGTATAAAGGGAAATGGCGGCTCAATGGCTAAGATGCTGAGCTTGTCGATTGAAAAGTCAACAGTTCAGCGGTTCAAATCCCTAGTGTAATCTGCATAACGGGGTGTGCTCCCGTAACTTGTCCCAGCTTCTGCCAACCTAGCAGTTCGAAAGCAGGTAAAAAATGCGAGTAGAAAAATAGGGACCACCTTTGGTGGGAAGGGAACAGCGTTCTGTGCGCCTTTGGCGTTGAGTCATGCCGGCCACAGGACCACGGAGACGTCTTCGGACAGCGCTGGCTCTTCGGCTTTGAAACAGAGATGAGCACTGCCCCCTAGAGTCAGGAATGACTAGCACATAGGTGAGAGGGGAACCTTTACCTTTATATAAAGGAAAAATATAAAAATGTGTCTACCCAAGTAGCCTTCAACGTACGACCACAAATGAGCCCCATTGCTACGCGAGAGAGTTGTTACGTCAATTCTGTCCCATGTTATGACCTTCCTTGTTGTCATTGTTAAGTGAATCCCTGTGGTCGTTAAATGGCATCCCCCATTGACTTTGTCCCCCGTCGTAAACGGGGATCATGTGGCCCCGGGGAGGGGGGGCACAGCGACGGTCATAAATGCGAGTCAGTTGCCAAGCGTCTGAATTTTGATGACGTGATCGTGGGCATGCTGCAAAGTTTCATAAGTGTGAAAAACCTGTCATAAGTCCCTTTTTTCAGTGCCATTGTAAGTTTGAACGGTCACTAAATGGACTGCTGTAAGTCGAGGACTACCTGTATACAGATATTGGGGGGGAAATTCATCAAAGTGAATTTTAGGGCAAGCTTGTTATTTAAAAAGATTATAAAGCTTGTTATTTAAAAAGTTTACAAACTAATCATGATTGATGGTTTGTATTTCTCGCTCTTACCAAACCCCAGTTTAGGTTTTCGCGGATAGTCAGTTTTGAATGCAGGACAATCTAAGCTAGCAAATAAGCACCAGCCGGAGTCCATAATATGGTTCAGCGTTGTGGACGCTGACCGTTTCACGCCGTCCGTAGGTTGTAATGTAAACCATGATTTATAGTTTGGTGCAATATGTGAATCTACCCAGGGTGTTTTCCTGGATGTCTCTGGGAGTTGCAAGTCAGATTTTCGTGACTTTGGTGGAATGAACCAATTTCTTTTTGCCATTTTGGTTGCAACCCATGACCGTTTGCACAAATCTTCATTTCCTGTTTCTGCTGCGCGTGGTTTTAAACGCTGAATCACAGTTTTTGCTGAAAGCTCTTCCTGGGGCTGACCTCTCTCTCTCTCTGTGTGTCTGTCTCCTGGGCAAGCCCAGCCTCGCTTGGACCAGAAGTGGACGATGGGCAAAATTGGGTTGGCCGCATTGAACTGGTTCTTTTTCCAGAGGGAAATGAAGAGCAGGCAGAATCCTCTGCATTCAGCTTGGATTTTACTGCAGAGGGAAAACAAATTTGGGGTGGGGGGTGTCTTTTGGAATCGAAGTCTGGTTGTGACTGTATGAAGTGTATTTTTGAGAGGTTTGTGTAGGAAGCTGCACACCCCTATTTTGAGTTGGAAGAAGAATCGGAAGCGGCAGGAAAAGGCTCTGGATATTCAAGGATCGCCATGGCAGCTTGTCGAGTCTTAAAGAGAAATTTCTTGATTTTTGGTCTCCTCTCTTTAGGGTCCCTGGTCCTGGGTGAAGCCCCACTGGAACTCGAAGTCCGCGAGAACGGAGGTGAGTTTCAAACCTGCGGCCGTGTATCAGGTTTTTCAATCATGAAATAAAACTAAATCAAACGTTACGCTAAACTTAGGTCATCATTTATATCATCTTTAATTTCTATAATGACGTATCTATTAATTGAATAATAAATGAAAATATTACTTATTGATATTAGTATTGATATTTAATTAAATTAATATTTAAATATTTAAACTAATTAAATATTTTCATATTTAAATTAATATTTAATTAAATATTAAAATAATTAATATTCATTATTTAATATTCATTAATAAATAAATTTATTTATTAATGTAATTTATAATTTACACAAAATAAATTCATATAATTAGGCACCGGAGAGAAATTCTTTGGGCATCCAATCAAATTTGGCCAATAAAGAATATTCGATTCCATATTCTATTCTAGAACTTTCTTGGCATCCAGTCTGTCAGTTACTCATGACCTGACTATACTATACTATAATATCAATCCATAAACTGTATGGCCCATAGTCATTAAATGCAAAAAAAAAAAAAAAGTAATGCAAAAGCAGAGTTGAGGGAGTCCTTGACTTGTGACCACAACAATGGCTGGTTTTACAACCTTAAGCACCTCTATTGACTTTGCTTGTTGGGAACTGCTGGCAAGATTACAAATGGTGATCAGGTGATCCTGGGATCTTGCAATCAACCATAAATACGTACATGCTGGTTGCCAAGCAACCACAATCATGGTACTTGGGGGATGCTAGTAGGGTTTTAAGTATGAGATCCAGTTGTACGTCACTTTTTTTCAGGGACGTTGTAACTTTTGAACACTCACTAAAGTTTAAAAGTTAATTCTAACTTTTTAATTAACTTTTAAAGTAAGGTTCTACTTTTAGGGAGGAAAAACCAAATGCACAGGTGCCGTATATGTGGTACCTTGCTCAATAGTAGCAACTCCGAGAGGGATCTTGGAGTCCTAGTGGACAACCATTGAAATAGGAGCCGGCCGTGTGCAGCAGCTGCCAAAAAAGGCAACACAGTTCTGGGCTGCATAAACAGAGGGATAGAATCAAGAACATGTAAAGTGTTAATACCACTTTATAAGGACTTGGTAAGGCCACACTTGGAATACGGCATCCAGTTTTGGTTGCCACAATGTAAAAAAGATGTGGAGACTCTAGAAAGAGTGCAGAGAAGAGCAACCAAGAGGATTAGGGGACTGGAGGCTAAAACATTTGAAGAACGGTTGCAGCTAGTTTGATGAAGAGAAGGACTAGGGGAGACATGATAGCAGAGTTCCAGTATCTGAGGTTGCCCCAAAGAAGGGGGAGTCAAACTATTCTCCAGAGCAACTGAGGGTAGAACAAGAAGCAATGGGTGGAAACTAATCAAGGAGAGAAGCAACCTGGAACTAAGGAGAAATCTCGTGACAGTGAGAACAATTAATAAGTGGAACAACTTGACTGCAGAAGTTGTGAATGTCCCAACACTGGAAATTTTTAAGAAGATGTTGGATACCCATTTGTCTGAAGTGGTGTAGGGTTTCCTGCCTGGGCAGGGGGTTGGACTAGATGACCTCCAAGGTCACTTCCAATTCTGTTATTTGTTCTGTTTTTCCTTTCATCTGGCATAGACCTTCAATCTACTCCCAAATGGGAATCTTCCTTTCTCCTTGGAGCTGAGCCACAATAACACTGATATTTAATAGGCATAAGAAGAACAAATTAATGGCTTTTTTTTTTTTTTTTAAATTGAGCACCCATCACACGGAACAAAGTCCAGCCGGATGTCATGTTTTTCACTGTAAAAATGGAAAAACCTATGGAAGGCAGAGTGATCGGTGGTTAAAATTTGTGATTTCCTCAGCCCCAAATCTGCCAAATTATTTTGTGATTCCTCTTTTGAAAATAGACAGACACCCACTTAAGCAGGGATTCTTTGAGAAACATTTGTGCCAAAAAAATTCCTGCCTTCTCTGTATACAGGTGTATACGGGTGTAGGTAGTCCTTGACTTATGACCGCAATTGAGCCCAAAACTTCCTTTGTTAAATGAGACATTTGTTAAGTGAGCTTTGCTCCATTTTCACAACTTTTCTTTGTTCTTTCTTGCCGTCGTTGAGTGAATCACTGCAGTTGTTAAGTTAGTAACCTGGTTGTTAAGTGAATCTGGCTTCCCCATTGCTTGTCAGAAGGTCGCAGAAAGGGACGGTGTGATCTGGGGACACTGCGACCGTCAGAAACACGAGTCAGTTGTCAGAATTTTGATCACTGGGCCATGGGGATGCTGCTTTGGTCGTTAAGTGTGAAAAACAAGCCGTGTCCCTTTTTTCACTACGAAAGGTCACTAAACGAACTGTTATAAGTCAAGGACCAGCTGCAGTCCTCAGCTTACCATCGCAGCTGGGACCAACGGTTGTTAAGCAAGACATCACACGATTGCAATTTGCGAACTTCCCTGCTAGTTCCCTCCTCCTCCTTCCCCCCTTGACTTTGGTTGACGGAAATCGGCTGGGAAGGTCACAGATGGCGATCACGTGACCCCACAACGCTGCAACCATCACAAACGCCGGCCGGTTGCCAAGTGCCTGAATCACGGTCACAGGACTGCAGGGATGCTGCCATGGCCATAAGCGAGGGCTCCTCGGTGCTCTCTGAGCTTGGCTCTTTTCCTGCAGGTGTTTCATGACCCAACTAGGGAACATCATCAGTGGCAGAAGGAAAAGGGCTTTGGGAGGAGGAGGACTGGGGGGTCTTTGGTGCTCTCTGAACTGGGTGGGTTTCTTGCACGTTTCATTACCCAAACTAGATTAAATTAGGTAATGACGAAATGCCTGCAAGAAAACAAGCAAGCTCAGAGAGCACCAAGGAGGAGGACCTCACAGTCCTCCTCCTCCTCCTCCTCCTCTTCTTCTTCTTCTTCCTTCTCCTCCTCCTCTTCTTCTCCTCCTTCTTCTCCTTCTCCTCTTCCTCCTCCTCCTCTTCTTCTCCTTCTTCTCCTTCCTCCTCCTCCTCCTTTTTCTTCTTCTCCTCCTCCTCCTCCTCCTCCTCCTCCTCTCTACAAACCTCCTCCCTTGTAGCACTGAGGCTGTTCCCTAGTTGGGTGACAAGACACCTGCAAGAAAGCCACCCAGCTCAGAGAGCACCTAGGACCCCCAGTCCAATCCTGAGCTACTAAATATTCTCCTTTATCGGTGTTTGGCACGCTGCCTGCTCCAGAACCCTTCGTGGACCTCCAAAGCCCCTGCCTTCCCTCCCGGAGGCCTTTCACCCCTTCCGGCACCCCCCACCAGCCCCCGCCCTCCCTACCAGTGGGGGGGGGGCGGGATCTCCGCAGGGGTGGAAGAGAGCTGGCAAGCGGGAGAAAATTGCTCCACGCAGCACCTGCTGTTACCTGTGCAGCCCAAATCCCCTGCAAGAAAACCACTAAATTAAGAGTTGCTTTCGGTGACTTCAGACTTCGAGTCCTGCTTGCTCCAGGTTGCTCAGTGGAGGTTGGTGCAAAACTCCTGGCTTGGCTTAAGGAGCTACTTAACGTTGACTCACCTGCACCCCCTGGAGCTGGCTGGCAAAAGAGCTGCCACGGCAGATTAACTGCGGTAGAAGTCTTGGGTTTTGCCAAGCTTTGTTGACGTACAACCTCCTGGTGTTTGGCCAAAGGAAGGGAATAGAATAGGAGCTGGAAGGGACCTTGGAGGTCTTCTAGTCCAGCCCCCTGCTCAAGAAGGAGATCCTATACCATTTCAGACAAATGGCTGTCCAGTCTCTTCTTAAAAACCTCCAGTGATTGAGTGCCCACAATTTCTGGTGGCAAGCCGTTCCACTGGTTGTCTTCACTGTCTCCTTAATTCCAGGTTGCTTATCTCTTGGATTAGTTTCCAAAGCTTACTTAATTTAGTTAGTTTCCAAAGTTTAGTTAGTTTAAGTGATCAGAGACTGGCCAGTTTCCAGAGTGGCTACTGCCAAACAGTTTAATTTCTCAGGAGCTTGGCTTGGGCACAGAAGGAGAATTGTGCAAAATGTTTTCCTGCTCTACCCACCCACTCCTGGCTAACTTATCAATAGTTCCTAATTTTTCATGACACCCTAGACTACAGGTACCCCTTGTTTAGCTATCAGTTGCTCAACAACTCTCTGAATGGATGGTGGACTTACCAAACGATACTTACAGCCGGCTTCTGGAGTTCTAATGGCTGAATTCAGTCACTTATAGTCTGAATTATTTTGGGTGCTTGCATCGTCTTTCCAACCAGTCACAAATTCCGTGGTCCCATGACCGCAAATTTTTTTTTGCTGTAAAAAAACACCCGTAGGAATACCTGGATTCACTTAATGACCGCCTGAGAAGTTGAAACGAAGAGGCACGTAGTTTCATTGTAGCTTATGGCAGCCAGTTCAAGAATCAAAAGTGAGACCAATCCAAAAATCACCTCCGCTTCCAGTTTTAGTGAAGGGGGAAAGGTGTTTATGAAATTGAAGAAATGTTAGATTCCAGAAAGCATTGGGGAAAGTTACAATATCGAGTTAACAACCACTGCCAGAGAAGCTGTAAAACTGAGTCTGGTAAGATAAGTGCCTCAACTTATACCCGTCATGATTTACATTGCAAGTTCAAGGCAATTTAGAATAGAATAGAATAGAATAGAATAGAATAGAATAGAATAGAAT
Source organism: Masticophis lateralis (assembly GCA_030761175.1). Classification (NCBI taxonomy): domain Eukaryota; kingdom Metazoa; phylum Chordata; class Lepidosauria; order Squamata; family Colubridae; genus Masticophis; species Masticophis lateralis. The sequence continues at coordinate 2,812,077 of JAUDYJ010000017.1, read as the reverse complement.
AGAATAGAATAGAATAGGGATAGGGATAGGGATAGGGATAGGGATAGGGATAGGGATAGGGATAGGGATAGGGATAGGGATAGGAATAGAATAATAAAAAGGGAAGGGAAGGGAAGGGAAGGGAAGGGAAGGGAAGGGAAGGGAAGGGAAGGGAAGGGAAGGGAAGGGAAGGGAATAGAATAGAATAGAATAGAATAGAATAGAATAGAATAGAATAGAATAGAATAGAATAGAATAGAATAGAATAGAATAGAATAGGAGAAATTGGAATGGAATGGAATGGAATGGAATAGAATAGAATAGAATAGAATAGAATAGAATAGAATAGAATAGAATAGAATAGAATAGAATAGAATAGAATAGGAATAGGAATAGGAATAGGAATAGGAATAGGAATAGGAATAGGATAGGAATAGGAATAGGAATAGAATAATAAAAATAAATGGAAGGGAAGGGAAGGGAAGGGAAGGGAAGGGAAGGGAAGGGAAGGGAAGGGAATAGAATAGAATAGAATAGAATAGAATAGAATAGAATAGAATAGAATAGAATAGAATAGAATAGAATAGAATTTTTTATTGGCCAAGTGTGATTGGACACACAAGGAATTTCTCTTCGGTTCATAAGCTCTCATAAAGCAATATAATAAGCAATAATCTCATAAAGTAGAGGTCTTCAAACTTGGCAGCTTTAAGACTTATGGACTTCAACACCCAGAATTCTCCATCCTTCCTTTCTTCCTTCCTTCCTTCCCCATCATTGGAGGTTTTCAAGAAGAGAGCTATGCTGGCTGGAGAATTTTGGGTCCATAAGTCTTAAAGCTGCCAAGTTTGAAGACCTCTGTCATAAAGCAACAAGTGATAAATCACGATCATAATCATCGTAAAAATGCATTCATCATAAATCATAAGATACAACACTTAGTGATAGTCATAGGATACTGAATAGGCCATCAACATATGGGAGCTTCATCACTGGAGGCTTTCAAGAGGAGACTGGACTGCCACCTGTCAGAAATGGTTCTAGGATCTCCTGTTTGGTTGGGAGGGGTTGGACTAGATGACCTACAAGGCCCCTTCCAACTCTCTTAATCTGTATTTGATTCATACATAAACAATATAAGTCGTAAGATACAAGCAACGAAGTTATAGTCGTGAGAAGATAAGGGGAGAGCGGTAATAGGAAAGATAAAAAGAATAATAGTACCCTGTTTCCCCCAAAATAAGACCTCCCCTAATAATAAATTCAATCCGGCTTTTGAGTGCATGTGCTAAAATAATCCTCCCCCCTCCCCAAAAAATAAGCCCTCCCCGAAAATATTTAAACGCAGAGTTGGAAATCAAGTAAGACAACAAGGAGCCTGGTGGAGCAGCAGACTAAAGCGCTGTTAAATAGCACTTAGTTGCCAGCTGCCTGCAATTACTGCGAGTTCAAATATCACCAGGCTCAAAGTTGCCTCAGCCTTCCATCCTTCCGAGGGAGGTAAAATGAGGACCCGGATTGTGGGGGCAATAAGCTGACTTTGTATAAAAAAGAACACCGCTGGGGGGGGGGGGGGGGGGGCTGAAAGCCCTACTAAGCAGGTATATACAAAAGTATGAAGACTATTGCTTAACGCATTGTAAGCCACCCTGAGTCTCCGGAGAAGACATATAAATCGAACCACTAAATAAATAAATAAGTAAGAGGAGCCCCGTCTTGCTCCACGCGCCCCAAAATAATAAGACCGCCCCAAAAATAAGGCCAAGCGCTTATTTCGGGGTTCAAAAAAAAATATAAGACAGGATCTTATTTTCGGGGAAACAGGGTAATATACAGTAACCTTACTAGATAGTTTGACAATGTCGTGGAAGTTAGTTGTTTAGCAGAGTGATGGCATCGGCCAGTGATGGCTAACCTTTTCCAGACCGAGTGCCCAAAGCGTGCATACACATATGCAAATGCGTGGCTGAACCCCCAAAATGCAATGTGCATGCATGTGTCCACCCCCCCCGCATGTGCATGCGGCCCTGGCATGCACCCCACACACATCCCGTGCATGCACAGCAAAGACCAACTGGCTGGTGGGAGGCACGTGCCCATGTGCAGGGGAGCTGAACTGGGGCGACAGCTCACGTGCCACCTCTGGCACGCACGCCATCGGTTCGCCATCACGAAAACATTTTTTGCGTCTAGTTGTTCTGGCGTGCAGGGCCCTATAGCGTCGTTTTGAGGGTAGAAGTTGGAACAGTTGATGCCCAGGATGTGTAGCAGAGGTGGGTTTCAGCAGGTTCTGACCAGTTCTGGAGAACCGGTAGCGGAAATTTTGAATAGTTCGGAGAACCGGTAGTAAGCATTCTGACTGGCCCCGCCCCCATCTATTCCCTGCCTCCCAAGTCCCAGCTGATTGGGAGGGAATGGTGGGCGTGGCTTGGTGGGCGTGGCTTGGTGGCAGAGATAGGTTTCAGCAGGTCTGACCAGTTCTGGAGAACCGGTAGTAAAAATTCTGACTGGCCCTGCCCCCATCTATTCCCTGCCTCCAGAGTCCCAGCTGATCGGGAGGAAAGGGGGATTTTGCAGTAACCTTTCCCTGGAGTGGGGAGGGAATGGAGATTTTGCAGTATTCCTTCCTCTGCCATACCCACCACACCCACAGAAGCGGTAGTAAAAAAATTTGAAACCCACCACTGGCTCTGTAGTCATACTTTGGGGACTACCTGGGTAAGGTAACGCAGTGGGCCATAGGCCCTGCTAGGCTAAATCGTTCGGAACAAATTTGTGTTTGAAAAAAAGCAACTTAACAAGCGTTTTTCATACTCACAGCAGTTGCAGCACCCCCGTGGTCACGTGATCAAAATTTGGAGACTTGGCCGCTGGCATGTACTGATGACGGCTGCAGTGTCCCAGGGTCAGTTGTTATGTGAGTTTCGCCCTGTTTTACGACCTTTCTCGCCACAGTTGCTAAGCGAACCGCCGCCGTTAAGTCAGGAAGACGGTTGTTAAGTGGATCGGGCTTCCCCATTGACTTTGCTCGTCAGATGGTCGCAAAACGGGATCACGTGAGCCCCCGGGATGCTGCGATCATCATAAATATGAGCCAGTTGCCACGTGTCCAAATTTTGATCACGTGACTGTGGGGACCATGGGAAAATAATCCTGTCGCTTTTTTTTTTACGGCCGTCGAGACTTCGAATGGTTACTAAATGAGCAGTCACAAGTCAAGAACTACCTGTATTCTACATTTTATTTGTTTTTCCAACCCACGTTTTTCTAGTTTGGCGGTTCTTGTGACACTCTTTCCTTCTCTTTCCAGATGTGAGCCTCCCTTGCAAAGCCATTCGGTTGCAACCCAACCCGACACGCCAGGAATGGAAGTTCCAGAAAGATGGCATCACCCTGCTCTTCTACCACGCCAATAAGTTCACAGGTGGGTAGTCCGACAGAGTGTGTAGTGACTTGGGGCATAGCACAGAGGCAACACAGGCAGCTGGCAGTTCAAACTGCCCCTTTATTGCTTTAAATTTCCCCAAACGCTCCCATGTTTCTGGCCAGTCCCAGAACAGAGTGATAACAAACCCCCCCACAAACCTCAAGCAGCCTCTGGCTGCATATTAATCCAGCCCAACTCTGTGGGCACCATGAAAGCTGTGCATATGATCATATGATGATATTGCGCATGCAGCATGCGCAAAAGTTGCACGCATACACAGATGGTGTGGTTGCGCACGCAGTGCATGGGGAGGAGCTCCGCATTACTGCGGATGGCACGCGAGGATCGCCACCACTGCTCTATATGTTTAAATGTTTGTGATTGGTACTAGAAGCGCACATCGAAACACTGAACAATGAGAGAATGAAGGATGAAACTTTGATATAAATAGATGTGAAGAGCTAAATAAGGGAAATGTGAATAATAAAGCAGGTGAAAGAGACAGAAATAAGAGGGGAATAATAGTATATATATTGTTAATATAACAAGATATATGTAATAATAAGAGGGAGGTCTAGAAAGGTGGCAGTGTTAGGTATGTTGAAACAATCTGAAACAATGAAAATGAAATGTAATAACTATGAGTAACAATCGCGTGAAATGCTACCGGTTCGAGCCGGTTTGGCCAAACCGGTAGTAAAAATGCTTTAAAAAGTTTTTAACGATCACCCATCGCTCAGCTAATCTTCAGAACTTTTGTTTTTAATTTTTTAAGCATTTTTTTTACTACCTGTTAGAACTGGTAGTAAAAAATGCTTTAAAAAGTTTTTTAAACAGTTCCGACGATCGCGTGTCGCTTAGCTGATCTTCGAACTTTTTTATTTACTTTTTAAGTGTTTTTTACTACCAGTTCTCTGGAACCGGTAGTTAAAAATGCTTTAAAAAGTAAAAAAAAAAAGGAAATCCAAAATCATGTGTTTTCGTGTGGAGTGCACGAGTGGGCAGTAAACCGGTGGCGACTAGCGGAGGATTTCACCATTGGTAATAATATTATGTTTATTTGTATTAAAATGTATGTTACCCAGGTCTCATACTGTTCACGCATTGATATGTATAAATAATATAAAATAAAAAACCTGGGGGAGGAAAAAAAAGAGAATCATTTTATACACAGTTCAGACATCACTGAATTTCTCTCTTTGGTGCGTCTTTCTTCAGATAACTACAAGGATCGGGCCACGTTCACCCCATATGAGATCCAGCTCAAGTCAGTGACCCGCAAAGACTCGGGCACGTACATTTGTGAAGTCCTCGGACAATCTTTTTCACAGTCGGAAGTGAAGCTGATTGTGCAAGGTACCTCTTCCACTCCCCGGGCACTCTCGAGTTGGGCCAACGGGCCAAATATCAGTGGGGATTTTTATGATGCAAAGTTTTTAGCATGAAAACTGAAGAGTTCTGTATCAAGTCTAGTAAGAGCCATAGTGGCGCAGTGGTGAGAGTGCAGTACTGCAGGCACCTTCTGCTGACTGCTGGCTGCCTGCAATTTGGCAGTTTGAATCTCACCAGGCTCCAGGTTGACTCAGCCTTCCGTCCTTCCCAGGTCGGTAAAATGAAGATCCAGATTGTTGGGGGCAAGAGGCTGATTCTGTAAACCGCTTAGAGAGGGCTGTAAAAGCACCAAGCAGGATATAAGTCTAAGTGCTTTTGCCCTTCCTTCCTTCCTTCCTTCCTTCCTTCCTTCCTTCCTTCCTTCCTTCCTTCCTTCCTTCCTTCAGGTTGACTCGGCCTTCCATCCTTCCGAGGTGGGTAAAATGAGGACCCAGATTGTTGGGGGCAAAAGGCTGATTCTGTAAACCTCTTAGAGGAGGCTGGAGGACTACTGCTATTTCCTTCCTTCCTTCCTTCCTTCCTTCCTTCCTTCCTTCCTTCCTTCCTTCCTTCCTTCCTTCCTTCAGGTTGACTCGGCCTTCCATCCTTCCGAGGTGCGTAAAATGAGGACCCAGATTGTTGGGGGGCAAGAGGTTGACTCTGTAAACCGCTTAGAGATGGCTGGAAAGCACTGTGAAGTGATATATAAATCTAAGAGCTATTGCTGTTGCTAGTAGTCTAGTGAAAAGAAGGATCAGGGGTGACATGATAGCAGTGTTCCAATATTTGAAAGGCTGCCACAAAGAAGAGAGAGCGAACCTTTTCCCAAAGCACCAGAAGGCAGGACAAGAAACAATGCATGGAAACTCATCAAGGAGAGAAGCAACCTGGAATTAAAGAGAAATTTCCTCACAGTGAGGACAGTGGAACAGCTTGCCACCAGAAGTTGTAGGTGCTTCATCACTGGAGGCACTTAAGTGGAGATTGGACCAACATTTCTCCAGAATGGTACAAGGTTTCCTGCCTGGAATAGAGGACTGCCAAGTTCCCTTCCAATTCTGACCTGTCCCAATTTTATGACTTTCTTTGTGGCAGTCGTTCAGCAAACATGGCAATTGTACAGTGAAGGCCGTGGTCATTAACCGAACCCATTGTTTTGCTCTGTGGCGGCTTTTGCCACAAACCGGAACTAAACCCCAGTTCCACGTTGCAAACGGATGATTTGAGGTTCCATGACTGCCGGTGGGGTGTGTGGGCTGGACCATTAGAACTTCAAAACCTGGCTTGGGGAGTGGGAAACCTGTCGTAAGTCGAGAACTTCCTGTATAACTTTCCCGCGGCAGCCATTTTGTGCGCATGGCACCTCATGCCATCCAAATTGGCCTCCTAACCTGTGAGCTCCCCCTCTCTCCTTGGGCAGTGCCGGCCGCCAAGCCCACCGCCCACGTTCCTTCGGTGGTGACCATTGGAAACAAGGTGATCTTGAGATGTGAGGAGACCGATGCCAACCCCCGACCGACTTTCAAATGGTTCAAGGACAACATCCAGATGCCCCCAGATCCCAAAACCAGCACCATCTTCAAGAATTCATCCTACACCATCGACTCGGACACAGGCGTGCTGGTATGCTCCTATGTTAAACTGTGTTTATTACAGGGGGGAGCGAGGGGGCTGCAAGCAGGATGCCCCACTTCCACACGGTACTTGGCAAGGGTGGGGTGGGGTAGCTTACATTCACGGGTAAGGAGACAATATTTTTTATTATTTAGCGTATGGCAAATACATGGACTTACAGTCGTTCAAATGTTAATGTCCAGTCCACTCAGCCATTCAAGGACAGAGTGGTCCATGTTGAAAAAAAAATCAGACATTGGGCCGGTGTAAGCTCTTGATCAAGAGGACGTGGTTGGCTCAGTGGCTAAGACAACGAGCTTGTTGATCGAAAGGTCGGCAGTTCAGCAGTTCGACTCCCTAGTGCCGCATAACTCCCATGACTCATCCCAGCTTTTGCCAACCTAGCAGTTCGAAAGCAAGTAAAAAACACAAGTAGAAAAACAGGGACCACCTTTGGTGGGAAGGGAACAGCGTTCTGTGCGCCTTTGGCGTTGAGTCATGCCGGCCACATGACCACAGAGACGTCTTCGGACAGCGCTGGCTCCTCGGCTTTGAAACGGAGATGAGCACCGCCCCCTAGAGTCAGGAACGACTAGCACACATGTGCAAGGGGAATCTTTACCTTTAAGCTCTTGATGGACAGAATGTGATGGATATTTTGTTGAGGAGCACCACAGTCACACGGAGGGGTGGAGACAAGAGCCTCCTGTTTTTTAGATTAGACCTACCGACCACCTCCCAGACACACTGACTACCTTGCTCCTTGACTATCTTGCTGCTTGACTATTTTATTATCTTTTACTATCTTATTATGACCATTTGGTTGATTGGCCGGACTGGAGACCATGGCAGTCATCGGAGGACTTTGGAGCCAGTTCTTTAATATTATCTATCCTGAGGGGGTGTTGCATTTTTAGGACAGTATGGCCGGACCTCTGTGAGAGAGTGGCCCTGCCTTGTTTCAACTTACTGGACCTTTGCAACGAACCACAGTGAGAGGGTGGTTTGACACCCCCCAGCAGGACTGGGCAGAACTTAACAACTTTATCGCTACTGTGGGAGGGTAGCGAGGACCCTCCGGATAGACTGGTCCGCTCCTGGACATTGTTTTATCACTGCAGAAGCCATGTTTTTATCGTCCTCTATGTTTTTTTATATATTGTTCTGGATGTATTCAAGGTCCACGCTTCTTGCCCTGCGAGATTCCCCCCCTCTCGCAGGCCTGGCCCTCCACACTATCCAGGGCCTACCTTAATGACGGGTCTTGGGACCCCGAGAGGTGGCATGTGGCAAAAAAGGGGTTGAGAGGGTTTTTAAATCTGTTTTTAAGAATTTTAAGGGGCTCCGGGGTGGGGGTGGGAGAGGGTTTGGGGGGGAACCCAAATGGGAAAAGGACAGGCTTGGTATTGGGTGTTAAGGAGGGTGTAGACTCTGGAGGTAAGAGGGCTCCTAGAGAGCCCCCTGTCGAGGGTTGGGCTATAGAAACATTGTGTGGGAGGGGCAGATATGGCGTGAGCGGGGGACCGTATCATGTGAAGGGGGCACGCACTCGCTGTCTTCGAGCGATTGCGTGCCCCGGTCCCCGGAGCTATTCCCGTTCCCCAGGTTGTTCGGAGTCTCAGGACCCGAGGCTCCGGTTGCTGTTATGCAATGCCAGGTCCGTTGTAAATAAGGCCCCCCTCATCTGTGACCTCCTTCAAGAGGGGGGTGCAGACCTGGCCGGTATTACTGAGACCTGGTTGGGCCGCGAGGGTGGGGTTCCCCTCGTGGAGATGTGCCTGCCAGGTTTCCTTGCATTTCACCAGCCGAGAGCTCAGGACAGGGGTGGGGGAGTGGTGGTCATTATTAAGGAAGGTCTGGATCCGAGGGAGGCCACTGTTCCTCAGATAGCCGGGTGTGAGTCCATCTTTGTGAGGTGGGGTCCTGGTGGGCAGATGGGTTTGTTAGTCGCGTACCTGGCTCCCTGCCGCGTGGCAACGACCCTGCCCGAGCTTCTCAATGTTGTAGCCGATGTGGTGATTGGCACCCCCAGGCTTATGGTCATGGGGGATTTCAATCTGCCATCTATCGGCGAAACATCTGAGATAGCTCGGGAGTTCATGGCTTCCATGACGGCCATGGACCTGACCCAGGTAATTCAGGGCCCAACTCACATTGGTGGACACACCCTGGACCTAGTTTTTGTCTCTGGGCAGTGGTTGAGTGGTCTTGATATTGGGGATATAGGCTTAGAACCCTTGTCATGGACTGACCACTCGCTCCTTCGGCTCGACTTTCTGACCGCTGCACCTCACCGCAGGGAGGCGGAACCGACCAGATGGTTCTGCCCCAGGCGCCTGATGGATCCTGATAGGTTCCAGACGGAGCTTGGGCCATTTCCTGAGACACTGACACACGACTCGGCCGAGGACCTGGTGGCTGCCTGGAATAGAGCGGCCGGTGGGGCCTTGGACCGTGTCGTGCCTTTGCGGCCTCTGACCCGGTGCCGAACCCACTTAGCTCCTTGGTTCACCGAGGAGCTGAGGGAGATGAAGCGCTGGAAAAGACGCCTAGAGAGTGGTTGGAGGGCCAGCCGCTCCGAATCTGACTTGACACTAGTAAGAGCTCATATTAAGACTTACATAGTGGCGATAAAAGCGGCCAAGTCTAATTACTTTGCCGCTCTTATCGCGTCATCAGATAATCGCCCAGCCACCCTGTTTAGGGTGACCCGCTCCCTCCTCCATTCGGGAGCGCGGGAGGATCCCTTACAGGGACGTGCTGAGGACTTTGTTCAATATCTGGATGATAAAATAACTCAGATTCGGGACGACCTGGCCGCTGACTGGGTGGGTTCAGGCGGGGTGACTGAGCCAGGTCTTGAGAGTGTTATCTGGGCTGAGTTCGATCCTGTGGCTCCCGAGGACGTGGACAGGATTCTGGGAAGGCTGAACGCAACCACATGTTTACTGGACCCGTGTCCCTCCTGGTTGGTGCTGGCCTCCCGGGAGGTTACACGAGGCTGGCTCCAGGAGATTATAAACGCCTCTTTGAGTGAGGGTGTCCTTCCGCCTGCCTTGAAAGAGGCGGTGGTGAGGCCCCTCCTCAAGAAGCCCTCCCTGGACCCAGCTGTTTTAGCTAATTACCGTCCTGTCTCCAACCTTCCCTTCCTGGCGAAGGTTGTTGAGAGTGTGGTGGCGTGGCAGCTCCCCCGATACCTGGATGAAGCTGTCTATTTAGACCCGCTCCAGTCCGGCTTCAGGTCTGGGTACAGCACCGAAGCGGCATTGGTCGCGTTGGTGGATGATCTCTGGAGGGCCCGGGGTAGGGGGTATTCCTCTATCCTGGTGCTGTTAGACCTCTCAGCGGCTTTTGATACCATTGACCATGGTATCATATTGCGCCGGTTGGAGGGACTGGGGGTGGGGGGCACCGTTTTACGGTGGTTCTCCTCCTACCTCTCCAACCGGTCGCAATCTGTGTTGACAGGGGGGCAGCGGTCGACCCCGAGGCGCCTGGTATGTGGGGTGCCACAAGGGTCAGTCCTCTCGCCCCTCCTGTTCAACATTTATGTAAAGCCGCTGGGTGAGATCATCCGTGGTTTTGGGGTGGAGTTCCATCAGTACGCTGATGATACTCAGCTGTACATTTCCACCCCAGACCACCCCAACGATGCCGTGGAAGTGATGTCCCAGTGCCTTGAAGCTGTGCGGGTCTGGATGGGGAGAAACAGGCTTCGACTCAACCCCTCCAAGACCGAGTGGCTGTGGCTGCCGGCGTCCCGATATAGCCAGCTGACTCCATCGCTGGTTATTGGGGGCGAGTCATTGGCCCCCACAGAAAGGGTTCGCAACTTGGGCGTCCTCCTGGACTCGCGGCTGTCTTTAGAGGATCATATGACGGCCGTGGCCAGTGGGGCTTTTTATCAGGTCCGCCTGATTCGCCAGCTGCAACCCTTTCTAGATCGGGACTCCCTACGCACGGTCACTCATGCTCTTGTCACTTCCCGTCTGGACTACTGTAATGCTCTCTACATGGGGCTCCCCTTGGGGTGCACCCGGAGGCTCCAACTGGTGCAGAATGCGGCCGCGTGGGGGATTATGGGAGCGACGGGACGCTCCCACGTGACACCTCTCCTGCGCGAGCTGCACTGGCTGCCGGTGGACTTTCGGGTGCGTTTCAAGGTGTTGGTAATCACCTTTAAAGCGCTCCATGGCTTAGGGCCAGGATACTTACGGGACCGCCTTCTGCCGCCAATTGCCTCCCACCGGCCGGTTCGCTCCCACAGAGAGGGCCTCCTCAGGGTGCCGTCAGCCAGACAATGCCGGCTGGCGACCCCCAGGGGGAGAGCCTTCTCTGTGGCAGCACCCACCCTTTGGAATGATCTGCCTCCGGAGTTAAGAACAATCTCTGACCTCCCAACCTTTCGGCGGGCTTTAAAAACCCATCTCTTTCAGCTCGCCGGCCTAGCCTGATTCCTATAACATTTTAGCATTTTAGAGTTGTATTTTAAATATGAAGTTAGTTTTTAAATTTTATGGCCACTTATATTATTATTTTATGAAATTTTAACTTTTGTATGTTTGTTCTTAATTGGCTGTACACCGCCCTGAGTCCGCAAGGAGAAGGGCGGTATATAAATTCAAATAAACTAAACTAAACTAAACTCCCTCCCCTTTAAACAATGAGTCCTGGCAGACACCATGTTGGACAATAAACCAGGGTTACTCAGCTTTAATATGTGCAGACTTGCAACTTTAAGGTGGCTGGACTTCAACTCCCAGAATTCCCCCAAAGCTGCCATGAGGAAGTCAACCCATCTGGAAGCATGCTGGCTGGGGAATTCTGGGAGTTGAAGTCCAGCCACCTTAAAGTTGCAACACTGAAATAATCCTGTTGAAAGCCAAGTAGATAACATCATCAGTGCTACAGGGGGGAGGGGGTTTACAGAGAGGAGGAAAATTGTGGGGTCCTTGGTGCCCCAAAAGTGCTTTTCTAAAAGGCAACTGGACTTCCTTAATTTTTTCCTTGAAAACGTTTCAACTCTCATCCCAGAAGCTCCTTCAGTTCTGAGGAAGTAACAAGATTGAGAACAATCTTGTAATAGACAAGTTGCTCGTATCTAGCGGTTATATCCTAAAGTCAAAAAACAAACTACCCAGCATAGAGTGACAGAGTGTCAAAACAGATCCTATAATGGAGAGCCCGTCAGTTTCCCGGCTGCAACAAAAGTGTCCTTTAAGATTCCACATTTTTACATTCTGTGTTTTGCATTTTACTCCTGTGATACTGAAATAGGATGTGACTGGGCAATATGCTAAATAAATATCCTACAGGGACAGTTTTTCCCCCTCGTACCATCACTCTGCTGAACACCTAATCCTCAAAGTACTGTCCTATGTCTGAGTATATTTATTCATGTCGTATGACTGTAGAATTATTTTGCTGCTTCTCATTTTCTCCATCACTCCCTCTTATTGGTATCACTATTACGATGATGATGATGATGATGATGATGATGATGATGATTCCTCTGTTGCTCTGCATGTATGCTGGGAGCTTCTGCACCAGAGAAAAATTCCTTGTGTGTCCAATCACACTTCACGAAATAAAATTTTCTATTTCTATTCTATATTCTATCCTATTCTATTTTCTATTTTCTATTTTTTATTTCTATTCTATATTCTATTATTCTATTCTACAGTAATTCTATTCTATTTTCTATTCTGTTCTATTCTAATCTGTTCTATATTCTATTTCTATTCTATTCCATTCTTTTTATATTTTATTCTATTTTCTATTTCTATTCTATTTTATAATTCTATTCTATATCCTATCCTATTTATTTTCTATTTTTTGTTTCTACTCAATGTTCTGTTTCTATTCTATTCTATTCCATTCCTATTCCTATTCCTATTCCTATTCCTATTCCTATTCCTATTCCTATTCCTATTCCTATTCCATTTCTATTCTATATTCTATTCTGTTGTTGTGACCTAGGCTCAGTCATTACAAGACACAATTAGTCCCAAACAAAACTATTTTATTATAACATCTGAGAATTACTTCATTCCCAGCTTAGTCCAAATTAATTGCAAACCAAGTTTTACAGAATAAGTCCTTCGGGCTTATCACAAACCTTTATCTTCTTTGGCACCTTGCCAAAGGCCTTTCTTGGCAAAGCCCCATGAAGTTCAGAAACAAGAGACGCCGACGGGAAAACAGATTTAGCAACGTTGCTTTCCTACAAAGAGCTCAAGAGCCTTTGCTGCTCTTTTAAGCCTTCTGGGAGGGGCCAATCATCTCCTGGCCTTACTCCCGAGTCGTCCCTTTTGCTTTAGCTGTTCTTGCCTTCTGGCAGCTCTGCACATGCGTGCACTAGGAACAGGCTCCTCCTGTTCCTCTGCCTCTCTACTGTCCAACTCTGGAGGCTCCGGAGCCTGCGCATCACTCCCAGATGGCCTTGGCCCCATCTCTGCCTCTGACACAGAGCCCTCATCCGAGCCTTCCTCAAACTCCAGGACTGGCCCATGGTCCTCCCCAGCCTCCTCACTGTCCGACTCCGCTGCCATTCTATTCCATTTCTATTCTAAATTCTATTCTCTTCTAATTCTGTCCTGTTCTTTTTCTTGTTCCTGTTCCGATGGTCTTAACCCGAGGACTGCTTATGTTTGGGCAGTGCCATTGTAGTTTTTCTCCCACACACCCATCGCCTGGCTCCAATTTCTGCAGAACTGGGCATCCCAGAGAGAGACGGAGAACAACTGCGGGCTCAACCTGTGGAGGAGGAGACAGGTGTGTCCTTGGTCGAGAATTGAGCTCCTTTCCTCTTTCTTTCAGGCCTTCGAGCCTGCCACGGCCCTGGACAGTGGCGACTATTTCTGCGAAGCTGAGAACAAAGTGGGCCCTCCCCAGAGGTCGGAGGTGATTCACATGGAAACCAGTAAGTAAGCCGCTTGGCATCTCTCCTGCGGGCACCAGCTCTTTGAGGTGGTGATCTGACCCAGCCTTAGCTAGAAGCAAGAAACAGACCCCTGGCTAACGAAAAACCCTCTTTATGTGGATTAATGGCATTCACCCACCGGACAGTCCAGGCAAGAGTCCTTCAAGGAGTTAACTGCAGTAACAGACCTTCTCAGTTCCTTGCAATAATTGCCAGGCCGGGAGCTCCCAGCCGAAAGGCTGCAAATTAAGTTCTGGCAAGCAGCCTTTGATGCACGAAACACAATGAGCAAAATCTCCAGAAATACGAACGGTTGTCTCCTACGACCACCAATCTCCTTTCCTTCTATTTATTCCCCAGCCAGGAAGGGGCCATTCAGCACCCACGTGTGCTTTGCTTCCCAAGTCAACTCCTTGTCCTCCGTTGTTCTCCTCTCCTAACTGCTCTGCGCATATGTGCATTTGGAACAGGCCCCAGCTGTTCTTCCTCCCCACTTATCTCAGCCTCCAAAGGCAGCTGCCTCTCCGGTGGCTGGGAAAGGTCGGACGGCCTTGGCTCTATCTCTGCGTCCGACACAGAGCATCCATTGGAGCCTTCCCCAAACTCCAGGACTGGCCCAAGTTCCTCCCCAACCTCCTCATCGTCCGAGTCTGTCACAGCTCTGTTGGCAGCTGTCAGGCCACAACAGGTGGCATCTTCTGCCATTTTTTGGACCCTGGTTGTGCAACTGTGTTTTGCAATCAAGGCCAAGTGGGGTTGGTAGGAAATTCCTAATATTACAGAGCACAGGTAGTCCCTTAATTGCCGTTCAAAGTTACGACGGCACTGAAAAAAAGGGACTTATGACCATTTTTCACACTTATGACCGTTGGAGCATGATGGACATATTCTTTTTTTTTTTTGACACTTTTTTCTTTTTAATGTCATCTTCGTTGTGTGATTTTTTAAAAATTCTTTTTTCCTTTTTAAAATATTTTGGCATTTTCTATTTTAACCTCCTTTGAATAAATTAAAATTTCAATACAAACCAGACACCAAAAAAAATGTTTTTCACACTTAATGACCATTGCAGCATCATCATGGTCATTCAATTTACATTTGGATGCTTGACAACTGACTCATATTTATGACGGTTCCTGCAAAACAAAGTCAATGGGGAAGCCAGATTCGCTTAACAACCGGGCTACTCACTTAACATGTGCAGTGATTCACTTAACAACTATGGCAAGAAAAGTCATAAAATGGGGCAAACCTCACTTAACAACTGTCTCACACAGCAACAGAAATTGTGGGCTCAATTGCGGTCGTAAGTCAAGAACTGCCTATTTCTTTACTTGAAAACTACTTCTGCTTGAAATGGGATACTATCTGGAATGCCCAGAGATAAGCACACAAAAGGGAGTAAGGCATCGAAACTATGGTCCTGGGTTGGGTGTTAATTTTATTCACTTTTATTGGCCATAGTTGGGCAAAGACTGAGTGAATACTGATTGATAGCATGCTGGCCTTTTTCTGCTTTATAGAAACAGTGTCAACTCTCCAACTGATGAACCCAAAGTAAGGGAACACTCTCGCGATTTTTAAAATCCCAAAAGTAAAACTTTATTGGATACACCGTTTTGAAGAATCAAAACCAGCTCTGGTTTTTCCCGCGCAAATACTTGCTTAGTTAACAACAGCTTCCCTTTCTCCCCAGCCCTGAGCGATCACATTGTTCTGTCCCAGCTACGGATCCCAAAGAACGCAGCGCACACAAACTCTATACAAAGCTTATCTTACTCAAATAACTCAGTTTTTATCAACCAAAAGCTGTTAATAAACTGTCTTAACAGCCTACCAGAATTCTAAGATAAGATAATCACAGTCTTACTAGAGTTGGCAGAAAGCCCAGAAACAATTTTGCAGAGAATCCAGATGCGAAGGAGATTGAACTAAAGTTGTTCCCTACAACTTGCTGCAATCGGTGTTCCTCCTTAAATAGGCTAAGGGAGTGGCCAATTAGCCCCAAGCCTTACTCTCGAGGAGACCTCCTCCTGAAGAGCCACTCCTGCCTTTTGGCAGCTCTGCGCGCCTGTGCATTGAGAAGAGGCTCCTCCTCTTCATCCTCTTCACTTAAAGGAGCTTCTGGAGGTTCTGAAGGCCCTGGCTGAATCCCCGCCTCTGGCACCACATCTTCTCCAGCCTCCTCACTGTCCGACTCGAGCGCCATCTGCACAGGCTCTGACGCAGCACCACACCAGCCTCCTTATTGTCAGAATCAGCTACAATCCGCACAGGCCGCTGACGGGCCACAACACACATTGTCCAATTATGAGACATCTTTTTGTTATGGGAACAGTCCGTCTCTTTCTCAAGCACCTACAGCGGTGACCTTGATGGCTGCACAGGCTCTCACGGTCCACACACACATTCTCAGCATTCGATTTCCCCCTTCCCTCCCCCTCCAGTTCATTGACAAGTTGAAAAGTGTTAAAGGGTTGAAAAAAGCAAAGCTTGACACCCATACATTTTTGCAGTCTGAATTACGCATTTGATCTTTCTGACAATTTTTATCACTTTGCAGGTAAACTCAACGTGGGTGGGATCGTGGCGGCCGTGGTGGTTCTCCTGATCATCCTGGCACTGGTCATTTTCGGCATTTGGTTCGCTTACAATCGGGGCTATTTTAGCAGTAAGTGGCCAGCTGCACCTTCTTGTTTTCACAGAGCAGGAAAATCCTAATTTTGTGGCGGGTGTGTTTTAATCCTATTTCTTTTAATAACCTCAGCCCTCCGAGGTTATGGGGGCACTGGAGGAGAATGAAAACTCGAAAGCAGTTTTTCTAAGATTTGGGAACTGGGATGGAGTTTAGTAGCCAACAAGATTGTCTCAGTTAGTTCGACTTACGACCACAATTGGAACCAGAATTTCCATTGCTAAGCAAGGCGGCTTTTAAGTGGAGTGGCACTCAATTTTATGACTTTTTTTGCCACGGTCATTAAGTGAACCACTGCAGTCGTTAAGTGAATCACTGCAGTCGTTAAGTGAACCACTGCAGTCATTAAGTGCATTGCTCATTCATTAAGTGAATCCCTCATTCACTTTGCTCATCAGAAGCTGGCAGGGAAAGCCGCTTAACCTGTGGCCAGAACCATCTTAAAACGGGGCAAAATTCATCTAGCAACCGTCTCACTTAGCAGTGGAAATTTGGGGCTCCATTATGGCCATAAGTCTCCACTCAACTATTCTGGGTGGGGAATTCTGGGAGCTGAAGTCCACCCTTTCCAGATGTGCCAAATTTGCCCCCAAAACCCGGAGTCCCTGGGAGGCTGATCCAGTTGGAGAAAAAGTCAAGGGAACTTATATTTTGGTGGTTGAACAAATGTACTTTGACCCTTTCTAACACAATCACCTCCTTTCTTGGATAACTGGTTATTTGTCTTTTTTTCTTTTTCAGAAAGAACAACGTGAGTAGCCATTTCTTCCTTCCTGCCTACCGTTCTTTGCTGCATAACCACCAGTCCTGCTGTGAGGTTCCCTTTTCAGGGTGGATGAGGAAAGGGCACAGTTGATCCTGGCCTGGTCACTTTCTCTCTGGTTTATGGGATTTTATTCCACTGATAAAAAGTGTGAGATCCTGGTTCATTTAAAAAAAAAAAGCAAAGTACAGGTAGTCCTTGAGTTACGACCATTTGCTTACTGACCGTTTGAAGCTGGTTCTCGCACTTTCGAGCTATAACGTGGCCACGCGAACGACGTTTGGGTGCTTATATTTATGACGGCTGCACCATCCTGGAAGTGCTGTGAACGCCATTTGTGAAGTCGATGGAGAAGTTGGCAAGGAAGGTCATGTGTTGCAGTATTGATGTCTCGATTAATGACTGCACTGCTTAGTGACCAATTTTCCAGGCCTTATTGTGGTTGTAACTGGAGGACTACCTGTACAGTAAGTGAAAAGCCATGAAACAAAAATAATCAAAATTAACTCTCAAACAATAAACCGGTGTTCCCCAGCTTTCAGCCCCTGGGAATTATGGGATGTAAATTCCCAGAATCTTTCAATGGACCATTTCCAGAACACTCCAATTGGAGAAGATGTGGGAGTTGACGTCCACCCAACTTAAAGTGTGCTGACCAAGGAATTTTGGGAGTTGCAGTCCACCTGTCTGAAAGCATTCTGAACAGGGAATTCTGGGAGTTGCAGTCCATGTGTATTGAAGCATTCTGAACAGGGAATTCTGGGAATTGCAGTCCACCTGTCTTAAAGCATTCTGAACAGGGAATTCTGGGAGTTGTAGTCCTTCCCTCTTAAAGCATTCTGAACAGGGAATTCTGGGAGTTGAAGTCCACCCATCTGAAATTTGCCAGGGCTGAGAAACATTTTCCTAATCTCTCGTCTCCCCCTTCTCCAATCTTCAGAAGTTCCAGTAAGAAGGTCATTTACAGCCAGCCTTCCAACCGAAGCGATGTAAGTAGAAGAAACTCCCCTGCTTCACCCCACCCAGGAATTTGGGTCTCCAAAGGCCAATTTTCAACTTTTCGGTTTTCATGGGAGGGTGATTTAATGGGATTTAATGCCTTTTGCAGAGCTGATAATATTATTTGGACTTGCGTTCTCAGTCTTTAGAGAAATGAGAATCAACGTCTTTCGGACTCCGATAATTTGTGTTTTTAAAGTTTCTGAAGATATCTGAATTGGGACCAAGTGGCCATCCAGAAATGCTTTCCTCTTAAGGCAGAATTTTAGAGATATGCTATTCTGCACAATGGAAATACAGCTTGTCCTCGCCTTGTGACCACAAGGGGGATCGGAATTTCAGTCACCAAGTGAGGCAAGATGGGCAGCGTATCAATTTAATAAGTAAATAAATAAATAAATAAACATGGTCATGAAGCCAGTTACTCCATGGTTTTAAAACCATGTGTATTGTACTCTTGGAGCAAATCAGATGGTTGTTAAATGAATCATGTGGTCATTAAAGTAAATCCAGCTTCTCCAATTAACTTGCTCCTCAGAAGCTGGGTGGGAGCATCACAAATTGTGACATCATGGCCACAGGACGCTGCCCGCTGGTTGCCAAGGGCCCAAATCATGATTGCGTAACCATCAAGAGTAGTATGACGGTCGTAACTTCGAGAACAGGTCACAACTCTTTTTTTTTCCCAGACCGTCATAATTTCAAAATGGCCTTAAATGATAGTCGTAAGTGGAGGACCGCCTGTAATGCTTTAGGGCTTGAACAAAATCATAGACAAGTGGTCCTTGACTTACGACTACAATTTGACCACAAAATTTCTGTTGTTAAGTGAGACATTTGTTAAGTGAGTTTTGCTCCATTTTACGGCCATTCTTGCCACAGTTGTTAAGTGAATCACTGCAGTTGTAAAGTTAGTCACCCAGTTCTTAAGTAAATCTGGCTTCCCCATTGATTTGGCTTGTCAGAAGGTCGCAAAACGGGATCATATGACTCTGGGACACTGAGAATGTCATAAATATGAGTCAGATCACAAGACCTTGGGATACAGCAACGGTCATAAGTATGAACCAGTTGCCAAGCATC
Source organism: Masticophis lateralis (assembly GCA_030761175.1). Lineage (NCBI taxonomy): Eukaryota > Metazoa > Chordata > Lepidosauria > Squamata > Colubridae > Masticophis > Masticophis lateralis. The sequence continues at coordinate 2,793,224 of JAUDYJ010000017.1, read as the reverse complement.
TGAATTCTGATCACATGACCACGGGGGATGCTGCAAAAGTCATAAGTATGAAAAACGGTCATAAGTCACTCTTTTCAGCACCCTTGTAAGTTTAAACAGTCACTAAATGGAATGTTGTAAGTCAAGGACTCCCTGTAAAAGGCATGCTTTGAACATTTGGGGAGAACCAAACTATTTATTTTTAGAATTAAATACAGAGAGTCCTCGACTTACGACAGTTCCTTCAGTGACAGCTTGAAGTTACAACGGCACTGAACAAAGGGACATTTTTTACACGTATGACCACTGCAGCATGCCCAGGGTGACGTGATTTACATTCGGATGCTTGACACCCCGGCTCATATTTATGACGGTTGCAGCGTCCTGAAGTCATGTAAATTAATCTCCTTTGGCGACCTCCTGACAATGAGGAAACCAGCTTCACTTAACAACCCTGCACAGGGCCTGGTGGTGTGGCAGACTAAAGCCTGTTATTAACATTCAGCTGCCTGCAATTACTGCAAGTTCGAATCTACCAGGCTCAAGGTTGACTCAGCCTTCCATCCTTTCAATTGAGGACCCAGTTTGCGGGGGCAATAAGCTGACTTTGTATAAATATACAAAAGTATGAAGGCTGTTGCTTAACGCATTGTAAGCCGCTCTGAGTCTTCGGAGAAGGGCGGCATATAAATCGAAGAAAGAAAGAAAAAGAGAGAGAGAGAGAGGGAGGGAGAGAGAGAAAGGAAGGAAGGAAGGAAGGAAGGAAGGGCCTATAAGAGCCTTGGTGGTGCAGTGCACTAAAGTGCTGTTAAGTAGCACTTAGCTGCCAGCTGCCTGCAATTACTGCGAGTTCAATCCCAGCCAGGCTCAAGGTTGACTCAGCCTTCCATCCTTTCTAAGGTAGGTCAATTGAGGACCCAGATTGTGGGGGCAATAAGCTGACTTTGGATAAAATATACAAAAGTATGAAGGCTGTTGCTTAACGCATTATAAGCCGCCCTGAGTCTCTGGAGAAGGGCAGCATATAAGAGAAAGAAAGAAAGAAAGAAAGAAAGAAAGAAAGAAGGAAGGAAGGAAGGAAGGAAGGAAGGAAGGAAGGAAGGAAGGAAGGAAGGAAGGAAGGAAGGAAGGAAGGAAGAAAAAGGAAAGAGGAAGGAAGGAAGGGCCTATAAGAGCCTTGGGGTTCAGTGCACTAAAGTGCTGTTAAGTAGCACTTAGCTGCCAGCTGCCTGCAATTACTGTAAGTTCGAATCTCACCAGGCTCAAGGTGGACTCAGCCTTCCATCCTTTCTAAGGTGGGTAAATTGAGGACCCAGTTTGTGGGGGCAATAAGCTGACTTTGTATAAATATACAAAAGTATGAAAGCTATTGTTTAATGCATTGTAAGCCGCCCTGAGTCTCCGGAGAAGAGCGGCATATAAATCTAATAAAAAAAAAAACACAACCTGTTACTAATTTAACCACTGCAACGATTTGCTTTAACAACCGTGGCAAGAAACATCATAAGATGGGACAAAGCTCGCTGAACAAACATCTCACTTAGCAAGATAGGTTTTCGATTCAACTGTGGCCATAAATCGAGAATTACTTGTGTTATTTAGGCTGTGCTGTTGTGATTGTGGTCATCTGGCCATCTTTGACGGATGCTCTTTGGGGCACATACAAACCAACAACTTGAGTTATACTCATTTTCCAAACATTTTGTGTTCTGAATTCATACAATCCTTTCCTATCTTTATTATTCTCTACTATTTATTTATTTATATTGATTTCTTGGGATTTGTCAAACAGAAACGAGAACCAGAATAAAAGAGAATAAAAATACAGCGACAGGGACGATAGGCCCCGTTAGTGCACTTATGCACGTCCCGTCTACTCAGTATGAAGTAAGGCCCACGGAAATCAATTTGTGACTGAAATTGTGAAAATTCAGTTGAGCTGAGACAAGTGAATCAGGCAGGGCAGTGTTGTCGAACCTTTTTGGAACTGGGTGCCAAAACGGGACTGTGCAGACTTGCATGTGCTGGAAACCGGAAGAGCCGCCACCCGATGCGCATGCACGCGCCAGGAAGATGATCTTCCAGTTTCCAGTGCGCGCATCAGGGGTGGGTTCTACTTACTTTTACTACCGCTCAGAAGCTTCCTGATGATGTCGGGGTCAGTGGGTGGAGCCTCCCGCCAGTTTCTATAGAACTGGTCCAAACCGGGGGCAACCCACCACTGGCACGCATGTACACCAGCCAGCTGGTCTTCACAAGCACATAAGTGCCAGAAACTGGAAGACGAGGTGACTGGAGCACATGCGCATGCTGGAAATCGGAAGAGCAGCTACCCAGCACGTGAATGCGCACTGGGGCAGCTGCTCTTCCAGTCTCCAGCGCTCCCGTGCATGTGAAGACCATCTGGCCAGCACACCGGAACCCGGAAGAGGAATAGGCAATGGCTTGCTTGCCCGGAGACGGGTCTGCAACCTTAAATGCTCAAAGAGCCAAAAAGAAAACACCGGGAGCCACAAAACTCTTCCCGTGCCTATTTCTTGAGCGGCCACAAAACTAGCATATATACTTTTTTTTTTAAATTAGATTTATATGCCGCCCTTCTCCGGAGACTCAGAGCGGCTTACAATGCGTTAAGCAATAGCCTTCATACTTTCGCATATTTATACAAAGTCAGCTTATTGCCCCCACAAACTGGATCCTCAATTTACCTACCTTAGAAAGGATGGGAGGCTGAGTCCACCTTGAGCCTGGGGAAATTTGAACTTACAGTAATTGCATGCAGCTGAATGTTAATAACAGTCTTTAGTCTGCTGAGGTATCCAGGCTCCTTGAATTAAACATTGTTTTTTTTCTGAAACTTTTCTTTTCTTGGATTTATCCATGGTTGGCCTACCAGGGGTTGAAAAACTCAATAAATCGTGCACCAGTGGGTGTCGCACATTGGCAGTTGTGATGCATATTGTTCTGTCCCCATCTCACACACACACACACACAAACAGACAGCCGGGGGTTAAATAAACTGGCAGGCAACCAATTAGTCCGATAAGACGCTTGGCAGCAACCCCAGCAGCAGCTGCTTGCCAAGAACTTTATCAACAAACAAAAATACCCACAATCAGAATTGTCTGAATATTTCCAAGGCCCAGATTGCTGTTTTCCAGAGATGCAATGTGACTCAAAGGAGTTAGTTTTGTCCGTCACAGAGTCTGAATGGCTAACTCACCCCCTTTTAGAGCCTGTGGGGTATGGTCCAATGAGTCAGCTAATCCCGAGCATGCCTTCCCTTTTGCTGTGCACGTTTGTCTCTGCAACGCTGACGAAGGTCCAGCCAGCACTTACCTCCTTCGTCGCTGTCCACTTGTGGCTGCGGGGACGTGCTTGGCTCTGGGCCTATCTCTTGCCCTTCGGTGTCCTCCGGAGGCATTGCCAGAGAGGAGGGTCCTGGAGAAGGAGGCCTTGCCAACTCCTCTCCCTCACTCTCAGAGTCCTCTCCTGCCGATGACGCAGGCTCAGGCAACGGAGCCACAACACATATTTTGAGTGACAGGGAGCCACAGCAGAGGGGCGAAAGAGCCACATGGGGCTCCAGAGCCGCAGGTTGCTGACCCCTGCCCCGAGAAATGGCTGTGTGTGCCACTTCCAGCACGTATACCACAGGTTCACCATCACAGAGGTAGGGCATTCCAGACTTTGACAACTCTATTATAGAAATCATATTTTTTTACAGTCAAGTTTTAGAACGATTTACATTGCGGTTGTTCGCAAGCGTATTATTACAATTAAAACTGAAGAAGTCATTTATAAGTAAAACATTACTACGTATAATTTTGCATGCAATGACTAGATCTGACCACAAGCAACGCGGTTCTAAGTTATCCAAACCAAGAGTTTCGAGCCTTAGTAGCATTGGGAATTCTATTGTTACTGTATGAAAACAAATTTTCCTCCTCTTGATTTTTTTTTTCAGGGTGACTTTAAACAAACGTCTTCCTTCTTGGTCTGATCGTGGCTTACAGACTTCGTGTTTTAAACTCTCTGCCCGGCTCAGGACTGCTGTAAATGTTCTCGGTGGATCTTTGTAATTAAGTGTGATTTTTATTCAATGGTTTGTTTTTTTTTAAGATATATATATATAAATATATGTATATGTATAAAATAATAGTTTGCCTTTTAAACGTATTTTTTTAAACAGTTGCTATTTAAAAAGGCCGTGCTTCCATGCCTTCCTTTCAGGGTATTTTCATCGTTTAGGATCGTGAGACTTTGAGTTCTGGTACAAAATGATTGAATTCCATAGTGTGCCTAATTTTTTTAAGGCCGAACTGTAACTCAAATTCAGTTTGAGGTAGTTATGAGTTTAAGGACAGAGGTTAAGTGGACTCAGTTGCATTTCTGTCTTCCCAAAATCAGTCATAACCAAACCTTGGTAACTTTAAGATGTGTGGACTTCAACTCAGAGTTGAAATCCATATGTCTTAAAGTTGCCATGGTTGAGAAACCCTGATCATCATCATCATCATCATCATCATCATCTTTTAACGACCCCATAATCCCTTGCGGGGTGGAGTCTGGGCAACCGAATGGAGCTAGCAGAGTGTTTTATTGGCCGGATGCCTTTCCTGTCGCCAATGAGGAGTTTTGTTCAGCAGATATATTCTCATTGTGCCCAGAGAGAGAAATATCTGCCTCTACCTAGGATCGAACTCACAGCCTCTGCCAAATTTGAACAAGAAACCAAGTCCTGCATTTTGCATTTAATTGTGTAGCAGATAAAATAGCCACAATGCATCTTGAAGGACGATTGTTAAACCTCTCTTCCTTAGGGAGAGAGTTAGACGTGCTAAAATTACTCCAGCTGTCTTAACAATATTTGCCTTTATTAATATTACGATATTCTTATATGGTTTTTTTAAAAAAAAAATGCTGGACACCGAACTGGAAATAAACTTTTGATTCAACGAATGTGTCGTGTTAAAATTTATCTTAACCTTCCTTAGCTTTGTGTAAAATACAGCTAGTTATTGACTTAACGTTTGCTTAGTGACTGCTTGAAGTTACAACACTGAAAAAGTGACTTATGACCATTTTTCACACTCACGACCACAATTTACGTTGGGATGCTTGACAGTTGATTCACATTTATGACGGTTGCAGTGTCCCTGGGTTATGAGATCCCCTTTTGCGACCTTCGGGCAAGCAGTGTCAATAAGGCCGTAAAATGGGGCAAAACGCGCTTAACAAATTTCTCAGCAACATAAATTCTGGGCTGAATTGTCGTAAATTGAGGACTTAACTTGTATACACATCTCAAGCGTGATGTTCAGATTACAGGGAGTGCTCGATTTAACGACCGCAATTGGGACTAGAATTTTGGTCGCTAAGCAATGTGGTGATTAAACAAATCCTCTGTCAGGTTTCGAAATCATCTCAAATAAATTGCATTTCAAACAAAGTCTTTGATGAAAAAAACTGTTCTTTATTAAGCACGGACATTCTATTCCGACTCATTGCAGCCAACTCTGGCTTCCTCAGCACAGCTGGCTGGAGAATTCTGGGAGTTGAAGTCCACAAGTCTTAAAGCGGCCAAGTTTGAAGACCTCTGCCATAGAGTGTTGAATTGCAAGCTGGAGCGTCTGGTGGAAACTGAGAATGGTTGTGTTTTCCCACTCCCTGGGCTACAGTCACAATCAGAAGTGATTGTGGTAAACGTGACAAACACCTATTAAACTCAGAAAGGAAGAGGGAGGGGGAGGGGGAGGGCAGCATGTCACGCAAAGGACAAAACCCCCACATATCTTACACTTAGGCAAGAAAACCCCAAAGTGCACATACAGACTGGGTGAAATCAGGCTTAATAGCAGTGACTCTGAGAGGGATCTTGGAGTCTTAGTGGACAACCAGTTAAATAGGAGCCAGCAGTGTGTGGTGGCAGCCAAAAAAGCTAATGCTACGCTGCATTAACAGAGGGATACAATCAGGATCAAGTGAGGTCCTAATACCACTCTATAAAGCCTTAGTAAGGCCCCACCTAGAGTCCTGCATCCAGTTTTGGTCACCACACTATAAAAAAAGATGTTGAGACTCTGGAAAGAGTGCAGAGAAGAGCAAGAAGGATGATGAGGGGACTGGAGACTAAAACATGCGATGAATGGTTGCAGGAAATTGGGGTATGTCTACTCTGGTGAAGAGAAGGACCAGGGGAGACAGGAGAGCATTTTCCAATATTTGAGGGGCTGCCCCAGAGAGGAGGAAGGGGGTCAAGCTATTCTTCAAAGCACCAAAATGCCAGACAAGGAATAATGGATGGAAACTAAACAAGTAGAGATTCAACCTGGAAATAAGGAGGAATTTTCTGATAGAACAATCAACCCATGGAACAGAAGTTGCCATCAGAAATTGTGGGCACTCCATCCCTGGAGGCTTTCAAGAAGAGACTGTAATGTCATCTGTCAGAAATGGTGTAAGGCCTTCTGCTTAGACGGGGGTTGGACTAGATGACCTCCAAGGTCCCTTCCAACACTGATAATCTGTAAATCTTCAGAAATGGTCTAGAGGAGGGGGATAGAACTCATAGATTTGGAGATGACTTGAGGCCAACACTTTAGAAGACAGACTTGAACACCCAGCAAGATTTAATTTAATTTAATTCCATTCAATTTATATGCCGCCATTCTCCGAAGACTCAAGATGCAATTCAGAGGTGAGAAAAATGAGTTCTTGAACTTAGGGAGGAAAAACCAAATGTACACGTACAGAACAGGCAGTGCCTGGCTCAGCAGGAGTAACTACACGAAGGATCTAGGAGTCCTAATGGACCACCACGTAAGTTTGAGCCAGCTGGGTGCTGTAGCCACCAAAAAAGCCAATGCAATCCTAGGCTGCATCAACAGAGGGATAGAATCAAGATCACACGAAGTATTAGTACTGCTTGCCTTGGTAAGGGACACGGTGGCTCAGTGGCTAAGACGCTGAGCTTGACGATCGAAAAGTTGGTACTTCGTCGGTTCGAATCCCTAGCGCCGTGTAATGGGGTGAGCTCCCGTGACTTGTCCCAGCTTCTGCCAATCTAGCAGTTCAAAAGCAGGTAAAAAATGCAAATAGAAAAACAGGGACCACCTTTGGTGGGAAGGGAACGATGTTCCATGCGCCTTTGGCATTGAGTCATGCCGGCCACAGGACCACGGAGACGTCTTCGGACAGCGCTGGCTCCTCGGCTTCGAAACAGATGAGCACCAACCCCTAAAGTCAGGAACGACTAGCACATAGGTGCAAGGGGAAGCTTTCCCTTGGTAAGCCTTGGTTAAGACCACACTTAGAATACTGCATCCAGTTTTTTGTCACCCATGATACAAAAAAAGTTGTTGAGACTCCAGAAAGTCCCAAAGGTGGTTTTTGTTCAAGAGGGAGAACTGAAGAAGCTTCTTCAAGGAGAAGCAAAACATCTCGAAAGAAAAGTCCAGTTGCTTCTCGAAACAAAAAAGCACTGGATGACCGAGAATCTCCATAGAGATTCTGGAAAGAGTGACAGATAACAGATTAACAGAGATCGAAAGGCAGAGCAACGAAAGTGATTAGGGTGCTGGGAGATAAAATATACGGAGAACAGTTGCAGAAACTGGATATGTCTAGTCCAACAGAAGGAAGGACTAGGGGAGACATTGTAGAGTGTTCCAATATTTCAGAGAAGAGGAGGCTCACTTTCAAAGCCCCAAAGGGCAAGAGAAGAAGCAACGGATGGAAATTAATCAAGGAGAGAAGCAACCTGGAACTAAGGAGAAACTGTCCTGACAGTTAGAACAATTAATCAAACAAACAAAGATAATCAAAAGAATCACCGAACGCCTAGAAGCAAAACAAGTAATAACCAAAAGCCAATAGATCATGCCAGACTAATCTTATTGCATTCTTTGACAAAATGACAAAATTAGTGGACCAAAGGAATGCTGTCGATATCATTTACTTGGACTTTAGTAAAGCATTTGATAAAGTAGACCATAACCTACTACTAGATAAAGTAGAAAAATGTGGGTTAGACAGCATCACCACCAGATGGATTCGTAACTGGCTGACCAACTGTATTCAACATGTAGTCCTCAATGGAACTGCATCTACATGGAGGGAAGTATGCAGTGGAGTACCCCAGAGCTCTGTTTTAGGCCCTGGGGTACTCAACATCTTCATCAATGACTTGGATGAGGGGATAGATGGGGAACTCATCAAATTTGCCACCAAGCTGGCAGGAATAGCCAACACTCCAGAAGATAGGCTCAAGATACAGAAGGATCTTGACAGACTTGAACATTGGGCGCTATCTAACAAAATGAAATTCAACAGTGAAAAAAGCAAGGTTCTACTTTTAGGGAGGAAAAACCAAATGCACAGGTGCCGTATATGTGGTACCTTGCTCAATAGTAGCAACTCCGAGAGGGATCTTGGAGTCCTAGTGGACAACCATTGAAATAGGAGCCGGCCGTGTGCAGCAGCTGCCAAAAAAGGCAACACAGTTCTGGGCTGCATAAACAGAGGGATAGAATCAAGAACATGTAAAGTGTTAATACCACTTTATAAGGCCTTGGTAAGGCCACACTTGGAATAGTGCATCCAATTTTGGTTGCCATGATGTAAAAAAGATGTGGAGACTCTAGAAAGAGTGCAGAGAAGAGCAGCAAAGAGGATTAGGGGACTGGAGGCTAAAACATACGGATGTGCAGGAACTGGGTAAGTCTAGTTTGATGAAGAGAAGGACTAGGGGAGACATGATAGCAGTGTTTCAATATCTGAGGTTGCCACAAAGAAGACGGAGTCAAACTATTCTCCAAAGCACCTGAAGGCAGGACAAGAAACAATGGGTGGAAACTAATCAAAGAGAGAAGCAACTTAGAACTAAGGAGAAATCTCGTGACAGTTAGAACAATTAATCAGTGGAACAACTTGCCTGCAGAAGTTTTGAATGTCCCAACACTGGAAATTTTTAAGAAGGTGTTGGATATCCATTTGTCTGAAGTGGTGTAGGGTTTCCTGCCTGGGCAGGGGGTTGGACTAGAAGAGCTCCAAGGTCCCTTCCAACTGTTTATTCTCTTCTCTTCTCTTCTCTTCTCTTCTCTTCTCTTCTCTTCTCTTCTCTTCTCTTCTCCACCTATTCTATTCTATTCTATTCTATTCTATTCTATTCTATTCTATTCTATTCTATTCTATTCTATTCTATTCTATTCTATTCTATTCTATTCCATTCCATTCCATTCCATTCCATTCCATTCCATTCCATTCCATTTTTCTCTTCTCTTTATTCTCCTCTCCTCTCCTCTTATTATTGTATTGTATTGTATTGTATTGTATTGTATTGTATTGTATTGTATTGTATTGTATTGTATTGTATTGTATTGTATTGTATTGTATTGTATTGTATTCATTGGAAATCTGTTTTCATTGCCGTCTACTGTCACGGATCGGGGGGGGGGGATCTTTCTAGACACTGAGGCTCCCCAAGGTTTTGTCCACAGGTTAACCCTTCGCGTTTTGTGTTTCTTGCGGTTGTCCTGAGCAGTTGTGTAAACCAGAGTGATCTGTGGTTTGGCAGTTTCTCAAGCAGAGGATGGGTGTGGAATGAAGGGCAGGGAGCCCACGGAGACTGCAGACAATTGAAGGCAATTATGCAAAGGAACGCACATTTCCCCTTTGCACCAAAGGTCCAAATCTTTTTTTTTTCCCCATTGCATTGCCTTCTTTTTTTCCAAAAATGGTACGGAGCATAAGAATGCTAGTTTGCTCCTGAATGTGTCTTCACATAGACTAACAGAGTTGGAAGGGACCTTGGAGGTCATCTAGTCCAACACCCACCCACTCCCAGCAGGAGCAGGAGTCTCTATACCAGTGATGGAAAACCTTTTTCGCCACCCAGTGCCCAAACAGGAACGCTGGTGCATATGTGGGCATGTACACACACCGGAGCACCAGAAACCTGAAGTCCAGTTGACGGGTGCGCGCATGCCTGTTTTGTAACTATTTTGGGGGGTGTTTTCAGGCAGTTTTGGGGGGCCATTTTCAAGCCATTTTTCAAACTGTTTTCCAGACTGTTTTCCGGCTGTTTTCTGGGCCAAAAATGGCCCGGAAAATGTCCTGGAAAACAGTCTGGAAAACAACCCGGAAGTCTGACTCCACTGCTAGTTCTGCAAGCTGCTAGCAAACAATAACATTTTCTTTTTCTTTCTTTCTTTCTTTCTTTCTTTCTTTCTTTCTTTCTTTCTTTCTTTCTTTCTTTCTTTCTTTCTTTCTTTCTTTCTTCTTTTTTCTTTCTTCCTTCCTTCCATTCCTTCCTTCCTTTCTTAATTAATTTACATTGGGCGTCTTCATGAGAAACAGTCTCTGTACTTTTTATCAAAATTATGGTTTTATGGGGCTATAATGTGCAAGCGATACATAATATTATCTCACCTCATCTCTCGGAGCACACCTGTAAAGAGGTGACTTTTGTTTGCCTTCCAGGTGGCCCAGCGGTGCTTCTTGGTTATAAAATATGCAAATCTTTTCCATTCCTTCAGATGACTTATTCTTCTTTTTTTCCTGCTTATGGTTCCATCGCTGACCTCACACTGCACCCAGTGGTGCAGAATACTATGGCCAGGCATTATGCCTGCAACTGGCGCACCATTCCCATGCGCTCACAATCAAAATTCAGGGGCTTCGCAAGTATTTGGCAAATAGTTATGATGGTTACAGTCTCCTGGAATTTACAGATTAGATTACAGATTAACAGAGTTGGAAGGGACCTTGTAGGTCATCTAGTCCAACCCCTTGCCCAAGCAGGAGACCCTGCACCATTTCTGACAGATGGCATTTCAATCTCTTAATGAAAGCCTCCAGGGATGAAGCTCCCACAACTTCCAAAGGCAACTTCTGTTCCATGGCTTGATTGTTCTGACTGTCAGAAAATTCCTCCTTATTTCCAGGTTGAATCTCTCCTTGATTAGTTTCCATCCATTCTTCCTTGTCTGGCCTTCGGGTGCTTTGGAGAATAGCTTGACCCCCTTCCTCCTCTCTGTGGCAGCCCCTCAAATATTGGAAGATGCTCTCCTGTCTCCCCTGGTCCTTCTCTTCACTAGACTAGCCAGGCCCAGTTCCTGTAACCGTTCATCGTATGTTTTAGCCTCCAGTCCCCTCATCCTCCTGGTTGCTTTTCTCTGCACTCTTTCCAGAGTCTCCACATCTTTTTTATAGTGTGGTGAGCAAAACTGGATGCAGGACTCTAGGTGGGGCCTTACTAAGGTTTTTGGCATTAGGACCTCACTTGATCTTGATTGTATCCCTCTGTTAATGCAATTTAGGATTGCGTTGGCGGTCATCATTTGCAACTTTTCTTGCCAGCTTTCAGCAAGCAAACTCAATGGGAGGAAGCCAGATTTGCTTAACGACCGTGTGATTCGCTTAGCAACTGTGGCGATTCACTTAACAACCATGGCAAACCAGGTTGTAAAATCAGGCATGACTCACTGAATCACCACCGGATTTGCATAACGACAGCAGCCAAAAAAAAAAAAATCACAAAATCACCTGCAATGACAGAAGTTCCAGTCCCAATTGTGGTTGTAAGTCGAGGACTACTTGTATGTTTTTAGACTGAGAATGATGGAGAGATAATGCTGAAATTACTTTCCTGCCACACAGTTGAGATCGATCCAAACTAGCTTTGGGTTGCAACAGGTGTAACTTACCTGTCTGCCAATCTAATCCTTTGTGCAAGACTCTTCCTTGAATCTGGTGACCAACCTGGCCTGCCTTCAAATCTATTCCTACGTAATTGGGAAAGAGGAGAGAAGGCAGAGCCTCCCTATTTTGGCTCCTGGATTTTGGCTCCCCAAGGATGCTAACATGTGGGGGGGAAATGGCAGCGTGATTCCAGGAAAGGCAGCATGGAAAAAACACTAGTGCCAAGACAAACGTCCAAGGTTTTATAAAATACACAGCCAATAAAGAATTCTATTCTATTTCTATTATTTCTATTTCTATTATTTCTATTTCTATTATTTCTATTTCTATTCTATTCCATATATTATTCTATTCCATTCCATTCCATACCATTCCTATTTCTATTCTATTTCTGTTCTATATATTCTATTCTATTCTGCTCTGCTCTGCTCTACTCTACTCTATATCTATCTATATCCATTCTCTATCTATCTATCTATCTATCTATCTATCTATCTATCTATCTATCTATCTATCTCTTTCTTTATCCATCCATCCATCCATCCATCCATCTATCTATCTATCTATCTATCTATCTATCTATCTATCTATCTATCTATCTATCTATCTATCTATACCTTTCTATATCAATCCATCCATCCATCCATCCATCTATCTATCTTATCTATCACTCAATCATCTACCTATCACTTTTTGCTGCAGAGTTGCAATAGGTAAGATATAGCAATATCCATATATTCCTGCGAATACAAATCCTCATAAGATTCCCCAGCCAATCAAGTCAATGGGTCATTGAATTTTGAGCGAGAACTCAAAGTCTTACAAGATTTTGAGGTGATATTACAGAAACCTCACGTGATTATTTAAAATTACGACCAGGTTTTAGCAATGGCAGCTTATCAACCATTGCTCTGTGGCAGGATGGAAGGACGAGGGAATCCAGCTGCAAGATCACATTTTATCAACCCCTGCATGGTGAAAACATACACGCAGGACTCTGTTTTATCACACAACGTCTACTAACACGATGTTCTTTGCTTGGTTTTTCAGATCTTCCTCCCTGGGTTGTCCAGCAAAGTTCAGCATTGACCCCCATGGCACAGAAAGTGGAGAATGACAAAATTGCTCTAACCGAAAAACAGATCCAGGACCTCAAGGCTGCTTTTTCCTCCCTGGAGAACATCAGCTTAAATGTGGCCATCGTTGGAGAATCGGGGGAAGACAGAGCGACCTTCATCAACACCTTTCGGGACCTCTGTGAGGAAGACAAATACAAAAAATACAAAAGGATTCCTTTTTCTTTGAATTCATTCATGTGCCTGGAGAAATCCTATTTCAGGAATCAGTTGTTCATATTCTTGGTGTATAGGCTTTGTTTTTTTAAAAAAATCTGGGTCCTGTTAATGTTTCTATATTTATGATTTTACGGGACTGCAAGGCGCCCAGAGTCGCTTTGGAAAAAAGAGATGGGTAGCATGTAAATGTAGTAAATAAAGAAAAGAGACGATGAAAACAAAAAGACTAAAACACCTCCTCCCTAGCAATCAACACCCAGATAAGCAGGGATTAACACCAGACAAACAATAAACAGCGGCCTAATCAAGGAAGTACCAAGAAAAAACAACCCTCCCACCAACAGCAACACAGCAAGTCACTAATATATCAATGGAGAACAAACCTCACTCCTTTCTAGCACTGATCATGTTACCTAGTTAGGTCATGAAGCGTCTGCAAGAAATCCACCAAATTCAGAGAGCACCAGCACCCTACAGTCCTCCTCCTCCTCCTCTTCCTCCTCCTCCTCCTCCTCACTGCAACCCCCTCCTTCTAGCACTGGAGATGTTACCTAAACTGAAAGGCCAAAAAAAATCTGAACTGAAGGACAAAAACGACAAGTAAAAAAAATGGAAAGAAGGACACACAATTAAGGCAGAATATCAGCAGAATTAGCCAGAATCTGCAAAGACGAAGTCAGGAAAGCAAAAACTCAGAATGAACAAAGACTTGCAACAAAAGTCGAAGATAATAATAATAATAAAAATTATTCCAATATATAAATAACAAGAAAGAAATCAAGGAAACAGTCAGTCCACTAAAGAGAGAAGACGGCAAGGAAGGAACAGGCAGCAGAGAGAAAGCAGAGCTGCTTAACTCCTTCTTTGCATCGGTCTTCATGCAAAAAGAAGCTATAGTCCAATTTACCAACAACCCCTTCATGGATCACTGCCTTGTCATGGCGAAGGGGCTTGCGCAGCGCAATGAAGCTGAGAGCTACGCGGTGCAGGGTCACCCAAGGCGGACAGGTCATAGCAGAGAGCTCTGACAAAACGTGATCCACTGGAGAAGGAAATGGCAACCCACTCCAGTATCTTTGCCAGGAAAACCCCATGGACAGTACCAAAAGGAGAAAAGATATGATGCCGTAGGATGAGCCCCTCAGGTCAGAAGCAGGGGTGATATTCCACTTGAGCTATTCAAAATCTTAAAAGACGATGCAGGAAAAGTGCTACACTCAATATGCCAGCAAATTTGGAAAACTCAACAGTGGCCACAGGAGTGGAAAAGGTCAGTTTACATTCCAATTCCAAAGAAGGGCAATGCCAAAGAATGTTCAAACTACCACACCATTGCAGCAAAATCCTACAAGCTAGGTTCCAGCGGTATGTGGTCTGAGAACTACCAGAAGTACAGGCAGGAATTCGAAGAGGCAAAGGAACTAGAGATCAAATTGTCAACATACGCTGGATCATGGAGAAAGCTAGGGAGTTCCAGAAAAACATCTACTTCTGCTTCATTGGCTACGCTAAAGCCTTTGATTGTGTGGATCACAACAAATTGTGGCAAGTTCTTAAAGAGAAAGGAGTACCAGACCATCTTATTCGTCTCTTGAGAAACTTATATGGAGTCAAGAAGCGACAGTGAGAACTGGACACAGAACCACTGATTGGTTCAAAATTGGGAAAGGAGTCCGGCAAGGCTGTATACTGTTGTTTAAGTTATATGCAGAGCACTTCATGGGAAAGACGGGGCTAGCTGAATCACAAATTGGAATTAAGATTGCCAGGAGAAATATCAACACCTTAGATATGCAAATAAAACCACTCTGATCGTAGAAAGTGAACAGGAACTAAAGAGCCTTTTGATGCGGGTGAAGGAGGAGAGTGCAAAAGTTGGCTTGAAACTCAACATTAGGAAAACTAAGATCATGGCACTCGGCCCTCTCAATTCATGGCAAATAGATGGGGAATAAATGGAAGAAGTGACAGATTTTATTTTCCCGGGCTCCAAGATCACCGCAGATGGGAACTACAGCCAAGAAATTAAAAGACGCTTGCTACTGGGAAGGAAAGCTTGGCAAAGCTAGACAGGATACTAAAAAGCAGAGACATCACCCTGCCAACAAAAGTGCATAAAGTCAAGGCGATGGTTTTCCCAGTTGCAATGTATAGCTGTGAAAGTTGGACCATAAGGAAGGCCAAAGAATGGAGGCCTTTGAACTCTGGTGCTGGAGAAGACTCCTGCGAGTCCCTTGGACTGCAAGGCCATCCAACCGGTCAGTCCTAGAGGACATCAACTCTGACTGCTCTTTAGCAGGCCAGATCCTGAAGAGGAAACTCAAATACTTTGGCCACCTAATGAGAAGGAAGGAAGGACTCCCTGGAGAAGAGCCGAATGCTGGGAACGATGGAGGGCAAAAGAAGAAGGGGACGACAGAGAACGAGGTGGCTGGATGGAGTCACTGAAGCAGTCGGTGTGAGCTTAAATGGACTCCAGAGGATGGTAGAGGACAGGAAGGCCTGGAGGAATGTTGTCCATGGGGTCGCAATGGGTCCGACACAACTTCTCAACTAACAACATCAAAAACATAACTGTAAAAGACAGACTAGAAATAAAAGTTAAAATAAGCCAAAAAAATGGTAAGAGAACACCTGTCTGACCTAGATGAATATAACTCACCAGGACCTGAAGGATTACATTCCATTTTAGGGCCAGTACTCTTCAATGTCTTCATAAACCACTTAGCTGAGGGAATAGAAGGGGAACTTACCAAATTTGCGGATGATACTGAGCTGGCAGGAACAGCCAACACCCTGGAAGATAGGCTCAAGATCCAGATGGATCTTCACAGATTTGAATCCTAAGCCCTATCTAACAAAATGAAAATCAATGGAGAGAAAAGTAAAGTCCTACACTTAGGTAAGAAAAACCAAAAGTACACATATAGACTGGGTGAAACCAGGCTTCATAGCAGTAACTGAGCCAGTCCTGTGCAGTGGCAGCCAAAAATACCAACGCAACCAGGATGATGAGGGGACCGGAGGCTCAAACAGACGATGAACGGTTGCAGGAACTGGGCCTGGCTAGTCTAGTGAAGAGAAGGACCAGGGGAGACAGGAGAGCATCTTCCAATATTTGAGGGGCTGCCACAGAGAGGAGGAAGGGGGTCAAGCTATTCTCCAAGGCACCCGAAGGCCAAACAAGAAAGAGTGGATGGAAACTGATCCAGGAGAGATTCAACCTGGAAATAAGGGAGGAATTTTCTGACCGTGAGAACAATCAACCCATGGAACAGAAGTTGCCTTTGGAAGTTGTGGGAGCTTCATCCCTGGAGGCTTCCAAGAAGAGGTTGGACTGCCACCTGTCAGAACTGGTGTAGGGTCTCCTGCTTGGGCAAGGGGTTGGACTACATGACCTCCAAGGTCCCTTCCAACTTTATTATTCTGTTATAATCAGGTAATACAACATCTGCAAGGAAACCACCAAGCCCAGAAAGCACCAGGATTATTTTATCTGTTGACTTCTGTACTGGCCAACCCTGTTGTTTGAAACCCTTTCACCTCCTGTGTGCAAACAGCCCCTCTTCATTTCCTGCTTTTCATTTCCCTGTCTTGATGGGAGGGGGAATTTCGAAATCCAGCTGCTTAATAAAGTCGAGCGAGCGAGAAGACCAGAAGATTTGAGCTTCCTGTTTCTCAGCTGAAGCGATCTTCCCCATCCAGGTAAGACCAATCTGTGCTCAGGGCATTTATCAAAGAAGCATCAAAGAAACGCTCAAGATCCGTCAGGTAAGTCTGAAATTAGCCAGAAAGGAGAATGGGGGTCCATTTGTTGGGGTGCAGATGGCAAACCCAGGAACAAGCATGCATTCTGCAGCCCTCAATACTTAAAGTGTGCCTGTTTTATTTATGGTAGTAGAAAAATGGACATTTGTTCAATGAGGATTGTAGCTCCGTTCTCACAGCACACTCAACCCAAGAGCCAAAGACCAGTTGAAGCCCAGCATTCATATTATTAAGTTTCTTATCAATCAATATAATCAATATTAAGTTTCTTAATATTATACTATTAACCATCATTAAGGAGTTTTTTTTCTAATCGAGCACACAGTGAAGTTTCGTTAGTTGCATTGTACAATTCCAGAACTGAGCTGACTTCATTCCTCAGATGAAACAAGTGGTAAGAATGCAGGCATAGAATTACAGAGATGGAAAGGTCCTTGAGGTCACCTAGACCGACCCCTCGTGCCTCTGCTTCCCATCCAATGAAGGAGACTCTGTGTCACTGGATCTGCTGTCAAACTGTTTAGGAAGCTCCTGCTTTCGACTCTCCTTACAGATCTTATTGATTAACAGAGTTGGAAGGAACCTTGGAGGTAATCTAGTCCGTACACCATTTCTGATAGATGGCAGTCCAGCCTCTTCTTTTTAGAGTTCACTAGTATGTCATATAAAATTAACCTCTAATAAAGGAAGGGACTTCTAGTCCAGCCCTCTGCTCAGGCAGATGACCGTATAACATTCTGGGTTTACTTTAAGACTTTACTTGCTTCCCAAACCAGTCTTAACTCACTGCCTTACCTAAATTATGCCCCCCACAAAAATCTTCTCACTGCCTTTTACAATCCTCTGCTGTTGCTTCTTTTTGTGGCAACATTTCCCAAAGTCTCCATCTAAAACAGCAGTCTTCAAACTTGGCAACTTTAAGACGTGGGACTTCAACTCCCAGAATTCCCCAGCTAGCATGCACAAGTCTTAAGGTTGCCAAGTTTGGAGACTCCCGATCTAACAGAGTTGGAAGGGACTTGGAGGCCATCTAGTCCAACCTCTCCTGCCCAAGCAGGAGACCCTACACCATTTCTGACAGATGGCAGTCCAGTCTCTTCTTCTTCTTCTTCTTCTTCTTCTTCTTCTTCTTCTTAAGACAAACTAAGATTTAGTATATCATTCATTTCTTCCACGTGACATTTCGGTGTTATTTTCAAAAGTTTCTTCCCTTCTCTACCTCCTCTGTTTTCAATCTCACCAAATCCATTACAAAGATTTTCCACTAATGTAATATTCTAATTACAACTAATTTTTTTTCAATCTCTTTTAAAAGCTTATTTGTATCTTTTTTCTAACCAATAGTAAAATTTATTCCATAACTTAAAATATTCTGAATCTTCTCTTTCCTTTATCATCATAGTTAATCTATTCATTTCTGCACAATCTAAGATTTTTTTATTACTTCTTCTTCCGAAGGTATATTCCCTGCTTTCCAGTTTTGTGCATAAACAATCCTTGCTGCTTTTATTACATGTATAATCAAATATATGTTATCTTTACTAATTTTCTCTGATAAGATACCCAATAGGAACAGCTCTGGTTTTAAATCTATACGTTGTTGTATCATTTCCTCCACCCAGAACTTAATTTTATTCCAATAGTTTTTCACTTCAGGGCATGTCCACCACATGTGGTAATATGAGCCTGGTAACTGGTGACATTTCCAACATTTAGCTGATTTATCTTTAAACATTTTTGCCAGTTTCTCAGGGGGCATATGCCATCTATTTTATATAGATTTTCCTTATATGCAGTGGACATTCTTAATTTATAATTTCTTTCCCATAGTTGTTGCCATTTATCCAATTCAATTGAATATCCAAAGTTTTTTTTGCCCAGGCTATCATTGTTTCTTTACTTGTTCTTCCCCTAGTTCTGTATTTAGTAAAAAATTGTAACATTTTAAAATTAATTCATCCTCTGTTCCTGTGAGTCAAGCTCAGTCTTCTCTAAATAAAAACCCTGTAGTTTAACAACTTTTTCATATTTTGTTTGTATCTGCACAAACATATACCAATCCATTTCAATTCCCTGTTCTTCCAGTTCTTGTTTCTCTTTCAATTCCGCCTTATCTGTTAATAAATCTTTATAGCTAACAATATTTCCAAGATTAAAAATGTTTGGGTGAATTAAGGTTTCCATTGTTGATAACCAGATTGGTATTTTCACATAATATTTATCTCTAACTTTTTCCCATACCAATAACAATGCATTTCTTATATGATGTCTATGAAAGTACGTATGTATCTTACTTCTACCATACCATAAAAAAGCATGCCAACCCAATTGTAAATCATGTCCTTTCAGTGTTAATAGTCTTCTATTTCTTAATTCAATCCATTCTTTCAATCATGTCAATGCTGCTGCTTGATAATATAATTCCCAGTTCCGGAATCCGAATCCTCCTCGTAATCTCATATCCTGAAGCATTTTTAAACTTATTCTTGCTTTTTTAGCTTGCCATATAAATTTCCTTATTATCTTATTTAGATATTGAAAATAAGTCTTTTCAATTTTTATTGGCAGAGTCTGAAATAGAAATAATAATCATGGTAATATATTCCTCTTTATAATTGCTATCCTTCCCATGAGTGACAATTGAAGATTCTTCCATTTCTCCAAGTCTTTCTCAATTTGTTCTTTAAGTCTATAATAATTGTGTTCTTTAATCATTGCACATCTTGAAGTCAAATATATTCCTAAGTATTTAACTTTTTTCACCACTTGTATGTTTAATGTCTCTTCTCTTTTTTTTTCTGTAATATTTTTCACCAAAATTTTTGTTTTTTCTTTATTTATTTTCAGTCCAGACACTTTTCCATAGTTCTCTATTTGAACTAATAATTTTGATCCTGTAACTTGTGGTTCCTCCAAAATAAATACTAAATCATCCACAAATGCTTGCAATTTGTATTCCTCTTTTTAAATTTTCATTCCCTTTATCTCTTTTATCTCGCCTAATGTTTCTATTCAGTACTTCTAAAGTCAAAATAAACAATAATGGTGATAGGGGACATCCTTGTCTAGTAGCCTTCATAATTCCAACGTTCTCTGTCATTTCTCCATTCATCATTATCTTAGCAGATTGGATGTCGTAAATACTGTATTTTCCTGCGTATAAGACTACTTTCTAACACACAAAAATCTTCTCAAAAGTCGGGGGTCGTCTTATACGCCGGGTCTCATTCTCCTGTAACCAGGCAGACCAGCCCATAAGGCTCTGACGAGCCTTAAATGGCTCTGAGGAGGGTCGTCTTATACGCCCAGTCGTCTTATACGCCGGAAAATACGGTAGTTTTTACTCTGTTTATAAATCTCTCCCCAAAGTGCTTTCTCTGCAGTTATTCTATCATAAATTGTCAATTCACATTGTCAAAAGCTTTTTGAGCATCTAAAAACATCATTGCCATTTATCTTTCTGAATGTGTCTCATAATACTCCAAAGTATCCAAAATTATCTTCATATTGTTTCTAATTTGCCTTTTAGGTAATCCATTTTGATCTGTATGAATAAATTCATTTGTTTTTTTTTAAAATCTGTTTGCCATTATTGAGGCAAAGATCTTGTAATCCACATTTAATAATGAAATGGGTCTATAGTTTTTTATTAGTTGTAAATGTAGGAGCCTGTGTAGCGTAGGGGGCTAATGCCTCCTACTAAAGGCAGCAATTAACACCAGCTGCCTGTAATTTCTGTGAGTTCAATCCTAGCCAGGCTCAAGGTCGACTCAGCCTTCCATCCTTTCTAAGGTAGGTCAACTGAGGACCTAGTTTGTGGGGGCAATAAGCTGACTTTGTATAAATATTCAAAAGTATGAAGGCTATTGCTTAACGCATTGTAAGCCGCTCTGAGTCTCCGGAGAAAGGCGGCATATAAATCTAATTTTAAAAAAAATGTGTATCTTCTTTGGGAATAAGTGTCACATAGGCCTCCCTCCATGAGTCTGGCATTTTAGCCTTCATTAAAAGTTCATTAAATAATTCCAGCATTACATTGCTCATCACTTCTTGTAATGTTTTGTATAGTTCTGCTGGTAGGCCATCCTGTCTAGGTGCTTTCCCATTTTTTTGTCTTTTTATTGCTTCTGTTAATTCCATCATTGTTATTCTCTCTTCTAACATTCCTTTATATTGATCTGTTATTTTCGGTAGATCTGATTTTTCCAAATATTTTGATATCTCTTCCTCTGAATTTTTTTCTTGAAAGTAGAGTTTTTTATGGTATTTTTGAATTATCCTCTTCTTTTCCTCGTTTCTGTAACATGTTTTCCCCTCTTCCTCTTGTAAGTATTTTATCATCTTTTTCTCCTTCTCTTTTTTTCAATTTATACGCCAACCACCTTCCTGGTTTATTTGCATTTTCGGAAAAAAATTGTTTAGTTGCTCTTAATTTGTTTGCTAATTGTTCCTGTTCATTTATATTTATTTCATGTTTTTTCACTTCTATCAACTTCTTATTTTTTTTATTTTTGCATCTTTTTGAAATTCTTTTTCTAGTTTCTTATACTCCTCTTCCAATCTTATCTGTTTTTGTCTTTTCGCTTTATTCTTTTTTCCCAGGTAAGTTATTGCCAGACTTCTAATATAAACTTTCACAGTATCCCATACCGTCTGAAGTGATATGTTCTCTTTTTTATTTATTTTAAAGAAAAACTCTAATTCTTTTTTCATAAACTATTGAAATTCTCTTTCATTTAATATTGCTGCATTTAAAGTCCATCTTGTCCTTTTCTTTTGACCTTTCCATGTTATTATCATTGGGTTATGGTCCGCCCAAATGTTTGAATCAATATTTTTATTTTTTTAATTTTTATTTTATTTAGCTCATATGCCGCCCTATCTCCAGCAGACTCAGGGCAGCTCACAACAAGAAAATCCACCTTTATTTATTTATTTATTTATTTATTTATTTATTTATTTATTTACTTACTTACTTACTTACTTACTTACTTACTTTACTTACTTACTTACTTACTGCCCTACTCCCAGATGGGACTCAGGGCGGTGAACAGCCAGAATAAGATACAATAAATACAAAAGTTAAAAAATCGTATTAAAACAAATTAAATAATTTGGTTCAACAGTTTAAAAATCCAATTGTAAAAAATTTAAAACCCAATATAAAGGAGGTTAAGCCAGCCCAGCTTGTTCAAATAAAAATGTTTTTAAGGTGCGGTGAAAAGTACACAGGTCCTGTAACCTCCTTATCTCAGGGGGGAGCTCGTTCCAGATGGCAGGTGCCCCCACAGAGAAGGCTCTCCCCCTGGGGGTCGCCAGTCAACACTGTTTGACCGATGGCACCCTAAGGAGACCCTCTCTGTGGGAGCGGACTGGTCGGTGAGAGGCTGTTTGTGGCAGAAGGCAGTCCCGAAGATACCCTGGTCCTAAGCCATGGAGCGCTTTGAAGATGGTAACCAAAACCTTGAACCGCACCCGGAAGACCACTGGGAGCCAGTGCAGCTCGCGCAGGAGGGGGGGGTCACATGGGAGCGCCACATCGCTCCCATCACCATCCGTGCGGCCGCATTCTGGACCAGTTGGAGCCCCCGGGTGATCCTCAAGGGGAGCCCCGTGTAGAGAGCATTACAGTAGTCCAGGCGTGAGGTGACGAGGGCATGAGTGACCGTGCGTAACGAATCCCGATCTAGAAAGGGGCGCAACTGGCGAATCAGCTGAACCTGATGAAAACTCCTTCCGGCCACGGCCGTCATATGCCCTTCTAAAGACAGCCGTGAGTCCAGGAGGACGCCCAAGTTGCGAACCCCATCCGTGGGGGCTAATGACTTGCCCCCAATAGTCAGAGATGGCACCAACTGACTATATCGGGATATCGGAAACCACAGCCACTCGGTCTTGGAAGGGTTGAGCTTGAGTCTGTAACCACCATAACCACAGTATAAAGTTAAAATACCTAATTAAACCAGATAAAAGTTAAAAACCCATATAAAACCCCATCAGTCCAGGCCGGGGGACTTGAATAACCAAGTTTTTAATTCACAGCAGAAGGTGCGAAGGTCAGGGGCCAACCGGAGCCCCAAGGGGAGTTGATTCCAGAGGGTGAGCGTGCCCACAGAGAAGGCTCTACCCCTGGGGGCCACTGGCTGACATTGTCTAGCCGCCGGCACTCTGAGCACACCCTCCCTATGGGCACAAACCAGGCGATGGGATGTTGTTGGTGGCTGCAGGTGGTCCGCCAAATATCCTGGGCCTAAGCTATGGACGGCTTTATAGGTCATCACCAGTACCTTGAAACTCACCCGGAGGGCAACCGGCAACCAATGCAAGTCGTGCAGGAGAGGTGTAACGTGGGCGTACCGGGAACCACCCATCACAACCCGCACGGCTTCTTGTATTTTATCCATAAGCTCTGTTGACATCCATATCATATCTAACCTCAACCATGATAAGTGTCTATTTGAATAGAAAGTATGTTGCTTTTCTTTCAAATGCTTTTATCTCCATACATCTTGAATACACAATTCTTCCATCATTGTAAAAAAGATCTTGCCAGTATTCTTCTAGACTTTTTATTAGTCTTCGTTCTTTTATAATTCAAGTCCACAAAAATACCTTGGGAAGTAAAAGCTGAGTAGCCAAGTACTTTGAGATTAAAATCCTATTTATTCATTAAAAAAAACCAGTTCTTCAGGAAAATAGGTATCATATGCAATTTTGAACCACAATTTTTCTGTTTCCGTGTTTCAACCAGTCCTAAATTGTCTGCCAAATCAAATAAAACTTTTGGTAATTTGCCAGAAGTGATTTAATATTTTTCTCAGAACTCCTGTGGCAAAATTATTTGTGCCCAATCCCCCATCAAATCTGAAAGATGAATTTCACAGCTTAAAACCATTTAAAAACAATTATTGCTGTTTGTTGAAGCCTGGGTCTTGGCACCTATGGGCAGAATTGGAAAAACAATGGGACTCTGTTGCTGGAAATTGGCAAGAAGGTGGATTAGACACAAAGTGTGCTAAACTGTTACAATCAAACAGTGCCAGTAGCATCTTCTTGTGCAATTGCCCCTTTGCACAGATTCTTTTTTTTTTATTGAAAAAGTTTTACAAACACAAAATTTCCCCCCCATTTACCCCCCCTCTCCAACCTCCCCTCCCCCCCACGACTTCCCAAGGTGAAATCCAAATCATACCATATCATATAGTACCCTCCTACAACTCTAACCCCTGTCTACACTATAAATTTCTACGTAAGATTCAACTGAAAGCTATCTGATACTTCCTTGTTTGATATTTGTTCTGCACGTAATCTATCCATTTCTTCTGTTCCCACATATAAGTTTCTTGAGTCCGGTCTTTTAAATATGCTGATATCTTCACCATTTCTGCAAAACTGGCCACTTTCAAAGTCCATTCTTCTATAGTAGGCATAAAGCTTTTTTTCCAGTTTTGGCCAATCAGTAATCTAGCTGCTGTGACCATATATAATATCATTTTTGTTTCAGTCATTGAGAAATCCTTAACTATGCCCAATAAAAACAATTGAGGAGAAAATTGCAGTTTTTTTCTTCAAAATATTCTGCATAACTCACCATATTTTAATCCAAAAAACCTTCACTTTCTTGCATGTCCACCATATATGATAATATGTAGCATCTAAACATTCACATCTCCAACATTTTGCCTGAACATTAGGATACATACACGATAATTTCTTGGGATCTAGATGCCACCTATAAAACATTTTATAAAAATTTTCCCTCAAGTTCTGTGACTGCGTAAATTTAACATTCTGAACCCATATTTTTTCCCATGTTTCCATCATAACTGGTTCCGCAAAATTTTGCGCCCACTTTATCATGCAGTCTTTAACCAATTCATTTTCAGAATCTCTTTCTAACAAAACATTATAAATCCTCTTAATATGCATTTGGCCTTTATCTTTTATCTGTCTTACCAAATCTTCTTCATGCAACATTAAATCAGTTTTTTGATCTTCCTTCCATCTCAATTGAAGTTGATTATACTGTAACCAAGTTAAAAATATCCCGTCTTCCAACAGAGTATTTAATGTCTTTAATTGTAATCTACCCCCATCATTGAAAAGTACCTCTTTGTATAAAATCCCCCCGAGTGACTTTATATTTATATTCCTTGTAATATGACCGAGATCCAACCACAACGGTATTTTGTAATCCAATTTAAACTGGTGCTTCTTCCATACTCTCATCAAAGAATTTCTAAATATATGGCTCTTAAATACTTTATCAACTTTACTTTCATAAAACAGATATGCATGCCAGCCATATTCTAGGTCATGGCCTTCTGTGTTCAATATTCCAGTCTTTGTCATTCCAAACCAGTCACTCGCTTGCGTCAATGCTGCTGCTTCATAATACAATCGTAGGTTTGAAAGTTTAAGGCCACCTCTTTCACGAACATCTTGCATAATTTTCAGTTTAACTCTTGGCTTTTTCTCATTCCAAACAAACTTGTTCAAACTTGCACAGATTCTTATCTCTGCTTTTCTCTCATCTCTGCTTTTAATTCACAGACACGTTTTTCTGTAGAGGCTCTTCCACAATGAAGTCATTGGCTCTTCTGTTGCTGGCCTGGGCTGCCTTCGCAAAAGCACAACCTGCAGGTGAGTGAGTAACTGGTGGATTTGTGGGAAAGTGGCTCCTCAAAGAATCCCTGAATCCTGGGGCTGGAAGGGACCTTGGAGGTCTTCTAGTCTAACCCCTACCCAAGGCAAGAGCCCTTAAAACATCATGGACACGGGGCTCTCCAGTCTCTTCTTGAAAACCTTCAGTGATGGAGCCCCCCAGAACTTCTGAAGGGAAGCCTTTCCACTGGCTGATTGTTCTCACTGTCAGGAAATTACTCCTTAGTTCCAGGTTGCTTCTCTCCTTGGTTAGTTTCCACCAGGAGTGAAATGTTACCGGTTCGGAGCAGTTCGGAGGAACCGGTAGTAAAAAATGTTACCAGTTCAGGCAAACAGGTATTTCCGACAATCAGCTGGACGACAATCAGCTGTGACATGCAATTTATATTAGACAGAATCATTGGATTTCCTGCTTTCTAGTTAATCTAAATCATGTGGCACAGAGGATTCCCCTCCCACTCGCTGTTCTACTTATCTTTGCAGACATGGAAGGCTTCAAAATGTTCCCATTTTAACATTGTGCGGGCGTGCCTCAGATCCCTTAAACACTCAAAGAACCACTTGGACCCATTACCTACAGAAAAAAAAACACACCAGGAGCCACAAAACCTGGGTGGGCATGGCCAACTCAGTGTCACTCATTGTTCTGCCCCAGCTACGGATCCCAAAGGACACAGCACACACAAACTCTGAACAAAACTTAGTTTACTCAAATAATGCAGTTTTAGCAAATGCCGGCTGTTACTAAGCTTTCTTAACAGCCTGCCAGAATTCCACAGATAAGATAGTCAAACTCTTACTGGAGTTGGCAGAAAGCCCAGAAACAAGGTTGCAGAGAAACCCCAACGCAATGATTAGCGAACTAAAGTTGTTTCCTGCAGTTTGTTACAAGCTCCGTTCTTTCTTAAACAGAGGGGAGAGGAGGGGGGGGAGGAGTGTGCAGGAGCAAAGCTGCCCTATAACTGCCTTCACGCCACATTTGCGTGTAAAGCAGCCTTCACTTCCTGCCGCTTTGGGCTGGAGGCCAAAAGAGAAATAAGAGGGCCATGGCGAACCAGTGATGGGACAAGGAGCCATGGCAGAGGGCCCAAAGAGCTGCTTGTGGCTCCGGAACCGCAGGTTGCCGACCCCTGAATTAGACATACCCAATTCCTGCAACCGTTCATCATACATTTTAGCCTCCAGTCCAGGGGTGAAATCCAGCAGGTTCTGACAGATTCTGGAGAACCAGTAGTGGAAATTTTGAGTAGTTCGGAGAACCAGCAAATACCACCTCTGGTTGGCCCCAGAGTGGGGAGGGAATGGGGGTTTTGCAGTATCCTTCCTCCAGGAGTGGAGAGGAAATGGGGATTTTGCAGTATCCTTCCACTGGAGTGGGGTGGGAATGGAGATTTTGCAATATCCTTCCCCCAGGAGTGGGCAGGGAATGGGGATTTTGCAGTATCCTTCCCCTGCCATGCTCCCCAAGCCACGCCCACAGAACCAATAGAAAAAAAATTTGGATTTTACCACTGCTCCAGTCCCTTAATCATCTTTGTGTTCTTCTCTGCAGACTTTCTAGAAACTCTTTCATCAATATTAAAATAATAAAACATAATTAAAATAACTGTTTTCATGAATACTCAGCATTGGGTTCTATCGCAGGGCAAATTCAGCTCAGAAAGTGAGAATTCCGTAGTGTCACTGGGCAGGATAAGGAGAAAATAGATCAGAATATTATCTTGATATGCAAAATGCATAATTCTGAAAAATGCACAAACCGGTCCTGATGTGTAAAAAACGTAATCCTCAAGTTACAACCACAATTCTAGGGCCAGAATTTCCCTTGCTAAACAAAGTGACCTTTTTTGCCACAGTTGTTGAGTGAATCACATGATCATTAAATAAATCTGGCTTTCCTTATCAGAAGGTCACAAAAATGAATCACGTGACTCTGGGACACTGCAACCGTCATAAATACGAGTCAGTTGCCAAGCATCCGGTTTTTGATCACGTGACCAAGGGGAAGCTACAACGGTTGTAAGTGTGAAAAACAGTCAGAAGTCCCTTTTTCAGTGGTGTTGTAACTTTGAACGGTCACTAAATGAGTGGTTGTAGGTCGAGGACTACCTGTAGCAATGTCTTGAATGGCGGTTGAGTACAGACTGAGCTGAGAGATGGGATTTGCCTACAAAAGGGCCAAGGACGTTTTGGTGGCATCGACAGAAGATTCGGCAAGAAGTACAAATGATTGAAGAGATGCCAGACGCAGGGCGTGTCATTTAACAGGCTGACGATTAATTTTGGCACATTTTTTTCAGCCAGGGGTTCTAAAAATAGGTGTTTTTACACCAGGAATTCAAATCTGCTGTTACTTTTGCAATTGCACAAGGTTTAGCCTGGTGTGGTAAATCCACGTCTGATCACAAATGCTGCTAGCTTTACCTTCTCAAAATTACACCTTGTGCTACAAAAAGTGTTTTTCTGCATGAATCTTATCTAGCTAAGCAATAAAATAATCCATGCAATCCTAAACCAGCCTCAGAAAGCAATTAACTGAGTTACAAAAATGTTCACGTCAGAACAGAACAGAACAGAACAGAACATGGAATAGAATATGGAATGGAATAAATAAGATAGGGTAGGACAGGACAGGACAGAAAATGGAATGGAATGGAATAGATCAGACCTGGAAGGGACCTTGTAGGTCATCTAGTCCAACCCCTTCCCTGCCCATTTCAGACAAGTGATCCTCTAGTCTCCTCTTAAAAACCTCCAGGGATGACCAGTATTAACCTTTGCAGAATCTCCTTCAAAGGCTTTCAAGCTTTTGTCAATACTTTTCTTCTCCTTCTCCCTGAAATACACCCGATTACCTGCCATCCCTTGAGCAGGTTTCCCTGTTTCTGAGCCTTTCTCTGGAGGGAAATGATCTATCTATCTATCTATCTATCTATCTATCTATCTATCTATCTATCTATCTATCTATCTATCTATCTATCTATCTATCTATCTTCCACCAGGCTCACTGCAGACAGAACAACGTTCTTCTTTGAAGGTTCTGGGGAACTGCTGGTCTGAAATTTTTTGCTGGGAAACTGCTGGCCTGAAAAGTTATGATATTTACGTAGTTACTTACCAAGCACATGTAAATTATATGAAAGTAATCAGAATATCTTTACAATCCGCAACGCATGTCACAACATTTGAGCCTAATGCTTAGAAATCAAAAGCTGCAAAACGTGAGATGCCCTCATGCCCTACCAGGAAACATCTCCCTGGGTAAAACAGCTGGCACAACCTGTTCTCAGGAAAAGGGCAAACGGAGACAGAGGGATTAGGAGAAATGCGACAGAAAAAACCCCAAATTTATTTATCTATCTACGGCTGCCAATCACACAAACGGGACTTTGGGTGGCACACAAGGAGACATCTGAAAGTTACAAAAAAAATCTTAAAAACCACTCAGCCGTTAAAGGATAAATATAAATAAAACCACAGGATAGTACCCTTAAATGCAGATAGGACTATCTGGATTTAATTCTAAAAATTAATAGTTTGGTTCTCCCCAAGTGTTCAAAGCATGCCTTTTACGGGGAGTCCTTGGCTTACAACAGTTCTTTAGTGACTGTTCGAAGTGACGTTACGACCATTTTTCACACTTACCTTTATAGCATCCCCATGGTCACATGATCCAAATTCAGAGGCTTTGCAACTGGCATGTACTTATGACAGTTGCAGTGTCCCGGAGTCATCCGGCAAGCGGGGAAGCCAGATTCGTTTAACAACCGTGTTACTAGCTTAACTTCTGCTGTGATTCACTTAGCAACTGTGTCAAGAATGGCCATAAAATGGGTCAAAACTCACTACCACCATCTCACTTAGCAACAGAAATGTTGGGCTCCATGCTGGTCATAAGTCGAGGACTACTAATGGAAACTAACCAAGGAGAGAAGCAGCCTGGAATTAAGGAGAAACTTCCTAACAGGGTGGACAATTAACCAGGGGAACAGCCTGCCACCAGAAAATGTGGATGCTCCATCACTGGAGGTTTTTAAGAGGAGACTGGACAGTCACTCGTCGGAAATAGTATAGGGTCTCCTTCTTGAGCCAGGGGTTGGACTAGAAGACCTCCAAGGTCCCTTCCAGCTCATTCATTCTATTCTACTACCTGCAGTCTTATCTTTTTAATATTATCAGCCACCCAGACTCAGACCCGGTGAACAGAAATAGAAGTAATGCCCAGGGCCCAATGGGTACAGAATATCCTTCTGGCTTTTTCGTTGAGTTTACGCTTTGTTGCATGTTGTCTCGACAGCCAGCGGCAGCTGCATCACCACGGCCAAGGAAGACCTGCTAAACTTGCTGATGAAATGGGAAACGGGGTCTTCCTGCCATCCCTCTCAGCCAGGCCGTCCCCAGGGGCTGTACCAGAGTTGCAAAGAAATCAAGGCTGCCCTGCCAAAGGCTTCAGGTGAGCAAAGAGGCTGCTTCATCCCCATCAAATCTCTCCGTTTCTGGGTAATTTCAGTCCATCATAAACTCCTTTGTGATAAATGGGTCTCTCTCCCTCCGGTTCCCACCCACAGTTTGCAAGAGAGCAGTAAAAAAGTCAAAAAGTTGGCCACAAATTTATTTATTTATTTATTAGTTTGATTTATATGCCACCCTTTTCCGGAGACAAAGGGCGGCTTACAATGCGTTAAGCAACAGCCTTCATACTTTTATTTATTTATTTATTTATTAGATTTATATACCGCCCTTCTCCTTACGGACTCAGGGCGGTGAACAGCCGAATAAAAACCAGTACATAAAAGTTAAAATATTATAAAAACAAATATAAATTTGGCTGAAAATTTAAAACAGATAAATATTAAAATAAATCAAGTCTAAAAACTCTAAAAGATTTTAAAATTAGAAGGGATCAGGCTAGACCGGCAAGCTGGAAAAGATGAGTTTTCAAAGCCCGACGAAAAGTCTGGAGGTCGGCGATCGTTCTCAGTTCTGGAGGAAGATCGTTCCAGAGAGTGGGGGCTACCAGAGAGAAGGCTCTCCCCCTGGGGGTCACCAGCCGGCATTGTCTGGCTGACGGCACCCTGAGGAGGCCCTCTCTGTGGGAGCGAACTGGCCGGTGGGAGGCAATTGGTGGCAGAAGGCGGTCCCGTAAGTACCCTGGTCCTAAGCCATGGAGCGCTTTAAAGGTGATTACTAACACCTTGAAACGCACCCGGAAGTCCACTGGCAATCAATGCAGCTCACGCAGGAGAGGTGTCACGTGGGAGCGCCCCGTCGCTCCCATAATCCCCCGCGCGGCCGCATTCTGTGCCACTTTGTATATACCTGCTTAGTAGAGCTTTCGCCCCCCCCCCCCAAGCGGTGTTCTTTTTTATACAAAGTCAGCTTATTACCCCCACAATCCGGGTCCTCATTTTACCTACCTCGGAAGGATGGAAGGCTGAGTCAACCTTGAGGCTGGTGAGATTCGAACTTGCAGTAATGACAGGCTGATGGTGTTACTTAACAGCACTTTAATCTGCTGTGCCACCAAGGCTCTTGGTGGCGCAGCAACCAAGGGTCTTGATGGGCGCTGGGAGGCACGGAAAAGAGAGGAGGGGGCTTTGACTTCACGGTCGTGGTTGCCGTTTCGACTTTATGACACACACACAAACACACAATGGACATCCCTACAGTGGTCAATCTGTATTGACCAGGGCAGTATTAATTCCGCTTTATAAAGCCTTAGGTAAGGCCACACCTAGAATACTGCATCTGATTTTTGTCACAACACTATAAAAAAGATGTTGGGACTCTAGAAAGAGTGCAGAGAAGAGCAACCAGGATGATTAGAGGGCTGGAGGCTAAAATATACAAAGAACGGTTGCAGGAACTGGGCCTGGCTAGTCTAGTGAAGAGAAGGAGCAGGGGAGGCAGGATAGCAGGGTTGCAATATCTCAGGGGCTGCCCCAAAGAAGAGGGAGTCAAGCTATTCTCCTAAGCACCTGAAGGCAGGACAAGGAAGAATGGTCGGAAAATAATCAAAGAGAGAAGCAACCTGGAATTAAGGAGGAACTTCCTAACAGTGAGAACAACTAACCAGTGGAACTGCTTGCCACCAGAAGCTGTGGGTGCTCCATCACTGGAGGCTTTTAAGAAATGACTGGACAGACATTTGTCTGACATAGTATAGGGTTTCCTTCTTTTGCCAGGGGTTGGACTAGAAGACCTCCAAGGTCCCTTCCAACCTGGTTATTCTGTTCTGTTGTTCTGGGGAGCTTCCGGTTGAACTTCCGGCATCTTTGGTGCGAGATCTGCTACCTCTCTGGGTCCGGTCCGAGCTCTCCCTGTCAGGGCTTCACTAGAAGCCATAGCCACCTTTGCTTCACCACCTTGGAGGGGTGGTGAAGCAAAGCCTTACAGGTTGAGGGGAGCAGCATCTTCCCTCCCTGACTCAGAAAACCCCCTTCTCAGCTCCGTCTCTCATCCAGTCCAAATAGCGAAAGAAAAATAACACAAACCACGAAAGAGCATTCACACAGGTTTACTTTTAAGTTCCTCAGCAACTCAGCCAGAAGAAAAGAACAAGCCGGAATACAAGTTTTTTTTTTTAATTAGATTTATATGCTGCCCTTCTCCGGAGACTCAGGGCGGCTTACAATGCGTTAAGCAACAGCCTTCATACTTTTGTATATCTATACAAAGTCAGCTTATTGCCCTCACAATCTGGGTCCTCAATTTACCTACCTTAGAAAGGATGGAAGGCTGAGTCAACCTTGAGCCTGGTGAGATTCGAACTTACAGTAATTGCAGGCAGCTGGCAGCTAAGTGCTACTTAACAGCACTTTAGTGCACTGCACCACCAAGGCTCTTATAGGCCCTTCCTTCCTTCTTTTCTTCCTTCCTTCTTTCCTTCTTTCCCTCTCTCTCTCTCTCTCTCTCTCTCTCTCTCTCTCTCTCTCTCTTCTTTCTTTCTTTCTTGATTTATATGCTGCCCTTCTCCGGAGACTCAGGGCAGCTTACAATGTGTTAAGCAATAGCCTTCATACTTTTGTATATTTATACAAAGTCAGTTTATTGCCCCCACAAACTGGGTCCTCAATTGACCTACCTTGGAAAGGATGGAAGCTGAGTCAACCTTGAGCCTCGAACTCACATAATTGCAGATAGCAGGGTGTTAATAACAGGCTATCTAGCCCATCGAGCTATCTGAGGCTCTTAGAGTCTTAAGTTTAAAGTCAGCGCTGCATGCAGTCGCCGTGCAACACTATTTATAATCCTCTGTGCCATATTAGCTATCACTCGGCACATAAGCACCCAAACACCCCCCCCCATCAACTGTTCATTGGCTTGACAATTGGCGCTGCACTGACGTCATTAGAGGGAACCAACGACTTGGTTCCTGATGCTGCCGGTGCCTGTAGCTCATTGTCAGGGCTCCACCAATCCACAGCCTGGACGACGAAGCTCCAACCTTCCACGCCACCCCCCCCCCCCCCCCCCCCAGCGATGGCAAGTCCCAGCCAGGCTCGACAGCCCTCATCCGAAGACTAAGAGCAGCAACAGTCAAAATGGCTGCCATGAAGCTGGGGAACAGCCAGAACCATAAGTTTGTGCAGGAGTAGAGAAATGTTGAATGGTGTGTCGTCTGGGTAAGAAAAGATTTACAGCTGAAGTTGGACCCCACGAAAAATTTAAGGGCAATACCTTTTAGAACAATTTGCTACAGAGGTGTGCAACTATTGTGTGAAAAAAAGCATACTGGAAATTTAAAGAAGTAGGTATCTGTTTAAAAAGAAAATTAAGTGGGAAATGGAATCCCCAAAATAAAAGGCATGATATTAAGATGCTGGAACTATAAACCTACCTTTTCTTCAAACAATGGAGCTATAAGATAAACTAAGCAAGAGAAATAAACTGGGTGAGTCAAAATACAAGTAAAATAGGAGCAAGAGTCACAACAAAAGCAGAGGAAGCGAAGTGCAGTAAAGAGCACCATCTGCTGATGATAGTAAATTTTTGTGACACGGGAGCAAATATTGAAATGGAGGGAAATAACTGTTGAATATTTTCTTTCTAACCACTGGAGACTGGAGTATTAAAAGAAAAAGAATTGGTGTCTGGACCCCTAAATACTATTGAATATACAAAAACGACTTGAGGAGTGGAAAATCCCTGAAGTAACTAACTGATTTGATTGGACATTGATGAGATATTTAAACTTGATTAGGAGGTCTGGTTTCTGAATGGATGATTGAGGAGACCTAAATGAAATGGAGTTAATAACTCAAAATAACAAAGACATTAAGGACCTTATCCTGGAACTACACAAAGATATGGTGGAAATATTGGACCATATAGATAGAAGACTGGAAAATTGTATACAAGAGATGAAGAGTAAAGATCAGGACACAAAGGAAAAAATGGAATTATCAACTGGAATAGAAGGAGAATTAGAACTGAGAAACCAGCAAAAAGAAGATAGCAAGGAGGAGACATGATTAAAATGAATAAGAATTGAGAAATTAAAACGGGAAAACACTTTAAAAGATTTAAAAATGGGAGATTTTTAAGGGATTTAAGAAATGGGAGGAACAAGAAGAGGTGGGGGGAAATGATAGGATTTAGAATAGAAAGCTCTCAAATTAAACAGTGGGGAAAGACAGGGCAAGGAGGAAAAATTAAATTATGGATTCAGAATATAAACCTCGAAGTAGATGGAATGAAAGACTTAAGAGGAAAACAGGGAAAACAAGTTTAAAAAAAGATAGGATTAAAGGAAGGATTGTGGATAAGAGATAATGGTTAAGGGGAGAAAAGGAGTTAAAGATATGTCAGGATTATATGGTAATAATTGTATTAATATTAGAATGATATGGTTGAATGACAGTATTATTAAAAGTGGATAAAATATGATTCATGTAGGTAAAGTGAAAGTAGATATATCTATGTGTATTAAATAAATTTTAAAATATAGAAAGGAAGAGTTAGAGAATGGGAATATGAATGATAAAACAGAGTATCATGTTTTTGAATATAATAATATGGAAGGGAGAAAAAGAAAAACATTAGTGAAAGTTTAGAATAGAAGGGTGTAAAGCAATGTATCACAAAGTTAAATAAGTTAGGGAAAGAAATATGAAAAATAGACCCAAAGAATGAAAATAGTGGTAAGCTTGAAATGTGAGGATATAAGAAATTGATATTTAGATAGTATGCTGTTTGATTAATGAAGTGATGTTAGTATAAAAAGAATAAGATTGCAGTTGCATATATATATATGTGTGACTAGATGATGCTTATAAAATTATTAACATGAAGATTAATATTGTGATGATAGTATAATTATGATGATTATTAGCAGTATATGTGTAAGTGATTAAATCTGTTTCTTTGATTTTTGAATGCAATTTAAAGAAGCTGTATGATTATAGTTGGAAGAGATATTAATTGGAAAATACACCATATTCTATAGGTATTGGGAATATTATATGCAACAATGAAAAGAGAGAGGGAAATGGAGGGGAGTGGAAAGGAGTAGGCGAGGAGGGGAGAAAGAGAGGGGAAAGGAAAGAGGGGAAGAGAAGAGTAGAAAGGGAAGGAGAAGAGGAGAGAGAGGGGAAATAGAGAGGGGACAAGAGAAGGAGAGAAGGAGAAAGGGAAGGAGAGGTGAAGAAAGGAGGGAAGGAGAAGAAGGAGAGAGGATGAGAGAAGAGAGGGAGGAGAAAGAAGAGGAAATGAGAGGGATGTTGTAAAAATGGGTGAAATAGGGTGTACAGGAGAAAACAGACTGAAAATTTCTTTTTTTTCTTGACAGTTATACTATTGAAACTATATCAGAAGATAATACAGATGCTAAAGCACATCAGTTTAGATATTATTGAATACTAATATTTATATGAAAATTAAAATTTTGTGTAAAAGGTAAATAAAGTAAATAATAATGAATAATAAGTAAATAATATTACTTAATAAGTAATATTAAGTTATTTAATAAGTAAATAATATGAAATAAGGAAAATGGAATATAATCATTAGGAATATGTTTATATGTATTGAAATGTATGATACTCAAACATCGCGCCATTCACACAATGCTATGTATAAATTATTTGAAAAAGAAGAAAGAAGGAAGAGGAGGAGGACAAATGGAGGAAGAAGAAAGGAGGAGGAGGAGGAGGAGGAGGAGGAGGAGGAGGAGGAGGAGGAGGAGGAGGAGGAGGAGGAGGAAAGGCAAGAAGGAAAGGAGGGGAAGAAGAAGAGGAAGAGGAAGAAAGAAGGAGGAGGAAAAAAGAAGGAGGGAAGGAGAGGAGGAGGAAGTGGAGATGGAAGAAATGAGGAAGAGGACAAATGAAGAAGGGGAGGGCAAGGAGGAGAAGGAAAGAGAGGAAGATGAAGAAGGGAGGAGGAGGGAAGAAGAGGAGGAGGAGGAGGAGGGGGTGTGTGAGGAAGAAGATTATGGGGTCCTTGGTGCTCTCTGAGCTTCTTTTCAGCCCCCAGACTTCATTATCCAACCAGGTAAGATCCTCAATGCTAGAAGGGAAGGGGGATTGCGAGGAGGAGGAGGAGGAAGAGCAGGAGGAGGAGGAGGAGGAGGAAGGCATTTTGAAATATCAACCATTGAGCACAAATGTATATATACATTTATCTGTGTGGCAGATGGACTGTATATCCTGAGGAGTGAAGATGGTGAGATCTACCAGACCTTCTGCGACATGTCCACCAATGGAGGTGGCTGGACACTGGTGGCCAGTGTCCATGAGAACAACATCTTTGGGAAATGCACCGTTGGCGATCGCTGGTCCAGCCAGCAAGGGAACAATCCCAACTACCCCTACGGAGATGGAAACTGGGCCAACAACAACACCTTTGGATCCGCCATAGCAGCCACGAGCGATGACTTCAAGGTAGGAGGATCTCATTTCAGGGGAGAGGAAAGCAAAGCAAACTTTTTTAGCCACAGGCCAAAATCAGTCTCAAAGAGTTGGTAGCAACAGGCAGTGTTGGGAATAGTGTCTAATACTTGGTGCAAAACACAGCAGATGTTGTCCGACTAGTGTCATTGATGAAGACCTCAACATCTGTGGCCCCCTTGAACCTAAATGTGGTATGTCCGAAGATCACCGGAGAGGCCAGTTTGGGCACAGAATGTCCTGACTTGTGTTCAGTTGGGCACACGTGGTTGTAGACTTACACAACGACAATTAAGTTGTATTTCTGGGGTGTGCCTTACTTCATAAGCTTAACACAGTTGGAAGGGAAGGAAGCTGTTCCACCAATTAATTGTTCTCCCTGGCAAGAAATTTCTCCTTAGTTCTAGGTTATTTCTCTCCTGGACCAGTTTCCATCTGTTGCTTCTTGTCCTGCCTTCTGGTGCATTGGAGCACCAGAAGGAGGGACAAGCTTGACCCCCCCCCCCTTATTTGCACTTCAAGAGGTGCTTCCAGTCAATGGGGGAAGGGGTCACCCCTATGTAGTGTTGCTAAAGTCAACTTCTCACCCATAATCTTTACATCCATGAAGAAAAGCAGATGAAGGGGACAGTCCTTCTCCAGGTGTTGTTTCATATCAATGTATCATTCTGCAGAGTCTCATCCTTCAGAGTTCCTCAAAGGGTCTTAGAAGGGGACTCTTGAAGTACCCTCCGGTGTCATCCATGATCTCTCCTCTTTTCCAGAGCCCAGGCTACTACGC
Organism: Masticophis lateralis; assembly: GCA_030761175.1. Classification (NCBI taxonomy): domain Eukaryota; kingdom Metazoa; phylum Chordata; class Lepidosauria; order Squamata; family Colubridae; genus Masticophis; species Masticophis lateralis. The sequence continues at coordinate 2,756,148 of JAUDYJ010000017.1, read as the reverse complement.
TCTGATAGCCCAAGATATCTCCATATGGCATGTTCCCAACAACACCCCGATGAAGAAATGGCAGGACGTTTCCTTCTTGAGATACCACACCGAGACAGGCTTCTTATCTGGGCAAGGGGGTAACCTTCTCCGGCTCTATGAGGTGAGCCCAACCAACCTGACTTTTCTGCCTGTTGACTCACCAAATATGACCGTGTCCGTCTCTTGGACCTGATCTGGCTGATCCTAAAATGCTAAATATGCATTGGTTGGTTGGTTGGTTGGTTGGTTGATTGATTGAATTTGTAGCAACTTTAGGCTTTGGTGGTTGATTGAGAGACCACCAGAATCCCAGAATTGTGTCTTAGAACTAGGAAGGGGAAAAAGACATCTCAAAAGAGGATCAACGTCAACTATCTCCATCTTGACACTTAGAAAACGTCTAGTTGGACCTTTACTTGGTCGTCGTAGTCCAAGAAGTCACCACGAATTAAGCTCAGTTTTGATGACTGCACCTCAATTCATCTCAGAGTCCTACAGTCAGGTTGAAGAGGACACCATAAAATGTCTTCATCTTCTGCCTGCTTTGCTGATGGATCAGTCATGCATGAAAATAATTCAACTGTGATTTGTTTTCCAGAAATATCCGGTGAAATATGACGCTGGTGGCTGTCCAAACGATAACGGCCCGGCTATCCCTGTCATTTATGATGTTGGTGATGCCCAGAAGACTTCAGAATTGTACTCTCCCAATGGACGGGGTAAGCATTCTTGCCTCGGTTAGAGGGCTGCCCCACAATACGGGGGGTTGGACCACCTCTGGCTCCTAGGCTGGGACCTCCTCTTTTGAAGCTAAGATCCAGGAAGAATGTAAAGGAAGGAGCTCCTTTCCAAAATTGGTGGCCCAGTTCCAATATCTTCTTAAAAACATCTAGTGTTGGAGCATTCATAACTTCTGGAGGCCAGTTGTTCCACTGATTAATTATTCTAACTGTCAGGAAATTTCTCCTTAATTCTAAGTTGCTTCTCTCCTTGATTAGTTTCCATCCATTCCTTCTTCTCCTGCCTTCGGGTGCTTTGGAGAATAGCTTGACCCCCTCTTCTTTGTGGCAGCCCTTCAAATATCTGCTATCATGTCTTCCCTAGTCCTTCTTTTCATTAAACTAGACAGTTCCTGCAACCTGCAACCGTTCTTCATGTGTTTTATCCAGTTCCCTAATCATCTTGGTTGCTGTTCTCTGCACTTTTTCTAGAGTTGCCACATCTTTTATACATCGTGGTGACCAAAGCTGAATACCATATTCCAAGTGTGGCCTTACCAAGGTATTAACACTTCACATGTTCTTGATTCTGTTTATGCAGCCCAGAACTATTTTGGCTTTTTTGGCAGCTGCTGCACACAGCTGGCTCTTATCTAAATAGTTGTCCACTAGGACTCCAAGGTTCCTCTCACTGTTATTACCACTGAGCAAGGTACCACATATACTGTACCTGTGCATTTTCTTTTTCTTGCCTAAATATAGAACCTTACTTTTTTCACCATTGAATTTCATTTTCACTGCCACGGTGGTGCAGTGGTTAGAGTGCAGTACTGCAGGCTACAACTGCTGATTGCTGGCTGCCTGCAATTTGGCAGTTCAAATCTCACCAGGCTCAAGGTTGACTTTACCCACCTCCTTCCGAGGTGGGTAAAATGAGGACCTAGATTGTTGGGGGCAATATGCTGACTCTGTAAAGAGATGACTGTAATGCACTGTGAAGCGGTATATAAGTGCTAAGTACTATTGCTATTGCTATTTTGTTAGATAGCGCCCAATGTTCAAGTCTGTCAAGATTCTTCTGTATCTTAAGCCTATCTTCCGGAGTGTTGGCTATTCCTGCTAGCTTGGTGTCATCTGCAAATTTGATGATTTCCCCATCTATCCCCTCATCCAAATCATTGATGAAGATGTTGCAGATACCTCCCTCCATATAGATGCCATTCCATTGAAGACTACACATTGAGTGTGGTTTGTCAGCCAGTTACAAATCCATCTGGTGTTGGGTCTAACCCACATTTTTCTATTTTATCTAGGAGTAGAGTAGAGTAGAGTAGAGTAGAGTAGAGTAGAACAGAACAGAACAGAACAGAACAGAACAGAACAGAACAGAACAGGAGGTCTACTTTATCAAATGCTTTACTGAAGTCCAAGTAAATTATATCGACAGCATTCCTCTGGTCCACTATTTTTGTCACTTTGTCAAAGAATGCAATAAGATTAGTTGGTTTAGAAAGCAGATTGAGCAGGTTAGGCTAATGATTTATCTTATCTTGGGGGGACATTTCATACCCCTCCAAAAGTCCAGCTGTTCGGAAACAGCAATAGAAAGAGGCTGGCACAGGGTTTTGTGAACTTGACCGCTTCAAGAAGGGTGGACTTCAGTCCCTGAATTCCCCAGCCAGCATTGTTTAAGAGGGGTGGACTTTAACTCCCAGAATTCCCCAGCCAGTTTGCTTCAAGATAGGTGAACTTCAGTTCCCAGAATTCCCCAGCCTTCTTGTTTAAAGATGGGTGGACTTCAACTATACTATATAAATCTAATAAATAAAATAAAAAAAACTCACCAACATGCTGCTGTGGGAAATACTGGGAGTTGAAGTCCCAAATTGTCAACTGTCATCAACCAAGATTGTAAAAATAATTACAATCCTCCCCAACCATATTTAATATCTCTCTTCTGCTTCTCAGGTGAATTTGTCCCTGGCTTCGTTCAGTTCCGGGTGTTTAATAATGAAAAGGCTGCATTGGCTCTCTGCTCTGGCGTTAAAGTCACCCGATGCAATTCAGAACATGTGAGTATCCTAGCCGTCCTGAAAAACACATCCTGCTTGAGTATCCAAATAAAAGTCCAGGATCATTTCATTTCTGAAAACCTTACGGTTTATTGAATACGTGGCATGGTAATGGCGAAGTAAAACTCACTCTGAAATTCCAAGGCATCAGAACATAATATTTAACAATGTTTTTCCCAGCCGAACCCTCAGGTTTCCACTTAGCTCACGTAAACAAGTTTTCTTTCTTTCTTTCTTATGGGAACCATCTGCCTTCTTCTTCACACCTGTTAAAATGTCCTTGAAAAGCTCTCAGACTCCCCTCACCAGCTTCAGTGGAACGGGAGAAGTTTCATTTCTCTAACTAACCCATTCGTAATCAACACTTCCCCCACACCCACCTTACTCTAAAGGCAAGATGAATCAAAAAGGCACATAGCTGCCAGGTTTTTCACTCTTGACACACTGCTTGACAACACATGTAAGTCAGGGACTTACATACATCCTAATTTAGAATACCTAGAATGCTGGATTTGTGTGTGTGTGTGTGTGTGTGTGTGTGTGTGTGGTGTGTGGTGTGTGTGTGTGTGTGTGAGAGAGAGAGAGAGAGAGAGAGAGAGAGAGAGGGAGAGAGAAAGGGAGAGGGAGAGAGAGAGAGAGAGAGAGAGAGAGAGTTTTGCACCCTGTCATCCATGCACACAGTATACTGTGGCATTTCAGAACATAGAACATAGAATCCTCAGGTTGGAAGGGACCTTGGAGATCCTCTAGTCCAACCCACTGCTCAAGTAGGAGAATCTATTCCATTCCAGACAGATGGCTGTCCAGTCTCTCCTGGAAAACCTTCAGTTTTTGGAGACTTCTGGAGGCACTGATTAATTAATTTATTAATTTATTAATTTAATTTATATACCGCCCTTCTCCAAAGGACTCAGAGCGGTATATAGCCAAGTTAAAACACAGAAATATAAAATTTAAAACAATTTTAAAAGTTATTAAATATTTTGGCCCACATCAATTAAAATGAAATTTCCCATTAAACCTTTAAAATTACAAATTGGCAATTCAAATTAAAACTTGTTTAAAAATTGTTGTCACTGTCAGGAAATAGACAAGATGCTTAACTCCCTTCCTTCCTTCCTTAGCACTGCATCGGAGGAGGGGGCTTTTTCGCAGAAGGAAACCCCCGTCAATGTGGTGATTTTACCGCCTTTGACTGGGACGGCTACGGGACTCACCGCGGATGGAGCACTTCGAAGACCATGGTGGATGCAGCCGTGCTGATCTTCTACCGCTGAGTCAGCAGCCGAATCAGAATCCGGAGACGGAGGCGCCTGTCCCGGAGCAGAAAAATTTATGATTGAAACACACAATCTGACAACGCTATGCAACAAAAATAAAAGCAGAACATTAAAGTTTGTCCTCTGTTTTGTCTTTCTTTTTTCAAAGTAATCCTTGCCATTAAAATTTACAAATGCAAAATTAAGGAAACAATACAAAGCAAGAAAAACATAAAAAGGAAAAAAATGCAAATGTAGAACTCAAGAGAACGGAGATAAGAGAGGAAAGGTATAAACTACAAGCATTTGCAGACAATTCGGTATCTATTGTAGAAGAACCACTAGAGACAATTCCAAAATTGTTAAAGGAGAGGGAGGATAGATAGATAGTAGTGTGCGGCGGCAGCCAAAAAAAGCCAATGCAATCCTAAATTGCATTAACAGAGGGATACAATCAAGATCAAGGGAGGTATTAATGCCACTCTATAAAGCCTTAGTAAGGCCACACCTAGAGTACTGTATTCAGTTTTGGTCACCACACTATAAAAAAGATTTTGAGACTCTAGAAAGAGTGCAGAGAAGAGCAACCAGGATGATGAGGGGACTGGAGACTAAAACATACGATGAACGGTTGCAGGAACTGAGTATGGCTGGTCTAGAGAAGAGAAGGACCAGGGGAGACAGGATAGCAATATTCTAATATTTGAGGGGCTGCCCCAGAGAGGAGGAAGGGGGTCAAGCTATTTTCCAAAGCACCTTTGAAAGCCAGATAAGGAATAATGGATGAAAACTGAACAAGGAGAGATTCAACCTGGAAATAAGGAGGAATTTTATGACAGTGAGAACAATCAACCAATGGAACAGAAGTTGTGGGAACTTCATCTCGTCGAGATAAAGAGATAAAAGGGATAAAAGTTAAAAAAGAAGAGTATAAATTGCAGGACTTTGCAGATGATTTGGTATTTATGATAGAAGATCCGCAAATAACAGGTCCTAAATTATTAGAACAAATAGAAGACCATGGGAAAGTCTCTGGCTTGAAAATAAATAAAGAAAAAATAACAATGTGGGGCTAAAAATATGACAGAATAACAAAAAAGAGAGATGGGAGAAAATTTGAATAAACAAGTAGTGAAAAAAGTTAAGTACCTTGGAGTATATTTAACTTCAAGACAAGTAAGAAGATAATTATTTTAAATTAAAATAGCAAATTGAAAGAGATCTAGAAAAATGGAAGAATCTTCAACTATCATTCCTGGGACGGATTGCACTGATAAAGATGAATATACTGCCAAGATTATTGTTTCCATTTCAGACTCTGCCAATAAAAATTGAAAAGACCTATTTTCAATATCTCAATAAGATAATAAGGAAATATATATGGCAAGGGAAAAAGGCAAGAATAAGGATAAGAACGATGCAGGATACGAGACTGAGAGCTGGATTTGGGTTACCAAATTGGGAACTGTATTACCAGGCAGCAACTCTGACATGGTTGAAGGAATGGGTCGAGCTAAGAAATATAAGGTTGTTAACACTGGAAGGTTATGACTTGCAACTGGGATGGCATGCTTTTTTCTGGTATGGTAGAAATAAGATTCACACATATTTTCATAGACACTATATAAGAAATGCATAGTTATTGGTTTGGGAGAAAGTAAGAGATAAATACTATGTCAAAATACCAACATGGTTATCGACTATGGAAGCTTTAATATACCCAAATGTTTTCAATTTTGGTAATATTGTTAGATATAAGGATTTACTAACAGACAAGGGGGAATTGAGAGGGAAACAGGAACTAGAAGGATAGGGGATTGAGACAGACTGGTATATGTATATGCAGATACAAACAAGATATGAGAAAGATGCTAAACTATATGGTTTTTATATGGAAAAGACTGAGTTGGATAGGATACTCATGGGAACAGATGATAATTTAATAAAAAAATTATAATTTTTTGCTTAGTATTAAATTAGAGGAGGAGCAAGTAAAAGAAACAATGATAGCTTGGGGAAGAAACTTTGGATACTCAACTGATTTGGAAAAATGGCAACAACTATGGGAAAGGAATGATAAATTAACGGTGTCCACTGCATATAAGGAAAATCAATATAAAATGTTTTATAGAGAGCATATGCCCCCTGAGAAATTAAAATGTTTAAAGAAAAATCAGCTAAATGTTGGAAGTGTCATCAATTACCAGGATCATATTATCATATGTAGTGGACATGTCCAGAAGTTAAAAACTATTGGATTAAATTTAAGACTTGGTTGAAGGAAATGATACTTGAACGTACTGAATTTAAACCAAAACTGTTCCTATTAGGTATCCTACTGAAAAAATTAGCAAGGAAAATATTTGATAATACATGTAATAACAGCTGCAAGGATTGTTTATGCACAAAATTGGAAAGCGGAGAAAATATCTTTGGAAGAAGAAGAAGAAAAAATCTTAGACTGTGCTGAAATGAATAGATTAACCTTGATGATTAAAGATAGAGAAGACTCAGAATATTTTAAAATATGGAATGATTTTTATTATTGGTTGGAAAAGAGATATAAATGATATAAATATAAGTATGCATAAATATGTGATGAGTAGAATATTATGTTAGTGATGAAATGATATTGTGGACAGGATAAGGATCAAAGAAAAAAGATTTTTGGAAGAAAACACACTGATATCACAGGAAAGAGAAAACTGTTGTATTAAATGTTCGTTTGTTTAAAAAATAAAAAACTTTTTTTTAAAAAAAAAGTGTTGTACCTTATGATCCTTCACGAATGTATCTTTTCTTTTATCTACTCCAAGAGTGCATGCACCAAAACAAATTCCTTGTGTGTCCAATCACACTTGGCCAATAAAGAATTCCATTCCATTCCATTCTTCTCTTCTCTTCATTCTCCTCTCCACTCCACTCCTATTATTCTGTTCTACTCTACTCTACTCTACTCTACTCTACTCTACTCTACTCTATTCATTGGAAATTTGTTTTCGTTGCCGTCCACTGTCACAGATCACGGGGGGGAGGGGGATCTTTCTAGGCACCGAGGCTCTCCAAGGTTTTGTCCACAGGTTAACCCTTCGCGTTTTGTGTTTCTTGCGGCCGTCCTGAGCAGTTGTGTAAACCAGAGTGATCTGTGGTTTGGCAATTTCTCAAGCAGAGGATGGGTGTGGAATGAAGGGCAGGGAGCCCACGGAGATTGCAGACAACTGAAGACAATTGTGCAAAGGAACGCACACTTCCCCTTTGTACCAAAGGTCAAAATCTTTTTTTTTCCCCCATTGCATTGCATTCTTTTTTTCCAAAAATAGTACGGAGCATAAAAATGCTAGTTTGCTCCTGAATGTGTCTTCACATAGACTAACAGAGTTGGAAGGGACCTTGGAGGTCATCTAGTCCAACACCCACCCACCCCTAGCAGGAGCAGGAGTCCCTATACCAGTGATGGAAAACCTTTTTCGCCACCCAGTGCCCAAACAGGAACGCTGGTGCATATGTGGGCATGTACACATGCCGGAGTACCAGAAACCTGAAGTCCAGGTGGCAGACGCGCACATGCCTGTTTTGTAGCTATTTTGGGGGGCATTTTCAGACAGTTTTGGGGGGCCGTTTTCAAGCATTTTTCAAACTCTTTTCAGGCTGTTTTCTGGGCTATTTTCCAGGCCAGAAATGGTCCAGAAAATATCCTGGAAAACAGTCTGGAAAACAGCCAGAAAACAACCCGGAAATTCCCCAGAAACGGCCCCAAAATAGCCTGGGTTTTGATCATTTTCTGGCCATTTTCTGGCACTCCAGTGCCCGCAAACACCAGTTGGTGACGGCATGCGTGTTCGCAGAGAGGACTCTGCGTGCCACCTCTGGTATGCATGTCATAGGTTTGCCATCACAGCCCTATACCTTTTCAGATAAATGATTGTCTTTTGGGGTCTTTCTTTCTTTCCTTCCTTCCTTCTTTCCTTCCTTCCTTCCTTTTCTTTCTGTTGTTACCCAGGCCCAAGTAGGTAGTAATTGACGCAAACAGTTCCGAAACAAACAGACTTTATTAGAACAGCTGAGAATTAACTCATTCTCTGCGTAGCCCAAATTAAATCAAAACAAATTCTTCTTAACACAAATTCTTCAGTCTAATCACCAACCTTGGTATAATTAGGCAAACTGCCAAAGGATTCTCTTGGCAAAAGTTCAAAAGCAGAAGACCCCGACCAGATATAAGTGCAGCAATAGACTATCAACGCTGTTTTCCGACAAAGAGCCCAAGAGCCGTTGCTGGCCTTTTAAGCCTTATGGGAGGGGCCAATCATCTCCTGGCCTTACTCCCAAGTCTCTCTGCTTTAGCTGCTTCTGCCTTCTGGCAGCTCTTCTCATGCGTGCATTAGGAACAGGCTCCTCCTGTTCTTCTGCCTCTCTACTGTCAGCCTCTGGAGGCTCTGGAGTTCACACATCACTCCCAGATGGCCCTGGCCCCAACTCTGCCTCAGACGCAGAGCCCTCATCCGGCCCTCCCCCAGCCTCCAGAACTGGCCCCTGTTCTTCCTCAGCCTCATTGCTATCTGACTCTGCGGCCAGCTCCGCAGGCTGCTGGCGGACCACACCTTTCTTTCTTTCTTTCTTTCTTTCTTTCTTTCTTTCTTTCTTTCTTTCTTTCTTTCTTTCTTTATTTATTTATTTATTTTTTATTTACATTGGGCATCTTCATGAGAAACAGTCTCTGTTCTTTTTTTCAAAATTATGGTTTTATGGGGCTATAATGTGCAAGCGATACATAATATTATCTCACCTCATCTCTCGGAGCACACCTGTAAAGAGGTGACTTTTGTTTGCCTTCCAGGTGGCCCAGCGGTGCTTCTTGGTTATAAAATATGCAAATCTTTTCCATTCCTTCAGCTGACTTCTTTTTTTTTTCCTGCTTATGGTTCCATCGCTGACCTCACACTGGGAGGCTCAGCTGGGCCAGCTGGCACTCCGTATCTACGGCAGCTGCTTAGAAGCCAGTCAAGATTGACTTCGATCAAGGGGAATTGCTAGGAAATACGTGGGACTTCATAGGACTTGACAAGTATGGGGGCCGCAGGGGACACAACGCATCGCCTCTTGGGGTCCCGGGCAGAGGTGGGTTTCAGCAGGTTCTGACCAGTTCTGGTGATTTTTTTCAGACTTAAAATCAGAATAGAGCCAGAAGGGGCCTTGGAGGTCTTCTAGTCCAACCCCTGTCAAGTCAAGGACTATCTTCATTCATATCAGTCCAATTACAGTCCAATTACAAGATTCGCAACTGGCTTTCTTCTAGCTCCAGATGTTGGAATGAATCTAAGATTTTTTCAGAAGTCAGAGGTCAAGCCAGAAGTCAAGAAAGAGCTTTGTGGACCTGAGCAGAATACAGATAGTCCTCAACTTAGGACCATTCGTTTAACAACCATTCAAGGTCCCAGTGGTACAAAATTACAATGGCCAATCTAAGATTTTTTCAGAAGTCAGTGAGAATGATGGAGAGATAATGCTGAAATTACTTTCCTGCCACATAGTTGAGATCGATCCAAACTAGCTTTGGGTTGCAACAGGTGTAACTTACCTGTCTGCCAATCTAATCCTTCGTGCAAGACTCTTCCCCGAATCTGGTGACCAACCTGGCCTGCCTTCAAATCTATTCCTACGTAATTGGGAAAGAGGAGAGAAGGCAGAGCCTCCCTGGATTTTGGCTCCCCAAGGGTGCTAATATGTGGGGGGGAAATGGCAGCGTGATTCCAGGAAAGGCAGCATGGAAAAAACACCAGTGCCAAGACAAACGTCCAAGGTTTTATAAAATACACAGCCTGGTTACTTGGCCAATACAGAATTCTATTTCTATTTCTATTTCTGTTTCTGTTTCTATTTCTATTGTTTCTATTTCTATTTTTATTCCATTCCATATATTATTCCCTTTCTATTTCTATTTCTGTTTCTGTTCTGTTTTATTCTACTCTACTCTACTCTACATCTATCTATATCCCTATCTATCTATCTATCTATCTATCTATCTATCTATCTATCTATCTATCTATCTATATCTCTATATCCATCCATCCATCCATCCATCCATCCATCCATCCATGCATCTATCTATCTCATCTATCACTCAATCATCTACCTATCACTTTTTGCTGCAGAGTTGCAATAGGTAAGATATAGCAATATCCATATATTCCTGCGAATACAAATTCTCATAAGATTCCCCAGCCAATTAAGTCAATGGGTCATTGAATTTTGAGTGAGAACTCAGTCTTACAAGATTTTGAGGTGATATTACAGAAACCTGACGTGATTGTTTAAAATTACGACCAGGTTTTAGCAATGGCAGCTTATCAACCTTTGCTCTGTGGCAGGATGGAAGGACGAGGGAATCCAGCTGCAAGATCACATTTTATCAACCCCTGCATGATGAAAACATACACGCAGGACTCTGTTTTATCACACAACGTCTACTAACAGGATGTTCTTTGCTTGGTTTTTCAGATCTTCCTCCCTGGGTTGTCCAGCAAAGTTCAGCGTTGACCCCCATGGCACAGAAAGTGGAGAATGACAAAATTGCTCTAACCGAAAAACAGATCCAGGACCTCAAGGCTGCCTTTACGACGGGGAGTTTTGACCAGCTGACCAAACGCCTACAGGATGCTTTTTCCTCCCTGGAGAACATCAGCTTAAATGTGGCCATCGTTGGAGAATCGGGGGAAGACAGGGCAACCTTCATCAACATCTTTCGGGACCTCTGTGAGGAAGACGAAGGGGCAGCTCCTACTGGAAAGATGGAGGCCCATAAAACTCCTGTGGCTTATCCACACCCCAAGTACCCCAAAGTAATCCTGTGGGATCTGCCAGAGATTGGGAATCCAGGCTTCAATGTAAAACGTTACATGGAGAAGATGGATGTGGCTTCCTATGACTTCTTCTTAATCATTGCTTCTCAGCACTTCAGGTCCTTCCATGCTAAGCTGGCTCATTATATCAAGAAAGTTGGCAAAGGATACTATTTTGTCCGCTCCAAAGTGGAGGCAGATCTGGAATCGGTCCGTCAGAGCAACCCATCTAGCTTCAATGAGATGGTCACCTTGCAGAAGATCCGGGAAGACTGCCTTCAAGATCTTCAAGCCGAGAAAGTGAGATCTCCCAAGATCTTCCTTATTTCCAGCACTTTACTCAGCAAGTATGACTTCTATCTTCTGGAAGAGACTTTGGAGAAAAACCTGGATCTACCGAAGAGCCATTCGTTCCTCCTTGCCACTCCCAATAGCTCCCATCGCATCTTGGAGAAGAAGAAGGACATGATGCTGGATCATTTGTGGTTGGTGGCCGTGGTGGCCTGTAGGATCCAGACCGAAGCTATCCCAGATATTTCGGTAGTGTGTAATGTGGACCTGTTGGTCGGAACCATGCGAGGTTACTGCATCAGCTTTGGCTTGGAAGAGGAGTCCTTAAAGAGGACTGCTGAACGTGTAGTCCAGCCCGTTGAGCAGTTGAAAGCCCTGGTCAGGTCTCCACTGGCTGCTGCAGTTACCAAAGGACTTGTGGTGGAACTGCTCATCCAAGCAGCCAGCAGAGCGCCCAACTTACCAAAGCAGCTGGTGCCCATGGCCTCAGTTGGGTTGTCATTTGCTGTGGTCTACAGCATGTTGAAAACTTTTGTGGAGGACGTGGCAACTGATGCCCATAGGCTTCTGGTCAAGGTGTTTATGAGCCATAAGGGCACAAGTGAGCCTGAGACATCCGTATCAAAAGTCTTGGAGAACCAGGGCCATTCTTAAGAGTTTCCAAGGAGCTTCCCGTCCAAGGTGGACTCCATGAAGTTCTAGAAAAGAAGCTACATGTTTATCTTCTCCAATGTTCTTCCAAACCAGGGTTGTTTGCTTAAGAGAGTAAATCAGGAGTAACCCTCTCAAAATCTGATCCATTCCTCCCAAATGGAGTACTTCCCTCAGGTGCTTTACTCTGTTGTCTATTGTTGTCTGTTTCTCAACCTTGTTGACTTTAAGGTGGGTGGACTTCAACTTCCAGAATCCCCCAGGTCATGCTTATGAAATATCTTTGTGCAATGTGTGACTGGCCATTTCTGTTTGTAATTTTGCCCAAGAGACCCAGAGATTGCAAACAGTTGAGTAGGCTGTGGTTTGTACATTATTTCACAAGCGTGTCCCATTTAAGGTAGCCTCCATAATATCTATAATTATAAATATAAATATTGATATTTATAGGGACAAGCTGCTTAGAAACATTAGGAGAAGAAAGATTTTTATTTTTTAACGATCACCCTTTTGCATATTGCTTTGGGAGAAAGCAAAATTAGGTCAGCATTCAGTAAGTAAACTAAAAATACAGTATTTTTCTTGCTACAGTTGTTAAGTGAATCACTGCAGTTGTTAATTTAGTAAGATAGTTGTTAAGTGAATCTGTGACCCCGGGATACTGCGACCGCCATAAATATGAGTCAGTTGTCAAGTGTGAAAAAAGGTCATAAGTCACTTTTTTGACTTACACAATTCATTTAGTGACCAGTCACAGAAAAAAGTGACTTATGACCTTTTTTCACACTTGGCAACTGACTCGTATTTATGGCGGTCGCAGTATCCCGGGGTTACAGATTCACTTAATAACTATCTTACTAAATTAACAACTGCAGTGATAACAGCTGTAGCAAGAAAAGTCGTAAAATGGGAAAAAACTCACTGAACACATGTCTCACTTAACCACAGAAATTTTGGGCTCAATTGTGGCCATAGCCCAAGGACTCCCTGTAATTCCTTTCTCTGCTCTACTCCGTCTACCCCCAATGATGTCTCTGCGATGTAGCATTTTCCTTCAGGATCAACATCTGGAAGGATGATTGACATTCATCCCTGGAGGCTTCCAAGAAGAGACCGGACTGCCACCTGTCAGAAATGGTGTTGGGTCTCCTGCTTAGGCAGGGGTTGGACTGGATGACCTACAGATCCCTTCCAACTCTGTTAATCTAAAAATCTAAAAGGTTAAAAAGCAGAATATCTCAGCTGCGAGGAGCCCCTTGGCTAATATGATGGTCTCATCACTTTGATGCATGGACAGCCTTTTGTCCGGAATGGTATAGTCCTGTGATGGTGAACCTACACAGCTGGCATGCAGAGGCTTCTCTGCGGGCACATGAGCCATCACCCAGTTTACGTCCACTGCACATGCACACACGTGTCTCCCACCAGCTGGCTGATTTTTGGGATGCCCAGGGGGCAGGGGAGAGCACGGGTGGAGCAGTATGCACATTCCGGAAGTGCAGAAACAGCCCTGTTTCCAGTGTCCGGAGGGCCTCCAGAGCCCTGGAGGCCGTTTTCACCCTCCCAGAGGCTCAGGAAAAGCCTCCGGAGTCTGGAGAGGACAAAAACACCCACCACCACCACTGTCATAGTGCAGGTTGCTAAAATTTTTGAATCCCACTCCTTGCGCATTTTGGCACTCTAAGAGAAAAAGATTAGCCACTACACCACTGGTATAGTCTCTCCTATTTGAGAAGGGGGTTGGACTAGAAGACCTCCAAGGTCCCTTCCAACTCTGATATTCTTTATATGGGAGAAAGACCAATCTGCTGCCATCTCCTTTTCTGTGACTGGACCAGCCTGGCGTCTCCCCCACCATCAATCAATAGGGACAGGCTCTGAAGGAACAGCAGCAATTCCAAGGAATGGCAAAGAGAAAATGCCATTTTTTCCCCTAAAGTGATCCTACTGGAAAACTGTGAGCCTCCTACAGTAGATAAAATTAGTCCAAAAATGCTAGAGAAGCCTCCAATAAATCAGCCATCAAGGGGCACGTAGATATAAACAATACTTCCATACCCTTCAAAATATGCATCTCATTGGAAAGTTCTATTCCAGAGCCTGATGGGGGGGAAATTGTATAGTAGATGTACAGATTTTGGTCCTGATGGTATTATGTTAGCTAGATACAAAAGGATTCCTTTTTCTTTGAATTCATTCATATGTAGGAAGTTAGCACCCACCCCTGTCCTAGAAGAATGAAATATTTTTAGGAAATATTAAAGGCAGAATATTATATTTTTCTGGATGAGAAATAGATAAGCATTTTTTGAAGCTGCTCCCATCTTCCTGCCCCCACCCTTTATCAATGGACCATTAAGGCCTGGGCCGGTCTATTTTACATAACAAAGATCTACCTCCTTCAGGCACAGCCATAGTAGGAATTGCCAAAGATCCAGCAAGATAGGATTAGCCCTCTACACAATAGCAGCAGAAACTCACCACATGTGACCAGGGAAGCACATGTGACCATCAGCCAGCAAGGCTAGCAAAGACCCCCACCCCCCTGGAAGTCTGAGAACCAATCAGAATACTCTTTCTGGGCCCCAGGAAGTTCAAAGCCAGAGAGAGCATAAAACCCGAGAACTCCCTGTATCTGCCCTTTTTCTGTTCAGGAACTCAAGCCATGTGATCCTGTCCACCATTAAACCATCTTTCCAAGCAGTCTCCATGTCTCCAGTGTCTTTGTCCCCACTTGGAGCAGAACCTACAAGGATGTTTCTTACAACACATGTGCCTGGAGAAATCCTATTTCAGGAATCAGTTGTTCATATTCTTGGTATATAGGGTTTGTTTTTTAATGTTCTGTTAATGTTTCTATATTTATGATTTTACGGGACTGCAAGGCGCCCAGAGTCGCTTTGGAAAAAAGAGATGGGTAGCATATAAATGTAGTAAATAAAGAAAAGAGACGATGAAAACAAAAAGACTAAAACACCTCCTCCCTAGCAATCAACACCCAGATAAGCAGGGATTAACACCAGACGAACAATAAACAGCAGCCTAATCAAGGAAGTACCAAGGAAAAACAACCCTCCCACCAACAGCAACACAGCAAGTCACTAGTATATCAACGGAGAACAAACCTCACTCCCTTCTAGCACTGATCATGTTACCTAGTTAGGTCATGAAGCGTCTGCAAGAAATCCACCAAATTCAGAGAGCACCAGCACCCTACAGTCCTCCTCCTCCTCTTCCTCCTCCTCCTCCTCCTCACTGCAACCCCCTCCTTCTAGCACTGAAGATGTTACCTAAACTGAAAGGCCAAAAAAAAAAAAAACCTGAACTGAAGGACAAAAACGACAAGTAAAAAAAATGGAAAGAAGGACACACAACTAAGGCAGAATATCAGCAGAATTAGCCAGAATCTGCAAAGACGAAGTCAGGAAAGCAAAAACTCAGAATGAACAAAGACTTGAAACAAAGGTCAAAGATAATAATAATAATAAAAATTATTCCAATATATAAATAACAAGAAAGAAATCAAGGAAACAGTCGGTCCACTAAAGAGAGAAGACGGCAAGGAAGGAACAGGCAGCAGAGAGAAAGCAGAGCTGCTTAACACCTTTGCATCGGTCTTCACGCAAAAAGAAGCTACAATTTACCAACAACCCCTTCATGGATCACTGCCTTGTCATGGCGAAGGGGCTTGCACAGCGCAATGAAGCTGAGAGCTATGCGTTGCAGAGTCACCCAAGGCGGACAGGTCATAGCAGAGAGCTCGGACAAAACGTGATCCACTGGAGAAGGAAATGGCAACCCACTCCAGTATCTTTGCCAGGAAAACCCCATGGACAGTACCAAAAGGCGAAAAGATATGATGCTGGAAGATGAGCCCCTCAGGTCGGAAGGTGTCCAATATGCTACTGGAGAAGAGTAGAGAGCTAGTACTAGTAGCACGAGAAAGAGTGAAGCGACGGGGTCAAAGCGGAAAGGGCGCTCAGCTGTGGATGCATCTGGTGGTGAAAGGAAAGTCCGATACTGTAATGATCTATTTTCCATAGGAACCTGGAATGTAAGATCCATGAATCAAGGCAAGCTGGATGTGGTCAAACTAGAGATGACAAGACTGAACATCAACATCTTAGGAACCAACGAACTAAAATGGACAGGAATAGGTGAATTTAATTCAGATGACCATCACGTATACTACTGCAGGCAAGAATCCCTCAGAAGAAATGGAGTAGCCTTTGAACTCTGTAGATGGGAACTACTGCCAAGAAATTAAAAGACACTTGCTCCTGGGGAGGAAAGCCATGGCAAAGCTACACAGGATACTAAAAAGCAGAGACATCACCCTGCCAACAAAAGTGTGTATAGCCAAGGCTATGGTTTCCCAGTTGCAATGTATGGCTGTGAAAGTTGGACCATAAGGAAGGCCAAAGAATGGAGGCCTTTGAACTCTGGTGCTGGAGAAGACTCCTGCGAGTCCCTTGGACTGCAAGACAATCCAACTGGTCAGTCCTAGAGGAGATCAACCCTGACTGCTCTTTAGCAGGCCAGATCCTGAAGAGGAAACTCCAATACTTTGGCCACTTAATGAGAAGGAAGGACTCCCTGGAGAAGAGCCGAATGCTGGGAACGATGGAGGGCAAAAGAAGAAGAAGGGGACAGCAGAGAAGGAGGTGGCTGGATGGAGTCACTGAAGCAGTCAGCGTCAGCTTAAATGGACTCTGGGGGATGGTAGAGGACAGGAAGGCCTGGAGGAATGTTGTCCAGGGGGTCACGATGGGTCCGACACGACTTCTCAACTAACAACAACATCAAAAATGTAACTGTAAAAGACAGACTAGAAATAAAAGTTAAAATAAGCAAAAAAAGAACACCTGTCTGAACTGGATGAATATAAATCACCAGGACCTGAAGGATTACATTCCAGAGTTTTGAAGGAGCTGGCAGATGACATCTCACAATCACTGCACCACATCTTCCAAAAATCCTGGAGCACCAGGGAACTATCAGAGGACTGAAAAATAGCTGATGTGGTTCCCATCTTCAAAAAAAAAAGAAAGAAAGAAAAGAAAAAAAATCAGACCCAGGAAATTACAGACCAATCAGCCTAACATCAATAGCTGGGAAGATACTGGAAAAAATAATTAAAAAACAGATCTGCCAACATCTAGAACCAAGTAAAGTAATAATTAGCAGTCAGCATGGGTTTGTTAAAAACAGATCACACTAAAGCAATCTTATTTCATTCTTTTTATATATAAAAAGTTTTTTTATTTTTTAAAAACAAAACATAACATTATCATTCGAAACAGTTACAGACAGCATGTCAGTCGTTGACATTTTTGTGCTCCTCCTCTCTTCCATTTATCACTAAACATGCTAGTTTGTTTCCAAAAATTTTAACGTCCATTTATTTCATAAGTATCTCCAATTCTTATTCTCTATCCATTGATAAAATAAACCCCATATCAAATAATATTGTCTATCTTCCTGCTCTCTTATTTCAAATGTCAGTTTACTCATTTCAGCACATTCCATCATTTTCTTGATAATTTCTTCATCATTAGGTAACTTTTCTCCTTTCCAGTTTTTAGCAAATACAATTCTGGCTGCGGTCAAAAGATTCACCATTAAATATTGCAATTCTTTGTTATATGTCTCCGGTACGATCCTTAATAGAAATATCTCAGGTTTAAAGTCAATATGTCTCTTCAAACCATTATAAAAACCTTCTTGTTTGAGATCTTCTCGATATCTAGAAAGTGTTTGCATATATGAAAACCAATCCATCTTATATCCCTGATCTTCTATTTCTTGCTTTAATTTAAGTTCACCCTTTTCATCCAATAATTCCTTATATCTTATAATTTGTTTCCCTTTAAACGTCACTGGATAAGAGAAAGCTTCAATTGTTGATATCCAGACCGGAATCTTCAGATAGTGATATTTTTTAATCTTTTCCCAATTCAACCATAAGGCTTCACGTATTTTGTGTCTTCTACCCCTGTATTTTAGAAGTATAAAGGAACCCCTGTAGTTCCTTTATACCACAAAAAGGCATGCCATCCCAACAACAAATCATGTCCCTCCAAGTTTAATAATCTGGTATTTTTTAATAGTATCCATTCTTTAATCCACATTAAACTAGCTGCTTGATAATAAAGTTCAAAGTTAGGCAAACCAAAACTGCCTCTCATTTTAACATCTTGTAACAGCTTAATTTTTCCCTTGCCAAATATATTTCAGTATCATTTTATTCCATTCTGTAAAAAATTCCTTATCCAACTTTATCAGAATTGTTTGAAATAAATACAAGATTCTAGGCAAAACGTTCATTTTAATAGCTGCAATTCTACCAATCAAAGATAATTGCAAATTTCCCCATTTTTCCAAATCTTGTCCTATCTGTCGCTTAACCTTATTGTAATTATTTTCCTTAAGAGAACTTCGTTGTCAGTTGTATCCCCAAATATTTTACCTTGTTCGTGACCTGGATCTTTGAAATCTCCATCAGTTCTTTTTGCTTTTTCAACATATTTTTAGTCATTATCTTTGTTTTATCTTTATTAATTTTCAAACCAGCTACTTTGCCAAACTCTCCAATGCTTTTTAACAATTTATTTATTGACATTAATGGTTCTTCAATAATAAAGACCAGGTCATCTGCAAAGGCTTGTAACTTATATTCTTCTTTCCGAATTTTCATACCTTTTATTTCTTTTTCTTCTCTAATATCCATTTAAGACTTCCAATGTCAATATAAACAATAATGGGGACAGTGGACATCCTTGTCTAGTGCCTTTTTCTATTTCAATAAAGTCAGTCAATTCTCCATTTATCATTACCTTGGCCTTTTGTTTAGAGTATATGGCTTCAATTGCCTGGCAGAATTTCTTACCAAATCCCATCTCTTCCATTTTGTAACATCATAAAACGCCAATTCACATTATCAAAGGTTTTTTGTGCATCTAAAAATATCAAAGCCATCTGCTTTTCAGAATGTGCTTCATAATATTCTAAGGTATCCAAGATTATTTTTATATTGTCTCCAATTTGTCTTTTTGGCAAAAAACTGTTTTGGTCAGGATGAATAAAGTTATTCAAATATCTCTTAAGTCTTTCCACCAATATTGTAGCAAAGATTTTATAATCTGCATTTAATAGGGATATAGGCCTATAGTTTTTGATTAGTTGTGAGTCTGTCTCTTCTTTGTGGATCAATGTGATATAAGCCTCAGTCCATGTATGGGGTATTTCCTTTTTTATCATTACTTTTCATAACCTCCGGTAGTGGAATTAATAAAAATTCTTGTAATGTCCTATAATATTCAACTGGCAGACCATCTGGTCCTGGTGCCTTTCCATTCTTCTGTTTCTTAATTGCCTCAGTTAGTTCCATCATCGTTATATTTCCATCCAGCATCTCCTCAACATCCTTGGGAATCTGTGATAATTTTGCTTTTTGTAAATACCTTGCCACTTTATCCTCCTCTATTGTATCTTTCTTTATTTCCAAATCTACTTTGTCCTTGATGGTCAGTTAATTGTATTATTTTCCTTGATTCTCTTTCTTTTTTCAGTTTATATGCTAGCCATCTGCCTGGTTTGTTTGCATTTTCAAAATAGTTCTGTTTGGCAGTTCTTATTTTTTAAGCTAATTCTTCCTTCTCCAGTAGATCCATTTTATGCTTTATAATATCCATTTTAATTTTTACATCTTTCTTATATGGATCTTTTTGGAGTTCCTTTTCGAATCTTTTAAAATCATATGTCAATATTTTAAGAGTTTGTCTTTTCTTCATATTTCTTTTCCTTGTATAGTCTATAATTAGTCCTCTGGCAAAGGCCTTCATTGTATTCCAACGATTTTTTATCGATGTTTCTTTCTTATTTTCCTTAAAGAAAAAATCCAACTCTCGTTGCATTTTCTGTATAAAATCTTTCTCTTTTAGTATTGTTGTTTAATGTCCATCTAGATCTACCTTTTCGCCCTTTCCAGATAGCAATCACTGGGTTGTAATCCGCCCATAAATTAGTATCTATTTTCACTTGTTCAATATTCAAGGTCATTTCCATTGTTATCCAGATCATATCTAGTCTGGACCAGGATGAATGTCTATCAGAGTAGAAAGTATATTGTCTGTTTTTCCCATTTCTCTCCCTCCAGATGTCTTTCAAATTTATTTCCTCTGTCATTTTAAAAAAGGTTCTCGGCAACCTTTCTACTATAACTTGTTATTTTGTGTGTTTTATAGTCCAATTCCTCATCCACAATTCCATTAAAGTCTCCCATCATGCAAACATTCTCATACTCCATTTTAATTATTTTATTATGTAGTTTTCTATAAAAGTCACTTTGTTATTAGGAGCGTAAATTGCTACTAAAATATTTCTATATTGTTATCAATCATTTCCACCATCAAAATTCCACCTTCTGGATCAACGTATTTCTGCTCTGCCATTAATACATTTCTAACATATAGAGCAACTCCTCTTTTTTTACTTTGTGATGATGATAAAAAAGTTTTGCCAAGTTTTGGTTGAATCAATAATTGTTCATGTTGTTTTTTAATATGCACTTCCTGCAAACAAATTATGTCAAATTTTAATTTTTCTAATTTGTGAAATACTATTCTTCTTTTATTGGCCGAATTAAGTCCATTTACATTTATTGAAATTAATTTCCTTTCTTCCATGTTCATACTTTATAAAGAGGTTGCGTTGCTCTAGTCGATCTGGCTTCACGTTGTTCCCTATGTTCCACAACTCCGCCAACTGCTCCTTCTGTTGTTTCCAGCGTTATCAATTCTTCTTCAGTGAACTTTATTGGAACTACTGTTGTTTGAGTTTCAGTTTCCATATCTACTTCTTTCTCTTTAAGGACTTCCTCATAGAAAGCTCTTGCTTTGGCAACTGTATTCAATCTATATCTTTGGAATTGCCATGTTAGGCCTACTCCTTCAGGGAACAATCAACCCATGGAACAGAAGTTGCCTTCAGAAGTTGTGGGAGCTTCATCACTGGAGGCTTTAAGAAAAGATTGGACTGCCATTTGTCAGAAAGGTGTAGGGTCACCTGCTTGGGTACGGGGTTGGACTAGATGACCTATAAGGTCCCTTCCATCTCTGTTATTCTGTTATAATCAGGTAATACAACATCTGCAAGGAAACCACCAAGCTCAGTTTATCCTATCTGCTGACTTCTGTATTGGCCAACCCAACTCTGTTGCAAACAGCCCCTCTTCATTTCAGGATTTCCTGCTTTTCCCTTCCTTTTCCTGATGGGAGGGTGAATTTCAAAATCCAGATGCTTAATAAATTTGAGCAAGAAGACCAGGCTGCTTTGAACTTCCTGTTTCTTCAGCCGAAGTGATCTTCCCCATCCAGGTAAGACCAACCTGTGCTCAGGGCATTTATCAAAGAAACGCTTGAGATCGGTCAGGTAAGTCTGAAATTTGCCAGAAAGGAGAATGGGGGTCCATTGTTGGGGTGCAGATGGAAAACCCAGGAACAAGCATGCATTCTGCAATTCTCAATACTTAAAGTGTGCCTTTTTTATTTACGGTAGTAGAAAATTTGAGACATTTGTTCAATGGGGATCATAGGCTGCATTCTCACAACACGCTCAATCCAAGAGCCAAAGATCAGTTTAAACCCAACATTCATAAGTATTTTTAGAGTTCACTAGTATGTCACATAAAATTAACCTCTAATAAAGCACATAACTTAACTTTTGTATTCTACTGTATCTTATCTTGGCTGTTCACCGCCCTGAGTCCCGTCTGGGAGTAGGGCAGTATACAAATTTGAATAAATAAATAAATAAATAAACATAGAATAAAGCAAATAGAATAAGGGTTGGAAGGGACTTCAAGCAGATGACCGTATAACATTCTGGGTTTACTTTAAGACTTTACTTGCTTCCCAAACCAGTCTTAACTCAGTGCCTTACCTAAATTATGTCCCCCTCAAAAAATCTTTTACAATCCTTTGCTGTTGCTTTTTTTTGTGGCAACATTTCCCAAAGTCTCCATCTAAAACAGCAGTCTTCAAACTTGGCAACTTTAAGACTTGGGGACTTCAACTCCCAGAATTCCCCAGCTAGCTTTTTTTTTTTTTTTTTTGGTACTTAAAAATGTCCTTAAAAGGAACATGGGGTTATGTGTGAATCCAGGAGATCCTCATGGATGTCTGGCTACCAGTCCATCTGTTTGTTACTCATTTACAAGGACATCGAACAAGGACATATACAGTGGGGCAAAAAAGTATTTAGTCAGCCACCAATTGTGCAAGTTCTCCCACTTAAAAAGATGAGAGGCCTGTAATTGTCATCATAGATAGACCTCAACTATGAGAGACAAAATGAGAAAACTAATTAGCTGACTAAATACTTTTTTGCCACACTCTACAAGGACATCGAAGCTACAGAACGCATACTTACAGCCGACCTTACAACTTTGAGTACATACTCAAAGTGTAAGTGTAAGTAAAACAGTTACATCATGTTTTCACTTTAACAACAAAATTGGCAAAAAGAGAACTCAATGTATACCTAAACAACAAACTGCTCCCCTACAAGGCAACACCAAAATCCTTGGGGGTTACCTTAGACAGGACCCTGTCTTTTAAAAAACATATTCAGAATATAGCTGCCAAGGTTAACAGCAGAAATAACATCCTACACAAACTATGCGGAACAACTTGGGGAGCTTCAGCCCCAACTCTTCGATGTGCAGCCCTCGGGTTTTGCTACTCTGCAGCAGAATACTGTGCACCTGTATGGATAAACAGCTCACATACAGGACTTATTGATGTTCAACTTAACCATAGGATGAGGCTAATTACTGGGTGCATAAAATCTACACCTAGTTACTGGTTACCAATTCTTAGTCACATACTCCCCCCGCACTTACAACGACAAGAAGCTCTCATTCGGGAGTATAGTAAGATCCTGTTAAATTCCTCTCTACCCATTCATGGATACATTCCTGATCTCTTAAGATGCCGATTAAAGTCAAGAAACTCATCTCTCTTGACAGCGCTTAAGTTGATGGCCGATCATCAGAACACCACACAAAAGTGGATGGAAGCGTGGAATAGCTATTCCCCCCAAGATATCTCTGAGCATATTAATCCTAATAGTATACCTCCAGGATTTAACCTACCCCAATACATATGGATGACATATGACAGAATTAGAACGACTCATGGGGTGTGTGCTGACTCTCTGTATAAATGGGGAAAGACCCCTTCAGCACAATGTGATTACGGGGCCCCTGACAGACTATCCAGCATATAGTGAGGGAATGACCTAACAGAAGGTACCCAGGAGACTCTAGGGACTTCCTCTGCATAACAACAACAGCCACTGACTGGATCTCCAAACTCGGCATCAAACTTTGAAATGTTATTTCTGTTTTCCTTGTAGGTTTTCTTACTGCTTTTTTTTTATTGTTTTAAATGTTTTTAACCTGTAAAAATGAAGAGTTTTAATACTGTGTGTGACCAGCCATACGCTAAAAAAATAAATCCCCAGCTAGCATGCACAAGTCTTAAGGTTGCCAAGTTTGAAGACTCCCGATCCAACAGATTAACATAATTGGAAGGGACCTGGGAGGTCATCTAGTCCAACCCCCCCCCCGCCCCCGCCCAAGCAGGAGACCCATTTCTGACAGATGGCAGTCCAGTTTCTTTTTGAAAGCTTCCACAACTTCTGAAGGCAAATTCTGTTCCATGGGTTGATTGCTCTAACTGTCCATCTAAAAGAATACGGTTTCCTTTTATAAGCCAACCTCACAGGATTATGATTCAAAAATCTCTTGGGAAGTAAATTTACCTTAAAAAGTACTTTGAGATTAAAGTCCTTTTTATTCATAAAAAAAGATCTGTTCTTCAGAAAAATTGGTATGAACTGCAATTTTGAATTGCAATTTTTCTGTTTCCATGTTTCAACCAATCCTAAATTGTCTGCCAAATCAAATAAAACTTTTGGCAATTTGCCGGAAGTGATTTAATATTTTTCTCAGAACTCCTGTGGCAAAATTATTCGTGCCCAATCCCCTATCAAATCTGAAAGATGGATTTCACAGCTTAAAATCATTTAAAAACGATTATTGCTGTTTGTTGAAGTCTGGGTCTTGGCACCTGCGGGCAGAATTGGAAAAACAATGGACAAAAAACAATGGCTGGAAACTGGCAAGAAGGTGGATTGGACACAAAGTGCGCTTAACTGTTACAATCAAACAGTGCCAGTAGCATCTTCTTGTGCAATTACCCCTTTGCACAGATTCTCTGCTTTTAATTCACAGATTAATTCACATTTTTCTCTAGAGGAAAATTTCTCCACAATGAAGTCATTGGCTCTTCTGTTGCTGGCCTGGGCTGCCTTCGCAAAAGCACATCCTGCAGGTGAGTGAGTAACCGGTGGATTTGTGGGAAAGTGGCTCCTCAAAGAATCCCTGAATCCTGGGGCCGGAAGGGACCTTGGAGGTCTTCTAGTCTAACCCCTACCCAAGGCAAGAGCCCTTAAAACATCATGGACACGTGGCTCTCCAGTCTCTTCTTGAAAACCTTCAGTGATGGAGCCCCCCAGAACTTCTGAAGGGAAGCCTTTCCACTGGCTGATTGTTCTCACTGTCAGGAAATTACTCCTTAGTTCCAGGTTGCTTCTCTCCTTGGTTAGTTTCCACCAGTGGTGAAATGTTACCGGTTCAGAGCAGTTCGGAGGAACCGGTAGTAAAATATGCTACCAGTTCGGGCAAACAGGTATTTCCGACAATCAGCTGGACGACTATCAGCTGTGA
The DNA here is from genome assembly GCA_030761175.1 of Masticophis lateralis. Classification (NCBI taxonomy): domain Eukaryota; kingdom Metazoa; phylum Chordata; class Lepidosauria; order Squamata; family Colubridae; genus Masticophis; species Masticophis lateralis. The sequence continues at coordinate 2,731,503 of JAUDYJ010000017.1, read as the reverse complement.
CATGCAATTTGTATTAGCCAGAATCGTTGGGTTTCCTGCTTTCTAGTTAATCTAAATCACGCGGCACAGCTGATTCCCCTCCCACTCGCTGTTCTACTTACCTTTGCAGATTCGGAAGGCTTCAAAATGTTCCCTTTTTTAGTGCTGCGCGGGCGTGCCTCAGATCCCTTAGTCTTTCTTTTCACTAAACTAGACATACCTAATTCCTGCAACCGTTCACCATACACTTTAGCCAGGGGTGAAATCCAGCAGGTTCTGACCAGTTCTGGAGAACCGGTAGCGGAAATTTTGAGTACTTCGGAGAACCAACAAATACCACCTCTGGATATTTTGCAATATCCTTCCTCCAGGAGTGGGGAGGGAATGGGGATTTTGCAATATCCTTCCCCCAGGAGTGGGGTGGGAATGGAGATTTTGCAGTAAACTTCCCCTGCCATGCCCACCAAGCCACACTACACCCACCAAGCCATGGCCACAGTGCCAGTAGTAAAAAAAATTGGATTTCACCACTGCTCCAGTCCCCTAATCATCTTTGTATTTCTTCACACTTTCTAGGAATTATTTCATCAATATTAAAATGATAATACATAATTAAAAGAACTGTTTTCATCAATACTCAGCATTGGGTTATATCGCAGGGCAAATTCAGCACAGAAAGCGTGAATTCCGTAGTGTCACTGGCCAGGATAAGGAGAATATGGATCAGAATATTATAGTATTAGAGCAGAGCAGAGCAGAGCAGAGCAGAGTGGAACAGAATAAAAATAGAAATAATAGAAATAGAAATAATAGAAATAGAAATAGAAATAATAGAACTAGAACTAGAACTAGAACTAGAACTAGAACTAGAACTAGAACTAGAACTAGAACTGAACTGGACAGGACAGGACAGGACAGGACAGGACAGAATATAGAGGAAGGGAAAGGAAGGGAAGGGAATATAGAAGAATGGAATGGAATAAGAATGAATAGAGCGGACTTCCAGTGGTGCTTCCGTCGTTGTTGGCGGTCGCTCCATGACCGCCGGCCTCACCGCGCGTAAAAGAGCCGCCTCGCAGCTGGCAGGCGGCTCGAAAACCCCGCTCTTCGATTGGAAGAGTGGGTAGAGCTACTGGGGGTGTGGTAGAGCCCCCTGAACTGCCCCCAGGACTTTTTTTTTGTCCTGGAGAGGGCTCAGGGTGATGGCTCCCTATTCACCCCCAGAGAAGCTCCGCACAGCGAGGGATCTCTGCTGCTTCCAGCAGCGGAGCCAGACGTCGTGAGCAACACCACAAGATGACACTTAAACAAGCCGGTGAAACTTGGACTGACTAAAAGAGAGAAAATGCAAGTATTGTTTTTTTGCTAACTTTTAGGGGGAAAAAAAGAGAGACTGGAGAAATTGTCTTGAAAATGGTGACTGGCTTTGCTCAAAAAATGCTTGAGAAAATGGAGAGTGGAAAGTGAAAGTTAGAGCTTAGCCAGCGCTGAAGTATTTTAAAAGAAACATCCTAGCAGGGAAAAGAAACAAAATTGATTTAAACAGGACCTTTTTGTCTTTTTGAGGAAAGTTAGAACTTTTTTAGAAGTATGACTCCTAAACAAAAATCAAGGGGGGGCTCCCTTACAAGTCAGACAAAGGAAAAAGCAGAAATGACCCAAACGCACTTGCAGGGAACTGCAAATGAGGACTTATAAGATTTTATAACTAGGTCTTTAGGAAGCGTTGTTGAAAAGATAAAAAACTCACAGAAGAATCTTGAGGAGCTGGTACAGGGAAAATATGATCAACTGAACCAAACTGTTTGTAGTTTCTGATCTTTCAAATGTGGTGGTAGAAATGGGGAAGAAAGTGGATGAAATCAGTATAAAGTTTGATTCCAAGATGAAAGACTTACAGGAAAAATTTGTTGAAGTTGATGCCAAAAATCAGGAAATTGAGAATGATGTGATGATGCTTCAATTTAAAGCTATGGAGTATGCTTTGAGATTAAGAGGTATAAGGGAGAATAATAGAGAAAATCTAAGAACACTTTGTGCTAAGGCCCTAGCGGCATTATTAAATTTGGAAGATGATCAAATTTTGGCTTGTATTGAAAGAGTCTACAGGGTCAACTCACGTGTGGCTAGACAAAGGAATCTACCCAGAGATGTTGTTGTTTATTTTACTGATAGAAGATTAAGAAATGATATTCTACAAAAGTCTTATTCAGCTACTTTAAAGGTAGAAGGTTTACAAATTAGGGTTTACAAAGAGTTACCATCAAGGATTTTAAAATACAGAAAAGATTTTGGATTTTTGGTAAAGGAACTGAACAGAAGGAAGATACCATTTAGATGGGATGTACCAGTTGGTTTAATTTTGAGTTATCAAGATGTGAGATATTGTTTAAACACCGTTGAAAAGGCTGAACATTTTTATAATAACATTCTTAAGGGAGCCCCCATATTTTTTTCCTCTTCTATGATGTCAACTATGGAAGAAGATAAGAAGGATAAAGAGTCTGAAACAGAGGTTGAGGAACAATGTATGCAGATGGAATTACAAAATCAAAATAATCAAAGTGTGTCAGAAGATAAAGGAGCATTAGGTGGTTTTCTAGATGATCATATCATGGAATATCTAGGTTTGAAAACAAAGGATCCCAGAGATTCAAGAGAAGTGGTACCGGGCCTTGAACTGTCGAAGCAAGAATTGAAAGATAAACATATAATTCGAGATAAACATACAATTTGAGATGAAAAACAAATATTACCGAAACAGCAGAGGCCCAGTATTCCACAAGTGGAAAAGCATGAAGAGAATAAGCAACAGAAAGTACAACTTAATGGAGGAAATAAACTGAAAACCACTGAAACTGAACTGCAGCGGAAACTGCGTTTGATGAAGGAAAGGCTTTTTGAAAATTTAAACGGTATTTGTGATTTTTAACTTTTATATGATAATGGATTAATTCTGAATAGATAGAATCTATTACAGAAAGGATCATTTGAAATAGTCTTGAAAGATAGTCATCGTTATATCTAATTCTTATATGATAATGGATTAAAAACTTGTTACAAAACTCATCCTGATTTGGATTTGACATCTTGAGAAAGTTTAACAGATCACTGCAATATATGCAGAGGATCTGTGATTACCCTATTATAATTTATGGGAACTAATTATCTAGATGATGAAAATGAAGATGAAAATATCTGGGAAACCCGAAGGAAGGAGGTGGAAAAGTTGGCAGGATTTGAAAGAGTTTTAAAGGAACATCTGGGAGTGCAGCTTGTATGAGCTGCATCTGTTTTTTTTTAAGAGAGACATCAGGAGCCAGATTTGATTGATCTACCTAGAGGTCTACAAGATACCTTTGTGGTTGGATTTTATATAAAGTCACTCGGGGGGATTTATACTTGAAGAGATGTTTGTTGCTGATGGGGGCAGCTGGAATAGTTGTTTAACTTCAATCAAGATGAAGAGAAGACAAAAATTTGGTTACTGAGATGGAAAATCTACTTGATATAATTGTTGTGTATTTTTTTGGATTATTAAGATAGAAAATTATTAGATATGATTGTTATATTTTGTTATATATTTTTGTTATATATTTTATTAGTATATACTAAGGGGGTCTGATTTACGTAAATAATTATGTTATATATTACATTTAGCGGGATTGATAGAAATGTTAATATTTTGTAGTGGGGTTTAAAGATTAAAAGCGTATTATTGATGGATAATTGACTATTTGAGGTAATATTGGTAATTGAGGTAAATATTTTTATTATTATTAGGGTTTTTTTATTATTATACTACTAAATGTTTCACTGTATTTTTTTTAGCTTAATATAAGTAAGGGCTTTTGTTTTTTTTAAATTTGTAGCGGAAGTCAAGGGGGGGAGGGGGATTGAGGGTGTTTCAAAATATTTGATAAGTTTTAGGTTAGCAAATAAGCGAAGGGAGGGGAGGGGAGGGAAGGGAAGTGGGGGTGGCTGGGAGGGGGGAAATGGGGGGGAATGGAAAATTGTATTGTAAAACTTTTTCAATAAAAAAAAAGAATGAATAGAGCGGAGCGGAGCGGAACGGAACAGAACGAACAGAACAGAACAGAACAGAAGCTGGAAGGGACCTTGGAGGTCTTCTAGTCCAGCCCCCTGCTCAAGGAGGAGATCCAACCGATACCATTTCAGACGAGTGACTGTCCAGTCTCCTCTTAAAAACCTCCAGGGATGACCAGTATTAACCTTTGCAGAATCTCCTCCAAAGGCCTTCAAGCTTCTGTCAATGCTTTTCTTCTCCTTCTCCCTGAAATACATGGTTCTTCTTTGATGGCTCTGGGGAACTGCTGGTCTGAAAAGTTATGATATTTACGTAGTTACTTACCAAGCACATCTGAATTATATGAAAGTAATCAAAATATCTTTACAATCCCCAACGCATGTCACAACGTTTGAGCCTAATGCTTAGAAATCGAAAGCTGAAAAACATGAGACGCCCTCATGCCCTACCAGGAAACATCTCCCTGGGTAAAACAGCTGGCACAAAGTATTTTCAGGAAAAGGGCAAACAGAGACAGAGGGATTAGGAGAAATGCGACAGAAAAAAACCCAAATTTATTTATCTATCTACGGCTGCCAATCTCACAAATGGGACTTTGGGTGGCACACAAGGAGACATCTGAAAGTTACAAAAAAAAATCTTAAAATACACTCAGCCGTTAAAGGCTAAATATAAATAAAACCACAGGATAGTACCCTTAAATGCAGATAGGACTATCTGGATTTAATTCTAAAAATTAATAGTTTGGTTCTCCCCAAGTGTTCAAAGCATGCCTTTTACGGGGAGTCCTTGGCTTACAACAGTTCTTTAGTGACTGTTCGAAGTGACGTTACGACCATTTTTCACACTTACGACCTTTATAGCATCCCCATGGTCACGTGATCCAAATTCAGAGGTTTTGCAACTGGCATGTACTTATGACAGTTGCAGTGTCCCGGAGTCATCCGGCAAACAGGGAAGCCAGATTCGTTTAACAACTGTGTTACTAGCTTAACTTCTGCTGTGATTCACTTAGCAACGGTGGCAAGAATGGCCATAAAATGGGTCAAAACTCACTACCACCATCTCACTTAGCAACAGAAACGTTGGGCTCCATGCTGGTCATAAGTCGAGGACTACTAATGGAAACTAACCAATGGGGGGAAGCAGCCTGGAATTAAGGAGAAACTTCCTAACAGTGAGGACAATTAACCAGTGGAACAGCTTGCCACCAGAAGTCGTGGATGCTCCATCACTGGAGGTTTTTAAGAGGAGACTGGACAGTCACTCGTCAGAAATAGTATAGGGTCTCCTTCTTGAGCCAGGGGTTGGACTAGAAGACCTCCAAGGTCCCTTCCAGCTCATTCATTCTATTCTACTACCTGCAGTTTTATCTTTTTAATATTATCAGCTGTCCAGACTCACCCGGTGGTAAGATGGGCAGCCAATCTATTTTAAAAATAAGCAAATCAAATCAAAGTAATGCCCAGGAACCAATGGGCAGCAATGGGTATAACAAACATCCTTCTGGCTTTTTCGTTGAGTATACACTTTATTGCATGTTGTCTCGACAGCCTTCGGCAGCTGCGTCATCACAGCCGAGGAAATCCCGCTGAAGGAATGGGAAACGGGGTCTTGCAACCCATCCCCCAAACCAGACTGCCTTCAAAAGCTGTACCAGAGTTGCAAGGAAATCAAGGCTGCCCTGCCAGAGTCTTCAGGTGAGCAAAGAGGCTGCTTCATCCCCATCAAATCTCTCCATTTCTGGGTAATTTCAGTCCATCATAAACTCCTTTGCGATAAATGGGTCTCTCTCCCTCTGGTTTCCATCCCTGTGCAACACAGTTTGCAAGAGAGCAGCAAAAAAGTCAAAATGTTGGCCACAAATAGGGTGATTGAAGGCCAACCTTGTCTTGATGGGCATTGGGAGGTTGCAGGAACTGGGCCTGATTAGTCTAGGGAAGAGAAGGACCAGGGGAGACAGGAGAGCATCTTCCAATATTTGAGGGGCTGCCTCAGAGAGGAGGAAGGGGGTCAAACTATTCTCCAAAGCACCTGAAGGCAGGACAAGAAACAATGGCTGGAAAATAATCAAAGAGAGCAGCAACCTGGATCTGAGGAGAAACTTCCTAACAGTGAGAACAACTAACCAGTGGAACTGCTTGCCACCAGAAGCTGTGGGTGCTCCATCACTGGAGGCTTTTAAGAAGTGACTGGACAGCCACCTGACTGAAATGGTATAGGTTCTCCTGCTTGAGCAGGGAGTTGGACAAGACCTCCAAGGTCATTTCCTGCCCTCTTCTGATTCTGATTCTTTATTACAGGACTCTCCAAACGTGGCAACTTTAAGACTTATGGACTCCAACTCCCAGAATTCCCAGGCCAGACATGAATTCTGGGGGTTGAAGTCCACAAGTCTTAAAGTTACCAGCTTTGGAGGCTCCTGCTTTAGTCAGACAAAGTTCATGTCAGCCTCTGCTTTTCTCTGCTTTGGCTGCTATAGTAAAGGGGGGGGGGGGTATCTAGCCGGGCTATGTATGATGCTGGCCGGGAAATGAAACTGATTCTTAAGATTTATTGCTGAACCTGTGAAGCTGCTATCGGGTCAACGACCACCACATTCCTGATTGATGACACTGCCAGCCGTGTGCTCCCACCTGACCTCTGAGAGTCCTTTGGATTGGATGATTTACGGTGGACAGTGGGAGGGGATGCTTTCTATCTGTAACTTTCACACTTTTTGCCTTAGATTCTGCTTTTCCTTGGTTGCGTTCACTTCATTTCTAGTAAAAGTACCATACTTTATTCTTTAATGGAATCTGGGTCATTCTTTCCTCGATTTTGAAGGAAGCATACCTGACAGTTCTGCTCAAATCCAGAGGACATTTTTTTTTCCTAAATACCAGAGGTCAGCAATTTTTCAGCCCCATTTTTCATGCCAACAATGAGGATCTAACCAGCGTTTCTCAACTTGGGCAGCTTGAAGATAAGTGGACTTCAACTCCCAGAATTCCCCAGCCAGCCATAGTTAATTTCTATTAACCTAATATGTATAGATCTGGGTTATATAGTTCGGAATCATTACGGCTCTTTTTACCTTATAATTCAAAATTGACATTATCCTCTACCACTCATGTTAATTGGTTAATATGGAATGATGTTTGTGGAAATGAAAAGCAGATGGAGGAGGAGGTCAAATGGAGGAGGAGAGGAGGAGGAAGAAAGAAAGGAGGACAAATGGAAAAGGAGGAAGAGGAAGGGAAGGAGAGGAGGAGGAAAGAAGGGAAGAGTAGGAGGACAAATGGAGGGGAGGGAAGGGGAGGATGGAAGGAGAGAAGGAGGAAAAGAAGAGAAGGAGGAGGAAGAGGAGGGAAGGAGAGAAGGAAAGGAGGGGAAGAGGAAGAAAGGAGGATGAGGAAGAAGAAAGAAGGAGGAAGAGGACTAATGAAGAAGGGGAGAGGAAGGAGAAGGAAGGAGAGGAAGAGAAGGAAGGAGAGAAAGAGGAGGAGGAGATTAAGAGGAGGAAGGTAGGAGGATGGAAGAAGAAGAGGAGGAGGAGGAGGGGCAAGGAATGTGGGGTCCTTGGTGCTCTCTGAGCTTCTTTTCAGCCCCCAGACTTCATTATCCAACCAGGTAACATCCTCAGTGCTAGAAGGGAAGCGGGGTTGCGTAGAGAAGGAGGAGGAGGGCATTTTGAAATATCAACCATTGAGCACAAATGTATATATACATTTATCTGTGTGGCAGATGGACTGTATATCCTGAGGAGTGAAGATGGTGAGATCTACCAGACCTTCTGCGACATGTCCACCAATGGAGGCGGCTGGACGCTGGTGGCCAGTGTCCATGAGAACAACATCTTTGGGAAATGCACCGTTGGTGATCGCTGGTCCAGCCAGCAAGGGAACAATCCCAACTACCCCTACGGAGATGGAAACTGGGCCAACAACAACACCTTTGGATCCGCCATAGCAGCCACGAGCGATGACTTCAAGGTAAGAGGATCTCATTTCAGGGGAGAGGAAAGCAAAGCAAACTTTTTTAGCCACAGGCCAAAATCAGTCTCAAAGGGTTGGTAGCAACAGGCAGCGTTGGGAATAGTCTCTAATACTTGGTGCAAAACACAGCAGATGTTATCCGTCCAGTGTCATTGATGAAGACCTCAACATCTGTGGCTCCCTTGAACCTAAATGTGGTATGTCTGAAGATCACCGGAGAGGCCAGGTTGGGCACAGAATGTCCTGACTCGTGTTCAGTTGGGCACACGTGGCTTGTAGACTTACACAACGACAATTAAGTTGTATTTCTGGGGTGTGTCTTACTTCATAAGCTTAACAGAGTTGGAAGGGACCTTGGAAGTCTTCTAGTCCAACCCCTTGCTCAAGCAGGAACCCTAAGACCATTCCGGACAAGTCCCTTCTAAAAACCTCCAGTGATGGAGCACCCACAATTTCTGAAAGGAAGGTATTCCATCAATTAATTGTTCTCCCTGGCAAGAAATTTCTCCTTAGTTCTAGGTTGCTTCTCTCCTTGATCAGTTTCCATCTGTTGCTTCTTGTCCTGCCTTCAGGTGTTTTGGAGAACAGCTTGACAGCCCAATATTTTTGCTCCTTCTTCAAGAGGTGCTTCTAGTCAATGGGGGAAGGGAAGAGGTCACCCCTCTGGAGTGTTGCTAGGGTAAAACCTTCTCACCTGTAATTGTTATGTCCATGAAGAAAAGCAGATGAAGGCGACAAGTGACAGTCCTTCTCCAAGTGTTGTGTCATATCAATGTGTCTTTCTACAGAATCTCAGCCTTCAGAGTTTCTCAAAGGGTGTTAGAAAGGGACTCTTGAAGCTCCCTCCAGTGTTGTCCACAGTCTCTCCTCTTTTCCAGAACCCAGGCTACTATGCTCTGATAGCCCAAGATATCTCCGTATGGCATGTTCCCAACAACACCCCGATGAAGAAATGGCAGGGCGTTTCCTTCCTGAGATACCACACCGAGACAGGCTTCTTGTCTGAGCTAGGGGGTAACCTTCTCCGGCTCTATGAGGTGAGCCCAACCAACCTAATCTTTCTGCCTGTTGACTCACCAAATATGACCGTCTCTTGGACCTATCTGGCTGATCCCAAAATGCTAAATATGCATTGGCTGGTTGGTTGGTTGGTTGGTTGGTTGGTTGATTGATTGATTGATTGATTGAATTCATAGCAACTTTAGGCTTTGGTGGTTGGTTGAGAGACCATCAGAATCCCAGAACTGTGTCTTAGAACTAGGACATCTCAAAAGAGGATCAAAGCCGACTATCTCCATCTTGACATTCAGAAAACCTCTAGTTGGACCTTCACTTGGTCATCATGGTCCAAGAAGTCACCACGAATTAAGCTCAATTTTGATGATTGCACCTCAGTTCATCTCAGAGTCCTACAGTCGGGTTGAAGAGGACACCATAAAACATCTTCATCTTCTGCCTGCTTTGCTGATGGACCGGTCATGCATGGAAATAATCCAGCTGTGATCTGTTTTCCAGAGATACCAGGTGAAATATAATGGTGGTAGTTGTCCACATGATAATGGCCCGGCTATCCCTATTGTTTATGATGTCGGTGATGCCCAGAAGACTTCAGAATTGTATTCTCCCCATGGACGGGGTAAGCATCCTTGCCTCGGTTAGAGGGCTGCCCCACAATACGGGGAGGTTGGACCACCTGTGGCTCCTAGGCTGGGACCTCCTCTTTTGAAACTAAGATCCAGGAGGAAGGTAAAGGAAGGAGCTCCTTTCCAAAATTGGTGCCCGCATTGAGATGGTTTAGAAAACAGATTGAGCAGGTTGGGCTAACAATGTATTTTCTTATCTTGGGGGGGCATTTTGTAGCCACCCAAAATCCAGCTGCTAGAAAAAGCCAATAGGAATGGGAAGAGTCCCGTACGGTATCATGCAAACATGGCCACTTTTAGGTGGGTGGACTTCAACCCCCAGAATTCCCCAGCCTGCTTGCTTCAAGATGGGTGGACTCCAGCTCACCAACATGCTGTGGGGAATGCTGGGAGTTGAAGTCCCAGATTGTCGACTATCATCAACCAAGATTGTGAAAATAATTATGATCCTCCCCAACCACATTTAATATTTCTCTTCTACTTCTCAGGTGAATTTGTCCCTGGCTTCGTTCAGTTCCGGGTGTTTAATAATGAAAAGGCAGCATTGGCTCTCTGCTCTGGCGTTAAAGTCACCCGATGCAATTCAGAACACGTGAGTATCCTAGCCGTCCCGAAAAACACATCCTGCTTGAGTATCCAAATAAAAGTCCAGGATCATTTCATTTCTGAAAACCTTACTGTTTCTTGAATACGTGGCATGGTAATGGCAAAGTAAAACTCACTCTGAAATTCCAAGGCATCAGAACATAATATTTAATCATGATTTTCCCAGCCGAACCCCAGGTTTCCACTTAGCTCACGTAAACAAGTTTTCTTTCTTTCTTGCTTGCTTATGGGAACCATCTGCCTTCTTCTTCACACCTGTTAAAATGTCCTTGAAAAGCTCTCAGACTCCCCTCACCAGCTTCAGTGGAACCGAAGGTGGTGAGTTTCTCTAACTAACCCATTCGTAATCAACACCTCCCCGACACCCACCTTACTCTAAAGGCAAGATGAAACAAAAAGGCACATAGCTGCCAGGTTTTTCACTCTTGACACACTGCTTGACAACACATGTAAGTCAGGGACTTACATACATCCTTTTGAGCTGTGCTTTTCATTCCTAGAATTTAGAATTCCTAGAATGCTGGATTTGTGTGTGTGTGTGTGTGTGAGAGAGAGAGAGAGAGAGAGAGAGAGAGAGAGAGAGAGAGAGAGATAGGTTTGCACCCTGTCATCCATGCACACAGCATACTGTGGCATTTCAGAGCATAGAACATAGAATCCTCAGGCTGGAAGGGACCTTGGAGGTCCTCTAGTCCAACCCACTGCTCGAGCAGGAGAATCTATACCTTTTCAGACAAATGGCTGTCCAGTCTCGTCCGGAAAACCTTCAGTTTTTGGAGACTTCTGGAGGCACTGATTAATTGTTGTTACTGTCAGGAAATAGACAAGATGCTTAACTCCCTTCCTTCCTTCCTTAGCACTGCATCGGAGGCGGGGGCTTTTTCGCGGAAGGAAACCCCCGTCAATGTGGTGATTTTGCCAGCTTTGACTGGGATGGCTACGGGACTCACCGCGGATGGAGCACTTCAAAGACCATGGTGGATGCAGCCGTGCTGATCTTCTACCGCTGAGCCAGCAGCCAAATCAGAATCCAGAGATGGAGGCGCCTGTCCCGGAGCAGAGAAATTTACAATTGAAACACACAATCTGACAATGCTTTGCAAAAAAAATAAAAGCAGAACATTAAAATTTGTCCTCTGTTTTTTGTCTTTCTTTTTTCAAAGTAATCCTTGCCATTAAAGTTTACAAACGCAAAATTAAGGAAACAATCCAAAGCAAGAAAAACATAAAAAGGAAAAAAAATGCAAAATGTAGAACTCAAGAGAACGGAGATAAGAGAGGAAAGATATAAACTACAAGCATTTGCAGACAATATGGCATTTATTGTAGAAGAACGACTAGAGACAATTCCAAAATTGTTAAAAGAGAGAGAGGAGTTTGGAGAGGTAGCAGAACTGAAAATAAATAGAGAGAAAAAACTAGTTATAGTTAAAAACCTTACACAAGGTTGTGTATCTGGCAGAAAAGTGGATTTTCAAATAGTCAAGAAAGTTAAATATCTGGGAGTATACTTAACAGCAAGGTGTGCAATGCTAAAAGAAGACAATTATATAAAGCTATTTAAGCAAATAAAATTAGATTTAGAAAAATGGAAACTCAATGTCAGGAAGGACTGCTACGATAAAAACGAATATCCTTCCAAAACTGCTCTTCCTGTTCCAAACTGTACCTATAGAAATTGAAATTCTTGATGATCTGAACAAATTGATGCTGAAATTTATTTGGCAAGGGGAAAAAGCGAGAATAAAATTGAAAAAGCCATAAGAATCGAAAGAAAATAGAGGGTTTGGACTACCAGATTGGTCTTTATATTACCAACCTTTAGACACAAAAAGAGACTGTTATACTTAGTAGGTCATTATTTTTTCAAAATAATTTTTGTCATTAAAGTTTACAAATGCAAAGGTAAGGAAACAATACAATGCAGGAAAGATATAAAAAGAAAAAAATCCAGAGGCAAACGAAAATAATAAGGAAAATAGAGATATATAAAGAAATGGTAGCATCAAAATCAGCAGTGATAGTGCCGCTGTCTTAAAAATTTCTATAATACAATTAAAAAACTAATATCAAAACAGCAAAAGAAACAAAGAATGTATTTTATCCTTTCTACCATCTATGAAGTCAGTCAGTTCTGATTAACATTTTTATTAAATGAGCTGCATCAGAAAGCCAGAAAAATCTAGAAATACATATTTTCCTTTACAGATTTTTCTCCCTTCACCCCCTTTACACTTTGTTCCTTTTAAAAAAAAACATTTTTCTTAGTTTGCATTATTTTGCTATCTTTGTATTTTTAAAGATTAATAAAAATATTACCATTTAAAAATAAAGTCAGAAAAAATATATTTCAAGGAAAACAAAACTGCCTTCCTTGGTGAGCTGGGATGGATCCTTATTTTAAAAATAATAAAGGTGGGATATAAATAAAAAGATACATAAATTAGGCATTCTAGCTTATAAAGATCAGTCCTAAAGCTGCAAAGAAACAAGATTAATTTTCTCTAAGAATTCAAGTCAGAATGCCAGGGTGAAATACTATCGCCACAAGGAGGCAGTATTCATCCATAAAACTGGTCATATCCCACAGAATAAAATATTTGTCATTCAGATAGTAAAGATTATTTGCTTAGTGTGTCATCCTATGGCTCAGCAACTATAGGATTTAGGGAGAAAACACCCATAATTCTGTGTGACTGACTGTTGTGCTGATCATTGATGAGAAGATCTGTGGCCTAATCAAACGGATGGGTCATGCAAAGATGACCAAGAGCATTTTCTAAAATGAGTTCAATCCCAGGCAGGCTCAAGGTCGACTCAGCCTTCCATCCTTTATAAGGTGGGTAAATTGAGGACCCAGTTTGTTGGGGGCAATAAGCTGACTTTGTATAAATATAAATATACAAAAGTATGAAGGCTATTGCTTAACGCACTGTAAGCCGCCCTGAGTCTCCAGAGAAGGGCGGCATATAAATCAAATTTTTAAAAAAATGCAAATATGAAAATGAAACCAAAAATGTCTGGCTTCACAATTAAGGACTTTAAATGTACAACTTTTGTGAGATAAGTCATCATATCAATACTTAAATACCTACATTATTGGTTTTCAACCTTGTCAGCTTCCAAATGGCTTGGCGTTCAACTCCCAGAATTCCCCAGCCAATCGAGGGAATTCTAGGAGTTGAAATCCACCCATCTTTTTTAGAATAGAATAGAGCTGGAAGGGACCTTGGAGGTCTTCTAGTCCAGCCCCCTGCTCAATCAGGATATCCTATACCATTTGAGACAAGTGACTGTTCAGTCTCTTCTTAAAAACCTCCAGTGATGGAACGCCCACAATTTCTGGTGGCAAGCTGTTCCACTGGTTAATTGTCCTCACTGTTAGGAAGTTTCTCCTTAATTCCAGGGTGCTTCTCTTCTTGATGAGTTTCCAACCATTGTTTCTTGTCTTGCCTTCTGATGCTTTGGAGAATAATTTGAATAATCTTCTTTGTGGCAGCCCCTCAAATCCTGGAATACTGGAATACTGCTATCATGTCACCCCTAATTCTTCTTTTCTTTAAACTAGCCAGACCCAAATCCTGCAGCTGTTCTTCCTATGTTTTAGTCTCCAGGCTTTTGATCATCGTAGTTGCTCTTCTCTGAACTTTTTCCAAAGTCTCAACCTCTTTTTTGTAGTAATGGTGACCAAAACTGGTTGCAGAATTCCAGCTGTGGCCTACTAGGGTTTTATAAAGCGGCACTTCTATTTCACATGATCTATGCCTTTGTTTATACAACCCAGGATTGTATTCACTTTTTTGGCTGCTGCTGCACAGCACTGGCCATTTCAAATGATTATCCACTAGGACTCCAAGCTCCCTCTCACAGCAGGGGTGAAATGCTGCTAGTTCGGACCAGATCGCCCGATCCGGTAGCGAGGTGGTTCGGGGAACCAGTAGCAAAAATCCCTGCCCCCTTCCCCATGCCCAGCTGAGCCGCACGATCATCGGAGGCTTTTTTAAAATTATTTTTAAAAGCATTTTTACTACCACCTCTTTGGCAGAAAAAATGCTTTTAAAAGTAAAAAAAAAAAATGATCGCACGGCTCAGCTGGAATCGTCAGATGCTTTTAAAAGCATTTTTTCTGCATTTTGGCGAAGAGGTTGTAGGAAAAAAAATTTAAAAGCCTGATGATCCCAGCTGAGTTGCCTGATCGTCAGAGGCTTTTAAAAGAAAAAAAAAGTCTGCCGATCAGGCAATTCAGCTGGGATTGTCAGAGGCTTTTAAAAACATTTTTTTACAACGTCTTCGCTGAAAAGATTATAGAAAAAATGGTTTTAAAAGTAAAAAAAAAAAGTTGGCCATGCTCACCCAGTCACATTAACCCCCACCACCACCAAGCCACGCTCACAGAACCGGTAGTAACAAATTTTCGATTTCACCTGACTCACAGTTCCTATTTTTAAGCCAGGTCTCACCTAATCTGTACTTCTACCTTTGATTTTTCTTCCCTAAGTTTAAAACTTGGCTTTTATCCACATTTAAAATTCATTTTGTTGCGTAGGGCCCCATTGTTCAAGTTTGTCAAGATCTAATCGAGTCTGAAGATTTATTATCCATGCCATCATGGGATAAAAATAAAGGCCTCCTGTGGCATCCTTTGAGTAAACTTGAAAAACAGACTCTTAAATTTAACTAAGCAATACATTCGTTGGGAATTTTATCTGTTTGGCTAAACTGTGATAAATTTGTTTGGTTCCGGCTTCGATGCAATCCGTAGGCATTCGAAACAACTGTGAATACATCAGGAGTAAAATGATATCGTGACTCAAACATCAGCCTCAAATACTCTCATCCCATTGGCGTGGTGTGTGTGTGTGTGAAGTCCCAGGTTGTGAGTCATGATGGACTGAGGTGTGTTTTCTCGCTTAGGTTTGCCACCCCCACGAACATCTAAGGGGTGAACAGTCAGCTATTCTGTCTGATAGAATTATAATGCTGGAAAGGACCTTGGAGGTCTTCTCGTCAATCCCCTGCTCTGGCTGAAGACCCTATACCCGTGATGGCGAACTTATGGCGAACTTATGGCCCACAGATATGTACAGCCATATCTGTGCGCACGCAAGTATTGCCCTAGCTCAGCTGATTTTTGGGCCTTCTGGGCCCACTGGAAGATGGGAAACGGGCTATTTCTGGCCTCCCGAGGGCCTCTGGGAGGGGTGGGGAAGGCCATTTTTGCCCTCCCCAGGCTCCTAGAAAGGCTCTGGAGCCTGAGGAGAGCAAAGAATGGGCCTTCCAGTCCCACTGGAAGTTGGCAAACGGGCTGTTCCCGGCCTCTGGAAGGCCTCTGGGGGAATGGGGAAGGCTGTTTTCGCCCTCCCCAGGCTCCAAAAAAGCCTCTGGAGCCTGGGGATGGCGAAAAACAGGCCTGCTAGGCCCACCATGCCATCGCGTGCCAAAAGCGGGGGGAGCACAGGGGTGTCTCGCACACACGCAGGGGGGGGCGCACTGAATTATGGGTGTGGGCATGCGTGGGCACGACCGCCCCCGCTCCCCCCCACTTTTGGCACATGACGGCAAAAAGGTTAGCCATCACTGCCCTATACCATCCCGGTCAAATGGTTGTCCAGTTTTCTTCTTAGAAATTTCCAGTGTTGGAGCACTCATAACTTCTGGAGGGAAGCCATTCCACGGATTAATTGTTCTCACTATCAGGAAATTCCTCCTTATTTCTAGGTTGCTTCTCTCCTTGGTTAGTTTCCATCCGTTGCTTCTTGTCCAGTCACTTTTTTCAGGGCCGTTGGAACTTCAGTCACTAAATGAAGAGTTGTAAGTCGAGGACTACCTGGATAGGATAGGATAGGATAGGATAGGATAGGATAGGATAGGATAGGATAGGATAGGACAGGACAGGACAGGACAGGACAGGACAGAATAGATTATAGCCTAGGGCAGAATAGAATAATTAAGTTGGAAGGGACCTTGGAGGTCTCCTAGTCCCACAAAACTCCACTGTAAAAATCTGAATGCCGATGTTCTCTAGAAGATGCCCTCTTGACGTACTTTCCCTGTACAGAAGAAACCCCCTCTCCCCACCCGACCCCTCTCCAGGTTATTGGGCAAGATTGGTGACCGCATTGAGTTCAGGGTGCCAAAGGTTAGATGTTCTCTGGCCAAAAAAACTCTTGAGGAGCCTGCTATGCCTGGAATCTGTTTCAGATTACAAGCCAGGCTTGGCTATGGGCCCTGCAGTCTTCTCAAGTATTTGCAGAATGCATGACTTGCTTAAGGGTGGTGGGTTAGTCCCTTAAGATCAGTTTAAAGCTGTTCCAGATGAAATGGGGCAGGGGGAATAAACATTTAAGTTTATTAATAAGCAGGGGTCTCCAAACCTAGCCACTTTAAGGAATTGTGGACTTCAGCTTCCCAGAATTCCCTCAACAGCCATTGCAGACCCCGGCCCTAAATGTCATTTCAAAGCAGTGGGGGGGGGGAGACCCCTTAATTTGCATGGAAGTGAAACAAAGACAAAGAAAGCGAAGGAGGAGAAAACAGGCAGGAAACATTAAAATCTCTCTGTGTCTTAGAAGCTTCCTGCTATTTGTACAGCCCCATTTTTAAAATTTGAGCTGAGGTTGTATTTCCTTTTGTTTTCATACTAGGTTGGTGAGCTGATGAAAACTATTTTTTGATACATAATAATTTCATAATTTTATGGTGTCTTTAAGACACAAACTGAAAGAAAGTTAGGAAGGAAGGAAGGAAGGAAGGAAGGAAGGAAGGAAGGAAGGAAGGAAGGAAGAGAGGAAGGGCAGGAGGGAGGGAGGGAAAGAAGGAAGGGAGGGAGGGAGGGAAGAAGAAAGAAAAAGGAAGGAAGGAAGGAAGGAAGGAGAAAGAAAAGCAAGAACAAAAGGAGGAAGGGAAGGAGGAAAGGAAGGAAGGAGAAAGAAGAAAGGGAGGGAGGGAGGGAGGGAGGGAAGGAAGGAAGGAAGGAAGAAAAAAGCAGGGCGAGGGAGGGAAGGGAAGAAGGAGAAAGAAAAAGAAAGAGAAGAAAATAAAGGAAGGAAGAAGAAAAAGAAAAAAGAAAGGAAGGAAGGGGAGAAAGAGAGAAAGAGAAAGATAAAAAAATAGGGAAAAAGTACTGAAGAAAAACAGAAAAGAAAAAAGGTATACAGAAGCTGTTTTCTATATTTACTGCAGTTATAACTCCAAACAGTTTAACTTCTCTAAAGTTATAATCTTATTCTTCTTCTTTCTGTAATTCATCCTGTCTTAAACATGAAAGCCATAAATCACAAATTCGTTCTTTTCATTTTTATGTAAAAAAAAAAAAAAGTCTGCAATAGGCTTCGAATCACCAATAAAAGTAGAGACTACAACTAAAGGAAACAATTTAGAAAATGTATCATGTTTTCCAATGTATTTCATAGCATTTCCCATTGCTCTGCTGCATTTCAAGTCACATTTTGACCTGTTTAAAATTAAAATTCTCCTCAGAGAGGAGAATATTGGCTAGTTTTTAAGAGTACTTCTTCTTTCCTTTACTTGCATTTTGGACTTCATGGTTTTGTTCTCTTTTACGTGCCTTTTATCTTACATGGTTTATACTTTTTTTTTCAAATATGTAATCTTTTTTTTTTTATTTAAATATGTACATTTTTTTAAAAAAGATGGCACTGGGTTCTTTCCTCCACAAACTCCTGGATGGAAAAGGTTTGGATCTGTCATCAAGGTTGTAAACAAAAACAAGTAAATGTGTCTTTATATGAGGTAAAAAATATCCTTTTGTTTTATTTAATGTTTTTTGGGGGCAACTTTCAAGCCCTGAGTTTCATTTTTATGTTATTTTTATGGGTCACCCATGTCCCACATTGGAAAAGCGGTTGAAGAAAAAGTCATGCACCTCCCTCAGGATCTTTTTTTAGCACCAGGGCTGTTGCAAAAAAATAAAAATAAAAAAGTCGAAACATGCTTAAAAGAAAAAAAAAAGCAAATATATGGCCAAAATTATTGCTCCTTCTTAACCTTAATCTAGAAATTGCGGCGTGGAAGCTCCCCAGCCAAGGTTAGAGTCCCTTTATCAAATATGCTGACTTACTATTGATAGGAGAGAAGGAAAAAAATAACTACAATATATATACAGGTTTGAAATTGAAACTTACAAGCCGGGGGGGGGGGCAGAAAGCAGAAGTTTCTGCAATTAGAACAGTCCCCACCCGGGACGCCGCGCCCGATTGGCGAAGGATTTAGCGTTCTTTGCTTTCCTCGGATTGGGATTGGTCGCCTTGAGCCGTCACTCACCGCTTTTGGGTCTTTCCCAGCTGCTTGTGTTGAAGCACGGCAGGAGAGGGCTTCCACACACGGTGTCCACGCGCCGCCGGCTGGCCTCCGATTGGCTGCCGGGATCGTAAACACGGCGCGGGAGCCAATGGGAGCGCTGTTCACGAGCGCAGCACGCGGGCCCACGAGCCGGCCGCATGGCACGCGCTGAGATCAACAACGGAGGGGGCGGGGGCAGGAGGGCGGGAGCGAGTATAAAAGTGGCGGCTGCGTCACCGCGCCGGCCAGAGCTGGAAGCAGCTGAGCAGGACGGAGGTGTATCCCGCTGCGTTCCTCTCCCGAAAAGTGACATAAGCCGCGTCCTGCATCGCTCGCCCCGCTTCCCATTCTTACAAAAGCAGCCTCGGGAATCCGGAGACCCATTGCATTTTTTGCAATCTCTTTGCATTTTTGCAATTTTTGACACGCGCACAAATACACAACCACCATGGTGGTCTTTAAGCGGATCAAGGCGTTCCGGCTGGAGTTCGAGGAAAACGGCCGGGTCTATTCCAGCGGCGAGAAAGTAGCCGGCCGCGTGGAAGTGGAAGTGGCCGAAGTCACGCGTGTCTCGGCCGTGCGGTTCCTAGCCTGCGGGGTGGCCCGCGTGCTGTGGATCCGGGGCCCCCAGCAGTGCAAGCAGGAGATGGAGTACCTGCGCCATGAATCGGTGCTCCAGCTGGAGGACCAGCCCGCTGGTGAGGCTTTGCGGAGGAGCTGGGCTTTTGGGGAGGGAAGGAGGGTGGGGGGACTTCAAGTCCCATGCGTCTGAGAGGGGAGCGCCCCCCTATCGGTGGCTTGGCATGCATGGCTGGGGAGGAGGAGTGGGCACAGCAGAATCCCCCCTCCAGCCAATTATGGGAGTTGTAGTCCACCCCTCTTTTAAGAGCGGCTGAGGTTGAAGAATGTCCTGCCTCTGGGGTGTGGAACAATTGGGTAGGAATAGCAAATGCTTAAAAAAAACCTTTTTAAGAAGTTTTGAAATAGAATTTTAAATACCCTTTAAGAGGTTGCACCAAAATCTCCCAAAGTCCTGATTCCTAAGTAAACCCCAGCTTGCCATCCCTGAATGTCTAGGAACCTTAATTTATATATTTAATTATTTGTATATATATTAAATGTATACTTAATTTATATAGTCAACTTCTACAGCCACCCAGCTCAACCAAGTGATTGTTATTATGCCTTCTTTAATGTTGAAGGAAGGGTTAGGATGCAAGGAAAGACTAGATTGCTTCCAATTTAATCCAATTTATTTTAAGAAAATAATCGGAGGTCACCAAGGAAATCCCTAAAGGGATGTTAAAAATGCCTTTTTTAAAAAAAGAGATTGGACACTCATTTGTTTGAAATGATATTGGGGTCTCCTGCTTGAGAGGAAGGGGGTTGGACTAGAAGAACTCCAAGGGTCCCTTTCCAGCATGTTATTCTGAGAGAGGGACGGAGGTGACTGGGACATCCTCTTGGAGTTTATAAATTTTGCCCGTGCTTTCCAAGAAAAGACATTCTGGGTGGTACAGTATGTCCCTGCCAGGAGACAATTTTGGCAACCTTGTTTTAATCGGAAGCGAATTCCCCGGCCATCCAGGTGTTCCCTTTACAAGGGAGGCTTTAGCTGTCAAAACTTGGCTGGAGATCACAGCCAAGCTGGAAAGAGAAAAGTAAACCAATTTCTGTAACTTGTTTTGAGTTTTTAAAAGAAGTGGGATGAGTACAGGTTGCGTTCCTTATTTTTAAAAGGGGAACCCTTCTCTTTCTGCTGCTGTTACAAATGTTAATTTTCAGCCTGGAAAAAGAATCCATAAATTTGATTTCTTTCTTTGCTTCTCGTATTTTTCTAGATAAAGATGGTTCTGTTTTGCTGAGACCGGGAAACGTATACCAATACAAGTTCGAATTTGAACTGCCCCAAGGGTAAGTATGAGATCAAATAAAGACTTTAAATCGGTGTGTAAAATCGTTCCATCCGTCATGGATCTGCCCTTGTTCTGCTTTCGTCTAACCTGCTTGGGTTTTCTTTCCAGGCCTCTGGGCACCACCTTTAAGGGCAAGTATGGCTGTGTGGATTACTGGGTGAAGGCCTTCCTGGATCGGCGCTCTTTCCCAACTCAAGAGGTGAAGAAGCGTTTCGAAGTGATGGATCAAATTGACGTCAACACTCCAGATCTGATGGTAACTATCTGCTGTTGATTTGCTTTGATCTTTCCTCTCAATCACTTGCAACTTTAGAATTGCAACTTTAAATGCCTGGTGGTTGTTTTTTCTGTCTTTCTCCAAACCTTCTCCCCAAACTTTTTGGTAAAGTTTTTGGACTTTTGCGTGGGAATTAATAGCCTGTGTCCAAGGAAGTAAAATATTTCCAGATCATTAGTTTATAACTGCCTGACTTGGAAGGAAGTTGGCTAAGGAAGAATTTGCAAGGGGAAAAAAATCCAGTTGAATATAGTTTAGAGTGGATCAGATGTTTGTTAATCAAGTTTTGTCTGACTTTGTCGTGTGTTTCTCCGCAGTCTCCGGTCTCTGCCAAAAAGGAGAAGAAAGTTTCTTGCATGTTCATACCAGACGGGCATGTCTCCGTTAGCGCCAGGATCGACCGCAAAGGATTCTGTGAAGGTGAGATTCTTGGAGCGTGGCAATTTCTCTTCCCGTTTATCTCCCTCTGGTAACTTTTATTTGTAAAAATTTTAACTTGCCCATTGGAGGTAGAGCAGATAAAAACAGGGTTGCCAGCACTGAGTCATTTTTAAAATCCAGATCTGGGGTTTTGATCCCTGCCTGGGTTTCTAGGGTTTTTTTTATTTCAAAATCTTTTTTAAGTTTTTCTACATCCATAACATTATATTTGCATATGTTAAAAATAATGTAACAGAGTTGGAAGGTACCTGGGAGGCCATCTAGTCCAACCCCCTGCTCACTCAGGAGGCCTGTACTAGGGATTTGAACTGCCAATCTTTCTGAACAAGAAGCTCAGTGTCTTAGCTTGTATAGTACAATAAGTTGTATTAAGTTTAATATTTACAATATACAATAAACTTAATATAAGTTTAAGGCTAAGTTATCTTAGGTTTTTTGTGTAGAATCTGGGTTGATTAAAGTGTGAAGTAAAAATATAGTTTTAAAACTATTGTGGGTTTTTTTTCTTCCCTTTTCTGTAGAATCTGGGTGGATTTGGGTGGGAAAAAAACCCAGACTAAATAGATAAAAGTGTAGCTTAAAGCTAGATAATGCTTTTAGTTATCTATAGGGGTTTTTTTGTGTAGAATCTGGATTTGAATGTGAAACCTTGGGGGTGCTTTTTGCAAGGAAGCCTCCGCTGGCAACCCTGAATAAGAACATTGAATTAATTTGAGGGGATTCCTAGGTGACTTGGAACACAGGCTGTTAAGTGCTCTTGAGGGTCTAACCCCCACCATCTCTTCCTCTGCCTTCCTTCCAGGTGATGACATCTGCATCAACGCCGACTTTGAGAACACTTGTTCTCGGATCGTGGTGCCCAAGGCGGCCATCGTGGCCAAGCACACCTACCTAGCCAATGGCCAGACCAAGATGTTCTCCCAGAAAATCTCCTGCGTCCGAGGCAATCACATCACCTCCGGCATGTCCGAGTCCTGGCGGGGAAAAACCCTCCGAGTTAGGAAAATCAAGCCATCCATTCTGGGCTGCAATATCCTGCGCGTGGAGTATTTCCTGCAGGTGAGAGCAACCTTAGAGGCAGAGCCCCACTCCTCCTTAGCCCCCATTGCAGGTCGGGTTAGATCTAGCTAATAGAAGAAGAGGATATTTCGTAGCTCGGGGTTGAACTGTGAAATCCTTGATGCTCTCTGAGCTTGCTGGCAAGACATTTCATGACCCAGCTAGGCAACATCATCAGGCCTAGAAAAGGAGTGGGGATTGTGAAGAGGAGGAGGAGGAGGTCTCTGGTGCTGAGTTTGATGGTTTTCTGGCAGACATTTCACTGCCCATCTAGCTAACATCGGTGTTAGGAATTAACCGCAGAGACGTTTCTTCCAAGTGCTTAAATTAAGCTTGAGGGTCCCAGTTTTTAATTTCTTAAAAATTATCAATTCTAACCAACTTCAGCTGGTTCTAGTTTAGCCAAAGTTTGGCTCTCCCAGAACCTGTTTTTTAAAAAAGTCTTCCCCCAAGCCACTTTTCAAGGACGTTCCTGAGCAGTCCTGTATCACTACCATGTTTTTCCCCAAAATAAGATCCTGCCTTATATTTATTTTATTTTATTTTAGAACCCTGAAATAAGCCATGCACTCAAAAGCCCAATTGGGCTTATTATCGGGGATGTCTTATTTTGGGGAAAACCAGGTACATGTGGATTTAACTTTTAGAGAAAGGATCTCTTTTAACCAGGCAGGTTTCTCTTCCACTTAGCAAACCTCCCCACCTCACCGTGTTCCTCTGTCCTTCCTTCCCCCAGATCTATGTCAGCGTCCCCGGCTCCAAGAAGATCATCCTTCAGTTGCCCCTGGTCATCGGCAACAAGTCCAGCTTGGGCAGCCGCAATTCCAGCATGGCCAGCCAGACCAGCTCCGAGATGAGTTGGGTGGACCTCAACATGCCCGATATTCCAGAAGGTGAGAAGCCTCGATGTCCTTGAGTTTGACCCTTCAAAAAAGGTCCAAGGGAGAAGAAGTGGAGGTGGGCCTTATGAGGAACCTCTACCTACCGCCATACAAGCCTTCTCACTGGCTTTTGTATTTTGAGAGCTTTCCTAGACACCTTGCAATGTCCACAACTGTCCCTTGATCCTCCAGAGCTGACCTCTTCTTTTTCCTCTCCCCCTAATAGCACCCCCATGTTACCTGGACATCATTCCTGAAGACCATCGTATCGAAAGCCCCACAACTCCTCTCTTGGACGAGCTGGACAATTCCTTCGACAGCCCCATCTTCATGTACGCTCCCGAGTTCAAATTTATGCCGCCACCAACCTACACAGAGGTGAGATTTCTTTTAAGGGAATGTGGGGCGGGGGGGGGGGGGGGGCACTACACAAGTCAAGTTTTGCAGAGCGCAAGTTTTTAGGTCTTGTTTTGTAAGCAGGGTTTGTTATAGGTTGCCTTGCCTAGGAAACCCCCCCCCCCCCCACTCTCATCCCTTCTGAGAATGAGACTTAAATTCACCACCACCACCACCCCCCTTTTCCATTCAAGCTATGATTTCCAGCTGAGTTAGTTCAATCAGAACAGCTGGAAGGAACCTTGGAGGTGGTCTAGTCCAACCCACTGCTCGAGGAGGGCCCCTATACCAGGGGTCTCCAACCTTGGCAATTTTAAGCCTGGCGGACTTTAACTCCCAGAATGGGAATTATGGGACTTGAAGTCCTGCCAGGCTTAAAATTGCCAAGGTTGGAGACCCCTGCCCTAGATCATTCTAGACAGCGGACTTATCTAGTCTCTTTTAAAAAAAAACAATCAGATTTTATTTTATTTTAGTTTGCACAAAGAAGAATGTGTTCATCTCCAGTTTACACGTCTCCCTTTCTTATCTCTCTCTCTCTGTCAGATCGATCCTTGCACTGTGAACAATAACATTGTCCAGTGAGCTCTCCGAAGAAAACTCCGGTGTGGCTGTGATTTTATCCAGCTTTTTTTTTTCCCTGGACTTTTTTTTTTCAAAAAAAAAATTGCCCTGGTAGCAATTCTGCAACGCAGCAGAAAAAGGCGCACAGAGAAAAACTTGCAGGTTGTCAAAACTGACCTCTCAGGAAACCAGTCAGCAAGGAGCAAGAAAACCAGCTTCCTTAGTGCCTTAGCACACGCGTGTTCCAGATGACAAAAAAATGGGCATGTATGAAGGGGGTTTTTTTTCCCCTTCCTCAAAAGCCTTTGCAGAGCAAAATGTGCCCCTTTGCAAAACTGACCGGTGCTAATGCGATTGTAGAGGTGGTAGAGGCAGGTATGCCTCATTTTTTTCCTCCTCCTTGACACAAGGAAAAAGGGGGGAAGTAGAAGAAAACTCAAAAAAGTTTTTTGAGACTTGGGTAGTAGGGACTTCACTGCTACCAAGGCACAAAAATTCATACCTCTTACACTTTTTTGTAGGTGTGACTTTTCTATAGTTGACGAACAAAAAAAGGGCTTCAGCCATTTCGTAGTTTGGGTGCAAGAAGGGAGAATAATTGGCTGGAGAAGTTTCCGTTAGGGAAGGGGAGAGAATTTCTTGAGCTGCTCCTATTGGGTGGAGGTTGAATGGAGCTGCGGGGGGGGGGTTCCCCCCCAAGTCTTTTAAACCCCCCACCATCTTAATTGTGGCAGCTTTGGGAGGAAGGAGCATGTAGGGGGAAGAATGGCTAGGAAAAGGGATCAGAGGTTAGTAGAGGTGGTGGTGAGGAGGCTTCCTCGCGCCAGCCTCCAGGAGAAGAAGGAGAAACGAGAAGCAAAGAGAAGAAGTTGGAAAACCTTGCATAGCAATAAAACTATTGCGGCATCTGAAGAGCCTATATAAGCAAATAAATAAATAAATAAATAAATAAGCAAATAAAAGCTTGTTGAACAATGCAAGATAGCAACTTGGGGTCCTCTTGAGTTGTTAACTCTTTTTATATATATATATAGCACTTAAATCCTGTATATTTTTTCCTTTTGTCTATAAATCTGTTAAGTAAACAACTTTTTTTTTTGGGTAAGGGAGATATCACTGTTTTGCCTAGGATCTCCAATGGGTGGGTAAACCAGTGTTCAATGTTCAGAAGCGTGGGGTAGATTGATTGACAGGTTTGGAGGGGAGAGTTCAGCAGCCCTATTGAAGCCCCCCCCAGGGGCCACCAGTAGATCAAAAATGCTTTTTTGCCAAACGATGCCAGAAAATCTGCTTTACCAAAAAAAAATTTAAAAAATGAATGTAGACAGATATCCATAAGCAAAGAGCTTCAATATTTCAAGAAGCATTTATTTATGGTCAGTATCCGTCCTGCGACACTCCCGACTTGTTTACCTCCAACAACTTATGTATTTTTTTTTTGTTCTCCCCACGTCAGAAAAAAAATATGCACTTGAAATGACTCTGCACTGCATAGCCGAAGTGTTAATTCATCCCATGTTTTGTTGCCACAAATACCTTTGTGTGTCACAAACGGGTGTACTGATTTATTATTATTATTATTTCTTTTTGTTTCACTGTTTTGTATTATTTGTGACTCAGTTATATTTTGTACCGTTGGAACTATGGTGTATAAAAAGCCTTTTTTTCCAAATAAATTATCAAAACATTTAAAATGCCGTGTTTGGTTCTGATTTGGGGGTTGTGGCGCAAGATTTGATGTCAACCTCAAAAGAAGTTTTACATGTGCAAATACAAGTTCCTTATAAGCACTTTTTTTTTACAGATTAACAGTTGGAAGGGAGCTTGTAGGTCATCTAGTCCAACCCCCCACCCAAGCAGGTGACCCAAACCTTTCTGACTGATGGAAGTCCAGTCTCTTCTTGAAAGCCTCCAGGGATGAACCTCCCACAAGTTCCAAATTGAGGATTGCATTGGCTTTTTTGGCCGCCACCGCACCCTACTGGCTCCTATATAATTGGTTGTCCACTAAGACTCCCAAGATCCCTCTTGCAGTTCCTGCTATTAAGCACTTAATTTACAGGTAATCCTTTACGTTGTGACCATACTGGGGCCCTGCCCATTGCAGTCCAAATAGGGCCTAGGACAGAGGTCAGCAACCTGTGGCTCGAGCTGCATGC
Organism: Masticophis lateralis; assembly: GCA_030761175.1. Lineage (NCBI taxonomy): Eukaryota > Metazoa > Chordata > Lepidosauria > Squamata > Colubridae > Masticophis > Masticophis lateralis. The sequence goes on along the minus strand of JAUDYJ010000017.1, from coordinate 2,705,256 downwards.
GGCTCTCATCCCTCTGCTGCGGTTCCCTGTCACTCAAAATATGCGTCACAACTGCCAATGTGGGACACCCGCCAGCACGCGATTTATTGAGCTTTTCAACTTCCAGTAGGCCAACCATGGATAAATCCAAGAAAAGAAAAGTTTCAGAAGAAAACAGAACATTTACTTCAACTACATAGGCTAGTTTTGTGGCCGCTCAAGAAATAGTCAGGCACCGGAAGGGTTTTGTGGCTCCCGGTGTTTTGTTTTAGGTGGGAAAGGGGTCCAAATGGCTCTTTTGAGTGTTTAAGGTTGCAGACTCCCTGGCCTAGGAAGTGATGGTTTGGCTTACCAACTCGAACCCTTACTCTGCCTGATTGAGGACGTTAAGTGAGTGTTTCTCTTCAAAAAAAAGCATGGGGCGGGTTTGCCTTTTGGGGTCCCTGCAAGACTTGGGCCAGCTTCTCACCCTCTCGGGCTTCCCAGTCAATCACCCAGCAAGATGGAGGCTGCTACTATGTCGCTGCGGTCAGTTGTAAGGGTATAGGACCATGGGGATCTTTGAAACCAGTTCGTAAATAGCTTTTGGGTAGTGGTGGGGAGTGTCTGAGAAATCCACAAACCTTAAAGGTTGCCAAGCTTGGAACCCAGGTCTACCACACTGCCAGTTTCTTTTCTCCGCAGCTTCAAGACACCAACCCATGCAGGTAGTCCTCGCTTAATGGCCATTCAGCGACCAAAATTATGATGGCCCTGAACGAAGGGACTTAGTGCCCAAAGATACATCAGTTTCAGCCCTTTCTACAGTCACATGATGACCTGCATTACAACCGCCTAGACTCATGACCCTAATTCTGATCTCAATAGTGATCATAAGTCGAGGACTATCTATAACGGTGTTGAAAAGTCAATTTTGAGCCAAGGGTGCGCCAACTCCAGTAACCAGGCTGGGTGCAGTGAAGCCTCCATCCGGGCCTGCCTTGAGAAACGTCAGTCTCCCATGCCTTGGCCTTCAGAGAAAGCATTAATCAATAGATGTACTGATCCCTGGAGACTTGAATGCTCTGGCAAAGATGTAGGAGAGAATTCATGGAAATGTTCCTTTATGCTGCGCCTATTTTGGGACTTCCTTTGGTCAGATCTGCTCTTGAGTGAGCCAGAAGAAGCTGTGAGATAGTTGTGCTGGGTTGATTTTCAGCTCCCAGCAGCTTTCCAGAGACAGAATAAGAGAACAACAGGGTTAGAAGGGACCTTGGAGGTCTTCTAGTCCAACCTCCTCCTCAAGCAGGAGTCCCTAGACCATTCCAGATGATTGGCCGTCCAGTCTATTCTTGAAAATCTTCACTGACGGAGCACCCAAAACTTCCCAGCCGGCTTTCGGCAAGCAACGTCACTCGGGGAGGTTGCAGATCATACTCACATGATATTTGGCTAAATCGCCACAGCAAAAAGGGTCATAAAATTGGGAGCCGGCCTGTGATGTCATGCGTAACAACTGCCACCCATTTAACAATGAATTTTCTAGCCGGGAAATTGTGGCCGTAAACCGAGGACTACCTCAAAAGTCTGGCGTGGCTTATTGATGGACTCCTAAGGGCCCAAGCTTCTATTCTCCTTCGGGAGACATCCCAAAAGTGTGATTTCTTTCATCAAAGCCAACCAGCCAAGAGGCAGGTTGGTCTAGTGATGAAGGCACCAGACTAGAAAACGGGAGACAGTGAATTCTAATTCCACCTTAGCCATGAAAGCCGGCTGGATGACTTTGGGCCAATCACAGAGACTGGGAGTTCTAGTCCCACTTTAGGCATGAAAGCCGGTTGGGTGACTTTGGGCCAATCACAGAGACTGGGAGTTCTAGTCCCACTTTAGGCATGAAAGCCAGCTGGATGACTTTGGGCCAATCACAGAGAGACTGGGAGTTCTAGTCCCACTTTAGGCATGAAAGCTGGTTGGGTGACTTTAGGCCAATCACCAGGAGACTGGGAGTTCTAATCCTGCTTTAGGCATGAAAGCCAACTGGGTGATTTTGGGCCAATCACCAGGAGACTGGGAGTTCTAGTCCCACCTAAGGCATGAAAGCCAACTGGGCAGGGGTGAAATGCTCCTGGTTCAGACGGATTGCCCAATCCGATAGCGATGGAGGCAGGTGGTTCAGGGAACTGGCAGCAAAAATCCCGCCCCTCCCCCCCCCCCCCCCATGCCCAGCTGAGCTGCACAATCATCAGTGGCTTTTTTTTTTCCTTTATAAGCATTTTTTCTACCACCTCTTCGGCTGAAAAAATGCTTTTAAAAGTAAAAAAAAAAAAGCCTCTGAGGATCACGTGGCTCAGCTGGGATCGTCAGAGACATTAAAAGAAAAAAAAAACCTCTGCTGATCAGACAACTCAACTGGGTCCTCAGGGCCTTTTGAAAGCATTTTTTTACAACCTCTTCGCCAAAGAGGTTGTAGAAAAAATGGTTTTAAAAGTTAAAAAAAAAATTGGGCACACCCACCCAGTCACTTTATCCCCCCCACCAAGCCACGCCCACCAGAAAACGGCAGTAACAAATTTTAGCTTTCACCACTGCAACTGGATGACGTTGGGCCAATCACCAGGAGACTGGGAGTTCTAGTCTCATCTTAGCCAAGAAAGCCAACTGGGTGAGTCCCTCCGTCTTGATCCAACCCGCCTCACAAGGTTGTTGTGGTGGGGAAAATAGGAGGAGGAAGGCATGTTGTATATACATATATATGTATATATATGCCACCTTGAAGTGCTTGTAAAAATAATAAAGGCAGGCTCTAAATAAACAAATAAAATTAAAAAAAATAAACGATGAGACAAGCCAAGTAAAACATCCACCACTGAAGTCTTTTTCCCTTGGGGAAGGACTGATGGTTTCCAAACACGTTACCCAGTTGGGTGGGGGGGGCTCTCCCTAGAAGGATGGGCAATTGTGCCTTTGCAATCTTGCACAAAGGAAATCAACAGACCACCCCCCCACCTCCCCCCACCCGGACTGAATCGCAGCCCCACCTGCCACGGGGGCTCAGCCCAAAGTCCCGGCTTTGCTGCTCGTCTGCCAAAGGGTGGATTAAACACACAGTAGAAAACCTCATTGCCATCCCTGCCCGTCTTTTATAATTAGCCCCTGGGATTTGTGCCTCTGGGTGTATGTGTGTGTGTGTACTGAACCAGCAGCAGAGCCGAGCTGCACCCATCACCTGCCCAGGTCAAAGCAGGCGCAAAGCTAAATGGGAATACTTTGCAGCCAAGCAACAACAGAGCAACACAACCATTGAAGGCCTGTTTGTGCGTTTGCCTCTGTCTCTGTGTGTTTGTGTGTGTGTGTGTCTTCTGGCTGATCAGGACGGCAGGCGAAAACAAGGAGATGTTGAATGGCACTGCAAGCTGCTCAGGGGCCACTTGGTTTTCCAGGGATGCATTTGTCTTTTTTATTCTAAATCAAAAATCAAAATAGAGGGTTAAAACTCCTTTTTCAGGATGATGGCGAATAACACAACACTAAAAGAGCCTTGGTGGAGCAGTGGACTAAAGTGCTGTTAAATAAATAGCCCTTAGCTGCCAGCTATTCGAATCTCACCAGGCTCAAGGTTGACTCAGCCTTCCATCCTTCTCAGGGAGGTAAAGTGAGGACCCAGTTTGTGGGGGCAATAAGCTGACTTTGTAAAAAAAATTTACAAAAATATGAAGGCTATTGCTTGGCGCATTGTAAGCCACCCGAGTCTCCGGAGAAGGGCAGCATATAAATCTAATTTTTTAAAAAAGAGAGAGAGACTGGACTGCCATCGGTCAGAAATGGTGTTGGGTCTCCTGCTTGGATGAGGGGTTGGACTAGATGACCTACAAGGTCCCTTCCAGCTGTGTTAATCTGTTAAAGATCCCAGAGTCTTAGACCAGGAAACACCTGGTTTTCCCCAGAAATTTGTAACGTTTCCCTTTTGTTTTCCTACAAGTTCTCCTATCTTTCAGAAACAACCTTGGGGACTGCTATTAAGTGACTCACTCCGTGGGTTCGGGGAAAAAACAAATAAAAATGATAGAATGATCTGGAGCTAACCCAGCTGACTTCTTTATGGGTAAGCTGCCAGCTCTGGTAGGAAGATAAACAGGAACTGTAGAAACCACAGAACCGGTGAAATCTCGCTTGGGGAGCTAAGAGGCAGCTCTGCAATCGAGAGCGTCCAAATTGTCTCTCATGAGCTGCAGAAGGGATGAAAAAGGGAGCCTCGAGCCAAAACCAGTCTCATGGAACACAGAATCCTAGGGCTGGGAGGGACCTTGGAGGACTTCTGGTCCACCCCCCCCTCCTCAAGCAGAAAACCCTAGACCAGTGTTTCTCAATCTTGGTAGCTTGAAGATGGGTGGACTTCAACTCCCAGAATCCCCCAGCCAGCAGCGCTGGCTGGGGGATTCTGGGTGTTGAAGTCCACCCATCTTCAAGCTACCAAGGTTGAGAAACACTGGTCTAGACCATTTCAGACAAGTGGCTGTCCAGTCTCTTCTTAAAAGCCTCCAGTGATGGAGCTCTTACCACTTCTGGAGGCTGTTCTTCCTGTCAGGAAATTTCTCCTTAGTTCTAGTTCTCCTGCTTCTCTCCTTGATCAGTTTCCACCCATTGCTTCTTGTCCTGCCTTCAGGTGCTTTGAAGAATAGGTTGACTCCTTCTTCTTTGTGGCAGCTTCTCAAACATTGGAAGACCGCTATCATATCACCCTGGGCCTTCTTTTCGCTACAGTAGACCCATTCCTGCAAACGTTCATCATAACTTTAGCCTCCAGTCCCCTAATCATCTTTGTGGTTCTTCTCTGCCCTCTTTCCTACGTCTCAACATCCTTTTTCGTATTGTCCAAACCTGGATGTAGGATTGCAAGTCACCAGATCCTCTTAAAGCTGTGTTTCTCCACTTCGACCGTTTAGAGACGTCCACGTGTTTGAAGCTATTGAGGTTGAAAAAGTTCTGTTCTGAGGAAGGACCTTCGGAAAGCTCCTTAGACCGATGACCACACTATTAAAAAAAAAAGGTTGAGACTCTAGAAAAAGTGCAGAGAAGAGCAACCAGGAGGATGAGGGGGCTGGAGGCTCAAAGAGACGATGAACGGTTGCAGGAAGTGGGCCTGGCTGGTCTAGTGAAGAGAAGGACCAGGGGAGACAGGATAGTAAGTGTTTCAATACTTGAGGGGCTGCCCCAGAGAGGAGGAAGGGGGTCAAGCTATTCTCCAAAGCACCCGAAGGCCAGAGAAGAAACAATGGATGGAAACTGAATAAGGAGAGATTCAACCTGGAAATAAGGAGGAATTTTCTGACCGTGAGAACAATCATCCCATGGAACAGAAGTTGCTGTTTAGCAAATCAAAGAGGGAGGGAGAGAGGAAGGAGGGATAGGTAAAGGTTAGAGTGGAGGAGAAAAAGAAAGAGAAAGAGAAAGAGAAAGAGAAAGAGAAAAAGAAAAAGAAAAAGAAAGAAAGAAAGAAAGAAAGAAAGAAAGAAAGAAAGAAAGAAAGAAAGAAAGAAAGATGTTGAGACTAGAAAAAGTGCAGAGAAGAGCAACCAGAATGATGAGGGGACTGGAGGCTAAAACATACGATGAACGGTTGCAGGAACTGGGCCTGGCTAGTCTAGTGAAGAGAAGGACCAGGGGAGACAGGAGAGCATCGTCCAATATTTGAGGGGCTGCCCCAGAGAGGAGGAAGGGGGAAAGCTATTCTCCAAAGCACCTGAAGGCCAGAGAAGGAAGAATGGATGGAAACTGATCCAGGAGAGATTCAACCTGGAAATAAGGAGAAATTTTCTGACAGTGAGAGCAATCAACCCATGGAACAGAGGTTGCCTTTGGAGGTTGTGGGAGCTTCATCCTTGGAGTTTCTTAAGAAGAGATTGAACTGCCATTTATCTGAAATGGCATTGGGTTTCCTGCCCGACCAAGGGGTTGGACTAGAAGACCTCCAAGGTCCCTTCCAACTCTGTTATTCTGTTAATATTTTGAAAACCTCCAGTGATGGAGCACTCACAACTTCTGGCGGTAAGCCATCCCATGGATTAATTGTTCTAACAGTCAGGAAATGTTTCCTTAGTTCTCGGTTGGATCTCTCTTTTTTTGATAACTTTGGATGTCCATTTGTCCAGGATGTTCTGAGAGGCATCACTGACTCCCCTGCCTGGGGACAGACTCGGCAGCAAAAAAAAGAGATGGTGACCTTTGTCCAATATCCTTTGATGCCCAACCTCTGCCAAGCGGGTATCTGATCCCAGCTCAGCTCAGCAATGCGGACTGCCCTGGACCAATTCCATGGCACGGCCGGCTTGCGGGACAGGTGGGGATGGGGCTTTGTGAGTCAACTGGGGGAAAGGGGAGGCCGGGGAGGGAGGGAAAAGGATGTGGAGAGTTGTGGTTGAAATACGGAATAAGGCACAACCCAGCGCAGCCCAGGCTGGCCAGAGCGGACCAATGCTCCGAGCTAAAAACGGGATTTGGACTTCAAAAACGTTAAAAAAACTACAGAGGTGGACTTCAAAAACTTTAGCAAGAGGCTCTCTGCCCGGTTGCTGGGTGGGCGTGGGCATGGCCATGGTGGGCGTGGCCTAGTTGGCCTCCTGCACCATTGGGGGGGTGTTTTTGCCCTCCCCGGGCTCCAGAGGCTTTCCTCGAGCCTCCAGAGGATGAAAACAGCCTCCCCAGGCTTTGGAGGCCCTCTGGAGGCCAGAAACGGGCCCAAACGTCCTGTAGGTGCTTTTTTTTTGCCCTCCCTGAGCCTCTGTGCATGCCCTCCACTTACCTACATCCGAAATATGGGGACTCCTGGGAGGAATGGGGAGGAGTGGGTGGGGCCAGCCAAGAGTGGGATTTGGGGGTTCTCCAAACTGCACAGAATCTTAGCTAGAGATTCTCCTGAACCCCCGTGAACCCTCAGCACACCATCCCTGGTTTGGGGGTTAGAATGACATTTTCTTTCACTGGGGAGTCCCCGGTAGCTCCCAATTTGGCCAGTTTGGTCTCTAGCGCTTAAGGCACCAGGAGACGGTGAATTCTAGTTGCACCTTAGCCATGAACGCTCACTGTCATGTGATGTTTTCGCTAAAGCACCAGAGTAAAAATGGTCAAAAAATGGGGAGGGGGCGGCCTGCCTGTGATGTCATGTGTAACAACCGCCACCATTTAACAATGAATTTTCTAGCCGGGAAATTGTGGCCGTAAATCGGTGGTGAGTTCTAGTCCCACCTTAGGCATGAAAGCCAGCTGGGTGACTTTGGGCCAATCAGCAGGAGACTGTGAGTTCTAGTCCCGCCTGAGGCATGAAAGCCAGCTGGGTGACTTTGGGCCAATCAGCAGGAGACTGGGAGTTCTAGTCCCGCCTGAGGCATGAAAGCCAGCTGGGTGACTTTGGGCCAATCAGCAGGAGACTGGGAGTTCTAGTCCCGCCTGAGGCATGAAAGCCAGCTGGGTGACTTTGGGCCAATCAGCAGGAGACTGGGAGTTCTAGTCCCGCCTGAGGCATGAAAGCCAGCTGGGTGACTTTGGGCAAATCACCAGGAGACTGGGAGTTCTAATCCTGCCTTAGGCATGAAAGTTGGCTAGGTGACCAACCCCAGGATCAGATCAGTCCCAGGCAGAGAAGGTGGGGCCATAAAATGAAATCAGTTTCATGTTTGTAACCATTATCTCAAAAGTGACAGCATAAAGAACCCTAATCTGAATCTACTCAGAGTTTATTACCTCTGCAAGTTTCTTCCACTTTTTTTTTTTTTTTTTGGTTCTGAGTCACAGCTGAAACCCAGGTCTCTCCTCCTCCTTGGTAGCTTTCAGACATGCAGAAGGTGAAAGGTGCCAAGTATCGACTCCCAGGGGAAGACGGTTGATCAGAATGACAGAATAATAAAACGGAAGGATAAAAGATGGGCAGGAAATAACAGAGCAACAGAACAACAAAATAACAGCACGGCACAATAGCACAATAACCCTAACCCTAACCCTTGGAGGTCATCTAGTCCGACCCCCCCACCCAAGCAGGAGACCCTAGCAGAATAGCAAAGTTGGAAGGGACCTTGGAAGTCATCTAGTCCAACCCCTCGCTCGAGCAAGAAACCCTAACAGAATAACAGAATAGCAGAATACCCCCCACCCCCCAGTCACCTTCTAAGGAAGATGAGGGTCATAAAAATATAATAATAAACCGATCGATAAATAAATACAATTTTGAAAACCCTTTTGGTGAAGAATGATGCAGCAGAGGCCAAACGATCATGCATTGCCTCCTTGGCCCAGAATATATTCAGTTGAGGGTTTTTTTTTAAGATGACTTGGCAGCAAAAACACTGTAATTACAGAGCCTTATTTTATTTTTTTTCTAAGCAGAAACCCTATTTGATAATATTTTCCCACACTCGGATGGGCACAAGTGACCCAGGAGAGTCCAAGGTCAGGTGGTTTAATGAGCTCTTAGCTTCATGTGAGGCCCGTCCTTCAGAAGCCAAGTAAACATGTCCCAAAGTCAAAGAAAGAACGGAGGAGAAATTGGAGGATTTTTTTTTTCAGTTTCAGGATTCATTCATTAAGAAAAGCATTTTTCTCAGGTCTGCTCTGCTCCATAGGAAGTCCTCGAGTTACAACCATAATTGAGCCTGTTAACTATGCTCATAAGTAAGTTGCCACCATAATAAAACTGGCCATTGGGTGACCGAACTGGTTTTATGACCATTTTTCCTACAGTGGTCATTAAGGTTGACTCAACCTCCCATCCTTTCTAAGGTAGGTAAATTGAGGACCCAGTTTATGGGGGAAATAAGCCGACTTTGTATAAATATAGAAAAGTATGATGGCTATTGCTTAACGCATTGTAAGCTGCCCTGAGTCTCCGGAGAAGGGCGGCATATAAATCAAATCTTTAAATAAAATAGGAATGTGGCAGTTATAAAGCGAATGACGTGGTCGTTAAAGAAAGCCATTGTGAAACGGCCCTCCCCTAGTTGACAGACATACAGGTAGTCCTGAACTTATGACCGCTTGTTTAGTGACCAGTTCAAAATGACAACGGCAGTGAAAGAAGCAACTTACGACCATTTTTCATACTTACAACCGGAATAACAGAATCACAGAGTTGGAAGGGACCTTGGAGGTCATCTGGCCCAACCCCCCACCCAAATCCTTGCAGCATCCTGGTGGTCGCATGATCAAAATTTCGACGCTCGGCAACTGACTCATACTTATGACGGTTGTCGTGCAATCTCCTTTTGCGACCTTCTAAGAAGAAAAGTCAATGGGGACAGCCAGATTCACTTAGCGACTCTGGCGAGAAAGCTCGTAAAACAGGGCACTTAATTCACTTCACCCCGGTCTCACCTAGGAAATGAAAATTTTGGACCTGACTGGGGTCATAAGTCGAGGACTGTTGTACGTTGCAGGAAAACCGTGTTCCAACTCTCGGTGTCCAGGACAAGAACCAGGAATTTTGCAGAGGCTGTTTTGAGGTCATCTCTGACGCCAACGCAGAGTCAGAAGGCATTGTCTTTCCATGCTTTCCATTTTTCTGAGAAGTCACTGAGATGCTATTAAAAAAACAAAAGGAAAAAAGAGCAGAAAAATCAACCAACAGCTACCCTACTGTTAAAAAAAACTTCTCAGCCAGCAGGGCTCAAACCCTCAAACTTTTCACATTTAAATAAACCCGGAATTTTTCAAGACCGTAAATACTACGTGGGCTCTGTTTATCCTGAGCTCTTAGGACCCCGCATACTTGCGCACGATTGAAATAACTGCTTGACACATCATCCTTGACTAGAGTCAAGGAATGGGCAACCATGATTTATTGCCTTGTTGTGTTCTACAACTTTCCCCTTCAGAGCAACGGAAGCTATTGTGTGTACAAAGGTCAGTTTGCTTGGAGTAACCTAATAGTAGCAGCCTCTTGCATCTGCGCATACACAGGCATTGCAGGCAAATCCCTTGTCAGTGTGATTGCATCCATAGAATTCCTTTTCAATCACTTTGATAAATAAATATTTTAGAGCAGTGTTTCAATTGAAGATGGGTAGACTTCAACTCCCAGATTTCCCCAGCCAGCAAGAATTCTGGCCACTCTACTTCAAATGATCAAGGTTGAAAAACACTCTTCCAGAATTCTGGAAGTTGAAATTTACCCATCCATGAAGTCCATCCATATTGACTTCTGGGAGTTGAAGGCCACCCATCTTCAAGTGGTCAAGGTTGAAAAAGACTTTCCAGAATTCTGGAAGTTAGTCCACCCATCCATGAAGTTCACCCACGTTGACTTCTGGGAGTTAAAGCCCACCCATCCATCAAGTCCATCCACATTCACTCCTGGGAGTTAAAAGTCCACCTATCTTCAAGTGGTCAAGGTTGGAAAACACCCTTCCAGAATTCTGGAAGTTGAAATCTACCCATCCGTGAAGTCCATCCACATTGACTTCTGGGAGTTGAAGCCCACCTATCCATCAAGTGGTCAAAGTTGAAAAACACTCTTCCAGAATTCTGGAAGTTGAAATCTACCCATCCATGAAGTCCACCCACATTCACTTCTGGGAATTGAAGTTCACCCATCTTCAAGTGGTCAAGGTTGAGAAACACCTTTCCAGAATTCTGGAAGTTGGTCCACCCATCCATGAAGTTCACCTACATTGACTTCTGGGAGTTGAAACCTACCCATCCATGATGTCCATTCACATTCACTTCTGGAAATTGAAGTCCACCTATCTTCAAGTGGTCAAGGTTGAAAAACACTCTTCCAGAATTCTAGAAGTTGAAATCTACCTATCCATGAAGTCCATCCACATTCACTTCTGGGAGTTGATGTCCACCCATCTTCAAGTGGTCAAGGCTGAGAAACACCCTTCCAGAATTCCAGAAGTTGAAGTCCACCCATCCATGAAGTTCATCCACATTGACTTTTGGGAATGGAAGTCCACCTGTGTCCAACTGGCCAAAGTTGAGATACACTGATCAAGAGTGTGTTAAATGGCTTTATGACTCCAGTATCCAATGACCTTGAGATGTTGTGAAAAGTGAGGGTGGTTTATGGAAGCTTCTAAGGACTTACAATTTGGAAGGCTGATCTTATTTATTTTGTCCTCACAGAGAAATTGAGTGTCCCAAGAAAATACATTGGTTTTGCAGATCAAGAATTATTAACTTTGAACTCAAAGGCTGCACAGCTCTTGATTTGCCACACTCAAAATGGTTTTTCATAGAACATAGAATCACAAGGGTGGAAGGGACCTCAGAGGTCTTGCTCAAAGCTGGAGACCTCATACCATCTCTGTCAAATGGTTGTCCAATCTCTTCTTGAACAACCTCCAGTTGATGGAGCATTCACAACTTCAGGAGGCAAATTGTTCCCTTGGTTAATTGTTCTCACTGTCAGGAAATTCCTTCTTGCCTCTAGATTGGATTTCAAAAAGCACAAATGAAATGAGTCCATCGTAATTTACAGACAATGCAAACTTGTTTTTGAGAAATATTCTGGGTTATGGCATGTCCTGCCCAAGGGAGGTTGCATCTGGAGGACAATGGGACGTGGCCAAAGTAGTGATATTCAGCTAGTTAAGACCAGTTAGTGGCAACCACTGGTGGGCCCTCCCACCTGCCCACCTGCCCCGTGTTCTGCCATCCTATTTAGCCACATTTTCTAAGCAGCATGCATGCATGCAAGCTATTCACACAAACAAAATGTCAGGTGCATCTGCGAAAGGTGGATGCATGCACACTTACATTTTCGGTGTGTGGCGAACTTGTGCTAAAAACCCACCTCTGCCTGGCCACCTCTGCCATCCTTTTTCTATTTTTAATTTTTTTATTAAGACAAACAAACATTTAATACATCAGCCATCCCTTCCCTGTGACATCTCGGTGTTACCTTCCTCAATTCTCCTACTTCTTCTTCTTCCAAAAGTTTCTTCTATCTTGATCTTCATCCAAACCATTGTAAAATTTGTTACCAAAACAATATTCTAGTCATCAAGTTTTTACACATCGTTATAAAATTAATCATTTATATCTCTTTTCCAACCAACGATAAAAATAATTCCATATCTTGAAATATTCTAACTCTTCCCTTTCCTTAATCATCAAAGTTAATCTATTCATTTCTGCACGATCTAAACATTTTTTTATTACTTCTTCTTCCAAAGGTATTTTCTCTGCTTTCCAATTTTGAGCATAAACAATTCTTGCAGCTGTTACTGCATCTATAATCAGGTAAATATTTTCCTTATTAATTTTTTCAGGAAGGTTACCCAATAGAGACAACTCTGGTTTAAGGTCAATATGTAGCTGTATCATTTCTTCCAACCAGGCACCTCTGCCATCCTGAAAGGACAGAGTTTTGAACCGACTTTTTTGGGAGAACTTTAATTCTGCATATCAGGTGTGTTGCATTCCCTGTGGACCGAGGGACCTGGACAATCTATATGGTTTTATAGATCAAGGAAACGTGTTCAGCTGGGCCCATAAAATGGTGGCCATTGCCGAGATACCTGCAGCTCATGAGCACATGTGACCCTTGGCACTTTTCCATGAAAAACTTGGCAGCAAGTCCGACTTGCAATAAATGTTTATATTCTAACCTCATGTCCCCTCATAAACCTCCCCGCCTGGGCTTTGGCAGAGCCTGCGGCCGCTTAGCAGCCCCCTCCTCCTCTTCCGAGGAGGCGGTTAGTGGTTCAGATCGGTTGGAGACCAAGAAGGAGCAGTTTAGGTCAGGGGTTTGAAGAGAATGGGAGGGCAGCCTTGCTTGTGAAATTGGTACGGTTTGCGATAGACTTTACAGTGTTATTAAATATGATGCAGAGGACAGAAGGGGGGGGGAGGAAGGAAGGAAGGAAGGAAGGAAGGAAGGAAGGAAGGAAGGAAGGAAGGAAGGAAGGAAGGAAGGAAGGAAGGAAGTTGGAGTCCTTATGAAGATCCTTTCTTTAATTATAAATTTTAGCAAGGGGATTAAAAACAAACCCAGACTAATAAATAGGAAAGAAAGAGAGGGAGAGGGAGAGGGAGAGGGGAAGGGAAGGGAAGGGAAGGGAAGGGAAGGGAAGGGAAGGGAAGAAGGAAGGAAGGAAGGAAGGAAGGAAGGAAGGAAGGAAGGAAGGAAGGAAGGAAGGAAGGAAAGAAAGAAAGAAAGAAAGAAAGAAAGAAAGAAAGAAAGAAAGAAAGAAAGAAAGAAAGAAAGAAAGAGGGAGAGAGGGAGGGAGGAAAGAAAGATAGACAAAAAGAAAGATAGATAGAAAGAAAGAGGGAGAGAGGAAGGAAGGAAAGAAAGAAAAAGAAAGAAAGAGGGAGGGAGGGAGGAAGGAAGGAAGGAAGGAAAGAAAGGGAGGGAGGGAGGAAGGAAGGAAAGAAGGAAAGAAAGAAAGAAAGAAGGAAGGAAGGCAAGAAAGAAAGAAAGAAAGAAAGAAAGAAAGAAAGAAAGAAAGAAAGAAAGAAAGAAAGAAAGAAAGAAAGAGAAAATGGGCTAAAGGTTGCTCTCAGCTCTTTGCAGGGATCTTGTTCCCAAGGCCATGCCATCTGGGCGAAAGGTCAGCTATTGTTCTTTCCACCAAGCTGGACTTTCCATAGGAGGCTCCCTCCCTCCTTCCTTCCTTCCTTCCTCCCTCCCCATCAGGGACTTTTTCCATTTTTTTCCATCTCCGATTCCACCCCGAACTTCCCTGCTTTAGAGCCATTGAAACAAAGCCCTTCTCTGTTCCTCTTATGACTATGAGCTACAAATCCCCCCTGCACTCTTGTTGAGGGGTCTGCATCTGGGGGGACACTTCCCCCCCCCCATCTTTCTACATTTATTGTGACAGTGTTGTTGTTTTATGATCTCCTTGTGTCTGGAGTCAAGGAGGTGCAGGTCACCACTAGTCTTGACCTGCCCAGACAAATGCAGTCCTCATTTCCCTTGGCAGAACCTCCCAATGTGGCTCCCTTCCACGTAGACCAGAGTTCTCCAAACTTGGAAACTTTAAAAGATGGGAGGACTTCAGCTCCCAGAATTCTCCAACCAGCATGCTTTAACAGATGAACAGAGTTGGAAGGGACCTTGGAGGTCATCTAGTCCAACTCCCCCGCACCCAAGCACGAGACCCTACTACACCATTTCTAAGAGGGGCCAGTCCAGTCTCTTCTTGAAAGCCTCCAGTGATGATGAAGCTCCCACAACTTCTGAAGGCAACTTCTGTTCCATGGGTTGATTGCTCTCACTGTCAGAAAATTCCTCCTTATTTCCAGGTTGAATCTCTCCTTGTTCAGTTTCCATCCATTCTTCCTTGTCTGGCCTTCGGGTGCTTTGGAAAATAGCTTGACCCCCTTCCTCCTCTCTGGGGCAGCCCCTCAAATATTGGAAGATGGCTATCCTGTCTCCCTTGGTCCTTCTCTTCACTAGGCTAGACATACCCCAACTCCTGCAATCATTCATCGTCTGTTTGAGCCTCCAGTCCCCTCATCCTCCTGGTTGCTCTTCTCTGCACTCTTTCTAGAGTCTCAACTTCTTTTTTATAGTGGGGTGACCGAAACTGGATGCAGGATTCCAGGTGTGGCCTTACTAAGGCTTTAAGATGGGTGGACTTCAACTCCCAGAATTCCCCGGCCAGGGTGGTGGCTGAAAAATTCTGGGAGTTGAAGTCCACCCATCTTAAAGTTGCCAAGTATGAAAAAGCCTGACTTGGACAGAGACAGAAATAGCCCTTGGCAGATCAAGAGTGATGATGACCCACTAATGATCGATTGAGGTCTATTGTTGATAGCCGTATTAATTCAGGAATAATAAAATGTTTCATACATAAACAACCACCAAAGCCTTTCTGGAGAAACATTTTAAGTTTCAAAAATTAAGAGGGATTTGAACTTTGTTATCAGATTCTGCTTTTTCAATGGTCGCTCACCTTGAGGCTCCACTAAGCCCTAAAAAGAAATTTATTTATTTATTTATTTATTGGTTCGATTTATATGCCACCCTTCTCCGGAGACTCAGGGCAGTTTACAATGCATTAAGCAATAGCCTTCATACTTTTGTATATACCTGCTTAGTAGGGCTTTCGCCTCCCCCCCAAGCGCTGTTCTTTTTTATACAAAATCAGCTTATTGCCCCCACAATCCGGGTCTTCATTTTACCTACCTCGAAAGGATGGAAGGCTGAGTCAACCTTGAGCCTGGTGAGATTTGAACTCGCAGTAATTACAAGCAGCTGGCAGCTAAGGGCTATTTAACAGCGCTTTAGTCCGCTGCTCCACCAAGGCTCTTTTAGTGTTGTGTTATTCGCCATCATCCTGAAAAGTGAGTCTTAACTCTCTATTTCAGTGTTTCTCAACCTTGGTAGCTTGAAGATGGGTGGACTTCAGCTCCCAGAATCCCCCAGCCAGCAGTGTTTCCCTTGGAAACTTGAAGATGGATGGAGTTGAAGTCCATCCATCTTCAAGTTTCCAAGGGAAACACTGCTCTATTTTGATTTTTGATTTAAAATAAAAAAGACAAATGCAGCCCTGGAAAACCAAGTGGTCCCTGAGCAGCTTGCAGATTCAACATCTCCTTGTTTTTGCCTGCCGTCCCGATCAACCAGAACACACACACACACACACACAGAGACAGAGGCAAACGCACAAACAGGCCTTCAATGGTTGTGTTGCTCTGTTGTTGCTTGGCTGCAAAGTATTCCCATTTAGCTTCGCACCTGCTTTGACCTGGGCAGGTGATGGGTGCAGCTCGGCTCTGCTGCTGGTTCAATACACACACACACACACACACATCACATACACCCAGAGGCACAAATCCCAGGGGCTAATTTTAAAAGACGGGCAGGGATGGCAATGGGGTTTTCTACTGTGTGTTTAATCCACTCTTTGGCATCCGCAGACGAGCAGCAAAGCCGAGACTTTGGGCTGAGCCCCCGTGGCAGGTGGGGCTGCGATTCAGTCCGGGTGGGGGGAGGTGGGGGGGGGTCTGTTGATTTCCTTTGTGCAAGATTGCAAAGGCACAATTGCCCATCCTTCTAGGGAGAGCCCCCCACACACACACCCTCCTACTGGGTCAAGTGTTTGGAAACCATTAGTCCTTCCCCAAGAGAAAAAGACTTCAGTGGTGGAAGCTTTGCTTGGCTTGTCTCATCATTTATTTTATTTGATTTTATTGGTTTATTTAGAGCCTGCCTTTATTATTTTTACAAGCACTTCAAGGTGGCAAATATATATATATATATATATATACACACACACACACACACACACACACACAACATGCCTTCCTCCTCCTATTTTTCCCACCACAACAACCTTGTGAGGCGGGTTGGGTCAAGACGGAGGGACTCACCCAGTTGGCTTTCTTGGCTAAGATGAGACTAGAACTCCCAGTCTCCTGGTGATTGGCCCAAAGTCACCCAACCAGCTTTCATGCTTAAGGCGGGACTAGAACTCCCAGTCTCCTGGTGATTGGCCCAAAGTCACCCAACCAGCTTTCATGCTTAAGGCTGGACTAGAACTCCCAGTCTCCTGGTGATTGGCCCAAAGTCACCCAACGAGCTTTCATGCCTATGGTGGGACTAGAACTCCCAGTCTCCCGGTGATTGGCCCAAAGTCATCCAGCCGGCTTTCATGGCTAAGGTGGAATTAGAATTCACCGCCTCCCGCTTTCTTGCCTGGTGCCTTCACCACTAGACCAACCTGCCTCTTGGCTGGTTGGCTTTGATGAAAGAAATCACACTTTCAGGATGTCTCCCGAAGGGGAATAGGAGGAGAGGAGAGGAGAGAAGAGTTGGAAGGGATCTTGTAGGTCATCTAGTCCAACCCCCTGCTGAAATAGGACACCCTATTTAAGATGGGTGGACTTCAACTCCCAGAATTCCCCACCCAGCCTGCTTTAAGATATATAATGTTCAACTCCCAGAATTCCCAAGCCAACATTTTGGGATCTTGGCTTGTCCATCCATTGGGCGGGGGTTGGACTAGATGCCCTCCAAGGTCCCTTCCAACTGTTCATCTGAATAATCTATATCTCACTTTGCTTCCTTTTGAGGTCAGCCATGGCTAGACCAGGATTTTAAGTCTACAAGCCATCTTGTTAAAGAATTCTTGCTATTTTGGCACATTCACAGCTTGGTGATTCTTTGGGCTCCTGGCTGGAGGCCGTTTGGCACTCAGATTGTTGATTGTCCTCTTCAGGGCAGCCACTTAAATTTATGAGCCATCCTCCATTTGGAGTAGAAGCTCCCAGGGTCATTCACTCTGGGATCAAAAGCCAGGAATTCTTTGGGGAAGTTTACAGCCAGAGCTTGAAGGCCATTCCTGCGTCTTGGGAAGATTTTGGATTCAAGTTGGGGAAAAAAAGGAAATATCCTTATTTTCTACAGTATTGGCCAAAATTGTGGAAAGCTTTTTGGAAAAGTGTACTTTCTAAAACTAGCTTAATAATACCTCCTTTTTGAGGGGAGTATCATCATAAAATTATATATCAATGGAAAGATAATTTAATCCAGAATGAATTGCAATAACTTTTATGAAGGATTTGCTATTAGAATAGCAGTTACAGTATGAAGAAGGAAAGGGAAACATGTAGAAAAAAAAAGGAGATAGGCAAAAATGATCCCCATAGAAAAAATGAGATAGGCAAAAATGATCCTCATGTCAGTTAATCCTCCGTTGGGTAACCTTTAGCATGAATGACGGCCTTACAACGTCTTCCCATGGAGGGAACCAAGTCTTTGAGTTCAGCAGCTGTTCTCATGTGAAACCAAGATTGAAGGATGGCTTCTATGAAATGGATTTTATTGCTGGGTCGCTTCTGACTAACCAGTTTCTTTCATCGGCGCCATAGATTTTCAATTGGGCGAAGGTCTGGGCTATTTCCAGGCCATTCCAGCAGTGGAATAGGATTCTCTTTTGAAACTCCAAACAAAAAGTGGATTTTCAAGATGGGCCACTTTAAGAGTTGTGGCCTATGCTGGCTGGGGAATTCTGGGAAAGTCCACATCTCTTAAAGTTGCCAAAGTTGAGGAACCAGGGGACAATGCTTTGCCCACTGAACAATCCCGAAAGGGTGAAGTGTGCTTTCTTCAAAAAACTTATAGGACACAGAAGACAGAATGACAGAGTTGGCGAGGGACCTTGGAGGTCATCTAGTCAACCCCCCCTCCTGCTCAGCACAGAGGTTCGTCTCTTCCTCCACCCTCTGCCCTTCTTAGGGATGGCACAGAAACCCTGGGGCTGAGCCAAAGCAGGAGATGATGCTGCGCAGAACTGGTGTGTATATCTCTCGGTGTGTGTGTATGTGTGTATTTGTGCAATTACTAGGAAAGTGTAACAAGAGAACCACACAGACTCTTTCACTCTTTTTCGTAGGGTGCCAAGATGCCTTTGGGTGAAGCTGGCAAGCACAAACTGGCTCCAGCAAGCAGAGGGAAGCTCTCCTGATTGGCCGAGAGGAGCAGAGGGCGGCAGGGATTGGTGGAGCCCCTGTGGCATGTGGGTGCCCACACCTCAGCTGCATGCTCGGCTGAAGAAGGAAATGTTCCCGGGTCCCAGGAAGGAGAAAAACATCGCCCAGCCGCCTCCTGTCTTCCTTGAGCTAAAAGGAGTGGAGGAGACCCCCTCTACCCTCCGCGGGGCTGGGGAGGGGGCTGCAGGGCCTCAAATGGCAGGCCAGGTATCTGGTTGCAACAGAGATCTTTAGTTGAGTTGGAGTCCTTCTGAAGATACTTTCATTATAAGTTTTACCAAGGGGATAAAAACAAATCGAGACTAATAAATAGGAAAGAAAGAGAGAGGGAGGAGAGGGGAAGGAAAGGAAGGAAGGAAGGAAAGAAGGAAAGAGAAAGAAAATAAGAGAGAGAGGGAGAAAGAGAGAGAGAGAGAGAGATAAAGGAAGGAAGGAAGGAAGGAGGGAGGGAGGAAGGAAGGAAGGAAAAAGGGAGGGAGAGGAAGAAAAAAAGGAAAGAGAAAGAGAGAGAGAGAGAAAGGGAGGAAGGAAGGAGGGAGTGGGAAAGAGGGAGGGAGAAAGAGGGAGGGAGAGGAAGGAAGGAAGGAAAGAGAAAGAAAGAAAGAGGGAGGGAGGGAGGGAGGGAGGGAGGGAGGAAAAAGAGGGAGGGAGAGGAAGGAAGGAAATAGAAAGAAAGAATAAAAGAGAGAAAGAAAGGAAGGAAGGAAGGAAGATAATGGTGGTTAGCTTAGATTGGGGAAAAGGAATGAAGGAACAGAGGGAGGGAGGAAAGAAGGAAAAAAGAGAGATGGTGGTAGAAAAAGAAGGAAAGCAAAAGGGCTGAAAGAAACAATACAAATAAATAGAAAGGAGCAGCTTCCAATTTCCAATGCAGTAAATATAAACAGAATTACAAGGTTCTCTCTTACTGTGATTACAAAAGAAATATATTTATTTTAGCACTGAGCCTGGAATTACAGTCATAAGTCCTGTAAAAACCACCTGACCAGCATCAATTTTTGGAGCAGTTAAGCAAAGGCCCACGGTTGTTAAACAAGTCTCTTTCCCCCAATGGGCTTTTTTTTTTTTTTTTTTTTTGCTGTAAACCAGACACCCAAAATCATTAAAAAAACCCCATGAAAATCAGGGTCACCTGAAGGATGCTGCAATTGGCCCTAAATTTGATCCAGTTCCGAAATGTCAATCACAGCCCTCGGAGCTTTGAAAACGGATCCCAAGTAGCATCTGGGGAGATCTGTCCTAACCTTGAAAGGTCTCTAAGCAACCCATCATTAAGCGAGGACTATCTCTGCAAATACTCCTCATTCTGTCCTTTTCCTTCAAGCCCCTCTGTATTTTTTGAAGGATGCATTTTACCCCTCCAGCAATTTTGGCTACCTCAGCTGCTCCGGCCTTCCTCCCACCACAAATTCTTGCTGCGTCTTTAATCTGTTCCCAGGCCTGGGTGGATCACATTTGCCCATATAATTATAATTTATTTATCTCCTGTGTGAAAAGCATTTGGAGAGGGGCCAAGTTGATTTATCTCGGGCTGCTCATTGGCTGTTCCCAACACACAATGGAACCACGTCTGAGATTCAGACAGGTAGTCCTCAAATTATAGGATCACAATTGAGTCCTAAATTTCTGTTGCTTAAGTGAGACGTTTTTATTAAGTGAGTTTTGCCCCCCTTTACGGCCTTTCATCCCACAGTTGTTAAGTGAATCACTGCAGTTGTTAAGTTAGGAACATGGTTGTTAAGTGAGTCTGGGTTTGATCATATGCCCATGGGGACTACTGAACAGTTGTAAGTGTGAAAAATGCTCATTTCACTTTTTTCAATGCCGTTATAACTTTGAATAGTCACTAAATGAACTGTTGTAAACTAAAACTACTTCTCTTCTCTTCTCTTCTTCTCTTCTCTTCTCCTCTATTTTCTATTCTATTCCATCCCTCTGCTAAATAACTAATTTCCCCAACACTATCAAACTATTTACTAAGACTGTATTACTATTATTCTTTTCATCCTTCCTATGACCTATCGCCTCCCCCTTACGACTATAACCATGCTGCTTTTATCTCTACAATTTATACTTATTTAGTTTCCTAGTACGATTTGATTGCTTATTTAGTATCCTACAACTATCACTAAGTGTTGTATCTTGTGATTCTTGATGAATCTATTTTTTTGAATGTACATGGAGAGCTTGATGCACCGAAGACAAATCCCTTGTGTGTCCAACCACACTTGGCCAATAAAGAATTCAATTCAATTCAATTCAATTCAATTCTTCTCTTCTCTTTTCTCTTCTCTTCTCTTCTCTATCTACTCCACTCCACTCCACCTGTTCTGTTCTGTTCTGTTCTGTTCTGTTCTGTTCTGTTCTGTTCTGTTCTATTCTATTCTATTCTATTCTATTCTATTCTATTCTATTCTATTCTATTCTATTCTATTCTATTCTATTCTATTCTATTCTATTCTATTCTGTTCTCTTTCATTTCCTATTCCATTCCATTCCCTTCTCTTCTCTTCTCTTCTCTTCTTCTCTTCTCTTTTCTTCTCTTCTCCGCTCTTCTCTTCCATTTCCTATTCTATTCTATTCTATTCTATTCTATTCTATTCTATTCTATTCTATTCTATTCTATTCTATTCTATTCTATTCTATTCTATTCCATTCCATTCCATTCCATTCCATTCCATATCCCTTATTGCATTCTATTCTTCTAAATAAACCAAATCCCCAATGAATCAGCGTTAAACTGAATCTACTGCTTGCCATGGGCTGTAAACTATAAAAAAAAATTGCCTTTCGCTCCCTTTTGAAATAAGAGACGCCCAGAAATCCCCAGACCAGATTGGAAAAGGGAGCCGCCGCGATGATTCATCTGAGCGAGAGAAGCAGCCGGAACAGGCTGTTCCACCGTGGGAAGCGCGGGCGGCATCAGGCGGAAGACGCGTGCAAGCCGAGTGCTGAAAAGCGCCCGGCCAATCGCGGGCCGCGTGATCCCTCCAGCCGGCCAATCAGAGGCCGCCTGGCGCAGCATCTTCTAAGCATGGAAGCCTCGGCCGCCTCCGGGGACCGCAAAACTCTCCTCTTCCCGCTGAGAGGGATTTCTTTGCTTGCAAGAGGATCTCTTTCCTGTCCTCCCCACCCCCGCTTTCTCCCCCTCCTCCGCTTCTGCCTTTTTTGGGGAAGGGCGAGCTATTTTTTGCAAAGGGGGGGGGGGGCGAGGAAATAACAAACTTTTGCAAATTGCATCTTCGGAGTGCAATGGGGAAGGATCGAGAGATCCCTGGATCTTTCGGATGGGCCAGCTTAATTTTCAGGTTGCATATCTTTAGGGGTGCCCCCATTTTTTTCCCCACCTTAAAATAGACCCCCCCAGTGGTTCTCCAGCCAGAATTCCCCAGCCAGCATTTCTTTAAAAGTGGATTCCAACTCCCCAACAGAGAGGAGGGGGTCAGCCTATTTTCCAAGGCACCCAAAGGCCAGACAAGGAACAATGGATGGAAACTGATCAAGGAGAGATTCAACCTGGAAATAAGGAGAAATTTCCTGTCAGGAGAACCATCAACCCATGGAACAGAAGTTGCCTTCAGAAATTGTGGGAGCTTCATCCCTGGAGGCTTTCAAGAAGAGAATGGACTGCCATTGGTCAGAAATGGTGTTGGCTCTCCTGCTTGGGTGAGGGGTTGGTCTAGATGACCTCGAAGGTCCTTCCAACTCAGTTAATCTATTTATTTATTATTTCTTTATTTATTTATTGGTTCAATTTATATGCCACCCTTCTCCGGAGACTCAGGGCGGCTTACAATACGTTAAGCAATAGCCTTCATACTTTTGTATATTTTATACAAAGTCAGCTTATTGCCCCCACAATCCGGGTCCTCATTTTACCTACCTCGGAAGGACAGAAGGCTGAGTCAACCTTGAGCCTGGTGAGATTCGAACTTGCAGTAATTGCAGGCAGCTGGTGTCACTTAACACCACTTTAATCTGCTGCGCCACCAAGGTTCTAATCTGCTAAAGTGAATTTTATAATGACTTGATAAGACCTCAATTGGAATCTAGTTTTGGTCACAACACTATAAAAACACTTTGATACTCTAGAAAGAGTTAATAGAAGAGCAACAAAGATTAAAACATAAAAGAAAGGGACTAACACATATGATGAAGCACGGTTGCAGGAACTGGGCCTGGCTAGTCTAGAGAAGAGAAGGACCAGGGGAGACAGGAGAGCATCTTCCAATATTTGTGGGGCTGCCCCAGAGAGGAGGAAGGGGGTCAGGCTATTCTTCAAAGCACCAAAATGCCAGACAAGGAATAATGGATGGAAACTGAACAAGGAGAGATTCAATCTGGAAATGAGGAGGAATTTTCTGACAGTGAGAACCATCAGCGCATGGAACAGAAGTTGTGGGAGCTTCATCACTGGAGGCTTTCAAAAAGAGACTGAACTGTCATCTGTCAAAGATGGTGTAGGCGCTCCTGCTTGGGCGGGGGGTTGGACTAGATGACCTCCAAGGTCCCTTCCAACTCTTGTTATTCTGAAGAATTCATGCTGGCTGGGGAATCCTGGGAGTTGAAATTCATCTACATTGAAACAGCCAAGATTGAGAAAAGCTGGTCTGAAGGGAAAAGGCTGAAATTGTTGACTTTGTGTTAAAGGGAAAAAAAACAGTGAAACGATTATTGGAAGAATTTACTTGGTCTGATTTTCTGAGCCAGCTCACGAATAAATGTATAATACGTGATAAACACAAATGGCCCTTTGCTTGGAGGTAGAGTGATTTATTCATTCATTCAACCACATAGAAGGATCCTAGACTTACGACCACTAAGCGGGACAGTTGTTAAGTTAATTTTGTTCCATTTTACGACCTTCCTTGTTACAGTTGTTAAGTCAATCACTGCCGTTGTTAAGTTACTTATCTGGTTGTTAAGTGAATCCGGCTTCCCCATTGACTTTGCTTGTCAGAAGGTCACAGAAGGGGATCACTTGACCCACCCACCCCCGGGGATGCTGCAACCGTCATAAATGCTCTCTACATGGGGCTCCCCTTGGGGTGCACCCGGAGGCTCCAACTGGTGCAGAATGCGGCCGCGCGGGGGATTATGGGAGCAACGGGACGCTCCCACTTGACACCTCTCCTGCGTGAGCTGCATTGGCTGCCGGTGGACTTTCGGGTGCGTTTCAAGGTGTTGGTAACCACCTTTAAAGCGCTCCATGGCTTAGGACCAGGGTACTTACGGGACCGCCTTCTTCCACCAATTGCCTCCCACCGGCCGGTTCGCTCCCACAGAGAGGGCCTCCTCAGGGTACCGTCAGCCAGACAGTGCCGGCTGGCGACCCCCAGGGGGAGAGCCTTCTCTGTGGCCGCACCCACCCTCTGGAATGATCTGCCTCCAGAGTTAAGAACAATCTCTGACCTCCCGACCTTCCGGCGGGCTTTAAAAACCCATCTTTTTCAGCTTGCCGGCTTAGCCTGATTCCTATAGTATTTTATCATTTTAGAGTTTTATTTTAATATGAAGTTAGTTTTAATCTATGGCCATTTGTATTGTTATTTTATGAAATTTTAACTTTTGTATGTTTGTTTTTTAATTGGCTGTGCACCGCCCTGGGTCCGTAAGGAGAAGGGCGGTATATAAATCTAAATAAAGTAAAGTAAAGTAAAGTAAATGTGAGTCCCTTGCCAAGCATCTGAATTTTGATCGCGTGAGTGTTGTAAATCGAGAACTACCTATAGCCGTGATGGCGAACCTATGGCACACGGAGCCATATCTGTGGGCACGTGGGCGTTGTCTTAGATCAGCTCCGGTGCGCATACGCCCACCAGCCAAATAATTTCCAGTCCCAGCAGAAGTTGGGAAACAGTCTGTTTCCAGCCTCCAAGAAAGCCCCTGGAGCCTGGGGAGGGCAAAAAAACAGGCCCATCCTGCCATTGCATGCCAAAAGCAGGGGAAAGCACGAGGGGATCATGCACGCATGCATGGGGAGGCGGGGTGCATTGAATTATGGGTGTGGGCATGTACGCACGCAAACCCCCCCCCCGCTCCCACACTTTTGGCACGCGATGGCAAAAAGGTTAGCTATCACTGACTTATAGTCTTGTGTGTATAGTAGAAGTAATTATGAGAAGGTTTCATTTTAATGTTTAGCTCTGCAACTTGAGGTGATTTTGTCCTGGGCTTTGATCCTGAGGGGCAAGTCTAGGTAGGGGTACAGTTAGTCCTCGACTTACGACAGTTTGTTTAGTGACGTTTCCAAGTTACAGTGGCACCGAAACAAGTGACTTGCGGCCATTTTTCACACTTACCAACTAGCATCCCTGTGGTCACATGAACAAAATTCAGATGCTTGACAATTGACTCCGATTTATGACCCTTGGCCAGTGACTCACACTTATGACGGTGGCAGGGTCCTGGGGTCCCAGGATCCCCTTTCGCAACCTTCTGACAAGCAAAGTCCGTGGAGAAACTGGATTCATTTAACAACCAGGTTACTCACTTATCGTCTGTGGTGATTCATTTAATGACGATGGCCAGAAAAGTTGTAAAATGGGGCAAAACTCACTTAAGAAGTGTCTCACTGAACAACAGAAATGTTGGGCTCAATTGTGGTCGTAAGTCGAGGACTCCCTGTATCGGATTTTCCCTGAGGAAGTAAGATCCTTCCTAGGTGTGGATTATTACCAGGGGATCTGGCATTTTCCCCTTATCTTGAGAGTCTTTGAGGGAGCCTCCTAAGCATTAGCAGTCTATCTTTATTTGGGGGCTTCCAAGAGCTGCTTGAAGAGAATGGGTGGGAGCAGGGGATCAAAGGCTTGTCCGGGCTGTTTTTTATGTATATTTTAATAGGATGATGGGTGGATTCCACAATTGAAAGAAATGAAAATTAAATAAGGCTTTGAAGGGAGAGGAAAATCTAGGTTTGCTCTTATTTGTTAAAGAGAAGGTCAGGGATTATTCTATTTCATTCATATTTCATTCCCATGAGAAGGGTAGCATATAAATGTAAGAATAAATAAATTAAAATGTTCATAACTTTAGTTTTTTTCCTTCCTTCCTGCCTTCCTTCCTGTCTGTCTGTCTGTCTCTCTCTCTTCCTTCCTTCCCCCCTCCCTCCCTCTTTCTTTTTTCTTTCTTTCTTTCTCTTCCTTCCTTCCTTCCTTTCTTTCTTTGTCTCTTCCTTCCTTTCTCCCTCCCTCCCTTTCTTTCTTTCTGTCTGTCTGTCTGTCTCTTCCTCCCTTCCTCTTCCTTCCTTCCTTCCTTCCTTCCTTCCTTCCTTCCTTCCTTCCTTCCTCCCTCCCTCCCTTTCTTTCTTTCTTTCTTTCTTTTTCTTTCTTTCTTTCTGTCCCTTCCTTCCTTCCTTCCTTCCTCCCTCCCTCACTCCCTCCCTCCCTCCCTCCCTCCCTCCCTCCCTCCCTCCCTCCCTCCCTCCCTCTTTCTTTCTTTCTTTCTTTCTTTCTTTCTTTCTTTCTTTCTTTCTTTCTTTCTTTCTTTCTTTCTTTCTTTCTTTCTTTCTTTCTCTGGAGTTAAGTCTTTTGCTCTGTATAAAATCCTCAACATGGATAAATACATTTAAGAAAGAAAGAACATTTCCAAACTCGTCTGACGGACATTTTGATATAAGTTCCTCTGAGCTCCAATTACAACTCAAGTGGTCAGGAAGTTCTTTAAGACGTCCCAAAATGAAATGTCCCACTTTCTGGGGCAGGCTTTGGATTTCAGACCTGTGTGTGAAGTCAGCAAGCTGTACTGTAGGATTAAGTATCCCTCCTCAGATAACCAAAAGTTATCTTAGCCCATGCAGCCCAGATGGTGGAATCTGAAGGCTGGGGGAGGGGAGGGCACAGCTTTGATGTGGAAATTCCCTGGAACTGTAAAAGGATGTGTGAAAATTCCAGGACCTCCTCCAGATACTTGCAGCTCTACAAGGGTCTAGCCCTGTTTTTCTCAACATGAGCAATTTTAAGATGGGTGAACTACAGCTCCCAGAATTCCCCAGCCAGTGTGCTTTAAGATGGGTGAACTTCACCTCCCAGAATTCCATGCTGCCTGAGGAATTCTGGGAGTTGAAGACCATGCATTTTAAAGCTACCCAAGTTTAGAAACACTGGTCTAAAAAATAGAAATGACGATCAAGATGTGCACAAAAAATCTTTGTCCAATGCCACAAAGAAGCAATTATTCATTTATTTGATTGATTGATTGATTTCTACAACCACCTATCTCAGCAAATGACACTGGGCAGCTCACAATTCCAAAGCATATATTACAATGAAAACCTTAAAAACCTTTTAAAACAAGAAACATTTCAAAACATTTCAAAACATGCATTCCTTTTCAGGGGAGAAGAAACTCCATAAATTATTCTTTTTTTTACATCCAGTAAAATTAAAAACCTGCTTTGCGTCGAATTCCCCTCCTGGCCATGTGGGCCCATCCGTGTGCAGGTTCTTGGCGGGGGGAAACGATGCATACGTGGCTTCTCCTGTTTTTCCCAACATTATTACTTTTAACCTCCTGCTTTGGGTTCTTCTCCCCTCTCAGTGCAAAACTGGTCTCGACTCCCTTTAGCTTTCCAAGCCCCAGGCAAAAAAATATCTCCCACAATTCTAGATGTTGGGAATGATATTAGGATTTCCACAGGCTGTTGCAGACAGCCTGTGGAAATCCAGGCTCCAGTGTGTAATGTGTTATGCAAACTAGTCGGTGTGAGTGTCGGCTCTCAGGCATCTGTTGAACACGCTTAACCAGATCCCTAGAAACCCTGGTGGTTTCCTTCATCCAGATTGCTAAACTGAGGTTCATTTTAACCTTTCGGCGTTTCTAACTGAAAGGACAATCCATCTGTTGGGTTTAAAACTCACCCCGTGGATGAACAAGCCTGGGTTGCTTCCGTAACCAGGTTAAATGGGGAACCCCTTGGCAAGAAATGCTCCCAGTTCAGACTGGATAGCCCGACGACACACTGTTTAATGGAAGATGTTTGTATTAAAATTAAATTAAAATTTAAAAAAAAAATAAACAAGAAATACTAAACTTCACTTTTCCCAATCAGCCAGCAGTAAATTCCATATTCACCCCTTGAACAATAGAATTGTGTGCTAATTATTAAGCGTTAAGTTGGGCTTTTGTTAACCTTTTGAGGACAGTCAGAATAGCACATAACATACAATCATAGGGCTGGAAGGGACCTCAGAGATCTTCTAGTCCAACCCCCTGCTCAAGTCTCTAGGGGTGGCATGATCGCATCTTCCAGTATTTGAAGCGGGGCTGCTACAAAGAAGGTCCATCTGTTCTCCGAAGCATCTGAAGGCAGGACAAGAAATAATGGATGGAAACACCCCCAGAAAAAGGGGGGCGCGGAGGCAGCAATAGGCAATTGCAATCTCTGCAGCCTGAAACAGCTGATCTTTGAGAGGCTGATCCAACCGACAATCAGCTGCTTGTGCTAATCAGGCTGTGGTGAAAATGAAAATGAAACTGGCTGTTTAGTGTTTGCTGCAAAGAGGCAAATTGCTGGGAGGCAGAGGCAGGTTTTTTTTTCTTCTTTAGAGTAGACCACCCCAATTCCTGCAACCGGTCTTCATATGTTTTAGCCTCCAGGCTCCTAATCATCCTTCTTGCTCTTCTCTGCACTCTTTCTAAGAGTCTCAACATCTTTTGTTGTATCGTGGGGACCAAAACTGGATGCGGAATTCTAAGTGTGGCCTTAAGGCAGTCTAAAACACTTCCGGTGATGTCAGATAGCAGCTGGGAGCTTGTAAAGTATTTTCTCTTGAATCTTTTAGTACAGCCATCTGGATCAATATACACTGTTATCAAACTGGCCAACCTGTTCTCATTTTACAGCTGTAAAAGTAAATCCCCAAGATGGAGGAAAAAGGAAACGACCTGCCAGATTGACTGGCTATGTTAGTTTCTTAATTAACTTGGTTGGGTAGAAGTGGTGTGAACCCCCAGAAGTGAACCCCACAGCTGGGTGCCTTTAAGCCACCAAAAAGGGACCCTTGATCCCCCCCCCCCACTATCAATTCTCTTCATTGGGAACTTTCAAATTCAGTTTCGAAATAAGGTTATTTATCATTCTGCCCCAGCTACCCTGAAAAAAACCCACTGGGGGTGTTTACTCCAGATAAAGCCTCATGGGACCATTAGATATTTTCTGAGCTATCCAGACTCCAGAGGTGATTGAGTGCACTTGTGGTCATTAAATGTCATTTTTAAGGAAAAGCTCCTAAATAAGAACAGGCAGGGCTGTTTCAAGTTATTGATTTGCTTGCAGCTTTTATTATTAAATGTGTAGGCCATCGGTCTCCCAGGTCCTCAAAGGGGACTAGCAGCAATCAAAACAGAATTAGGATAAAGTCAATTGAAGAAAAGGGAACAAAGACAAAATGTGGTTAAAAAAAAAGACCCAGCAGGTGGAAATGAAGCTTTACATCTCTTGTGGAGCAGGTATGGTCAAAGGGATGATTTATAAGATAAATTATTAAACTTTTTTTTAAAAAAATAATTTATATGCCACCCTTCTCTGGAGACTCAGGGCAGCTTACAATGCGTTAAGCAATAGCCTTCATACTTTTGTATATACCTGCTTAGTAGGGCTTTCGCCCCCCCCCCAGCGGTGTTCTTTTTTATACAAAGTCAGCTTATTGCCCCCACAATCCAGGTCCTCATTTTACCTACCTTGAAAGGATGGAAGGCTGAGTCAACCTTGAGCCTGGTGAGATTTGAACTCGTAGTAATTGCAGGCAGCTGGCAGCTAAGTGCTTCTTAACAGCGCTTTAGTCCGCTGTACCACCATGGCTCTTTAAACACAATAATAAGATAAATGCAAGCTAAAACAGAGCAGAAGAGGGAAAAAAGAGCCTGAAAGGAACAAGGAAAACTAGCAGAAAAATAGGAAAAAAAATATGCATAGAGCCAATGAGCTGGAGCATTCTGAGACCCCTGATTTCATTGAAGAAACTCAATCTTGCCAGACCAAATTGAGGAGGGGGTCAACGTCAAGCTATTTTCCAAAGTACCTGAAGGCCAGACAAGGAATAATGAATGGAAACTGAACAAGGAGTGATTCAAACTGGAAATAAGGAGGAATTTCCTGACAGTGAGAACAATCAACCCATGGAACAGAAGTTGCCTTCGGAAGTTGTGGGAGCTTCATCCCTGGAGGCTTTCAAGAAGAGACTGGACTGACATCTGTCAGAAATGGTGTAGGGTCTCCTGCTTCGATGGGGGGTTGCACTAGATGACCTCCAAGGTCCCTTCCAACTCTGTTAATCTGTTAAAGAATCAGCCGAGCAGCTACCAGGGCTGACAGGCAGTCCGTCAAGGAACAGGATCTGTGCCAACTTGTTAGCTAACAAACCAGCACTTTGAATCACCCAGAAGAAAAGAGCTTTCTGGCAAAGGCAGGGGGTTAGACTGGATGACCTCAGAAGGTCCCTTTCGATGAGTCAAGAAGCTTAAGTCTGATTCATTTTAAGACCAGCTTGTCATCCATTGAGGAAATAGTAATGTGGATTCTTTTAATTAGAAGACGGGAAAAAATCAGCTGAACAGGATATGATTCAAATTTTGATTGTGGACTGTAACAACTAAGTGTGAATTAATAGAACCAAGTACTCAGGAGTTGGACAGGTACAAGTAGTCCTCAGCTTATGACCACAATTGAGCCCCAAATTTATGTCGCTAAAGGAGACGGTGAGTTTGGCCTAATTTTACAGCCTTTCTTGCCACGGTCGTTAAGTGAATCACTCTAGTTGTTAAGCTGGTCACACGGTTGTTAAGTGAATCCAGCTTCCCCATTGACTTTGCTTGCCAGAAGGTCACAAAAGGGGAATCATGTGACACCTTCCCCCCCACCCCCGCCCAAGACATTGCAACCGTCGTAAATATGAGTCAGCTGCTAAGGGTCTGCATTATGAGAAGTTTGCAATGGTCGTAAGTGTGAAAAATATCATGAGTCGCTATTTTCAGTGCTGTTGTAACTTCGAATGGTCACTAAATGAGCTGTTACGTCGAGGACTACCTGTATCACGGGACCACAAGGAGGCTGCAATGGTCATAAGTGCGAAGACTGTGTTGTAATTTTGTAACTTTGAACGGTTGCTAGACCAACAGCTGTAAGAAATGGCCACTTTACAAAACCCTAGTAAGGGCCACACCTGGAATTCTGCATCCAGTTTTGATCCCCACATTACAAAAAAGAGGTTGAGACTTTGGAAAAAGAGCAACTAGGAGGATTAAAAGGCCTGGAGACTAAAACATACGAAGAAGGGCTGCAGGATTTGGGTCTGGCTAGTCTAAAGAAAAGAAGAATTAGGGGAGACATGATCGCAGTCTTCCAGTGTTTGAGGGGTGCCATAAAGAAGAGGGGGTCCAATTACTCTCCAAAGCACCAGAAGGCAGGACAAGAAACAATGGAGGGAAACTAAGCAAAGAGAGAAGCAGCCTGGAATTAAGGAAAAACTCTCTAACAGTGAGGACAATTAACTAGTGGAACAACTTGCCACCAGAAGTTGGGGGTGCTCCATCACTGGAGTCTTTTAGGAAGAGACTGGACAGACATTTGTCTGAGACAGTATAGGTTCTCCTGCTTGAGCAGGGAGCTGGACTAGAAGACCTCCAAGGTCCCTTCCAGCTCTGTTCTATTCTATTCTATTCTATTCTATTCTATTCTATTCTATTCTATTCTATTCTATTCTATTCTATTCTATTCTATTCTATTCTATTCTATTCTATTCTATTTTTCTCTTTTCTTTATTTTCCTCTCCTCTCCTCTTATTATTCTATTCTATTCTATTCTATTCTATTCTATTCTATTCTATTCTATTCTATTCTATTCTATTCTATTCTATTCTATTCTATTCTATTCTATTCCATTCCATTCCATTCCATTCCATTCCATTCCATTCCATTCCATTTTATAGTATATTTTCTATGTATGTAAAAGACATCTATTTATGTAAAAAAGATGTGGAGATTCTAGAAAGAATGCAGAGAAGAGCAACCAGGAGGATGAGGGGACTGGAGGCTAAAACAGATGATGAACGGTTGCAGGAACTGGGCCTGGCTAGTCTAGTGAAGAGAAGGACCAGGAGTGACATGATATCAGGGTTGCAATATCTCAGGTGCTGCCCCAAAGAAGAGGGAGTCAAGCTATTCTCCAAAGCACCTGAGGGCAGAACAAGAAGCAATAGGTGGAAACTCATCAAGGAGAGAAGCAACTTAGAACTAACGAGGAATTTTTAATCTGTGGGACAACTTGCCTCCAGAAGTTGTGAATGCTCCAACACTGGAAGTTTTTAAGAAGATGTTGGACAACCATTTGTCTGAAGTGGTGTAGGGTTTCCTGCCTAAGCAGGGGGTTGGACTAGAAGACCTCCAAGGTCCCTTCCAACTCTGTTATTCTATTTCTATTTCTATTTCTATATTTCTATCCTATTCCTATTCCTATTCCTATTCCTATTCTATTCCTTTTCCTTTTCCTATTCCTGTTCCTATTCGTTTTCCTTTTCCTTTTCCTTTTCCTATTCCTATTCCTATTCCTTTTCCTATTCTATTCCTATTCCTATTCCTTTTCCTATTCCTATTCCTTTTCCTATTCTATTCCTATTCCTATTCCTATTCTATTCCTATTCCTATTCCTATTCCTATTCCTATTCCTATTCCTATTCCTTTTCCTATTCCTATTCCTATTCCTATTCCTTTTCCTTTTCCTATTCCTATTCTATTCCTATTCCTATTCCTTTTCCTATTCCTATTCCTATTCTTATTCCTATTCCTTTTCCTATTCCTATTCTATTCTATTCCTATTCCTATTCTTCCTATTCCTATTCCTATTCTATTCTATTCCTATTCCTATTCTTCCTATTCCTATTCCTATTCCTATTCTATTCTATTCCTATTCCTATTCCTATTCCTTTTCCTATTCCTATTCCTATTCCTATTCCTATTCTATTCCTATTCCTTTTCCTATTCTATTCCTATTCCTATTCCTATTCTTATTCCTATTCCTATTCCTATTCCTTTTCCTATTCCTATTCTATTCTATTCCTATTCCTATTCCTTTTCCTATTCCTATTCCTATTCCTATTCCTATTCCTATTCCTATTCCTATTCCTATTCCTTTTCCTATTCCTATTCCTATTCCTATTCCTATTCCTATTCCTATTCTTATTCCTATTCCTTTTCCTATTCCTATTCCTATTCCTATTCCTTTTCCTATTCCTATTCTATTCTATTCCTATTCCTATTCCTATTCCTTTTCCTATTCCTATTCCTATTCCTATTCCTATTCCTATTCTTATTCCTATTCCTTTTCCTATTCCTATTCCTATTCCTATTCCTTTTCCTTTTCCTATTCCTATTCCTATTCTATTCCTATTCCTATTCCTTTTCCTATTCTTATTCCTATTCCTATTCCTTTTCCTATTCTTATTCCTATTCCTTTTCCTATTCCTATTCCTATTCCTTTTCCTATTCTATTCCTATTCCTATTCCTTTTCCTATTCCTTTTCCTATTCCTATTCCTATTCCTATTCTATTCCTATTCCTTTTCCTTTTCCTATTCCTATTCCTTTTCCTATTCCTATTCCTTTTCCTTTTCCTATTCATATTCCTATTCCTATTCCTATTCTATTCCTATTCCTTTTCCTATTCCTATTCCTATTCTATTCCTATTCCTTTTCCTATTCCTCTTCCTTTTCCTATTCCTATTCCTATTCCTATTCCTTTTCCTTTTCCTATTCTTATTCCTATTCCTTTTCCTATTCCTATTCCTATTCCTTTTCCTATTCCTATTCCTATTCCTTTTCCTATTCTTATTCCTATTCCTTTTCCTATTCCTATTCCTATTACTATTCCTTTTCCTATTCCTATTCTATTCCTATTCCTTTTCCTATTCCTATTCCTTTTCCTATTCCTATTCCTATTCCTATTCCTATTCCTTTTCCTTTTCCTATTCTTATTCCTATTCCTTTTCCTATTCCTATTCCTATTCCTTTTCCTATTCTTATTCCTATTCCTATTCCTTTTCCTATTCTTATTCCTATTCCTTTTCCTATTCCTATTCCTATTCCTATTCCTTTTCCTATTCTTATTCCTATTCCTATTCCTTTTCCTATTCTTATTCCTATTCCTTTTCCTATTCCTATTCCTATTCCTTTTCCTATTCTATTCCTATTCCTATTCCTTTTCCTATTCCTATTCCTATTCCTATTCCTATTCTATTCCTATTCCTTTTCCTATTCCTTTTCCTATTCCTATTCCTATTCCTATTCCTTTTCCTATTCCTATTCTATTCCTTTTCCTTTTCCTATTCCTATTCCTTTTCCTTTTCCTATTCTTATTCCTTTTCCTTTTCCTTTTCCTATTCCTATTCCTTTTCCTATTCTATTCCTATTCCTATTCCTTTTCCTTTTCCTATTCCTATTCCTATTCCTATTCTATTCCTATTCTTATTCCTATTCCTTTTCCTATTCCTATTCCTATTCCTTTTCCTATTCTTATTCCTATTCCTATTCCTTTTCCTATTCTTATTCCTATTCTTATTCCTATTCCTATTCCTTTTCCTATTCTTATTCCTATTCCTTTTCCTATTCCTATTCCTTTTCCTATTCTTATTCCTATTCCTTTTTCTATTCTTATTCCTATTCCTTTTCCTTTTCCTATTCCTATTCCTATTCCTTTTCCTATTCTATTCCTATTCCTATTCCTTTTCCTATTCCTATTCTATTCCTATTCCTATTCCTTTTCCTATTCTTATTCCTATTCCTATTCCTTTTCCTATTCTTATTCCTATTCCTTTTCCTATTCCTATTCCTATTCCTTTTCCTATTCCTATTCCTTTTCCTATTCTTATTCCTATTCCTTTTCCTTTTCCTATTCCTATTCCTATTCCTTTTCCTATTCTATTCCTATTCCTATTCCTTTTCCTATTCCTATTCCTATTCTATTCCTATTCCTATTCCTTTTCCTATTCTTATTCCTATTCCTATTCCTATTCCTTTTCCTATTCTTATTCCTATTCTTATTCCTATTCCTATTCCTTTTCCTATTCTTATTCCTATTCCTTTTCCTATTCCTATTCCTTTTCCTATTCTTATTCCTATTCCTTTTTCTATTCTTATTCCTATTCCTTTTCCTTTTCCTATTCCTATTCCTATTCCTTTTCCTATTCTATTCCTATTCCTATTCCTTTTCCTATTCCTATTCTATTCCTATTCCTATTCCTTTTCCTATTCTTATTCCTATTCCTATTCCTTTTCCTATTCTTATTCCTATTCCTTTTCCTATTCCTATTCCTATTCCTTTTCCTATTCCTATTCCTTTTCCTATTCTTATTCCTATTCCTTTTCCTTTTCCTATTCCTATTCCTATTCCTTTTCCTATTCTATTCCTATTCCTATTCCTTTTCCTATTCCTATTCCTATTCTATTCCTATTCCTATTCCTTTTCCTATTCTTATTCCTATTCCTATTCCTATTCCTTTTCCTATTCTTATTCCTATTCCTTTTCCTATTCCTATTCCTTTTCCTATTCCTATTCCTTTTCCTATTCTTATTCCTATTCCTTTTCCTATTCTTATTCCTATTCCTATTCCTTTTCCTATTCCTATTCCTATTCCTTTTCCTATTCCTATTCCTATTCCTTTTCCTATTCTATTCCTATTCCTATTCCTTTTCCTATTCCTATTCTATTCCTATTCCTATTCCTTTTCCTATTCTTATTCCTATTCCTATTCCTTTTCCTATTCTTATTCCTATTCCTTTTCCTATTCCTATTCCTATTCCTTTTCCTATTCCTATTCCTTTTCCTATTCTTATTCCTATTCCTTTTCCTTTTCCTATTCCTATTCCTATTCCTTTTCCTATTCTATTCCTATTCCTATTCCTTTTCCTATTCCTATTCCTATTCTATTCCTATTCCTATTCCTTTTCCTATTCTTATTCCTATTCCTATTCCTATTCCTTTTCCTATTCTTATTCCTATTCTTATTCCTATTCCTATTCCTTTTCCTATTCTTATTCCTATTCCTTTTCCTATTCCTATTCCTTTTCCTATTCTTATTCCTATTCCTTTTTCTATTCTTATTCCTATTCCTTTTCCTTTTCCTATTCCTATTCCTATTCCTTTTCCTATTCTATTCCTATTCCTATTCCTTTTCCTATTCCTATTCTATTCCTATTCCTATTCCTTTTCCTATTCTTATTCCTATTCCTATTCCTTTTCCTATTCTTATTCCTATTCCTTTTCCTATTCCTATTCCTATTCCTTTTCCTATTCCTATTCCTTTTCCTATTCTTATTCCTATTCCTTTTCCTTTTCCTATTCCTATTCCTATTCCTTTTCCTATTCTATTCCTATTCCTATTCCTTTTCCTATTCCTATTCCTATTCTATTCCTATTCCTATTCCTTTTCCTATTCTTATTCCTATTCCTATTCCTATTCCTTTTCCTATTCTTATTCCTATTCCTTTTCCTATTCCTATTCCTTTTCCTATTCCTATTCCTTTTCCTATTCTTATTCCTATTCCTTTTCCTATTCTTATTCCTATTCCTATTCCTTTTCCTATTCCTATTCCTATTCCTTTTCCTATTCTATTCCTATTCCTATTCCTTTTCCTATTCCTATTCCTATTCTATTCCTATTCCTATTCCTTTTCCTATTCTTATTCCTATTCCTATTCCTATTCCTTTTCCTATTCTTATTCCTATTCCTTTTCCTATTCCTATTCCTTTTCCTATTCCTATTCCTTTTCCTATTCCTATTCCTATTCCTATTCTATTCCTATTCCTTTTCCTATTCTTATTCCTATTCTTATTCCTTTTCCTATTCTTATTCCTATTCCTTTTCCTATTCCTATTCCTATTCCTTTTCCTATTCCTATTCCTATTCCTTTTCCTATTCTTATTCCTATTCCTATTCCTTTTCCTTTTCCTTTTCCTATTCCTATTCCTATTCCTTTTCCTATTCTTATTCCTATTCCTTTTCCTATTCCTATTCCTTTTCCTATTCTTATTCCTATTCCTATTCCTATTCCTTTTCCTATTCCTATTCCTTTTCCTATTCCTATTCCTATTCCTATTCCTTTTCCTATTCCTATTCCTATTCCTATTCCTATTCCTATTCCTTTTCCTATTCTTATTCCTATTCCTATTCCTATTCCTTTTCCTATTCCTATTCCTATTCCTTTTCCTATTCCTATTCCTTTTCCTATTCTTATTCCTATTCCTATTCCTATTCCTATTCCTATTCCTATTCCTTTTCCTATTCCTATTCCTTTTCCTATTCTATTCCTATTCCTATTCCTTTTCCTATTCCTATTCCTATTCCTATTCTATTCCTATTCCTATTCCTTTTCCTATTCTTATTCCTATTCCTATTCCTTTTCCTATTCTTATTCCTATTCCTTTTCCTATTCCTATTCCTATTCCTTTTCCTATTCCTATTCCTTTTCCTATTCTTATTCCTATTCCTTTTCCTATTCTTATTCCTATTCCTTTTCCTATTCCTATTCCTATTCCTTTTCCTATTCTATTCCTATTCCTATTCCTTTTCCTATTCCTATTCTATTCCTATTCCTATTCCTTTTCCTATTCTTATTCCTATTCCTATTCCTTTTCCTATTCTTATTCCTATTCCTTTTCCTATTCCTATTCCTATTCCTTTTCCTATTCCTATTCCTTTTCCTATTCTTATTCCTATTCCTTTTCCTATTCTTATTCCTATTCCTTTTCCTTTTCCTATTCCTATTCCTATTCCTTTTCCTATTCTATTCCTATTCCTATTCCTTTTCCTATTCCTATTCCTATTCTATTCCTATTCCTATTCCTTTTCCTATTCTTATTCCTATTCCTATTCCTATTCCTTTTCCTATTCTTATTCCTATTCCTTTTCCTATTCCTATTCCTTTTCCTATTCCTATTCCTTTTCCTATTCTTATTCCTATTCCTTTTCCTATTCTTATTCCTATTCCTATTCCTTTTCCTATTCCTATTCCTATTCCTTTTCCTATTCTATTCCTATTCCTATTCCTTTTCCTATTCCTATTCCTATTCTATTCCTATTCCTATTCCTTTTCCTATTCTTATTCCTATTCCTATTCCTATTCCTTTTCCTATTCCTATTCCTTTTCCTATTCCTATTCCTTTTCCTATTCCTATTCCTATTCCTATTCTATTCCTATTCCTTTTCCTATTCTTATTCCTATTCCTATTCCTTTTCCTATTCTTATTCCTATTCCTTTTCCTATTCCTATTCCTATTCCTTTTCCTATTCCTATTCCTTTTCCTATTCTTATTCCTATTCCTATTCCTTTTCCTTTTCCTATTCCTATTCCTATTCTTATTCCTATTCCATTCCATTCCATTCCAAATAACAAATACATGGCAGCTGCTGGCTTTGTGGCAGAAGTCTCTCTCCATCCAGGTGCTGGCCGATCAGTTTCCTTCTCTGCCCCCCCTCCCCCCCAAGGAATCATCTTACTTAACCAGGACTGACTTGAAATGGGAATCCCCATCTCCACCCCCGGGCACAAATGTGAGAACTGCAAAGGGACCACAACGTTTTCAGCCTCCGTGCTTCCTTTTTTCCTTTCCTGGCGAGGCAGAGCCCACGAGCAGGGCCCCGGCCAGGCGCAACGTTGATTGGCTCACTACAAAAGTTGCATCCACTCCTGCAAGGCAGTTGCACACTCCTCCCATGCGTGTGTCACAGGCATGCCCTGAGTGCAAGACTTGACTGTGCGGCTCCCTGATTGGCTGGGCAAAATTGTTCACATGCACAACCACGCTGGAGATGCGTGATTCCTTTTCTTGTTGACAAGCCGGTGACTCTCTCCAGTTGGGATCCATCCAGCTCTCCGTCTCGCATTCCTGTTGGAAACGAGACTCCTTCAACGTGATCTTGGACGGGGAGATCTGCTGGCAGATAAAGTTGCCAGCAGAGCTTCCTAAAAACGAAAAAAAATCTCCAAGATTTCACACTCAGATCCACCCAGATGCTCCCCGAAAAGAAACTAGATCGCAAAAAAGCACATCAAATTCAAATTACACTCTTTCCGGTTTAACATTTGTATTTATTTATTTATTATTTCAATTTTTATACCGCCCTTCTCCCGAAGGACTCAGGGCGGTGTACAGCCACAATAAAACATATAATACAAAATTTAAAAACAGTTTAAAAACAAATTAAATAATTTGGCCCCAAATTAAAACTCAAAGATTAAGACACCCAATTCCAATTATTATTATTTCAACAGCCCAGCCTGTTGAAATAATAAGGTCTTAAGGGCATGGCGAAAGGTACGCAGGTCGGGAACCATACGTCTCCCCAGGGGCAGTTCATTCCAGAATTATTAAATTATAAGATAAAATAAGATGCAAAATACGAAAACAAATAGGAAAACGAGGGGGTGGGGGAGGAAGAGGGGGAAGAGAAGGGAGGAAGGATAAGAAAAAAAGAAAGAAAAGAGAAAGAAACATTGACTTCCGACTCTCTGTTACAGTAAAGTAAGGCATTAACATTACAGATTACAGATTAACAGAGTTGGGAGGGATCTGGTAGGTCATCTAGTCCAACCCCCATTCTGACAGATGGCAGTCCAGTCTCTTCTTGAAAGGTTCCAGGGATGAAGCTCCCACAATTTCTGAATAACAGAATAAGAACAGAATCACCATTTCTGACAAATGGCAGTCCAGTCTCTTCTTGAAAGCCTCCAGTGATAAATGTGTTAACCAAGTGTTGCAGTTAAACTGACCACCGGAAGGATAGATATGCATTGCAGAGGTTGGCATTTAGTCATGGTGATATTTTCAAAGCTGCTAGTCCTCAAGAGATCTGTTTGACTTCCATCTATAGAGGAACTGATACTCAATAAGGGTGCCAAAACTAGACATAGGACTACCCCCATGAAACTAAAGTGCCTGTTCAGATATAGCATATTTTATTGCTGATCGTTTAACTTTAACAAGATGCTTCCTTTGCATTATGTCAACTTGCAGGGGGAAAAAATGAATTTTGAAAGAGCAGATCAGATGTTAGGATTTCCTCTATTTTGCTTGCAAGGGTTGAATATTTAAGGGATGAAAAAAAAATGAATACGAGTTCCTTAAGACTCCTTAGTGGCTGCCAGTAGAAAATGTTCTTTGACATAAAGGTAAAAAGTTCAATTAAGTAAGAACTGTAAACTATTTTGATCAGAGACCAACCTAGGGTAATATAAAAAAATATAATCAATTTTTTTTTCAGCCTTGACAACATTAAGACATGTGGACTTCAACCCAAAGTCCATCCCTCTTCATGTTGCCAAGGTTGAAAAACCTCTTCTAGGGTAGAATATATATATATATATATATATATATATATATATAAAATAACAATGAAAACATCAACAGTACTATCACAAATATTAATAACACTCATAAAAGAAAGAGAATGTCATAAAAAGAAAAGCACAGCATTGCAAATATTAATAAATGTGTAACAGCAACTAAAAGAGAAAACATGAATTTTGATCTCTCTATGTGGGACTTCCCTTGAGAAGCACCTGGAGGCTCCAACTGGTCCAGAATGTGGCCACGCGAGTAATTATGGGGGTGACTCGTTGCTTCCATGTAACACCTCTGTTGCGTGAGCTGCACTGGCTCCCGGTGGTCTTCCGGGTGCGTTTCAAGGTATTGGTTACCACCTTTAGAGCGCTCCATGGCTTAGAACCCGGGTATTTACGAGACCGCCTTCTGCCACTGGTAGCCTCTCACCGACCAGTATGCTCCCACAGAGTGGGCCTCCTCAGGGTGCCATCGGCCAAACAATGCCAACTGGCAACTCCCAGGGGGAGAGTCTTCTCTGTGGGGGCACCTACCCTCTGGAACGAGTTGCCCCCGGAGATACGGCGGATCCTGGATCTGCACACTTTCCGCCGTGCCCTAAAGACGTTTCTGTTTTATCAAGCCGGGCTGACCTGACCTCCTCCTTTAAATTGTTTTAATTTACATTGTTAAATTATGGGTTTTAATATAGGGGTTTTAACTGTGGGCCAAATTAATTTAATTGAATTTTAATACTGTTTTAAATTTTGTATTTTTTGTATTTTATTTGCTGGCTGTTCACCGCCCCGAGTCCTTCGGAAGAAGGGCGGTATACAAATATAATAAACTAACTAACTAACTAACTAACTGATACTCAATGAGGGTGCCAAAACTAGACATAGGACTAACCCCATGAAACTAAAATGCCTGTTCACATATAGCATATTTTATTGCTGATCGTTTAACTTTAACAAGATGCTTCCTTTGCATTATGTCAACTTGCAGGGAAAAAAAATGAATTTTGAAAGAGCAGATCAGATGTTAAGATTTCCTCTATTTTATTTGCAAGGGTTGAATACTTAAGAGATAAAAAAAATATGAATACAAGTTCCTTAAGGCTCCTTAGTGGCTGCCAGTAGAAGACGTAAAGGTAAAAAGTTCAATTAAGTAAGAACTGTAAACTATTTGATCAGAGACCAACCTAGGGTAATATAAAAAAATATAATCAATTTTTTTTTCAGCCTTGACAACATTAAGACATGTGGACTTCAACCCAAAGTCCATCCCTCTTCATGTTGCCAAGGTTGAAAAACTCTCTTCTAGGGTACAATATATATATATATAAAATATATATATAAAATAACAATGAAAACATCAACAGTACTATCACAAATATTAATAACACTCATAAAAGAAAGAGAATGCCATATAAAGATAAGCACAGTATTGCAAATATTAATAAATGTGTAACAGCAACTAAAAGAGAAAACATGAATTTTGATCATGTGACTTCGGGGATACGGCAACAGGTGTGGGTGTGTGAAAAAATGGTTGTAAGTCAGTTTTTTCAGTCCTGTTGTCATTTCAGACGGTCACTAAATGAATAGTTGCAAGTCAGGGGTAACCTGTATCAGCCTAAACGTTGTGCGTCTCAACTTTACCAACTTTAAGATAGCTGGATTTCAATTCTCAGAATTCCCCCAGACGGCATAGTTAGCTGGGGAATTCTGGGAGTTGAAGTCCACCTATTTTAAAGACGCCAGGGTTGAGACACAGTGGTCAAGTCCCTCCCTTACTCAGAAGCTTTACATCAACCCTTTATAGGATACAGGTCAACAGGAACAAAACAAGGAGATAAGAGGAAGGAAGTGGATGACAGGTCTTCTCCTAATTTAGGGGTGTTCCAAGTCCCACAACTTCAACTAAAACAGATCATCCAGATCCAGAGCCTCTGTTGAAAGACTTCCGGTGAGGGCAACAAACCACTTCATGAAGCTACCTCCCTGACCATTTGACAACTTGGGCAATTCCTCCTCCTATCTAATCTGAATCTCCTTCCCAGCAGTTTCAATTATACAGATGAACAGAGTTGGAAGAGACCTTGTAGGAGAAGGTCCAAGCAGGAGACCCTACACCATTTCTGAGAGTGGGCACTCCAGTCTCTTCTTGAAAGCCTGCAGGGATGAAGCTCCCACAACTTCTGAAGGCAACTTTTGTTCAATCGGTTGATGGTTCTCACTGTCAGGAAATTTCTGCTTATTTCTAGGTTGAATCTCTCCTTGTTCAGTTTCCAACCATTCTTCCTTCTCTGGCCTTCGGGTGCTTTGGAGAATAGCTTGGTCCCCTTCCTCCTCTCTGGGGCAGCCCCTCAAATATTGGAAGATGCTCTCCTGTCTCCTCTGGCCTTTTCTTCCCTAGACTAGCCAGGCCCAGTTCCTGCAACCGTTCAGCGTATGTTTGAGCCTCCAGTCCCCTCATCATCCTGGTTGCTCTTCTCTGCACTCTTTCCAGAGTCTCCACCTCTTTTTTATAGTGTGATGACCAAAACTGGATGCAGGACTTCAGGTGTGGCCTTTCCAAGGCTTTATAGAGTGGTATTAGGACCCCCCTTGATCTTGATTGTTTCCCTCTGTTAATGCAATTTAGGATTGCATTGGCTTTTTTGGCTGCCACTGCACACTGTTGGCTCCTATTTAACTGGTTGTCCACTAAGACTCCAAGATCCCTCTCACAGTTGCTGCTCTTAAGCCTGGTTTCACCCCGTCTATATGTGCACTTTTGGGTTTTCTGGCCTAAGTGTAGGACATTCCTTTTCTTTACATTGAATTTCGTGTTGTTAGATAGGGCCCAGGGTTCAAGTCTGTCAAGAACCATCTGGATCTTGAGCCTATCATCTAGGGCAGTGATGGCGAACCTTTTCAACACCGACTGCTAAAAAGGGAGCGTGCGCGTGTCTGGGCCGCAACTCAGAAGAGGAGCTGCCCAAGGCGCTTGCGCGTGCCTGAAATGAACTTCCTGTTTCAGCCAGCTACTCTTCCGGGTTTCTGGCACACATGCGCACACGATGCTCAGCTGGCTGGCATCCACGCTGAAGCAGGAAAATGATTCTAGTTTCCAGCACTGCAGCATGCTGATTGATGTGTGCACATGCACACCAGAAACCCGGAAAAGGAACGGGCGATGCCGCGCGTGCCAGGCGACACGGCTCTGTGTGCCACTTCGGGCACATGTACCATAGCAGGTGTGAAATCTACTTACCTTCCTTACCAGTTTGGAAGTGCGTGCCTCACATGTGCGCGCAGACTTTCTGTGCATGCTCAGAAGGTAAAAAAACACATTACTTCCTGATTAAAACCAGGAAGTAACAACACCGGGGCAGGGGGAACTTTGCTCTGCCATCACTACCAGATCGCCAAATCACACACCACGATCGCTACCGGATCGCTCAATCCGGTCCGAACCGGAAGCATTTCACCCCTCTACCATAGGTTTGCCATCACAGATCTAGGGTGTTGGCTATTCCTGCCATCTTAATATTATCTGCAAATTTGGTCAATTCCCCTTCTATTCCCTCATCTAAGTCATTTATGAAGATATTGAAGAGTCCTGGGCCTAAGGTGGAGCCTTGTGTTACCCCACTGCTTACTTCCCTCTTGGTTTGGGGTCCTGCTCTCCAGGGTGATGTAGAGAAGGTCCTCTCCTTCCTGGGGATGACAGCTCTTGAGATCTGAGAGAAGGTCCACTCCTTCCTGGAGATGACAGCTCTTGAGAGCTGCTATTTCAGGAGGAGCGCAAGGGGAAGTTCTCTTCTGCATACCAGGAGGAGAACTTCTGGGCAGCTTCAAAGGGCTCTTTCGCCATTCTTATCAGGACTGTAACTGGAGAAGTATGTCCTTACATGGTCCTTACATGGTCAGGGTTTTGAAGGACAACATTTAACTTGTGCTCAGTAATTTGGAAACTAGTACAGACCTTCCAGGAGACAGAGAGAATCCTTGTAGATCCAATCAGCAGCCTGGTTGCTCCAATCTCTGGACAATTTTCAAGGTCAATGGCCAAGGGGTCACTACCAAACTTCAAGACAGAACACAAGAGTCGACTCAGTTTCCTTTCATGTAGATGTAGCCCAGGGGTGGGTTCTACTTACCTTTACTATCGGTTTGCAACGGGGCCGCACATGCAGAAACTTCCTGATCACGACAGGGTCAGTGGGTGGAGCCTCCTGCTGGTTTTACTACCGGTTCTTGCGAATCGATCCGAACCAGGGCAACCGACCACTGATGTAGCCCCATTAAGGACTACACATTGAATTCAGTTAGTCAGCCACTTATGAATCCATCTGGTGGTGATGCTGTCTATCCCAACATTTGTTTAGCTTACCAAGAAGTAGATTGTGGTCTACTTTGTCAAATGCCTTACTGAAGTCCAAGTATACTTTGTCCACAGCATTTCTCTGGTCCACTAATTATTTTTTAAAAAATTTGATTTATATGCTGCCCTTCTCCGGAGACTCAGGGCGGCTTACAATGCGCCAAGCAATAGCCTTCCTACTTTTGTATATTTTTTTACAAAGCCAGTTTATTGCCCCCACAAACTGGGTCCTCATTTTACCTACCTTAGAAAGGATGGAAGGCTGAGTCGACCTTGAGCCTGGCTAGGACTGAACTCACAGAATTACAGGCAGCTGGATGTTAATTGCTGCCTTTAGTAGGAGGC
Organism: Masticophis lateralis; assembly: GCA_030761175.1. NCBI lineage: Eukaryota > Metazoa > Chordata > Lepidosauria > Squamata > Colubridae > Masticophis > Masticophis lateralis. The sequence continues at coordinate 2,660,838 of JAUDYJ010000017.1, read as the reverse complement.
ATTAGCTCCCTACGCTACTCAGGCTCAGTTCTGTTATTCTGGAGGATTTACTGAACAAGAGTGTAAAATTGGAGACGACTCACTTAATGACCTCGTTGCTTAGCAATGGACGTTCCCACTGTGTTCCTAGGTCAAGGAATATCTGTAATTGGTTTCAGCCGAATGGAAAGAGACCGTGAACAATTTTTATAGACGCATGTGAATGGAAGATTAAAGGGTAAAGACAATACACATTTATTTACATTTATTGTTAACAGAGTCACCGAGCAGTTTACAGAAAGGAGCCCCGCGTTGGATTAGTTTAGTTCTGGGAGTGATAAATGCAGGGAAAAAGGGATTTTTCTGCCTTGTGATGTTGGAGGCCGCTCAGTTCAGAGTCACCAAGTGCAGCCTGGTTTTCTCCGCTGAGTCAGAAACTTTGCAGAAAAATATCCACTTCCCCTCCTCGGTTTTCTTTTAGTTCCCAATTAGTTCAGGTTGCCCCAGATGGTCATGGGGCAACCATCCAACCTCAGACTCGTGCGTCACCCCACAAAGAAATAGCCGCACTTTAAAAATAACCTACCGGTAGCTCTCTGGCCCAAAAAATATCTGGTGCATTATTTCCCAATCTTGGCAATCTGAAGATGTGTGGATTTCAACTCCTAGACCCATGATGGTACGCGTGTCACAGGTGGCACCCAGAACCATATCTGTGGGCATGCAAGTGTTGCCCTATCTTAGCTCCAGCGTGCAAGAGCGTGCCAGCCACCTGATTTTCAAGTCTTCCGGTCCCACTGGAAGTCGGGAAACATACCGTTTCCGGCCTCCAGTGGGGAAGGAGGGGGGAAGGCCATTTTCGACCTCCCCATGCTCCAAGAAAGCCTGGGGAGGGCGAAAAACAGGCCTATTGGGGCCACCGTGCCAAAACCGGGGGAGCACAGGGTGGAGGTTGCGTGTGCATGCATGGGGGGCGGGGTGCATTGAATTATGGGTGCGGGCACACATGCGCGCAACCCCCCCGTGCTCTGCCTGCTTTTGGCACGCAACGGCAAAAAGGTTAGCCATCCCTGTCCTAGACCAAGCCAAGTCCAAAAATGCCAGACAATTCTTGGAAGCCTGGGGCTCTCAGACAAATGGGCCATCAACAGGCACATAGTGATAAAGCAACATTTACACACCATTCAAAAGGGACAATCCAAAAGCCAAAAAGGAACAAAAAAAGACCAAAATATAGCAATCGACACACAGATAAGTAGATGAACACCAAGATTAACATTAGACCCACAATCAAGAAGTAAACCATAGCCCAAACAAGGAACTGCCAACTCAAACAAACAAGCTAATATTAAACAACAGGCCAATCCACGAACCTCCCGGGAGAACACTCCCACCAACAGAGAAGTAATCCCACTCCTTCTTAGCACTGATGATGTTACCTAGGTGGGTCATGGAAGGTCTCCAAGAAAACCACCAAAGAGAGCACCAAGGACTCCTCGTTTCAACCCCAAGCTACAAATATTCTCTTCTATCAATACTTTTTTCTTTGTTTTACAATATTTCAGTCCTTGAGACTTATTCGTTTTTCAAAAACTCACTTTTATTCTGAACCTTTCACTTTCACCATGCAAATGGCATCTCTCAATACACGGATTTTCACCGTGGTCTTCTTCAGATAAATTTGCATAGAGAACTTTAGCTATTTTATTAGATTAATAGATTAGATTTACATCCCACCTTTGCGATTTTTAGAAATAACTCAAGGTGGGGAACATTTATGCCTTGTGGTGAGGTTTTTCTTAGCCTGGCTCTTAAAATTTCCAAGGTACAGCAAAGGAAATATAAAAACAAACAATTAAAATGTTTTGAATTTAGCAACCACTTTCAGAATTGCTCCTCTTTCTGGTGTGTCCTGCGTTTTCCAAGAAAATGTGGTCATGACTGTATATAGATGTCTATAACTGAAAATAATTCCTATTTTGTAAGCACACCGGAGCCTGGATCTTTGCTCTATTTATTCTGGCTTGTTTTCATCTCTATGAACTGATTGCTTAATCTCAGCTTTGCGGTCTGGCTGCAAGAACATTGTAATCTAACCAAAGGAACAAAATATTTGCTTAGCTGTTTCCAGAAGCCAAACATCACTTAGACCAGCTGCTCCTTTCTCTTCTCCTTTCCCTGCAACGGACTTTCTCAGCCTTAACTACTTTAAGACATGTGGACTTCAACTCCCAGAATCCCCCAGCCTGCATGCTTTAAGATGGGTGGACTTCAACTCCCAGAATTCCCCAGTCAGCATGCTTTTTTTTGTTTTTGTTTTGTTTTTCTTCTGAAGTTTGCATTTTAACTTTAGAAATAACATAGGAGCCTGGATAGCTCTGTAGACTAAGCATTGTAATTAAAATCCAGCTGTCTGCAATTACTTAATGTTCGAATATCACCAGACTCAATCTAATCTAATCTCACCAGACTCAATCTAATCTAATCTAATCTAATCTAATCTAATCTAATCTAATCTAATCTAATCTAATCTAATCTAATCTAATCTAATCTAATCTAATCTAATCAGGAACATCACCGTGATCTGTTTCTACACCTAATTGCGGTGACTTTATTGTGTGCCCCGAGATGGAAAGATTCGGCACCATCCGTAATGGTGGAATAGTTGGTAATGATGATGTAACTGGCTGAGAAGGCCCAATTGTTCTCTTTGGTCATAGAAAACGCCCTCTCTGCCTTTATTGCAGATTGCAAACTCTTTATGGACCTCTTGCATGAAAGAGAAATAAAATAAAAACTCATGATTCAGGCTTTGGAGGATTAGGCAGGACAGATTGTAAAAAAGAAGGGAGGTACGTTGTAACCCTAGAGCAAGCAGTAAATTGATAATGGCACTTACAACTGATATAACAGATTAACAGAGTTGGAGGGGACCTTGGAGATCATCTAGCCAACCCCCTCGTCTAAGCAGGAGACCCTACACCATTTCTGACAGATGGCAGTCCAGTCTCTTCTTGGAAGCCTCCAGGGATGAAGCTCCCACAACTTCTGAAGGCAAGCATATAAAGATCAGATGCTACAGATAATCCTCAATTTACAACAGTTCATTTAGTGACCATTTGAAGTTACAATGTCCCTGGAAAAAGGGACTTATGACGATTGATCAAAAACGCTTGGCAACTGGCATGTACTTATGACGGTTGCAGTCTCCCAGGTCATGTGACCCCCTTTTGTGACCTTCTGACAAGCAAAGTCAGATTCACTTAACAACCGTGTGACTAATTTAACAACTGCAGTGGTTCACTTAACAACTGTGGTAAGAAAGGTCATCAAATGGGGCTGACTTAACAAATTTCTCAGCAAAGTAAATTCTGGGCTGAATTGTGATCGTAAGTCGAGGACTGACCTGTATACATGTCTCAAGCGTTTTGTTCAGATTACAGAATTAAAACCACAATTGGAACCAGAATTCTGTTCGCTGAGCAAAGTGGTGGGTTTTTTTTTTTTAATTTGATTTATATGCCGCCCTTCTCCGGAGACTAAGGGCGGCCTACAATGCATTAAGCAATAGCCTTCATACTTTTGTATATTTATACAAAGTCAGCTTATTGCCCCCACAAACTGGGTCCTCAGTTTACCCACCTTAGAAAGGATGGAAGGCTGAGTCGACCTTGAGCCTGGCTGGATTGAACTCAGAGAAATTACAGGCAGTTGGTGTTAATTGCTGCCTTTAGTAGGAGGCATTAGCCCCCTACGCTACACAGGCTCCTTAAGCAAGTCATCCCAAAACTGGGCATTTTAAGATAATTTTGACTGTGAATCTGATTTCTCCCACTGAGTTAGTCACTACCGTGTGACTAACTCAACAACTTTTTTTTTAAACAATAACGGTGTTGGAAGGGACCTTGAAGGTCATCTAGTCCAACCCCTGTTCACGCCGGAGGAGACCTGTACTAGGGATTCGAACCACCGAACTGCCGACTTTTCTGATCAACAAGCTCAGTGTCTTAGCCACTGAGCCACCTAGTCAACTGCAGTGATTCACTTAACAACTGCGGGAAGAAAGGTCGTGAAACGGGGCAAAACACAATTATTGTTTCGCTTAGCAACAGAAATTTTGGACACAATCGTGGTCGTAAGTTGAGGGCTTCCTGTACTTCTTTGCATTTTCTTTTTCTCATTTTTCTTTTTGTTTCTTGCCCTTTCTCGCTGCTTCTCTCTGCTTTCCTTTTTCTCTTGGCGCTGGTTTTTATCTTTCTTTTTTAACAATCTAATAAAAATTATATATGTGTGTGTTTGTGTGTTTTTATATGTATGTATGTATTCTTCTTTTGGATTTTGTATATTCCACTTTTGAATAAAATAAAATGGAGACGAGTAATTAAATATTACGTATCAAAACATTTAGAAAGGAATTCCACTTTGGCCCAGAGAGGCTCGGGGCCGCCTTTCCGATCTGCCCAGCAGCTGCTGACAAAACCTGGCTCATTTGCTACGTGACCAAAGGCAGGACGAGCCTCAACCTGTGATTTATGACACCTGTCCTAACCTTCCTCCAGGCCAGGGACCTCTCTCGGCCACCCCAGAGCCAGACACATCCTCTCGCAGGCTCACTTAAAACCCGAAGGATTCAGCAGATGAAAACAAAATAGCTTTCGCCTTTCCCCACATCCAAAGAAGAAATTATTTTTCATTTCCACGTTCATGGAAATGAAATAGGGATGAGACCATTATAACATAAGAATGGTGGAAATATACAAAATATAATATAAAGTTGTATGATTATTGTTAATCTAGGAAGAAGAAATGAACGTTATAATATAAATATCTGAAAATAATTTTTATGAAAAGACGGGAAAGCCATAGTTAAATGATTAATGAACGTTATATTACAAAGATACTTATTTGATTGGTAATATGAGAAATTAGATAATTAGTAAGTAATGAATATGGTGAGGAAGCACAAAAGACTTGTCACCGACTTGTCATAGTTAGCACCAACACACTGTTTGCAATTGTATGGAAGATGGATTTATGTTTTATGTTTTTTTTTAAATTCTTTCAAAAAAAAATATTTTTTCCCCAAAAAATTTCAGTTCCAGGTGGAGCAGGGGTCAAATGCCCCATTGCTAACTGTTTGCAAAAAGGGGGGGGGGGGTTTGCAAAAAAAAAAAACCCAAAAGGAAATGAAAAGCTGCAATTGGGAGATTGCATGACAGGTTGTAGCCCTTACAATTATTTCTTTAGTGATTGTTCCAAGTTACAACACTGCTGAAAATAGTGACAAAATCCCCATTTCCTCCCCACTCCTGGGGGAAGGATATTGCAAAATCTCCATTCCCACCCCACTCCAGGGGAAGGATACTGCGAAATCCCCATTTCCTCCCCACTTCAGGGGAAGGATACTGCAAAATCTCCATTCCCTTCCCACTCCAGGGGAAGAATACTGCAAAATCCCCATTTCCTCCCCACTCCTGGGGGAAGGATATTGCAAAATCCCCATTCCCTCCCCACTCCAGGGGAGGGATACTGCAAAATCTCCATTCCCTTCCCACTCCAGGGGAAGAATACTGCAAAATCCCCATTTCCTCCCCACTCCTGGGGGAAGAATACTGCAAAATCCCCATTCCCTCCCCACTCCTGGGGGAAGAATACTGCAAAATCCCCATTCCCTCCCCACTCCTGGGGGAAAGATACTGGAAAATCTCCATTCCCACCATACTCCAGTGGAAGAAAACTGCAAAATTCCCAATCCCTCCCCCCCTCCAGGGGAAGGTAATTGCAAAATCCCCATTCCCTCCCCACTCCGGGGCCAGCCAGAGGTGGTATTTGCCGGTTCTCCGAACTACTCAAAATTTCCGCTCCCGGTTCTCCAGAACCTGTCAGAACCTGCTGGATTTCACCCCTGAATTACATCATTCCTGTGGTCACGTAATCAAAATTCAGTGGCATGTACTTACGACGGTTGCAGGGTCCCAGGGTCACATGATCCCCTTCTGAGAACAGGGAGGCCAGTTTCACTTAACAACGGTGCTGCTAACTCAACAACTGCAGTGATTCACTTAACAACGGGGGCAAGAAAGGTCATAAAATGGGGCGACACTCACTTACCAATTGTCTTGCTGAGCAACGGAAGTTTCGAGCTTAATTGTGGCCGTAAGTCGAGGACCACCTGTCCCTGCAGGGTACAAGCCACAACTATTTTACAGAAATCTGGAGGACCCCTAGACTCTAACTCTCTGCTGCCATCTCGTGGTGGATGAGAGATTTGCAGTCTGTATCTCAAAGGAGGCTCAAAGAAAAGGTAGCAGTATTTACTGACTTCACACAGAACAGAATAACAGAGTTGGAAGGGACCTTGGAAGTCATCTAGTCCAACCCCCTGCCCAAGCAGGTGACCCTACACTATTTCTGACAGATGGCAGTCCAGTCTCTTCTTGAAAGCCTCCAGGGATGAAGCTCCCACAGTTTACACAGTTTTTCAATTCTGGTTTTCTTGGAGAACTCTTTGGGGGGGAAAAAACAACCCCACAAAGCAGGCTGGTATCAAGAACAGCATTTCTCAACCATGGCAATTTGAAGATGGATGGACTTCAACTCCCAGAATTCTCAGCTAGCACGCCTGCACTTCAGTTCCAGAATTCATGCTTCAAGTTTGTTGAGAACCTGTTTTATGGCTGGGTTCACACATCATCTTCTTTTAACGACGCATAATCGCTTGTGGGGTGGAGTCTGGGCAACCGAATGGAGCTAGCTGAGTGTTTTACTGGCCAGATGCCCTTCCTGTCGCCAATGAGGAGTTTTGTTCAGCAGATACATTCTCAGTGTGCCCAGAGAGAGAAATATCTGGCTCTATCTAGGATCGAACTCACAGCTTCCTGATTAGAGCTCCACCTCTAGGCCACTGCACCGCTCCAGGGAAAAAGCATCAATCATCATCATCATCGTTTAATGACCCTATAATCCCTTGCGGGTTGGAGTCTAGGCAACTGAATGGAGCTAGTTGAGTGTTTTACTGGCCGGATGCCCTTCTTGTCGCCAATGAGGAGTTTTGTTCAGCAGATATATTCTCAGTGTGCCCAGAGAGAGAAATATCTGCCTCTACCTAGGATCGCACTCACAGCCTCCTGATTGTGAGGCGAGAGCTCCTCCACTGCACCACTCCTATGCCTGAGTTCACACATGCCAACACATAACGTATGACCTTGGCCTAGTCCTCTTTCTTACACACTCACACCCACATCGGCATATTTGTGCAGTCACTGCATTAAACCACAATTGTTTTATTTGGTTTTGGCGTTACATGAGGTGAAAAAGTTAGTGGCTTATGGCTTAGTACACAGGTAAATAAACCAATTGTGGTTTGGTGATTCAAATAATCATGACTTAACGGTATGAGTAAACCTAATAACACATGCTAACACAAACATTGCCTGACTTCACACGTAGCCCTAAATAAGTATTTCTCAATCGTGGGAACTTGAAGATGGGTGGAACTTCCATCTCCCATCAGTAGGGGAATTCTGGGAGTTGAAGTCTGTTGTCCATCTTCAACTTATACTTATAAGGTTGAGGAACAGGGCTGGCTGGAAAATTCTGAAGAGTTGAAGTCCGAATGGAATGGAATGGGAAATGGAAGAGAAGAGAAGAGAATGGAATGGGAAATGAACGAGAAGAGAATGGAATAATAAATAGAATAGAATAGAATAGAATAGAATAGAATAGAATAGAATAGAATAGAATAGAATAGAATAGAATAGAATAGAATAGAACAGAATAGGAAATGGAAGAGAAAAGAGGAGAGGAGAGGAGAGGAGAATCAGAAAGAATGGAATGGAATAAGGAAATGAAAGAGAAAATAAAAGTAAGAGAAGAGAAGAGAAGAGAAGAGAAGAGAAGAGAAGAGAAGAGAAGAGAACAGAACAGAACAGAACAGAACAGAATAGAATTCTTTATTGGCCAAGTGTGATTGGACGCACAAGGAATTTGTCTTTGGTGCATAAGCTCTCAATGCACATAAGAAGAATAAAATACAGTCATCAAGAATAAAAAAATTCAACACTTAGTGATAGTCAAGGTTACTAAAAGCTATCAAATGGTAGTAAGAAACAAATAAAATCAATACAAATTGAAAGATACAAGAAAGATGGTTATACTCATAAGTGGGAAGAGATAGATACTAGTAAGGAAGTGAAGAATAATAGTAATACAGTCTTAGTAAATTATTTGACAGCGTTGTGGGAATTAATTGTTAAGCAGAGTGATGGCGTTCGGGAAAAAACTGTCCTTGTGTCTAGTTGTTCTGATGTGCAGGGCTGTATAGCAGGGGTCTCCAACTTTGGCAACTTTAAGCCTGGAGGACTTGGAGTTGGTCCTCCAGGCTTAAAGTTGCCAAGGTTGGAGACCCCTCCTCTATAGCGTCATTTTGAGGGTAGAAGTTGAAACAATTTATGTCCAGGATGCGAGGGGTCTGTAAATATTTTCACAGCCCTCTTTTTGACCTGTGCAGTATACAGGTCTTCCATGGAAGGCAGGTTGGTAGCAACTAAGATTGGGGGGGAAATGGCTAGCTAGGGAATTCTGGGAGTTGAAGTCCTGGCCTCTTAAATCCTGTTAGCTGAGGAATTCTGGGAGTTGAAGTCCGCCCCTCTTCAAGTTGGCAAGGTTGAGGAACGCTGTCTAGGGAATTCTGGGAGTTGAAGTCCTCATAGCATAAAGCATGATTAAGATTGGGGACACAATGGCTAGCTGGGGAATTCTGGGACTTGAAGTCCATCCATCTTCCATTTGCTAAGGTGGAGAAGCCCTGGCTTCAGCCCCAGGAGATAAACAGGAAGAGACAGGAAGGATCCAGCAGAATCCACTCGGCTGCTGTTTTGCAATTTGTAGAGTTTTGGATTCCGGCCAGAGTGGAAGATAGCAGGGGAGGTGCCCAGCCTCCTAGCAGTTTTATCGGAGCCAGAGTGTCATGGGACTGGGAGAAACAGCCCTCCTGCACGTAGCCCTGGGAGAGCACAGGGTGAGAAGCCTCCTAGGGCCAGGAAGCAGGCGTGGGGGCAGGTCTACAACCCAGCAGCCCCTTCCCCAAATGCCGAGAATCAAGCAGAGACCAAGAGCACCAGCACACCCTCGGTCCCCCCTCCCCTCCTCCAGTTGCACAGGAAAAGCAAGATTTATGGCAAGCAGCCTTTCACAACCACCAGCCAGCCGTTTTGCTCCGTTTAATCAACAGCTTTTCCTTCCAGTCTCAATCAATCAATCAGAATAGAGCTGAAGGGACCCATGGAGGACTTCTAGTCCAGCCCCCTGCTCAAGCAGAAAACCCGATACCTTCCAGGTTAAAATGGAAGTCCAGTCTCTTCTTAAAAACCTCCAGTGATGGAGCACCCACAACTTCTAGTGGCAAGCCATTCCACTGGTTAATTGTTCTCATTGTTGGGAAGTTTCTTCTGGATTCCAGGTCAATTCTTTCCTTTGATTAGTTTCCATCCATTGTTTCTTGTCCTGCCTTCTGGTGCTTTGGAGAATAAATTGACCCCCTCTTCTTTGGGGCAGGCCCTCAAATACTGAAATACTGCTATCATGTCACCCCTAGTTCGCCTTTTCTCTAGACTGGCCATACCCAAATCTTGCCAACTGTTCTTTATGTTTTAGTATCCAGGCCTTTAATCGCCTTAGTTGCTCTTCTTTGCACTTTGTCTCAATGTATTTTTTTGTAATTTGGTGACCAAAATTGGACGCAGTATTCCAGGTGTGGTCTTACTAAGGCTTTATAAAGTGGTGCTAATACTTCATGTGATCTTGATTCCATGCCTCTGTTTATGCAACCAAGGATTGTATCAGAAAGCTCAAACTGCCCAAAGAGCTGCAGATCCAGTTCTACAGAGGAATGATGGAGTCTGTCATCTGCACCTCCATAATTGTCTGGTTTGGCTCTGCAACCCAACAAGACAGACAGAGACTTCAGAGGATCATTAGAACTGCAGAAAAAACAATGGCTACCAATGGAGGACCTGTATACCGCACAAGTCAAAAAGAGGGCTGTGAAAATATCTACAGACCCACCACATCCTGGACATCAACAGTTTCAACTCCTACCCTCAAAACGACTCTATGGAGCACTGCATACCAGAACAACTAGACACAAGGACAGTTTTTTCCCTGAACGCTAAACCCTGCTAAACAAATAATTCCCTCAACACTGTCAAACTATTTACTAAGTCTGCATTACTATTACTATTAATCTCATTGTTCCTATCACCAATCTCCTCCCATTTATGACTGTATGACTGTAATTTTGTTGTTTGTATCATTTGTACCCTATGACTATCATTAAGTGTTGTACCTTATGATTCTTGACGAATGTATCTTTTCTTTTATGTACGCTGAGAGCGTATTCACCAAAGACAAATTCCTTGTGTGTCCAATCACACTTGGCCAATAAAGAATTCTATTCTATTCTATTAGCTTTCTTGGCTGCTGCTGCACACGTCTGGTTCATGTTTAAGTGATTATACATAAAAATCACAATCAATCAATCAATCAATCAATCAATCAATAAATAAATAAATTAGGACTCCAAGATCCTTCTCACAGTTACCAATTTAGATTTCACCTAGTTTGTATTTGTACCTTTGGTTTTTCCTGCATGGGTGTAAAACCTTTTCTCCATTTTGGATTAAATTCCATTTCGTTGGATCGGGCCCATTGTTCAAGTCTGTCAAGATCTTTTTGGATCCTGAGCTTGTCTTCTGGGGTGTCGGCCAGCTTTAGTCATCTGAAAACTAGATGAGTTCCCCTTCTATTCCCTCACCTAAGTCATTTATGAAGATATTGAAGAATACTGAGCCTATGATGGAACCTTGTGTTACCCCAACTACTTACTTCCCTCCATGTAGATGTAGTATCATTTTTTTCAACCTTGGCAACTTTAAGAGGAATGGCCTCATTTCCCAGAATTCCCCAGCCAGCATCCCAGGCATGGCTGGTCTAGTGAAGAGAAGAACCATAGGAGGCAGGAGAGCATCTTCCAATATTCGAGGGGCTGCCCCAGAGGAGGCAGGCTATTTTCCAAAGCACCCAAAGGCCAGACAAGGAATGATGGATGGACACTGGAGCAGGAGAGATTCAACCTAGAAATAAGGAGGAATTTCCTGACAGTGAGAACCATCAACCCATGGAACAAAAGTTGCCTTCAGAAGTTGTGGGAGCTTCATCCTGGAGGCTTCCAAGAAGAGACTGGACTGCCATCTGTCAAAAATGGTGTAGGGTCTCCTGCTTGGGTGAGGGGTTGGTCTAGATGACCTCCAAGGTGCCTTCAAACTCTTGTTATTCTGAAGAATTCATGCTGGCTGGGGAATCCTAGGAGTTGAAATTCATCTATATTTAAACAGCCAAGATTGAGAAAGTCTGGTCTGAAGGGAAAAGGCTGAAATTGTTGACTTTAGGTTAAAGGAAGAAAAAAGTGAAATGATTGCTGGAAGAGACTGGACTGCCATCTGTCAGAAACAGTCTAGGGCAGTGATGGCTGACCTTTTTGCCATTGCGTGCCAGGAGGGGGGAGCGGGGGGTGGTGTCATGTGTGCATGTGCCCACACCCATAATTCTATGTGCCCCTTGCATGCGCATGTGAACCCCCCTCCCCCGCTCCTGGCACGCATTGGCCCAGTAGGCCCATTTTTCTCTCTTCCCTAGCTCCAGAGCCTTTCTAGGAGTCTGGGGAGGGCGAAAACAGCCTTCCCCATCCCCTGGAGGCTCTCCAGAGGCCAAAAACGGCCCGTTTGCCAACTTCCTGTCCCACCGGAAGTTGGCAAATGGGCCGTTTCTGGCTTCCAGGGGGTGGGGAAGGCCATTTTCATCCTCCCCCAACTCCTAGAAAGGCTCTGGAGGCTACGGACAGCAAAAAATGGGCCTTCCCCACCCCCCCACCCCCCCAAGGCCCTCCGGAGGCAGGAAACAGCCTGTTTCCCTACTTCTGGTGGGCCCAGAAGGTCGCACTGAAGCTGAGCTCGCGTGCCCACTGATATGGGTGCCATAGGTTCGCCATCACAGGTCTAGGGTCTCCTGTGGGCAGGGGGTTGGACTAGATGACTTCCAAGGTCCCTTCCAACTCTGTTAATCTGAACTTAATCCGACTTTAAAATATGCGGACTTCAACTTCCAGAATTTCATAGCCAACATGTTTTAAGATAGATGGACTTCAAACTACAGTTTGGTAAAATAAGACTTTATTTTATTTTATTATTTTATTTTATTTTATTTATTTACTTGTGAAACAGAAACAAAAAAGGAATATAAAAATGCAATGACAGGAATGATAGGCACATTAATGCGCTTATGTATTCTACGGACCTCTTAAGCATGAAGTGAGGTCCACGGAAGTCAGTTTGTGACTAAAACTGTGAAAACGTTAAAACATTGTTTTGATTGGGAGCCTGCTGACTGGGGAATTCTGGGAGCTGAAGTCTACATATCTTTATGGTTGGGAAGTCTGGGAAAAAAAACACATCATATTGTTACCAATCATAGCAATATCACATCCAGCTGAAAAAGTCTGAAGGAAATACTGCCATCTAGTGCCAGGATTCAGGATTCACAGCCTGGCCAAGACACTTCCAGATTCTTACCATATGTGGTGGACGTGTCCGGAAGTGAGGAAATTCTGGAAAATAATACAAAAATGGATCCAAGAAGTAATAGAGGAGAATATCAACCTGGAAGCAGAAATTTATCTCCTGGGAGTACTAAGAAGGGCATATGGGAAAAAGAAGAAATACATAATCATACATATCATCACAGCCGCTAGATTAGTATACGTGAAACAATGGAAAGGGAAAGGAGGCCCAACAGAACAGATAATCAGTAAAATATTAGAATGCGCTGAAATGTGTAGAGTAACATACATACTAAATGAGAATGAGGATTCAGAATTCTACATGGTATGGGATATGTGGTATAGGTGGTTGGAAAACAAACGTAAATTTTAATTTGAATTAAGAGGGATAGTATCAAACTACTGATGTAACTTATATATGTAAAGTAATAAGATATATCACAATTAGCACTGTAAGAATTTATAAATATTTTATATTTTAATTTTTGAAATATATATATATACAACTCTATTAGATAATACTTATATAATGTATATAGCATGATCACACGTAGTCGAAAATGTTGAATTGTAATAACCTTGTTTATTTAATAAAATTCAAAAATAAAAAATAAAAAAAGACACTTCCAGATTCTTATCTTTTCATGTTGTGTGAATCAAGCATTGTGGTTTGCAGGTGGTTTATGACTGAAGGGCAACATTGGATGAGGAATAATGGCTATCCCACCTCACATTTTGCACAGAGCCTATTTATCATTAAATTTATCTTGCCACCAGGCAGCCATCCCTGCTTTTCCTACATTATTGCTTTAATATAAAGAGGGCTTATACCATTCCAGACAAATGGATCTCCAATCTCTTCATAAAAACCTCCAATGATGGAGCACCCACAGCTTCTGGTGGCAAGCTGTTCCACTGGTTAATTCTTCTCACGGTTAGGAAATCCCTCCTTAGTTCTAGGTTGCTTCTCTCCTTGATTAGTTTCCGTCCCTTGTTTGTCTTCTGGTGCTTTGGAGTATAAGTTGACTCCCCCCTTCTTCTTTGTGGCTGCCCCTCAAATACTGGAAGACTGTCGCCCCTTGTCCTTCTTGTCTTTAAACTAGAGACATGATGGCAAACCTGTGGCACGTGTGCCAGAGGTGGCATGCAGAGCCCTCACTGTGACCACGTGTGCCGTTGCCAGCTGCTTTTCTGGTTTCCGGTGTGCCAGCCAGCTGGCCTTTGCAGGTAGCAGAGTGCTGGAAAAGGGCCTGAAAAACAGTTGGAAAACAGCCAAAAAACTGTTTTCCAGAAATGGCCCAGAAAGCAGCCAGAAAATGGCCTGAAAACAGCCCAGAAAATGCCCCAAAATGGCCTGAAAACGGCACAAAAACCAGCCTGAAAATGGTTTGAAACCAGCCCAGAAAACGGCCAAAAACTGGCCTGAAAAGGGCCCAAAAACAGGCCTGAAAAGGGCCCGAAAAACGAAAAACAGCCCAGAAAACAGCTAAAAACCAGCCTGAAAACGGCCCAAAAACTGGCCTGAAATGGCCCAAAAAATGGCCTGAAAACAGCCTAGAAAATGGCCAAAAACCAGCTTGACAATGGCCTGAAATCAGCCCAGAAAACGGCCAAAAATCGGCCTGAAAACAGCCCAAAAACCAGCCTGAAAATGGCCTGAAAACAGCCCAGAAAACGGCCCAAAACCAGCCTGAAAACGGCCCAAAACCCGGCCTGAAAGCCGCCCAGAAAATGGCCTGAAAACAGTCTGAAAACAGCCAAAAAGCTGGTCTGAAATTGCCCCCCAAAATGGTCTGAAATCAGCCCAGAAAACGGCCAAAAATCGGCCTGAAAACAGCCCAAAAATTGGCCTGAAAACTGGCCTGAAAATGGCCTGAAATCAGCCCAGAAAACGGCCAAAAATCGGCCTGAAAACAGCCCAAAAATCCGCCTGAAAATGTCCTGAAAAATGGCCTGAAAATAGCCCAGAAAATGGCCAAAACCCGGCCTGAAAACAGCCCAAAAACTGGCCTGAAATGGCCTGAAAAATGGCCTGAAAACAACCCGAAAACCAGCTTGAAAACGGCCCAAAAACCGGGCTGAAAGCAGCCCAGAAAATGGCCTGAAAACAGCCTGAAAATGGCCCAAAAATTGGCCTGAAATGGCCCGAAAACCTGCCTAAAAATGGCCTGAAAAATTGGCCTGAAAACAGCCCTGAAAACGGCCAAACCTGGCCTGAAAACAGCCAAAAAATGGTCAAAAAAACCAGGCATGTGTGCACTGACCAACTGTCTTCTTTGGCTTTCCGGTGCTCTGCTGCGCATGAGTGCACATGCACGCATGTTTCAGTTTGCGCACTCGGTGGCGATAAGCTTCACCGTCACTGAACTAGACCGTTTGACTGGGATGGTATAAGGCTCCTGCCTTGAGTAGGGGGTTGGACTAGAAGACCTCCGAGATCCCTTCCAGCCGTAGCATTCGATGTGACTGTGCACACCATTTTTTTTTTTAATTAAAGGCTTGGCATGAAGCACAGGTTATGTAACGTATCAACCAAACTTTAACTGATAAAAACTGGGAGTTAGACAGCAGAGAATTATGTTCCAAGCAACTTTTGATTAGATCTTCTCCTCCTCCTCCGTTCCATTTAATAAATACCAGAAAGCCTGAGATGATAACAAGAAGATAACACCTGCACACGAGGCCTTCTTATCCAATTGCGACAAAAAAACACAACATCAGCAAGACTTGCAAAAGAGAAAGCCAGGAGGAGAAACACAGAAGCGGGCAAAAGTCCTTGCCAGCGCTTAAAATTCTGGTGGTCAGCCATAAATAGTTAGAACTTCAGATAACAATAGCGATAAAGACTAGTAGTAATTAGAGAATAATTTACTCAGGAAGAATATTCCAGGCATCATAAAATGTCTTGTTTAAGCACATTCGATCAGATATGGATCGCTTTGCTTTGAAGGGCACACAGGCGGTCCTCGGGTTACGACCATAAGCATATGACATACAGGTAATGCTGGATTCATTTAGTGACCGTGCAAAGTTACAACGGCACTGAAAAAAGTGACTTAGTATCCTTTTTCACACTTACGACCATTGCAGCATCAAAATTGGGACGCTCAGCAAGTGACTCACCTTTTTTAAAAAAAAAATAAATTTTTATTATAGTTCAAAAAAAACAAAAACTAAAACAAATGTATAATAGTTTTTCTATCACGATGTAACATCACCAAAATATCCATGTATATATACACCAATAATCAGAAAGTAAAAATAAAAACTATTTACATATTCTTATATACAAATTTACATTTCCAATACTTACTGATTACCATAATTATACCATCATCTATAATTATAATCCAACATTATCCTTTATCTCTCTCCCATTGTTACTGGATCCAATCATACCGCATGTTCCAACTACTATAAAAATCTGAGTCTCAAGTGACTCACCTTTATGACGGTGGCGACCTTCTGACAACCAAAGTCAGTGGGAAAGCCACATTCCCTTAACAACTGGGTTAACTAACTTATCAACTGCAGTGACTTACTTACCAACCGGGGCAATTAAGGTTATAAAATGAGACAAAAGTAATTTAACAACTGCCCTGCTTAGCAATGGATGTGCTCAATGTTGGTTGTAAGTTGACTTACCTGTACGTATTTATGTATTATTACCGTATTTTTCGGATTATAAGACGCACCAAGATTTCGAAGAGGTAAGAAAAAAAATGTTTTTGCCCTCCCCAGGCCCCAGGAACACTCTGCAGGCCTCCCAAATCCTCTGTGCAGTTGTTGCGAAAAACAGGCAATTTTTTTGCAAAAATATGGAAACTTGGGGTGGAACTTTGGGAGGCCAAAAATGGCTGTATTTGGTGTATAAGACGCACCAACATTTCCACCCTTTTAGAGGGGAAAAAAGTGCATCTTATACTCTGAAAAATACGGTGTTTGTATGTGTATCCGAGTCCCATGATGGCGAACCTATGGCGTGCGGAGCCATATTGGTGGCCACGCAAGCTGAGCTCCGGTGTGCATGCATGCGCCAGCCAGCTGATTTTCAGGCCTTCTGGGCCCACCAGAAGTCGGGAAATACGCTGTTTCTGGCCTCTGGAGGGTCTCCGGGGGGTGTGGTGTGGTGAGGAGGCTTTCTAGGAGCCTGGAGAGGGCGAAAATGGCCTTCCCCACCCTTCTGGAGGCCGGAAACAGCTTGTTTTCTGACTTCCGATTCCACCAGAAGTCTAGTGGCCCACCGTACCATCACATGCCAAAAGCGGGGGGAGCGCAGGGGGGGTGTTGCACACACATGCACAGAGGGCGGGGCACATAGAATTATGGGTGTGCGCACACATGTGTGCGACCCCCACTTTTGGCACTCAATGGCAAAAAGGTTAGCCATCACTGTCCTAGTCCATTTCAGATAAGTGACTGTGCAGTCTCTTTTTGAAAACTTCCAGTGATGGAACATACACAACTTCTGGTGCCAAGGTGTCCCATTGGTTAATTGTTCTCACTGTTAGGAAGTACCTCCTTAATTCCCAATTTAGTTTCCATCCATTGTTTCTGTCTAGACTAGATAGAATTCTTTATTGGCCAAGTGTGACTGGACACACAAGGAATTTGTGCATACGCTCTCTGTGTACATAAAGAAAACATAAAATATATTCGTCAAGAATCATAAGATACAAGACTTAGTCATAGTTGTAGGATACTAATAAGCAATCAAATCAGACTAGGAAACAATAAAATTCTTGTCCTGCCTTCTGGTGCTTTGGAGAATAATTTGACCCCACTTCTTTGGGGCAGCTCCTCAAATCTTGGAAGGCTGCTATCATGTCACCCCTAATTCTTCTTTTTTTAAGACTAGCCATACCCAAAATCTGCAACCGTTCGTCATACGGTTTGGTCTCCAGGGCTTTGATATATACGGCAAGAATTTTCTGTATTGTATCACTTGACCCCCAGACAACCATCTTAAATACTTGTCAGCTCCCAAATTTTGATCACATGACTGTGGGAACACTGTGATGGTTGTAAGTGCAAAGACAATTGTTAAGTCACAGTGCCGTCGTAACTTTGAACGGCTGCTAAACAAAAGCAGAAAACTATAACTGGTTAATTTTATTGTATTAAAAACCCAAGAGAAGAGTTGATTTATAACCCGGTTAATTGGCCGGTCCAGACACAATAATTTCCACCAACCTTTTAGGGAGGATTTCCTTTTAAATTCTTTTTTAAATGGGTTGTCTCAATCGTAAAATCGTGCCGACAGGTGACACTTTTAAAAACAACAGCCAAAATTCTCTGGAAATTGGGGTTTTTTTTGTGTGTGTGTACAAGCAGTATCACTACCCGTCCACCCTTCCCAAGTTCCCGTTTTGGGTGAAATGCTTGCTTTGTTGAATTAGGTTCCCGAGACCATAAGTCACGACTGACTCAGCACCCTCAGCCACAACCTGACCCCGTAGGAGTGAGCAGCGGCTTCCCACAAGCCTTCCTTACAAGGCTGGTGTTGGAAAATGGAGATTAAGGTCAGCAGGTCAGATCCCAAAGCCAAATCAAAAAGAAATTCATTCACTGGGCAGAAAACCAGCTATACAAGCAGCGTCCTAAGCTTATGACCATTTGTTTAACAACATTTCGAGTTATAACGGTGCTGAAAAAGTGACGTACAGCTGACCCTCGCCCTTGTGATAGTTGCGGCGTTTCCATGGTCACCTCACTGCGATTTGGACACTCGGCAAAACGCTTACATTTCGGTTGTCCTGCCGGTCCGGTCACCATTTGCAACCTTTCCCTGCCGCCTTCCAACAAGCAATGGGGAAGACGGCAGGAAGTCGGAAGTCACAGCCATACAATAAAGGTTGTTCTCGATTTACAACACAATGGAGCCGCCCATGTCTGTCGCTAAGTAAGACAATTGTTAAGCGAGCTTTGCCCCATTTTGTGATCTTTCTTGCCACCATCGTTAAGGGAATCATTGCTGTGGCTGTGAAGTTAGTAGCAGGATTGTTAAACAAATCTGGCTTCCCCACTGACTTTGCGGGTCAGGTCACAAAACCACACCTAGAGTCCTGCATCCAGTTTTGGTCACCACGCTATAAAAAAGACGTTGAGACTCTAGAAAGAGTGCAGAGAAGAGCAACCAGGATGATGAGGGGACTGGAGGCTCAAACAGACGATGAACGGTTGCAGGAACTGGGCCTGGCTAGTCTAGTGAAGGGAAGGACCAGGGGAGACAGGAGAGCATCTTCCAATATTTGAGGGGCTGCCCCAGAGAGGAGGAAGGAAGAAAGCTATTCTCCAAAGCACCTGAAGGCCAGAGAAGGAAGAATGGATGGAAACTGAACAAGGAGAGATTCAACCTGGGAATAAGGAGGAATTTTCTGACAGTGAAATCAATCAACCCATGGAACAGAAGTTGCCTTCAGAAGTTGTGGGAGCTTCATCATCACTGGAGGCTTTCAAGAAGAGGCTGGACTGCCATAGGTCAGAAATGGTGTAAGGATCTCCTGCTTGGGTGGGGGAGGGGGCTGGAATAAATGACCTCCAAGGTCCCTTCCAACTCTGTTATTCTATTATTATTATTATTATTCTGTTATTCAGAAGTTGTGGGAGCTTCATCCCTGGAGGCTTTCAAGAAGAGACTGGGCTGCCCTCTGTCAGAAATAGTGTAGGGTCTCCTGCTTAGACAGGGAGTTGGACTAGATGACCTCCAAGGTCCCCTTCCAACTCTGTCAATCTGTTAATGATCTTGGAACACTACAACTGTCATAAATATGAACCAGTTTTCCAAGCCTCTGAATTTTAATCAGGGCTGTGGAGTCGGGAGAATTGGGACATTTAAACTTGCTTTTTTAAAAATTCCAATCTAAATTTAGTAGGAATCGGAGTCGGTGCATTGTTTGCCGACTCCGATTCCAGGTACCCAAAATTTCCTCCGGCTCCTCGACTCCGACTCTACAGCCCTGATTTTAATCACGTGACCGTGGGGATACCGCAACGGTCATGTGAAGAAAAAAAATGCTCACAATTCGCCTTTTTTCCCAGTGCTGTCACAACTTCACATGGTCCCTAAACAAAACAGTCGTTAAGTCTGCCTGTATCTTGTTCATCAGCACAGGCGATTTGGGTAACAACCATGGCAGAAAAAGGGGGAAAAAAGTATCTGCTACGGTCACATGGTTCCTCACTTAATGACCACACGGCTTAAAAGAGTCCCAAATGTGGTCGTAAGTCGAGGGCTCGCTATATTAGGCCCAAAACTTTGCAAGCTTTTGGCCCAGCCAAATTTCACACCTGCCCAGAAATTCCTATTCATCATTTGAACAGCAGCTTGATCAGGGGGCTGGACTAGATGACCTCCAAGGTCCCTTCCAGCTCTTCAGGAAGCAAAGGGCCAGGGAGACCTTGGACTGAAAAAACCGGGGTGGCCTGGCCCCCAACCAGGGTCCTATACACTCACTCCCTTCCACCTGGAACCTCCACCTGGGCAGGTGGCCAATTTTGAGCTACAAGAGATGGCAAACTCCTCCTATCGTTTTATTTCCAGATCCAACATGGCACCCAGAGGCCCCTTTGTATAAATATCCAACTTCTGACTTTCTTTTAAGTCGAAGGAGATTGACACGGGCGTCACCCCCAAATTCACAAGGTTAAGCCCATAGGCTCATTTCTGCCAAAAGGGGAAGTTGGAGAAACAGAGGTTTCAATTGCCATCTGAAATTTTGCAGGCTCATTAAAAAGAAGAAAACTCATGAATGTAAACACCCCTCCCGCTCACCTCCCCCCAAAAATGGCCTCAATTTGGCAGCTGATGAGCTTCAGGATCCAGAAAAATATCTCAGGTTTACAGCATAAATTGTACTATTTTTCCGACAGCAATTAAAACCTGAAGAATCACTCCAAACTTGTGTCTATAAAATTGGGTTCCTCTTTCTTTAAACTGGGGCTAAACCAGTGTTTTTTCAACCGTGGTGACTTGAAGAGGGGAATTCTGGGAGTTGAAGTCCACCCAATCTTGAATCATGCTGACTGGGGAATTCTGGGAATTGAAGCCCACCCATCTTCAAATGTTCTTGCTTATTTATGTGAAGGGCCCTTTCTCTCCTTCCCTCTATTGTGAACCAAAAATTAAAAAAAAAACCCAGACTGAAACTATGAGCTCTGGTGGCTCAGCAGACTAAAGCAGTGTTATTAACTGATATTAACATTCAGCTGTCTGCAATTACTGCAACTTCAAATCCCACCAGGCTCAAGGTTGACTCAGCCTTCCATCCTTTCTAAAGTACATGAAATGAGGACCCAGTTTGTGGGGACAAATAAGCTGACTTTGTATAAATATACAAAAGGATGAAGGCTATTGCTTAACGCATTGTAAGCCGCCCTGAATCTTCGGAGAAGGGCGGCATATAAATCAAATTTTTTAAAAAATAATAATAATAAAAAAGAAAGAAACTGAATCCACCTCCTGCCCTTTCTGCAAAATCCTCCTCTTCAGTGAGGTCCTTTTCTCCCAGCACTCTCCAGACAATCCAAAGTGACCCACAGAGTAGATCCAGCTCTGGATGAAAGTTCTTGAGATGTTCCTCAAAATCCAGAAAGTCCTGAGGAGGAACTTTCTCCCTTCTTCTGCTTTGGACCACAAGCAACTCAAATCCCGGTGGATCAGAGCCTGCTGGTAGGACTGGCCAAGGAGGATGGGTCGTGGAATCCAACACAGGCCAAGGAGGATAGGTCGTGGTATCCAAAGCAGGCCTAGAAAAATAGGTCAAGTCATCCAATGCAAGCCAAGGAAGATAGGTCATGTCATCCAACACAGGCCAAGGAAGATAGGTCATGTCATCCAACGCAGGCCCAGAAAAATAGGTCAAGTCATCCAATGCAAGACAAGGAAGATAGGCCATGTGACTCAATACAGGCCAAGGAGGATAGGTCATGTAATCCAACACAAGCCAAGGAGGATAGGTCATGTAATCCAATGCAGGCCACGAAGGATAAGTCATGCATTATTGCAATGCAGGTCACATCATCCAACACAACCCCATTCCCACAGCTCCAAAGATCGTGGTTTATGGGTTTTTTTGGAGACTTCTAAGCAAGGTCCTGGAGAACTTCGGAGCAGCACAAGGATCTGCTCCACGTAGTCCCTTTTTGGAGGAAGACTCCATCATCGGGAGGTTGAATGGTTGAATGGCGAAGGCCCACCGGCAACATGGAGCAGAGATGCCATTTAGAGCAAGGGTCTCCAACCTTGGCAACTTTAAGACTTGTGGACTTCAACTCCCAGAATCTCCTCAGTCAGGGATTCTGGGAGTTGAAGTCCACAGGTCTTAAAGTTGCCAAGGTTGGAGACCTCTGATCTAGAGACTGGACACCCCTTTCGAGAGCCCTCAAGGATGAGATCGCCAGAAACTTCGTCAGGCAGCCTCTGCAACCGGCCAGCCCACTGACAACCTCAATAGATGGCTTCGTCCATATTATCATCGCTGTCGCCCCCAAAATCTTCTCCGTTGTCAAAATAGGACATGATGTAGTCCGTCTCCTGCAGCAGCAAAAACACAACAACAACAACAAGAAAAAGGAAAACAGATGAAATCTGACACTTTCAGAGCCTGCAAAAACAACTTATTCAGGTGGATTGGAGATTTAAATGTTAAATCCACTTTTGTCGGAAGCTGGGATACGGTCCCAGGCCACAGAGACACCTGCGTTGGGGATGTGGTGCAGACTCCAAGCAGCAAATTTGGGCAGCATTTAAAGTTTAAAAATAAAAAAGAAAGTAAAGTAAAGTAAAAATATAAAATAATGAAAAATATTAAAATTAATTGAAAAAATTAAAATAAAACAAAATAATAAAACAAAATAATAAAATATAATAAAATAATAAAATAAAATAAATAAAATAAAATAAAACAAACTAAACTAATAAAAAACAAATAAACAAAATATAATAAAATAATAAACTAAGATAAATGAAATAAAGTAATAAACTAAACTAATAAAACAAAACAAATAAATAATAAAAATAATAAACTAAACTAATAAAACAAAAAAATAAAATAAATAATAAAATAAAATAAACTAATAAAACAAAACAAAATAAAATAATGAACTAAAATGATGAACTAAAATAATAAAACAAAAAAATAAAATGAAATAAATAATTAATTAAAAAACCAAAATAAAATAAAATGAAAATATAAAATAAAATAAAGCTGTGGGAGCTTCTTCACTGGAAGGAGCCTGAGTAGCGTAGGGGAGTAATGCCTCCTACAAAGGCAGCATTTAAGATCCAGCTGCTGCAATTACTTGTGAGTTCAATCCCAGGCAGGCTCAAGATCGACTCAGCCTTCCATCCTTTATAAGGTGGATAAATTGAGGACCCAGTTTGCTGGGGGCAATAAGCTGACTTTGTATAAATATAAATATACAAAAGTATGAAGGCTATTGCTTAATGCATTGTAAGCCGCCCTGAGTCTCCGGAGAAGGGTGGCATATAAATCAAATTAAAAAAAAAAAAGAGAGAGACTGGACTGCCATCTATTCAGAAATGCTGTTGGGTCTCCGGCTTGGGCAGGGGGTTGGACTAGATGACCTACAAGGTCCCTTCCAACTCTTGTTATTCTGTTCTATTCCTCCAATTCAGCATTTCTCAACCGTGGCCATTTCAAGATGGACGGACTTCAGCTCCATGGTGGCTGGGGAATTCTGGGAGTTGAAGACTACCTATCTCCAAATGGCGGACACTGGGAAACGCTGCTCCCACTAAAACTCGGAAGCAGCCATTTTGGGGCCTTTGCCTCTGCGGTAGTTCCTCTTACCTCTTCAAACTCTTCTTCATCATATTCTTCCTCCTCTTCCTCCTTGCCTTCTTCGCCCTCTTCCTTCTCCTCTTCCTCTTCAGATGTCACTTCTTCCTCTTTCTTTTCCAGCGTCTAGGAAAACAATTAAACAAACTTGATCAAAATTTTGGGTATTTGGCAACCGACGCACATTATGAATCCTGGGATTGTGTGATTGTGCCATTTGCAACCTTCCCAGCCTGCTTCCTACAAGCAAAGCCAAGCGGAGGAGCCATATTCACTTAATGACCAGCGATTCGCTTAACAACCGTGGCAAAAAGAGTGTAAAATCAGGCACAGCTCTCTTTAACAAACGCCTTGCTTAGCAATGAAATTCTAGTTCCAATTATGGTTGTAAAACAAACCAAAGTTTGTACGTAGGCAAACGCCATTGCTCCATCACTTGATATTGTGGTTAGATGCTGGGCAATCCTGGAAACGGGGAGGATTTTCATCTAGAGAAATGTACGAAAAGGATTTGGAAATACAAGTCAATCCTTGATTTATGGCCACTATTTCAGTTGCTAAGTGAGACAGTCGTTAAGTGAATTTTGCCCCATTTTACAACCTCTCTTCCCACAGTTGTTAACTGAAACCACCGCAGGTCTTAAGTTAGTAGCATGTTTGTTAAGTAAATCTGACTTCCCCACTGACTTTGCTTTGCATAAGGGGATCACGTGACACCACGGCCGTCGTAAATACGAGTCAGTTGCCAAATTTCGAATCACATGACGATGGGGATGCCGTTAGGGTCGTAAGTCTGAAAAATGATCATAAGTCATTTTTTTCCATCCCATTATAACTTCGAAGATCACTAAAGGAACTGATGTATATTGAGGACGTGTATGAGAAGAATTTTAAAAGGGGACGCAGTGGCTCAGTGGCTAAGACGCTGAGCTTGTTGATCAAAAGGTCGGCAGTTCGGCAGTTCGAATCCCTAGTGCTGTGTATCAGGGTGAGCTCCTGTGACTTATCCCAGCTCCTGCCAACCTAGCAGCTCGAAAGCAGGTAAAAAATGCAAGTAGAAAAATAGGGACCATCTTTGATGGGAAGGTATTAGTGTTCCGTGCACTTTTGGCGTTGAGACATGCCAGCCACATGACCACGGAGATGTCTTCGGACAGCGCTGGCTCTTCGGCTTTGAAACGGAGATGAGCACTGCCCCTTAGAGTCGGGAACGACTAGCATGTATGTGTGAGGGGAACTTTTACCTTAACCAATGAGAAGAATTTGGAAATAAAGGAGGAAAAAACCCTATTCCGTCCCAGCCCGTCCCAACCTTATTCTTGAAAACTCTGCAAGATGTCTCCCTTACCTCCAACTTCTTAATGGCTTCCTCCTTGTCTGCGGGCACTTTGGGTTTCTGTTTGGGAACTGGGACCACCTTCCCTGCGCCAGAAAGAAAGAAAGCAGAAATCTTGATTATTCTGGCCAGCCACTCTCCTGGGTCTGTTTTTGGCCAGGCTACAATCAAGGAGCCGATTCATAGAAAAACAAAACTCTTAAATGTCATGGATCAGTTGCGGCCACCCTGCGGGCCTGAAAAAAGGCACAAAATACAGAATAACAGAATTGGAAGGGATCTCAGAGGCCTTCTAGTCCCTTGCTCACGTAGAATATGTGGATATTATATTATATTATATTATATTATATTATATTATATTATATTATATTATATTATATTATATTATATTATATTATATTATTATATTATAATATATTATAATATAATATAATATAATATAATATAATATAATATAATATAATATAATATAAATTATATTATATATTATAACATAACATAACATAACATAACATAACGTAACATAACATTACATTACATTATATATTATATTAAACTTTGTGGATAAAGGGCTGTTCAATCTCTCCTTGAAAACCTCCAGTGATGGAGCAGGAAGGAAATCTTTCCACTGGTTAATTGTTCCGTCTGGAAGTTTCTCCTTAATTCCAGGTTGCTTCTCTCCTTGATTAGTTTCCATCCATTGGTTCTTGTCCTACCCTCCAAGGGTGCCTTGGAGTGGACACCCTCCTCTTTGTGGCAGCCTCTTAAATACTGGAAGACTGCTATTATGTCCCCCCTAGTCCTTCTCTTCATTAGCCATACCAAATTCCTTCACCACTGGAGACTTTCAAGAAGAGTCTGGACTGCCATTTGTCAGAAATGGTGTAGGGTCTCCTGCTTGGGCTGGGGGTTGGACTAGATGACCTACAAGGTCCCTTCCAACTCAAACTGTAATCATCCTGCAACTGTTCTTTGTACATTTCTACCTCCAGCCCGCTAATCCTCTTGGTTGCTCTTGTTGTGGCCCCGTCCTCTGAGCCTATCCCTTTGGAGGAAGGCAACTCTGAGCAGGAGGAAGAGGAGCCAGCCAGATCTCCCAGCCCTCCCCCTCTGGCACCGGCTCAGGTGCCAGCTGAAAGAGAGCCAAGTAGTGGGGAAACAGGTGTCTCAGATGAGAGTGAGGGAGAGACGTCATTCCTGGACGCACGCCAAAGAAGGCGAGAGAAAAGGGTACTGCAGCTGCGGCGTATGAGGAAATCCTGAGTCATTGGATTGGAGTCATAGGATCCATGACTCACTGGACCACACCCAGAAGCATATCTATTTAAGACAGTACAATGGGTCACGAAGTTCGTGACGAACAAAGCTAACTGCACAGCTAAACAAACGGAGCAACCTCGTAGTCTTGGAAGCTGGATGAACGGCAAAGCTACGTAGGTGATTTTCTTGTTTGTGTAAACCAATAAAGTCCTTGGCAGACGGTGTGCATATCGCTGCCAAGGTTGAGATAAGAACTGCAGAGTGTGCCAAGTGAGTCTTAACCCTCGGCTGGCTGTGTTTTTGTGGGTCTCTGAAGGGGGGGGACAGATCATCTTGTTCGTCACGCAAAACTCCATCGTTAACCCACGATGGACCAACAGCTGCAGCAGCAGGTACAGCAGATGCTGGAGGCCAATCAACTTCTGCAACAGCAAGTAGCACAGCTAACTGCACAACTTGCTTTGGGAAATGCTCCTGTAGCAGCTCCACCTGCTCCCCTTCCCCGTCCAAGATGCCCAGTGAACATGCCAGATAAGTTTTCTGGACAGCAGGAAATGTTCCCGGCCTTCTTGGGACAGTGCCAGCTGTACATGGCAATGCGGCCGGAGGATTTTCCGGATGACCGGGTTCGGGTGGCTTTTATTATCAGCTCCCTCTCTGGCACTGCCGCCCGATGGGCCACGCCCCTGTTGCTGCAAGACAGCCCCTTGCTTCTGGACTATCAGGGCTTTTTGCAACACCTGCGCACCATGTTTGAGGACCCCCTCCGGGTGCAGACGGCAGCGAGGCGCATCAAAGACCTCCGCCAAGGCAAGCGCCCCCTGCAGGACTATATTGCGGAGTTCCGATTGCTAGGCCAGGATTCGGCCTGGAATGAGGCGGCGCTGATGGATGCCTTCCAGGACGGCCTCTGCGATGAGATGCAGGACGAGCTGGTTCGGGTGGAGGCGCCACAGACCCTGGACACGCTGGTGACCCAATGCCTGCGCATCGATGCCCGCCTACAACGGCGACGGCCCCGTAGGGCTCTTCCGGAACCACCGACAGTGCCGGCACCCCCGCGTTTCGTACCAACAGCGCCCCGGACCGTACCGCGTTTGGTGGCGACGGCTGAGGAGCCCATGGAGCTCGGAGCAGCCAGACCTCAACTGACGGCCCAGGAGCGGATGCGGAGACGCCAAGGGGGGTTGTGCCTCTATTGCGGCGAGGCTGGACATTTCGCCGCCTCGTGTCCCCGGAAGCGGAGTGGATCGCTCAAGCCTGTTCCGGAGCCTCGGCGTGACCAGCCGGGAAACGGGTCAGGCCTGGCCTAGGGGAAACTCTGGGTCAGGCAGGTGACCATGCCCCGCCGGAGGCGGCGGCTGTGGACTGTGAGCCCCCTCGGCACCTGATTTTGAACACCCGGGTGTTGTTGGCTAACCGGTCGGAGGGGCTCCAGGCGCACGCGCTGGTGGACTCGGGGGCCACCACGAACTTTATGGACCAGGCCTTTGTGGCCCATTACAAGGTTCCCTTGGTTCCAGTGGACCCTCCGTTGAGGGTCGAAACTATTGATGGGCGGGAACTTGTGGCGGGGCCCATCAACTTCGCTACTCAGCCCTTGCGCCTTGCCATTGGGAACCATGAGGAGGCGATCCAGTTTTATGTGACGGCGGACCTGCACTTCCCCTTGGTCCTGGGGATGGCCTGGCTTCGGGCGCACGACCCTCAGGTGGCGTGGTCGAGAAATGCCATCTCGTTCCCCAGCCTGCAGTGTGTCGACCACCTTCGCCACACCTGTGCCGGCCAGGACGTCTCTGCCCCGAACGTCTCCTTGCCTCCGGAGCTGACATCCTTCGCCGACGTGTTCAGCGAGAAGGAGGCGGATCGCTTGCCCCCGCACCGACCCTATGACTGCGCGGTGGACTTGATGCCCAATGCGCCCCTGCCCTCGGGACGCCTGTACTCCATGTCGGAGCCCGAGCTGGCCGCCTTACGGGACTTTCTGGACAAGAACCTGGCCCGTGGGTTCATCCGGCCTTCGACCTCCCCGCTCTCGGCCCCAGTCCTCTTCGTGAAAAAGAAGACGGGGGACTTGCGCCTGTGTTGCGACTACCGGCGCTTGAATGCCATCACGGTACGGAATCGCTATCCCCTGCCGCTGATCCCGGAGCTGATGGAGAGGTTGCGGGAGGCCTCGATTTTCACCAAGCTCGACCTCCGGGGAGCCTACAACCTGGTGCGGATGCGAGAGGGGGACGAGTGGAAGACGGCATTTGGCACCCGATACGGACACTTTGAATATACCGTCATGCCGTTCGGGTTGACCAACGCCCCCGCGGTCTTCCAGCACTTGATGAACGACGTGTTCCGGGACATGCTGGATCGGTTCGTGGTGATCTACCTGGATGATATTTTGATCTATTCCCGGACCCCGGAGAGTCACCTCCAGCATGTCTGCCAGGTCCTGCAGCGCCTGCGGGAGCACCAGCTCTATGCGAAGTTGGAGAAATGTTACTTCTTCCAGACTTCCATAGAGTTCCTCGGGCACATCATCACCCCCGAGGGCATCGCGATGGACCCACACAAGGTGGCGGCCTTGCGCAGTTGGGAACCCCCGCGTCGGGTGAAGGACGTCCAGCGTCTGTTGGGATTCGCCAACTACTACCGGACCTTCATCCCGGGCTTTGCCACCCTGACCGTGCCGTTGACCCAGCTCCTTCGGAAGAAGGTTCCGTTCCAGTGGGGGCCCCCGCAGCAGCAGGCCTTCGAGGTTCTCAAGCAGGCCTTTGTCACGGAGCCGGTCCTGAGGCACCCCGATCCACACCGTCCGTTCGTGGTTGAGACAGACGCGTCCAACGTGGCGATTGGAGCGGTGCTGCTACAGGCTCCGGTGGATGGTGGCACTCTTTTTCCCTGCGCTTACTACTCCCGGAAACTCACTCCTTCCGAGCGCAACTACACCATCTGGGAAAAGGAGTTGCTGGCTATCAAGGCCGCGTTCGAGGCTTGGCGACATCACCTCGAGGGGGCCCGACACCAGGTGGAGGTGCGGACGGACCATCGGAACCTGGAGCACCTCACCACGGCCAGGAATTTGAACCAGCGGCAGATCCGGTGGTCGTTGTTTTTCGCCCGGTTCAACTTCCACGTCACATACATTCCGAGCCACCTCAACCAGAGGGCGGACGCGCTATCCCGTAAGCCGGAATACTTTTGCCCAAAGGACTCCCTTTCCCCCCGGACGGTGCTGCCAGCGGACTCCTTGGCCGCGGTCCAGGAACCGGTGGACCTGCGGACTCAGGTGCTGGAAGCGCAGCGACGGGACGACTGGTCGCAGCAGCGGAGAGCGGACGTCGGCCCCGCGTCCCCATGGACCGTGGAGGAGGGCTTGCTCAGGCACCGGGGTCGGCTGTACGTGCCCACAAGTCCGCTCCGAGCCCTCGTCATGAACCAGTGCCATGACAACCCCGCGGCGGGGCACTTCGGCTTCTTTAAGACCTTGAACCTAGTGACGCGGACTTTTTGGTGGCCTCGGGTACGGCACGACGTGCACGCCTACGTGACGTCCTGTGTGCCATGCCGACAGGCCAAAGCCGCGTCCGGCCCCCCTCCTGGACTCCTCCAGCCGCTGCCGACACCGGAGAGACCGTGGGGAGCCATCTCCATGGACTTCCTGACTGACCTGCCCCTGTCCGCTACGTTCACGACCGTCCTCGTGGTGGTGGATGCGCTCACGAAGATGGCACATTTCATCCCGTGCCGCGGCCTGCCCTCAGCTCGTACCACGGCTCGCCTGTTCCTGCAACACATCTTCCGCCTCCACGGCCTGCCGGACCGGGTGGTTTCGGATCGCGGGGCCCAGTTCACGGCCCGCTTCTGGAAAAGCCTGATGGCTGCGCTGGAGGTGCAGGTGTGCCTGTCGTCATCACACCACCCGGAGACTGACGGGGGCACGGAGAAGGTCATTGGCATACTGGAGCAGTACCTCCGCTGTTTTGTCAACCAGCAGCAGGACAACTGGGCCGAGTACCTTCCCCTGGCGGAGTTCGCTTTTAACAACTCCCAACATACCTCCACCCAGATGACACCGTTCCATGCCAACGTCGGGTACCATCCACGTTTTTTTCCGTTGACCATCATGGACTCCCCTGTTCCTGAGACCCGGGACTTCCTCTCGGAGCTGCAGGCGGTGCAGCAACTGGTGCGGCGGCAGCTGATCCGGGCGAAAGAGGACTATAAACGGTTCGCCGATCGCGGCCGCCGGGCGACGCCACCGCTGGAAGTTGGAGATCGGGTGTGGCTGTCCACGAAACACCTCCCCACGGACCAGCCGGTGAGGAAACTGGCCCACCGCTTTATCGGTCCCTTCCCCATCGAGGCGGTCATCAACCCGGTGGCCTATCGGTTGACTCTACCCCGCTCCATGCGGCTCCACCCCGTTTTTCATCGGTCCCTCCTGGTCCCTGAGACTCCCACTAGCCGTCTCCGCCGCCCGCCGCCGCCTGCCCCCCCAGCCGCAGCCGACGAGGACGACGCCTCGACGTATGAGGTGGACAGTATTCGGGACTCCCGTTGGCTGAAGGGGCGCTTCCAATACCTCATCGCTTGGAAAGGGTACGGGGCCGAGGATTTCACCTGGGTGGACGCATCTGCCGTTCAGGCCCCTGACCTGGTGCGGACTTTCCACGAACAGTTCCCGTCCCGACCCCATCCCGACCGTCAGACCCGGGGGAAGGGCCCTGCGGTGGGGGATAGTGTTGTGGCCCCGTCCTCTGAGCCTATCCCTTTGGAGGAAGGCAACTCTGAGCAGGAGGAAGAGGAGCCAGCCAGATCTCCCAGCCCTCCCCCTCTGGCACCGGCTCAGGTGCCAGCTGAAAGAGAGCCAAGTAGTGGGGAAACAGGTGTCTCAGATGAGAGTGAGGGAGAGACGTCATTCCTGGACGCACGCCAAAGAAGGCGAGAGAAAAGGGTACTGCAGCTGCGGCGTATGAGGAAATCCTGAGTCATTGGATTGGAGTCATAGGATCCATGACTCACTGGACCACACCCAGAAGCATATCTATTTAAGACAGTACAATGGGTCACGAAGTTCGTGACGAACAAAGCTAACTGCACAGCTAAACAAACGGAGCAACCTCGTAGTCTTGGAAGCTGGATGAACGGCAAAGCTACGTAGGTGATTTTCTTGTTTGTGTAAACCAATAAAGTCCTTGGCAGACGGTGTGCATATCGCTGCCAAGGTTGAGATAAGAACTGCAGAGTGTGCCAAGTGAGTCTTAACCCTCGGCTGGCTGTGTTTTTGTGGGTCTCTGAAGGGGGGGGACAGATCAGCTCTTCTCTGCAGTCTTTCAAGCGTCTCAACATCTTTTTTATATTGTGGCGACCAAAACTGAATTCAATATTCCAAGTGTGGCCTTACCAAGGCATTATAGAATGGTAATTAACACTTCATGTGATCTTGAGTCTATCCCTCTGTTATTCAGCCTGGAATCGCATTAGCCTTTTTGGCAGCTGCTTCACAAGCCTGGCTCATATTTAAATGGTTCCCCACTAGATCCCTCTCAATGTCCTTAAACATCAGCTGGCCGCCCACAAAATCTATTGGATGACATCAAGCATTGTCCTTACACACTCACATGCCATCCCTCATGAGGTGATGGGTATTCTAGTCTGAAGCTCTTGGACAAAGGCACACTGGATGGACTGATGCTCTATCACATATTCCCAGTGTGCCAAATGGCAACGAGAACGGAGTAGAGTAGAGTAGAGTAGAGTAGAGTAGAGTAGAGTAGAGTAGAGTAGAGTAGAGTAGAGTAGAGTAGAGTAGAATAGAATAGAATAGAATAGAATAGAATAGAATAGAACAGAACAGAACAGAACAGAACAGAACAGAACAGAACAGAACAGAACAGAACAGAACAGAATAGAATGTAGGGTAAAATAGAATAGAATTCAGAATAGAATAGAATAGAATCTGGAAGGGACCTTGGAGGTCTTCTAGTCCAACCCCGTTCTCAAGCAGGAGAACCTATACCACTTCAGACAAATGGCTGTCCAGTCTCTTCTTGAAAACCTCCAGCGATGGAGGTGCCCACAATTTCTGAAGGTAATTTCTGTTCCACTGGTTAATTGTCCTCACTGTTAGGAAGTTACTCCTTAATTCCAGATCAGTTTCCAACTATTGTTTCTTGTCCTGCCCTCTGGCGCTTTGGAGAATAATTCGAGCCCCTCTTCTTTGGGGCAGCCCCTCAAATACTGGAGTAATGCTGTCATGTCACCCAGCCCTAATTCTTTTCTTTAGACTAGCCAAACCCAAACCATTCTTCATAGGTTTTAGTCTCCAGGCCTTTGATCCTCTTAATTGCTCTTCTCTGAACTTTTTCCAAAGTCTCAGCATCTTTTCTGTAATGTGGGGACCAAAACTGGATGCAGAATTCCAAGGAATTGAATGTTTCCATCATTATTAGCTCTACCCACCAAAAACAGCTTGAAATCAAACCGGCAAACTTTGCTCGCATTAGTGAGAATTTCCTTCCAGAAAGAAATGGGGTCACCTTTCCTGCTGCAGGAGTTTGCGGAAATTATATTTCCTCCACAGATAATAAAATTACTTACTTTGTTTTCGAGTCTTCTTCACCCGAATTTTTAGTTCTGGAGGTAACTGCTTCCAATCTGCAGAGATCAGCAAAGATTTAATCGAGCAATTAAAATTTAGCCACTTGGGCCCCAATGTGCTTTGGTGGGATTTAAAAAAAAAAATTTTTTTTTTAGAAACACTGCATCTCTTGGGCATAATTTAGAGCAGGGATGCCCAATCTTGGCAACTTTAAAACTTGTGGACTTCCAACTCCCAGAATTCCCCATCCAAAATGATTTAGAGACAAGGTGATTCTTAATCCTTCCCCAAGATTAAGGGGGGGAAACCCCAGTTTTGGCTCCTGTATCTTTGTCACTATCAAACTATTTAGTATAGTAGTCTTTATTTATTATTATTTATTATTTATTTATTAGTTCAATTTATATGCCGCCTGTTAGGATATGATTTGGGCCTAACAGATTGTCCAAGCAATATATGTGTTTTGTGACTTTAAGTTTTAATGCTGCATCATGCTGTAATGCTGAGTCATGCTATAATTAATTGTAATTTAACAATGTATTTAAGAAAGATACTGTAAGGTATTCAGTTGATGATAAGCTGCTATCATCACGTGCGTGTGTGGGTGGATCTGCTACCATCCGGGGTTTGTGAACCAACTATCCTTAACACCGCCCTCCTCCGAAGACTCAGGATGGCTTATAATAGCCTTCATTCTTTTGTATATACCTGCTTAGTAGGTCTTTTGGCCCCCCCATAAGCGGTGTTTATACAAAGTCAGCTTATTGCCCCCACAATCCAGGTCCTCAATTTACCTACCTCAGAAGGATGGAAGGCTGAGTCAACCTTGAGCCTGGTGAGATTTGAACTCGCACTAGTTGCAGGCAACTGGCAGCTAAGTGCTACATAACAGCACTTAGTCCGTTGCACCACCAAGGCTCTGTTGACTTACAGACCATTCTTGACTTACAACCATTCATTTAGTGACCGTTTGAGGTTATGTCACTGAAAAAAACAGACTTCACATGTATGACCGTTGTTCAATGTTCACTTAATCAAAATTCAGACACTTGGCAACTTACTGACTCATATTTATGACAGTTTTTTTAAAAAAATTAGATTTATATGCCGCCCTTCTCCGGAGGCTCAAAGCGGCTTACAATGCGTTAAGCAATAGCCTTCATACTTTTGTATATTTATACAAAGTCAGCTTATTGCCCCCACAAACTGGGTCCTCAATTTACCTACCTTAGAAAGGATGGAAGGCTGAGTCAACCTTGAGCCTGGTGAGATTCGAACTTACAGTAATTGCAGACAGCTGGTGTTAATCACAATGCTTTCAGTGTGCTGAGCCATCAGGCCCTTTTAGTCCCAGAGTCACATGATCCCCTTTTGCAACATTCTGACAATCAGAGTTAATGGTGGAAACCTGATTCACTTAACAACCATGTTACTAACTGAACAACTGCAGTGGTTCCCTTAACAACAATGGCAAGAAAGTTGGCAAACGGGGCAAAGCTCACTTAATGAATCCCTTAGCAATGGAAATTTTGACCTCCATTGCGGTCGCAAGTCGAGGACCTTCCGTACAAGAATCCCCAAGAAATCAAAACATTTTTTCCCGGCCTCACCTGGGTTCCACTCCATGGCATTGTCCGCCGGACCCGCCATTTGATACTTGTCGGAATAGCGCTCGATATCTGTAGAAATTAAACATTCGGGAATTAGCGATGCCCTCATTAAATAACGGAGAGTGAGAAGATGGAGGAGGCGAGCAGGCCGAGATGGTGGGCGGGGTAAAAGCTGTCATTAGCTGGGAATCACGGCGCAGTCACAAATGTCCAAAGTTTAGCTCCCTGCCCTTGAATTCTGCTGACCCTTCTCTAAGCGCCAATTTAGCTTGACCATTAGCAGACCAGATCCTTGTGTACAGGATCTGCAGATGTTTTGAATGATGGGGAAACTAGCAGGTAGAAAAGAAAAGAAGAAATTAAAGAAGGGAGAAAAAAAAAAAGAAGCGAAAAATCCCATGCGAGATTCGATGATGTCACAGAAGCTCAGCCAGGCACGAGGCAGAAATTATTTCAAAGGACTTCACGGTTTTCTCGGCCGCTCGATACCTTTTTTGGGAGCCGAAGGTTTGATGAAATACGGCAGATTCTTCATGGCACCCCTCAGCTCCTGCTTCAGGGCCAGCATGTATTCCACCTCCTCTCCAGCCAGCAACGGAAGCGGCTTATATTCCAGCGGCTACAGAAACAAGCCAGAATCAAGACAAAACGTGAGAAAGATTTGGCTCCCTTCCCACAACTCGTTTCATCGGGCTATTAAATTAACTCGTTTTCTTATTCATAGGTTTAAGACCCTGAAGCAGCAACAGCCCAACCGGTGAGTTCCCACAATCCGCTAAACCACAATTAAACAAACCACAGATGCTTCATGTGTTGTGGGAATGCAGCCAGTATTCCTTTCACTGATTCAAGAAAGAAGGCTGCAGTAGTCCAGCCTTAAAAATTGAGCTTGGAATGGTTATAGGTAGTCCTTGATTTACAACCCTTCATTTAGTGACTGTTTGAAGTTACAGCGAGCCTTGGTGTAAGTATGAAGGCTATTGCTTAACACATTGTAAGCCACCCTGAGTCTCCGGAGAAGGGCGGCATATAAATCAAAATAATAATAATAATGATAATGATAATGATAATGATAATAATAATAATAATAATAATAATAATAATAATAATAATGAAACACGGGTAGATTGTCCTCGAGTTATGACTGTTTGTTCAGTGACCTGTTACGACCTGTGCTGAAGGAAGGGGCCTAGGATGGTCCTGGAAGTACGATGAGATTTTCTGAAAAGCAGTTTTAACAATGAAGGGAAAAATTGGGGGAGCATCCAAGGAAGGAATTCAAAGGAAACTGAGCAACTCACAGGGAAGAGGGGTGATGGCTTGAGGGTGGGAGGGGGCAGCGCCTCCCCCTTCCCGATGCCCACCGCCTCAACATTGAAGGTCATGTGAGCCCCCCGGCCCCTTCCTCTTCCTCCTCTTCCAGCCATGAGGGAACCCTGGGTGGGGAAAAAAAAATATTAAAAAGATTACACAATGTTAGAAGACAAGAAGTCCCAAAATAAAGGAATTTCAGCAGACGATAGCCCTTGACTTCTAACAGTTCCTTTAGTGACCATTTGAAAAAAGCAACATGGCCGTTTTTCAGACTTACGACTGCTGCAGTATCCCCATGATCACGTGATCCAAATCCAGCTGCTTGGCAACTGACTCATATTTATGACGGCTGCAGACGGTTGCGACCTTCTGACCGGCAAAGTCAATGGGGAAGCTGAAATCACTTAACAACCGGGTTACTAATTTAACAGCTGCAGTGATTCACTTAACAACTGGGGCAAGACAGGTCGTAAAACGGGACGAAACTCACTTCACAACTGTCTTGCTCAGCGACAGAAATGTTGGGCTCAATTGTGGTCGTAAGCCGAGGATTTACCTGCGTTCAATTACTGTATTATTATTTGTATTGGACTCCACTGCTGTGACAGGAACCAAACTGTCCCATTCAGACATTACTAAATTGTTTGTTGATCTGGGTTTACATAGGCCAGTGACAGCTAACCTTTTTGCCCTTGTGTGCCAAAAGCCATAATTCAATGCACACTGCCACCCGTACATGTGTGGATGACCCCCCCACACACATTCCCCACGCTTTTGGCACGTAATGGCATGATGGGCCAGGTAGGCCCATTTTTCACCCTCCCCAGGCTCCAGAGGCTTTCTTGGAGCCTGGGGAGGATGAAAACTGCCTCCCCCCCCCTCCCGGAGGCCCTCTGGAGGCCAGAAACGGCCCATTTCCTGACCTCCAGTGGGCCTGGAAGGCCCGTTTTTCACTCTCCCCAGGCTCCAGAGGCTTTCTTGGAGCCTGGGGAGGGCGAAAACTGCCTTCCCGACCCCACAGAGGCTGGAAACAGCCCATTTCCTGACTTCCGATGGGTCCAGAAGGGCCAAAAATCAGGTGCCCGGTGCCTGCATGCGTGCTGGAGCTGAGTTAGGGCAATGCTCGCGTGCCCAGATACGGCTCCACATTCCACCTGTGCCACAGGTTCGTCATCACGGACATAGGTCATAGGTCATGAGAACACAGCCTGGGTGGGGGGCGCATTTTCCCCACCGCTGCTGCTCATGGCTCCCCCCTCCCTCTCTTAGGGTCTCAGAAACTAGGTCTAAGCGACTGCAGCTAAAAATACAGTTGTTCAACGCAATCTTTGTGACTTTCCCAGCAAATATGAGAAGGAGAGTGGAGTGGGTATGCTAGATCAAGATGCAAACATGCAGGCCACCACCAGAGGGCAGCAAAGACGCGGCAGTATCTGCAAGGCAGGAGTCATACTTGGGGGGAAAAAATCACAGTTGACTGACAAGACAAACCATTTAAAACAAAGAGTTTTTCAAACTTGGCCGTTTTTAAGATGCATGGACTTCAACTCCCATAATTCCCCAAAGAGCATGCCTCTGCAAGACAAGGAGGGGCACGGATGGTATTTCAGTTTGCCCTGATCTTCCTCCCCCTTGATAATAGCAGGAAGAGCCACCCTAGAAATGGGCTCCCGGCAAGCTGAAAGATAACTCTGCAGGCAAACAAAAGGAATTTTTTTTATTAAAAAAACCCAGTTTATTCAAACTTGGTCACCTAAAGGTGGATGAACTTCCGTCCACTTTAACTTGGCCAAGTGGGAGAAACTCCGTTTCAAACTGTCCTTCTTTATCAAAGAGCCTTGGTGGCGCAGCAGATTAAAGTGCTGTTAAGTAACACCAGCTGCCTGCAATTATTACAAGTTCGAATCTCACCAGGCTCAAGAACACCACTTAGAGGGGCCCGAAAGCTCTACTAAGCAGGCATATACAAAAGTATGAAGGCTATTGCTTAATGCATTGTAAGCCGCCCTGAGTCTCCGGAGAAGGGCGGCATATAAATCGAACCAATAAAATAAAATATATGTAGCCAGAGGGGCAGCACACAGCAATAGATAAAATACAAATGAAAGCAAATACTATAAATATAACAGCAGTGTAAAAATTATATCACTGCTGGCTTTCAAGAATAGACTGTAGACAGCCACTTGTCTGGGATGGTATAGACTAGACTGCCTGAGGAGGGGGTTGGACTAGATGACCTCCAAGGTTCCTTCCAACTCTGTTAAACTATTAAAACATAAAAGGTCACAAATCGTAATATATTATTTTGTCTGCTCCCTTATTATTTATTTATTTTATTATTATCATCTTTATTCATTAAACATGAAACTCAAGTCAACGGAACATTCAAAAATGCATCACAAATACCACTGACTGGTGCTAATGGTTGATAGGGGTTGCTGCCAGCATCCCAGGGATCAACCAAGTACCTTCTTAAGGTGTACGATGTTCCAAGTAGCGCCACCTTTTGCAGTTCTGCTGGTGTTACTGCAGGAAGAGGCAATTTATTGATGTCTTTTGCAAGATTCTCGGACATGGTACCAAGTGCCCCGATGACAATGTTACATGTTTCATCCATAGCCGTGTAGTTTCGATGGCCAGGTCGCAATATTTTGTGATTTTTTTCCAGTTCTTTTTCTTCGACTCTGGCATCCCTTGGTACTACTACTACTACTACTACTATTACTACTACTACTATTGCTTGTAATGGTTTTTAATGCTGGTCTGTGACTGGAATAAAAATTGAATTAGGCAATATAAAAAACCCATCATAAAGATGCTAAAAAC